>OX589595.1:25757362-27004200 GCA_951329385.1 Polia nebulosa
AATTTAATTTGTTTTTTCATTGGTATTTCAAATTGTATTTTGTGGTAGTAACATTGCTTTGGCGTTATGCTGTTAAGGTGTTATTTACGTAATTTTTAATAAATAAATAAAATATATAAACCAAATAAAAAAGCGGTCAAATGCGAGTTTAACTCGTGTACTCGCGCAAAGTGTTCCGTACATTTTGTTACAATTTTTATTATAGCTGCAATAGAAATACACAATCTGTGAAAATTTCAACCGTCTACCTAATTTGGTTCATGAGATACGGCACGCTGACAGACAGAGGGACGAATGGATGGATGGACAGCGGAAGCTTAATAATTGGGTCGGTTTTTTTTTTTTTTTTAGGGTTACGTTGGTTGGCTAAAAACATTAAGCATTCAATACTGAACTAATAAGTTATGATACCTGATACTTGATGATGGGTCTTGCACTGTCCTTTCATATCTATGACCATTCTATTACGAAAACATTGTCACTTGTCATTGTTAAAGCATCAATTTATTTCTATAAGAGTAACCGTGTAGTTTCTTACTGGTTCTTCTCCAGATCAGTTGCAGCCGTGCACCTTCGTATCTTCTGATTATTCATAAGTCCTAATATATGTAACATAAGTACATGAGGACAATGGACTGTGGGAAACAATGGATTCTATCCCTTGGGAACCGCAGTTTTTTTCTGGATGAAAGGTTCCCTATGTCCTTTTCTGTACCCATCCAATGACTTCTCCCGCTCTGGGTGGACTGGGATGGCGAGTCAGCTTCTTCCGTCTTGTTCGTTCAGTTGCCTGTGCCAAGGGCTGCGGTAACTCTCTTTCAAATTAATCCGCGACCCCAGGCAGTTATCAGGCAGTTATCTATACCCCTGTCAACGTATGTAACAGAAAGGTGTGGTTATATTTTAAGAACCGGTTCTGTCCATGGAAATAAACAACTTTCTCTAAGAAAACATAGAAAATAGACAAAAAAAAAATGCTTTCCATAAAGTTATCAGCTGATCAATATTTGTACGGGGGCTAAAATTTTTTTGTGACAATTTCCTCAGGTTTTCTTGAATAAAGTTGTTCATAAAAAAGAGCAGATCTTAAAATATGACCACACCTTTCCTGTATATTCTGTATATTATGCAAAATTTCATGATCCGATCGTCATGAAATTTTGTTTCAGTGACGTAGGCGTGAAAAGATAACAAACAAACGTATGTTCGCATTTACATAATATTACTTAGGGTTCGGATAAACAAATAATTTGAATTTGAATTAACATTACGTAACACATCTCATTCGTATCCTTATGGGAAGAATAACTTACCTAACTCTAAAAAGCGTGAGCAGTGGTGGCCCAGCGGTATTGGCCGCAACTTATAAGTTGTAGGTCGTGAGTTCAAACCCAGGCAGGCAATTTACTTTGTGTAAATTATTTTATCACCACTGCTCTCAAAACGGTGAAGGAAAACATCGTGAGGAAACCGGCATGTCCTAGAACCAAAAATTAGAAGACATGTGACATCCACCAATCCGCATTAGGCCCGCGTGGTGGATTACGGCCCACACCCTCTCACTGAGAGGAGGCCTGTGCCTCAACAGTGGGGACATTAAAAGGCTGATAATGAACTCTAAAAAATGTTGAAAACATACAAAAGAGAAAATTATTAGGAAAATGAATTTTCTCATCTTCAAAAACGCAAGTCTTTCAACGATAATAAGCAAGTCATTTGCAACCAAAGAACGTGTTTAGATAAAATTTATGAATGAAGACGCGACAAAAGGATGTGTGGGTGAGAATAAAGTAGCATTTTGTGCCTACTTTATGTCATAAAACATAATACGAAATTATTTTCCACGCATGAGCTGTGAAAATTCTACGAAATAACGTATTTCAAGAAGGATAAATAGGAATTTGTTTTTCAATTAATAGCTTCTGTCAGTGGCTTCGCCCGCGTGAAAATAGTTCTTCCATCCAGGGCTTGAAATACCGCTACAAAAAAAAGGTATCGTTATAGCTGCTTGATGCAAAAATCGTTAATTTATAAATAACAATACCGCACTTAACGTTACTTTTGGAACATTTTGTCATTAAAAATGAAAAAACGTTAACATAGGTTTTATCGGTATTTTTATCTTTAAAACTGTTATCGTTACCTATGTAACCATTTCTTTCATCCAAATGCAAAGATGTTCAGTCTGCATTAACGTTGAGAGCGTACGGCGTGCGTTTCGTCAGATTTCAGAGTCTACGAAAGTGATATTTTTTACACTCTCGTATCTCCCCTAGCTTTACTAAAGCCAAGCCAAGCTAAAGTTAACGGTAACGTCGCGTGAAATAACGTTATGTCTCGTTAATTTTTACCGATATGTTTAACGTTAATATTATGTTATGATACTAGGTAACGCTACCAATACGTATCGATACGGCAGGTATATTTATGAAAATACATATATAACCAATCTCTGTGCCAAATTTCATTCAAATTAGTTCAGCCTTTCTAGCGTGATTGAGTAACAAAAATCCATCCAATGTTTCGCATTTATAATATTAGTAGGATATAATAGAAAGTAGGATTAGAAGGATAGGATTTTCGGCCTGGGTTGGAAAAAGTGCCAATTTTCTTTCCCATCTATTATTTGCACGTATATTCAGTAGCAGCTGCGGAGTCCGGTATCCAGATGGTTGACATCTATCGAGTGGTATCGACTTACTCCCCTATTGCATGGGACTTAAGACCTTTCTCACGGTCCAGTGGCAATAAAAAATCGTAGCATAGCACAGAAAATAAATATTAAAAAACCCAACTTCACGTTTGTTACAAAGAGGATCAAGAATTTTTACGATGTTAAAACAGATCTCAAAATGTTTCATATCCAAAGTAGTAGGCAAAAGTGTCAGAAACGGCCGTTTTTGGTACTTTTGCCTATTACTTTGGATACAAAACATTTTGAGACCTGTGTGTGTGCTACGCTACGATTTTTTATTCAATGAGGGCGCCACTGGACCGTGAGAAGGCCCTTAAACGCAACTGATGTAACGTTGAAGTAATAATATGCTATGGTATTGTCTTCTGTCTACCCTTACGGAGAATTTAGGCGATGTGCTGGATAAAGACTACGCGGTACCCAGGTACACTTTTTCTAGAAACTTGATTTAGAAATTCGATGTGCCACACCACAGAACCGGTTACTGCAATAATAATAGTTTAAAAAAATAATAAGCATGCATGCATGATTTTCGTATCTTTTTCAGCAATCCCTTTCATTTAATACCAATATCATAGTAATGCATAAAAATAACTGGTCTGCCATATGCAGGCGTCCGCCATATTGGATTCAACAATGACGTCACTAAGCTAATCATGCATTTTCATCCAAACTAAAGCTGAAGGTATGCAAAGTTTCAGCTCAATCTGAAACTGGATAGTGTCAAATTTAACTTTTAAGATTTTTTAAATACATAAGTAGTTAGTTTGTCAGTTAGTTACAAGTAAAAATAGCTAATAAAAGCGTGTTAAAATAGCTTTTATTTCAAAATAGATTTTCAAACAAATTATTCGTTGAATCTATTAATAACAATATAAAACGACACGCTATCATATTTAAAACTACCTCCATTAGTGGATAAAAGTGATTAACTTTGATAATGATACTCCTGGCTCCCTGGCTACAAATGACACGTGTTTTACAAGTCACGGTAGGGGTCACTAGGGTAATAAGTCCCCATGTAATTTATATCCCCGGAAAAATATTCCCCTGGGGTATTTTTATTAAATAAAATAATGGCAGATGGGTAATTATGTTTTCCTGATACATGAAACAAAATTTTAATCGATAGTCGAACACCAATGTTGCTTTAATTTTGTAGTGAAGAAGTTAATGTTGACGTGAATATTTCGAAGTTTCAGAAACTTTTATTCAGATTGGATTTTTCGTGTCTCTGTTTATTTTTAACCGACTTCGAAAAAGGAAGAGGTTCTATGTTCGACTGTATGTATGTTTTTTTTTTATGATGTCCACCGATTTCTCTATCAGTTGAGGACCGATTTTCAAAATTCTTTTTTATCCGAAAGAATGTACTCCCGAGGTGGTCCCATATAAATTTTATCGAAATTGCTTCAGCACTTTTTGAAAAACTAAACAAAAACAAAAAATATGTATACGTAGATGACGTTTTGGTTTTCTCCAATGGCGAGTATGTTGAAATTCCATGTTCCATGTTATTGGGGTTATCAATTCGGACGTAACTTGAATATTTAGTTTTAGTTCTGGGGTGCATCAACTAAAAAGTGTAAAACAAAAAACACAAACGACTTCCAAAAAAGAAAATACACTTAAAATTTAAAAATAACTTTAATTTCAGAAGTCGGTGTCAATTAAAGAAGAAATAAAATACAAACACCGACTTATATTATATGAATATTAAACCAACCAACCTTGTCATCCACTGCGAGGATCGCCCAGAGGACATGGTGGAGCATACGGTGGAGGTTTGCCCCGCTTGGGCAGAGCACCGCCGTGTCCTCGTGGATGCGATAGGCGGCAGCGACCTCTCGCGCCGTGCCCTGGTTCAGGCCATGGTACGGAGCGAGAGGGAATGGGAAGCCGTCTCCTCCTTCTGCGAAGCAATAATGCTCGCGAAGAGGGAGGCGGCATACGTTAAGGAGACTCGACAACAGCCGAGTCGCCTTAGCGCCCCCAGCCGCAACCGCCGCCTGAGACGCCAGGGGGTTCGGACGCCGCGAGACGATCTCCGGCCACCGTAGACCCGGGCCTGCGGACGGCGAGTAGTGGGTAACTCGCCGTCCGATCAGCACCAGGCCCGAGAGTCGACGGCGCGTAGTGTTCCACGCGCGCCTCAAAGAGTTGTCAGCAAAGGACAGGGCCTGCCAGGGCCGATGCCTGCCCGGGGGTGGAGGATAAATTCGAAAGAGTTACCTCGCCCCTGGGCACTCGAGGCAGGGAGGAACAGGGGTAGGTTTTAGTCAGTAAGAGTCTGACACGCCCTTCCGCTCCACCCTAGAGCGGAAGAAGTCATAGGATGATTTAACACCTCCCAAAAAAAAAAAAAAAAAACCAACCTTGTCAGCGGACAGGCTGGTCGGTGAAATTTACTTTTAAAGGGTGATGAATATTTAAACTAGGATTTAAAATTAGAAGAAGAAAATAATTGGATAGTCATAAGTCAACAAAGTGTGTGTTGTCAGTGGAGAGACTTTGACTTTTATAATATAACATAATAATAGTATTGCATTCCCGTGTTCTCTAATTACACACGAGAAACATCACAAAGCTACACTCCCTCACTAACTACAGTACTCACACCAGTTTTCCACTAAAATTATTTAAATATAGGGCTTGAATTTTGGTACGTATCAGACATAAATATTAAATATCTAGATTTCTAGACCATAAGTAGAACCACTGAAATAAGCAAAGATTGTAGGCCAAATATTTTTTCACAACCGTTTTTCTTATCAAAACGGGAAGCCCATTTCTCACGTTTCATTTCACACAGTCGTATAAATAACATTATTAAAGGCAATAAATATGTCGCATTTAACCTTTAATTTTGTGGCAGAAACAAGAAATTACATTTTTCGAGCCATTAAGTGCTGGTACACACGTAATAACATTACGCTTCGATGTTAACCTACTGGAAGCGTTGAAGAAAATTAACCATTAATATTAACGTTTTGATTATTATTACAAACCAATATAAAAGTAGTGTTTTCAGATTGATTTGAACCGGATACATCAATGTCTTGTAAGTGTTGTACATGTGAACAGTGGTGGCCCAGTGGTATTGGCCGCGACTTACAAGTTGTAGGTCGTGAGTTCAAACCCAGGCAGGTGCTTTACTTTGTGTAAAAGTACCAAAAACGGCCGTTTTCGACACTTTTGCCAACTACTTTGGATATGAAACACTTTAAGTCCTGTTTTAACAACGTAAAAATACCTTATCCTATTTGTAACAAACGCAACATAGTATTCTTTAAACTTTATTTTTTAGGCTAAGATATGAATTTTTATTCAATGAGGGCGCCACTTATGGGGAGGTAGGCCCTTAAGGCGCTATTAACAGCTAATTACCTTGAGTGGTTAGCTTGCGTGTTCTGTGTTAAGCTCACGTAACGCGTCGTACGTCCAACCAGTAATAGGACTCGCTCATCAAGGAGCGCTGTCCGAAATTAGACGCATTATTAATTTATTATAACAATATGATTGTATTAAACTAAAATACTTTTACTAAAATATAAATATTTAAGTGATCTTTAAAATGGTGAAGGTTTCAAAATACGCTTTATTGTTTTTGCGTGATTCTCATTTTTTTATCCGCATTAGACATAACTTTACAAATTAATTACACTATTTTATAAAAATATAACTTCAAAAATTCACATATCAAATTACGAAAAAAATTGTCTAAAGTAAAGTAACATATATTTTTTTCAAAGAAATAAGAAAAGTCGTTCAGACGTGATGTTTAATTAAAAATCATTAAAAGTCGTATAATGCGCCGTAAAGCGTGTTTTTTAGATTTTTTCACGAATATTTTTCAAAACAAACCGAACTTATAAGAGGAAATACGAGTATCATCGCGTAGTTACCACATTTCCCAGTGGTTTTGTATCAGTCACTCTATTTCTCAGCTCTTAATGACGTAACCATGTACGCCCCAATTTGTTTCTGGGACAAGCTCAACAATACTTAAGTTAACAACTTAGAGAATTTTAGGAAAACCTTTTCTTTCCGTTCTGTTTCCGGAGCAGTTGCTAAAATTAATTAATCATTTTCGTTATTTCATAGAAGACGGGATATTTTTAACGCAAAGATCTTAGTTCTGGTTTTTTACTTAAAACTTCAGTGATGACCAGTGTGGGCAGGACACGCGTAACTCCGTTTCTTTTGACTGAAAAATGGTGTGGAGTAGGCTGATACAATATTTTTCATCCTTTTCTTTCTCACCGGGTTATGGAAATACAATTATAAGAAGATCTTGCTGAGGATTCTACTTTGCATTTTTAGAAGGTTCTTGGAGTCCCTATCTTTTCTTTTAAACAAAAATAGTCTGAAAATTTAATGGCTTTCAAATATTTGAAATAATGAAGTCATCATTTACCAACTATCTTGGGGTCGGCTTCCAGTCTAACCGCATGCAGCTGAATAACAGTATTTTACATAGAGCGACTGCCTATCTGACCTTCACAACCCAGTTACTGGGTAATACGATACCCCTTGGTAAGACTGGTTGTCAGACTTTCGGGCTTCATGACGACCCGTAACGACTGTCAAAGATCCATGATTGACAGCCGGGATCAACGGCTTACCGTGCTTTCTGGGGCACGGAGGAGTCTTGGTATGTAAAGATGGTCACCCATCCATGGACCAACCCCGGCAAGCGTAGCTTAACCTGATGGATCGACCCGTGCGGCTGTTATTACTTTAGCCACGTGCTCCTATTTAAATAACGAAGTATAGTGTCTTAATTTTCAAAACACGTTTTTCTTATTTTTTTGTGATATCAGGAATTTTCCTTGATTATAAAATATTTCAGTGCTTCTGATGTTATAAAAACATATAGTATTTAACAGTCACTTAGAAATAAATAGATCTAGGTTAATGTTTATCTGTTGATGGATGGTTCGCCTCGTTTTTAAAAACTAAGAATTTAAATTAACTGATAATTATTGTCATTTTGGAGGGCAATTTAGTAGAAAACCTTGCGTTGCTGTCGTCTTATACATACGTGCGGTATGGTCTGGTCTAAGCTAAAAACCGGCCAAGTGCGAGTCGCTCTCGCGCATGAAGGGTTCCGTACAAGATTATACGCGTCTACTTGTTGCCATTATTAAGATCGAGCAAAAAAAAACGTTTCTAGTAGGGAGCCCTCTTTAATTTTTGATTTAGTTTTATTATTTGTTAGCCCAGCGGTATTGGCACAAGTTGTAGGTCGTGAGTTCAAACCCAGGCAGGCGCTTTACTTTGTGTAAATTATTTCATCACCACATCACACAAAACGGTTAGGGAAAACATCGTGAGGAAACCGGCATATCCTAGGACCAAAAATTCGAAGACCTGTGACATCCACCAATCCGCATTGGGCCCGCGTGGTGAATTACGGCCTTCACCCTCTCACAGAGAGGAGGCCTGTGCCCCAGCAGTGGGGACATTAAAAGGCTAATAATGATTTGTGGTTATAGCGGTAACAGAAATACACATTCTGTCAAAATTTCATCTGTCTACCTATTACGGATCATGAGATACAGCCCGCTGGCAGTCTGTCTGTCAGCGGGCGGATGGACGGACGGATGGATGGACAGCGGAGTCTTAGTAATAGGATCCCATTGGTGCCCCTCGGGTACGGAACCCTCAAAATTTGCATTTTATGTATGTTAGGAAATATTTAAATGTATATGGATAAACAAAGTTAATTTGCATATGCTGCATTCTATGTTTTGTACAGTCTATTGTTATTTCATTGGGTCTGAATAAATATTTAGTCAAAATACTTGTCGGCTGATCGTGATGAACAATATTATTCCAGTATCTAATACTTGCCGGCTGATCGTGATGTACAATATTGTTCCAGTATCTAATACTTGCCGGCTGATCGTGATGTACAATATTGTTCCAGTATCTAATACTTGCCGGCTGATCGTGATGTACAATATTGTCCCAGTATCTAATACTTGCCGGCTGATCGTGATGTACAATATTGTTCCTGTATCTAATACTTGCCGGCTGATCGTGATGTACAATATTGTCCCAGTATCTAATACTTGCCGGCTGATCGTGATGTACAATATTGTTCCAGTATCTAATACTTGCCGGCTGATCGTGATGTACAATATTGTCCCAGTATCTAATACTTGCCGGCTGATCGTGATGTACAATATTTTTCCAGTATCTAATACTTGCCGGCTGATCGTGATGTACAATATTGTCCCAGTATCTAATATAGGTATTAAGGGTGAGTAGACAGACTTAGTCCATATTTAGTACTAACTTCTGTCAGCGGCTCCATCCGCGTGTAATTAGTACTTTCCCCATTATAAACAAGACGACACCGTTGAGCGCAGTGGTTGAGCGATTGGCTGCTGCAGTGCATGTCGCGGGTTCGACTGAATTGCTTTCGTGTATGTGAGTTTAATGTTTGTGTACGTAACTCGATACAGAAATAATTCCTAGTATAGGGCAACGTTTTTAGGGTTCCTTACCCGTAGGGTCCAAACGGAGCCCTATTGCTGTCACTTACGTGTCAGTCTGTCCGTCTGTCTGTCCGTCGTCGGTCACAAAATTTTGTTCCGAAGAAGTTTTGAACTTCGCACTGACCTATGAACTTGAAATTTGGTGATAAAGTGATAATGTTTATTATTACGTCTATATTTTACTAACAAATACCAATATAAATCAGATTTTTTCTTTGATAATTGCCTTATTTGGTACGGCACCATAAAAGTGCGAAGTCCGAGACGCACTTAAATATTAATATTTATTACGCTGTGTAGTATTTAGTTTACTCATTGTTTGCTGCACCGGTCGACGTCATTACGTCGGCTGTCACTGAAAACCAGCGCTGGTGCTCTGTCTCGTATAGGGTCACAGCATTATGCTGAACGATAGTCATTTTGAGTGGAGGTGACGAATGTTTTCCCCCCGCTTTTTTCTTTTTTGTTGTGTTGCTCTATCTTTTTGCGTAATGTTTACCGTAAATAAACGTATTTTCTTTCTTTTTTCTTTCACTTGGCCAGTTTGTTTTAATCATTAAAACTATGGTCTATGCTATTCCAGATTATAATCTATACCTGTGCCAAATTCCATTCAGATCCGTTTAGCCGTTCTGGCGTGATTAAGGAGCAAACTTCCATCCATCAGGAAGTAGATTAGAGTCTAACAGAAAATGAAACTTTCCACTCTTTCATCAGAAACCAAAGCCCTGTCCTTACATCTTGATAATAATGAATTTCAGGATTTATACAACTAAACAACTTCTTTCACCCTAAACTCATCCATTTCTAAATGAATGTGACCCGAAAATTAAGTTTTTCCTGGAACTCAGTTAAGAAAAGGCCCGAAGCGAAACAAGGAGCAAAGTATCTAACATGAATGCGTAATTAACTCTCTATATAAGTTTATGTACTTCAGCCGTAGTTTCGGAGGAAACTCCAATGTTGGGTGTACCGAAGTTGTAAGAATTTAATTTTGTATTGTAGAAGAAAAGGTTTTCAGTATCATTACGGTGGTCGTTTCATAAAAGCATGAAAATTAGATTTTTTTACTTAACTTTTAATTTTACATAGCAACACGCTTATAACTTTCTTTGTCTCTTTAAGCCCTGTGGTAGACACCAAATAGATAATTTAAACATATCACTCATCATCATCAGCCTATAGCAGTCCACTGCTGGACATGGGCCTCTCCAATTGCACGCCATTCAGCTCGGTTCTCGGCAACTCTCATCCATCTGCTCTGCCCGGGGGTGGAGGATAAATTCGAAAGAGTTACCTTTTTTTTTTTTTTTTTTATTTATTTATTTATTTATTTATTTAATCATTTATGTACACACAGAGACACAGTAACAATAAACATAATTATAAATATAGTACAGTAGTAGTAGTGTGTAGTGTAGTGTAGTAGTTTTTTTTTATGTTCCTCGCCCCCGGGCGCGTAGGGCAGGGAGGAACAGGGGTGGGTTTTAGTCAGTAAGAGTCTGACACGCCCTTCCGCTCCACCCCAGAGCGGAAAGAGTCATTAGATGATTTCCCACCCCCCAAAAAATAAAAAATAAAAACCAGCCACCCTGCGAAGATCATCGCTCCACCTAGCCTGAGGGCGTCCTACCATACGTTTGTCGATTCACGGGCGAATCGTATCACTGAGAGAAATAAATTACATATAATTAAAATAATAATTTAAAATGTATATCGGTATGATTTCAATTCATCGACACTTGGTCGATAGGTATAGGTAGGTTTAGATCTATCGACTTTAGCATTATGTGTAGTGACCGAGAGTGACTAAGTATTAAAAAGACTTTAAAAACCGGAAAAGTGCGAGTTTGACTCGAATACGAAGAGTTCCGTACGATTTTTATCATTGATTGTTACAGTGGCAACAGAAATACACATTCGGTGAAAATTTCTACTGTATACCTATTACGATTCATGAGATACAGCCCGCTGACAGATAGACAGAGGATGAACTGATGGACACCGGAGGCATAGGGTTCTGTTGGTTAGGCACTCACCCTTCGGGTACGGGAACACAAAAACCGGAATACTAACGCGATAATTGAGTAAATAACGTATTTGTGATCTCAATAACTTTTTATTTGACAATTATTCAACAATATTCATTGCATTGCATCACAACTTTTGAAATCTGTGTTCACGATCGGGGTGTCATTTTAATTAATGGATTTTGTTGAACTGTCCGAATAAAAGCGATTTATTGGTATTCCACTCAATTTTAGTAATACCACTAAAGTTATGTGGACAAACTATAATATATTTTTAGGGTTCCGAAAGGCCGAATGAAAAAACGGAACTCGGAGTTATAGGATCACTTGTGTGTCTGTCTGTCTGTCCGTCTGTCACAGCCAATTTGCTCCGAATCTGCTGGACCGATAAAAATCAAAGTTTTTCAAACTGTGTCATGTCAACGACCGGTCCTGTGCGTCTCGCATCCATTGGATTCCGGCGACCTCAACGGGTCATTGGTACACCATTCGGGAGGATTTTAGAACCTTTCGGTCCAATCGACTATCTTCTGACCTGCGAGAAATGTACCCTGCCCACTGCTTAAGTTTGGCGATTCTTCGGGCTGGTGTTCTCTTGCAAATATATATCATCACAAAACTCTAAAAAAAAACTCTAAGTAATCAATCTGCCCGCGCCTTTTTCCAAATATCTTGGGGTCGGCTTCCAATCTAACCGAATGCAGCTGAATACCAGTATTTTACATGGAGCGACTGCCTATCATAGAGCGGGAGTGCGGCACCCTCTCACAAACGACCCGTAACGACTGTCAAAGGTCTACGATTGACAGCCGAGATCAACGGCTAAACGTGCTTTCCGAGACATGGAAGAGTCGCGGTATGTAAAGATGGTCACCCATCCATGGACCAACCCCGGCAAGTGTAGCTTAACCTGATGAATCAACCCGTGCGGCTGTTATTACTTTAGCCACAAGCTCATCAAAAAAAAATCAAAGCATTTATTTCAAATAAACCATTTACAGGCACTCTTGAATTATCAAGTCGGTCAGTCAGAAAGATGAAGTTAATTGTACAATCCAAAGCGTAGATCTCTATGGAGAAGAACGTGTAAGAAACTCCATGGACACTCTTTTAAAACATGTTATCTTTGTACAAATCCTGGTTACATACAGGGTGTATAAAGACACATCACAAAGCTGTTAACTACGTATACTGTACGTCTAACAATATAGTTTTGCGCAAAAATTATTGCTAGGAAACGACTTTTATTTTTGGGTAAGAAAAAAAATACTATTTTTTATTGCGCGCAATGTAACGCAAACCCAGGCAAGTGGAGTTAACCCCCTCCCCCCTTGCCCCTTCGCTCTAAGCCACGTAGGTACTTGTCAGATACGTTTAATATTCATTGAGTTTTTTAAACTGCTAAATGCGTAATTTCGAAAAAAAAATCGAATATTCAGGTAACGTTTGAGGAAAAACACACACACACACATGGATTCGATTTTCGTAAAAAAGTTAAAAAATAAATTGTGACTTTGACCTTCAATATCTCCAGAACCAGTGGATTCCCAGGTATGGTCTAGTGAAATAAAAACGATCCAAATAATGGGTAGAATATGTGGCTTTCGGCTTCGGAAACTGTCTTTTTACACCCGTTATATCTTGTGAGAACAATGTTAATGAAAAATAAAAAAAGTAAAGATTAAAATAAGCCAGTGGCAGTTAAAAGATGACCAGTCTCAACTGACAGCGCCCGTACACGAACATGACACGTGGATCAGCACCACTCAGCTCAACCATTTTCAAGAGAACCGAATGACCCAACACACGCGCCACCATCAGCGAGACGTTTGAGTGAGACGTCATACTCTCAAATGCCATGCTTGTTCATGTAAAAAATAATAACAATAGCATTATAATGCCCCATGGTACTCAAATTTACAAAATTAGAAAATGCTTCGTAAATATACAAATCTATAACTTTTGAAAAGTTAAAAAAAGGGAACATTAATCATTAAATCCATGAAAAACCATGACTGGAAAAATAAAAGGATGTGCATCTCTTACAATTATGTATAAAAGAACTAACTAGTGGACCCACGTGGCTGTGGCTGTGGAGCAGGACCAGCGTTTCGCCAAGCATTTTTATCAAGGATAACTATAATCTTCCAATATATAATAATTATGCTTGTCTAATGTATAGTGTGCGTTTTATGCATGTTTTAAATTTTGTCTCATTTAGATGTAAAATATCAAGTGGTATTTGATTATAAAATTTTACACAGTACCCCATAAAAGAACTTTGAACTTTAGCCAATCTGAATCGAGGTTGATCTAATCTGTTCTTATTTCGTGCACTATAATATCTTCATTCCTGATCAGTTGATCCCGCAAAGAAACCCCAAACAGAAACCTCTTCATTGCTCTTAGCTAGCATTTAATTTGTTACGCATCGATTATTTCTTTCCAATAGCCAACATCACAAAAAGCAATTCAAACTCTTTCCAAGAATGATGTTACCATAAATAAATTCCGCTATAGTTTTATGACAGCGTATTTGGATAGGTAAAAGAAAGCTCGTAAAGTTCATACTTTATGAACCACGTACAAACTTAACAATGTGAAAAATAGGCCTGATATTTTTGTAGTCGGTACAAGAAACAAAAGTCTTTAAAAAGACAGCTGAATATTTTCTAGTTATATAGGTATTTCCTTACAGATTCAATGAGCAAGTTTATTATTGAGCTGTTATTAAAAAAAAACCGGCCATGTCTGATTTCACACATTCAGAATTTTTTTTAGTAAAATATACGTAATAATAAACATTCTCACCAAAATTCAAGTTCAAGGTCAATGGAAAATTAAAAAATTCTTCGGAACAAAATTTTGTGACTGACGACGGAAAGGTAAACAGACGGACAGACAGATAGACGAACATACGGACTGACGGAAATGTGAGTGACAGAAATAAGGCTCCATTTAGACCCTTCGGGTACGGATTCTTAATAATAGAAAATGAGTCGCAAAATTCTCTTGAATTTTGGTGAAGTCGCAAAATTTTCAGTAAGTTAGAAATATAGGACTTTTCATTAAAAGCACTCCAAATTTGAAATCAAATAAAACGTAAAGTTTAAGTTATATAAAGTAAATTGCAAAACTGGTTTTCCAGGCAATACGAGGGTGACGAAGCAGTGTTTAAAACATCATCATCATCATCATCATGATTGTCCCCGCTGCTGGAACAAGCCTCCTCTCTAAGAGAGCGAATAGGCTGTAACCCACCCCACGGGCCCAGTGCGGAGTGATGTAACATGTCTTCGAATGTTTGATTCTAGGATATGCCAGTTTTCTCACGATGTTTTCCTTCACCATTTTGAGAACAGTGGTGATCAAATAGCTACTGCCAGCGGCTTCACCAGTGTAGAATTAGTACTTCCCCCATTATAAATTATAACCTATGTGCTATTTCTGACTATATCTATCTATGTCCCAAATTTCATCCACATCTGTTCAGCCGTTCTGGCGTGATTGAGTAACAAACATCCATCCATTCAAACTTTCGCCTAAATAATACCCACGTAGACCGGGATAAAAAGTAGTAAGTATATTATATGTTAATCCAGGGTATAAGCTTCGGCAGACGGAGCTCGGACACGGTTGTTTCGGGAGGTTCCTGCATCAGATCAGGCGGGAGGAAACGCCCGGGTGTTACCACTGCGCGGATCGCCCAGAGGACACGTTGGAGGTCTGCCCCGCTTGGGCAAAGCACCACCGTGTCCTCGTGGATGTGATAGGTGGCGGTGACCTCTCGCGCCCGGCTCTGGATCAAGCTCCTGGTACGGAGCGAGAGGGAATGGGAAGCAGTAATGCTCGCGACGACGGCGAACAGTGGGTCGCTCGCCGTCCGATCATTCATTTTCAGAATTTATCCGCTACCCCTGGGGGTAGCGGATAAATTCTGAAAATGAGTTACCGCACACCTGGGCACTCAGGCAGGGAAGGAACAGGGGTGAGTTTTAGTCAGTAAGAGTCTGACACGCCCTCCCGCTCCACCCAGAGCGGGAGAAGTCATTGGATGATTTCCCACCCCACCAAAAAAAAAACAAATCCATCCAAACTTAGCATTTATAATATTAGTAAGATTCTTAGTTTAATTTCTGCTAGTAAACGGTTTAAATTTGTCTTGATAAGACAAATTTAAACCGTTTTTAAATGAGAAAGCTAAGCTAAATTATACAAATAACAATTGCATACTTTCTCATTTATCTAGCTTATAAGTTAAAACGAATATAGAAAGAAAAGCGCGAGAAGAAAAATGTGTCTTCGAAACCACGCCGTATAATAAATGATCTCCATTCCCTTTTGACTTGAGCCGTACGCCAACGGAAGCCTGGTTTAAGTTACTAGGAAACTAATTTATATCAGTATGACTCACATAGAACTATTTGCTGAGACTAAGGCTGCTTTTCCACTATACTTAGATGTACGAGTTAGTTTGGCCTTCTTTTTGATCACTATTTATTTCTTCAGCCTCATCATCATTTTAGATGAAAAGGCCCACCAGTTGGTTAAAGGCCTCCCCCAAGTTCAGGAGGTTGGCCATAGTCGCCATGTTTGGCGGGCGGGTTGGCGATCGCAGTTTGGTTGTTAAGAATGCACAGAAAATGCTGTTGTCCGTTCTCTGTTGAGTCCCTTAGTCGCCTCTTACGACACCCAAAGGTAGTAATGGGATGGTACCTACTCTTTATGCCAGACACAATACGGAAGAGTTTCTTCAGCCTGCCTTAATGCAACTCTACTGGATAAGGGCTAGCGGAGCTAAGTATTTGTACATACAACAAAGGGAGTGATGTGTGCGCAGGGGTACAAACGAGGAATTTATACGAGGGAATATTTGCGAAGGTAACTGAAAATAATGCAGACGAATACGAATATTCGCACTACACAGCTCAGTTTTGCTTCGCACTGCGCAAGCGTCTAGCACGGCTTTAGCATTTTCACAGCGCCGTTACATTCCTCGCTCCGCCGAACTAACTCGCACATCTCTGGTGAAAGAGCACCCTAAATCTTGCCATTTATTTAGTTGTGTCAGACTAAGACGTATTTAGTTCCTCGCAGGTAAACATACTGTATATTATTTCTTTGACTTATGAAGAATATTATTCATTGTTAGTGTGGTATTGTTATTATGGTAGTTTATTTTATTTTATTCCGCTTTATTTGGTATGTGTTTGTCGTGGGTAAAGTAAGTACGAGTACAAGTACGCAGGAGATATTATTATTAAGTGCACAAGCATGTGCACAAACACAGGTGCACTCTCTGTTCCTTTAGTCCCATAGTCCGATGGGACGGCAATCCGACTCGACCGGGGAGAGATCAGGCGCAGGACCTCCGGGTTTACGTGCTCTCCAAGACACAGGGGTTTCATACCACGAACTTCTAAACTACAGAATGTTACAGAGTAATTCATTGTGGAAAAACCCAAAAGCACTTTTTGCCCGACCTGCAAATCGAAACCAAAAAAAAAAAAAAAAAGGTTTACACGCTCATCAGTTACACACAACAACAAGGCAGTTAGTTGACAACCAAAACGCTGTTACAATGTCACTTTGTCTAGAGTCTAGTAGATCGCAGGTTTGGATTAATATTAATAAGTGTCTTAAGGTGTTTTTGTCCGTGTAAGATATATCTGTTTACAACAAACATCCACATGAAAACAGAAGAAATCTAGGGTGTTTTTTTTTAAATATCTTTAAAGGCAAAAACAGACTTCTCCCGCTCTGGGTGGAGTGGGAGAGCGAAAAAAAAGCCCTTTCATTTGATACCCAAATCTCAAACCACACGGTGTTCTGCTGCTTCCTTTGGCCGGAGTGCTACAGTCCTTGCACATTTCGTCACGCTCCCCCGGCTAGAAGTTGGTCCGCATGAATTCATGTGGATCCCGTCACCCTCAGCCGCTGTATACGGCCGTTATTCTTCTAAAAAAGAGGCACGCGCGGAACACGGGTTGCCGCCGCCGCCGTCTCGAGCCTTCAACTGTTCAGGCAAAAACTCCCCAAGTCTGATAAATGCATAAAAAATAACTAGTCCGCTATCTTTGGGAGTCCGCCATATGTTATTTAGAATAACGTCACTTAACCATGCATTGTCATCGGTCCTTGATAAGTGTGCGAAGTTTCAATTCAATCCGACGTTTTGAAGTGGGTGAAAATCACGTTCAAAGATTGCGTTAAATAGATAAATACCAAGCTAATAAAAGTGTGTTAAAAAGAAAAACAGGTCATTGGTCCGTTAAGCTACGGCTCCCAAATAAAAATAGACAACCTCAATTTCTTTCCTAAAAATGAAGCCTCGATTTTAGTAAAATAATGAAATTATAGTAAAAAAGAAGATAGGCAAATATCATTATTTTACTAGGATATGGCTACTTCCTGATTTACTTAGTAACTTATTTCGTTAAAATTGACCTCAAACACAAGAAAAAAGAAAATTTTATGTATAAAAAAGAAAAACTAGGTAAAGAGGCCCTTACCATAGAATACGAGTATCAAAGGCGGTGGTACCAATAAATATTCTACACAAATGTTTTTACTTGACGAGTCGATTATCATAATAAATGCGTTCACCCTACTTAAGGCGATGTTTAATTTATGCGAGAACCTTGTTTCGGAAACACCGAATTTGGCCAATCCACAGCAAAATAAATAGGAATATTATACACAGTAACTGAATAATTTCCCCGTTAAAACTAAATTATCTTCTTGGGTTAGGTTTTAGTTAGTCTGCTCCTTGTGTCTGCTTAAATTACAGTCAAATATTTATAACAATTTGAAATTGCCAACTTATTGTAGCAGTGGTAAGTGCGATTTTCGTAGTGCAAGTGTTACCAATGAAGTGCGTTTTACTGTACCTACTATACTTGTAGACGACTAGTATAATACATTCTCTCTAGATAAATCACTGCTAAAGCCTGCACCAACCTTTTCTACCAGTAGAAGTTATATGAAACGGAATGAAAACTACTAGGTTTTAAATTCATTATTTTTTAAAAAGACAGTTTATGTCAAAGTATTTTTACGTCATACAAACTCGCCTGTCAGCCAACGGCTGTCTGTCTCAAAATAACTTCTTCTACATTTAAATGAGTATTTAAATCTAGTCAGATCTATTTTTTCCAGTCTGCACCTATTTTTCTAAGAGGTTTAAAGATATGCGGAACAGGATGTCAAACCTCCATTCAAGTCCCGCAAACCTCCATTAAAGTGGGAGGATCCTCTGACCAGACGGGTGTTGTGTCTGGTCCGGTCAACTGCCCGGTAGTGGATTTCGGACTGTTGTATTATGTTCAAAATTTAGTTGACATCCTTTACAGTACCTTTGTAAGAAAATACAGATTGTATCATGATTAATTAACAGAAATCGTAAACAAAGGACTATTCACAAAAACATGACAACACTGTCAATTTACTCTATCCCACCAACCAGAGCCCTCAATTGAACTACCTCATTTCACTCTACCAAGCCTGGAAAGCTTCCAAAAAGATTCACGGAATCGATTTCCAACAAAATTGTCCTTAGTGGTCTTGTAAATTGTTCCCATGGCGATGTAAAGGAGAGAGAGTCAAACATGCGGTAAATTCGTTCCCAGTGTTTTCGTAAAGATTTACCGTGTGTTAGAAGTGCGGTACGACATTAATCAAGTGCGCGCGTAAGGGGAGACGCGCCTTAAGTTTATGCTTGTCGTGTGTGTTCATGAATAAACTAATGGTTGTGTTTGTAGTGCTGTAAGTGGTGAAAAACAACTGCAGTGACATTTTAAAGGAGGAATGCGACTTTAAAACCATGCGCTGGTATTTTCCTAGACTTACGAGTTACGGTAAGCGTGTGCGCAATCACAGGTGCACTTTCTGTTCCTTTCATAGTCCGATGGAACGGCAATCCGACACGAATGGGGAGAAATAAGGTGTAGGATGGCTTTACGTCCTTTTCGAGGCACGGTGGTGTCACACCAACAACTTCCAAAATCCGAACTGCTACTGAGTAATTTCTAAGGAAAGAACTCAAAAGATTTTTTTGTCCGACATAGGAATTCAACCCAGAACCTTACTCTTTCATTCATCAACTCACTCTTACTCAGCTGTCGCACTTGCGGTCACGAGACCAACGGCAAGGCAGTCTACAACGTCTAGCAATGCAAAACTACCCGGGCCTGCGGACGGCGAGTAATGGGTAGCTCGGCCCGAGAGTCGACGGCGCGTAGTGTTCCACGCGCGCCTCAAAGAGTTGTCAGCAATAGGGACGGGGCCCGTCATGGCCGATGCCTGCCCGGGGGTTGAGGATAAATTCGAAACAGAGTTACCACGCCCCCGGGCACTAGGGGCAGGATTGAACAGGGGTGGGTTTTAGTCAGTAAGAGTCTGACACGCCCTCCCGCTCCACCCAGAGCGGGAGAAGTCATTGAATGATTTCCCACCCCACAAAAAAAAAGCAATGCAAAACTACCCCGTTACTAGTATTTTGCTACTTTTTCGGGTTCTGTACCCGAAGGGTCCAAACAGAGCCCTAATGCTGTCACTCACGTGTCCGGCTGTCTGTCTATCTGTCCGTCGTCTGTCACAAAATTTTGTTCCGAAGAATTTTTTAACTTCCCATTGACTTTATACTCGATATTATTCCGTATATTTTACTAAATACCAATAGATATATTGATAAATTATATTTTTTCTTTGATAATGCCCTCATTGGTAGCGCAAGAAAACAGTGTCTGGAAGGATATGGGGGAGGCCTTTGCCCAGCAGTGGGACACTATAGACACAGATAATATAATACTAGCGTACAGATGCCTCATACTCATACGGGTTTTCGACTTGCACAAGCAAATTTTGTTCTTCGTTCGGGCCCGTCCTCTACACCTCGCTAGATGGTGTAAGCAGCGACGGCTTGCAAGTTGAATGAATTTAAATACAGTCTTACCAATATTTTCATACACGTTGATGAATTATTTTATTGTATATTTGGCAATTCATAACAGTTTTACTGTTTCAAAATGTGTCACTATACAAATTTTAAAGAGGTGAATGGATAAACTCTAAAACTTCAAACAACGCCATCTATCGGTACAAGAAATATAAATGCCTAAGGATTCGTTTCAATAAACATCTAAATTTGAAGTATCAGCCAATTATGCCGCAATTTTATGCTTAGTGTAGTTTATTAAATAAGAAAATACAATTTTTACCATATTTTTCTTCAACATATCTTACTTAAACTTCAATAAGAAATCGATGCATATTACGCCATCTATTGAATTTTTTTTTAACTAAATTTGGTTTGTTCTGGATGAGACCCCGTACTATAGGCTAAGACCCTAGGAACCCTAAATGTGTGAAGTCCGACACACACTTGGCCGGTTTTTTAGTCCAGGCGATAAATCATTGCTATAAAATCTGAGGAGCAATTTGAAGCCTTAATTAGTCTCAACTTGTCATAACCTTAAGACAAGTTACCAAACCCAACTTCAGTCCTCATAATCAGGATAACACTATAAATACCGCAGACTCTGATAATTTGATTGTAACCCCTGATATACAAACATAACACGTGTTTGTGTATTGACGAAGCTTCGTACATCAAATATTCTACCCTCATTCTTATGAAATAATATTAAATTAATTATAATGATACACGAGACATGATGTAAATTGGAAAGGGACTTATCTTTGACAGGATATGAAATGTTTCAGAGCTGAGATTTTTTTGGTTAAAGTGCTTTTATTTTGGCTGGATGCTAGCATCTGCCAGCAGCTACGCCGCTTCGACTATAAATTGTAACTTATATGCTATTCGAGACTATATCTATCTCTATGCCAAATTTCATCGAGATCCGTACAGCCATTCTGGCGTGATTAAGTAAAACAAGTTCCTCCGCCGCGTCTGTACACAATAACTCAAAAACTATTGAATTGATTTTCATGCAGTTTTCAGCAATAGACAGAGTGATTTACGAGGAAGGTTTAAGTGTACAATTTGTACCCGTGCAAAGTTGGGGCGGGTCGCTAGATTATAATATTTTAGTAGGAAGTAAGTTGCGACTGTAACAAGCAAAACCTCTGTGACCGATGGACAAAAACAGGCTTATTTATAAAACTCATTAACTATAGGCTTAGTTTAGCGGAACATAAATTTAAATGAAAAAAACATTGTCATTATTAAGATCGAGCAAAAAAAGCCAATAAAACACTAGAAACTTGTTTTTTTGGCCATTAGTTTTTAATTTATTATTATTTTTATTATTATTATTTGTTGTTATAGCGGCAACAGAAATACACACTCTGTGAAAATTTCAACTGTGTAGCTATTACGGATCGTGAGCTACAGCCCGCTGATATACGGACGGACAGTGGAGGCATAGTAATAGGGTCCCGTTGGTTACCCGTTCGGGTATGGAACCCTAAAAACGAGCGAGCCTCAGTCGCAGCGAGCAGTAGTCGCATATGATGTGTACCATTTGACATCTCACCTTGGTAATAAACTTTGGTAATTAAAAATTCTATCCTGAAAAATAAAATTAAATCGTTTAGTTCCGATTTTAATTGATGATTTGGTCAGTGTTTAATTCTCTAAACATAGAGTTTCTTTTGATTATTTTGTACTCCTGTCTTCTAAAAGTATTCCCATCCTAATTGTAATATAGCTGCCTAACTTTCTGGGTCGCAAATGATAAATGATTTTATTTTTGTAAATAGGTGTTAAAAACACGTATTTTACACGTCAACATTTTTTTGTCAGTTTTAGCTAGATGAGGCCGATGTTTCCTAGCTGACTATCCTGAAAAAAAAACACTAAAACAAACTCAGAGGTCAAAGTCTGTTTTAAATTGTTCAAATCCATACAATATGTACTGGTCACATCATATGAGAACCATGTACGTTAATGTCTGGGATGAGCTTTTGAGGAAAGCAACACGCAGATTTAAGTGGACCTGTCCAGACAGTGCAAACATTTTTTAGTTATCGTGAAGCTTAACTCAGTACTTTGAGGAGCTCAACGAACCGACGAACACTACCAAAGTAAGGACATTTGGGTAGGCCGCAAAAGTACTAAAACTGCCAGACAATCATAAAATCTACGTGAATATAATCACCTACATAGTTCTCGCATTCACATTATGCTATATGAGAACCATGCAGCTTAATGTCTGAAATGTCTTTTAAAGAAAGAACCACACAGATTTGTTTGGACCTATTCAGTCAGTGCAAGCATTTGTCAATAGTAAAATAGCTCAACTTGAACTACCAAGTAGCTCAATGACTCGATGAACAATACCAAAGAAAGGACATTTGGGTAAGCCGCAAAAGTAGTCAAACTGTCAGACAACGTAAAAAATTACTGTAAAAAGGAGGCGAATAATAATAATAACCCACATAGTCCTCACATTTACATTAATTAAGTAATAAAAATAATAATAATAAGTAAATATAAAAAAAATAACATATCAATCAAAATAATAAAAAATATAATAATCAACAAGTATTCATGTCAAAAAAGAATATTTAAAAAAATGTCATCGGTGTATAGAAACTACAAAGTACATACGAAAACACATGAGCCATCTCATGTATATCATTGAAGCAGCTCAACCCCACGCCTTTTTGTCCTCAAGGTAGTCATTCATTGTGTAATGCAATTAAATGATTTGATGAAAAGCAAGAATTCCCTTGATTTAACTGACCAAGAAATGTAAACTGTGCACTACATACCTATACCTACCTACCTATAGACTAAACTTGCGAATAAATGACTAAAGTGCAAATTCAAACCTAAATATTCAACTGCATTTTATAAACGTGTTTTCACAATAATTTCACCGGTTTTTCAGCAAATAATTCGTCAAAAGAAATAAACAAATCAAAACCAGCACGCAGATTCTTTTTCAGTTTTTCGAACGTGAATTCAGATTTTTCCAACATTTTTTTGCAAACAAACTAGGTCCCATTTTGCTAGTTTGTATTCAAATACTGCAAAAATATTTATTCCAAACTCGGTCAGTTGTCGTTTCCAGTAAATTGATATTTTCTGAGTGTGTTGTCAGCTTCAGGACAAAATAAGGTGACATATTCTTGTCGGTAACGCAGTAATACTTAAACATAACTATTATGAATCAACGACACAGACTTCCTGTCTGTGAGAGGGTGTGGGCCGTAATCCACCACGTGGGTCCAACGCAGATTGGTTTATGTAACATGTCATCAAAGTTTTGGTTCTAGGACATGACGGTTTCTTCACGATGTTTTCCCTAACCGTTTTTAGATCAATGGTATTGAAATAATATAGGTATACTAAATATAGCCCTTGGCTGGGTTCAAATCTAAAATCTAAAACCTGTAAGGGTGTACACTATTTAATTCTATAATACATGACGTAACTCAAAGGTCAAAATTGCGAAATACTTTACTAACAAAATATCAATGGGATCGTTACAACTATAATTGGCAGGCGATCCTACGACACAGGTCCTAAAGATATTCCACTTACTTACGTAACCAAGCTACACTTCTTAGATAGTACCTACCATATTCAAGTAAAGTACACTACTGTATTTATTTATTTATTTACACTTCATGCAACTAAAGTACAAAGGCGGACTTAATGCCTTAGGCATTCTCTACCAGTCAACCAAGGGTGGTGGAGAGATAATATGGCAGGTGCATAAGAAAAAAAAACAAACAAAGCAATACCAAGTAGAAATATTTAAAAAAAAAAGTGAACGATAATATATATATTAATAATATAAATACATATACATTTAATATATTAACTACCAATAAATATTTATATATATATTTATATATGTAAAGTAATAAAAAAGGTTTTTGAGACGACTCTACTCCTTGTGTAGAAAATAATGCCGCAACTTCGGCTTAAATGCATACTGACTGGTGGCCGTCCTGATATCGAGAGGAAGCGCATTCCATAAAAGGATGGACTGAATATGAAAGGAAGAATGAACAAAATCAGAAGTATGAGCAGGGCAAAGCAGTAGAAGATTATTAGAAGAACGCAGATTCCTGGCGTGTGAAGAACATAGATATTGAAAGTGAGATATAAGATAAGAAGGAGGAGTGGGAGAGTTCAGCAGAGAGAAAAGTGTAGTCAGAGCCCGCAAACTTCTTCTCTCGCGAATGGGCATCCATTTGAGCTCAGACCTGTGGTTCGAGACGTGGTCATATTTCCTTAAATTAAATACGAACCGGATGCAGTTGTTGAGGAGCCTATCCAGCTTATCCAGTAACACCACGTTCAGGTCAAAGCAGCACACGTCACCATAGTCGATTATAGGGAAGATTAAAGTCTGCACAAGCGTAGTCTTCGTCTTCGCGGGCAAAAAGTCCCTCAGACGGTACAGACACCGCAAAGTTCCGTTGACTCTTTGACTGACACTTGAAACCTGACTTTGCCAGCCAAGCGTCGAGACAAGATGCAAACCGAGATCTTTTACGCTAGGGCTGATGGGGATAACGGCACCATTGAAAATAATAGGAGGAAGAGAGCTAACCACCACTCTACCCATCATGCGCGAGCTTCCAATAACTATGGCCTGACATTTTGAGGGCAGACACCCCAAATCTACCAGACCAATCACGAATTGCATCCAAATCCCGGTTTATATCCTCCACAGCGTCTGAAAAACCTTCCACCCGCGCAGCTGTGTACAATTGAAGATCATCGGCGTAAAGATGATACGAACACCGAAGACAGTGAGTTATAAAATTTATGAAGATGGAGAATAATAACGGAGAAAGAATACCGCCTTGAGGAACGCCAGCATCCAGGTCACGCCAACTCGACGAATTCTCGTCAACGCGCACCGACTGCCGACGTCCCCGAAGATAAGAAAAGAACCATTCCAGGGCCTCGGAAGAAACCATAAAATGTGAAAGGATTGATTGGAGAATATCGTGACTGACGGCATTAAGGGCATTGGAGAAATCAACTAACACCAAAACAGTAACCTTGGTATCCTCCATAGCTTTTCTAATATCCCCAGTCACTTTCAGGAGAGCAGAGGTAGTGCTGTGGCCAGGCCTGAATCCAGATTGGCATGAGCTTATTAGATTATTACGGTGAACAAATTCTGAAAGCTGCTTGTGGACGCAAGCCTCAAGTACTTTGGACAGAAAAGGAAGAATGGAAATTGGTCGAAAATGATTCGGTAGGGAAGGATTATTGATTTTAGGAAGTAGACGAACGTAAGCCATACGCCACAGGGATGGGAATTGTCCGAAATCAAGGGAAAAATTGATAATGTGGGTAATCGGCGGAAGAAGAAAGTCGAGGACCAAGGTGACCATGTAACGACTGATGTCGTCACAGCCCACAGCCTTGGACTTAATGGACAGGATGATCTTTTTGATTTCATCCAAGGTAGCCGGAACAAAGTGGAATGGTTCTATGATAGGACCTGGTAGGCCAGCATTGAACTCAACCGTCTGAGATAACACATGGGAATCCAAGTGACAGGTGGTTGTGAAATGACGGTTGAGATCATCCAGGACGATTGTTTTAGGAAAGTCCACATGACGTGGTCTACCGATACCTAGAGTTCCGAGGAATTTCCAGGTATCAGCAGGAGAAGAAGAAGATATGTTTTCGAGAATATAACGGTGTTTAGCGTTGCGTATCACCTGATTACACCGATTTCTTGCAGATTTAAAGAGGTCCCTATACTCATTACTGCGATTCTTTTTATATTTTCGAAGGCGCCTCATCGCCATACGAACCCCTGTCATCCAAGTGGCGGGCTGACGCCTAAGCGTTACGTCCCTCTTGACAGGAGCGTGTTTGTCGTACAGTGCAAGGACCGTCCGATTAAAAATACGCAGTTTCTCGTCAACAGATGTTGCTGCTGTAAGGTGGTCCCAGTCAAGTACCGACGCATCCTGGTACAGCTTCTCAGCATCCAAACGATTATACCGTAGTACCTTTTTTGTTTAAGTACCTACTAACGAAAATGGGATGATGACGAAAATTAATTTTTCACCCGCCCCTACCTGTACCTACGACTTTTAAATTTCGAACTAGTGCGGAAAAGTATTGCAGCCAGCCCTCTTACAATTTGGCATTTCGACAATCGCTTTCGCTCATCGAATACCAGAGTCTCAGGGCCTGCAGTCTTGACATAGTTAACGATCGCGTAACGACCGAATTCGTTCGCTAAGAAATTACTGTTGCAAGGAGGCAACTATCCGCCCAAAAAAAAAAGGGGTAGCGGATAAATTTGAAACAGAGTTGCCGCGCCCCTGGGCACTCAGGCGACTGAAGGAACAGGGGTGGGTTTTAGTCAATAAAAGTCTCACACGCCCTCCCGCTCCACCCAAAGCGGGAGTACCTAATTTTTTTTTTTGGGCGTTGAAAATGGATGATTGATGATTCAAAAAAAAAAAGAAGAAAAACGGTAAATATAATCATTAAAATTTAAATAAATTACAAGTCTTCATGTAAAATAGTACTTACTAGTTAGAATTTACGCCGTCTCTCGTACCTATTTCAAGAAAATAATTTATTTTTTTCTTATAATTTATTTAAATTTTAATGATTATATTTACTGCTTGTAACAATTAAATTAACTTGTCAAAATATAAAAGGCCATAAAAGTTTGCCTCCTTGCAACATAATTTTTTTAGAGACCGATCGTTAGGACATAGCGATCGCTGATGATTGATAGAGACGGCGTAAATTTTAACTTGCAAGCACTATTTACGAGTACAACACTTGCATGTTAAAATTTACGCCGTCTCTGTACATATTTCAAGAAAATCAATTATTTTTCCGACGAAACGACCAATCGTTAGGACGTAGCGATCGTTATCAATGTCGAGACTGCAGGGCCTGGTCCTTATCGGACGGCGTCCGTAAGCCCGCACCTACGGCGGCCGGGAAACGACGTGACCCCGTTGGGGTTTATAATGCATGGGTTGAAAAAATCCATTGTTATTGTATTAGCACCTAAAACACATGGAATATCTGATTTAAATTGTACTAGTGACCAGCCCTAGCTTTGCACGAGTACATATTATACACTAAAATCTTCGTCTTGAATCAATCTGTCTATTGGTAAAAACGGCATGAAAATCCGTTTAGTTGTTTTTGAGTTTATCGCGAAGAGACGCGACTGAGGACTTTGTTTTGTAATATGTAGTGATAGCCTATTTATGTATTTCCGAAGAAATATATTAAGTTGTCTTGAATAACATAATATTTTTTAATTATTTCAAATTTATTTTCAAACGTCAATTCCAATCTCTTAACAAAGGTCATGGGCAACGGCCTCGATTATTATAAACTCCAAAATAGGTAACTACTACTTATTAATACACAATTTAGTCTCAATACAATAGATGTTACGAGTACAATGAACAATTAATATCAAGAGTCTTATTAAATAATAATAATAATTTATTTAATTAAAGACAACATTGGCGCAATGGTTAGTAAAAAACTTATCATCTAAGTGTTAGTAAACTCTAAATTCAAATACAAATTCAAAAAATACAATTATGTCATTAATTAAAAATTTAAAAATACAATAATAATACAATAATAAATTAAAATTCCAAAATTAAAATAATATAATACTGTCCTATTCCGTCAGTGTTGCAATTTGATTTGATTTGTTTTTATTTGTCTTACGAAAACGTTTTACTGACAGCCCACCTCATTAATAAGACTGGAAGGTTATTTTATTTAAAACATTATTAATTTAAACATTTACACATCCTGTAGAACGTTTGATCTTCCACTTCTTTGTAAATATTAAAGCCTTTTGTATTTAGTATAACTTTTCTACTAACTTCATATTCAGTTTAACTTTGTATGATAACAATATGTTTTCATTCAAACTTGGTGGTTGATGTGCAAATTCGATATTGTGAAATTTACTTAATTAGCAATGGGTTTTTTTGTTTTGCAACAGATGCCTATATCTAGAAAATCAATTATTTTTCCGACGTAGCGACCTATCGTTAGGACGTAGCGATAGCAATCAAAGTCGAGACTGTAGGGCCTGGTCTGCCTGTGACGTAGATACGTTGTGACGTATCTACGTTAAGTTTGGTTGTGTGGTTGGAAATCATCCTATGATTTCTCCCGCTCTGGGTTGAGCGGGAAGGGCGTGTCCGACTTTCACTGTCTAAAACCTTATCCTGTTCCTTCCCTGCCCTGAGTGCCCAGGGGCGCGGTAACTGTTTCGAATTTATCCACGACCCCGGGCAGGGCCTGTGGGCAGACTTAAGACTCTGTCCTAGTTTACCAAATAATTCTCACCACAATAATAAGTCAATTAATATCCTTTGATTACTCTATTTTCTTTGTAGTTAGTGAACTAAGTAAATAATACCATTATTATAAAGTTACGATGTCCAATAAAAATTACAAGACGTAATAAATAAAGAATCTTCGGCACTTATTGTCGGTAAGACACCTTTCAGTAATTTAGTCCAAAACTTAGTTCATTCCGAAGGGAATATTTAGATAACAAGTTATTTTACGATAGTTAGTTTATTTGTAAAGTTCATAATTGGGCATAGAATATGTCAGCAGGATTTGAGTCTGAAGTTTGAAGAGATGTACTATGGTACTGACCTAGAAAGTTTCCAATTTATTTTGTGTGTTTTTTTGCTGATGAGAGATAGTTCTCATAATAACTTAATGTGTTAAAGAGCAAAAACAGGCCAAGTTCGGAAAGGTTTCGCGCGCAAAGAAGAGGTTTTCCTTTAATCTATAATTAATTAACTATTTTCCGTTTTTTTTTTAGTTTTAGAGATAAAAGTTACTTGAAATCCTCGCAATAAGCCATATCATTTGAAATGTCACAAGGTAGAGTTTGAAAAAAAAAAAATCTTACTTTTCGATAAGCACCCAAAATGATAGTCGAATTCCAAACATATTTATTGACGTTACGCTTCCGTGTTTGGGTCACAGATATTCATGTGTATACAAAATTTCAACTCAATCGGTCTAGTAAATTCGGAGCAAATTGCCTGTGACAGACACAGACACACGAGTGGATTATATAAGGGTTCCGATTTTCCATTCGGATGTTCGGAACTCTTAAAATGTGTCGACTTGTCTTTTAAGAGTCTTAACAATAAATGGTCTTATACATAGCATTAACCTGGGGTAATCTATTAGTGGTCGTGGTGGTGGTTGAGGTGGTAGTAGTGGTGGTACTCCTGAGTATATTGGATTTTTCCACCAAGAATTGATCAGTAGCAGCCCGGCGGCTGGATAAGTGGCAATAGGTTCTACTCTCATTACATTAGACATAAAAATAACTGGAAAATAACATATTAATTTATAGGTACTAACATGTTGCCTCAGCCATACCCTTCGAGAAGTGCAGGCGTGGCGTACGGTGTTATACAGGTATTATATTAACTTCTCAAATTTCGCCAAAAGAATTAGGCTAGGGGGAAGCCCCTAGTACTGCCACAACGATGAGTCCAGCCTTTTCTTCCCAGTGAATGCCCGTGATCTTCCCCAGGGAAGGGTGTGCCCATAATTTTTCAAATTAATTTGAACATAATTACTCATTGTTTTTGTTCACTCACTTGTAAAATTACCTTCAGACAGGAGTACTGACAAGCTTTGATCCTGGAACCAGGGTGCTTTTAGGATAATTGAATACAAATCCATCCGGAAATCAAATCCAATGGGCGTTTAATTGTACCTTGTTTGTACGTACAGCGCCATCTACAAATTCTAATCTTGAATCCTTTCTACCTTAATCCTTCATCATTGTTAATTTCCCTAAATAAGTGTTAGGGTGCTTGTGGACTTTATTTTCTAAAAGAAAACCCCTTTGGTTTAGAAAAGAAAGTCCAGAAGCACGCCTAAGATATTTTTTATTAGAAAACCCCTTATGCAGCTAATGCCTCGTTAGGTTAGTGCTTGTCATTATACTGCTCATCACTCATCATTTCAGCCGAAAGACGCTCACTTTTGAATAATTGCTAACTCCATTAATTGATTTTGAGCAAAATGTACAGCCAGCAGGAAAATGGGCGACTTTCACAAAAACTTTATTTATTTATTAAAATTTTATGCACAAGTCAAACGCATTGTAAAATGCTTAGGTATTAGCTACAAGCTGATCCTGTTTCTAATAAGGATCAGAAAGACTTCGAACCAAGGTTTGAGCACCGTAAAAGCCAAAAATCGTCCCAATGACATGGTAGGTACTTGAGCAACTAACAATACGGTGTAACGGAAAGGTGAGATCATATTTTAAGAGCCGGTTTTGCCTATGGAAATAAACAACTTTCTCTAAGGAAAAACAAAATATTTCAAAAAAAAAAGTTTTTGTATATTCGTATGGGAGGTAAAAATTTTTTTTTAGAATTTCCTCGGATTTTTTTGAAGAAAGTTTTTCATATCGATGGGCAAGATGCAGTTCTTTAATTATGACCACACCTTTCCGTTACACCCTATATAAGTGAGCGTCCAAGCAAAAAAGGTCCAGTTAAGTTCAGACTAGATTTGGTAGGTATCTAGAATAGTCAATTAATAATAAGATTTAAAAAAATATTTATAAACTGGCATATTTTTTTATCAGAAATTTTATGTTGACTGAAAAAGCTAGATTTCAGAAAAAGCATTATTCTCAAATCAAGTTTCTTTCAATTAACTTTTCTTTTAAAATTTCTGGTACTTAGAAACATCGCATTAAGTTATTTACTATATGAAGTTGTAGTTAATTAAGCACTAATTAATAATCAATTAAAATCGTGAAATGCAATTCTAACTTTACAAAACTGCTTATATCTCGGCACCTAAATGCCGAGAACTGGACCCTTTTTCCCTGGACGCCCACTTATAGATCTTCTATACACCTGTGTGTACTTCGGGGTAATCAAGCACTATGCAAGCCTGAAATAATGGGCTCCAAAAGACAAACAATTGCCTCGAATATATTAAACTACAAGATACATACATAGTTTCTTGCTAATCATTACCATAGGGTGCGTGAAACTTGCCTCCTTCCAGGTTATCATCTCCTTTAACGATGTTCACACACGTTCTGTGAAGTAATTACCCTAATTGGAGGATTGTATGATGTCCTGTAAACTCCTGTGGCTTAAGCTTCGTCTGACATGGAGAGAAAATTAGTTATGTAATTGTGTATTCCTTCTTACTGAATCAAGAATGAAGAAACACGTGCAATACTCTGATTAAATTCAGTTAGATTAGGTAATTTTTTCAGAATAATAATTTAATTCTTACTGCTGATAGAAAATATTTTTACCAATTGAGTAAATGTTGTCACTTCAAAAACAAATGTTATTTTTTTTGGGCGCATACTGTTACATTTTACGCTTCATTTTGTTCGTGTACTGATCGATTTGATAAGTATTAAAATATTAAAGTTCTAAAAACTTAAAAAACCTGCTTAGAGTAACGTCATTTAATTTTTTCTGCAAACCCTTTCATTTGTTACCCTTATGCATATCCGAATGCATAATAAAATAACTAGTCCACCTTTTTTGGGAGGCCACCATTTTAAATTTAGAATAACGTCAATTAGCTAAATAAGCATTGGTGCGGATTCTGTTGTGCACAAACTAAAATTATTATTGACTATTCCTATCTTTTTCTCTCTAATAAAACAAGAAAGAGACGAACGTAAATTAGAACTGTCAAATTAAGTTGAACTAATATTTCCATACAAATTAAAGGTATTCGTAAAAACATGTCGTTTAAAAACACGGTAAAGCGCAACACGTAAACTAGTTCGGTGGAGGTCTGCCCCGCTTGGGCGGAGCACCGCCGTGTCTTCGTGGGGTAGCGGATAAATTCTCAACATGAGTTACCGCACCCCTGGACACTCAGGCAGGGAAGGAACAGGGGTGGGTTTTAGTCAGTAAGAGTATGACACGCCCTCCCACTCCACCCAGAGCGGGAGAAGTCATTGGATGATTTCCCACCCCAAAAAAAAAAGGCGTAAGCTAGTTTGACATCTCTAACTTAGTTCACAGCTATAGCCGTCCTGTTCTCGCACTGCCTTTTAGTAAAAGATAGATAGTTTAGTTATTGAACAAGAGAATCAGCACCATTATCAACAAAACTAAACATGTATGAAAATTTTCAGCTCAATCAGAAACCGGAAAGTGGGTCAATTTACAAAAATACAGGTAAACTAATCAAGCGTGTTTAAATAGCCTGATAACACTGACTGATATTTCATTGGAAAAAGAAAAAAATTATCCTGAACCACGTCGGCAAAACTTCTTGCGTCCATTTACTCTAGCCCTTCTCCACAATCACAGCAATGCCAGCTTTTCCAAGAGATTGCACAAAAACTAATCTGGAGATTCCATCGCCTTAATCCGATACAATGTTACAAGAAATAACATTTAGTTTCACACAAAAGTGAGCAATAATAGGATCCAATCAAGAAAGAAAACTCAATTTTAAGGGTGTCTCGGAGAAGATTAAATTATCTTTTTTTTCTTTTGCGTGTAGTCTTCTAAGGGATATTTTCTTTTTACTCGCTATTGTTTGAATGTTGAATGAAAAAAGTAATATATGAGGGTATTAAAGTGTTCGACGTTTGATATTGCCTTAAACATACAAATTTATCAGAGTTTTTGAGACATACTTCAGAAAATATATTTCTTTCTTTCAAATTGAATTGAAAGCTACATTCGATTCATTACACAAAACCAATCTCACATGTATGTGTCGTTTATACTGCATATGATGCAGAACATATCTTCATAGATTGCGAAGATTAATTAAATGCATCTGGCATTTTATCTCACGATATTAATAGGCGAGCAAAAATGCCAAATGCCAATGTCTGCATTCGTGAATATAGAATAGGCACGTATAGCATAGGTATTCATGCAGGTGAACGTGGAATTCTTAACAGAATAGGACCTATAATGAATTATTTTGAAGGTGTGGCACTAAATCTAGATGTAAGGCTGATAAATTAGTGCATTGTAATGTATTCCTTTAACGTTGTCAGTAATATAGAGCGAATTTCACTATTGAAATCAAACGCGATCTGCAAAAAACTAAGTTCAAGAGCGGTCTCTGGTAAGGAATATTGACAATGACAGCTCTTGAACGTAGTACTCCCATTGCATGAGGCGCTAGTAATAATTTATTATTAAGATGTGACCTTGATGTGGTCAAATCTTCAAGAAAATAAAGACTTTAATTCAATAAGCCGGGACACTGGACTTGTGAGTGCCAGAACGAATAAAAACAAGAGAATCCCTAATAAGTGGCTCACTAATGATCCACATGCAATTGAAAAACTAAGTTCATTAATTTGAACTTAGATATTAATTGCAGCATCACTCTTGCAAGTTGAAACACCTTAAGTTTTTTCTAATTTTTCACAATGCTTTCAGCAACTCTAAAGATGGCACGAGAATCTAAAAATAGTCGACTTTCATAATTATGTAACTGAGGTATGAAGCAATTGAGTTCAAAGCCATATATACCATACCATCATCCTTTTAACCTACATATTTCTGGTAGCTCTTCACTTAGTATTCTAAAACTATCTTGTACTGGCTAGCATTCATATTAAGGAATTTTACTGTCGTTGAAAAATCCAATTTCTCGTTATATTTAAAGGAGATGAGTTCTTATGGAATATTTTTAAGTGGAGGTGTAAGATGGTGAATATGATATAGAATGTCTATTTGACTTGTTGGAGGATAGGTTGAATTTTGCACGGGTGTATGAATCTGACTATTTATGTTTGTAGTCTAGAAAAGTGTAACCGAAATAACGCAAAATCTGAATAAGAATAAATACGATGCACTTACTCAATACACAAATTTTTTTTTTTGGGGTGTGGGAAATCATCCATTGACTTCTCCCACTTAATATCACAAAAAAAAGCATCCAACAAGTTGTTGTATATTCAAATACAGATCTGGATGACAAATAGTTTAAGGCCCTTCTCACGGTCCAGTGGCGCCCTCATTGAATAAAAAATCAAAAGTAGTAGGCAAAAGTACCAAAAACGGCCGTTTCTGACACTTTTGCCTACTACTTTGGATACGATACATTTTGAGACCTGTTTTAACAACGTAAAAATTCTTTATCCTCTTTGTAACAAACGTGAAGTTGGATTTTTTAATATTTATTTTCTGTGCTATGCTACGATTTTTTATTCAATGAGGGCGCGACTGGACCGTGAGAAGGGCCTTAATTTCATAAATTAAAATAAACAAAAAACAAAACATAGACAATCCACAACACGAGTGTAACAAACATAATGTATGGAATTATGGAGTAGTTGATATTCTTTCCCGATTTCGGCGCTGGTCGTAGTAAATGTTGTTCACAATGATTAGTACCTACAATCACCCTTTTCGTTGTATCAGTAACAACTTTCTCGTTGTGTCAGTAACAACTTTTTATTTGTTGTATTCCTGTTAGTGCATTCATAATTATATCGATCTATGCAAATTAGTTGACCTACCTATCCAGGCTGTGAGACAATAACTCGTTTACTCTACTTATGGACATTGTCAAAGTCTTTTCTCACAGTTTGATCTGGATCTTGCACACAATTATTATGTCTTTCTTAAACTATTTGAACGTTCAGGTCACGGCTTGTTTCTTGAACTCTTTCTTATTTTGCTTTAAATATCAATATTGGCCACAAGACATTTGATAATGTATTCAGAGCTCATACCAGCGTAAACATCTATTTCTGTGACTTGATTTTACATATAAGCACAGTGAACTTTACACTACAAAGCAATGAAGTTATTTTTAAAGTTTTGACGTTCCAGCTTTTGCTTATAACTTTTTCATATTTATTTTTGTCACTACAAATGTGAAAACAAAATAGAACGCTGAAACTAGGTTTGCTAAAGAAGAACAATCTTGTATTTTAACCGAGGATTGAATCAATAGCATTATATTCTTATATTGAAACTGGGACAATATCAGAATTTCAAACAATATTATGGAAGCTAAGCCACTGTGACATTGCCCCTATATTTTGCGGAGAATGTTCACTCTGCGCTCGGGAGTGCTCGGTCATCTTCGTCATCTTTCGGGATTCTGACTTGAATATCAATGGTGGTCTTTGCGCTGCACGCACGATTTGATCCAATTTTGAATGTAGATACAGTATCAGAGATATCATATTATCTAATGTCGGAAGTACTGTTCGCTGAAGTTATAGTCTTTGTAAAAGACGTTTTCCGTGTTAAGATGTCAAGTGTATGATCTATGGTCCATTATTCTATAATGTTCAGCACAATTTTCAAAAAAGAATATTTCCTTTTTCCTACGTATTATTTAGTGACAAAAGTCTTCTTTGATACCGAAATACGCTGTTGTACGATCAGAAGATTTTCTCTGTCTTTATTCTTGGGAAATGTGTCTAGTTTCCTCAAGGATGAATATCATTATTTCAGTGGAAATTTCTCCCCTCATATTTCAATTTCCTAGAATTCAGGCGAAACAGCAAACATTCCTATATAGCGAATATATAGAAACTAACGCCACACTAAAGATATACAGCCACATAGCAAAATAAATGAGACTTAGCGCGACCCAGAGCTTTCCCGTCCGGGATTATGGCGCCGAGATATTACTCCGAAAATTGGCCGGATTCCCCTAACATCAGCTAAGCGTAATTTTCATAATTTGTATTTCTTTGAGATTGAGTACAGTAAATTTTGGATAGTTTAATTTCAAAACTCAAATTTTACAAAATTATATGTTTTAGAAAAATATATTAAATTCTACAATGGTTTTTCTGGTTTAATGGTTTATACTAAATTAACGCTCCAGAGATGATTTTATTAATTGGTTATTGTTTGGTTTTGTATAATTGTTTAGAGTAACATAACTGGTTGCCGAACACGTACTAACTTGTGGCACTTTTGACTGATGCGTTTATAAATAAAAGGAAATAAAAGGATTATTATTATAAACTCGCGCATAGGCAGAACTGCTGAGCTGTTTAGTTGGGTGAATTTCCAGGCGATAGGCTGATAATAATGACATAATGTGGCCGACAATGATGAATTTTGGTAAATTGAACTTTAATGCACTAGTATTAAAGTAAACTAGTACTACTAGGCATTGAATACTATTAGTGTACTTTAAAACTAGTACATTAAAGTTGAATTTCCCACAATTCGTCATTGTCGGCAACAGTCTGCCATTATTATCAGCCTAACGCCTGGAGAGTCACCCAGTTGCAAACATTGTTTCAAATAAATAGTGAAGAAGGTTCGAAAATTCTAACTCGCTAAATAATATACCTATGCATGTATAGCTGCATAATCTAACTGTTTTTCCTTTCTCAGAAGTACTAATGTCCATTTACGCTAATACTAGAAATCACTTGAATGAATTCCGAAATATTTGGATTTTTTTAGGCTTTGCATTTAGCCAAAACTTTCTTGCTTTCAAAAATGCTACCTAAGTGATTTATGTAAATTTATTAAGTCAATCAATTATGCTTTTCAATCTGTTTGTATCTATGTATACATATTTAGAAGCCAAAAGGTCAAGTTTGCTCTCACCGATTCATTCATATACTCGTACCTTTGTACATTTTCATTATCAGGCCACTTAGAACATTTTTATTGTAACAAATATATTGAAATATCGGAAGGAATACCCAGTCAATAAAATGTTTATTATTAATTACTCTGTCTTAACTCCTGGTTTTCCAGGTATAAGCTCACTTGATTCACAATAAAGACGAAACAAAATAGGTACTGTATTCAGAATGTAATTAATTGAAATAATTAATCATCAATAAATCTTTTATAAATAATAACATCTTTCAAAGCTTTCCTCAGATTAGTTGAAAATTTCGAGAAACGTCTGAAAATTTGAAAGCTAATTTATATTCTCGGAGCAGATTTAAAATATTGTGCCGTGAGATAGACTCAGATATAATAAAGTAAAATAAGATAATGAAGCTAAAGTATTGTTCTCATAAAAATTTAGACCTATTTTAGTCAACTTTGTCAAGTTTTTAGAGATTTAGGAACGCATTGGGAAGTGTCAAAGTCGTCATTTGTTCCAGTGTGAAAAAGAGACAGCGCTATACGGCTTCTATAGCTCTATTTCTGTTTTTTATATGCCGAATGGGAACGATTACATCACAACTCGCAAGTCACAGACTTCCAGACTAACTGTCAGTTTCGCAAAATATAATGGTCTTAAGTTTTGGGCTGAGTCTTTATCTGTCAGGGAACAAAATTATTTGCTACTTTGTCTTTTTTATGTACTTATTTGTGAACCTGATGAATACGTAACGTGTTTTAGGAAACTGAACATTTGGGTCTAGCATTATATTTCTTTAATTTATTGTAGTAAAGTTCTTTATGAATGGTTTTGGCTGATACAGTGCGCAAAGTAATATGCGTAACTTTTCAGATAAGACCTTTTTTATGTAACTTTGGTTAAGTTGATTAAGAAAAAAACTAATATAATAATAATATTTTTATTCATCAAAGCCATACAAAAAAAAGGGTTTATAGTGGTTACATATAAAAACAGAAGGCTAAAACTACAAAAACATGAAACTCTGATTTCTAAACTAGGCAAATGCCTGTATCTTAGAAATTAGTGTGAGAGAATACATTTAAAATTATGAACTATGAGCAGTTTTAAATTAATATTAATAAAAAACTGTGTTTAACTTAAATATTATTAAATTATTTCTTTTTATTATTAAAAAGAAATAAAAACTAAAATCACAATCAAAAAACAAAAATCAATAATCGACAATCAATAATCAATTAATCAATAATAAATAATCAAATATCAAAGTCAAAAAACTTAAAAAAAACATAAAAGACAATATACAATACGAGAATAATTGTTTATATAATATTTACCTAATAATAAAAAAAATACTAATTAAATGACTGAAATTCTCAAGATCAAATTCGATTTGGAAAAAATTAGTTACAGTTAAATTTCTAATAATTTACATGAATTTGAATACCATTCTTCAAAAACTTCATTTATTATATTATCTAAAAAAAACCGGCCATGCGAAAAGAACTCGCACACAAAGGGTTCCGTACCATTATCTATAAAAACGGCAAAAAAAATCATGTCTGTTGTGTGGGAGCCCCACTTAAATATTTTTTTATTCTGTTTTTTAGTATTTTTTGTTCTAGCAGCAACAGAAATACATCATCTGTGAAAATTTCAACTGTCTAACTATCACGGTTCATGAGATACAGCCTGGTGACAGACGGACAGACAGACAGACAGACGGACGGACAGCGGAGTCGTAGTAATAGGGTCCCGCTTTACTTTTTGGGTACGTAACCCTAAAAACACACTAAACAAATAAATAATAAAAAAAAATAACTAACAAAACTAAAAATAATCTAAAATATGGCGTCTAAAAATTCCTCCGTATCGCTGTCGATTGGTAAAATGCCCAAATGATTGCTGGCATGGCATCATTGTATAATAATTCTTAATAGCTTATCCTCTGTCCAAGATACCAACCCTTGGGTCACGCGAAGTGTCAACAAGGCGTTTAGACATATCTTTAAACAATTCGTAACCTTGAAAGACTTTGGACGAAGAGATATGGCCTAACTTCATTTTAACCTACTATTAAGAATGAAAATATACCGAAGAAAATGATTTAATTAAAATAATAATTGCCCTTTTTAGAGCTTCGTGCTGAAGAGAAAATTTTATCTTTAACATTCATTTAATACCTAAAAACGTAATTATTATAAAATCCAAGTTAGAACTACAGTTTTTTGTCCTTCACATTAAAAGTAAGACAGTCCGTCATTTCTTTAAATATTTCGCCGTCGAGACCGACATAAAAACTTTTTTTTATCCAGACGAAAAATTCTAAGCGAGGGTAAGAGCTACGCCCCTAAAACAATTGTGTCTTTTCCCCTTCATCCTATAACCTAAAAAAGAACTGCTTATGTCATTGATGGATTTTCTTTTCGGGCAAAGTAAAAAACGTCGACTTTGCCCCTTTTTGTGAGTGTGCCCATTTTGTTTTGTTTTATTTCCTAACTCATGTATGTCTGTCGAATGTCTCGAGAATTTGCGTCTACATTTGGAATAAACTTGATACCAATTTAAAGATAATGAATGTCGCTTTTCTACATTAAATCGAATTTTCTGAGGAGCTACTTAATCAAAATAGTATATTCCATTTTCCGTGTTTCCTCTCTTCCCAAATTAAGAAGAATATTTGTCGTATCATATGCCATTCAGCACATCAATTGCGTAACACACTTGCTGTTACTGTTCGAAGAATGTTTAAGGAATATATCTCTTATCCATTGTTTCAGAAGTTTGAAAAATTCATCTCCTAAACATCGTGACTAGAAGTCTTACTAGTTTTTTCAAGGCAAACGGTATTCTAGCCGAAAATCAATACGGTTTCAGAAAGGGAGTAAGCTCCGAAGACGCAGTTTTGGCTTTAACTGACCACGTTGTTAGGATGCTTGACAAGAAACACAAGTGCTTAGGTGTTTTCCTTGACCTGTCAAAGGCATTTGACACTGTTTCTGTACCAGCCTTGGTGCAAAAAATGGAAAGCATTGGTATTCGAGGCCACCCCTTGAAAATCTTTGCAGACTATCTCAGTGATCGTACCCAAAAGGTAAAAATCGGCCCTCACGAAAGTGACGACCTCTCCATCACGTATGGTGTTCCGCAAAGCAGCATTCTAGGGCCTACTCTCTTTCTCATATATATAAATGAGCTATGCAAGCTGCCTCTTGAAAATTGACAGATTTTTACATATGCCGACGATACAGCCCTCGTAATAGATGGCTCTAACTGGTCTCAGACATATCAAAATGCCGAGGCTGCGTTATCCAGAGTTATGAACTGGTTGGCCCATAATTTGCTAACATTAAATCTTGACAAAACGGTGTACATTCCCTTTTCTATTAGGTCAAATCAGTGCCCGCTCAATTCCCTTACCCTGCAAGCACACACTTGTATGTCTCAAAGGCAGTGCAGCTGCTTATTCCTCACTAAATCTGCTTGTGTAAGGTACCTGGGAGTACTCATCGATCAGCATTTAAACTGGCAACCACACATAGACAAAGTCACTTCTCGAATCCGTAAGCTGATCTATGTTTTTAAGAAGCTTCGAAACTCTGCTGACCATGATACGCTAAAATTAGTATATTATGCTTTGTGTCAGTCCGTCCTATCTTACTGTTTGCCTGTGTGGGGAGGTGCCACAAAAAACATCTTCATCAGCCTAGAGAGAGCGCAGAGAGCCGTCCTGAAGGTGATGCTCTTTCGTCCTCGACGGTATCCCACTGTGCAGCTTTATGCTGACTGCAAGGTACTCACAGTCAGGCAACTTTATGTGCTCCTGTCTACTCTAAGCAAACACTCATTGCGTCCCCTTACGGAGCCGGCTGGCAGACATAGGCATAACGTTTTCTCTTCGGAACGTCATAGAACAGCCTTTGCCAAACATCAATTCTACGTTACTAGCATTAAATTGTATAACACCCTTAACAGAAAGTTGAAAGATTTATCAGTACACGAAATCCCAATGCAAAAATCTACTTAGGGATTACCTTCAAACACTTTCTTATGATAACACTGAAGATCTTCTGCTGGGTAACATGCATTAATTTACGGTGATACATACAAAACACCCTTACACACTTACACAGTTACACATATCACACACAAACATACTTTTCATGCGCTTAAAATACTGAATTTTAATTTAAGATATAATTATATTGGTTTTATAATTCTAATTCAATTGTATTTTTACTGTTATCCATTATTTATTGTAAAATGACTGACACATTTTGATTGGCTTTGTTTGTACGCAGGATCACTGACTCCTAAGTCACAGGAACTTACACCTAGTTTAGGAGTCAGAGAATTTAAAAATGACCAGTTGTAGGCCTTCAATCAATTTTTTTTTTTTTTTTTATCGTAATAATGACCCAACGAATGCTGTTGAATTATCTGTCTCAAAACTAAAGACATTTCCTCAACTTGAGAGGCTCTGCACGGTGGACGATGGACCGGGATATCATCTACAGTGTTAATGTGATTTCTCCTAAGCTGTAAAACTTCACTAACCTAACCTTAGCGTGTATCTATAAATGCAAAATTTCCTCTATAAGAGGAAAGTACTATTTTTTAACAAGACTAAGCTAAGTACTAACTAACAAGATAATCTGGATTTAGGTATATCAAATTTATCTGTTACATAATAAAAGCAGGATTTAATAAACGGTGCTCTAAATCTGGTAACCACAGCTATATTAATAACATCATTCTTATGTACTGTATTACCACTTACTTCACTAATATTACTCACAAGAGTTACAAGTAATACTAAGACCTTTTATTAGTTACATGGTCCGGCCATATTATTATAATCGCTCTCCGCGACCGACCAACACTAGTGCTATCGCAAAAATGACCTTTCCTAGCATTTCATTAACAAGAACAGATATACAAAACCTTATCTATTCTTAGTTAGATAGTGTGACTGGTTAAACTAAGGACATGTTGAAGGAGGGTATTTAGTATTCGATTTTAGTTTCGAATATGTAAAAACAGGGCGTTCAGTTTATCTAGTTTTCCAATAAAGTAAAAAAAAAATCGTAATACTCGTACCTATAGGTATAGTTTGTGGACTAGTTTGAAGTAAAACATAACATAGGCTTATAATGTTCCCACTGTTGGGACTCAGGCCTCCTCTAGAAAGGTAATGGGTTGGAATCCACCACGCGGGCCCAGTACGGGTTGGTGAATATCACATGTTCTCAATTTTTTTTTCTAGAACGTGCCGGTTTCCTCACGATGTTTTACTTCACCGTTTTGAGAGTAATGGAGATGAAATAAATTAGGTGAAGTGGGTAAAACACATTACATAAAATCACGGCTTTAACTACAGTATAAAATGGAAACGAAACATATTTACTTTCCCGCCTTATCAAGTCGGGTTGATGATCTTTGATAAACAATTATAGAGGCCACACTTTGAGAAACATAATTGCATTTTTTTTTTCTTTGCGGTTTTCACAACTTTTTGATATTTTTACCCGACGCAAGGAGGGTAATATATTTCGAGAATTTGTATGATGTATGTAAGTTTGGATGTCTATTTCTTTGGCATGTCTGGTATCCTAAGCAGCTGGATGGAGTTCAACAAATAAGGTATCGTTATTTTTTAGGATTGGGTTTAAATTCCAAAGTGACGGCTTCATGAACGTAGTGAGGTCATATTTTGTGTGCATGTGATAACAAAATGAAGGAGTCGAGGAGGCAATTCCAAAAGCATAACTGTCTAAAATGTAGAAAATTAAAAAACCCGACTTCAAAAAACGACTAAAATGTTCCAAAGTTCCAAACAAGTCAATTTTCAAGCAGTCTGATGCAGTTGGTGGCATGAAATCTATGATTAAAACAACTGCATGAGACTGCTTGAAAATTGACTTGTTTGGAACTTTTTAGTCGGATTTAACAGTCGTATTTTCTTCTTTTTTTTTTATTTAATATAATTTTATCATGTCTCTCTAAATTCCCCGTGTATAACCAGTCACCTTCTAACTATATACAGCTCTATCTCCACATTCGTAAGCACTACTTAGTCCGGACTTAACCCAACGCTTTAATTCAGAGTTACGACTTGACTCTTTCGCAACGGCTAAGAATAGCCTACGGTTACAGCACCTTTGTTTGATACGGGGCGTCCATAAGATTATGTTAATCTGCTTCTAATTGTAGAGGGCGACCTGGCTAGATGGTGTTCTGTTTCATAAAAGTGTTGTTACTTTGTACAGTTGTTTAGGTATGTAGGTTAATGCTAAGCTGGTTTAAAATTGAAATAATTTTCGTAGGCCTTCTGAAGTCTCAGGAGAGGCCTATCCCCAGGGATGTGCCCGAATAGGCGTTGCACAGAGGGGGTACCGGGGTAGTCTTGAGTTCACGGAGCCCTTTTTATGTGCGGATGGTGATCACCAGGGTCATCATATCAGCCTTTTTTAATGTCTCCACTGCTGGCGCACAGGCCTCATCTCTGTGAGAGGGTGTGGGCCGTAATCCACCACGCGGGCCCAATGCGGGTTGGTCACCAGGGTAATTTTAGTGAAATAAAAATCCCACACTCACACTCGTCTGTTCCTAAAAGCCCAGGCACTGTTTGTTTTTTTGTGTAAAAGTTTTTAATTTTTACTTTTTAGTTGTTATACCCCAGAACTAAAAACCCCAATAACATGGAACGTGGAATTTAAACATAGTCGTAGTTGGAGCAAAACCAAAACGTCACCTATGTATACGTATTGTTTTGTTTTTCTTCAGTTTTTCAAAAAGCGCTGAAGCAGTTTCGATAAGATTTATATGGGACCACCTCGGTAGTACATTCTTTCGGATAAAAAAAGAATTTTAAAAATCGGTCTACAACTGACAGAAAAATCGGTGGACATACATAAAAAAAAAACATACAGTCGAACATAGAACCTCCTCCTTTTTTTAAGTCGGTTGAAAAAAGGCGTTCTGAAGTGCACTCCCTGGCCTTACACATTTACACACCTTACCTTTACACCTGTTACTTCACCTTCAAAGTAAGAGTGAACAAGCATCATTTGAGTTCGCTTATTCAATCGTAGACCTCATCCATGGCTTTTCATGAGACTTGATTGCCTCATCAGCATCACAAAACAAAAAGTTTCCATTTTAATCATATAAAAAGCAGTTGTTAGAACAGGAGTTTTCAAAATCTGAAACTAACTAGGTACAAGATCGGGTTAAGAATAGTATTAATAACCCAATGAAAGATTCATTTACGAAACAATATAACGTACGGTCTATTCAAAAACTTTCACAATCAATTCACAACTATAAAAGAAACATTGACCCAACAAATTAATACAAAAACCCTCCTATAAGTTGGACTCAATCGCAATTTCTTTCTCAAAACTTACAAAAGCACAACCAGACCCGGAAGAAAGCTTTTCGCTTGTATTTTCTCTACCCTAAAAATATACTTAAATCACCATTTTATTGTATCACACTTTAATTAATACCAATGCCAAGTCAGTAACGTAAATCTTAATTAAACGAACACTGGACGCCAAGGTTCAAGAAATCAGGACCCACTACGTACCGTAAAAGAGCTTACACAAATTGAATTTGTTAGAAGAAATCCCTTCCAAGTGCGATGAATAAAGACAATGCTTGTGGAAGAAAAATACAGGACAGTATTGGAGATAAAACGCATTTTGTGGAACGAAATATTCTGATAAGTCGACCTTCATCTTGAGCCTTAAATCTGAGACGAGTTTCGGTACAAGATTGCCTTGTGGTGAATGTTCTAATGAAATTGAAGACTTAATTTATACATCTAAGACGGCAACCAGCCGGTTCTCCTTTAAGGTACGTGAACATATTCGTAAAAAGTTGGTAGATACATGACGACGTTGATTTTTTGGATTCGTTTTGCACAATAACTTTGTTTGTTTGTATGTATAAGTATCTAAGTATGTATGTGTTTATTATTGTATATATTTTCTGTTAATTGCACCTGCTATGTTTTGTTTCTCCACCAACCGCTGGTAGAAAATACTTAAGGCATTAAGTCCACCTTTGTACAGTGTTTCTTACCAGTGCATGAAGTTTCAAGAAATAAATAAATAAGTCTTTTTTAGTTTCGCGACAGCCTTGTTCGTCTAGTGATCGCAAGCTTGATTCCTGCAGGGTGATTACGTAACACTGACAGCATTCAATGGCAATACCATAAATTGTGACAATATGAATGATTTCTGGGTATAAAAATAATAGGTAATTTTAGCCCCTAAAACTCACCGGTGAGTTTGACAAAAAAAAAAAAATTTAAGTGAAAAAAAAAAAATAATAATCGGCTGTCAACCCGGGTTGTCGTCGGGGTTCAATTTGACAACCCGGGTTTGTCCGCTGGGGCTGATGGGTCCGTTAGTTAGGTTATCAAAAAGTATTGGATACGTACTGTTATGCTTTATTAAACCAATAAAAAATGACAAAGATAGAACCATGATAGAATGCATCAAAGTTCAGGAGTGGGGTCCTGAACTTTGTACGTTATGCCACTACGTCACTTCTAGGTAAAAAGTGGTACATTACGCGAAATTTCAACGCACTGTATCTTCCTCATTTATTTACGAGACAAAAGAAAAAATACGTCTCCAATGGTTTTTTGGTAAAATAACTGGCAAACCAAATATATTTTTTTAGTCACTTGCTATTCAAAAACATTCATACGTCCTGTACATAAGTTGAGTTGACAGATTTTACAAACATACTGTACAGCACTGGGGTCCTGGCTGTCAATCGTAGATCTTTTACAGTCGTTACGGGTCGTCAGAAGCCTGAAAGTCTGATAACTAGTCTTACCAAGGGGTATCGTATTACCCAGTAACTGGGTTGTGAAGGTCAGATACGCAGTCGCTCCATGTAAAATACTGGTATTCAGCTGCATCAGGTTAGACTGGAAGCCAACCCCAAGATAGTTGAGAAAAGGCTAGGCAGACAGAAATTGTACAGCAATGGATTGAATTTCCTTCAAAATCTTGTGATTGTGATTGAGTGTTACGCAATTGAAGTGCTAAGACTTTTAACTCCGGGCCAGTCGATGCCCTTTAGATTTCTTATTTAGATTCTTGTTCCTTGAGGACAGTATCAACTCAGATTCTATTGAAGCGCTCATGAGAATACGACGCGTTTCATAATATTATTATGTTAGGGGTTCTGTAGAGTAGCTCAGTGCCTTCCAGGTACTACGTAATAGTGTTCTTACGTTGTGGAGTGTATTAAAGTAATTACTAATCCAGACTACTTGATATGTTATACATATTAATTCAAGCGAATTAATTTGCATAACCCTTTAAAAGTATATTTGCTCCACCAGCCTGTCTGCTCTGCTAGGGTGTATTTGAAAGAGTCACCACGGCCCTGGCACAAGCAACTGAAGGAACACGGGTGGTGTTTGCAACCAAGCCAGGGCAAGGATCCGACTTGAGGAGACAAGAGTGTGGAAGCCTGCCTGTGAGATCCCTGGCTCCAACCTGATCACAAACTTGTCTGCAAGTACGCACAGCTAAAGAATAATTTTACAAGTGTTTATATACGACTTACCCAAGGTTTCCGAAGTCTTGGTTATATGTGTGTATGTCAGAGTTAAGTGGTAGTGTAGTGCTTGTCAGTAGGTATACCAGACTCAATATGTGACCTCAAAAAGGCGCCGGTGTTCCCCACAGCGAGTAGTCTCTCACGAACCAACCAACTTTCAATGTTTTCACAATAAGTTTTACGGAAGAACCCGTTTCACCACCACACCAAATGGGGTTTTAATCAAATTTAGTTCAATAACAAACAATTAGGTTCAAAACCAATAGATTCAGCTAGATTAAAAAATTCTCAGCTTTATTTTATTGATATCGCGCCTGTTTCCATGATTCCACATATTGTACAGTTGCGGAGACACTTGAGACACAAAAGTTTTAGTTAGTTATTTATAAGTTACTAGCTGACCCGACAGACGTTGTCATGACGCGCGAACTGTCAAACTTGCGAAGATTTAATAAATAGTCGTTAATTTTCTGAATTTTTTCAATTTTCTGCGCAACTTTCTTAATTTATTCTTTCATAAAAACCTTCTCCTGACAATAACAAACACAACAAAAACGAATTAGCGAAATCGGTCCGCTCATTCACGCGTGATGCCGTGACCAAGGAAATAGGGATTCATTTTTATATAAATAGATTTGATGATTTCCCAACCAAAACAAAAAAAAAACCATTGCTAATAAGGTAAATGTCACAATATCGAATTTGCACATCAACCACAAAGTTTGAACGAAAACATAATGTTATCATACAAAGTTAAACTGAATACGAAGTTAGTAAAAAAGTTATACTAAATACAAAAGGCTTTAATATTTACAAAGAAGTGGAAGATCAAACGTTCTACAGGATGTGTAAAAGTTTAAATTAATAATGTTTTAAATAACCTTCCAGTCTTATTAATGAGGTGGGCTGTCAGTAAAACGTTTTCGTATGACAAATAAGACTCTTGATATTAATTGTTTATTGTAAAATCTTTTGTATTGAGACTAAATTGTGTATTAATAACTGGTAGTTACCTATTTTGGAGTTTATAATAATCGAGGCCGTTGCCCATGACCTTTGTTAAGAGATTGGAATTGACGTTTGAAAATAAATTTGAAATAATTAAAAAAATAAAATGTTATTCAAGACAAATTTAGATATTTCTTCGGAAATACATAAATATGCTATCACTACATATTATAAAACAAAGTCTTCCGCTGCGTCTGTTCGCGATAAACTCAAAAACTGCTGAACGGATTTTCATGCGGTTTGCACCAATAGACAGATTAATTGAAGATGAAGATTTTGGTGTACAATATGTACCCCGTACAAAGCTGGGGCTGGTCACTAGTACAATATAAATCAGATATTCCATGTGTTTTAGGTGCTAATACAATAACAATGGATTTTTTCAACCCGTGGTTTTTTTTTTTTTTTTTTTTTGGGGGGTGGGAAATCATCCTATGACTTCTTCCGCTCTAGGGTGGAGCGGAAGGGTGTGTCAGACTCTTACTGACTAAAACCCACCCTGCCTCGAGTGCCCGGGGGCGAGGTAACTCTTTCGAATTTATCCTCCACCCCCGGGCAGACCCCCAGGGGGTCACGTCGTTCCCGGCCACCGTAGGTGCGGGCTTCAATAAGGACCAGGCCCGGGTCGACGGCGCGTTGTGTTCCACGGGCGCCTCAAAGAGATATCAAGCAGTAACTGACGGGGTCCGCTAGAGCCTATGCTTGCCAGGGTCGCGGGTTTGTTTGAAAGAGTCACCGCGGCCCTGGCACAGGCAACTGAAAGAATACGGGTGGGTTTTAGTCAGTAAGAGTCTGACACGCCCTCCCGCTCCACCCATTTTTTTTTGTTGGGTTGGTAAATCATCCAATGACTTCGCCCGCTCTGGGTGGAGGGCGTGTCAGACTTTTACTGACTAAAAGCCACCCACAGGGTTTCAGTCAAGGAAGGAACAGTCTTTCCTTGATTGAGTGCCCAGGGGTGTGGTAACTCGGTTACGAATTTATCTGCGACCCCTTGGCATGCATGCATCGGCCATGACGGGCCCCGTCAGTGGTGGCTGACATCTCTTTGAGGCGCGCGTGGAACAACACGCGTCGTCGACTCTCGGGCCTGGTGCTGATCGGACGGCGAGCTACTACTACTAAATTATTCGATGATTTCCCAACCAAATAAAATGGGGGTCACGTCTTTCTTAGGATGTCGCGGTCGCAAGCCAGGACAGCCGGGGTTGTAGGTCCTACACTACAGTAAAAGTATAATAATTTCAATAAGAAAGCTGTATCTGTTTATTCTTCAATACTTTTCCAATATTGGTTCTATTTTTGACAAGCAAATATTTGAAATATAATATGGTTGTTGTTGTTTATTTTGTTGGTATTCTATACAGATTCTAAAATTAATTACAAGAGCACAGTGCCCCCACCCGCTCATCGCATTGTTAGGGTCCGAGAGGGTCTCCACATTTTTTTGTTTTAATAGGGGTCACGTATTAAAAAAATATTGAAAAACACTGCCATATTCAATATCAAAAAAATGCGTCTAAGACGTTTTAAGCTGGAATATTCGTACAGTCAAAGATCAAAATATTCCAAACTAACTTCTTTTGAACTTACCTAATGAAAATCTTCAAAAAGATCCTATCAGGTACGTGTCACAAGCCAGTATTCAGCAAACATCTAACAAAATAATCTCAAAGCAATTTAAAATACATTTAGCGTATCTTGATCATTCGAAGGCATTCCATTTATCAACGAGTTGATTCAGAGATCCAGACAAGGTTTATGTTCTGTTTAAAGGACATTGCCTGAAACTATACCTAGTCCCCTTTTTTTAGCCCCTATCTCAAACATACACAAGATAATAAAAACCAGCTAAGTGCGTGTCGGACTTCGCACATTTAGGGTTCCGTACCAAATATATTTTTGACTATTTGTATGAACAAGATGCTTATACTGTGAAAATTTAAAGACTGTAACTCGAACCGTTTAGCTGTAAAATCTGTGTGACAGACGAAAGGAGACGTGAGTGATAAAAATAGGGCTCCGTATGGACCCTTCGGGTACGGAACTCTTAAAACTGGCCAAGTGCGTATCGGACTTCGCATATTAACCCTTCAACCCCCGCGGCCAAATCCGGGTTGTCAAATTGAACCCCGACGACAACCCCGGTTGACAGCCGATTTTTTTTTTTTTTTTTCTCTTTAATATTTTTTTTTTTTTGTCCGACTCACCAGTGAGTCGCGGGGTTTCGTAACAAATATTGTTATATTTTAGTAAAGTATACAATAACAAACATTTATAACCAAATTTCAAGCTCTGGGAAGTTAAAAAATTCTTCGGAACAAAATTGTGTGACAGACGATGGACCGACAGATAGAAGGACAGACGGACACGTGAGTGACAGCAATAGGGCTCCGTTTGGACCTTTTGGGTACGAAACCCTAAAACATGGATCTTTGCATAACCCAGAAGTAGTTAAACTCAGGGGTCAAGGAAAGCCAGTTCCTAGGCTATAGTTTTATTATTAATTTCATTATGGCAGATTAGGACTAGAGAACTCAGGTACGTATTAGAAGAATAGAAGTATTTACTAAAACTGTATAGAATTAAAAGCCAGAGATACAGGATCCGTCCTAGTTCGGCTACAGATGCTCCTTTGTAACGTAACCTTTAGAACTTAATAGCCTTTAAGAAAAGAAAAAAAAAAAAAAAACAGATATTAACCCTTAGAAATATTACAATGCATTGCTGTTTAATTATTACATCGCACTGTATTAAATAAAATTATTAAAATTAGAATTAAATTTTAATATTACGAGTATTATTATATTTAAATTACAACCAAACCCAAATCAAAGTATGGAGGAAAGACGTTCTCTCGCTTTCAGTCTCCTTTATCTTATTCCCTGGCAGAGGGATCAGTTGGTACTTTATCTGACCGTTACCATTACAATGGTTTATTAGAGGTGGGATGGAAGATTTAGGTGATTTGATTAAAACAATTGAAATTGGTTGGAAATTGGCTTGATTTTGCGTTTACTATTCCACTTCAGGATGATATTTTGTCGGTAAAAAGCTGGTAAAACCTGATTTGAATATAAAATTAATTGTGATAGAATACAGTACATAAGTTTAATAATGATGTATGGTTATGTGTTCTGCACCTTAACCTCCATTTTGTGAAAAATAAACATTAGGTTCTTACAGCGTTTTCAATATAATATAATTAGGTATCCCAGGTATTCTTTAGGTACCATTTTGTTATAATTAATGGTGAAACGAGGGTGTACTAGTAGGTAAACGATAAATGCCATTCAATAAACAACAGACAAAAATAACAAATACATATTCCAAATGGAAATATAATTCTGTCAAAGGCAAAAATACGAGCCAATTATATCAATCTACCGCGAAATATAAGAAAAGTTGAGTCGCAAATCAGGCGTAATCCTCTTACGAATTAGTTACGACATTTTTATATTACCTATAATACAAAGCTTTCTCGTTTAGCTCCAAAATTTCGGATACTTTCTGTAGAGATATTCTAAAGAGATTTTTTAGAAATAATTAATTGGCAACTTGTAATCTCCATTTCTACACTAACGCGTTTCTAACCGACGAAAAAAATTGGAGAAGGTTCTCAATTCGACCGTTCATATATTTTTGAAGTGAAAACTTCTTTAGGTGCGTTGGGCATTTTTGAGATGGGGAAAAAACTATATTAATCGCGCGACACCGACCAGCTATGACGCGTAGCGTCGTAGCACCCTTAGCGCATCGCGTAGCTGACTGAAGTGAAAACTTCTCTAAGCGCGTTGGGGCAGTTAGATGGGACAAACAATTGAACTCGCCACCGACACTGACACCCACACCGACTTGTTCAAGTTTTCACTTCTGTGCCAACAGAAGTGAAAACTCCAGCCAGACAACAACAACAACAACAACAACAACAGCCAGATCAACAACAACAACAACATTCAGCCAGATTGACAATCTGGCTGAATGTTGATCCACCGTAATACAAATGCCTCAGTTGAATTGTCGTTTTGTAAAACGGCTAGCCGCCATGTAGTGCGGTGAATTCTAAAATTGGGCTGCTACAGATAAATAAACGAGATAGCTTTGATTAAATGCCATATACGTACGAATATTTCAGTTGCAGTTTATGGCGATCGAAATCCAATTCCCCGCTAGTTTTTAGGGTTCCGGTTGTCCGAATGAAAAAAGAGAACCCTTTTAGCATCGCCGAAACTACTGGATCGATTGAGTTAAAATTTGGTACACTCATGAATATCTGTGAATTGTGATCAGTGTGGCAGATCTGTGATCTGTGGGGGTCACTTTTGGGGTGAACATCGAAAAATTACAATATAAAAGTTTCTTAAATTGTACCGTGTGATTTATCAAATTAAAAGGCATATTGTGAGCGTCTCTTATGTATCTCTTTCATAATTATCAAATTCATAGTTTTAAAGTTGTTATAGATGAAACTTAACCATCGCCCTTGTTGCCGATACTGAGTCTACAAAAAAAAATAGTAAATTATATAAAGTTATAATTAAAGATTATAGGAAAACCTTCGAAGTCTATGGTTTTAAGAAAAATATATTTAAAAAATAGAATGCGTTTGGAACTCTCTGCATGCGAGTCAGACTCGCGCTTGGCCGGTTTTTTCAAAACAGACCGAGCTCCAAACAAATTGAAATCAGCGTCAAACCAATTTGCATTCGACGTGTGAACAAGGTTGTGTGGGTAGAAAAACAATAGTATCCATTTAGATAGGTCTAAGTGCGTACAGGCGACGTCCTGCAAAGCTATATGCTAGTATAAGCTGACCTAGCAATGTATTGGCTTCCCGTACAATAAGAGGTCTTATTGGATATCTATAGTTTGATTTGGCATCGTGCGAGTCTATTTTGTTCGTCCATTAAGGAGCCGTCGATTTTATTCATGTTCTAGATACCAGTGAATTTATCTGACTATCTCCCAGATAAAATCAATCAATTGTCGATGTTTGTTGTTCGATATTATTTGAGTAAAACCTCGTCCTACACAAACTTTGAGCAATTTGATTTTCCATGTTTGTTTGGCTTTATTGATCCTTGGTTTGACGTTTGATCTGTTTACCTCAATTAATTTAAAACAACATTTCTAGTATAGGGTTTGACAATTTGTTTTGATAATTTGGCATAGGTATACCTACGTCATTACAATTTAATTTAATTAATTTGTGTGCTCTTGAGAAATAAAACGTTAAAGCATTTTTAATCTAATTTACTAAACATAGCAGAATCAACGTTTTCGAAATCACAATGGCCTGAAACACGATTCCGAGAAAACCGTCCACTGCTGGACACAGGTAATAAGTAAGTAAGTAAATAGTTTATTTTCTCGCCACAATACAAATATTTTTACACATTTTACATCAATGTAATTACTATGCATATTGTGGGTGACTGGTGCCTAAGCTAGGCTTATTACCTGTGTTTCAGGACACCAGGCCTCCTCCTTAGTAGGTTACAGTTTGTGCACAGGATTTCACATCAGGTTGTGGTCAGAAATTTAAGTAAACAGACAAAGAAAGAAAAATCGAAATCAGATGTCATAGAAAATATGAAAAAATTGACAATATGTTAAGATTTTTTGTGTGATTGTGAGTGTGCGTGATTGTAAGTGTGCGTGAAAATGTGTGTAAGTGTTTGAGAGGGATACGGAGGCTTACACTATTACAGCAAATAGTCCTTCGGTGTCGTCGTAGCTTAACTCCTGAAGCCAGGAGGTTAGTTTCGCCTTGCATTCGGTCTTTCGAAGTTTGTGTATCGCCAAGATTTTGTTAATTTTATTATACAGATATGGACCGAGGTGGCAGAAGTAGTGTCTGGAGTGCATGGTGGTAAGTTTTAATTGGCTTCTGACTACAGGATTGTGGCGCCTTTTGCCACAAGACAAAGAGGGATTGTAGCTCAGAAGGCCATGCTGCATCAGGATGGTCTGCTGCACAAATATCTGGCGTACCGTCAGAACTTTTGCCGTTTTGTACAAAAGATTGGTGGGATATCTGAACGGTAGGAAAAAGGACACCTTTAATATTGCTCTTTGCGCTCTCTCTAATTCGATAAGAGTGGTCTTCGAAGCACCACCCCAGGACGTGATGCAGTAGTTATGTAGGGACTCAGCTAGGGCAAAGTACACGGATCTCCTCAACCTATCATCAGCCACATGTCTCAGGGTCTTAAAGACGTAGATCAACTTGCGCATCCTACCACTAAGTGTAGATATGTGCTCATGGAAACGCAGGCCAGTGGCCACTATTACGCCAAGGTATTTTACCGAGTTGACTTTCTGGAGATGTATGCAAGAGCAGGTGCTGTTGTGTGGCTTGGGACAGGAGTGGGCTACAATCGAATGCGGTGGTGTCGAGTTTGGTTCTGTCCTGTGGGTGATTGTAAAAGTGAGGTAGTGTGTTTTTCCCGCATTTAACGTGAGTAGATTACCTTGCAACTAGTCCGAGACAACATTAAATCTCGATTGTGCGTATTTAAAGACATCACTCCAGGTATTCGCATTAAACAGAAGAGCAGTGTCATCTGCGAAGGTAATTATTTTACCGTTCGGAAGAGTGAGCAGACCCAGGTCGTTTATGTAGATGAGAAACAGTGTCGGGCCTATCACGCTGCCTTGCGGCACACCGTAGGTGACTATCCGCTCCTCACTGATGTACTCATCCACTCCAACGCACTGGGTTCGCTCACTCAAATAGTCCACAAAAAACTTAAGCTGATTCCCTCTAATTCCAAGGCGATCCATTTTCTCAACCAGAATGGGAACAGAAACCGTATCAAAGGCCTTGGCAAGGTCCAGGAAGATTCCGATAACCTTTTGACCTCTATCCAGGTTGGTAATAATATAGTTAGTTAGGTCATGAACAGCATCGGATGTTGATCTGCCAGCTCTGAAACCGTACTGAGACGGAGAGATTATGTTGTACTTGGTCAAGTAGTTTACAAGTCTGCTGTTCATGATCCTTTCTAGTACCTTAGATAACGTAGGCAATACAGCTATTGGTCTGTAGTTACTGACACAGTTTCTGTCTCCACTCTTGAAGATAGGGTGAATAATAGATTTTTTAAACGCCTTGGGGAATTGACCCGTGTGGAATGAGAAGTTGCAGATATAAGTTAGGGGAGGGACAATCAAAGCAATGTGTTTTTTTAAAAGTGTACTAGATATTCGGTCCCATCCCACGGCACACTCACTGCGAAGGGAGATAATTATATTTGCAACCTCTGCCTCATCCGCGGGCAAAAATACCATAGAGTGCAACGTCTCATGCGTGACAGACACTGATGGTCTAGATGTGCTGGTGTTATCAATTTTTTAGCAAGGTTTTTCCCAATATCCGCAAAGAAGTCATTTATTTGGTTCACGGAGCCCAACGGTGTGGGAGATATCGTGAGTAGTTCTTGTCTATTATCCCTTTTCTTTACCCTATTCGCGATGGTATTGATGGCTGTCCATAATTGTTTTGTGTTGCTACCTGCGTCAGTGATACGTGCCTTATCATAAGCGATCTTTACTTGCTTCATTAATTTATTACAGAAATTTCTGTATCTGGTATAGGTTGTTTTTAGAATAGAGTTATCAGGATCGTTTCCTGATTTTTTCTTTAGCTGATCTCTATGCCGAATACATCGTAGAAGGCCCGGGGTGATCCATTCCTTCAATATTTTTTTACGGTTAGGAACTTTGATTATTTTTGTGTTTTTCTCAATTGTCCGTGTGATTGAGCTAATCAGTAGGTCAGCCGCAAGGTTTGGATTTTCGGTTTTGTATACGGGCTCAAAATCGATAAGTTTCAAATCTGCATCTAGTTGTTCATGGTTGATGCGGAAGGCAGTTTTCTTTACGCGTAGTTTAGGTGTCTTTTTCGCAAGATACAACAGGACAGTATCGAGGTCAGTCACTAAGGAATGAGCTACTAGAGTGGAGGCAGGTAAGTTTGTTTTTAAGCCTACATGGTCTAGACATGCTTGAAGACGGGTGGGCAGTGTGTGTGCAGGAAGGATACCGTGCGATGCAAGTAAGTTGAGGTAACTATTTTTGTTTGTGTCGTTGCACTGTTGATGTATATTTATGTTTAAGTCCCCAGTAATAATAATGTTTTTATAGTTTGAAATACTGTTTAGTACTATGTCCAGAGAATGAAGAAAGGTGTTGATAGCTCTATAACCAGGAGGCCGGTATATAGATAGTAAGGTAAGACTGTGTGTTGGTCAATTATTAATTGAAGACAATTGGCATCTTTGATTGCGGCTTCCCTAACTGATACTTCAAGTTCATCAAGCACATACACAATCACTCCCTCATTTTGGGTAAGATTTTTCTCTGTTTTAAAATATTTATAGCCCTCAAGGTTAGGAATGTGGGGCGTGCTGGGTAGCCAGCATTCCGTCAGTGAAATAATATCCCATTCCACTTTCGTCCTAGCCAGAATAGTTTGTAAACCTCTTATATTTTTGGTTATGCTTCTAATGTTTTGGTTTAGGATTTTGAGTGAGTGACCAGGCGAGAAGTTAGGTGGAATGCAGTTATCCAGATCACACATCGACGAGTCAGACACAGAGATCGAGTCAATATTTGATATATTCTTCTTTGTGTTATCGAACCGTGGGTGGTTTGAGTTTTAGAAGTACTTTTTTACAGTTTGACCTGTTTCGAAAAGATACAGAATTACTCGAACGTATACTTATCAAGTACACTAACAATATACAGGAAGCCTCTTCTTGATATGATTGGTATATGCGGGGGGGAGTGTAAAAGTGGGACAGTCCGGATGCAAGGTAAAATATAGACATGCATAGTTTATGTGTGTTAGGTGTATGTGTTGGGGTAGTCAGTAAATGGAAATGTTTCATAGTATGACTGTAGTGGAAGCGTAATGTAGTGTGTATGTTATTAATATAGGTAATCAGTATAAGTTTACAATAAGATAAAAAATATAAAAAACAAGGAGTTATACAAAGCAACAACAAATTTACATGCACACTGGATCCTAGTCACTTTTCATTACGTAATTTAACAAGATCTTCTTCTGTTTTGATAAGCCGGCTAGGCTTACCATCTTTTTCTCGGACGTAAACCTTTCCATTTGCGATCCAGCATTGCTCATAAGTGCTGCTCCTAATGAACTCCTTTGTAAGATAGTGTATGCGTTTCGTCATCGAGGTTAGAGCTTCGGATACATACATTGGTTTCACGGGCCCCTTATCTTGCAAGATGGAGGTGTTTAGACGGTTTTTTTTGTTAAACTTATTGTAATTTCTCGAAGCTAACAAGAATTGATCTCTCCTAGCTGTAGATGAGAATTCTACATGGACAACGCCTACACCATCCTTTTTGCTCTTTGAGCGGAAAATGTTTTTGATGTCACAATCCTCCAATGTCTGATTTAACGTAACTCCGATCGTTTGAATTGAGCATGTAAGGGTTTTTCGAGTTTCAGGGTTTGAAGTTGGCAGATTACATATCTCGAGCGAAGCCGATTTCATGTTTCTTTCCAGGATGTCCACCATGAGTTCCAGGGATTTTATAATTTTTTGCTGTTACTTTGGTCCGACTTGAGATGGTTTATCTTAATCATGGCATCATCATACTTGTCTGACAGGAACTGCATTGAGTTTCTAATATCATTATTCTGAGTCTGAATTTCCGTGTTCTGGGCACTGATCAGCGTGTTTTGTGACCGGATGTCCTCTAGAGCAATGTGTAGGGCGTCTATTTTACTATTATGTTGAGACTGCTGTGAAACTAGTTCTGAGAACATGGACTTCATGTCCAACATCATATTCTCCATACGCTGAAAGTCATCAAAATCGTGGCCACACTTCCGCCTCCGCTGTGTAATGTTTATATCAATATTATCTATGCTGCAAGTTAGATCTGGCTCGGACCTACGCAAAGGCGACGTCTTATTTTTCTTGGGTGATCCACTACTCATCGTGATTGCTATAGTTGAAAAAAATTGACAGCAAGTCAGTCCCAAACAATAGGACGCAATAATGAATGAACGGCACTAGTGAAAAGAAGTATGAATCACCTTACTCAATAGTCAAAACAATATAGGTATGCGCCCGCGGCTATCGGTGCGCGCGCCGTCCGTGTCCTTCCACAGTAGCCCGATTTCACCCGACGATAGCCGAGCGCGTCCTCGAAGCGCCGTCGAAGGCCGGTCGTTGACCTAGCTCGGCCAGCTGACGACCCGATGATTCACACACTCCGTATTTTAGATTTAAAACTTTTGCAACCGCTATTATTTAATTTTGCTTTTATGCAGTTACTAGCAGAGATATGAGGATTCTTGTTCTTCCGATGTATAGTGTATGTACTATGCTACACAACCGTATATAATTTCTAGTTAACTGTTTGTTAAATTATGCACTTTGGATTTTTAAGTACGAGCGCACAGAGAGTACGTGTTTACGCGCCGAGGTCAAGCGGGTAGTTGATAATATGATCTATAAATATGTATAAGATTAAAATGCGGCGCCTATTAAATTTAAGCCGGTGGTTACAAGTGTTTTTGCTTAACCTTTTCATTCCACTAGAAAGAGGAAAGAAAAAAAAACATTAAATTATGCCTCATAAAAGAACTTATAATGTTAATTTTACTAACTCACATGGATAATGAAAACAACTGTACGAGTCCAAAAAGGTTATAAATTATACTGCGATATTTAAAAAAAAAAATACTTAAAACACTAATGTTTTTTTTTTGTTCCTTTTGGAACAGGCTAAGGTCAGAGACCATGCTGCCTAGTCATCAGTAGTGTGTTTTTTTCATTAGAATGCAGATGTAACACATTCTAATGTTTTTTTCAGTATTTGGCAACAAATGTGTCAAGTCAGCGTTGGCTGAGGTAGTCAATACTACAATCAAATTTTCAGCTCCATTTTAACAAGATCGCGCCTGTTGCAATGATTCCACATATTTTCCAGTTGCGTAGACACTTGAGACACAAAACTACAACAATTTTAGATCACAATATCCACTAAGAATCAATAAGCCAATAATTAAAACAGCCACTGAACTTCACTCGAGAAAATCCCACCAAAAAAAAAACTAAAACAGTAATGTATAAAATGTCAAAAAGTTGTCTTCTTTCCTTATTATTTCAAGAAGTTTCTAGAGCAGAAAGTCAAAATTGAAGTTGCTACAGTGTAAGAAAGTTTCCACGACGTCATAGTTAGATGCTCGCTAGCATAGTAAGTAATCTTTCTTCCGACCGACTGGTTCATGAATGAAGTATATTTTTTCTTGAAAATACTTCCTCTACTCATTTCATATTACATGGAAAGCGGTTTTTCCTTTACATGAAGTAAGTGAAATATTGGGGAAAATGTCGATGATTTCTTCCAGCAAACAAGACCAAATACTAGTTAATATTATAAATACGAAAATATGGATGGAAGTATGGATTTTTACTAAATCAAGCCAGAACGGCTAAACGGATCAGGATAAGGAAATTTGGTACAGAGATAGATTTATTATAGCCTCAAAGTCAAAGTCAAAGTCAAAACGTTTATTACGAACTAAGTGTACAATGTTGGTTGGTGTCGGTGTGATGTTGGGTTATTGGTTGTGGTCTGGAATAATACATCGGCAATAAAAGGAGAAGAACACACTCGACCGAAGCCCTTGGCAGAAGCTAGTTATTTAGGCACTTGTCGCACCACCTACGATGAGCGAGTAGCGAGTAGAGGTTCAAACTAAAAACGAGTTGGCGAGCAGCGAGTAGCGAGTGTGTAGTTTCGATAGTTCTGTCGCTGGGCTTTAAGCGAGTCTGCGAGTGCGACGGGAGATTACTCGCCACTCGCTCGGGGCGGCTAGTCCTGTGCAAAACTGCACGCGCTAGGCAGGAATGACCGCTGCCACGCTGGTTGGTCACTTGGCGTGAGTTCTGACCGCCAAGCGAGCATCGCTGAGCAAGATTGAGAAAGGAGTCTCGCCGGCAGTGTGAACAGTCATAGATCAACTATTAATATATGCATCTCTTTTGTTTACACGGAATTGTATTGTACGTTTCTTGAGCGTCAAAATAGCAGATAGTTAGTATTCCTCGCCGGCGGTGGGACACCTGCCTTATATGGGTAAAGACTGGTTAAGTTCTAACAATCTTTAAAACAGCAATGTTGAATTTATTTTTCCTTTTAAGAAATATAAATTTCTGTCAGAAACTGTGGACATTTTTCTTGTAGCTTTTCCATTATTATAAATTTATTTGAGCGGTTGCTCTAACCGACAGTTGGCAACTTTTCACCAGATTTACTCCGTTACAATACACTGTTGACTAGTTTCTTGTATGTTATGCCGAGAAACAGAATAACTTTACTGAACAGCTATACAGGGTGTAAGGTACATGAACGCACATACGTGTACTAGTGATTCAGTACATGATTCTGGACCCCCCCTAGCGTTGGAATTTTTCGTCGGCTTTTTACTAATTTTTAAATGTTTTTTTTTTTTCACTTTAAACTGTATAAAATCGTTATACCTGTCTACCCCAAAGACATTTTAAATAAAAAAAAAAAATATATTTTTCGTTTAAAAAAAAACACTTTAAATGAAAAAAAAACAATTAAGCATTTTTATACAGTTTAAAGTGAAAAAAAAAAAAAAATTTTCAAAAATTAGGAAAAGGCCGATGAAAAATTCCAACGCTACCCCGGGTCCAGAATCATATACTGAATCAATAGTACACGTATGTGCGTTCATGTACCTTACACCCTGTATGACAAAAGTTATATGCGTAGATGGTGAAAATCCAGTAAATTTCAGGAGGTATACTTGTTTCGTACCAACAGTCCTCTTTAGGGAAAAGTTTTGTGAATTTTGTTACTTAATTCAGTTTGCCGGTTCACCAGATTCCTGATGAAACGCTCTCAGGATACACGGAACTCTAATTAGTCCTTCTCTAACCAAACTAGAACTAACTTTGACTAAAGTTCTACTGGTAACTTTTTGGTCAAGAGTTTTGTGAAAACTGAATACAACTGTTGTGGCTGAGATAGTTACCAACTTACTAAATTTAAAACAAGTCTGAATCTGTTAAATGATCAGTAGGTAAGCTCTCAAACATGAATAGAAACTAAGGGTACCGAGATTTATTTAGCTAGGAGGTTTTGTTATAATTATAGTACTATATCAGTATGTAATTAGTATTTATTTTAATTAAAAGTGTACCGAATGATAGTATTCTGACACAAGAAATTAATGAAGTTTGCGTGCGGGTATCCCTAAACTAATTGGTGGTTTGAATTAGTTTTACGTGGCTTTATTGAACTTTCTACGTGGAAGTAAGCGGGAAGCAAGCAAAACTAAAGCCCCGGTTTTGGAACGAAAACTTTTGCAAAATTAGATGTAGAGTCTGGTTGAGTTAATTTTCGACGGTCATGCACCTCTTTTGACTTAGCGCTGGTTTTGATAGCGCAACATACCCTAACGAAATTGCGTCGACAGGCGATTTCTAATTTTTTACCCGACAGCGCGACCCAAGGGAGGGTAATGTGTTTATCAGCCTGTGTATGAATGTTTGTATGCACGTATCTTTGTTCCTTTGTGACACTATAGAGACCAAACACATGGGGTGACTTTGATAATTCTTACGTCAATTGATTTGCCTTAATCTTGCGAGTGCTACTAAAAACATGTAACAGTAATTAAAATACAATATGGCGACAACCAGACGCCATATTGTGAAAAAGAAAAAAATAAAGTCGACCAACTATATTAAGTGGGGTATCAAAATAGAGAGTTCGAGGAGGCGATTCCAAAAATATAACTCACTAAAATTTAGAAAATAAAAAAAAATATTTACTGAAAACCCGACTGTAGAAAGAACTAAAAAATGCCAAACAAGTCACTTTTCAAGCAGTCTGATGCAGTTGGTGGCATGTAATCAATAAATGAACTATAATAACTGCCACCAAGTGCATCAGACTGCCATGCTTGAAAAGTGACTTGTTTGGAACTGTTTTAGTTGTTTTTTGCACTCGGGTTTTTGTTTACTTTCTTACAAAAAGTCATCTCTCCACACCGCTTTCTGGCATCCGTTTCATCCTCAACATCGTCTGGCACCCATCACTTGGAGATTTTACCCAGCGGTAATCATGCATGTGGCTGACGTGACCTACACAATCCCATTTGAAGCTGGCAGCCTTTTTTCCCACGTCTATAATTGCAGTTTTGGAGCGCAACATAGTGCTCCGTAGGTACTCTGCCCATTTTTCTTAACACCAAAATACTGTGCTCCATTATACAAACAGAATGTAAAGAAAATTTAAAAAGTTGCATGAATATCGAATTGTGTACATCCTCATAACAATACCGCTTCAGATAAATTTGATTTGTGATTCGATATTTTTCCAGAAACGATTGATAAAGGCAAACTTATCAATCGTTTCTGGAAAAATATCGAATAAACCATAACAAATAAGGTTCCAAGTGTTTGACACTTACTATTATTTCGTTTATTTACTTATTACACATATCAATTATAATTTTAAATATTTTTAGCAAAACATACAAAAAAAATTTATTTAAAACTATAAAAAAATAGTAGTCCGCCGGTGTTGGGAGCAGAGTCCAAGCTAACGGTATACTTTATTTTCAACAGACTATAACTACAATACATATTATACTAAACTAATAAATAACTTAATAAATAAAATATGTACAAGCGGCATAAAAGATCCGGTAGGAGTACAGCTCATTGGGCATCAAAAAATTCGTAATTAGCTGCCGGTGACACTTATTATTCTTTATTGTACACATATAAATAAAACACAAATTAACAGTTAGTTACAAAGGCGAGCTAAAATAAAAAAAAATCTATTAACAAAATGATTTCCCAAATTCTACAGAATTCTCATCTTGTCAATCGACTTTATCTTCATCATTATTTACGTAAACCTCGAAAGAAACACACGAAGGAAATTAAGAGGAAATTAGTAGGATTTAAGGGGTCCCTCAAGGTTCTTAGTTAAACTACTCGACTTTTTCCTTTTACCAAAGACCAACATTTATTTTGTCTTACAGTTTGTTTAAGAACAGGTGACAGAATTTGGGTCATTTGGGATATAAAACTATGCTAGTTTGTTTGCTTGCTATGAATTGAATTTGATTATTCAAGTTTTAGAAGTTATCAACTTTGATAACTTCGTTTTTGATAAGTCATGCCTTTGACTACGTATATCACTGTTTGAAACAACAACAACACTAAACTCACTCTCGACAATAACACTAACTCATTCTCAACTCTCCACTCAAATGTATCTCTCTCTCATTTTCTTTGTACTATTTTTGAAATGGATTTCCGCAAAAAAACGCGTCATTCCTAAACCTACAACTGTACTATTTCATTGAACTTTTACTAAGCTCCAGAAATCTCAAAATTAACCAATAATAATTCTCAAATCAAACAAAAGCTTTTCAAATGACACACACACAGACCCAAAATAACAATCCTACCACAAAAAGTTCGAAACAAAACTTCAGAAACCAATCGTAAACTCGTTTGCAAATCACTAATCTGAAGCCGATATTGTGGTGGTAATACATCACAGTGGTAAAACCCACCTGCGTTGCCCACAAGGCGAATTAATTTTAAGCTCCGCGGATAAATTTTGATAAATTAGATCAATTTCTCAAATACCAATTGAATTGCTGTCCAATTGATTGATTGCATTAGACTTCTTTTGATATTGCACTGAAAATTCCACCTTACAATTTTTAGAATAAGGTCGTAGATTCAAGTGAGGTGTTTGAAGAGGGTGAGAACACCTGTGTTTTGATTAAGGGGTCGTTTTATAGGTTATTCAGGAGTCATAGTGTCGGGCAAAGTTGGGCAGTTTATCTTTGTCGCTGTTTCAAACTGCTTTGAGCTTTACGAGGACATGTTAAGTCAGGACAATGAAGTTGATTTAGGGCCCTTTACTGGGTTAGTTGTCGAAGATAATAATTATATTGTTGATAGCTTATATCGATACGGAGTCCACGTATGAGGATTGTATCTGCATTTCACTTAATGTACAATAGTGGTACATAGGCGGACTTAATGCAACAAAGCATTCTCTACTAGTCAACCTTTGGGTTAAAGATACTACAACTATCTAGTTATTTACTAAATAAAACTTAAAATATGATGTCAAAAACTCCTCCGCATCGCTGTCAACCGGAAGTGTGCTTAAAAGACTGGCGGCATTGCCACGTTACATGGCAATGTCTAACCTCTGGTCGAGGTAAAAGCCAGCCCTTGGGTTACGTGAAGTATCAACTAGTCAAGAGTTTTTGTTTTAATTAAAGTTAATTAAACATTTCATTACAGTCAGTACCACGATAATATTTGGTAAACACTTAGGCAGCAAGAAGCGAAAGATGTCTACATCGAGATCATTAGAACTATTTTATAGTATAAGTGAGAGCTATATAAAGTTGGAATGAAAAGGAGATCTTTTCCGCCATAAACAGATGACTCAGGCAGGGAGATACATTATCCCCTAAATTATTCACAGCTGTGCTAGAAGATATCTTCAGAAGCTAGACTGAGAGGATTATGGTCTTAACATCAATGGCACCCTTTCTTTCTTAGGATCTTATCTTGATGGAAGAAAATCTTAAGAAACTATAGAAAATAGTACAAAATTTAGCTAACAAAAGCAAAGAAGCGGGGTCTTGAAATAAATATAAACAAGATAAAAATAATGACTGACTATAATGAGGTAGAGATACAACTAGATGGAAAAAGCCTAGAATATGTAGGAGAATATGTTTACTTGAGTAAAATAATAGCTCCCAGAGACTATGTCCAAAGAAATTAATAAAAGGATAGCATAAAAGAAATCATGCTAAGTATCACCAAAAGGAAAACTTTTAATACATGCATTTTCCCCTGCATAAAATACGGATGCGAGGCCTGGTCCCTAATCAATAATCACCGGGAGAAACTAGCGAGGTACCAACGGGCAATGGAGAGGAGTATGTTAGGAATTAAGCTCACAGATAAAAAGTAAAGGTAAAAAAAAATAAAAACAAATATTTATTTGAGACAATGAAAATAAAAAAAATAAAACAACAAGTTGAAAATAAATTCTTATAAGTATTTGGCGTGTAGGTACTTACCTAAACTTTTAAAAGCTTGAGGCACAGAAGTATAGTAAGTAACTAACCTGTAATCTTGAATTTGACTTTGACTTTGACTTTAACCTGTAACGGGTAGTGCCTAAAGCTTGTAAGTATTTTAGGTTAGGCGTTATGTTTTGAAATATTCTACGGATATTATGATGTGATGTAAAGTGCTCCTCAAGACGAATCAATCGAGCCCAAACTCGGTGGGGTTATGTTGTTTTATCACAGAGATGCCGTAGCCACCTTCCAGCTTCATCATCAAACCCTGGATATCGTCTAGGCCTAAAATACTCCTCAAATCGAATCAATCGAGGCTTGACTCGATGGGTTTATATTGTTTATTTCAGAAGTTCCTATGGCCATCTTCCGTCTCCATCATCAGACCATCTCCATGGTACCATATTATTATATTGTCATCGAAGATACATAAGTAAACAAAATTTGAGTCCAATCGTACATCGGCAAAAGGGGTCTAATTTGAGTGGCATGATTCCACCCGAACAAACATAGTTACATACATACATACATTGGTAATTAAATAAACGCTTGTAAAATCAGCAACAAAGAAATAAGAAGCAAAATCAAAGTTGTTGACACACTTGCTCGTATTGACCATCTCATGGTCACATGCTTCGTGACACAAAAGGAAATGAAGCAAACTAGTAACCTTATTGTAAACAAAAGAGGGTGCTAGAAAACAGGAGACAAAACTATCAGAAAATGGGAGGATGATATCCGTCTCACTCTGGAACCATACTGGACAAGGGTTGCAGCTGACAGATCGCAGTGGAAAGAGTTTGAGGAGGCCTATACCAAAAGGCACATCGAACTTCGAGACATTATTTGAAAAATTTTATTTATCCATTACGTTCGGAATAAAAGGCTATATTATTATTATATAAGTATTTTACCAAAATCTAAAAGAAACCCAAGCATCCATTAACATGGTTTTAGTACGCTAAACGAATTCCTAAACGTCGCTAAAACAAATTCCCGAATGTAGGTCTCAAATAAAATCATCCGAATACAAATTTATGTATTCTTCTTGTTTTCTTTATTTCGCTAAAGCATTAGTATTCTCTTCTATACCCAGTGACGAATGGCCATTATGTGTGAACGATTCACAGAGATTCTTTGGTCCTCCTCCTTTGTTTTACTTAAAGGAAATATTACGAAGACATTTATTATGGTTGGACTAAACAAGAAAATAACATTATATCGCGTCTATAACCCAGAAAGTTCAGGCAAGGATGTACATTTAAGTGCATATACCTCTACTAACTGCTGAAATGTATATTATATAAGGTGTAACGGAATTGCGTGGTCATATTTCAGATTATACTGCTCTTGCCCATAAAAATGAACAATTAAGAAATCCAAAGTAAATTCTCAAAAAAAAATTTACTTTCCATACTAATTTTGATCACCTGACGATAATTTTGTACGGAAAGTACACTTATTTTTATTTAGTTTAACTATGACTTCGTTGACGAAAGTTGGTCACTTCCATGGGCAGAAGCAATATTTAAAATGTCACCAATATCATGGGTACCACCAGCCACCCTGTATGGTACAGCGACATGAAACCTGTGATGAAAAGTTTATTACTCTATGCCTGCGATATCCGAGGTGGACTGAGGCGGACTCAAATTAATAATAATTATGTTCGCCGACTACTCTACATATAGACGTTCAGATATGATCCAGAAGCATACCAAATCCGTGGTCCGTCCGAACCAAATCCGAACGTGTGTTACGACTATAAGCTGTAGCACACGCTCGGATTTTTCACCAGTTAAGTTTGAGGTCCATGTATAGGTAGCGAGCGTATTGCCATCAAGTCCACAAATCCAGACTGACATGACTGCGTCTGCAAAATTCTGGTATAAAAAGACCCGATACCATTTGTCCCGACCGGAATCGAACCTAGAACTTCATACACAGCAATAGCGCTTCCAACAAGAAATTATGGAAGTTATTTGTTTTAATGTGAATTTTCTAACTTCATTAATAAATAAAACTGGTGGATGATAACTTTCTTCATTTAAATGTGATTAAAACGTTTTACTTCAAATTAACATGTTAAAATAATGAAATTTTAATGAAACCTTTTTTCAATGGAATTGAATGGTGTTGTTGACGATGCTTTTCGCGATAGGCGCGAGGGTTGATGGATTTGTGTGTGACTGGCGTATTGTTGTCTCGCGACACTCACGTGTGATGAAATGAGCAAGTGGGTCAATCAATTGATACACAGATGAAATAAAAATGGTATATTGTCACATAAAATAAAAGGTAAAATGGTAAGAGTCAAATGAAGCACAGGTTTACACAGAATTACAGTTGAAACACAATATGAATTACTGCCCCAATAGTGGACAGTAACTAATGTCTGTACAAGGAGTGGTACAAGACACTTTAAACCGCCGTACAAGGTGTGGTACTAGGCGATAGGAGCGAAGCCAGAGGCCTACGAGCTCACTTGAGTCACTAACGCTGAGAGACTAATTTTGACTGCCAGGGGTGCCTATATATATTACCCAAATACTATGGGGCACGTAGTGCAGCAAATGCAGACCCGGACAGCCAATACATTTTGTTAATTTTACAAATTAACTTGAACATTAACTTTCGACCAATCACAGGCATTCCGACATTCTAACGATAACCAATCAGAGAAGTCTTACTTATCTCTTATGTAATGAACACCTGCATATTTACTTTTACATATTTACTGGTCTTACTAACAACAAAACTGACATTTTTACATAATACAAAGTATGTATTCTAAGGACAAACTGAATCTACGTTATACTTTACTATTAGATTCTAAATTCACATTCTCACAAATCTACAAACTACAATAAAAACAAAGGAACTTTACATATGTATTTCAATATGTACCTAAAACAACATGGTGGACTCCGAAAACTTTCCACTGTCTGTAGCCAATCATGAGAAGCATGAATATGATCAACCAATCGCTGACTAGCCGAAATTACTTACGACGGACTTTAACACAATTGGTTAATTTATAGCGCTGTGGCATGCACTACTTGCGCTATACAAAAAAGTTACCTCATAAACCTTGACATGGAACATATTTTTACCTTTATTCTTATGACATTTAAAACATAATAAGACATACTTAGGACATAATAAGGCATACTTAGGACATAATAAGGCATACTTAGGACATAATAAAGCATACATTAAACATAACAAAAACGAACTATGCTAGCTATATTTAGCTATGGTCAGAGTGATGGCGCCATTTTCAACACCGGGGTGATGGTGGATCCTCTACATACCACCCCCCGTGAAAGGCTTCAACCGATCACGCTACCGTCGGTAGGAAGCACAATCACCCTGACCGCAGGTCTACGTAAGACCCCCGAAGTCGTTTCCACGTCGACTACCCTAACTATAGAGTCCATCCCGGGACTTACATTTTTTACTATTCCTTTCACCCACTGGTTACGTGGCCTATTCTCGTCTGCCACCAGCACGACGTCGCCGACCTTGACGTTGGGCACGTCGCTCGTCCACTTCTGTCGCCGCTGCAGAGCCGGAAGAAACTCACGCAGCCACCGGCGCCAGAAGATGTCAGCCAACGCGCTGACACGACGCCACATGCGTCGCGAATCGACGTCGCCCGGATCAGGGCGCACGTACGGTGCATCTCCCGCGGCGGTGCCCAGCAGGAGATGATTAGGCGTTAACACGACGGGATGGCTCACGTCGTCAGAGACATAACACAGAGGCCGGCTGTTGACGATCAGCTCGGCCTCGGTGAGGAGGGTGTAAAGGACCTCCTCACGTGGGGCGCGCTCTCGCAGCGTCGCCTTGAGGGCGTTCTTTATGGAACGCACCAAACGCTCCCAGCAGCCACCCATGTGTGGGGCCGCGGGAGGGTTGAAGTGCCAGGCTATACCCCGGCCGACGGCTTCTTCTTGGACCCGGGTGTGGTCCAGGTCCCGCAGCGCAGCACGAAGCTCGGAGTTGGCCCCGACAAAGTTTGTACCCTTGTCGGAGTACATGTGGGCGGGCCGCCCCCGGCGCGCCACTAGGCGCCGCAGGGCGAGGATGGCTGAGTCGGCGCTCAGCGAGGCCGCCAACTCCACGTGGACAGCGCGTGTGGTGAGGCACGTAAACAGCGCCCCCCACCTCTTCTCCCGGCGCCTCCCGATGGTGACCTCCATTGGGCCGAAATAATCGACCCCGCAGTGCATGAACGCTCGACGCGTCACCTCCAGCCTCGCGGCCGGCAGGTTACGCATCTTGGGTGCCGCTGTCTTAGCTCGAGACAGCCGGCACACTTGACATGTTGATATTACGGCCTTTACTGTGGACCGTATGTTAGTGACCCAAAACCTTTCCCTTACTAGGTTCACTATTGCCTCTTGATTGGCATGTAAGGCAGACATATGATATTGCAGAACTAGTTTACGGGTTAGCGGATGGCGCCCGTCTAAAATAATAGGATGGCGCTCGTCAAAAGAGAGCGCTTCACAAGCCCCCAGCCTACCCCTCACTCTAATGAGACTTTCATAATACATAGGGTCAAGAGATTTTAACCTGCTTGTCTGTGGCAGCTGCTTTCCATTTGAGAGTGCTGTCACCTCGGCTGGGTAACTTTCCTTCTGCATCTGGCGCAGGAGACGTATCTCGGCGTCGTGCAGGTCTTCTATGGAGAGTGTGGCAGTCGGTCTCTGCTTGCGGCATCTACTGATAAATGCCAGCACGCGTGCTAGTACTCGCTGTGTGCGTCTCCATGTTGACGCTCTGGTGTGGTCAACTACTGGCTCCTCTACTACCACCAGGTTGTGGGTGCGCTGGATCCTCTCGGCGTCAGTACCTTCCGACCTCAAGTCGGAACACACCGGCCACCGCTCCTGTGAACTCAGAAGAAAAGCGGGACCCGACAGCCACGCACCACTATTCATCGGCCACGACAACCTGGTCGCTACGTCAGCTGGGTTCTCCGCCGATGGAACCCAGCGCCAGTCACATCTCTCAGAACGCGAGTCTATTTCACCTAATCTATGAGACACAAACTTTTGAAAATCTTTGGCATCAGAGTTAATCCAATTCAAAACTGTTTTGCTGTCGGTCCACAAGTACTTTCGTGTAATATCTATACCTACTTCCTTGACGACTGTGTCTGCCACTCGACATGCAAGCACAGCCGCCTGTAACTCTAGTCGCGGTATCGATACAACCTTTTGGGGTGCCACTCTTGCCTTGCCTAGTACCATGGCAACATGTTTCTTGCCATCCTTGGTGGTACCTACTAGGTAAGCGACTGCTGCATACGCTAACTCGCTAGCGTCACCAAAAACATGCAGCTCTACTTTACCTAAACTTAGCCCATACCACCTAGGTATTTCTAGGTTACCTAGGCACTGCAAATTATTGAGCCATGTGAACCATGCGTCCACCTCATTTGCAGGCAGCGGCTCGTCCCAGTCTATCCCAGACTTCCACACACGTTGCATCAATATCCGCGACTGAATCACACACGGATACAACAGGCCTAACGGGTCGAAAATCGACATGATAAAACGTAAGAATTCCCTCTTTGTAGGGATAGACTTACCCGATTTTATCTCGTCAGGCAATCGCTTAAATGACAGATCGAACGCGAGATGATCGTTGCTAGGCGACCATATCATACCTAGCGTTCTCTCTGTCGCGGACTCACCCTTGTCCAGCGAGACTTTTTCAGGCATTTCCAGCTGTAGGCGCTCCCGTAAATCCGATGAATTTGTAATCCACCCCCGTATCATGAAGCCCCCCTGGGCGTGTATGTGGGTGACTTGCTCGACCAGCTGACTAGCTTGTTCCACAGACCATACACTATCTAGATAGTCGTCCATGTAATGGCGACTATGTATGGCCTCCACAGCCTGGGGGTACTCTCCTGAAAACCTATCTGCATTCTTGTTAAGAATGAAGATCGCGGTTGCCGGGGAGGACACTGCACCAAATATCATCGAGTTCATGACATATGTTTGTGGTTCATTAACCTTGTCTTGGCCTCTCCACAAAAACAGCTGGGCACCCTGATCTTCCTTCCTGATACGGATCCTCATGAACATATCAGCTATGTCCCCGCTGAAGGCTACTGGTCCCAGTCTAAACCTAATTAAAATACCTAGTAGTGAATTTAACATGTCTGGGCCAGTTAACAAGTTGTCGTTAAGTGACGTGCCCCCATATGCAGCAGCAGCATCATAAACCAGTCTCAACTTACCTGGTTTATTGGGATTGACCACCCCAAAGTGAGGCAGGTACCAGATAGGGTGGCTACTTATGCCACCCTGGACCCTGGAGGCATACCCCTCCTCTAGTAACCTGTCCACCTGATTACAGTATGCTGCTGCATACTCGACATTACGGTGTAGCTTACGCTCCACGCCACCTAACCTTTGCAACGCTTGCCTTCTGTTATCAGGAAGTTGAACATTGTCATGCTTCCATAGCAGACCTACTTCCCATTGCTTGCCATCTGCCGTCATCTTACTGGTAGATTCTAAGATGGCAGTGGGTCGCTCATCTTCCCAATGTTTGCGTGGGGCCTCCCTAACACCGATGGCCTCCAGGTCAAACTGTTGCTTGACCATGTCATGCAACATGGGTAGACTAGACATACAATTTACTTTACATGAACTGTCAGCGGAAAACAATTTTCTAATAGGCCCGTGAACTACCCACCCTAGCTTAGTGAGAGAGGCAACTGGCTTACCAGACTTTCCATGGCGTGTCTCCTCACTGGCGAGCAGCTCCCAGTTGTCCTGCCCGATCAGCAGCAGCGGCTTGGCTCCCAACATTTCCTCGCAGCCCAAGTTACGGAGGTGGCGATGCTCCTCCATGATGCCAGCAGGCACCAACTGCGCCGGCAGGTCCAGGTCCTGTAACGTGCGACACATAATATTAAACGTTTTGTTTGTAGCTCCGCGTACTGACAGTTTAATAACTTTCGAACTGGAATCATACAATTCGATACCACGTGCGCTTTGGATTCTTATTGGTTTTTGGACACCTTTAACATTTCCAATTAGACTCTTGTCCACCAAAGACACAGTGGCCCCGTCGTCCAATAGGGCGTAACATTTCTTAATGTTGTTGCCAACTTTTACCGTCACTGGTATAACTTTCAAGAGAGCACTACCTACATTACTTCGCATGTTGGTTACCGATTCGTGCTTCTTCTCCTAATGTAACATTACATGGTGTGCCGCGTTGCATTTTTCACACCTTTTACCTCGACAGTGGATACGTGGGTGATCTTTAACTAGACATTTAAAACATACCCGCGTACTTTTGACGTGTCTCCACCTCTCTTCACTATTTAATCTAGCGAATCTCTCGCAATGCAGTAAAGTGTGCGTTTTCTGACATAAGGAACATTTATACTCATCAGCTGTTTGTCTTTCAGTGTCCGCTTCAGCTTGCACGAACAATTTCTGTTTATTGACATTTTGATTACTTTTGTTAGGCACAGCAGATCTTGATTTTAAATTAACAGCTGGGCCAGGGCTAGGCAAGTCTAGTTGAACATAATATGAAGTAGCCCTGGCTAGGTGCACTAGAAATTCTGAAAGTAACTCTAGGCTAGGTGACACTCTGACATCAATGCCCTGTGACGATGCCACCCCCATTGCAAAATCCCCGTACTGTGCACGTTGAATAGGCGTAAGTTTAGACACCAATTCACTTACCAGCTGTGGGTTGTTGAGATATCCATTCGCGTTTATGTTCCTCAATAACGACACACAATTACGTACCGTGGTGGAGAACGTACGCAACTCACGTCCACTTTCGGTGATCTTCGGTAATGCACGCACTTTCCTGATGGCACATTCCAATAATAGGTTCGGATGGCCGAACTCCTCGTCGAGCGCCCTCATTATGTCGGCTGGATTCAAACATGTGCGCAGCAGGTCTTCCACTGCCCGCCTTGCGTCGCCTTGTAACGACGTTCGCAGCCGAGCTAGGTTCTCGTATGACTTGAAGTTGTACTGAGCCGTCGTCTCCCAAAACATATTTTTGTATGCGAGCCAGTCTGCCGGGTTGCCACCAAACATGGGCAGCTCGTAAGCCTGCCTTGGCACCGGGCGTGGCCGAACTATGCTTGCAATAGCGTCGGCCAACTGGTCGAAACGGTTGTCCCTCGGCTTGCGCTCCGCGTCCTCGGGCTCGTGCCCCCAATTTACTCCCTCCCTTGCTGCTGATGTCTGCGGACCAGCAACCTCACGAGTTGGCGCCGCCAACACTGGATCCGCAAACTGCACTGACACTGTGGGTGGTCGTCTTTCTTCACTGGGCACAAACCGTAGCACGGGCGCTGTCGTAGCGCAGGACACAACTTTCGTCGCCACCGCGGCACTTGGCGTCGCGGCGCGTGTAACATACGTCGCGGGCGCACCGGTATACGTAACGGGCGCGGTCGCGGGCGCTCCGCTGTACGAAGCGGGCGCCGACGCGGTCACTTGCACGTGCGCGTCACTGTGTGTAGGTACGGCGAGTGTGGACGGTACACGGCACTCCGATGACTCTTGTTGTCCATCTTCTTGTGGAGTCGTGTCCATCCACTGTTCGACACGTCGGGTTGTAGTCCCCTCCTCGTCCGTACCCAATGAGTTCTCAGCGTCAATTTCCGCTAAGTCGACCTCCAGCTTCTTCCTCACCAGCCCCTCTCTGAGGCGCACCAACTCCCTTTGTGCCTCGTACTCCGCCTTCCTCCTCAGGTACGTGGAGTGGCTCTGCCCGCTCCTGGATGAGGCGGCGACACTGGGCTCTTTCGACTCTCCCCTTCCACGGCCTCTTCGTGGCGTTACCTCTGGTGCTTTCACATTACGGTGATCTACTATTCGACCACCCACCAGAGGTATTGCCGGCGTGGGGAATGACGACGTCGTTGGTGCCATTGATGGTGAGGCGGGCGCCCTCTCACTGGGCACGCCCGAGTCCGACTCTAGGTGTCTTGTACTGGCCATTCTTCTTGACTTGCTTCTTGTCGTGACCGCACTATGCTCACTCATAATACCCAGTCACAACACACAATCCGGCGAACGAAGGACCAAATTGTTGACGATCCGCGCTCGAAGGACCAAATTGTTGACGATGCTTTTCGCGATAGGCGCGAGGGTTGATGGATTTGTGTGTGACTGGCGTATTGTTGTCTCGCGACACTCACGTGTGATGAAATGAGCAAGTGGGTCAATCAATTGATACACAGATGAAATAAAAATGGTATATTGTCACATAAAATAAAAGGTAAAATGGTAAAAGTCAAATGAAGCACAGGTTTACACAGAATTACAGTTGAAACACAATATGAATTACTGCCCCAATAGTGGACAGTAACTAATGTCTGTACAAGGAGTGGTACAAGACACTTTAAACCGCCGTACAAGGTGTGGTACTAGGCGATAGGAGCGAAGCCAGAGGCCTACGAGCTCACTTGAGTCACTAACGCTGAGAGACTAATTTTGACTGCCAGGGGTGCCTATATATATTACCCAAATACTATGGGGCACGTAGTGCAGCAAATGCAGACCCGGACAGCCAATACATTTTGTTAATTTTACAAATTAACTTGAACATTAACTTTCGACCAATCACAGGCATTCCGACATTCTAACGATAACCAATCAGAGAAGTCTTACTTATCTTTTATGTAATGAACACCTGCATATTTACTTTTACATATTTACTGGTCTTACTAACAACAAAACTGACATTTTTACATAATACAAAGTATGTATTCTAAGGACAAACTGAATCTACGTTATACTTTACTATTAGATTCTAAATTCACATTCTCACAAATCTACAAACTACAATAAAAACAAAGGAACTTTACATATGTATTTCAATATGTACCTAAAACAACATGGTGGACTCCGAAAACTTTCCACTGTCTGTAGCCAATCATGAGAAGCATGAATATGATCAACCAATCGCTGACTAGCCGAAATTACTTACGACGGACTTTAACACAATTGGTTAATTTATAGCGCTGTGGCATGCACTACTTGCGCTATACAAAAAAGTTACCTCATAAACCTTGACATGGAACATATTTTTACCTTTATTCTTATGACATTTAAAACATAATAAGACATACTTAGGACATAATAAGGCATACTTAGGACATAATAAGGCATACTTAGGACATAATAAAGCATACATTAAACATAACAAAAACGAACTATGCTAGCTATATTTAGCTATGGTCAGAGTGATGGCGCCATTTTCAACACCGGGGTGATGGTGGATCCTCTACAGGTGTTATGTTTTACAATTTATTCTACATATAAATGGGTGATCAGAATGATAAAGAAAGAGATTTATTACAGTATTCATTTGAATTTGACAACCTTTCTCTTGAATAAAATGAATTAGAATAAAATAATTCGAGATTTGCGGAATTGATATTCAAGAGTACCTACTTAATATAAAATATTTGCAAGTGCTCTAATATTAATACTTACAGTTGTTGTGATATATAGAACGCCGTATTTATTAAAAAATAATTCATAAAAAAAAAAAACTCGTGGGTAAATTAATAACAGCCGCACGGGTCGATCCAACAGGTTAAGCTACGCTTGCCGGGGTTGATCCATGGATGGGTGACATCTTTTCATACCGAGACTCCTCCGTGCCTCGGATAGTACGTTAAGCCGTTGGTCCCGGTTGTCAGAAGTCTGAAAGTCTGACATCCAGTCTTACCAAGGGGTATCGTATTATCCAGTAACTGGGTTGTGGAGGTCAGATAGGCAGTCGCCCCATGTAAAAAAACTTTTAAACAAAAAAATTAACCGACGAAAAAGAACTAAAAAGCAAAAAATAAATAAAACTTCTAAGTCTTGAGTAATGAGCATATTTACCTACATAAAATATCAAATTTTATATAAACTAATTTTGAGTCGGCGCCAAACAACAATCTGATTATTAAATATCTAAATTTTATAAGTACTTACAAATGAAGAAGGCTGTAAGTAGGTAATTAATCATTTTATTAATTGGCGCCGACTCAAAATTAGTTTATATAAAATTTGATATTTTATGTAGGTAAATATGCTCATTACTCAAGACTTAGAAGTTTTATTTATTTTTTGCTTTTTAGTTCTTTTTCGTCGGTTAATTTTTTTGTTAAAAAGTTTTTTATTTTATGATTTTTTGTGGCTCGCATCATCTTGTAACACTCTGAGGCTAATTTCTAATTCTTCATCATTCCTCTTGCCACTGAACTGATGAAATAACCATACTTCCATGAAGTTCCCAGGATATTGACCAGTTGAGGTTACCTCCAATACTGTAAAGACGTCTTTTCTTGAAACCATATTAAGTGGTATTTGTCACTAAATCTAGTTTTTATATCTAACTTCTATTGTTTAGGAAAGCTATGGTTTCCATCATCAGCTCAGTTTCATGATGTGATGGTTCCTAAATGCAAATACCTGATTAAGTTATGAAAAGTAAACAGAAACAATATTCGTGCCCAATTTTCGAGGTTCTCTCTCAATTTTTTCAGGATCCCATGATCAGATCCTGATGTCCTTGACATGGTAGCACCCTTGAGGTATACCCTATCCAAGAAAAGAAGAATCATCAAAATCGGTTCATAAATAACGGAGTGAAGGCGGAACATATATACAGAAACGCTAAACGTGCCCACAATTTTCAAGGTTTTCTCTCAATTTTGTCAGGTTTCCAGTCAGATCCTGACTTCCTTGACATGGGACCACCCTTGAGGTATACCCTATCTAATAAAAAAAGAATAATCAAAATCGGTTCATAAATGACGGAGTGAGGGCTGAACATACACAAAAAAAAAAATATATATATATATATACGGACGAATTGAGAACCTCCTCCTTTTTTTCGTCGGTTAAAAATACTGGTATTCAGCTGCATTCGGTTAGACTGATCCAGTCTTACCAAGGGGTATCGTATTATCCAGTAACTGGGTTGTGGAGGTCAGATAGGCAGTCGCCCCGTGTAAAATACTGGTTTTCAGCTGCATTCGGTTAGACTGGAAGCCGCCCAAGTTAGTTGGGAAAGGGTAGGCAGATTGATTGTATTTTTTCGAAAAACCAAAATTAAATTAATGTAAGCTCGTATTACTAGGGAATTCGTAATTAGCTTTCAAAAGGTAATCCGTTTTTTTTTTGTAGAAAAAACCCCAAGTTTTTTACAATGGACGATGAGAAAATGATTTGTCCTACTATCCTGCAACATATTTACATAAACAATGCAAAACAATAATTAATTTCTAACTCAATAACAAATCAAGAGATACTTGTCGCGTGTTTGGTAGAAATACTTTAAAATATTCCTGAAAGTTACTACGGCAAAAGCTTTTGAATTAACTTATGAAATGGCGAAACTTAGACATTATTAAAAGTGGTTTTAGGACTGTTAAGACTAGAATATAATTCCATTTGAACACCATTATGTTGTTGTTGTTGTAGTACGTGTTATGAAGACATGTAAAAATTCCCTACCTTTTTTTTCTTTCGGGCGTGGGATATCATCCTATGACTTCTCGTGCTCCGGGTGGCTGACATCTCTTTGAGGCGCGTATGGAACACTACGCGCCGTCGACTCTCGGGCCTGGTGCTGATCGAACGGCGAGCTAGCCATTACTCGCCGTCCGCAGGCCCGCGTCTACGGTGGCCGACGCCCAGGGGTCTCCTGCGGCGGCTGCGGCCGGGGGGCGTGAGAGTCACTCCGTTGAGTCTCCTTCACCCGTTCCACTTCTTCCTTCGCGAGCATTACTGCTTCGCAGAAGGAGGAGACTGCTTCCCATTCCCTCTCGCTCCGTACCATGGCCTGGATCAAGGACTGTGTTTCCTGATAGCTAAAACCTGAGGGTCTTTAAGTCAAGACTGAACAGGTTACTTCAAGGTAAGCGTGCTCCAACGTCGACCTCATCATCGCTTACCATCAGGTGAGATAGTGGTCAAACGCAAACCTATCAATAAAAAAAAACTTTGTCATCATGACATCATCGATCAAAAAGCGGTCAAGTGCGAGTCGGACTCGCGCAAAAAGGGTTGCATACCATCATACTAGATTATATGTGTCTACTTGTAGCCATTAGTAAGGTCGAGCAAAAAAAGCAAAAAAAAAACACGTTTATAAATACACATTCTGTGAAAATTTCAACTGTGTCCCTATTACGGATCATGAGATACAGCCCGTTGACAGACAGATGGACAGACGGACGGACAGCGGAGGCGGTCCCGTTGGTTACCCTCCGCATATAGAACCTTAAAAAAATCATCACGTCTAGTGTCCCCAAAGAGTTAGGCAACAGAGGTGCAGGCTTTTTTTCGTTAATTTTACCCATGTCTAAGAAATTACTCGGTCTTGTAAGCGTTTAAAGCACATCATTCCAACATTTACTGCCTCAACTAAAACAGAGAGCAGGACGACCTTGCCATTGAAACTAAACTACTCTTAGAATTGTCAATTCCGCCATTACACTAATCGTTTAGAGGGGAACAGATCCTTTTGCCTTAATTTAGGTTCACTATTACTACACTAGGTGGACCGATGACCTGGGCCTGTAGACAAAGTAACATCGCTTGATAGCGAAACAATATCTAAATTCGTCATCGTCTCTGAGATATCGATAAACATTTCCTAGCGTTAGCGTTCCTTCGTTATCTTTTTTGGCGATCACGATCGAGGCGAAGGCGAACTCTGAAAGCGCTGGTTGTCTACGCATTTGTATGGGATAAACACGATAGCAATTCGTTTCTTTATGGTTTCGTTACGAATTATAACATTGTCTACCAACTTGCGATAACGATGTCGACTGACCACGTGACTTAGCGCGGTTTATGTCAATCTCATACATTTTAGTCTTTTCTAACTTCGTTATCGTTTTTAAATTGTTACTTTGTCTAAGCCCCCAGGTGAGTGTCGCGGGTAGCCGATGGATGCGTGACGCACAGGACTAGTTGTTGTGGCGACACTTGGGGGAGGCCATGTCCAACAGTGGACGTCTTTCGGCTGAAATGATTATGATGATGACGTTCATTATATGGCATCATCAAATAACTTGTTAACTAAATTTGGAGGATAGGTTCATTGAGATAAATACAATACAAATTTTAGAGGTATATATTAAATATAGCTTCACCTAGGTATTTTTTTTCTAAGGATTTTGTGTTTTATACGAAATTTTCTAAGTAGGTACATCGTATAAGATGGGTGACTATTATTCCTTAACTTCAAAGTTCATTAAATATTAGCTTACTTATTTATAACTACCATCAAATTTTTTTTCAGATTTTTCAAGCCAACAGTTTAACTTTTAGTAGGGGAGGACGCTCGATCGAACAAAAAATATCAATTGAAACTTTAATATTTCGCAAACGAATCACTGAATCGAAAAATAATCTTAACAACCCTACAATGATTTTAAAAAACCTATCAAACAATACCCCTTACTATAGGACAGGCGAGAAAAAAAAAGCCATTCCCACTTTACATGTAACGGGACATACGAATTTTTTTTTTTTTTAAATTGTATTGCGGCGTTTTTGTGGCGTGTTTAATACAATTCTACCAAGGCAAAATTGCAGCTTTCTAGGACTAACAGTCTCGCTTCTGAAACTATAAGGGTTAATTGTTCTTGTTAGGACTACGGAACCCTACAAACCGACGTAAAAAAACAACTAAGTCAGTCTTTTTTAGTTATACTATAATATTGTTGTAGGTAAAACTTACTGTCTTGATAAAGTGACATTAATAACATACATTTTAGTGAGTTACATTTTTGGTATCGCCTTCTCAAACCCTTTAAGTACGCCAAAGAAATAGACATACATACTTACTTAAAGGTACATACATTCATACCGTCGAAAAACATTACCCTTCTTCTAAAGCAGTCGGGTAAAACGAAAAGACAACATGTTGTAATTCAACATCAAGTATCAAGTCCACTGTTATTTCAGAACATACCAAGTCCTAAATTCCATCAAGAGTTTCAAACAGAGCTAAATCGGGATACTTATCGTTATAACACTACAGTACTCCGAGACTTAATTCTGTCCATTACCTTGTATCAAAGATTTCATTAGAGATACTAGATTAATTTTGGGATAAAGTAAAGATTAAACTTGGGGCGACATCGCATATAAATATTGCTCTTAATAGAACATGGGTGTTCTTGGAAAGGTCTTGAATGAATTTTGCGTGTTGTATTTATTTTAGTAGATTTAATCTGAACTCAGGAATAAATATTGTGTACCTGAGTATCCGTTACAAATGTTAAAAGTAAAAATAATTTTAATAAAAATAGTGATGTTATTCGTAACTAACTTACATCATATTGTAACCGTTGGCGACCAGCAACAAACCTCTTTTTATATTTATATTTGTTTCGCGTTTGTGTTTTTTCTTTTTATTTATGCTTGTTTCTGTCTATGTGTCAGTCATTATAAAAGAAAACGAAAAAAAAAAACAAATATAAATATAAAAAGAGGTTGGTTGCTGGTTGCCAACGGTTACAATATGATGTATCACTACATATTACAAAGTCCCCCGCCCGACCAGTACGCGATAAACTCAAAAAGTACTGATCGGATTTTGATGTGGTTTTTACCAATAAACAGAGTGATTCATGAGGAAGGTTTATGTGTATAATTTGTATATACCGCTAGTGTCAAATTAGAACAGACAAAATCGGATTCCATCATTATTAATCGACATACGACTTAGACGACATTGCCAAATGTTTTATCAAATATTTCAATAAATGTACCTACTAGATTAATTTTGGGATAAATTAAACATTAAACTTGGCATCAAAACTTATAAATTATTGTGCTCAACAGCACATGGGTGTTCCTGGAAAGGTCTTAAATTAATTTCGCGTGTAGTATTTATTTTGATAACTTTAATATATCAGCTAACATTGATGGACTTAAATTTCAAAAGACGTAGGTTTGTTCATCGGGTCGTCAGTGCGAAACTGCCGTTTGCCTTGCCAAAAACCCGATTCACGCGTTTTAAACCTCTATTATTACTATTTCGCAAGGTATTATGCCTGTGGCAAGGTTCACACACTCGGAACATGATATAGTCTGTAGTTGCATGATGGCCGACTGTAGACGAAGCTTGACAGATGTCGACGTTTGACGCGCGCAGTACCCTTTTTTTTTTTTTGGGGTTGGGAAATCATCCAATGACTTCTTCCGCTCTAGGGTGGAGCGGAAGGGCGTGTCCGACTCTTACTGACTAAAACCCACCCCTGTTCCTCCCTGCCCTGAATGCCCAGGGGGACCTAAGAAAAGTCAGAAAATAGGTGCACGGTTCGAATTGGTCGTTTTCTATACCTAGAGAAGAACTGGCAAAAAAATATTATATTTACTATTTTTACGTAGTGATGTAAATAGAGTTTCATTCCTACCTTACCATACCTTATACTTTCATCAGTTTAGATCATAGTAATTTGATACGTTGTCATCGACAAAGTGCAGGCTTAGTTCTTCTTCTTACACATTCTTTAGAGTTCTCATATTCAATCAAAAGTTAATAGTCACCTTCTTATTTTGTCTACAGGTACTTCAGTAACAAGATGTGAATACCAGAGTCATGGGGGAAGAAAACTGTTACAACTGCAGCCTCTACGATGAGATCAATGACACAGTTTACAGGAACATCTCCAAGAGTGAGACTACCATCAATAAGTTCTACTTTTATCAGGTAAGGAATTGAGGTATTATATCGCTTGAAACTGTCAGCATTTATATTTTATTTTGTAAAATTCTCATCGTGAAATCCAAGAATACAATACAATAAAATACATTGTAACCCAAAGAATTACACAACCTTTTATACGAACTTATATGTTTAAGTACAATGGCGGTCTTATTGCTGACAACTATGAGCATAATTATCTACCAGACAACCTTTGGGTGAACTAAAAGAACCAAAAACAAAAATGGGGTTGTCAGTGGTGTACTGCCAGTAAATACAATTCTACATATAACTTGATATTATATGATATTATATAATAATACCTACTTAAATACGTGGGTTGCACTGAAAGTTCATAGATTGGGCCAGTAAGAAAAGCAGCTGATGAAAAATTTATTTAAATTCCGAATTAGGAACTCTTTGGGAATCTGTAGATGTGTAAGAATTCATATTAAGTCATTTGTTTTTACAAATTGGCGGCTATTTAAAAAGTGTCTGTCGTGTGTTGAAAAATAGAGAAAATTTTCGCTTAATGATTTATTATGACCTTAGACTATGAAAGGTTATAAACGGAGTGTCAAAATCCAGCAATCTGAAGTACCAGAATGAGAAGCCGGCTTGTATCTGTACACGCGAAAGTCAAGGTCACTCACACATTTTAACGTTCCTGCTTCATTTAATATCCAATGACGTTCCGTTTTCGTTGCGGTCGTACTCGCAATGTTACGTTAGACTTCGATTAGCATTTCATGACGAAGCTCCATCCCGCCCCACTGTTTACTATTGATTTAATGAGCATTAAACGTGGTCCAAGCAAACTCACTGTTGATTCGCGAGAAGGAAGTCCTTCTAGGGCGACTACTGAAGATAACGTGAGTGCTGTGAGGCTAATAATAGAAGCTGAAAGAAGAGTGACATATCAAGAGAATCGGGCAGCTTTAGACATCGGTATGAGTCAAGTACGAAAAGTCTGACATGAACATGGCGTCAGAAAGCTTTGTAGATGGATACCTCATAACTTGACGGAAGATCAAAAATCGTCGTTTGAATTGGTGCCGTCGTTTGACGGCGGTGACACGAATGCTGTATATGTCATCGTCACAGGTAATGACAGCTCCATGCGAAGATTTGCCGACAAAAGTAAAGAAGGGCAGAAGAAGTCAAGGAAAAAACTATGATTGCCTCATTCTTTGGACGGACGGGTCATTTCGCTACAATCGTCCTAGAATATAAAATGCCTGTTACTGCAGATTGGTATGTCAGTCATTGTTTACCAGTTGTCTTGGAAAATGTTAGACAGCAGCGCCTAAGAAGTAGGATCCTCCTCCATCACAACAATGCTCCAGCTCACTCCGCTAGACGGACTATCAAATATTTGTCTATCGAAGGTGTGGAGTTAGTGATTCATCCTCCTTACAGTCCCGACCTGGCACCTTTTTTAGGGTTCCGTACCTCAAAAGGAAAAGGGAACCGTTATAGGATCACTTTGTTGTCCGTCTATCTGTCAATACCCTTTTTCTCAAGAATGCGTGAAAGTATCAAGAAGAAATTTATATCAAATTCTCGGGTCTACGGTTTCAGATATGACCGTTTATGTTGCATATTTTCGTTTATTTAGTTATTTCACAAGGGAATCAAAACCTATAGAGTACTTCCCGTTGACGTATAATCATGAAAATTGGCAAGAAGCAAAGTCTTACAGCACATGTAAAGGAAAAATTCTGAAAACTGTAAATATGTTTAATAACAAAAAAAAGGTAAATATAAAAAGGTAAAGGAATTTACTATTAAAAACTTATTATTTGTGGTTGGTGTAGTACCTAACCGTGTCTAGGGATCGAATAGCAAAGTTAAGTTTGTCCTTTAACATGGGTTCTACAAGTTTGTACGGATCCCTTGGTACGCGAGTCCAACTCGAACTTGGCCAGTTTTTTTTTGTTGTTGTGTGGAATCATCCAATGACTTCGCGCACTGGGTGAGCTGCAGTGCGTGTCAGACTTTTACTGACTAAAATCTACGCCTGTTCCCTGGCACCTTGTGACTTTTATTTATTTCCAAAAAATAAAATGACCAAATTCGGAGAAAATTTGCTGTGACAGACGGACAGACAGACAGACAGACAGACACACGAGTGATCCTATATGAGTTCCTTTTTATCAGTCGATCTTTAGAAACCCTAAAATGTAACTTTAAGTCATATGGTGCGTATTTCACTTTTGGTCTTTTTGAGTTTCATTACGCGTTGTCGCTGTTACTCCAGTGCGAATTTTATTTTACCTTATGAATTTTCAAGGGATTACTAATATTCTTTTATTTGTAAAAATCTCAAAAATCCAATAGTTACTTTGTTTTCAAGTCACCTCAAGCACATTTTCTTAATGAATTTACTCATTAAAGCTAGTGTCAATAAACCTAATGGCCTGTCAAACTGTCGCGGCAATAAAATTATATAAATGAACGCGATATGTTACCAATGGGCGGAATGGGGGTGATGAGGGGGTGAAAATGGGGGAGGTAGTTTAATTGTCTGAAAGAACTAACATACCTACCCATACCACGAGTCTCTTGGCGGCGTTTTCTTTGTCTAATTTTTGCCTTTAATTAAAACAAACTATTAAATGTTTGTTTTATGAAGTTTAGTTTTTCAAACTTTGTTTTCATTAAACTTCTTTGGTTAAAGTAACTTAAAACTTTTTCTTACCACAAAATTAACTTTCTTCCTTTTTCTTTTTTTTTGTTTGTACATTTTATATTTTATATAAAAAATATAAGTTTTATTCGTACATAAACTATGTTTATTATTTTTAATACACAAATAGTTAAACATCAAAAGCCTATTTCATAAAATTTACTAACCGTATGCATAGTTTAAAATACATATTAGCGGATTACAAATTCAAATTCTTCATAGAGAATTATGAATTAAGAACCTGTCTATCAGAATTAAAACTAATCACATGGTTTTATTTTTTTATAATAAAAAAAAAACAAAAAAAATAAAAAATCTTGTTCACAACATGAAAACACACTGATTTTCCTTCTAATTTTTGGTAAAGAACTTAGAAACTAATCAGCTGAATTAATTAAGGCGGAGTGCAGGATTAATTGCGAGAAGCATTCTCCAAACTAAAGTATGGGTCTAGACTCCTTCTCTGTTACTAATTTGTTTAAGACTGACTTAATTTACAGACTATGAAATAACTTGGTTGTTGTATATCTGTATTGTTATTCCCTTTTAATTGTATCCCTACCTACTTTTTTTTTGGTACTTACATATATTTTTTTTTTAATCCAAGGAATGCTGATAAAAATAAAAACCCTTAATTTGTGATAGATTATAAAAAATAATTGTAATATATAATAAAACATCATGCACAAGTAAAAAGCACTGTACAAAGACGAACTTAATGCCTTAGACATTTTCTACCAGTCGACAAAAAAAAAAAATTAAATGTGGTGTGGAAAATGTTAGACAAAAAAAACATTGGGTAATTATAATATAATAAGTAGGTAACAAAAAAAAATCTTAAGAAAACTTTTTTTAAATTTAAATAAATTTATTTTCAAAAATGATTTAGTCTTTTTTCTTGTAATGTAACTTTGCACATTAAGAAATAAAATCCATACTGCTTAAAACTGATAATAATGTATTAAGATAGGTTAAGGTTTTTTAACCTCACTCATCACTCTATACATTTAAAAAAAAACTTAAAAATAATCCACTCTTATTGAATATCAAGTTTTAGTCTAGTCTCTAAAATTGCAAGACATTCCAAGATCCCAAATGCACTTTGCAGTTTACTAAAAATTACTCTGACGAACTATTCACAACAAATACAGTAAAACTTTTGTACTTCAACCCATAATTTTAAAGTTAGACCTATGTTTTTTACCGAACCCGTATACTAAAAATACAAAGTACGAGAGTGGATTGAAAATATTGGGCCCAACCAGTCTATTTGCGGCAAATCGCGTCGGATTGCTTGGCATAATTTTGTATAATAAAATTAACCACACGTGTCTGTGACAAAATTTTCCATTTGTATACAACACTGAAAATCCACCTGTTTTACTACATAGTGGGCCAGCTGAACACAAATATTGTAATGAAAATCTTTTTTTTTTTTTTTGTTTTTTTTTTTTTTTTTTGTGGGGTGGGAAATCATCCTATGACTTCTCCCGCGGCGCGGAGGGCGTGTCAGACTCTTACTGACTAAAACCCACCCCTGTTCCTTCCTGCCTTTGAGTGCCCAGGGGCGAGGTAACTCTGTTTCGAATTTATCCTCAACCCCCGGGCAGGCATCGGCCATGACAGGCCCCGTCTCTTGCTGACAACTCTTTGAGGCGCGCGTGGAACACTACGCGCCGTCGACTCTCGGGCCTGGTGCTGATCGGACGGCGAGTTACCCACTACTCGCCGTCCGCAGGCCCGAGTATCTTGAAACACTTAAGTATCAATAATGAAAGTTAAGATTTATTTGAATTCCAACAAGATACTTTTTTTAATTTGTTTTATTTGGATTTTAGACATAAACCTGATTTTATAAATTAAAAGTCCAATTTACTTATTTGGATTAATAAAAAAATAAAAAACCGGCCAAGTACGAGTCCGACTTGCACACGGAGGGTTCCGTGAAAAAACATTTCTAGAAAGGTGTTTTTTTGTTTTTTTTTTGGACTGTATCTCATGATCCGTAATAGGTTAATTATTAACAAATTTTCACACAGCGTGTATTTCTAGAAATAACTGCTGTAACAACAATTAATAAAAATAAAATTACATTATTTTTATTATTTTTTGATATACCGGCAACAGAAAAACATATTCTATGAAAATTTCAACTATGTAATAACTACACAGATCGTGAGATACAGCCCGCTGATAGACGGACGGACAGCGGAGGCATAGTAATAGGGTCCCGTTGGTTACCCTTCGGGTACGGAATACTAAAAACGGCACTCTGACTTCTCAATTTCTTTGCAGTCAGCACAACTGGCGATCCTATGGGTGTTGCTTGTGACGATCGTGGCTGGAAACGCCACGGTCGTGCTCGCACTTCTGCTCACCAAGACGAGGAAAAGTAGGATGAACTTCTTCATCATGCAGTTGGCAATAGCAGGTCAGTATTGAATCTGTCCTATAATAATTATGTTTTAATATAATATTTATTAGAGAGAGTAGTGGTGGCCCAGTGGTAACGGCCGCGACTTACAAGTTGTAGGTCATGAGTTCAAACCCAGGCAGACGCTTAACTTTGTGTAAATTATTTCATTACCTCTGCTCTCAAAACGGTGAAGGAAAACATAGTGAGGAAACCGGTATGTATTAGAACCAAAAATTCGAAGACGTGTGTCGTCCACCTACACGCATTAGGCCCGCGTGGTGGATTACGGCCCGCGTGGTGGATTACGGCCCACACCCTCTCACAGAGAAGAGGCCAGTGCTCCTGCAGTGGGGAAATTAAAAAAAGGCTGATTTTTTTTCATGATAATATATAAACAGAATAAAAAAAAAACAAAGAAAGTTATTACATTCAGATTGACTAACAAAACGGAAATTTTCCAGATTTACTAGTGGGGCTAATAAGTGTTCTGCCAGATTTAATCCAGAGGATAACCATCACGTGGCTCGCTGGGTCCATCACGTGCAAAATGATGAAGTACTTACAGGTAAGCCATAAGCCCTTAGGCTTTATATTAATTTATGTTACGAGGAATGAAACATGAGTTTTACTGTGAAATTTTCCATTATTTGGTGTCAATTTAAAAAAAGGATCACTTGGGTTATTGGCATGCTTTATCGAGGATGATGTTCTAATGTTTCAACGCAATTATTATTTGGGGCAAGTTGAAGGTTTAAAAGAAAAACTAGTTTATAATAGAAGACCCTTTTTAACCGACTTCGAAAAAGGGAGGAGAGTTTTTTTTTATGTATGTCCACCGATTTCTCTGTCAATTGAGGACCAATTTTCAAAATTCTTTTTTTATCCGAAAAAATATACTCCCGAGGTGGTCCCATATAAATTTTATCGAAATTGCTTAAGCGCTTTTTGAAAAACTGAACAAAAACAAAAAAAACCGCATACCTAGATGACGTTTTGATGTTCTCCAATTACGACTATGTATAAATTCGACGGTTCATGTTATTGGGGTTTTTAGTTCTGGGGTAGGTATAACAACTAAAAACTTAAAAAAAAAACTTTTTTACAAAAAAAACAAACGACTTCCAAAAAAAATACACTAAAAATTAAAAAATAAGTTTAATCTCGGAAGTCGGTGTCAAATAACGAAAAAATAAAATACAAACACCGACTGCCGTAATTAAAGTTATTTTTTAATTTTTAGTGTATTTTTTTTGGGAAATCTGTTGTTTTTTTTTGTAAAAAAGTTTTTTTTAGTAGTGTGCATTGATGAGCAAATCTTACAATCATTCATCTAAAAGTTTAAAAAAAATTAGACAGGAGGACGATCATTCTTAGTCTCAACTCAATAAATAATAATAATTATTAATTGAAAAAAAACCTACACTTTGGTACACAATAAACTTTGATGTAAAGTCAAAATGGGAGATTGTCTTGTCAGTGTATGTGCCACTATTTTACATGAAGTGTACATCAAAAAAACAACCGACTTCCAAAAAAAAAATACACTGAAAAATTAAATAATATTTTTTTTTCGGAAGTCATTGTTTGTATTTTATTTCTTCGTTATTTGTGACCGACTTCCGAAAATAAAGTATTATTTTAATTTTTAGTGTATTTTTTTTTGGAAGCCGGTTGTTTTTTTTTGTAAAAAGTTTTTTTATTTTTCCCTTATTAGCTGTTATACCCCAGAACTAAAAACCGCAATAACATGGAACGTGGAATTTAAACATTGTCGTAACTGGAGAACACCAACACGTCATCTAGGTATACGTATTTTTCGTTTTTGTTCAATTTTACAAAAAGCGCTGAAGCAATTTCGATAAAATTTATATGGAACCACCTCGGGAGTATATTCTATCGGATAAAAAAAGAATTTTGAAAATCGGTCCTCAATTGGCAGAGTAATCGGTGGACATACATAAAAAAAAATAACATACCTACAGCCGAACATCGAACCTCCTCCTTTTTCGAAGTCGGTTAAAAAAAAAGTGTCCGTTAAGGGGACTCCCTTCAGGAACGAAGTTCCTTAGAAATTGTTCACACTCTTAAAAAGATGCACTGAAAGAGAAATGCGTATGCAGCGGTAAAGCGCAAAAATATTAAGCCGCGTCAAAAAAGTTCCTTCCGAAAATATTTTGTTGATAACTCTATTTACTCTGGTATTCTTTTAGGGCGTCGTCACATACTCTTCGACATACGTGTTGGTGGCGCTCAGTGTGGACAGATGTGATGCGATCACACATCCGATGAACTTTACTGGCAGCTGTAAGTATTCCTTAGATTTTATAAAATCAATTTTATATTCTCTATGACTACTAACCTTTTTTTTTTGGGGGGTTGTAAATCATCCTATGACTTCTGCTCTTCTTGTCAGACTTCTATTGGTGTCAAGGGCTGCGGTAACTCTCAATTTTACCCGCGACCGTGACCAATAACCTGGGAGTCTAAGTTCGTTCACTCATGACTGAATAAGTTACCTTAAGGCAAGAGTGCTCCATCGTCGACCACATCCTCACTTGCAATCAGGTGAGATAGTGGTCTAACGCGAGCCGCGAGCCTATCAATTATAATAATAAAGCTATCAGAGAGCAATCCTTTGCCCCCTTTCTTCACTATATTATATTAAAAAACACCTGTCTGTCTACAATTAATTCATAAACTACTGAACGGATTTTCATGTGGTTTTCACTAATATACATAGTGATTCATGAGGAAGGATTAATTTAAAGCTGCAGCTGGTCACTAGTATAAGATACACTTAAAGTGTAGTTATGATTAACGTCAGTGTAACTGTAAATATACATTTTAGCTTCAAGTTACGTGTTACTTTTTAAACGTTTATGGATAATAATGGTTAACAGTTTCGGGAGTACCAGTGGGTATGGATGTGGATGGCTATATGAGTAGGGAAAGGCCAAGGAAACGATGGTTGGACTGTGTGAAAGAGGATATGAATAAAAAGGGGGTGACTTCAGAGATGACGACTAATAGAGGAGTATGGAAGCCAAATAAATTGGGATAAGGGCAGGAGAATGATGAGTTTCGGGAGTACCAGAGGCATTAAAATCCTGCACCTTAATTTCCTAAATTTTGTCACAAAATGGGGATATTATATCTTACCGTATTGCTCGTTGAGAGCCCACAAAGGCTAAATGTACTTCGTCGCCATTTAGGAAAGTTATTGAACTATATGAAAGGCTATAAGGAAAGCCTTTAAATGGCGTAATAGTTTAAAAGTAAAAAGTAGCGAGGCTGAATGAGACGCGAAATGAGAACTTACGTATGTGTCTTGTGCCAACAAACTCCCATTCTAAAACTATGTTCTTTTTATCACATTGCGTAAAGTTGGAAAACAAATCCTCCGTCTAAAAATAGAAACGTGTTATCCAAAACTTGGAAAGTAGGGAAATGTTCCATTTGAAACAATCATTTGTCTGATAGATACCCCAATGTAAGATTTTTCTGGCAGGCAAGTTTGACAAGATAAAAGTGTGAGAACAAATTGAGACCTTGGGCAAATAAAATATTATAACAGTCATTTAATATAAGATAGTGGGAACATTCTAGACGTCCTAGAAAATTCTAAGTTATCAACTAAGTTGTACCGCTCACAGTGGATCATAACTTATCCTAGGTTGAACTTAAGGTATAACTCTGACAAACTCCAGGCAAGTGTCGTTGCATATTTTGCAAACTTTGCTAGTAAGCAGGAATTTGTTCCGTTGACACTGTTACCAGCTTAGTTTATTATTACGTACCTAGTCAATTGTTTTCTTGATCTAAATATTTTATAAAAAGAAGATGGAGTGTTATTCTTTTTTTTTGTGTTCTGCCTTTGAAAGTGGTGATTTTGTGTTTTTCTTCATGGCTAGGTTGGTTTTTTAGGGTTCCGTACTAGAAATGACGTAACCAACGGGACCCTATTACTAAGCCTCCTCTGTTCGTCCATCCGTCCGTCCGTCAGCGGGCTGTATCTCATGATCTGTAATAGGTAAACAGTTCAAATTTTCGCTGAATGTGTATTTCTGTTGCCGCTATAACAACAAACATTAAAAAAATCATACGGAACCCTTCGTGTGCGAGTTAACTTCGCACGTGATTTACCTCGCTCACAGTAGTGACATATCGTCGCTTAAGAGGGAACAGGGCCTGCGAGGAATTTACAAAACAGGTATTTGAAGAAACTATTGTCATCGTGCTAAAGCTTTCCCCTGTAGAGTGAGATAGGGACAGCTACAACTCGGACCGATTTTATCACAAAATTTTTGACGACATTGACATTTCGTATTCCCCTTTTTTCTCCTCGAAAACTGAGCCGATTCAATTATTTTTGGCACCAAATTTTTAAGAAAGAGTATGTCTAGGTCCTTATTAAATGTTTATGTTAAAACTTTTCTAATTTGTCTGGTGGTCTTCTAAGAACGGCCGTAAAAAGGGTCAAAGGGTAAGGGTCATATTTTATTTACTTATTAGTTGCTGAAAAAAAGGAAATGACAGGGACATGTCAACAGCAGCGACATGTAATTAAAACGATTTGTTAATTAATTCCCTTTCTATTACCGATACAGAATTACACACAATGCACGTTAGAAGTTCAAATTAGCAAGTCACATTGACATAAGATTTAAACAGACTAAAAATAACAAAACTTTGTGTGTGTGAAAAGTTCCCGATTGTGACATACGTGGTGTTAGAAATTAAGTGACGATATGTCACTTATCGAGAGCCACTGGTCGATGATAGAACACGCCTGCCTAAAGTTACCTACTGACTCGTGACTAAATGACCCCCAGGTAGCATCTTCTAGGTCGCGAATAAATTCGAAACAGAGTTACCGCGCCCCTGGGCACTCAGGCAAGGAAGAAACAGGGGTGAGTTTTAGTGAGTAAAAGTCTGACATCCCACTCGATCCAGAGTGGTCGGAGTCATAGGATGATTTCCCAATCCCAAAAAAAAAAAACGTAGCATCTTCTGTTATAATTTGTTCATTGTTATTGTTTATTTTTCCCACAGGGCGACGAGCTCGCGCTCTGATCCTTGGAGCGTGGTTCGTCAGCTTCCTATTCTGTGTACCGATGCTGTTTTTATTCGACGAAGCCAATGTTGAAGGTATGAATGACCTTTTTTATATATATTGTACTCATCATCATCATCATCATCAGCCTTTTTAATGTCCCCACTACCGGGGCATAGGCCTCTTCTCTGTGAGAGAGTGTGGGCCGTACTCCACCACACGGGCCCAATGCGGGTTGATGGATGTCACATGTCTTAATTTTATTTATTTTTTAACTTGATAGGCTCCTCAATAACTGCATCCGGTTCATTTTCAACTTGAGGAAATATGACCATGTGTCAAGCTTTAGAGCAGAGCTAAAATGGATACCTATTCGCCAGAAAAGAAGTTTGCGCGCTCTGACTACACTTTTCTCTCTCCTCAACTATCCCACCCCTCCCTCTTATCTTATATCTCACTTTCAGTATCTTTGCTCTACTCACGCCATGAATTTGCGTTCTGCTAGCAATCTCTTACTGCTTTGTCCTTCTCATACTTCTAATTTTATTCATTCTTCCTTTCATACACAGTCCATCCTTCTGTGGAATGCGCTTCCCCTCAATATCAGGACGGCCACCAGTCAGTATGCATTTCAGCGGAAGTTGCAGAATTACCTTCTTAACAAGTAAAGGAGTCGCCTCAAAATCCTTATCTCCCCACCTAACTTTATACATATTATTTTTATATATGTAGGTATTTTATGTTAAATATATTTGTATGTTTATTTTAACTATATATTTATACTTTTGTAACTATTTTCGTCTTAGTAATATTTTTTTCAGTTTATGCACCTACCATGTTATCTCTCCACCACCCTTGATTGACTGGTAGAGAATGCCTAAGGCATTAATTCCGCCTTTGTACGTAAGGCATATGTTGCATGAAGTGCCGAAAATCGTTACCAACCGTCAACGTTCAATAGGCCACAGGGTGCCTCGCCGACTCGCGCGGTTTCAACCTCTATTATTAATTAACTAAACGTCATATTCCTGTGGAATTTTTTACGTACTCGGAGAGTGATAGTATCGTAGTTTTACAAACATTTCCATAGACAAATACTGTTTCGAAAAAAATTAAAAAGTTTTTAGTTGCATGTTTACGTTTGTGAATGGCGGACGAAATTTTGCTAGAATTGTGTGTTTTAAACAGTTTTGTGTTTGTTTATGTGTTATGTTGAGTATATATTTATTGCTGTGTTATTATTACGTCGTTATAACATCGGTTTAGATAAATATTTTGAAGAAATATTAAATAATAACATTTTTATCAAGGTCAACCGATTTTATTCGTATTGTTATTGCGAGCGTCAATGATGTGAGCTTGTATGTGTTATTCAAAGTTTGAGGGTATGTATTTATTCTAAGGTAGTTATTACATAGTATTAGAAAAAAAACGCAACACAAAACGCAACGCAAACGCAGAAACGCAATTTGAAAAAGCAGTTACTTTGTTTTGTTTCCGTAATATGAAGTTTGAGTATGAATACTAGGAACATATTTTATCGGACTGTACAAATAAACAATGTTATTAGATACTTGTCTATTCATAGTGTATCATGCAAAATTTCGTGTAGATTGATACAGTGGTTTTATCAAAAACCAACTTATCACGTGAACAGACTCCGGACACCTAAAGACGGATACGTACTTACAATATAATATGTTAGTGTGCGGTGTTAGTGGCTCGCCCGCGATCTGTCCGTGGTGGTGCGGCGCATGATTGTTAGTATTAAGGTTAGTTTTAATTTATCTATTTGATTGTATGTACGAGTATCAAGCGCTTCTCGCCATCAAACTGGAAAGTTTGGCGAGTAAAATTGTGAAAACAAAAAAATAAATAAATAAATAAATAATAAAAAATAAAAAAAAGACACTATTCCCGCCAAATCGTTGATAACAGCATTTGATTAGAATTCAACTCTCGTAATACAAGTATCGTTTACGTTTTATTATAAGCTCTGTTTATTAAACAAGCCAAAAAAAGAAATTTAAGTGCCTCGCACCAATAGAAGCGTCAGCGAACCGTCTTATGTAAACAAAGTCGTAAACATGTCAATGGCGGGAAACAGCGTGGATGTTGTCGGATGTGGCGTTTTCGCGCGTTTGGATGTTTACAGGTTAATTAAAAATTATTAGAAAAATAAATAAAATTAAGACAAAACACAACACACAATTTCATTATTATATACAGATTACAAACAAATTAAATTGGCAAAGTCAAAAAATTAAAATTAGAAATAATCTTAGATGTCACTTATTTATAAAATTATTTATAATTATCATTTATTCAACATTTCAATATTGTAATTAAAATAGAAAAGAAGGACACATAATGAACAATAATGTGTTATGATTATTTCATGTCATTGTTATTGTCACCACGTTAAGCATACAACATATACCCGGGCCTGCGGACGGCGAGTAATGGGTAGCTCGCCGATCGATCAGCACCAGGCCCGAGAGTCGACTGTCTCGCAGTCACTCAAAGAGTTGTCAGCTATCATGACGGGGCCCGTCATGGCCGATGCCTGCCCAGGGGTTGTGGATAAATTCAAAAAACAGAACACAAACATCGGGAACAGAGTTACCGCGCCCCTGGGCACTCAGGGCAGGCAAGGAACAGGGGTGGGTTTTAGTCAGTAAGAGTCTGACATGCCCTCCTGCTCTATCCTAGAGCGGGAGATGTCATTGGATGATTTCCATCCCCACAAAAAAAAAAAAACATACAACAATGGTTAATGTAGTGACAGTCGAACCTCATCCTCAAGGTGGTGATACTGTTAAGTAAGTTTTCACCATCAATTTTTCAGATTTAGTATGGGTGTTCAACGATGCTCATTGCTCATACTGAACATTTTAAAACGAATCTAGACAAGACTACCCACGCAGTATGTGCAGACAATATAGTAGTCTAGCTTTTAATAACATTGTAAGTTCTTACAACTTAATCGGTCCTACTTTATGAGGGTTCGGGTGAAATTCTTATAGTTACGATAGACATCTTGCTTGAGAATATTATGTTACATTTTCTAAAGTATGCAAAAGTTTTAGTTGGACTTTGCCATCGTAAAAGTGTTTAGACAGTCATCCTCGCTCAGCATTCCTATTATTTCCGACTAAATAATGGATATGCTGAGCGAAGATGTCTCAGTTTAAAAATGTGGTCAGTAACTATTAGGGGGGGAGCGAACAATGTATTTTGTGAGAAGATAGTGGAAAATGCTACTGAAAAGAAAATGCTTGTCAAAATAAAAACTACTTTTTGAAAGTGTTCTAAATTATATTGACGAACAAACTGTTAAATAAATTCCAAAATATCGTATCGTACTCAGATCTGAATTAAGAATCAGTTTAAAAATCAATGTGACGGAAAGTCGGTAAAATCAACCTTCGTTTCGACCGACTTTCGAATAAGGAGGAGGTTCTATGTTTGACTGTATGTATGTTTTTTTTTTATGTTTGTCCGCCGCTTTCTCCGTCGGTTGTGGACCGATTTTCAAAATTATTTTTATCCAAAAGCAATACTCCCGAGGTGGTATAAATTTTATCGTCCCATATAAATATTATCGAAATTGCTTCAGCGCTTTTTGAGAAACTGAACAAAATCGAAAAATACGTAGACCTAGATGATGATTTTGTTTTCTCCAATTACGAGTATGTTTAAATTTCACGTTCCATATTATTAAAGTTTTTAGTTCTAGGGTATAACAACTAAAAATTTAAAAATGAAAAAAACATTTTTACAAAAAAAAAAAAAACAACCGACTTCCAAAAAAGAAAATACACTAAAAATAAAAATAACTTTAATTTAGGAAGTCGGTGTCAAATAACGAAGAAATAAAATACAAACACCGACTGCCGAAATTAAAGTTATTTTTTAATTTTTAGTGAATTTTCTTTTTTGGAAGTCGGTTGTTTTTTTTGTAAAAAAGTTTTTTATTGGAGAGTTAATTTGTAAAATCGAGCGCTGCATTGCTTAGTGCTTTTTTTATCGCAAGTTTTATATGCTAAGCTAGATGCCTTTTTCGCCCCAGTTTTTTTTAAACATAATATTTATTGTTAGGTAGTTCTTGTTGTCTATATTTAAATATTTTTATTCTTTCTTCTTTTTCTTTTCTTAAATGACAAACCATAATCCGTAATGCAAAAACTAACCAGTTTCTGAAACAAACTTAAACGCACCATATATAAAAACATAATTTGCAAGACTCTTTACAATTCTTAAATTACGTTAGCTCCTTCTCTCAATCTGCATACCATACTAACGTTACAATACATTCCAGGCATATACCAATGCTGGTCAGGTATCAGCAAGCTTCAATGGCGGATATGGATGACGAGCGTGTTCGTGTCCTTGTTCGTGGCTCCAGCACTGACAATATCCGCCTGCTACGGAGTCATCGTCGTTACAATACGACAGAAAAGCAGCCGGGTATTGGGTAGAAGGGCCACGGCGACGAGACAATGTAAGTATTTTACATTAGCCTTTATATGTAACTTCACTTTCCAATCAAGAACTGCTACCCTGCCATGACGACATGATCTTTTCGGTGAGAGAAAGGGATAGTGCTATTCGTCCTGTATAACGACGTGTCTCTCTCTCACCGAAAATATGATGGTTTTAAGACGTCATGGTAGGGCAGCTGTGCATTTTTCGGTATGATAAGTACCTAAGAACTCTCTTCGGCCATTACGTATTCTAGAAATAAATCACTGATACTTTACGGGATAACTACTGGCACCAATGGTTTGTATTTCACGAATAGTAGAACCTAAACCAAAAACCGGCCAAGTGCGTGTTGGACTTCGCACATTCAGGGCTCCGTACCAAATGAGGGAATTATCAAAGAAAAAACATACTTAATTCATATTATTGGTATTTTTTTATAAAATAAATACTTAATAATAAACATTTCGCCAAATTTGAAGTTCATAGGTTAATGGGAACTAAAAAAAATCTTCGGCACAAAATTTTGTGACAGACAACAGACAGACAGAGGAGCTGATTGACAGACGGACACGTGAGTGACAGCAATAGGGCTCCGTTTGAACCCTTCGGGTACGGAATCCTATTTTCTTTTTTATTTTATAACAGCACCTCCCTTATCCGGACGCTTTCCTTCATTAAGCTCCACTACTACTTTTTAAACTAAGTTTAAGCGCGTCACACTTAATTAATTAAACTAAGTAAGTAAGTAAATAGACTTTTTTGGTCATCCCTAAGTTGTAATTTGGGGGAAAGTTTGCGAGAATGTGATTGGCTGGTTGGTGTTATGTAGTCGTAAACAGTTGTATATATAGACTAAATGTAGACTGAATTACATTAGTGGAATATAAATGTGTTAGAGGTTTAGTACAGCCGTAATTTTCCTGGCTAATGTAATAAGGTGTTTTTCCACTGATAAAAAGAGAATGAAATAAATAAGATAAAAGAGATGAGTACTTAGTCTTGAGTTACTTACTCTGTAATTAAAGAATAATACTTAGACATGATGTTTTTTTTTTTTATCATTATTGACCAAAAGTTGCTTAAACAATTAGTTCCAGTTAATTTCTGTTTGCCTGGTAGTCCGCTTTAATAAATAAACAAGGACAGTTGATTGAAAACTGTCCATAGATATCAGTAATAAATCCATCATACACCTCTCTATGTTTCGTCATGGTTGCGCTTTGAGGAATAAACATAATTATAATATTTTTAATTCGAATTTGTGAGCGCAACTAATGGTTGCGCTTTGAGGAATAATTTAGTTGTTCTTAGTTGGTTGCGCTTAAAAATAATTGCGCTTTGAGGAATACCACGTCTATTGCACACCAGTTGTGCAGATAACAATGAAAATCTATTGTGTCTGCTAATTGTAATATACGATTGTCGAGGTTGGTCCGTGGATGGGTGACAATCTATGGCACAACGAAAGTCGGAAAGCACATTAAACCATTGGTCTGGGTGGTCATTTAGAGAGTTTTGACAGCCGTTACGGTTAGTCAAAAGACAAACACACAAAGATCGTGTTACGTCAGTTATCAGGATTAGAAAAGTTCTAGAGTGGCGACCACGTACCTACTGGAAGACGCAGTGTTTGAAGGCCTCCCACAACGTGGACCGATGACCTGGTGCGGGTCGAGGGTAGCCGATGAATGCGAGGAGAACTCAACCGTTCGTTGTGGTGATACATACCCAGTAGTGGACGTCTTTCGGCTGAAATGATGATGATGATAATGACGTCAGATAGGTTGTAACTTCGACTAAAACACAAATGTTCAGCTGCATCTGGAAAGCCTGGAACCCAACCCTAACATAGTTTGACATTTGATTTTCCCAAGCAACTTTCTTATTTACCATCGATACACTAAGAAGAAGAATAAACCAAAAACCAAACATATTAATCCTTCCAAAATAAATAAGCCAAAACCAGGAGAAAATAACAAAACATTGGCTTAAGTCAAGGTCAAGACCGAACGTGCCAAAACTGACGATGTCTGAGGACTATAAAGTATAGCCTGCAAACCACTCCGGATTTATGTCGAAAATAAAAGGTTATCCGCCCCTTATTGAATAGTAAACGGAGGTTAAGAAAAGAAAACGATAAACCGCTGTGGAGGATAATCTTGAAATGAGAGGAGTATAAACTGGGCTTATCAAAATATTGTTTGGATTGTAAGTAAACAAAATGCTGCGGGTTCCAATCACTAAGGGCCTATTTATAAAAAAAAAACCGGCGAAGTGCGAATCAGACACGCGCATGAAGAGTTCCGTACGATCGTACGAGATTAAATGCGTCTACTTGTTGTCATTATTAAGATCGAGCAAAAAAAGCCAAAAATACACGTTTCTAGTTAAGTACGGGAGCCCCCTTTAATTTTTAATTTATTTTTATTATTTGTTGTTATAGCGGTAAAAGAAATACACATTCTGTGAAAATTTAAACTGTCTACCTATTACGAATCACGACATACAGCCCGCTGACAAACAGACGGACGGACGGACGGACAGCGGAGGCTTAGTAATAGGGACCCGTTGGTTACCGTTGGGGTACAGAACCCTAAAAAAAATAACAAGTGATTCGTTCATATACTGATTAGCAGGTTGTTAATTAAACATTTTCTACCCGAAAGAAGGAGAAATGTGTGTTGTAAAGTACTCACTAATCAACTATGGTGGTTTTGTCCTATGAACAGCTGAATGTGATGGATGAGACGTACGAGTATCATCATCATTATCTACCTAGCCTTTTCTCACCTATCTTGGGGTCGGCCTTCCAGTCTAACCCAAGGCAGCTGAATACAGTATTGTATATGGAGCAACTGCCTATATGACCTCCACAACCCAGTTACTAGGTAATACGATACCCCTTGGTAAGACTGGTTGTCAGACTTTCGGGCTTCTGACGACCCATAACGACTGTCAAAGACCCACGATTGACAGCCGGGACCAACGGCTTAACGTGCTTTCCGAGGCACGGAGGAGTCTCGGTATGTAAAGATGGTCACCTATCCATGGACCAACCCCGGCAAGCGTAGCTTAACCTTATGGATCGACCCGTGCGGCTGTTATTACTTTAGCCATGAGCTCCTCCAGATTTATAAGATAATATAATAATAATAAATTCGTTTATTTTCTCCCTGAAAACATATTAACAATTAAAATTAGTACAAAATTGGAAGAGAGACAGGAGCTCAAACTAAGCAAAGCTTGTGTCTTGGGTCTCCTGGCCCAACCGGAGATTTTAAACGCTACTTATTTAATACTTCGAAGGGATGTATATGGAAGTGAACTGGACGACGTATATGTATATATTAGTGTATGTTTTTTTTTGTGGGGTGGGTTTATGAGAGAGAGGGAGAGTTTGTGTGTATTTGAGTAACCAATCTCTGGCTAACATATTGTTTTGTGGTGACCCTAGATGTCTCTGTGTCTGTTTAAGAGTGTCTCTGTTTCATGGTAGCCAAGAGTGAGAAGCCATTGAGTAATATTTATCTTGCATTCCATTCTGGTTTTGTGGTGAATATGCAGCATTCTGATGAGACGTATCATAATCTGCATCTGCCTAGCCTATTCCCGACTATCTTGGGGTTCGGCTTCCAGTCTAACCGAATGCAGCTGACCAGTATTTTACATAGAGTGACTGCCTATCTGACCTCCACAACCCAGTTACTAGGTAATACGATACCCCTTGGTAAGACTGGTTGTCAGACTTTCGGGCTTCTGACGACCCGTAACGACTGTCAAAGACCCACGATTGACAGCCGGGACCAACGGCTTAATGTGCTTTAAAGATGGTCACCCATCCATGGACCAACCCCGGCAAGCGTAGCTTAATGAGACGTATGTTATCATGAATTTAGAAACGCTAATCAATATTTTGATAAAGCATGTGGTTAACGAGTTTTATAAAAGAAAGGGTTGTGGTGTAATAAAAAAAAACGAGCGAGCCTTACAGTAGTCCCATATGATGTGTAACATTTGACATCTCACCTCGGTAATATGCAACAATACAACACTTTAAAAGAGACTTTGACGTCTGAGTTTGTTTCGGTGTTTTTTCTCAGGGTGACTACCCTGCGAAAAAACACCTGGTGTTTTCTAGCTGACTAGCTAGGAAACACCGGCCTTATCTAGCTAAAACGGACAAAACAGAAATTACGTGTAAAAGTGTTGTTAAAACCTACTTACAAAAATAAAATCATTTATCAATAACATTCTATCCTAAATAATAAAATTAAAACGTTTAGTTTCGATTTCGACCGCGCGCTGACTTAACGTGCGTGCAATGCGCTCTACCATCTGACGGCTAACTCGACCACCGCACTCGCTCATTGATCAAATCAAATAGCGCACGCTTTAGCGGCTTCCTGTTCCTATTTCACGAAATCACTCCCAGTGATTACAGGAAAGCGAGAGGAAAGATGTTACACATCAAAAAGTCTCAATCAGCGAAATGATGTTTTGAAAGAACAGGAGGTCATTGATAGGCATTGGGTATAGTCAAATAGGCAAAATCTGTAAATGCTGTGCACATCTTTATTTGAAAAATTTGCTGCCATCATTACAATTTAACCAGTCACGTCTAGTTAGCAGACACAATAGATTTTTAATTGTTGACGGCACATGTTTTGAAAGAACAGGAGGTCATTCATAGGCATTGGGTATAGTCAAATAGGCAAAATCTGTAAATGCTGTGCACATCTTTATTTGAAAAATTTGCTGCCATCATTACAATTTAACCAGTCACGTCTAGTTAGCAGACACAATAGATTTTTAATTGTTGACGGCACATGTGCTGGGCCGGTAGACGCGGGAGGGGTTTATATTTTTCTTTTAATGTTACTGAGAACTATTACGATAAATAAATATATATAGTGTAACCGTGGACCGGCAGAATCAAAAATGAAAACATGTTACGCCGAGCTCGCAGTAATATGGGACAAGCAGGAGCTTTGAGATTTTTATTGTTAAGCCTAAATTACGAGTTCGTGAAACCAACATTCGCATCTTCAATAGAATCACGTTTGACATTTAATAAATAATAAGGGGAATGATATTTTTTATTAATTTTAAAGGAAAACTTTCCATTAGTTAGTACTTCTTAAAGTGGGTCGCTGTTGTCATGGGTGTCAAAATAATTAGTTCAGATATAAAGATGGCTTATTAAGAAGAGCCTTCTACGTAACAATTAATAAGGGAGACGCCCACACAAAAACATAATTGAAATCATTTATATTCTGCGAAAGATAGGTACGGATATTTGAATAAAAAAATCAAGTGTTACGAAGCTGTAGGCAAAAAAGTAAAAAATATATTCTAAGTATTTCGCGTATAGGTAGTTACTTACCTATATTCTTAAAACCTTAATGCACTACCAGTTACAGGTTACAGGTTAGGTACTTACTATACTTCTGTGCCTCAAGCTTTTAAGAATATAGGTAATACCAATAGTATCTACATGCCAAATACTTACTAGAACATATTTTTAACAAATTTTTAGTTCATTGTCCCAGATAAAAGCTTGTTTTTAAAAATATTTTTTTACTTTTAATTTATTTTTAACTTTTAAGTTGGTTAGTATTTTAGGCGTGATGTTTTAAAATACTACGGATATTATGATGTGATGTAAAGTGCTCCTCAAGATGAATCAGTCGAGCCCAATCTCGGTGGGGTAATGTTGTTTTATCACAGAGATGCCATGGTCACCTTCCAGCTTCATCATCAGACCCTGGATATCGTGTAGGCCTAAAATGCTCCTAAAGACGAATCAATCGAGTCCAGACTCGATGGGTTTATCTTGTTTATTTCAGAAGTTTCTACGGCCATCTTCCGTTTCCATCATCAGACTAGCTTCATGGTACCATATCATTGTATTGTCGCCGAAGTTACATAAGTACACCAAATACTCCGTACTCGGGAAATGGGTCTAATTTGAGTTGCAAGATTCCACCCGAACAAACATAGTTACACACATTGCAAGTTAAAAAATGCTTGCAAAATTGACGCAAAACAACGACCTAGTGTGTTCCGAACTCAAATTCACAAGACCGACCACAGAGGCTCCACTTTATAAACGAATTTTTCCGATGGTTTTACAAAAACATTAGCGCGGACGTTCTTATTTTAAACTATCATTGTTAGAGTTGTGTTGTGAGATTGAGTAGTGTTAGTATTTACTTTTAACGTACCTACGCATATCTCCTAGCTTGAGCCGATGCATGCCTTTACCATTAATAAGGTACGGTACCATAAGGTACCGAATAGCTAGATGAAATGCTCTATGGAAGCATGATTGAACCAAACTCCTAATAGAGCTTAGACTACAACCCTGCCAAATCACTGCACTTCCTCCTATGACTGCTCCGAAAACCGTGAGAATTTTTCGAAACCTATCAGTTTGTATGTTATGTATGTAAATATAAAGACCACTATCCAACGTGTGAATTAAAAGTAATGGTACAACATCAGTTGACATAACTCAAAATAACTCGGTTTTCGCCTCATCATCATCAGCCGAAAAACGACCCCTCCATGAGTCGACACATCGACCGATCCTGTGCTTTTCGTATCCAACGGATTCACGCAGTCTTCCCTAGGTCATCGGTTCACCTTGTGGGCCTTTCAACGTCACTAATTGCTATACTACTAGCACTAAACTAGGGAAGTCTTATTTAATATCAAAGTAATAAACAAAGATAATAATGGTATACTTTTATTGCAGACAGTGATGACCTGGACAGCCGGCGGGCAAGCAGTCGCGGCATCATACCGAAAGCCAAGATTAAAACTGTCAAGATGACATTTGTTATTGTTTTTGGTAAGTGTTTTTTCATTTTTGTTTGCTAGCCTACTTGGTGTCCCACTGCTGGGTAATAAGGCCTTATAAGGTAAGTGATTATATATTTTTTTAATTTGGGTCCTGAAACGGCAAATTATCAGCAGCAGTTTTAATATTTAGCACGCTCAAAGCATTAATGTCCAAAAATCGATGACTAAAAAGTTTGCCAAAGTAGCAGACTTTTTATTTATTTAAATGCTTTCGAGTATTTCAGGAGTCTCGCCAGGATGTCAGCAAAAGACTCGCCTACGCCTCGTGTCGTCCATAAAAGATCGCTTTTAGGCCGCGGACACTAAGTCAGCGGGCGGCGGGGTGGCGGCGGCGGCAGCGCAGGTAGCGACGCGTTTTAATGCATATCTATATATGGAATTGGCCTCGAAGGCAGTGGCCCAGCGGCGCGGAGAGCGGCGTACGAGTGATGTGCAACAGTCTAGCCCAGTGCGTTGCCGCACCGCCGCTGCCACCGCCCCGCGCCCGCTTACTTCGTGTCCACGGCCTTAGCGATAAGACCGGCCATTGGTACGCTCTGTTAATTCTTAAGCTCCTATTGTATATGGTGTACAATAAAGGGTATATCTATCTACATCATACCACTTACTAACATGATGTAGGGTTTGTTCTTGTGTTGTAGGATTAAAATTCAAAAATTTTAACATAAAGGTCGTGTGACTAGCAAAATGTTGATAAAGCAACAAAATTATGCTCCTCAGCTAAAAAAGGTTCCCCATAACACAATTAACCATATTATTCCAGTATTTTCAGTTTGTCAACATACTCGTATTATTAGTTTAATAATTCATTCGTGTTACTGTAACAACACGTTACAAGTCACGCCAACAGACAACACGCATACAAAAATAAAGGAGTGTTATATTAGTAGAGCCTGATTTTATGAAAAACATAGAGAAAATTGATTTTCATGAAAAAAAATGTGTTTACAATCAGTTTTAGGCATTAGTTCGATATTACGTTTCTGTCTGATTTGACAGATTACATGGGATGGCAAATAAAAAAATGCAATTGGATGGAATTTAGGGGGGTTTATTTAAAGCATAGGTAATATGGTAGGTATGTTGGTACGGAACCCTTCATGCGCGAGTCCGACTCGCACTTGGCCAGTTTTTTTTTAATAAGTCTTTTGGACTTTTAGCTTCAGTATATATTACAAGACAATTATTAGTTGTAGATAAGTTTTTGCACACACATAAAAGTTTTTTTTATAAAGTAGGTACTACTAAGTTTTACCCGGCTTCCTCAGAAAGAGGATAATGTTTTTCGAGAGTTTGTACATGTACTATGTATGTTTGTATGTCTGTACGCCCTTTTATTTTGGATGGGAAATCATCAAAATATCTTCTCCCGCTCTTCGTGTCAGACTCTAACTGACTAAAACCCAACCTTGTACTTTCAGTCGCCTATGCCAGAGCTGCGGTGAATATTTCAAGCACGCCCTGTAGCATAAATAAGATATCATTAGCTTGTGTTTAACTCCCAAAGTGACATACTATATGTCTATGTCTTTAGATAAATAAAATGAATATTGAAAAAAAAAAATTTTTTTTAAAAGGAGGCTGCTTTAAGGTTAGGGATTACCTACGTATTTTTTGTGACATCATCATATTGTGGGCTATCAAAATAGCTCGAAGTGGCGAATTCAAAATAATTTACAAAAATATAGAAAAAAAAACACGTAAATTTACAAAAAACCCGATTGCAAATATCGAATAAAAAGTTCCAAATAAGTCACTTGTCAAGCAATCTGATGCAGTTGGTGGTAGTCATTTAAGTTCAATAAACGATTTCATGCCAAAACAATCCAGCTGGTTGGTCACCTATATCAAATTAATCAACTAATAAGATCGCCATGTTTATTGTTTAATCAGTTAAACACAGTGGACACAATTCGTTAACCAAATTAAATCTTTGTAAAGCAACACAATAGGTTGTAGGTATGTAAGGATACCTAAATATTATTATATCAGCTCTTCCTAAACAAATATTAGTTCCAGTACATAAATTCTAAGTGATAGGTTACATAAGAAATTAATGGGAGATGCCTCAGACACGGAGGAAGTGTTAAGCTTTGTATTAACATAAATTAAGTTTGGATAGGAAAGGATTAACCGCAGGTTTAGCCTTGAGGAAGGTCATGTACTATATCGTTTACATTTCAAATAGATTTTACATGAAATTTAGTAAAAGTTTGCTTTTTTTTAATTAGCCTGTAATATTGTACTCCTTGGCAAAAGCCTTCTTAAGCTTAAGATAAATAAATAAATAATAATAAGCTTTATTAAACAATTTCACACAGCTTTTATATAGTCACTACATATTATAAAACAAATGCCTCCGCCGCGTCTGTACGTGATAAGCTTAAACACTGCTGAATTGATTTTCATGCGGTGATAAGCAACTTTTATGTCTATAAATTTATACCCAAGCGAAGCTGGGGCGGGTTCTTATTAATCAATAATAGAACTAGATAACAATCAAGAAATCCGACAAAAAATAATAACATTTGAGACAAATTTTTTAAACACGTTGCAATGATACCAATACTGTATTTTTTTTAAATATATTTTTTGGGGTTGTGGGAAATCATCCAATGACTTCTCCTGCTCTGGGTGGAGCGGGAGGGCGTGTCAGACTCTTACTGACTAAAACCCACCCCTGTTCCTTCCCTGCCTGAGTGCCCAGGTAACTCATTTTCAGAATTTATCCGCTACCCTAGGCATGCAGGCACCGGCCACGATGGGCCCAGTCAGTGGTGGCTGACAATTATCTCTTTGAGGCGCACGTGGAACGCTACGCGCCGTCGACTCATGGGCCTGATGCTGATCGGACGGCGAGCTACTTACTGCTCGCCGTCCGCAGGCCCGGGTACCAATACTGTATGGATTAGAACATGTACTCGCGCAAAGGGTTCCAAACGAATCATATTTTTAATCGGCTGTGGAATCGGCTCAGAAGTTTCGAAACAAATTGGGTGTGACAGATAGACAGACAGACAGACAGACGCATGAGTGATTTGTGTGTGATTTGGAAGTTCGAAACCCTAAAACTTATCAAACCGTGGCGAACTGTGGCCCACTTTGCATCACAGAGAGGTCTACAATACCATTAGGAATATTAAAGGTTAATTAAGATATGTTAAAGCTAAACTGTTTGATTTTACGATATAGTAGGTGCTGTGGAGCCTTCAGGGATCAAGGGGTGCTTATTAGCTGGGGGAGCTATCTCACTCGCTGGCTGCGAGAGTCGTGTGGGCAAGTGACTTTATGTGTGGAGTGTAAGAAATTATAGAGGAAGGAACTGCACTCTTAAAGCGCTATTAACTGCCAACGACCTTGAGTGGTTAACTTGCGTGTTCTGTAATGAGCTCACGTAACGCATCGTACGTCCACCCAGTAATAGGACTTGCGCATTAAGGAGCGCTGTCCGAAATTAGACGCATTATTAATTTATTATACATTAAACAACAAGTAATAGGATAATTAAACATTATATTATACTAAAATGTGAATAATTAAATGATTTTTAAATGGTGAACGTTTCATAAAAATACGCTTTATAGTTTTTGCGTGATTCTTAATTTTTTATCAGTAATAGTAGACATAACATTACAATTTAATTACAATGTTTTATAAAATATAATGTCAAATATTCACATATCAAATTACGAAGGAAGTTGTCTAGAGTAACATACTTTTATTTTTTTCAAAGAAATAAGACCAGTCGTTTAAACCTGATGTTCAATTAAAAAGCATTAGAAGTCCCGAAACTGCGCCTTATCACAATTATATTTTCAGGACGGGCTTCTCTCGACTAACTCTTAAAACAAAAACCATTCAAAATTATATTCCATTTAATTATTCGAATTACTCTTCAAACATGGAACACTAACCAGCCAGTGGCGCACCCGGGCCTGCGGACGGCGAGTAGTGGGTAACTCGCCGTCCGATCAGCACCAGGCCCGAGAGTCGACGGCGCGTAGTGTTCCACGCGCGCCTCAAAGAGTTGTCAGCAAAGGACGGGGCCTGCCACGGCCAATGCCTGCCCGGGGGTTGAGGATAAATTCGAAAGAGTTACCTTACCCCCGGGCGCGTAGGGCAGGGAGGAACAGGGGTGGGTTTTAGTCAGTAAGAGTCTGACACGCCCTTCCGCTCCACCCTAGAGCGGAAGAAGTCATAAGATGATTTCACACCCCCAAAAAAAAAAAAAAAGAAAAAAAAAAACCAGCCGGTGGCGCAGAGTGCTGAGCGCAGAGTTCATATGCACCACAGTACCTACCATATAAACAGACAACCATAACCTTATTGATTAGTTTAAACACTAAAAGCCTTATTTATAAAACTGGCTCTTTAAACTAATAGTAACCTACTAACACATTTAAAGTTAATTTTCTTTTATAAATACTTACTTTGATCTGGCAACCTCTCAGCCCGTTGAAGTCTCTCAACCACGTTTGCTAACAGTAAAGTCCCGTTACGTCACAATAAACAGACTGTGAAAATAAATATAGCCTCTAATCCTGAGAATAAATAAGACGAGCTAATAAAGCTGGATAGCGAGATACAAAGAGCCCTCAATTATTCAAATAAGGTTTTTAACGGTAAAACGAAGTAAAGAAAAGTAGGTACAAGTAGTGTAATTTATGGCATTTGGATTTTTGTACAGTTTTAATTCGATTTAATGTAGGGGCTGGTCTAAACATCTTTTATTCGTTTGAATTTAGGGACTGTTTTATACATCTTTTATTCGTTTGAATGTAGGGCCCACTTCCTTGTTTCCGATTGAGCTGAAATTATGCATACAAGTACAATATACATAAATAATAAATACCGTAATAGGATAAAGAGGCTGAAAGAAAAAAACACTGAAATATGTACAAACGGCATAATAAAAAACTTTTTACAAAAAAAAATACAACCGACTTCAATAAATAGGTAATACTAAAAAGTGCAAAATAACTTTAATTTCGGAATTCAGTGTTTCTAGTTTGGTTTCTTCGTTATTTGACACCGACTTCCGAAATTAAAGTTATTTTGCACTTTTTAGTATTATTTATTGAAGTCGGTTGTATTTTTTTTTTGTAAAAAGTTTTATAATTTTTAGTTGTTGTACCCCATTCTAAAACTAAATTAATAGTAAAGTTATAATAATAATAATAATAATCATTTATTTGCAGACGTTGAAGTCCATAGAATTAAATGAGTAAATATTGACAACATAACATATTCATTAATCACAAAAAAGCATAGCAACAAAAATAACATAAAAGAAATACACACAAATTACATAATAATGTCATAAATCACAAATAACATAAAAATAACACAATACACACACTTATAAACAAAATAGGAATAATAATTACACACCATGAAAAGAATAAAATGCACACACAGCTATCTAGGGCCGATCTGAGTGTGCAGTCTCACCCATCGACCAAGCCCGAATTGATAGCCCCAAAAATAGGGAAGTTGAACATAGTTTGTGAAATTAGGGTGTATCAGCGTGAACTGTACGAATCTGTATACCCCTTTAGAGCATATCAGCGTGATGTAATATTGTGAAGTAGTGAAAACAATATACAGACATGCGATTGCATGAAATTCTGGAAGGTTTGCTATTATTTATTGAAGAGTTTCATTGTATATCACCGAAGTTCTTCATCAGATCTTCACCAAATTAAAATGGGACCACATGTGGAGCACCATCTTCCAAATAGAAAAAAAACATCAAAATCGGTTCACCTAGTAAAAAGTTATGAGGTAACACATAAAAAAAAATACAGTAAAATTGAGAACTTCCTCCTTTTTTGAAGTCGGTTAAAAAAGGGAGGAGTATAATTCATTGGGCATCGAAAAAGTCGTCCACATCGCTGTCAATAGGAAAAGTGTCCAGAACGCTGGCAGCATTCCCACGTTGAATGACAATGCTGATTCTTTGGCCGCAAAAAAGGCCAGCCCTCTGGTCACGTGAAGAGTCGACTAAAAGCTTGCTGATGTCACGAAAAACTCGATAAGCACTCGGACCCCATGGCAGGATACAAGTTAAGTTTGGATGACAATACATGGTTAATTAAGTGACGTCATTCTAAATCCAATATGGCGGGCTTCTAAAGATGGCGGACTAGTTATTTTTATGCATTCCCATGATATGGGTATTTAATGAACAGGTCCGTCTTTGTACTTTAGTTGCATGAAGTGTAAATAAATAAATAAAAATAAAATGACGTCACTCTAAGCGTATTTTTACTTTTTAACCGACTTTCAAAAGGAGGCGGTTATCAATTCGGTTTTTTTTTATGGATCTTCGAGCTTAACTTCGTCAGATTTTTTTCTTTGAAACTGGTTTGTTCCGAAATGGTCTCTTTTAAATGTCAATTAGATCTGATTATGGGTTTCGGAGACAGTCAACGGAACTCTTCAAAAATTGACAGCAAATCAACCGCGATTGCTGCGATCGTATGTCTATAAATCTTTAACTCAATTTAATGAGGAACCACAACTACAAAGTGAAAAATAAAAAACTGTTTTACAAAAAAATAGAGCCGACTTCCAAAAAAAAGGAAAATAACTTTAATTTCGGCAGTCGGTGTCAAAAAACGAAGACACAAAACTAGAAACACCGACTTCCGAAATTAAAGTTATTTTCCTTTTTTTTTGGAAGTAGGTTCTATTTTTTGTAAAACAGTTTTATTTTGAATTATAATTTTATGCTAACTCAATTATCTTCTAGATTAAAATACTTAACTAACTGTAATTAAAACAAAAACTCCTAACTAAATAAAACTTAAAATCTGCCGTCAAAAAATTCCTCCGCATCGCTGTCTACTGGAAAGTGAGTGAACTGGAAGTGTGCCCAAAAGACTGGCGGCATTACCACGTTGTATGGCAGTGCTTAACCTCTGGCCGAAGAAAAAGCCAGCTCTTGGGTCACGCGAAGTGTCAACAAGGCGTTTAGATAGATCTTTAAATACTTAATGAGCACTTGGACCCCACGGCCCAAGGGTTTCAACCTCAAACGGCTCGAAAATGTAGCTACCGACGAGGTTGTTATATTTCCGCCACTTGAGGTTCTCCGCAGCCGCAGCGAAAGCATCAACACAGTACGACGAACTAGGAAGATGAGATGAGACGGAAGAGTACCGACATATTATGTAGCGTCCCACACTAAAGGCCTACCCAACTTCCACGGAAATAACGACATCCCGTCGGGTCATTTACCATCGTCACCGAGCCAAACCCTGTGGTTCTAATACAGCAGAACGCCGCGCGCCGGCGGTGACAAGAGCTTCTAGATTATGAAAAAAGATATTGTTCAGTAGGTTTTGAAAACATAACATGGGGAAGGATTTTTTTATTTTTTTATTAATAGCGATAATGTTTAGCGAATACTTAAAGTAGGTCGGTAGAAGTATTTTCTCAAAATAAATAAGATATTGGATTGATCATTTTCAACCAGTTTATTCATACATCGCTCTTGTCTTTCCTCCGTACGCAAAGGTCAAATCTCTTAGAAAGCCATAAGAAATGTAAGAGCCATCACGATATGACGAGAGTCACAAAAACTGGGGACAATAAAAACTGTTTACGATCTCCTCCATCATGTCTAACTGAGGGGAATTGTTGTCTCAAAGCCCCCAGAACCCGACGTAAAATAGCCATAAATAAATTAACAGTTAAAATGTTTACATTGGATGAAGATCAGGGTAAAATTTTCGTTTAAAATTTTGAGGCTCCGTCGAAAAAGTAATTGACCTTGATCGTCGACCTTGTTTCTCTGAATTTCTTTAAATTTTCTTCGTTCTTTGACCCTATTGACTTTGCTTTAGGAATGTTTGGGATTCCTTCCGCCTTTAACAAAAGCCTGGGAGTCTTTAAGTCAAGAGTGAATAGGTTACTTCTAGGCAAGCGTGCTCCATCTTCGACCACATCATCGGTTACCATCAGGTGAGATAGTGGTCAATAATAAAAAAAACAAAAATGGTCAAGTTAACATTCAATTCGAAAAATAATAATCTTGGTTGTATTTATGATAATATGTTTTCATTGTGCTAATCTTCCACGAAGAAACTCCTTTTTTACATGAAAAATAATCGTTTGTTGCCCGTGGTACCTACTACCAGTGCTACTACCAGTGGATAGTACCACTGTTACGGGTAGTTTTTACCCATGTTACACTCCTAGTCGACATTTCGAATAGTTTGACACCTGTCACTTTGAATTTTATTTATTATTTTATATTGAAAAAAAAATACTGCTTTCTTACATATAAAATAATGTCAAGAGTGAATAGGTTATTTCTAGGCAAGCATCCTCCATCGTTGACCACATCATCGCTTACTATCAGGTGAGATAGTGATCAAGCCCGAACCTATCAAAGTAAAATAAAATACGCACATATTTACAACATTCTAGAAATCTCTTCGACCGTCTGTTCTGCGAGCCCGAAAAGTTCTGGAGGAGCGACCGCGTACCGAAAGACGCAGCGTTGGAAGGCCTCCCACTAGGTGGACCGAAGACCTGGTGTGAGTCGCGGGTAGCCGATGGGTGCGTGTAGGGGCGACACTTGGAGGAGGCCTGTGTCCAGCAGTGGACGTCTTTCGGCTGAAATGATGATGAATGATGATAATGACATTTCTTTAATCGAATGTGTTACTTATAGATGTGTATAGAGGTCAAACAAAGTTAATTAATATCTAAGTGTCGCCTACCACAGGGAAAGAGCGCTGATGTCTAAAATACAGATATTTTATCATCATCATTCTCCTGCCCTTAACCCAATTTATTTAGGGTCGGCGCAACATGTCTTTTTCTTCCATACTTCTCTATTAGTCGTCATCTCTGTAGTCACCCCCTTTTTACCCATATCCTCTTTCACACAGTCCAACCATTGTTTCTTTGGCCTTCCCCTACTCTTATAGCCATCCACATCCATGCACAAGACTTTCCTCAAGACATTTTCTCTATTCCTCCGCATCACATGCCCATACCACGACAACCGATTTCCATACAACTTTTCAGTCAGCGGTGCCACTTTCAGACTTCCTCTTATATACTCATTCCTAATTCTATCCATGCGCGTAACACCACACATCGCTCTTAGCATTCTCATCTGAGCTACATGCAATTGCTTTTCATTCATCCCTTTTGTGGCCCAACATTCTAAACCATACCAGACAGCAGGTCTGACCATTGTTTTATAAATCTTCCCCTTAAATTTTAGGGGAATGCGGGAGTCACAGATAGTCCCGGTGACCTGCCGCCATTAAATACAGATATTTTATATCTAGTTCAAATACAGATATTCAATATGTGATCATAGAATATAGTGTATTGTAATGTATCACCGTTACTTTTGAACAAATAAATTATTCTTATTTTCATTTATTCACTTTTATACATATTATTTACTTACATTTTTAAATTTTAAATAAAAAAGATAAAAACATTTAAAAGTATAAAAATAGTATCCCACCGGTATTGAGAACAGTATCCAAGCTACCGGCAGTCAGGGCTCCAGAGAGGAACCGCCTGACAATGCGAGCCGTGTCCAGAAGTACCTACAGCTTTCTGAATCAAGCCCTTGATGCAGCCGCCTAACGAGAGCCTCCTGAGCCTCTTTCTTATTCTTATTCTTAACATAACGCCCGAGATAAGACCAAATATTTGAGTAAAAATAATAAGTATCACCAACATTAATGTTCATTCATTTTTTTCTAAAGCAAAACCGATCGGTTCGCCCCCAATTTTCGTTATCTCCGTTTACTTGCTTGATGTTAGGAATTATCATAATTTGATTATAAAATATCTGATCAACAGGGCTCAGTTTTTGTCTAGAACTTGTGATTATGTTGTTTCTTTGCCACATTATTTGGGATTTTGGAAAATAAAACTATGTACAAAGAAAAAATACTTAAATACTAAGTATCTAATAACTCTAACTATTTATAACCTAACTGCATACATTATAATATATAAAAGAACATAATATACTTAGGCGTCGAAGTAGTATTTTGGAATATACAACAACATAGCAGCACGCCTCACCACTTTTTGAAGTGAAACTTCTTTAGAATCGTTGTGATTTCAAACCGGATGCAACGGAAAAAACGACAGGTAAGAGACACAAATACAAAAATGTGTAGGATGAAGCCAGGAAAGAATGAGACAGAAATATATCTCCAAATTGAAACTAAAACATTTGTATCGTATTTTAGTTATCATAAGCCTCTTGTATCATTTGTTGAAACTGAAAATATGGAACTTGAGCAATAGATTATGTAACATATGTTAAATAAAATATAAAATATCTTTTTAAAAATTAATCAAAATACTTTCATTTTTAAACAATTAAACTTTGTAATTATCCTACCCTTGTTATATAATTATATTCATCTCATTCTTTTGTCGATTTACTGAAGTTTCACTTCTATCGTGTGTGAATCGCACACACACCTTTTTCTTTTTGTCGTAATTTATACACACCTCACATCACTCTCATAATTTAATATTATTATTGACTAGCTGCGCCCCGCGGTTTCACCCGCGTTGACCGGGATAAAAAGTAGCCTATGTGTTAATCCAGGGTATAAGCTATCTACATACCAAAATTCATCCAAATCAGTCCAGCCATTTGAGCGTGATGAAGTAACAAACATACACACTCACAAACTTTCACCTTTATAACATTAGTGTGATCATTATTTTAATTTATTTTTTTATTTCATCACATATAATTCAAAAATACTAGACGAAAATAAAACCATTTTCAATAGAAATATAGCTTAGAAATAAGAGCCTGTACTATTTAATGCACGAACCTACATAATCCATGATTTGATACTGCTTACTAAATCGAACACCTATGAAACATTCCTATTAGCATAATATTATTAAGTATACAAAATCAAAGTTCTTTTTTTTTTATTTGGGGTTTGGGAAATCATCCTATGACTAGACCCGTTAAACACCGTTTGTTTATGACAAATCACGTGAGAGTGTAAAACTTTTATTTTCAAAAAGACTCGGTTGAATTGTAAATGAACGAATTTGGATGAGATAAAAAAAAGAGGTAGCGGATAAATTCGAAACAGAGTTACCGCGCTCCTGGGCACTCAGGCAACTGAATGAACAGAGGTGAATTTAGTCAGTAAAAGTCTGACACACTCTCCAACTCTACCCAGACTGAGAGAAGTCATTGGATGATTTCCCATCACCACAAAAAAATAAAATAAAATACATACACTATTTTATACCTTCAGCAAAAACTATTTTCTCTGAAACTACGGTTTCCCTCAACCGGGTCTGAACTTCACTAGACGGCAACTTTCGGCACATTTTTATCCCTGTATCAACACGGAAAACTCTGGAACTCGAAGATTACATTTCACCCGTGACGACATAATTCCATGACGTCAAAATCACTCCTGGGCGAGGAAAGTTTTTAAAAGTTTTGTTGTAAAACCGGACGGTTTTATTGGATAATCCCGAAAGAATATTGTTAGTGCTATAATAACTTGAGAATTTTATTAGTTCAGGGTTTGTTCCTTATGCTTTTACACCGTTTTCTTTTGTCAAATCTGGTGACTTATTTGACCGTTCTAGATTAACACTAATCTTAACTTGTAGAACAGTCTGTGTTGCCTGATAACTACAATTTTTTTTTTTTTAACCTTTTGAGCCTTTAAGCCTTTAAGTTTGATTCGTAATAATACACCAGTTCTCGGCCAGATGTCACAGCACGCGAGACGATCTCCGGCCACCGTAGATTCGGGCCTGCAGACGGTGAGTAATGGGTAGCTCGCCGTCCGATCAGCAACAGGCCCGAGAGTCGACGGCGCGTAGTGTTCACGCGCCTCAAAGAGTTGTCAGCAAGAGACGGGGCCCGTCATGGCCGATGCCTGCCCGGGGGTTGAGGATAAATTCGAAACAGAGTTACCTCGCCCCTGGGCACTCAAAGGCAGGAAGGAACAGGGGTGGGTTTTAGTCAGTAAGAGTCTGACACGCCCTCCCGCTCCGCCCAGAGCGGGAGAAGTCATAGGATGATTTCCCAACCCCCAAAAAAAAAAAAAAAAGATGTCACAGCAAACCCCGAATCAGAAGGTACCAATTTTTATAAACGTTATAAACCTAACCTGTACAAAATAAAGTATTTAATTTAGTTATACGTTTACTTATAAAAAACCTCGAAATGGAAACATGGGTCAGTAGCTTCATTACTACCTAACTACCCCAGAAGGAGGTTAATATTTTTCAAGAGTTCGTATGTACGAGTTTATAACAATGTACATCTTATACTAATATTATCTATACCAGTATCTATACTGAGTCTTTAAGTCAAGAGTGAATAGGTTACTTCTAGGCAAGCGTGCTCCATCGTCGACCACATCATCGCTTAGCATAAAGTGAGATAGTGGTCAAACGCGTGCCTATCCATGAAAAAAAAACTTTTAGGCAAAAACCTCTTTTAAATATTTTGCCTATAACTTGACGAGTATTTTGCTCCTTCTACAATCTAAACATATTATATACTAGCCGTGCCCGCGGTTTCACCCGCGGTTATGTATCTTTCGTATTTTTTTTTTTTATAAAAAAATCTATATTACTTCTAATACCTCCAAGAATAAGTGTACAAAGTTTCATGATGATCGGTTAAGTAGCTTTCGCGTGAAAGCGTAACAAACAAACTTACATTCACATTTATAATATTAGTATGATATCGGGTGTAAAAAGACAGTTTCCGAAGCCGAAAGCCACACATTCTACGCATTATTTAGATAATTTTTTTGTCAATAGACCATACCTGGAAATCCACTAGTTCTGGAGATATTGAAGGCCAAAGTTGTATTTTTTTTTACTTTTTTAAGACATTGATTTTTTTTTCTAAACTACGCATTTGCTGTTACAAAAATGCAATGAATATCAAACGTATCCGACAAGTACCTACGTGGCTTAGAGCGAAGGGGCGGGGTTTTACTCCACTTGCCTGGGTTCGCGTTACATTGCACGCAAATTTTTTTTTTCATACTTACCTTAAAATAAAAGTCGTTTCCCAGCAATAATTTTTGCGCAAAGCTACTTTGTTATATGTACAATATGCGTAGTAAACGGCTTTGTAATGTGTCTTTTTACACCCTGTATATATCATTTATAGATATGTATAAACGTAAGACTTGAAGAATCACCGAAAATGATCAAACCCTCATCAAAGTTAAACACGTCTCTGACATGCAGGTATCCCCGACAAAAAACCGTTTTATCCGAAATAAATGTGCCACAAACATTAATACGTCATAATTATCCACGGCCATTGTTTTTAAGCCCCTAATAAGCCCCATCCCTCATTGGTCTTTATATCTTCCATGATACGTTACCATTTAGCCCCAAAATCCTCCGACCCATGGTTCTTTTCATGGCATATAAAATAATATAATGCTGGCATTTGCCCCGTCACTTCTGCCCTCGTTAAACACGCCATACATCTTTCAATCTAATAGCCAACGATGTATAAAAAGGGTCACAGACCGTCGGAAATAATCTGACGGTTATGTTGGTAAAACAATGAATTATTGTTAGTGATTTGCTCTTTGTAGTTATGATGAATAGTGGAATTTGACTCAATTGTTTTTATTATTTGTATCAAATGGTTAATTTATTCAAAATCAAAAATCGAAAGAATTTTTCAAATCCGTTCAAAATTAAGCAAGTTAGAAACCTTTCAAATCTTGTGGGGGAGGTTATGGGGGGTTACACACATACAAAAGAGATAGTGAGATGTCCCCACCACTCTTCCACTCTTCCTTATGCCATTGAAATGCTAATTGCTGCTTTATTAACCAATTTTGATTCTATTTTAGAAAAAGATTTCTTTTTAGTATTATTTATGTAAACTTTTGTACAAAAATAAATATATTGAGAACTAACGTAAAATGTATCCCCAGGGATACATTTCAATTTCTACCCCGATATGACAGAATTTAGTTTAGTTTTAATAAAAACGTTGCCCCACACTAATAACTCCTGTATAGTAGGTGTAAAGTCACCTAAACACGGAACAACTATTTGTAGGCCATGCAGGTATTTTTTTCAGTGCGGGAATCGAACCCGCGACACGCAGTGCAGCAACCAATTGCGCAACTACTGCGCCAACCGTGCCGTCAATAATAATTTAACATACTCTTATTTCAATAATTATGCCACCATGCTCTCTCATAAATGTGTTGGTTTAGATCATTCACAGTCCTAAGCTGTATCATACAAATGCAAACGATAGATTGATTATCTCGTGCACAAACACTCATTTCTAAACAGTTAATTAAAATTGTTAGCATTCAGCTACCCGAAATCCAAACAAGAGCTAAACAATTACTCGACTCAATAGATACTGTGGTTGTTCATTAGTTATCTTCGCTTGGTGTGACGTGATTGCACATGAAGCAAACAATGAGCTTACAAATTGTTTGCTTCGTCAGCATACTATCAAATTCAAAATTATTTATTGCATCCCGCGTCAGGCCCCTCGCGTTACCATAAGGCAACGCAACAATAGGTTTTTAATTGTGTCTGCTAATGAGGGGCTTGAAGCGTGTACATAATTATAATGTGGTCAAATTTATACATACTTATGTAACTGTGCCCGACAGGGTCCATAATTGTTACTTACAAGTACACAGCTATGTCATAACCTAGGTAGTTCTTGATTAGTAATTTCAAAATCAATACAGGTAGATAAAACATAATTTCAACTATGAAGAAACATAGTATCAATTTTTTAAAAACTACTGTTACCAAAAATGCAAAATTAGAATGGGTTTCAGGTACCTACCAATTTATTTCCTTACCTATACCAAATTTAAATCAACCCATTTACATCGAGTGTTTAAGTTTTAGATTATTCTTTTTGACTCATCAATTCAGAATAGAACTACAATACAATAATAGTTTTATTTTTCAGAAACTCTTTTCAAAGAACATAATAAATGAAACTAAGTACTTTGAGATACAATTTAAAAAAATAGTCTAACATTTCAGAATCAAACCAACATGAGTGAAAATATTTAGGTAAAACTATCAAATAAACAACACTAAAGCTTATCAATAAAATTTTAACAAGACAAAATGTAATGGCACATAAGAAATATTAATACTTTGTACTATAATATCACAATGAAATGTTCAAATGAAGTATTAACGAGCGAGGTAGATGTAGCTTGCGAACTTGATAATTATAGATTGAGATCCATCCATCGACGTTAAAAATCACAAAAAAAATACAATTCTACATCATCATCAGATACAATTATGTCGAAAAACGGACTTTGAAATGGTTAATTACATCCCAAAACCAAAATCCCAAATCACTATAATAGATAAAGAACTTTAACCGAAGAGTTTTAATTACATTTTACTTCAGCATGAAATGAATCTTTATTTCAAGGTGTTACAGAAATAATTCTATTTTCATTAAACATTAGCAAAATTTACATTACATTAAACATTATTCAAATAATGCTATGCCATTTTAATCCAAGTAGGGATTCTTAGATTAAACCACATACAAACTACAAAAATAAGACCTGACGTCACAGAAATGTTCAAAGCAATCAAAGTTCTCTGTGCGATTTGAACATATACAACAGCCAGACAACAACAATCGGGCCGTTGCCCATCAGATATTTTTGTAACACCTGTTTCGTCAGAGGATGTCATCGTCCCTTTTCAATGGACGATGGTTCGTTAGCGTGGCTAATCTGGAAAACTTTAAATAGATTTCGTACTCAGGTCGGCCGCACCAAAGACAAACTCCACAGAAGTGGGTTGGTCGGATGGCTCCGAAATTCGGTGTTTATGTACCGTCTCTTCGCAGACCATGGCCCCACCTCTCATCTTGCGCCGCATGCCTTGTCGTCTGTACATGTGAGCACCTTATGGCTGCATCAGCGAATGCTGTTACCGTCGCTAAATACTGGGCCAATCATTATATTTAAAGACTAAATTTGCCAACGACACTCAAGAAGAACGGAGGAATCGGGACGTCCCAACCGGTTACGCATACCTCCACTTTCGTTTAAACCTTCTGAATTGTATGAGCCATTTAGTTCCAGCTCCTTTTCTAACTTAACCATTTGTTTCAGTGTTCGTCCTCTGCTGGTCTCCATACATGATCTTCGACCTGCTGCAAGTCTACGGCTACGTCCCCGACACGCAGGGTAACATAGCCATCGCTTCGCTCATACAGAGCCTTGCGCCGCTCAACTCTGCCGCCAACCCTGTCATCTACTTTATATTCTCAAACCGGATATTTATTAGTCTCAGGTGAGTTTATTATACAGGATGTAACGGAAATGGGTGGTCACATTTTAAATACTGCTTGTACCTATAGAAATTAAGAACTTCCATCAAGAAAGTAATAGTCAATAGGGTAGACTAAAAAAAAACTTTATAGTCCGTCAGTTAGATTACCAAAATCTATTGGAAACGTGTTTTCTCTTTTGTTACGTAAACAAAAAATGAAGATGATACATTGCGTTGTAATTTCGTGCGACGTACCGCCTTGGTACATTTTGTACCGAGTAGTGATGTCACAAGACCCAACTCCTGAACTTTGATGCGCTGTATCTTTGTCATCTTGTATCAATTTGATAAAGCAAAAAATACGTGTCCAATATTTTTTGATAATCAAAGTTACGGATTAAATAGAATTATTTTTAATTTTGTGCCCTGGAATCATCGCTATTAATTTTGATTAGCTGATGATAATTTTGTACGGTAAATCGTCATTTATTTTAGGAATTGTCTATGGCTTCTTTGAAGAAAGTTGTTCATTTCCATGTGCAGAGGTGGTATCTAAAATATGACTGCACATTTCGGCTACAGCCTTTACAGGGTGTAAGGGGAACGCTTCCGAAGCCAGAACGCAGATTATATACAACCGAAATGTAAACAGATACCAGTAATCTTTCGCTTTATTTCGGCGTCACGTGGACGGTCGTTAGCCGCTCGGCTGTCGGCGAGAGTGCGCGCACTTTGAACTCGAGGAATGAGCGAGCGTCAGCTGATAATATGTCACGAATATATTACATTGCATGATAAAGTTGTAAAGAAAAAAAGTGTCTCTAGCTGCAAATAACGGTTTCATTTAACTGTTCATAGTTAAATGAAACCGTAATTTTACAGCATTTTTTCTTTGGTGTACGAAAAATGCTAAAAAAAATAGTTTTTTTTTTTAGACTTATTGATGGTATCGTATCAAGAATCATTAGCCTTATCACCTGTCTCCGTTTTCGGGAGCGTTTACCTTACACCCTGTATATTAGTGTAACGTTTTTGTTTTATTTTTATTATTTTCGTGAATTTACGTACGGATATAACTATTTCTATTTGTTATAGTTATGCTTCTTCATACGCAAATCGTCTCTCAGGCCCATATTTGAATTTAGTTTGAAGGACCTTCACTTAACTCAGTCTTTATTACAATGGAAAAAAATCTATATGTCCCATAGTATTTTACTAAAATCCGTAGCATTTCAGGCATACAATCTATTAGAGAATGGTACGCCTGAAATCCTAGGGATTTATGTGAACAGTTTTATATCACGTGCCTAACTACCTACCCATTAGTCAAATTTTCCAGATAATTGAGAGCAAACATGTCATATCTCTTACTAAGGGCCTCCATAGACGGACTGCCAACCGCTTCAAGCGGTTGCTGTTCCAATACAAAATGGACATTCGAATACACGGACCGCTCAAGAAGTTCATTAGCAGTCGCAGCTAGAAATGCTGTCGACTTTTGCCATAGTGCCGGCAGCAAAGACTGCTCGCAAGCTGTCGGCACTGACTGCTCCAAGCAGTCCGTCTATGGAGGTCCTGAGAGCTTTTCCACTAGGTATTTTGATAAAATATCCCAAAAATGTAGCAGCACTTAAGGAATTCTGTTTACTTCGAACCAATTCAAATGAACAGCAGACTAATCCTTCAAATTTGGACAAGGTGACAAACAGCTAAAAAGAAACCAAATTTTTCTTCCTCCTAGGATCATCCCAAGCTAAGTCTTTATAAAATTCTGCCTAAGTATAAAATAAGATACTTTATAAAATGAGCCTTTATTAAAGTAATCTCGCTAATACTGAAAATGTTTTGCGTAAAAAATGTTGTGCGGAGAAAATAACGATAAGTAACTCCGCATAATTTACACATTTCCAGAGATAATGGTATGGGTTTTTTGAGATGTGGCCTGTTAATAAACTTTTAGGGCTGTAATAATGTGATAAGATTTTACACATTTTTTTGCTACTAGCCCGCCACACTATTCCCAAACCACTATAAAAAAACACCGAGGCAATGAAGCTCGACGAGTCCCAAAGAAACGATTAAACTGTCTTGGGTTCCGCAACGAAATTAATCAGAAAAGAACAGCGGAGTAAGAAAAACATAATTTCCACTTCCCTCCTAATCAAGCAGGAGATAGAACAGAGCTAGGCCATTAGACACAAAGGTTTTACACATAATACCTTCGTACTTTAGGTTTCATACAAACTCTATTTAATAACTAGAACATATTTTGTGGACTCGGCAAACCAAACCACAACAACAAAAGGTTTGCAAACACAATTGCGGATTAAGAATTTCCAAAACAATTACATGATAAAATAAATCATAGTAATATTATAAATTTTAAAACTTTTAATATTATTAGGATTTATTTAATAATTAAAATTAAAATAATAATTAAAATAAAATATTAATAATTAAAATTATGACCTTGGATGGATGGATGGATGGATGTTTGTTACTCAATAACTTCTGTAATAACTTGTCCGAAACCTGTTCACCAAGGATTTGTTCAAACATTGTTCGAGTTGTCTTTTTGCTTAACTAGATAGCGTTGGCGTCGAATTAAAAGTCGCTGTTAAGATTCTGCGCCGTTTGGTTAGGCTCGTGTCTTTAAAGTTCAATATGTGAAATAATTAAGATTCAGGAACGGTTACTTAAGTATAAGTTCAAATAATAGATCACTATAAAGTATTTTTGGGTGTTTTATTCTACACTCACTCGACCTATTTAACAATAAGATCAAAGTACAAGTTTGGGTGACCAGCCGCGGTGTCCGAATTCAACAACGTCAGAACGATTAAGCGGATCTGAATAAAATTTAGCACAGGATAGAGGCTATAATTTATAGTGGGGGACTAATTTCATGCGAATGAATCTGAAATTAAATGAAAATAACAGCTATAGCACCATGCAATAAAAACTAAATTAATAGGTACATAATCAAAGTTAAACCTGCCTTATTACGTATCATGCAAGACCCAAATGATTGCAATTCATCATCAGCCTTTTATTGTCCCCACTGCTGGGGCACAGGCCTCCTCTCTGTGAGAGGATGTGGATGCATTATCCACCACGCGGGCCCAATGCGGATTGGTGGATATCACATGTCTTCGAATTTTTGGTTCTAGGACATGCCGGTTTCCTCACAATGTTTTCCTTCACCGTTTTGAGAGCAGTGGTGATGAAATAACTTACACAAAGTAAAGCGCCTGCCTGGGTTTGAACTCACGACCTACAACTTGTAAGTCACGGCCAATACTACTGGGCCACCACTACTCCCAAATGACGAATGAATGATGGCAATTATTGAGCAGTAATTACCCACTCTTCAATCGCAAATCCGTAAAATGTATCAATGATAGTCGCATCATAGCCAATCTTCGACAGGGCTGCCTCTATGGAACAATCAATAAACTATTTTTTTTAAACTCTGAATAGGCTAGTTTTCTGAAATTTTTATTAGTCTGTCAGTTAGATTACAAAAACATATTGGACAAGTATTTTTTTTCTCGTTAACCAAAAATGCGGACGATACAGCGCGTTGAAACTTCGCGTGATGTCATACCTCGATACACTCTGTACCGTTTAGTGACGTAACAAGCCCCCACTCCTGAACTTTGATGCGGTTTATCTTTGTAAAAGTACGTGTCCTATATTTTTTGATAATCTAACTTACGGACTAAATAGAATTATTATTTAATACCCAGGAAACATTAGGGATGTTTCCTGGGTATTAATAAAAAAAAATATTATTTATTATATGCTTTACTGTACACCATGATACATTAAATAAAGAAACTTAAAACTAAACAAATACAATGGGCGGCCTTATCGCATTCCGCGATCTCTTCCAGGCAACCTAGAATGGACAGTAGTTGCTAAGCAGTTCTTGTATATTATAATCTGTTACGGTACACACAGCTTACTTTAATGAAGACACGACACTCGACGTAGTTGTATTTACCATTTCTGGTAAAAATCATGAAATTATAAACCTTCATTTCAATCACAGTCTGTAGGTAGTTACTATTGATTTTCTTGATAATACAGATGTTTATGACGTTAAGCTATTGATCGCACGATAACTGAACGATACTTGCGCAATAACTTCTGATGGCTATTTTTACGTAATCAGCCTACCGATTTAAGAACAACAAAACGCAACGGTTTAGAACAAATTCAAAAACAAATGCCGTCCTTCATTCTAACAAAAACATTAATGACAATATCAGAATTAATCATTGTTACAGTCCATTTGTTCGGCAAACAATAATTTTGCGTTTATTATTTATCCTACAAAACTCATTTCTCGTAAAGTTCCCTTCAGTCGGATCGTTCATTTACTGATTTGAGGGGTCGGCACTGAAAATTTTCCTTCGTAATATTAAGAGACCTTACTTATAAAGTTCAATAATTAGTTAATTTTGAAGGGAAAAAACTCACTGTAAAAAAAACAACTAAATGGTTGCAAACAAGTTACTTTCGAGCAGTCAGATGCAGTTGGTGGTATGTTTTTTGTTCCATCGCAGATAATTATTTTAGTGCAACCAACTGCATCAGACTGCTTGAAATGTATTATGATTGGAACTTTTTAGTTGTTTTTTTTTTTGCAGTTGGGTTTTTTGAAAATTTTATTTCCTTTTTATTATTTATTACGTGTTTTATTCAAAAATAGGCCCCTTTTAATAACCCTACAGAAAAAAAAACTGGATCTGTCTAATCTGGTGAGTTTGGAGGTCAATTGATTCGTAGCTCTAAAAATATTGTTAAAAAAAATGTCGTTTTCAATCCACACTTTGGAATAAAATTTACTAAGGTTAATGTAGTGGCCATTGTCTAAAAAAAGTAATATATTTTTATTTTTTTAAATAAGATTTTTAAACAATGATCTATAGTAAAAAAATGGATACCAATCAACTTAAAAGTTAGGCCTTAAATCGATATAATAACGTCGACTATAAAAAACGACGATGCCTAAACATAACCCCCTTTTTGAACTGCGCTGCAGTGTGTTAAAGTAATTTACGTGCTTAACCAAATGTTGATCAAACACTGTGAACCAAAATCTTGAAGACATGTAACATCCACCAACCAGCGCAGTGTCCGCGTGGCAACGCATGGCAACATCACGTCTAAACAACTAGTTTTATTTCTTTGAAAAAAATATATGTTACTCTAGAAAATTTTCATCGTAATTTGATCTGAGAATATTTGATATTATATTTTTATAACATAGTGTAATTAATTTGTAAAGTTATGTCTAACGCGGATAAAAAAATGAGAATCACGCAAAAACTATAAAGCGTATTTTTATGAAATTTTCACCAATTTAACGGTCATTTAATTTTTTATTATTTAGTCTAAGTGTTTTAGTTTAATACCTGTTGTTTTATGTGTAATAAATTATTAATGAATCTAATTTCGTACAGCGCTCCTTGATGGGCGAGTCCTATTACTGGGTGGACGTACCACGCGTTACGTAAGCTCAGCACAAAACACGCAAGCTAACCCCTCAAGGTCATTGGCAGTTAATAGCGCCTTAAGGCTCATTCCCTCCCACAGAGAGGAGGCCTATGTCCCAGAAGTTAAATGACTGATTATGCTAAGTATGCACTGTACCCGAATGTTTTTATTAGCCCCAACTTTATTGTACCACTAACCACAAACTAAAACTTTGAAGTACAAAATAAATACAACTAACTAGCTATATTCACAACAACGCTTATCTTAAACATTTTTCGCCACTTATTTCACAAAAAAACAAAAGCTGGCGAATGGCGAAGAACAGCTTTTTGCGCTTAAAAATGTCATTTAAAAACCACAATAGGTCTTTAACGACGCCATCTTGCTTCTAACATGGTAGGTACTCAATTTGAGTTTGTGACGTCAAAATGCACTTAAGCACTAAACGGTTTATGCTTTAGTCGTAAACTTAGTCTTATTTTAGTGCAGTTTAAGTGACTATCTGTTGCTTCTTTAACGGCTTGTTAAATATGGTTGGGCACGATGAGTCTCTTGTGAAACAATCTATACTTAATCCGAACTATAACACGTATCTATTATATTATTTCTCTAAACATGTCATATAAAACAAAGTGGTTGTCTGCGTCTGAGTGTTTTCCCGCTTACTTCTCCTAAACCACGCAACGAATTTTGATACAGTTTTCAGGGAGGTTTCAAAATGCACTAAACGGTTTATGCTTTAGTCATAAACTTAGTCTTATTTAAGTGCAGTTTAAATGACAATCTGTTGCTTCTATATGGCGCAGTTATACGACTTTTAATGGTTTTTATTAGACAATTTCCGTCTTAATTTGATCTTAGAATATTTGAAATCATATTTTTATAACGTAGTGTAATTAATTTGTAAAGTTATGTCTAACGCGGATAAAAAATTGAGAATCACGCAAAAACTATAAAACGTATTTTTATGAAACCTTCACCATTTTAAAGATCATTTAATTATTGTAATTTAGTTTAAATTTTTTAGTTTAATACCTGTTGTTTAAAAAAATTATAATGCGTCTAATTACGGACAGCGCTCCTTGATGGGCGAGTCCTATTACTGGGTGAACGTACGACGCGTTACGTGAGCTCAGCACAGAACACGCAAGCTAACCACTCAAGGTCATTGGCAGTTAATAGCACCTTAACGGCTTGTTAAATTTTTTTTTTAAATTTTGTGATTAATCTTTATTTTTTTTTGGGTACGATGAGTCTCTTGTGAAACAATCTTTATCTAATCTTACTACGATTATAAATGTGAAAGTATGGATGCGTGGATGTTTGTAACTCAATCACGCCGGAACGGTTGAAAGGATCTAGATAAAAGGCACACAGATAGATTTATGTTTTTTTTTATATAATCTGGAATACTTATTATCCCGGGAGAATGTTCCCTTGAAGTAATTTTAGACTTTCACGCGGGCTACCGCTGGCATGATGTTTTAAAAACCGGCCGAGTGCGTGTCGGACTTCGCCACATTTAGGGTTTCGTACCAAATGAGAGAACTATCAAAGAAAAAAATCAGATTTATCAATATATTGGTATTTGTTATAACCAATTTTCAAGTTCGTAAGTCAATGGGAAGTTAAAAAATTCCTCGACACAAAATTTTGTGACAGATGACGGACAGACAGATGGACAAACGAACAGGCAGACAGACGGACAGACGAACAGACAGACAGACGGACACGTGAGTGACCGATATAGGCCTCCGTTTAGACCCATCGGGTACGGAACCCTAACAACGAAAGAGCTCTGTCTATCTGTTTGTTTGTTATGTTTTCAAGCGTAAACCGCTGAAGCAGTTATGATGAATTTAAGTACAGTGTAGAGATATATTGGGCCATGGAGAAGGACATCGATTAATTTTTACCCCCTGCGATAACTTTCAATGACACGTGCGAAACCGCTGGCAGAAACTAGTGTAAGTACTTTAAAAAAGATTGTCTGCAGCTTTCAAAAAGTACATACCTTTTGAAAGCTGCTTGTGCTCAAAATCAATCGTATAATAATATTATTAAACGATTAATAACATCAATCGCCTCGTGGCTAAAGTAATAACAGCCGCACTGGTGGATCCATCAGGTTAAGCTACGCTTGCCATGGTTGGTCTACGGATGGGTGACCATTTTTACACAACGGGACTCCTCCATGCCTCGGAAAGCTCGTTAAGCCGTTAAAAAAAAGCCGTTGGTACCGGCTGTCAATGGATCGTGGCTCTTTGACAGTCGTTACGGGTCGTCAGAAGCCCGAAAGTCTAATAACCAGTCTTGCCAAAGGGTATCGTAATACCCAGTAATTGGGTTGTGGAGGTCAGATAGGTAGTCGCTCCATTTAAAATACTGGTATTCAGCTGCATCCGGTTAGACTGGAAGCCGACCCCAAGATAGGAGAGAGAGATTGGGAAAAGGCTAGACAGATTAAATAACTTCAATCGCGTATCAAGTCCTTTTCTTTTGTCATCATGATTTCTCAGAAGAAAACCCTCAAAATAACTTTTAGAACTTGAAATTGTAATATAAATATCCAAAATAGGACGAGGTTGATTTTAGCAAATAAGACTGTTGTATATTTCGACATTTCGTCACATGTTATTAATAAGCACGAAAATAAATTATATCTTTTAAGAGAAACGAAATTCAGTCAAACACTCAGGGAACATAAAATTCTGGATATGATGTCCTAATTAAACATTACGGAAACATTTCTGGCTTTACGTAGGTACACATTAAATTAATGTTATTAAATTGTGATAATTGGTATGTGCTCCACAACTTTCTTCACCGAATTAATTAAGCCGGTTGATTGAACATTATTAATTATTTAAGTACCAGACCGTATTTGCGACCGGTTTTATAATTAGGTTTTATTTATAAGTTTTCGGGGTAAAATTTGCCTAAAATTCTATTGCCATTTCGCCGTTGAAGGATGAATGTTCGAGTATTACGCAATGTGAATTGTCTGTGGTTGTTGGCAGACCCTGGCATCAGGCAATGAACAAAAAGACTTTCATGGTTGAATACGAGGCTTTTGGCTTCTTTGTATGTTTATATTGTTATTCTGTTAATGAAAGACTATTTGTCAGAGATTTATAAGAAATAATCGCTATCGCTACTCACATACATGTAAACATACTCGTACACGTATTTCCTCGCATGCTTCTAACTTTAACTTTTAGTTATTTTGATTTAATTTAATAATTCATTTAATTTAAATATTATTATGAATTTATTAAGCATTTTTTATATTTATTATCATCAATTATTAAATAATTGACATTTATTATCAATTATTTTCAATCTATGATCAATACAATATGAATTATTAAAAATGTTATTAATTATTTTAATTCAAAATGTCTGTTAATTTATGTTAGCATTTACCAAAACTGTACCAAAATCTGTTACTTAAGTCTTGTTAAAATCATTATCCTTTGTATGAATTATACCGTTTGATTTGATGTTTGAAGCTGTATGAGGAAGGTTGTCTGTCACACAGTCAATACTAACATCACATAAACAAAACATTATAATTTATGCACCTTGTATTCTTGATTAGGATAGATTAGCTGTACCTACTTTACTGGTAATATTTTTTTTTTTAATTTACTATTTTATTTAGTCTTATTTTTCTCTAGTGTGCGTTTTGTTTGTGAAGAATAAACAATTTTTCTTTCTAGAAAGGGTTTGTGTATTTTAAAAGATTTTACTAACTTGCAATGGATGTATATATGTTTGGATCAAATCTTGCAAGCTGATGCGCTTCCTCTAATCTTACGAAGTTGAATTTTTGCGTGTTGATTTAGTTCCGATGACAATGCATTTTTATGATAAGCATGACCAGAATGGACATCCAGAATTAGCTCCAAATAAAGGAACTCTTCAATGCTCAACAGTACGGACAAGAAATTTAGTATACTCAACTAATTGTGATAGCCGGTACAAAAACTTTTTTTTATGTTTTTAACTAAGTATATAAACTGCCGTTTTTGACACAGGTGCTTACTACTTTGGATACGAAACATTTTGAGTCCTGTTTTAATAACGTAAAACTACCTTATCCTCTTTGTAACAAACGCAACATAGAATTCTTTAATCCTTATTTTCACTGCTTTGCTACGATTATTCAATGAGGGCGCCACTTGGCGGCCATATACGCCTTACTATGTTTTGCCGATACGGAGGCTTCCGGGCCTATGTTTTGCCGATACGCGGACTTTTGACTAATAGTATCTTTTCCCAACAGGAACATTCCACCATACAAGTGGCTCTGGTGCTGGATGAGGGCGAGCGACAGCCCCGCCGGGAACGAATCGCGAGCACACACGGAGCTGCTGACGTCATCTCACAGGCGGACTAGACATGAACTCACTATACGAGTAAGTTAACGTCAGCTTTCAAGGTTTGGGCGGAGCACCACCGTGTCCTCGTGGATGCGATAGGTGACGATGACCTCTCGCGCCCGGCCCTGGTTCAGGCCATGGTACGGAGCGAGAAGGAATGTGAAGCAGTCTCCTCAGCAGTAATGCTCGGAAGGCGGAGACGGGACGGGAGAGGGAAGCTCAACGGACTGGCCTTCACGGCCCCGGCCGCTACCACCGCAGGAGAGGCACTAGGCGTAGGACGTCGCGAGACGCTCTCCGGCCACCGTAGACTCGAGCCTGCGAACGGCGAGCAGTGGGTAGCTCGCCGTCCGATCAGCACCAGGCCCGTGAGTCGAGGGCGCGTAGTGTTCCACGCGCGCCTCTAAGAGATGATTGTCAGCCACCACTGACGGGGCCCATCGTGGCCGGTGCCTGCATTGCGTAGGGATAGCGGATAAATTCTTAACATGAGTGACCGCACCCCTGGGCACTCAGACAGGGAAGGAACAGGGGTGGGTTTTAGTCAGTAAGAGTCTGACACGCCTTCCCGCTTCGCCCAGAGCGGGAGACGTCATTGGATGATTCCACAACCCAACAAAAAAAAATAAAGCTTTCAAGGTTGGGCTTATACCTAGCCAAAACTGTCGTACGTCAGACTACGTATTACTATGAAAACGACTCTTCTCTCATCATAATCTAAGGCTCACTAAATTGCACAGTTTCTTATATATACGAGTACGTTTGGGTTTAAATGATGTATTATCAAAAAGACAAAATAACCACTTACATGAGAATATAAGTTAACATAATGTAATAAACTTAGGTATTATAGGTAACGGTCACTTATACAATACAAAAAATGTCTTAAAATTATTTTGTTTGTAAATTGCTTGGGTTTTTTTTTGAGGGGTGGTAAATCATCCAATGACATCTCCCGCTCTAGGGTGGAGCAGGAGGGCGTGTCAGACTCTTACTGACTAAAACCCACCCCTGTTCCTTCCCTGCCCTGAGTGCCCAGGGGCGAGGTAACTCTGTTTCGAATTTATCCTCAACCTCTGGGTAGGCATCGGCCATGACGAGCCCTGTCTGTATTGCTGACAACTCTTTGAGGCGCGCGTGGAAGACTACGCGCCGTCGAATCTCGGGCCTGGTGCTGATCGGACGGCGACCTACCCATTACTTGCCGTCCGCATTGCTTGGGTTACAGGTTCAACGGTTTTATTCTCAACTGGCTGATAACATTGTTTGTTTAGTTAGTAGGTTTCAATTATATAGTTTGATATTTTAGATTTAAAACCGCTGAAAGAGCTTACATTTTTTTTAGGATGGTAAATTGTTATAGAATTGTAAGTACAGACTGTTGTCAACATTACCTGACCCACCCTAAAATCAAACGACTTTGGACCCTCTGCGTGTAACATTAAGGTTTATTTAATTTATATGAGCTTATCAGACAACTGCTCGAGGATTTGATGAACAAATACAATAATAATATAGACACGCAAATTTGATCTTTAAAACGTTAGCATTAGGTTATATTTTATAACTATTTGTTATAATATGATAAGTGTAATAGCTTATTTTAATAATTGAGTTCAATTAATTCTGGTCTCGTGGTCTGTGTGTAAGACTGAGAAAAACAAGGTTCGAGATCAAATCCTGCGACAAAGATATTGTTTTGCTTTCAATATAGAATTTATATTCCAAAACTATTTCTTGTATTATTGTAAAGAACTACAGACTATACATAAACTTTTTAAAATGGTAATATTTTCACATAACTTGTAATAAGTGGGTAGTTGAAAAATAAATATTCGTATTCATTATAAAGAACTGTGAACTTAAAGTTTTTTAAATTACCCACCCGTTTACAAGATAAGTTATTAGGCGAAAATCATATTGGTCGTTCTTTTATATTGCAAGCAATATTGTAGAAATGAAAACAAATTAAAAAAGAAACTGATGTATAGGTGAACTGTGTTTTCGAACCCACATGCTGTTCGTCGTCAATCCAGCATCAAACCGCTAAGCCACAAGAACTTGTTGGGAATACGCGAAATTAAAGATTGGGTTGTAATTATGTAGTGTGACTTAAAAGCTTTTCAACTTTAGTGTTAACGAGATAATGATTAAAATAGCTTAACAAAAACATATATAATGCCGGTGGCTCCGACTATGTTGGGTGGGTTTACCTTAACGTTACGTGTTAAAGATCAAATTTGAGTGTCTGTGTTATTATTGTATTTTTGTTCATCGAGTCCTCGTGCACTTGTGTGATAAGCTCATATAAATTAAATAAACCTTAATGTTACAGGCAGAGGGTCCAAAGTCGTTTGATTTTAGGGTGGGTCAGGTATAAATGTTGACAACAGTCTGTACTCTTTCATAAGTGATATTCTTTTTTGCATATTTTGTACGTCTTCTTGGCAGGACAAGTAAGCTGGGTCTATGAAGATTTCGTTCACATATTTGTGACTTTTTTGTAAACGTTACGTTTATAGACTATGGGATCAATCTCCCGTTGCATCTCTAAGAAACTGTGCATTTTTCAGGGCTCATAGTTTTTGCCACTCAACGATAGTCAGGCTATCTATCAGTAAAAGAGTTGTCAAACAACAATGCTACTCTTTATAGTCCACCCAAACGAATTTCAAGCACGGTAGCTAATCTCAACGATTAAACAAAATGCGGTAGTTAATGCACAAGCGTGTAGGCAAACATAGGTACACTCTCTGTTCCTTCCCTCTCATAGTCTGATGGGCGGCAATCCGACCCGATTGGGGAGAGATCAGGTGCAGTACCTAAGTCTTTGCGTGCTTTCCGAGACATGGAGGTGTCACACCATCACCTTCCAAGCTCCGGGCTGCTACCCTAACATGATAGCACTATTGCCGGGAATCGATCCCAGAACTTCAAGCTCAGCAGTTGCCCTTGGGACCATGAGACGAACGAACCCCGCCCCTGCCCGTGCTTGTCTATCTCTCTCTCTGTCACTCTTTATCATAATCAACCTTTTTAATATCCCCACTGCTGAGGCACAGGCCCCCTCTCTGTGACTTTCACAGAGAGGGGGCCTGTGACGGCCCACACCCTTTGGTGAGGGCCGTAATCCACAATGCGGGTTGGTGACTCTTTATGATATTAGTTTGGATAATGGGGAGGACATAGTAAGGCAACAGTGTTGGCTACAGAAAAATATATTTTTAACTAAGTCTAAGTAGTCAATTTTGATTTTCAATTCTATTTCGACATCCTTTTCTCTAAGCAAACAGGTAAAATATTCATTCAGCTAATAAGGTCGCTAGGCTCGCATTCTCAAGACAAACGCGGCATTTCTAGCCAAGCATGCAAGCTTGCCGTGGGAGTTCCGTGGGAGTTCATAGTATCGAGACATGTTCAAGAGCAGTCACGTGCGCTCGAGCGTGCTCCAGCTGCAAGCAGTGTTATGTCAAGCGTAAAACTTGGCAGGAATCGTTGATAATAACATATAGTTCAAAGCATGCTGTAAGGAGTCTCTCAAGACTCTTTTGGTTCAACTGGCATTTATAGCGGTGCCTGCAGTGTTTTAGATATTATAAAGGCCGGTCTGTATACTGCACAAAACTTTATCAGCCTTTTTATTATTAGTCAAACAATTTTAGCAGAATCTTTATTCAAATTTCCTGTAGAGAAAATGTTAATTAGTGTTTAAACTTATAATTATAATATGGTACACTAAGATCCCTTGTCGCTATATCGAAACATTACGTGTAACTTTACGCTTTATTTGTCTTCCCGTAGTATAAAGACTAAACTGACTTAAGCTTGAGCTCCACTACATTACATTGGCGAAAATCAGTACTCTACCATTTATTGATTATGTCCTGTGTCCCTGCCAATCCATTATTATTAATCCCAGATACATAACCTACGCCAAGCAATAAGATTATCCACCACTTCATTACCACATTCAAGGTCAGAATCAAGGTCATTGACTGTAACCGTCACCCCAACCCAATTTCTCCTCGTCCATTTCAACTTCGAAACTTTTTCAACGATTATTAAAAATTCCCAAGTCTTAATGGCTTCACTGTTTTATTACTTTCAACAAAATTGATTGATCCCAGTGTAATAATTTTAAATATTAGATCCGTCAAATTTTGTGCCGATAGAAGTAAGAATAATTTTCGTTAGCTTAATAACTTTCGCATCAAAGTTTGGTAGGTGAGGTTTAGTTTCTTCATCCATTTATTAAAGTCTCATCTTCGAATATTTGCGTTCGAGAGGAAATTGAAAGTTGGTGTCAAAAGCATCTCATTTTTATTCGCAAGGATTGATTTGTTCCTATTTTTGTGAAACAAATGTACCCAACGTCCCATTATATTCACATGGGGAATAGGGCCTACTAGGAATTTGATAAATAGGTTTCTGAATAAACTATTGCCGTCGTGCTGCCTTAAGCCTGCCCCCGTGGAGTGCGATAAGGACAGCTGCAGCTCAGACCGATTTTATGACAAAATTTTTGATGAGTTCGACGTTGCGTATTCCCATTTTTTCTCGTCGAAAACTGAGCCGATTCGATTATTTTGGGCACAAAAATTTTAAGAAAGAATAGTCTTTGTTAAAATTTTGAAACCTAGACATAGGTCTAGGTTCCTATTATATGTTTTATGTTAAAAGTTTTGGAATTTGTCTGGTAGTCCTCTACTCTCAACAGTGGAAATGGGCCATCGTTTGTAATTATTAGAGGGTCATATTTTCTTTACTTATTAGTTGCTGAAAAAAAGTAAATGACAGGGACGTGTTTACAGCAGACCTTAATTTTATGAAAAAAAAATTATTGCTCTAGAGGCACTATTTAGGAAGAAAATAGGGGAATACATTTGTATGGAGAATCGCAGCCCCTGTTCCCTCGCATAACATAGCATAATCAGCCTATAATCAATGCGGATTGGTGGATGTCACATGTCTTTGAAGTTTTGATTCTAGGACATACCGTTTTCCTCACGATGTTTTCTTTCACCGTTTTGAGAGCAGTAGTGATGAAAATAACAGTTGACAATACTTTATTCCATCCACATTCACACTCGTGGTAAAGCGTTGCGTATGAATTTAGACGACTGTAGGTTGATTTTTGGGACAGTTGATTCGGGTAGAAAAAAGAGACTATTGAGTTGACTGCAAATAGAGAAATATGGAAGAAGAAGACATTTTGCCTCGACCGCAAATTAATTAACATAAGGGTAGGAGGATGTTGAAGTTGAATACAGTGAATAGGTTTCTTCTAGGCAAGCGTGCTCCATCTTCGACTACATCATCGCTTACCATCAGGTGAGATAGTGGTCAAACGCGTGCCTATTAAAAATAAAAATAAAAGTTGGTTTCACTCATTCAATAAATGGATGGTTTTTTTTTTAATAAATGGATGGATGGAAGTTTGTTACTCAATCACGCCAGAATGGCTGAACTGATCTGGATGAAATTTGGCACAGAGATAGATTATAGCCTGTTATAGCACATAACCTATAATTTATAATGGGGGTAGCACTAAATTCCATACGTCGGCTGAAGCTAGTGATCAAATATTTCTTAATAAAAAATACTTTTTCCTTGCACACAGTTAAAGGACGACAGCGTGAAGTTCCCGAAGCCGCGCCTCCACCAGTGCAACAGCACCAACTCCAAGAAGGTTCGTTTAAACCTTCCAGACCACCAAATTAACAACAACTGCCATCCAGTTCAGAGAAGACGGGAAGATACTTTCTTGTAAACTAGAAGTATACCAAAGTCTAACGTCCGTATTCTAGAACAGTGTTCGAAAATGGATCTCGAATTTAAACTCGATTAAAGAAGAGATAAGTATCGAAAGCCCAATTCCTGTACTAAAAAAAATGTTAACATTCAAGTCGATTATTTAAACGTATATTATGTAGACGATATTCATCTCAGCAACAGTTTATGTCTTAAACATGTAAAACCAAAAAAAAAAATTAAATAAAGAAGTTTTTGACAGTTCGCGACTGAGATGCGTATCCGAACGTTCCATAATAATATCTTTGGTAGTCTGCCATATTGGATTTATAATGACGTTACTTAGCTAACCATGCATTGTCATCCAAACTTAATATGTATGCAAAATTTCAGCTCAATCGGAAACGGAAGTGGGTCAAATTTAACTTATAAGATTTTTTTATATAGATAATTAGTTACATGTGAAGTAGAATCAAAGCGTGCTAAAAATAACGTTGCCCCCAAGTCTGTCAGTTTGAAATCAAGGTTAATCTCGCTTGCTTCAACATGGTTCCAGAATACGGGTATATAGAATTATCTTTAATATTTTGTATGTACGTACATGTATACTGTGTAATTTTCATAAGTGTGAAATATGTTAGATTTAAGATGACTTTAAACGAATTGGTTACGATAAAATTTTAAATGATTATAAAACTAATTGGTAAATAATGTTAGTTTTAAGTTGTGTAAGAATTTGAAAACTATAAAGACGTAATGCCAATGGCTTATAAAGAAACTGCCATTTTATTTAAACTACGGGTAAAATAGTTAAATATATAAGAGAACGAATTTGATTTTTTTTTTGTTGACAACATTCATTGTTACTAAAAAAAAAATTAATGTTAAATAAAATCTTTTTTTTTTTGATGCTCACCTGATTCATAGACCTAATCTTATGCCTGAACAATTAAATTGTTATATTCACTACGTATTATAAAACATAGTCCGGGGCCGCGTCTCTCTGTCTGTGTGTTCGCGATAATCTCAAAACTACTGGACGAATTTTCATACGGTTTTCACCAATAGACAGAGTGATTCATGAGAAAGGTTTAGGTGTATAATTTGTACCCGTGCAACGCCGGGGCGTATCGCTAGTATGTACACTAAAACATTGTAATTTCTGGCAAGTTTTAGCAAATGGTTATATTTGCCGTCAAAAGAATACCTTTATGTTTTAACGAGGACCTCACCCATACATTAGGTACTCATATTTATGATTCGAAGATTAAATTTAGTACTTCTGAAATAAAATCCAAACCCGCAACAATTTATTTTCATTTAAAAATGTTAAAAAGGACAATGGGCGCATCGTACCCAGTGCTGTATCAAGTTATGGCATGTGCCATTTGGAAGGTTATTGTAACAGCTTTATTTCATTGTACGGCATCAACAGTCAAATATATGCAGAAAAAAATATGTCTCAATTTATTTTAGTAAGATATTATCAATGTAGTAGATGATGTTTCTATTCCATAGCCTAACGTCGATTTTTGTCGATATGAACATACAAATGAGGTCATTCAATGGTGAACGGTGTCTTCACTTCTGTACTGAACTTTATCTTACGCAAACACAGGTACCTACTAATCTGTAGTAAGCCAGGCAGTGACTGGATTGGCTATCAATGGAAGATCCGCTGAAAATTTGCACGTATAGGTATCGGCCGATTCGCTTTTTGAGGCTTTTATCCATTAAATTAGAATAATACAGTTCTGGGTCCATAACGCTCATTCTCCTTTCCTGACAAGTTATTGTGATTAAACGAATGAAAAGTGTTTTATTATAAAGTAAAGTAGCGAACAAGATACAGGGACTATTTAGAAAAGTATCTACATTTTCGGTCTACTATTTTGTACGACGTTCTAGATCTCTTGAACCAAACGTGTTGTATATAGTTATAACTTAAGTACAGTTCTCGATGTTAATATGGCACTTCGAGTAGCATAATACCATCAACCTATAATGTTCCCACTACTGGGACACAGGTCTCCTCTCTGTGTAAGGGTCTGAGCCGTAATCCACTACGCGGGCCCAATGCGGGTTGGTGGATGACAAATGGCTTCGAAGTTTCCAGGTTGGTTCCAGGACTACGAGTAGTAGAAACAGATTGTCAAATAGGTGCGAGTGACAAAGAAATACTGGTTCGTTGCCACTAGTACCATTAACAGTTCCCTGATGGAACTTCTGGTGTTTTTTTTAATCACTAGTTCAATTTTAAAAGAATCTGAAAGTAATGGAAGAATTTTCTTATCACTAGTTCCACAGTATTATTGTTTCGACGAACTTGGATGTGTAGCATGTTTCCACTAGTATTTTTTTTTTGGTCTTTCTTTGCGTCGTGCTTACCACAAATATACATATTTTCTTTCTTTCTTTCAAACTTTATCTAGAACTCATAACATAACATCCCACCTAACCTACATACCTATCCATATTTCTAGAAAATGTTGTATCATTTAAGGCGTATATATCCGCCAAGTGGCGCCCTCATTGAATAAAAAATTGTAGCAAAGCGTAGAAAATAAAGATTAAAGAATCTTATGTTGCGTTTGTTACTAAGATGATAAGGTATTTTTACGTTGTTAAAACAGGACTCAAAATGTTTCGTATCCAAAGTAGTAAGCAAAAGTGTCAAAAACGGCCGTTTTTGATACTTTTGGGATAGGATTCTTTAATCTTTATTTTCCTTGCAAAGATACGATTTTTTATTCAATGAGGGCGCCACTTATAAATGCGGAGGTAGGCCCTTAAGGCCGAGACATCACCTAAAGCGCGGTCACTCTCGGACTGCATAGAAAAGAAAAAGATGCCCTACGACAAACGCTCGCAATTTATTGCAAAATACGAAGTATTTTATCGATTTGGATTCATTAATACATTTATAAAAAAGAATTAATCACTGGATGCAGTTAAGCATTTGGAATTTTATGGTATATTTTTTATTATTATTATAATTCCGTTTATTCATTTTTATAGACATATTATTTACATTTTTAAATATTTAAATACAAAGGAAAAAAAACATTTAAAAATATAAAGAATAGTATCCCACCGGTATCGGGAATAGGGTCCAAGCTACCGTCGGTCAGGGCTCCAGAGAGAGGAACCGCCTGACAATGCGAGCCGTGTCCAGATGTACTGCTTTCTGAATCAAGCCCTTGATCCAGCCGCCTAACGAGAGCCTCCTGAGGTGTTGGTCGAGGCTCGTGGCTATTAAGCCATTGGCTGACACGACTATCGGTACAATGATCGCTGAGTCCACATCCCACATGTCGACAACCTCGCGAGCCAAGTCAATATACTTGATTTGTTTATCTTTCTCGGCTTTCACGAGGTTCTTATTATGTAATAATTGTTAATGAAGGGATAAACTGCTTTTAACGATAACTGAGAGGTATGTTAGAATTTTTTTTGATGTATTAAATTATGTTAAAAAACCACTTTTTTACCGTTTTTGGAAATCTCCGCCTTAATAGAGGGGCAACCTTACTTCAATCAACCGGGTTTTACGGACTGCTTCTGAGAAGTTCCAGATTGGAAAATCCAATAACACTTTTCCAAACCCGGAAATTGAACCCAAGACCAACGAGACCAACGAAGCAGTCTAAAACTCGATGAACCATATTAAGACCGACAACTTTAACTGTTAGTTCTAAGTGGATATTGTATGTTCAAAACATTTATAATAACTTCTAGAATAAAGGTGCCAAACCAGATTGGAGTCAAACTCTAGTCACTTTGTGTTTTACGTGTATTTTAAAAGTATTATAATGTACATCGAAATGTTGTCTGATATGATGTTTTTAATAGACCAACCAAAAAATAATTACCTGAGACATCTTTTTAAAAACTGACACTGAAAAATTTGAACTTAACTAATCAATTTTTATTTCAATTTTAAAACGATTTCAATTATTTTGTTTCCTATTATAAACATCATTATCAGACGCCATAACCATGTTTATACACTGTATCAAAAAAAGAACATTAGAATAAATGTATGGAATCTATTTGTTTGCTTTTTATTTTGAAATGACACCCTAGACACCCACCAAATTAATAGATAATATTACATAATATCTTTTAAATTCTAGAAAAAGTTAAAACGAAAAAATTACTTCGGGTCTTGATCCATATGAATATAAGGCTAATTTAAGGCTTTGTTAGTTACAGACATAATACAAAACAAAATTTGCATTCACCTTACTCACTGGGCACATGCAGTAGTGAATGCGCCGCGGATGCCGTGCTGGCGCTACACAGCTTATCTCTAAGGACCTTCATATGTCCTTGACGCTCCCACGCACTCTGCTGCTCTCTCTGTTTGTTAAAAAAGAAAAAATAAGTTACGTACATCGATTAAGGCAGCTCTCCCGAAAAAGTTTGATCAAAACGTGCAGATAAAGCAGCCTTTCGTCGGCACTTACAAAGAAATTACATCTGAAAAAAAAAACAACGGGTTGCACAACGGTAGTGGCGGCAGAAGTGAAAACTTGAACATTAACGTTGTGCATTTTTGAATATTTTGGAATCGTCTTACGAATTTTCGATCAGGTCACGTGTCCTGACGCGAGTTTAACCTTTTATACCCATCCCAAGAAAAGTGCTCAACGCCGCTATATAAGTCTTCACTTCAAAATTATAATATACATGATATGATATGTAATTTGGTTTAACCATAATTTTTGCTTGATTTTTTTTTATGAAAAAAAAACACCAAATCTCCTCCAAATCGTTGAATCCACCCCTGTTCCTTCCCTGCCTGAGTGCCCAGGGGTGCGGTAACTCATTTTCAGAATTTATCCGCTACCCCTAGGCATGCAGGCACAAAACCATTTTACTCCTTAATTTTCTATCAAAAGAGTATAAAAAAATATCTACTGCTTTGTAATACAAAATGTAAAAAAAACTTTTTTACAAAAAAAACAACCGACTTCCAAAAAAAAATACACTAAAAATTTAAAAATAACTTTAATTTCGGAAGTCGGTGTTTGTGTTTTATTTCTTCGATATTTGACACCGACTTCCGAAATTAAAGTTATTTTTAAATTTTTTTTTTTGGAAGTCGGTTGTTTTTTTTTGTAAAAAAGTTTTTTATTTTTCGCTTTTTAGTTGTTATACCCCAGAACTAAAAACCCCAATAACATGGAACGTGGAATTTATACATTTGGAGAACACAAAAACGTCATCAAGATGCGTATTTTTCGTTTTTGTTCAGTTTCTCAAAAAGCGCTCAAGCAATTTCGATAAAAATAATATGGGACCACCTCGGGAGTATATTCTTTCGGATAAAAAAAGAATTTTGAAAATCGGTCCACAACTGACGGAGAAACGCGCGGACATACATAAAACAAAAAAAAAAAAAAAAAACAAAAAACATTCACACAATCGAACATAGAACCTCCTCCTTTTTCGAAAGTCGGTTAAAAATGATTTGATTTTGTTTCTTTTTAAAAAAAAATAATAAATTATAATATTTTAATTATAATAAATTAAAAATGCGTCTAATTTGGGACAGCGCTCCTTGATGGGCGAGTCCTATTACTGGATGGACGTACGATGCGTTGCGTGATCTCAGCACAGAACATGCAAGCTCAAGGCTGTTGGCATTTTAGTTGTGTCTTAATTTTAAAGTACAATTATTAGAAATGCTAAAGTTAGATTATACCTAAAGAAATAAATAATTAACTAAATCTTTTTCAAACAAAATCACAGCTGCCAACCAAGTAAATCTCCATCCACCATTAATAACAGAGATAAAAGCAGATTACAGAATTTATCCGCAATAATTTATTAGGTGTCAACTTGAAACGAAATCATACTCATATTTAAAGACTGAAGGATTTAGCTTATCTTAGAATGTTACTGCAATAAATAATAATGTTGTTCAGGTGGCGTAACACCAGTAGAAATAAACACAAAACGAACAATAGGGTACCGTAGTAGCACAATAATGCGGATTAAGAATGTATAATAACGAATAATAATTTGTTGTTTCATGAACATTTAAACGGTTTTGCCGGCTCACTACGTCTAAAAACGGGCCCACATATGTCGCTGGTAACAGAAGAAGCGTGTGATTTTATTTTTGTATATTTTTACATGGTTCATAAACTTCCTCCTTTCCTCCTCCTCCTCCTCCCGTTTACACAACTAACAACGTTATATTATGTATAAGTAACTAGCTGACCCGGCAAACGTTGTTCTGCAATTAAAAAATGGGGATCGGTAGGAGATTGAAATCGTTATTTATGATACTAGTGCGGTAAGTTGGTTTTTACAAACGAGTAGACGAATGTAAACCCGAGACGAAGTCGAGGGCTTACCATAGTCACGAGTTTGTAAATACAATCCGCACGTGTGTCATACAACGTTTTTCAACACATTTGCGAGAAAACAGTACCTATAATAAATAGGTGATGAAAAAACTTTTGTTTTTGATGTGAAACATCTATTGGCGCGGCTTGGCAGTAAAACCGCAAGAATGTCGTGACGGCATGACGCCGTCGTGCCACGAAGCCCCCACTACGCTACCGCTCTCGACTCCCTTCTCCCTAGAAACATCTATGCGAAAAAAAGTAACAAAACAAAAACCAACAACAACAACTAACAACCAACATCAACAAACAACGACAACAATTGTTACGCAAGCATAACCGAGGCAAATCGCTATAGTGTGCATCGCCCTGAATTCACATAACAACATAGCGCGATGCTCAGAAGCTGACGCGGCACAACTGCCTCGTGTCGACCGAAGCTGACACCGTTTCCGCGGGCCGTCGCCAACTTCAACTTACGTGGGAACGGCACTTTTACGTCAATCGCTGACCATATAGTACATTTAGTTATTAGCTAGATTAAAGTTATAATTGTAATTTTTGTGAATTCTAATTAAACATTAATTAAATAAAATTGGTTTTTTTTGCATCTTCTGCTGCCTCCGAACTTAATTGGCGCAGCCGGTAGGATACTCGAAGTATATTAGGTACGTGACGCGTCAAGATTTCCCCTAAAATCGGACCGAAGTCCCGCGTGGCTTACCGATTCTCGAGTATCCTGAATCTACATACATCGTGAGGCGCCAGCAGAGGTGAATCCAGACATCGATTCGGCAAAGAAGACCATGTTGTAAGTGCTTTAAATCTTTCAAGTCCTTACTGTCCTATTTTTAAACTTGATTTTTACCTATCATTTACTATAAACTATTTTCATTTTTCCGTTTTCCTTTCAGTTCTAGTTATAATTATAATTGATTTTATGTGCATGATTTGTTTTTAGCTATTTTATATATTAGAATTCAAGATTTTCCACCCAAGAGTGTCGCGTAATCGTAGTTTAGACAGTAGTAGGGCGAATAGGCTTATTGCTATAGACAATTAGGTGAATCAGTACTACCGGATACAAATATGTCTCACGACAAAGTAGGAGAAATTTTTAATTCGCTCCGGGTTCTGCCTGAATTCGATGGCAACCCTAATGTGTTAACCCGTTTTGTAAATCTTTGTGACCAACTAGTGCTCGCATATTTCAAAACTGAACCGGGTAACGAGTTAACCAATTTGGCACTCATAAATGGCATTTTAAACAAGGTTACAGGTTCCGCGGCTCGATTAATAAATACGAGTAGTAACGGTATTCCCGAGAATTGGATTGGTATTAAAAGCGCGCTAATTAATAATTTTGCTGACCATCGTGATGAGACCGCTTTATATAATGACTTGTCCTTACAAACTCAGGGGTCTTCTACCCCACAGGAATTCTATGAGCGATGTCAGAATTTGTTCAGCACAATTATGACATACGTCACATTGCATGAAACTGTGTCTACTACAGTTACGGCGAAGCGAGACCTTTATAAGAAATTGACCTTACAATGTTACTTACGCGGTTTAAAGGATCCCTTAGGCTCTAAGGTTCGTTGCATGCGTCCCGAGACGATGGAAAAAGCACTCGAGTTCGTCCAGGAGGAGCTTAATACACTTTATATGCAGCAGCGTATCGAAAGCGGGTCTAGCAAGAAAGATAACAATCAGCAGCCTCCCAAGCCTAACTCTAATCTACCTCTGAACCAGATTATGCAGCAATTCCCTACAATGGGCGTACCCGGTCCCTCGAAACCACAGTTATATAGCATGCCCGGTCTCCCGCGTCCCCAACAGTACTTCCCTCAACCCAATCAGGGTTGGCGGCAAAACATGCCCCAATTACAACAACCTCGTGGCCCCACTCGGACTCAGCAGATGTTCCAAGCACCACCTCCAAATTTTAATGCTCAGAGTAATACATTTAGACCTCCGGGTGGTGTACCCATGCCACAAAATACTAGCTATAATAGTACACCGCGTCCCATGAGTGGCGTCACCCACTTTGTGCCTAAACCGGAATACCCATTACTATGTATGACTCTCGCAATGCTAACATTTATGAAGAAATTATACCAGCTCAGACATCTAAATTAGTAAGATTGCCTATAAATTCCCATGATGGCGACGTATTCGTTCCCGACCAAATAATTAGTAACTGCTTAATTTCTGACTGTTTCACAACTGTAAAAAATAATAGAGGTTGGGTACAAATTTCAAATGAGTCACCTAATGACGTAATTTTCTCTATGGATCGTCCCATTACCGCCGAACTATTTAATGTAGAAAGCGAACAGGTAGATCAATTAAGCAACCGTACGGAGGAAGTTTTACGACGCCTCCGGACCAACCATTTAAATCCAGAAGAACTAGCAAATCTAAAAACTTTATGTGCCCGGTACTCTGACGTTTTTAATCTCGAAGGAGAGCCTCTAACATTTACAAACAAAATAAAACATAGGATTAGAACGACCGATGAAATCCCCGTCCATGCTAAAAGTTACAGATATCCGTATATCCATAAACAAGAAGTTAAAGACCAAATTAATAAAATGCTCGAACAGAATATAATCAGGCCTTCGGACTCTGCGTGGAGCTCTCCCATTTGGGTGGTCCCCAAAAAGGCAGATGCTTCGGGTAAAGCCAAGTGGCGACTTGTCATAGACTTTCGTAAAGTCAACGAAAAAACTATAGACGATAGATATCCTATACCTATCCATTTCGGACATATTGGACAAATTAGGTAAATGCCAATATTTCAGTACACTCGACCTTGCCAGCGGATTCTACCAGGTGGAATTAGACCCCTCCGATATACACAAAACTGCCTTCAATGTAGAAAATGGCCACTATGAATTCCTCAGGATGCCGATGGGATTGAAAAATTCTCCGGCAACATTCCAGCGTGTTATGGATAATATCCTGAGAGATCTCCAGGATATATGCTTAGTGTATTTGGATGACGTCATCCTGTTCAGCACATCCCTGCAAGAGCATATTATCAATCTAGAAAGGGTTTTTAAAAGACTCCGAGAATCCAACTTCAAGATACAAATGGACAAGTCCGAGTTCTTGAAGCTGGAGACAGAATTTTTAGGCCATGTCATATGTAAAGACGGAGTTAAACTTAGGTTAGGGAAAGGTTAAATTTATTAAAACAATTAGATATGTATGCTTTGAACTTAGAGAAAAGTACTAGGAAATACCAAACTGACACGGAAGACTTGCAGTGTGAACTTGATCGGTTACAACAGCAACTAAGCTCAATGACCACTAAATATAGAGCCTCAGAGAAACAAATGAAGGAATATGTGTTGGCAATGAATGAGCTGGTTAGCTTACAAAAATCAAACTGTGAACATTGCCAATCACCATCAATGGCATCTACTCCGGACCATTCATTGCCAATAATATAATACCACCTTACCGCAGTCTTGTGCCAGTTTGCCAGTAGAAATGACTAATTGTTTATCGCAACAAAGTGTAAATAAAGAAATAGTTATCTATTGTGATGAGATTGGAAAGGATTTAGGCCACTTTTTGATAAATGAATATCCGGGACACTCTATAATGAATAACTGCATGCCTGGTTGTACTTTGTTGGAAATAATGAAAGAGATTATAAAATGTAATTTTAACCAGGATACTATACTCATAATTTTAGTTGGTGATAGGGGTACCGTGAACAAAGGAGAATTGCTCCAATATTATAGAACCTTGTCTGACCTTAATTTAAGAAAAATTGTGATGTTCACTTTCCCTTATAGCCAAAGTTTGCCACAGGAAGAAAATCAAATTAGATATCATATGAATATAAAATTGCACAATTTGTTATTTAATAATAACTTATTCCATCTCATTGACCTTAACAATTATATTGGTAATCGTTTTTATTTGACAAAAGATAGGAATCATATAGATAGATACTATCTTTCAAATTATTGTAGGAGACAGATAGCTGTGTCGCTATCATATTTATTTTGTATAACAGCCAAGAATTTGGCTAAACAAATTGCTTCTATTGAGCAATGCAATGACATTTTTCATAATTCTGCCAATGTCTTGGCATCAAATTTTGACATTATTAATAATTTAAATTAGAAATTAAGACAACAGAGACAATCTCTAGCAATTATTTAAAGAATGGTGAAAACAATGTTTTAAAATCAACAAATAGTATCAACCTGGTGCACCAAAATATTTATGGTTGTATGGGCAAGGATTTAGAAATAGAATTATTCCTTAAATTTAACAATGTAGATATTCTTTGTATAACTGAACATTGGCTTAAAAGCCATCAGATTATGTTTAATTATAGTAATCACCAGGTTGGTAGTTCGTTCAGCAGAGTAAACGCTATACATGGTGGCTCATTAATTTTCATAAATAATATACTTAAGTTTAAAGACCGCAAGGATATTGTGAGCCTCTCTGTTGAACAGACAGTTGAAATTGCCTGTATTGAATTGGAGCAGTTTGTTATATTAAGTGTGTACAGACCACCTAAAGGATTGTATGATTGTTTTGAAAAAGTAATGGATGAAGTGTTGCAAAAAATTTGTAACTCTAGTAAGTCTGTCATCGTTTGTGGCGACTTCAACGTTAATTTGTTAGAAACTTCTAGCCTAAGCACTAAAATTATAAGTTTGTTTCAGTCATACAATCTTGTAAATCTATTTATGGAGCCTACTAGAATAACCCCCACTACTGCATCTTGCCTAGATAATATTTATGCAGATATTTTACCTACCCACAAAAAAATTATTAATTTATTAGACTCTGATCATAGTGGACTATTGATCACTATACCAAATATAAACAAATATAAACGAAAAAAAGATATCACTGTTAACCCAAAATCTAAAGGTCACTTGGAAACATTTAAAACTAAACTCTCAAATAAAATCCCACTTTTGTCAACTAATGATGACCCTAATCAACATTATAATGATTTTTTCAAAATGTATTGCACGCAATTTGATACTACTTTTATTCCTAAGACGATTTCGGTAAATAGCAATACTTCCTTCAGTGACTGGGCCACCATTGGTATTAATAAAAGTAGAAAACGGCTGTATGAGCTGTATGAAGAACGGACTTATATTAACACTGTAGAATTTAATTTATATGTTAAGAATTATTCTAAATTATTTAAAAAAGTATGTTATTTGGCGAAATCTCGCTACTTAAGTTCAAAAATTAAAAATAGTAGTAATGTAATTAAAATGACTTGGGATATTATTAATAGCGAAACGGGAAGGTCTTGCAACCGAAGTAGTGATTACAGCCTTGCTATTGATGACAGTATCATTAAATCAGATTCGCAAGTCGCCGCGGCATTTGAAAATTTCTTTGCAGAGATTCCCGTATCGACTACAAAATCTCTAAATTCATCACCAACTGCTGCAGAAATTTTACTTAAAGAAAACGTTCCAGTTTGTGAATCCCAATTTTATTTCCAATATGTCACTTGTAATGATGTAATCAAAACTTTTAATACTTTAAATGTTAAAAAGACTGCAGATCTATGGGGCAATTCTGTTGACGTTGCTAGGTCTATTATAGACATTGTAGCACCTACTTTAGCAGTAATTTTTAATAATTGTATAGATTGTGGTGAGTTTCCTGATCTAATGAAATATAGTAAAATTATACCATTGTTTAAATCGGGTAGTACATCAGACCCTACTAATTATAGACCTATATCAGTGCTACCTACTTTTAGTAAAATTTTTGAGAAAATTATTTTAGATCAAATTCAAAGATATTTTAATAAGCACAAATTATTACACAACAAACAGTTTGGTTTCACAAAGGGTCGTTCAACAACTGATGCTGGTGTTGAACTTTTGGGACACATTTATAATGCATGGGAAGATAAATGCGATGCGTTGGGCATTTTTTGCGATTTGTCTAAGGCTTTCGATTGCGTTCTCCATGATACATTGATCAGGAAGCTGCACTACTACGGAGTCCGGGGCGCCTCTCTGGATCTTCTTACTTCATACTTGAGTAATAGGATTCAGAGAGTTGATGTGAACGGCAAAAGGTCTTCCGGGTCTGTAGTCAGAATGGGGGTTCCTCAAGGCTCAATTCTGGGTCCTTTTTTGTTTCTAATCTATATCAACGACTTGCCTTACCTCATAAAGGATAAACATGATATAGTGCTGTTTGCAGATGACACTTCACTTTTATTTAAACTCAAACGTCAGCAGGTGGTTGTTGATAATGTAAATAATGCTCTTTCAACTGTAGTTAACTGGTTTAATGTCAATAATCTTCTCCTTAACGAGAAAAAAACAAAATGCATAAAGTTCACATTACCCAATGTAATACAAGTGAACACTAGTGTGTCAATAAAGGGTGAAGAGTTGAAACCCGAGGATTCCACAGTGTTCTTAGGTTTAACTTTGGATGCGCAGCTTCAGTGGAGCCCCCATATAGATAAACTGTCCAAAAAACTTAGCTCTGCAGCATACGCCGTAAGGAAAATTCGTGGTTTAACTGATTTAGAGACAGCTCGTTTAGTATACTTTAGTTATTTTCATAGTGTGATGTCGTACGGCATTCTGTTGTGGGGAAATGCCGCCGATATTCAGACAATTTTTGTTTTACAGAAAAGGGCTATTCGTGCAATTTATAAATTAAGTCCCAGACACTCCCTCAGAGACAAATTTAAAGAGATTAATATTATGACTGTTCCCTCTCAATATATTTATGAGAATCTCATGTATGCACATAAAAATATTAATCTGTTTAAAAGATACAGTGATATCCATAGCATAAATACTAGGAACAAACACAAATTTATTGTACCAAAAACCAGGCTCAAGAAAAAAATAGGTGGTTCGTTTAGATGTCAATGTATACGTTTCTATAATAAACTTCCTAGCCAAATTCAAGAACTAAGCATAAATAAATTTAAATCATTTATTAAACGTAAGCTATGCCAGAAAGCTTTTTACACAATTAATGACTTTCTTGAGTACAAAAAGGCGTGGGATTGAGCTGCTTCAATGATATACATGAGCCATTGTTTTCATATGTACTACTTACTGATGAAAAATTTTTTATATATATATTTTTTTTTAATATTCGTTTTGACATGAATACTTGTATAGTATTGTATTATATTTTTTATTTTATTTTTTTATTGACATTTTATTATTATTATTTTTTTTTTTTTTGACTTGAATACTTTGTTAAGTATTATATTTATTTTTATTTTTTTGATTGACATATTATGATTACTATTTTGTTTGACACAAATATTTACGTTGTAAAGTATTATATTTTTATTTTTTTTTGATTACTTAATTATTGTAAATGTGAGGACTATGTGGGTTATTATTATTATTTTCTCCTCCTTTTTACAGTAATTTTCAACGTTGTCTGACAGTTTGAGTACTTTTGCGGCCTACCCAAATGTCTTTTCTTTGGTATTGTTCGTCATGTCATTGAGCTCCTTAGTGGTTTTTAAGTTGAGCTATTCGACTATTGACAAATGCTTGCACTGACTGGACAGGTCCACTCAAATATGTTTGGTTCTTTCTTCAAAAGACCACTACAGACACTAAGCTGCATGGTCCTCATATAGAATAATGTGAATGCGAGAACTATGTATGTCGTTATATTCATGTAGATTTTATGATTGTCTGGCAGTTTGAGTATTTTTTGCGGCCTACTCAAATGTCCTTACTTTGGTATTGTTCGTCGGTTCGTTGAGCACCTCAGAGTTCTGAGTTGAGCTTCGCGATGACTGACAAATGCTTGCACTGTCTGGACAGATCCACTCGAATTCGTGTGTTGCTTTCTTCATAAAGCTCATCCCAGACATAAACGTACATGGTTCTCATATGATCTAACCAGTCCACATTGTATGGATTTGAACACTAAAAGAGACTTTGACCTCTGAGTTTGTTTCGGTGTTTCTTCTCAGGGTAGTCAGCTAGGAAACACCGGCCTCATCTAGCTTAAACTGACAAAAAACATTGACGTGTAAAAGTGTTCCTTGTAACCTATTTACTGAATAAACATCATTTATCATTTATCAAACCGAATCCAACTAAAATCAGCGTTATAAAAGATTACCCATTACCTAAAACTACTACAGAAATTAAGCGTTTTCTCGGTCTACTCGGATATTATAGGAAATTTATACCGGATTTCGCACGTATCACCAAACCCATGACCCAATGCTTAAAAAAGGGAGCCAAAATAGTCTGTGATCAGAATTACGTAAGTTGCTTTGAGCATTGTAAGAAATTATTAACAAATGACCCGATTTTGCAGTATCCAGACTTCACCAAAGAATTTTTATTGACCACCGATGCTTCCAACGTCGCATTGGGGGCCGTATTATCTCAGGGTCCAATAGGTTCAGACAAGCCCATTGCATACGCTTCTAGAACCCTGAATTCAAGTGAACTTAACTACAGCACGATAGAGAAGGAATTGCTTGCTATCGTGTGGGCTTGCAAATACTTTCGACCTTACCTATTTGGCAGGAAATTCAAAATTATTACTGACCATAAGCCTCTGCAATGGGTCATGAGCCTCAAAGAGCCTAATTCCAGACTTACACGATGGCGTTTAAAGTTATCAGAATACGATTTTTCGGTTGTTTATAAGCAGGGCAAATTTAACACCAATGCGGACGCCCTATCCCGCTTAGAGATTCACAATGAAGACGTAAGTTCAATAATTGCTAACCCATCCGAGAAGAATCAATCAGCCGATGATTTCCGGACAATCACAGCCTCGGAGGCCCCGAGTAACTCCCACACTTTAACTGTCCATACCGACCGCGAAAACCCCATTCTAGAAGTCCCAATCACAGATCAACCACTTAACAAATTTACTAAACAGTTAGTACTCACTGTCGTAGGCGATATCAAAGGGAGACCAACAGTCACAAAACCCTTTGAAACGCACACGCGTACCACAGTTCAAATATCAGAATCCAATCTTGAGGAAGATGTCATTAGTGCTATTAAAGAATATGTCCATCCCAAAATCAAAACAGGCCTACTAATAAATCCACCATTAGCGATGTATACGGTTATCCCAATAATTCAAAAGACATTTAAAAATTCGGCCATGAACCTTACGCTTACGAAAATCGAACTCGAAAACGTAAGAGAATATCTAAGGCAACAAGAGATAATCAACAAACATCACGACGGTAAAACAAATCATAGAGGCATAACCGAATGCTACCTAGCCCTGTCTCACAAGTACTTTTGGCCTAAAATGAAGGAGCACATTACTAAATTTATTAATGTATGCACAGTTTGCGGCCAGGCCAAATATGACCGACACCCTCTAAAACAACAGTACCGTCTTGTCCCTCCACCAGGTAAACCTTTCGAAACTGTTCATTTAGACCTGTTAACTATTCAGAGCGAGAAATTCCTAACTATCGTTGACGCTTTCTCAAAGTACGCTCAAGCGTATTTCTTGATGGGACAGCAGTAAGTGTAGTGCAAGCGTTATTAAAATTCTGTACCCATCATGGAGTACCTTACACAATAGTGACAGACAACGGACCAGAGTTCACAAACCAGCTGTTTGCCGAGTTCACAAGACTACATAAAATCCAGCACCACAAAATAGCACCCCACACTCCCAATGAAAACGGAATTGTGGAGCGATTCCACTCAACAATCTTGGAACACCTACGTATCTTAAAGGTGGAACAAAAGAATGAACCCATTTTAAACTTGATAAATTATGCCCTTCTGGCTTACAACAGCTCTATACATAGTTTGACAAAATGTAAACCAATCGATGTTATCACAGGACACTTCGACCCACGTGACCCACTGGACATAGATTTAACCACCCATTTGCTACAACAGTATACAGTAGAACATAAGAACAAAATGACTAATGCTTATAATTTAATTCATGAGTCCAGCTTAATCCAACGTAAGGATTTAATAGATGCTCGTAATAAATCTAGAGAGACGGAAAACCAGTACTCACCCGAACAACAAATATTTGTGAAAAACCCCCTTGCTTCTCGACAAAAGATAGCACCCCGCTATACGCATGACACCGTCATGGCCGACCTACCAATACATATCTATACGCGCAAAAAGCGTGGACCAATTGCTAAATCCAGGTTAAAGAGAGTGCCTAAAAGTGCCCAACTGTTGCAGGACTCTCCTAGTACTTCATCTTCTCCTGCATTCGGCTCTAACACAGGAGATAAAACTTGAAAATCTTGACGATGGCCCAGGCGTATTACCCTTTAAACTAGGTCCCTGTAACATAGTATCTCATTACCATTCGTTTCTGCAACACGTAAATCTTCAGGAGTTACAGGATAAGGTTAATGTCGTTCATAATCAATTAAAAGGAATAAGTCCCGATCTTCACAATAAGAGCCTCTCTTTATTCCAACCTCATATTGAATACTTAGAGGATCAGCTTCAAACCGTCATTGACCAATTGCAGTCATTTGAAACTACTCGTTCTAAAAGAGGTCTCGTAGATGGTCTCGGTTCTGTCGTTAAAAGCATAACCGGTAACCTTGATTATACAGATGCGGATCATTTTAATAATGCGATCAAATCTCTTCAAGATAATGAAAACAAATTATTAACGGAATTTAACAACCACGTGAGTTTAACTAAAACTTGGATAACTCAGCACTCTAAAATAGTAGATAACATGGTAGATAACCAAATTAAATTAACAGCCTTAGTCAGAAATATGAGTCGAAGTCTAGAGGAAGGAAATCATGAATTAATTCAATATGCTCATCTAGGACAAACAATCTTAATAGTTAGTGACAACGTTGACAGACTGTCGCGAGAAATATCTAAATTACAGAACGTACTAGCGTTTATACGGACGTCTACAGCACACCATGACGTAATTAGTTTAAATACCACTAGATCTATAATAAGTAGATTAACTAGGCTTTATGGTAGTGATAAGGTATTAGATATAGGAGCTCGTGAATATTACGACGTCATACAGTTAGGTTCATATTATATAGGTAATGAAATAGTTATAGTTTACAAATTCCCAATCATCCTACCTCAGACATATGATCTATACAAAATATCCATAGTCCCAAACAAAAACCATGAGATTCTTGTCCCTCGTTTCCAATTCCTTGCTATCCATTCGAAAGATTTCAAGTACATAGAGGCTGAATGCCCGAAGTCCACTAAGGGGTATCTATGTGAAGAGATACACAACGTACAAAGCCGAACGTCGCCGGACTGTATTGGAACCCTCATCACGCAGCAGCAAAGACTTCCCGAATGCAAACCAGTCGCAATATCTCTTCAAAAACCAGCCTACGAGAAACTCGACGACCGTCATTATACTATCAACCTCCCAACTCTGACGAAAGTACGCCTGTCATGCGAACAAGACCTCCACAAGTTACTGCAAGGAAGTTACCTCGTCATGCTTCCTCACAACTGTTTTATCCAGACAGCAGAGTTCGTCATCTCAAACTCCAACGACCGATTGAAGGGTCAAGCCTTGAAGATAATAGATGTCCCTAAGGAAGATACACCTAGCCCGGCAGCATACCCGCTATTCAAACTCAACTCTATCAACTTAGATGATCTACACGCAACCAATAAGGAGATTTCACTGCAGTCGCCAGTACACTTTGACACACATGAAACTAGCAGCCTCTATCATACAACTATACCGCTGTATGTGTTACTACTCAGTGCATGTGCACTATTCGCTCATTTCATTTACCGAAACAAATGAAGATTAAGAAAGAACCTGCCAACGACCAGGAGGCTCAGCAGCACAGCATCTATGCCGTCCCGGAGACGCAAAGGAGTAGCACAGATCATCTCCCAGCGCAATTTACGACCAAGGTCTTCAATAGTCGCTGTTCTACGGGGGGAGGTGCTACGCAAGCATAACCGAGGCAAATCGCTATAGTGTGCATCGCCCTGAATTCACATAACAACATAGCGCGATGCTCAGAAGCTGACGCGGCACAACTGCCTCGTGTCGACCGAAGCTGACACCGTTTCCGCGGGCCATCGCCAACTTCAACTTACGTGGGAACGGCACTTTTACGTCAATCGCTGACCATATAGTACATTTAGTTATTAGCTAGATTAAAGTTATAATTGTAATTTTTGTGAATTCTAATTAAACATTAATTAAATAAAATTGTTTTTTTTTGCATCTTCTGCTGCCTCCGAACTTAATTCAATTAACAACAACCACCACCAACAACAACAAACAACAACAACGATACCCCACACCATGCGATAGCCGAGAAAAAAAACATCCCCACTTTACGTGTACAGGCTGTACACTAAAAAAAATTTTTTTTCACGATTTTTTTTTAAATAATAATGTGATATGTGATAATCCATGCCAAATTATAACTTTCTAGTACTAAGAGTCTCTGAGCTAAGCAGCGGACGGACGGTCAGACGGACATGGCGAAACTAAGATTTCCTGGGTGACTTCGGAACCCTAAAAAGGTTTGTATAATTTGGTTTTAAGTAAAATGCAATTATATCTACAAAACATAAACCAGGCTAGTGCGAGTTGGACTCGCACTAGCTTGAAAAACCGGGGACCTTCATAGGTGATCCCATGAGGGTTCTCGGTTTTTTCATTCGGAGGCACGGAACCCTAGAAATCAACTTTTCCTGGGTGACTTCATAAAAAAATTATAAGTATCTAATCTATTAATGAACACAATCAATAACACCACCGTTACATCAATAAATATCTAATTAACTTGCACAAGTAAACTTAGTTATACATACATTAACACACCAGAAAAATCCCATCCACAGTAGACTACTAATCCGGGCCTGCGGACGGCGAGTAGTGGGTAGCTCGCCGTCCGATCAGTACCAGGCCCGAGAGTCCACGGCGCGTAGTGTTCCACGCGTGCCTCAAAGAGTTGTCAGCAATAAGGACGGGGCCTGTCATGGCCGGTGCCTGCCCGGGGGTTGAGGATAAATTCGAAACAGAGTTACCTCGCCCCTGAGCACTCAGGGCAGGAAGGAAACACGGGTGGGTTTTAGTCAGTAAGAGTCTGACACGCCCTCCCGCTCCACCCTAGAGTGGCAGAAGTCATTGGAAGATTTCCCACCCTACAAAAAAAAAAAAAAAACCAGTAGACTACCAGGGCAACGACGGAAGAGCCAAGCATTTTCTGTGTGAAATTGCGTTTTTCCGTAATTAATTTTCATGTCAGGATGTTGGTTGTGTTTTTTAGAAGCCGTTTTAATAATTTGACGATGTCCCTTGATTTTTCAAGCGCGGATGTTATAAAGCTTTCTTTGTCTTAGTCAAAATATTTTTACGCTTTTTGATTTTCTTTTTACGGTTAGTTAAGGTTTTTCTTTTTTTGTTGCCTGTTTCTGGTCTGCTCACTATAAACGTTATAAAACGTTGTTAAAGAACCTACCTACTTTATTCAACATCATATCTAAAGGTTACTTGAAGACACTGTAGAAAAAAAATACACAAAAAATTTAAAAATAACTTTAAATTCAGTGTTTCTATTTTATTTCTTCGTTATTTGACACTGACTTCCGAATTTAAAGTTATTTTCTAATTTTTAGTGTATTTTTTTTTGGAAGTCGGTTGTTTTTTTTTTGTAAAAAAAGTTTTTTTTTTATTTTTCAGTTTTTAGTTGTTATACCTCAGAACAAAAAACCCCAATAACATGGAACGTGAAATTTAAACATAGTCTTAATTGGAGAACACCAAAACGTCATCTAGGTATACGTATTTTTCTTATTTGTTCAGTTTTTCAAAAAGCGCTGAAGCAATTTCGATAAATTTTGTATGAGACTACCTCGGAAGTATATTCTATCGTATAAAAAAAATTGAAAATCGGTCCTCAATTGACAGAGAAATGGGCGGAAATATACATACAAAACACACACACATACAGCCGAACATAGAACCTCTTCCTTTTTCGAAGTCAGTTAAAAATTGATATCGTATCAATCAATAAAATAATCGATATTGATAAATCACCAGTAAGTAGGAACCTATATACAAAACAAAGTCAAGTTAGTTACACCATTTATAACTCGAAAACGGCTGTACCAATTGTGATGATCTTTGATTTGTTGGATTTATCTCCACCCCCCATAGCAGAAAAACTATTAAAACATCGAAAAAAAAATCACGAAAAAAAAAGTAATGAAGAAAATTCATATTCTCATACAAATTTTGTATGGACGGATGTTATCTTCATTGATTCTGAGGCGCTACGAAGGTCGCCAGGACAACTAGTACATAGATAAATCAATTTATTTATATGCAACAAAAATAATCCTTAACGAACTACAAATACATTAGTTTACATTATTTGTAGTTTTAATTACCCAAAGGTTTTTTTTTTTGATGGGTGCAAAAATCTATGGAAAAGGAAAACGCACATGCATAAAAAATACAACTTTCTTCGAGCACACTGTACATTCTTAAAACGTCACTAAACTCGAACAAAAAATATCATAGCAATCAAGTTTTCCAAAGACCTAGACTACTAAAATCCCGCAGTGTCAAGACATCGTAACACAAAATGGTTTCAAATAAAAATCCACAGTTTGGCCCGAACTATATTGTGTCTCTGATTACTTTTACTGATGTTTCAAAATGACAAAACATATTTCAGTCAAACACAGGATACAGCTATTATTTCAGACATGTTTTTAGTGTTTGTAAAGCTTGAGAAAGCAATTTGGCGTTAGTAGTTAGTAACACTACCAAGTGTTGGTAAAACTAATGTTTTAAAGCTACGTTAAAAGATATGTCTTGGAGAGAAATTGGTGTCTAGGTGGAGATTTTGAATACCTATTTCATAAACAAAACTTTATGTATAGTGCTGTAAAAAAAGTTTTTTCAAAAAATACAACCGACTTCTAAAAATTGCAAAATAACTTTAATTTCAGAAGTCGGTGTTTGTATTTTTGTGTTTCTTCATTGTTTGACCCCGACTTCCAAAATTAAAGTTATTTTGCAATTTTTAGAAGTCAGTTGTATTTTTTTTAAAAAGGTTTTTAATTTTGTCTTTTCAGTTATTTTTAATTGTTTTTGTACACCAGAAGTAAAACTAAATATTAAAGTTATGCCCGAATGGATAACACCAATAACATAGAATTTGAACATTTGGAGACAATCAAAACATCATCTGTGTTTACATATTTTATATTTATGTTGATTTTTTCAAAAAAAATGATGAATCAATTTCGATAAAATTTATATGGGACCACCTCTGAAGTACCTACCATACAAAAAAATAATCATCAAAATCTATTCACAAATGGTGGAGATATCGCGTAAAAAAAAAAAAAAAAACACAGACGAATTAAGAACCTCCTCTTTTTTGAAGTCGGTTAAAAAATATGAAAACCATTGAAAAGGAAGTATTTTTCACATCTTCAAACCCATACAGTCAATTTGTAAAAACAAATGACATAAAGAGTTAATATACAGATTCCTAAAAAAAAAAGATTCCTAAAGATTTCCAAATTCGAAATTTAAATAAATTTTTCATAAGCTGCTTTTCTTACTAGGCTATTCTAAGAACTTTCATTTTAATTTTTTCCCGAATCTATCTGTATTTCGCCCAAATTAAAAAAAAAAACTTTACACATCCCTTCGTCATCAAGATACTGTACTAAAATAACTGACACAATTGTCAGATAGTTCTCAAACAAATTACATGCGTGGGCGTCGATATAATTGACGATATATCTCCCCAATCTATTCTACTAATAACAGCTAAAACTTTCATAACTCAATCCTGTAACTACTACCAACTACTTATTTACTTATCCGATGTCAATAAATAATTGCCCAACTAGTGTCCGGTAGGAAAACAACAGTGTCATATGATAAATCATATATCTAGCCACAGAGCACTGAGACTCGGTAACTGTTAGAGGCGGCACTGTCAAAATTTTCCATAAAAAAACCAAAACCCTACTGCAAAACAATTATAAAGTTCCAAATATGTTAGTTTTTAAGCAATCCGATGCTGATTGTAATATTTGTTTTAGATCAATCGCAGTTATGTGCAGTGTTTTTTTTCTTTATTTCTTACATTATTTTTGAAATAGCCTCCTCAAGTTCGTTATTTTGATATCCCACATGACCACGTATATGCAAAAAATTATTATGAATAAGTTCAGTGGTTTAAGCGTGAGATGGTAACAAACAAACAAACTTAATGTCGCATTTATAATGTAAGAAAGTAAGGATAAGGAAGTGAGGATGATTAGGATGTCTACTCCAATCACTGCCAGTGCGCAGTGCGCAGTGATTCCGTGCTCTGTGTATCTTGCAGATTTATATCCAGTATATGTATGATGAACTGGGCATAAGGTTGAGTTATAGTGATATTGACCTTTCCTAAGCTTTGTTTGCGCAATGTCCAGGGACCGAGGACTTATTTCAAAAGGTTTCTGTGACGTCGGGTTGATGAAGGTATTTTTCATTTGATTATGTTACATTGTATGTATGTTGCTTATTAGTGTTAAGTATTTTGTTTTGTTGTTGCATAAAACTTAAACATGCAAGTTGCTGAAAAGTTAACAAGTTTTTTTAATGAGCGACCCACCCCGGTTTCACATGGGTACAATTTTTTTTGTTTCAATAATTTCCTGTGACTGAAACCTTGTCCTGTTAAAACAAACACAACAAAAAAGAATTAGCTAAATAAGTGCAGGCGTTCTCGTGTTTTGCGCTGAGCAACACATTTTTTTTTTGTTTTCCTCTGTGCACTAAGGCAGATGCAAAGCATAAAAAAAACCGGTCAAGTGCGTGTCAAACTTCGCACATATTTCCCCCAAAAAAGGGAATTTCAAAGAAAAATCAGTTTTGTCAATACAGGGTGTATGGTACATGAACGCACATACATGTACTAGTGATTAAGTACATGATTCTGGACCCCCTAACGTTGGAATTTTTCGTCGGCTTTTTCCTAATTTTTGAAAAAAAAAAATTTTTTTTTCACTTTAAACTGTATAAAATCGTTATACCTATCTACCCCAAAGACATTTTAAATGAAAAAATTTAATTAATTATTTTTCATTTAAAATGTCTTTGGGGATTTATTAATTTATTTAATTAGGAAAAGGCCGACGAAAAATTCCAACGCTAGGGGGTCCAGAATCATGTACTGAATCACTAGTACACGTATGTGCGTTCATGTACCTTACACCCTGTATACTGGTATTTGTTAGTAAAATATACGTAATAATAAACAATAGCATCACAAGTTCATAGATCGATGGGAAGTTAAAAAATTCTTCGAAATGTGCGATTTTCGACACGCACTTGGCGGGTTTTATCTCTGTGCATTATCAATTCTCTATGACACCGAGCGCTCCCAGTTAGAACAACTGTATCTAAGTATGAAATGATTATGACATGTCTGATCTCTGCAAATTACTAAGACCTTTGATACTCTACTAAAATAATAGTCTATAATAACAGCCATAACCACAACTATAAACTGATCTTAGGCCTACAAATAGGATTATCATAATGATAGATAAGTGCTGTTATAATAGTCTGAAACATGCCTTAATAATGAACTAATGGAGACTAATTGCTAGTGCCTAGATTTAATTTTAGCTGAGCTTACTAATATTCGAAATGAAGTCGAGAGAGTATCTAATTTTGAACTAGTACTAGGTACTCAGAAATTGTAAAGCGCTTATTTCACTTAACTAAGAGTTAGTAGCTGTACTTACCTACCTTGTAGTTATTGTTGGCGAACGATAAGCCTTTCTCAGAATACTTTTAATAACAATATTGTATTTAGTAACAAAGGGAATAAAAAATATTAATATTTATTTATTAAAACTTCATGCAACCATTTTTAGGATTCCGTACCCGAAGGGTTCAAATGGAGCCCTATTGCTGTCACCCACGTGACGTCTGTCCGTCTGTCTGTCACAAAATGTTGTTCCCAAGATTTTTTTTACTTCCCATTGACCTTGAATTGAACTTGAAAGGTTATAATGTTTGTTATTACGTATATTTCACTAACAAGTAGGTATAATATATTGGATAAATCAGTATTTTATTCTGTGCTCCGGAAATACTGGATGGACTTGCAATGGATAAAACACAAGTAAGTGAACATTTTAACACTTACTTTTCAACAATAGGCTCTAAATTGGCAAATGATATCCCTAGCAAATGTCATGTGAATGCGAGAACTATGTATGTCGTTATATTCATGTAGATTTTATGATTGTATGGCAGTTTGAGTATTTTTGCGGCCTACTCAAATGTCCTTACTTTGGTATTACTCGTCGATTCGTTGAGCTCCTCAAAGTTCTGAGTTGAGCTTCGCGATGACTGACAAATGCTTGCACTGTCTGGACAGGTCCACTCGAATTTGTGCGTTGCTTTCTTCAAAAAACTCATCCCAGACATAAACGTACATGGTTCTCATATGATTTAACCAGTACACATTGCATGGATTTGAACACTTTAAAAGAGACTTTGACCTCTGAGTTTGTTTCGGTGTTTCTTCTCAGGGTAGTCAGCTAGGAAACACCGGCCTCATCTAGCTTAAACTGACAAAAAACACTGACGTGTAAAAGTATTCCTTGTAACCTATTTACTGAATAAACATCATTTATCATAATAACTTAGTAAATACACTTCCACAGAATCAAAATCATAGTCAATTAGCAGAACTTACACCTACTAATGCTAGTGAAGTAGTAAAAATTATAGATGACCTTGACATTAACACCGGCCGTTGGGTTAGACGGAATAAATGCAGAAACCATAAAATGTGTAAAAAATCTTGTTAAGGGCCTACCTCCCCATAAGTGGCGCCCTCATTGAATAAAAATTCGTATCTTAGCATAGAAAATAACGATTAAAGAATCCTATGTTGCGTTTGTTACAAATAGGATATAGTCCGGTCAATTTAGACATTCGAAGGTACATAAAGTCCCAACAAGCTGAAAATCAGTAAAATTGTACAAAACATAATTATAAACAATGTTTAAAAGTTCCCCATCATTCTCGTGTATGGAGAAAAAATTATTCAAGGTCAAAGGTAAAAAAAATGAGTTTTTCGCGATTTTCAGCAAAACGGTAAGTTTTATCATAAAAGTACCTCAGTCATAAATTGTAGATCATAAAATTATCTATAAAAATGTATAATACTTTTTTCTTACGAGCCACCGTTTCTGAGATATAACGATTCAAAAAGTTATAAAAGTTGTTATCGTCATAATATGCACACGTTTCCACGCCACAAATGAGGTAGTGTACTTAGCGCGTTTTTTTTTAACGTGGTTTCTTGATCTTCTTCTTGTTCTTCTTCTCCTGCTTCTTCTTCATCTTCATTTTGGATGCAAGTAAATTTCGTCAATCGTTTGAATCACAAACAATGGAGGATTCGTTTGATTCCGACGAATTGTCATGCGATACATCGCTATTGACGCAATTTACTTGCATCCAAAATGAAGATGAAGAAGAACCAGGAGAAGAAAAACAAGAAGAAGAACAAGAAGAATTTGAAACTTATGAATCAGGCGAATGAACTTCAACACTTTTTTTTAATTTACATCGCTTTTATCTTTTCCAATCTTTGAAAATTTCCATTATTTTGCAATAGTTTTACATTAAACAGGATCACAACTAACCTGTGGAGTAGGCCTACTGGGGCAACCACGTTAAATAAACGCGCTAAGTACACTACCTCATAGGTGGCGTGGAAACGTGTGCATATTATGACGATAACAACTTTTATAACTTTTTGAATCGTTATATCTCAAAAACGGTGGCTCGTAAGAAAAAAGTAATTATACATTTTTAATAGATAATTTTATGATCTACAATTTATGTCTGAGGTACTTTTATGATAAAACTTACCGTTTTGCTGAAAATCGCGAAAAACTCATTTTTTTTTACCTTTTACCTTGAATAATTTTTTTTCCATCCACGGGAATGATGGGGAACTTTTAAATATTGTTTATAATTATGTTTTGAACAATTTTACTGATTTTCAGCTTGTTGGGATTTTATGTACCTTCACTCTCCTTTTTTGTTCTAGATTGACCGGACTAATGAGGTATTTTTACATTGTTAAAACAGGACTCAAAGTGTCAAAAACGGCCGTTTTTGGTACTTTTGCCTACTACTTTGGATACGAAACATTTTGAGTATTGTTTTAACTACGTAAAAATACTTTATCCGCTTTGTAACAAACGCAACATAGGATTCTATAATCTTTATTTTCTACGCTTTGCTACGATTTTTTATTCAATGAGGGCGCCACTTGGCGGATATATACTTTAATCCAATAGTGCCACTTACTGTACAACTACTTGACAAATTGTGAAAATTTCTTATCTCGGCGAGGGGACCAGGAATCCATAGCACAGGGTATCCTAGTTTGGATTCCTGACTCCCACAAATCCTTGTAAGCCCTATAACTATTACACTTATACTGTATAAAAATGTACTTTGTGGGAGGAAAATAAATCTTTATTATTATACGTCTTAAGGGTCTTAGAATGTTTCGTATCCAAAGTAGTAAACAAAAGTGTCAGAAATGGCCGTTTTTGATACTTTTGCCTAGTACTCGTACTTTGGATACGAAACCTTCTGAGACCTGTTTTAACAACGTAAAAATACTTTATCCTCTTTGTAACAAATGTGACGTCGGATTCTTTAATATTTAATTCCTATGCTATGCTACGATTTTTATTCAATGAGGGCGCCACTTGGCCGGTAGTACGGCCTTAAGAACAATTTATGTAGGTGCATTAATTATTGTTTACTGAAGGGAACTTTCCCTAATAGCCTAAAAATTGCGAAAGTCACATCAATACCCAAAACAGGCAATAAATCAAAGGTTGGAAACTATCGTCGTATTTCTGTACTCCCAGTTGTTTCTAAAATCTTTGATAAAATTCTATATACTCGACTACATAGGTACATAGACCCCATAAATTTAATTAAATATGATTTCCGGCCAAAATTAAACACCCTATCAGCTACAGTTGATCTCCTCACCAAAATTAAAACTAGCATAGACCGTAAACAGGTAGCATTAGGTTTGTTTGTTGACCTGAAGAAAGCTTTCGACACGGTTAGTCATGAACTGCTTCTAAAAAAACTGAAATTGGCGTTATGTTATGTTCTTTTTAAATATAACTATAAAACACCAACACTAAAAGTTTACAACGACACAAAGCTTATGATTATTTAACAGATTTATAGATATAATACTTGTATACTTGTGCACAAAATTTGAAATAAAAAACATTCACACACAAATAACTTTTACAAAACAATCACAAATGCACAACAGTTATAGTACTAGACAAGCAAAACATATTGTGCTGCAGGCGCCTAGAACAAATTACGGCAGACATACTGTTATGTATGAAGGAGCACAGCTTTATAACACTTTGCCTCAAAATTTGAAAGATCAATAGTCCATGTCTGCTTTCAAAAATGTTGAAAGAAGCTTATTAATTATGGAATTAAGAAATTGGAATTATCGTTTTAGTCTCAACGTCAGTATCAACCCAATTGCAACTAATGTCATCAACTAATGTCATCAGCTAATGACATTAACTAATGTCATCAACTAATGTCATCAACTCTACAATATTATGTATCTTTCAATAAACCTCAATCATCATCCATATGGCATCCATTTTCTGAATTTTCTTGAGAGTCTATGTCGATTATGGCAAAATTTACCGGTTGAGCCAAAATATAATGAACCATGATCTATTTGCAGTAGGTATGTATGTATCTGCAGAGGATCCCCTCTGCAGATACATACATACCTACTGCTTCTTGTCAGAAGTCACGTGTAGATATATCAAATAAATTACCTACTTTCCCCATTTCCCTTCCCCTTTGACACCCCAAGTGTTACATTTGTGACCAAAAAAGAGGCAATTGTGTTTAGCACGTCCCGCGCCCGAAAGTGCGGAATAATGTTAGTCACTTCCTCGGAATTGCGTAAAAACTTCGTAAAAGGACAGTCCCAAACCACAACGACGTGCTTCTTCCGTCCTGGTCGGAACCACTCTGACAAATAGCAGAGAAATTGAAGTAGGTAAACTTTGAGAATGTATCTCAGCAATTCGAACTTGCTTACACAGAACACCGTTTGATATGAAGTTTTGATCTACTTATTTTTCGCATCTTGCTACAATAACTACAAATCTTTACTAACCTACAACAACTGATTTCATTCTTCGCTTTCCACATTCGAATTTAGCCCGAAACAGTTTTCTCGCTATAGATAGAGTCCACGCGGGGCCAACTGGCCCCGCGTGGAACTGATCCAGGTAACAAGTTTTTCCTTACTGTACATTTAAAAAAATATCCTAATTGATTGAAAATATTGCTAATTGTCATGAAAATCGCCATCTAGGAAAAGTAAACTGGTATCATCATCATTTCAACCGAAAGACATCCACTGCTGGACATAGGCATCCCTCAAGTGTCATCACAACGACCGGTCCTGTACGTTTCGCATCCATTTTGGAGGCCTTCTAACGCTGTGTCTTCCGGTAGGTACACGGTCGCCACTCCACACACTGGTATGTCCGACTTAAAGCCGATAATTCTGATGGCTTCTGCATAAATGCAGATCCCCAGAATCATCAAATGAAAGCTCCCCACTTCCAAAACAATCCTTCTGCACATTTCTTTTACGTTATCTCCAAGCCTCATTTACTAAGAAACTAACCGTAACGTAAGAGACACGCAGTCGTGCAGCGAGCGTTTTAAAGCGACGCTGCATGGCTTTAGGATAGTTTGAAGTGCATAGAATTGATGACATCTTTTTTTAGGGCAGTATGAAGTTGTGAAGCGCTTTATTCTGGCTTAATGTGACGGGGGGTCGTTTTTGGAGGACTGTCTTTATGTAGAACTTTGACGTTCAAAAAGTGCTGTCTCTCAGCCTAGTTTGAATAAATGACTTTGATTTTGATTTCGAATGTGTGTGGCTTATTGATTAAGCTGTTGAGAACTTTATTGCATGGCTATTCTTGCGTACAATTAACAAAAAGTCAAAGAAATAATCGATATGTAGTGAAAAAATTTGCCTCCTCAAGCCCTTTATTATGATACCCCACATGAGTACATGACCACGTCACAAAAAAAAAAACACACTTACTTAGGTAAGTGTTTTTATTGTGATGTAGTTAGTGGCGGCCGCCATTTTGTTTTTTTTTCTCAAAATTCATATAGCCTGTCACTTGGGCTGTCAAGGAAAATCTAATGATAGGTACCTCATTTGCTAAAATCCATCCAGCTGTTTAGGCTACAGAGTATGCCAAAAAACCGGCAAAGTGCGAGTCGGGCTCGCGCATGAAGGGTTCCGTACCCTCGTACAAGATTATACGCGTCTACTTGTTGTTCATTAAAATCGAGCAAAAAAGCCAAAAAAAAAGCACTTTTTTATTAGGTGATTTTTTAATTTATTTATTTTTTAATTTATTTTTATTATTTATTGTTATAGTAGCAACAGAAATACACATTCTGTGCAACTGTCTGTCGTTGTTATGAAGATCAAGCAAACGAGCCAAAAAAAAACACGTTTCTGGTAGGGGAGCTCCCTTTAATTTTTAACTTATTATTATTTTTACTATTTGTTTTTATAGCGGCAACAGAAATACACATTTTGTGAAAATTTCAATTGTGTAGCTATTACGGATCGTAAGATACAGCCCGCTGTCAGACGGACAGACAGTGAAAGCATAGTAATAGGGTCCCGTTGGTTACCCTTCGGGTACGGAACTCTGAAAATAGACACAAACATATACATAGCAGTCAGGTAAAAAGTAATATAAATCCGAAGCATCGTGTAACAGTGCCCTTTAAATCCGAAATAGCTCGTCGACGGCAAATGGGAATATATTTTCATAGTTCATTGTACCATTGAGAATCGTCACCAACTGGGTCACTTACTTTTATTAAGGTACCTTACCTACAATTCGTAGTCTCTTACGATTCGTATTTAATTAAGAGATATTATATTTTGAAGAAAATATACGACACAGGAATACAATGGAATATCTCATTGATTTTTAGGGTTCAAAACATCTGAATACGGAAACCTTACAGTATCACTCATGCGTCTGTCTGTCACAGTCAATTTTCTCCGAATCTACTGAACCAATTCAGTTGAGATTTAGAACACACATGAATTGACCCAAACGAGATTAAAAGTGGCGCCAGTGACAGAAAGGTTGAAAAGGAACCGCTTATCTTGGTATGGTCATGTGAAGAGGAGGGATAAAACACATGTAACTAAAAGAGTTATGAATATAAATGTGGATGGATGCAGAGGGAGAGGGAGGCTAAAGACAAAGTGGATGGATTGTGAGAGGAGTGATATGAAAGAAAAAGGAGTTAGTGATAGCGTGACGGCTGACAGGCCAGAATTGAAGAAAACAACATGTTGCGACGACCCCAAGTAACATGGGATAAGGGCAGGAAGATGATAATAAATTGATCTAAACGCGGACGTGTGACGTAAATAAATAAATTTTCCAGTCTTACCAGGGGGTATCGTATTACCCAGTAATTTGGTTATGGAAGTCAGATAGGCAGTTGCTCCATGTAAAATACTGGTATTCAGCTGCATACGGTTAGACTGGAAGCCAACCCCAAGATAGTTGGGAATAGGCTAAGCAGATTTTGTAGACAAACTTGCTACGCCATGAATCATATTTTGACCAACATACAAACTGACGCTGACCTGCGAATTGCAAAAGACGTGAGAAAATTTGAATTTCACGGGCTACCCTGTACATTTCACCTTAATAAAACACTGGTTTTAATTAAGAGAAACTCCTCATTGACGGTAACGTGTGTTTATGCACGTGTGAAGAAAATCACTGGGCGTTTACGACACGGAACCTGAAGTTCCGCAAATATTTATCATGCGCAGGTATACACACGTGCATGACGTAGAGGCAGGCACTAAAGGGGAACGGAGATTTTAGTAGTGATAAGCATCCTTGTGATGTTTAGAACTTCGTACGTTTTTTAAAAGGAGGATGTTATCAATTCGGATGTATACATATACACATATTTTATTTATGTATGTTCGGGCATAACTTCGTCATATGTAGACGAATTTGCAAAATTATTTTTTATTCGAAAGGGGTTTATTCCGAAATGGTCCCATTTAAATTTCATATAGATCTGATGATGAGTTTTGGCGACAGACAACGGAACTCTTCAAAAAATTACAGCAAATCAACCGCGATTGCTGCTTTTGCATAAATATGCATTGTTAACAACATTTAATAGGGAATCACAATTAAAAAGTGAAAAATAAAAACTTTTTTACAAAAAAATAGAACTGACTTCCAAAAAAACAAAAAATGTGCAAAATAACTTTAACTTCGGAAGTCAGTGTCAAAAAACGAAGAAAAAAAAACCAGAAACACTGACTTCCAAAATTAAAGTTATTTTGCACTCTTTTTAAGACTTTTTGGTCATACACAAATGAAAACCTTCAACTTAGCTAGACTATCAAGTATCAAAAATTGTGCAAAGTTCCTCTGTTACATTCTGTTCTGGTTTCTTTCTACCCGACCGTCCCATAAGGAGGGTAATAATTTCGAGAGGTGTATGTTTGTATGTCTATTTGTTTGGTACGCCCGGTAGCCTAAACAGCTGGATGGATTTCAACAAATAAGGTATCATTAAATACCGAATCTTTCATTATGACTATAATCATAGAAAAACAAAATGGCGGCCGCCATTAGGTTAGTGAGTAGAATTTTTTGTGACATGATCCTATTATGACGTACATAATAATGGGCTCAAGGAAGCAATTCCAAAAATATAACTCAATTAAATGTAGAATTTAAAAATACATATATTTTCACAAAACCCGACTACAAAAAACTACATAATTATTCTATTTTTTTTTTCAAACTTCATCAAAATCGTTACATATCATTTCGTCCAAAAGACGAACACATGCATTAGGCCGTCGACAGGTCCTGTGCTTCTAGCATACGTCGGACTCCCACAGCCCTTAAGTTCATCGGACCACTTTGTGGTAGGTCTTCCATGCCACTCTAAACATTATTGGCCTACCTACCATCCACTCAGCGAGCAATGTGGCTTGCCCACTACCAGCAGATAGGCAGTCAAATACGAACGTGCAAGATTTGTTAAAAATAAATAAAAAATACACGTGTGCTCAGCATGAGCATTATAATAAGAAGAACACTTAAATCTAAGTTACATGGCCTTATATAGATACTAGTGGAAAGGTTTGCATGTGTGTGTCTGTGGCTGGACCTCACAGTGACGTCAGATCATACTTCTAATTGTTTTAGCCATCATTACTTGGTAATTTATTACAAATATTTAAGGCTACCTGGAAGTGACGGGTGGCATTGCGTGATCTTAGTTTACCAATACAGTTCGGTGTAATTGCTGGCTATGCATAACTAGGTACCTACATACAAAACCAAATCATATTAAATTAAAAACCTTCGAGTTACCCAGACGAGCAAGTATAAATACAGGCAAAGTTTCTCTATTCTATTCTAGTCTTTGTTTCTGTAATATATGATGTGGGTACATGAACAATAGTGTAAAGTATTGTGATGTGGGTATACAAATAATAAACCAGTCTCGCATGAACTGTCTTTGGATTTGCATCGATATTCTACAGTGGCGACGAGTAAATAAAAAAACAGTAAAATATCAAGATGCCGATCGGGAAAATACACGTATTTGATCTGGATGAAGGTGAAAACTGGCTAGCATATGTGCGATTAGTGGAACAATTCATTTTGTTAAATGACATAAAAAACGACCTACGCGTGGCCACGCTGGTGACGCATGTTGGAGCGCCGACTTACCGATTGATGTGTGACCTGTGTGCTCCAGACAATCCAGAGGACAAAACCTTTACCACGTTAGTGGAGCTGGTGAAAAATCATCTCGAACCCAAAAGATCAGAAATAGCAGAGCGCCACGTGTTTCGCCAGCGGCGGCAAGAGGAAGGCGAAAATATCAAAGTCTTCTTACAGAAATTGAAACACTTGGCTACTTATTGCAATTTTGAGAACCAGCTGGAAGTGAACATTCGAGATCAATTCGTGTCGGGTCTTCGTAGCGAAGAAATACGGTCTCGCTTGTTTGCGGAGACCACTCTCGATTACAAGAAGGCAGTGGGGCTGGCGCTGGAGGCGGCTGAGCAGCACGCGGCTAAGGCCGTGGCGCGCTCTTCAGCCGCGCCGTGGGCAGCAGCCGGGCCAGCGGGACTCCAGGCAGACGCGGACGAGCGGGTACACCGGGTGAGCGTGGCCGGGCAGGCCAGCGTCGCCGGTCGTGACGCCGAGGCTCCGCGACGCAAAAGGTGCTGGCGCTGTGGCCGGGACGGCCATGCGCCGCACAAGTGCTGATACAAGTCGTATGTGTGTGACAAGTGCAAAGTGAAGGGCCACTTGGGCTCCGTATGTGATAAAAATAATGTGAGTGCGGGCAGGTCTGGTTCTAAATATCAAAACTTTATGGAAACAGATTCATCGGAGTCTGGAAGTGAGGAGTTCGAAGGACTTTATACTATTAAAGGTCAGTCAGTTCAAAATGTAAAAGACGGTCCATATCATTGTGAACTCATTGTTGAAAATAAAAATGTGTTATTTGAAATCGACACGGGCAGCAAAGTATCGGCGGTATCAAAATCATTCTACGATCAACATCTATCTACTTTACAGATTGAAAAAGATAACATCAAATTACAATCCTATACAGGTGACTCAATAATACCGTTAGGCCGGGTCTCTGTGCGAGTCAGCTATGCAGGCGCAGAGGACACCATATCATTGCCATTACTTATTATTGAGCACGGTGGGCCGCCGCTTATGATTGGGCGCACCTGGATGCGCGAACTTAAATTAAAGACAATAGATTTATTTCAATTAAAAGAAGATGTTGATCCAATAGTTTTGAAATTGAAACAAGAATTTCCAGAAGTATTTACAGAAAAAATCGGTGCTTATAAACATAAGTTATCACTGTATTTGACTGATAACACGCCGGTATTTGGCAAGTCTCGTCCCCTACCACTTGCGCTGCGCGTGCCAGTGGAAAATGAACTTAAACGCTTAAAAGATGAAGGTATAATTTACAAAGTAGATAGATCCGATTATGGAACTCCTATTGTGCCAATTATTAAGCCGGACGGTTCTATTCGTTTATGCGGCGATTATAAAGTGTCTGTGAATAAATTATTAAAAGATTTTCATTTTCCATTGCCGAAAATAGAAGAGTTATTTGCAACGTTAAGTGGTGGGGAGCAATATAGTAAATTAGATTTTAAAAATGCATTTATGCAACTTGAATTATCAGACAATTCACAACCGCTTACTGCGATTACAACACATGTAGGGACGTTTGTATATCGCAGGGCTCCTTTCGGACTAAAGTGCCTACCAGAAAAGTTTCAAAAAATTGTTTTCGATACGCTAAATGGACTTGAATATGTAGTAGCCTTTATTGATGACATTTGTGTGAGTGGCAGGAATAAGCCTCATCATTTGGAAAACTTAAGGGCGGTGCTCACTAGACTAAGAGAAGCTGGTTTAACAATAAAGTTTTCTAAATGTGAGTTTTTAAAAGATGAGGTTTGTTACTTGGGTTACAGAATTAACAAACACGGTCTTTATACAGATACATCAAAAGTTATTGCTATAACGAAAATGCCCGTCCCCGAAAATGTTTCTCAGTTAAGAGCATTATTGGGTTTCATAAATTATTATGCACGTTTTATACCCAATCTAAGTACGCTTTTACATCCACTTCACGCCCTTTTAAAAAAGGGAGTAAAATGGGCGTGGTCGGCGAGCTGTAATGCCGCTTTTGAGGAGATCAAGGTAAGATTGACGAGTGACCCAGTACTGGCTCACTACTCGCCGGCGCTGCCGCTGGTGCTGGCCGTGGATAGCAGCTCGTACGGGCTGGGCGCCGTACTGGCGCAGCGCCACCCCGACGGCGGCGAGCGCCTCGTGTGCTGCGCCTCGCGCACGCTCAACGACGCCGAGCGTCGATACAGCCAGGTAGACAAGGAAGCGCTGGCCATTGTGTACGGAGTTACGAGGCACATCAATACCTCTTTGGTAGGCATTTCACATTACGGAGCGATCATAAAGCTTTGAGCTATATATTCGGCCCTAAAAAGGGTATACCACAAACTGCAGCCAGCCGCCTACAGAGATATGCGGTGCGCCTGGCGGCTTATGATTTTAACATCGTGTTTGTGAATTCACAAATGAATAGCAATGCAGATGGGTTATCACGATTACCTTTAGCGAAAACCAAGATAGAGGATCAAGACGACGCGGCATATCTACATTTTGTTGAGGACAGTTTCTCTCTTAGTCACAAAGACGTTGCACAGGCGACTAAAAAAGATAAAATTTTATGTAAAGTGTACGGTTACATAATGAGTGGATGGCCTCTCATAGGTGATACTGAAGAAGAGAAGGCATATTTTCACCGTCGTGAAAATCTACATATAGATCACGGGTGTATAGTTTGGGGATACAGGATAGTGGTGCCTGAGCAGCTGCGGGCGCAGATCCTGGAGGAAGTGCACACAGGACACGTAGGCGTCGTGCGCATGAAGAGCATCGCGCGCGGCTACGTGTGGTGGCCGCGCCTGGACGCCGACATCGAGGCGCGCGCCGCCTCCTGCGCCGCCTGCCGGGCGCAACTGGACGCGCCGCCGCGACACACTCCTGTACCGTATGTATGGCCTTCGGAACCTTGGACGAGACTTCACGTAGATTTTCTACAATACCAAGGTAAATATTACTTTTTGATACTCGACTCACACTCTAAGTGGATCGAAGTATTTCTGATGGGGACCGGAACATCGGCTAATTTAGTATCAAACAGATTAAGAGAATGCTTCAGCCGATTTGGGCTGCCAAAGTGCTTGGTTAGTGACGGGGGTCCGCCATTTCGATCCGAGGAATTTGAGTTATTTTTAACCCGCAACGGAATCAAGCACATTCTAATAGCCCCTTACCATCCATCGAGCAACGGCGCCGCCGAGAACGCCGTCAAAACTGTAAAGAAAGCAATTAAAAAAGCAGCTTCTGAAGGTGAGAATATCGAGCGAGCAATACACAATTTTCTTTTAGTATACAGAAACAGTACACACTCAAGCACACAGCGCGAGCCAGCTGTGGCGTTGCTGGGACGGAGGCTGCGCATGCGCTTGGACTTGCTGCGCAGCAACACGGTGGATGCGGTCGAGACGGCGCAGACTCAGCAGATTGAACAAGCTCAAGGTACAAACAGAGAGGTCCAAATAGGCGACCGAGTGCTGTTTCGAGACTACTCGAGAAACAATCCCAAGTGGATGGAAGGAGAAGTCTCTGAACGCACCGGAGCAGTGACATATAAGGTAAAATCAGACCAGGGGGAACACCGAAAACATATAGATCAAATCATGCCACTACGAAGACACACACGGTACTCTAATCCTATTATCACAGATACTGCTAATCAAACAGTAAACACAGAAAATGAAACATGAGAGTCAGCACCTAATTCACCGGTTACGTCATCACTTCAGACCACACATGACTCGCCCGTCATACATGAGACTCAAAGTGACTACGCGGTTGAACAGTCCACTTCCGGGGATTGGGTCAATAATAAACCTAGAAACAGAAACAATAGCAATATTGACGAGTCCATGTTTTAAAGAGGGTAAATCCTGTGTAGTAGGTATAAAAGCCGTGATGGTAATTTTGACTGTAGATATAAGTTAAGTAATTACTTGTAAGTACCAACAAGCAGCTGTATGTTTTTTTTAATTTTAATATTCTTCTGATAAATACATGTTGTATATCGATATATTTTTTTTTTTCCAAAAAAGGAAGAGATAGGTAGATATTATGTCAAACCATGTTGAAGTTATGAACACCTTATTATTGTAACAATAACCTAATGTTTGTTAGAAGTTTGGTTAAGTTTAAAAATTTTGAAATTATCTTATTAACTTAAAGTAAGTAATTGTTTCTTGTGAGGGAGGAAATGTAATATATGATGTGGGTACATGAACAATAGTGTAAAGTATTGTGATGTGGGTATACAAATAATAAACCAGTCTCGCATGAACTGTCTTTGGATTTGCATCGATATTCTACAGTTTCTAACTTGATATGCTTTATTTACGCCTCAGTTAGGGTGGACAGCGGCTTTCATATTTTGTTTTAGACGTTTTGGAGCATGCAACACGAAAATTGAGTGCTGTTTAATGAGAGTTTCCTAGAACTTGCCTATGCAAGTCTTTGATGTTCGCAACATAGGGTGGCAAGCATTAACTGCCGAGTAAAAGGTACTAAGTACCTACCTTCTAAAAGCTCGTTATACGAAACATTAGAAGCTAGTAGATGTTTTTAGAAACAGTCAAGATGCTATCACAAAAAAAAATGTTTTCTCGTTAAAGCTCCTTTCATTTTTATTTTTGAAACGTCCTTATTCTTGTAGTTTTAAAAGTCCATCCAAATTATTCTCAAAATATTCCAGCCCTTCTGGATCAGGAGGGGTACTGGGCGTACTGGGCGTATGATGTCGCGAGACGATCTCCGGCTACCGTAGACACGGGCGTGCGGACGGCGAGCAGTGGGTAGCTCGCCGTACGATCAGCACCAGGCCCGTGAGTCGACGGCGCGTAGTGTTCCACGCGCGCCTCAAAGAGATGTTGTCAGCCACCACAGACGGGGCATATCGTGGCCGGTGCCTGCATGTCTAGGGGTAGCGGATAAATTCTGAAAATGAGTTGTCGCACCCCTGGGCTCTCAGGCAGGGAAGGAACAGGGGTGGGTTTTAGTCAGTAAGAGTCAGACACGCCCTCCCGCTCCACCCAGAGCGGGAGAAGTCATTGCATGATTTCACACACCCCCAAAAAAAAAAAGCCCTTCTGGATAAAAATGTCACCTGAAATTGGAATAAAGGAGCCCTCTACATCGTATCATACCATGGCCGTGCTAGCAACGTGTGAAGAATAAACATGTGTTTTTTGATTGAGAAAGTATGAGACAATGGTGCCGAATCTCTTGTTAAATAACTAAACTAAAATTAGAGAATCACTGTCTTTTACTAAAAGGCAGTGCGAGAAACCTTGGCCTCCAGATCCCATGGCGACAGTCCAGCAAGGAAGACCGTGCGGTATCCTCGGATGAGCCGAATGGCCATGACCCTTTGGGACGCGTTCAACCGGCGAGCTGGTCGCCGCCTCAATGAACGCGCCCACACCGGTGCCCCGTAAAGGGCCATGGACCGCACGATGGAGAGCCTCCGGCAGGAGGCGTTTGGACCCCCCAGATTGGGCAGGAGCCGCTTCAAAACAGCACTGGCCCGCTCCAGTCTGGGAGCCAAACGTCGGAAATGCTCGACGAAGTTCCACCGGCTGTCGATGACGAGACGAATGAAACCCTCAATGTGTACCCTTAATTTGTATGGATATATTAGTTCAACTCAATTTGACAGCTCTAATTTACGTCCGTCTCGTTCTTTTTTTATTAGAGAGAAAAAGATAGCAATAGCCTAAATTAAGTTTAGTTTGTGCACAACAGAATCGGCACCAATGCCCACTAGTCCGTTCGTCACCGACCAACACCGTCGGGTGGCATGTACGTAGCATATCGGCGCCAGTAAAATATGTATATATGCCAAACCACTGCGCGCAGGTGGCAAAACGGTGAGCATACGGGTTATAATCACTTATGATGACCGTTATGCATGGGTATGATGAAACAAACTAGTGCCCGTCTTGTGCTTTCTTCTTGTTATGATACAGTGTACTGGGGGGTTAGACAGAATACTTTTCTGTTAACGTTTACGTATTTTACGTAATAACGAAAAGTATTTTGTCTCACCCCCCGGAGCAGATATGCCTAGATTTCATTTATTTTAAACAAGCTCCTCAATATTCTGCTCACAAATAGTACGCAGTACGCAATGAAAGTATAAATATTTTTAAAGTGGTAATAGATTATAATGTATTATGAAGTTATTCAAAGAGTATATTGAAGCAGTCATGTTCTGAATTCTAATTATCTTGTAAAAATAGAATAACATGTTCGTTGCTTTTCTACATAGAAGTTGTTTCATAAATATTAGAACAATCCAACTAATATTAGAAATGCAAATGTTTGGATGAATGGCGTTTGTTGGCTACTCAATCAAGCCAGAAAGGTTGAACGGATCTGGATGAAATTTGGGACAGAGGTAGATTTAGTCTGGAATAGCACGGGAAGTAATTCAACCACGTGAGCAAAACCACTGGCAGATTACACACACACAGTAAAAATTAAAATTTCGATATTTCTCTTACCCATAGCTTCTATAGATAGACATAGGTTTGTAAGGCAGCTGATTTCCAAAAGTCATTTTTTCGTATCCCATATACAAAAAGTTAAAAGAAAAACCTTAACAAAGCCAAAAAAAAAATTACAACCTAAATGACAACATTGGATGTCGTTCAATAAAATGCAAATCCTTGAACATAAAGGTACATAACACATGAATAAAGAACGCAAAGACACTGATACGTTCAGCCCTGAATTATTCAATATTGGAGTATCAAAGCTCACCCCTATTTTGTTAGGAAAAATATAATATTGTTGATATTTTCCTTATGAAAACTTTTTGTTATTTTATCTTCAAATCAAAATAGCAAATGAATAAGTATTCTTGCCTGGCTATTCGCTCTGAACACCGCTTAGTTAAAATATTAAGATTAGATTCGAGTAATTACTCGTTCAACACTCATTTCTTGTTGCTGACCTACCTACTTGGGTTTTATCCAAAATAAATTTAAAAAAAAGAAAATACACTAAAAATTTAAAAATAATTTAAATTTCGAAAGTCGGTGTTAGTATTTTATTTCTTCGTTATTTGACACCGACTTCCGAAATTAAAGTTTTTTTTAAATTTTTAGTGTATTTTCTTTTTTGGAAGTCGGTTGTTTTTTTTTGTAAAACGTTTTTATTTTTCACTTTTTAGTTGTCATACCCCAGAACTCAAAACCCAATAACATGGAACGTGGAATTTAAACATACTCGTAATTGGAGGAAAAAACCAAAACGTCATCTAGGTATACATATTTTTCGTTTTTGTTCAGTTATTCAAAAAACGCTGAAGTAGTTTCGATAAAATTTACTTTTATGGGACCACCTCGGGAGTATATTCTTTCGGATAAAAAAAGAATTTTGAAAATCGGTCCGCAAATGACAGAGAAGTGGGTGAATATACATAAAAAAAAACATACATACAGTCGAACATAGAACCTCCTCCTTTTTAAAATTCGGTTAAAAATAACTAAGAATTACCACATTTCCTAGTTTAGTAGTACTAAGTAACATAAATTAAAAGTTTTTTTTTTCTAAACAAGCTTTAAACGCTCGTCATCATGTCTAATGGAAAGTTCTCATGATAACAAAACATACTAGCCCATATTCAACTGTCCTATAATTTTCCATGAAGGAGTTCCTGTCCCCGCATCCTAGCACCATCATCAGATCAGCTCCATGGTATCATAATATTGCTTTGTCACCGGAATTACACAAGTATGCTAAATTTCAGCTCTAACGGAAACCAACGAGATGTCGAAAAATGGTATGCAAATTTTGCGGTGGACAACTTGGTTTGTTCGGGATTCACACTTTTTTTTTTTTAAATTACATACGAACATTGCAAGTTAAATAAAAGCTTGTAACAAGATACCAATTAAATTTAAAAATTAAAAAACCCCCAACGCTTAAAAGAAAAGCGAACATAAAATAAAAACACAAAAGAGCTGATGACCTTCAAAAGGCTGAACCAATTTTTATAAAACATGTCTAAGAACCATCACTAGAAAACCTGGTTTCAAATAAAAAAGCCGCGTTCAAATCGGTTCACCCGTTTAAGAGCTACGGTGCTACACACAGACACACAGCCAGACAGACACACACACACATAGCGATCAAACCTATAACACCCCTCTTTTTGCGTCAGGGGTTAAAAACACAGCCTTGAAAATTACCACCCTTGCCTACTTTCTAATGTTTTAGCTGGAAATAGAAGTGAAGTGAGAAGTTACGATCAATCCCAGCAACACGTCTTGATATATCTTGTTATACATAACATGCAGTGCAGAGCTGCGATGGCCCAGTGGTAATGGCCGCGACTTACAAGTTCAAACCCAGGCAGGTACTACATTTACTTTGTGTAAATTATTTCATCACCTGCTGCTCTCAAAACGATGAAGGAAAACATCGTGAGTAAACCGGCATGTCCCAGAACCAAAATTTCGAAAACATTGTGACAAGGGACCAACCGACATTAGTCCCGCGTGGTGGATTATCACCCACACCCTCTCAGAGGAAAAAAATATTTAAAAATAAAATGTGAAAGTTATTTTAAGTTTACGTTCTTAAAATCTTGTTTAAAGGGGAGACGTTATGGAAGTAATGAACATTATTTTGGTTGCTTTGTTTTATTGTTGAATTTGATTTAAGGGACAGTTAAAGCAATGAGTTTTATTTATGTGCCTGTGCCCCAGCACTGGGGACTTTAAAAGGCTGAGGGTGATAATGAAGATGACATAACATGTAAAACATAAACGGCATTTACTGCAAAACATGTTCATAAAATTAACAGCATGCATTGCAATTCATTTTCACAAAATTGCTGCGAATACATAATTTATTACACGCCACAGGCCTACAGCATTTCAAACCTAGGCAAATGATGCCCTTTGATTTGAATGGGTGTCTGACATTAGTATTCTAGGGCAGTCGCTCTCTGACACTCGTGACACCGGTCTACGTGTTGCGGCCGAGCCGCTTGACTGTATACTTTTACATGATTAAGTCAACTTTACTATATAGATACTCGTATTAATTGAAATTTGACGATGTTTCGAGGTTTTTATTGGAAATTATATTTAGTTTAATATTTTGATATTTGAATAAAAAAACTCAATATTTTGATGTTGAGATAAAACATGCGGGTTTTTTTGGCAATAAATCTTGCTCCCATTGGACGTGGTCGTTATATCGAAAAAACAATTTATTGGTACGATACACATTTATCAAGGACAATGTGGACAATAGCTATTCAAGGAAGCGATCAAGATAAATCTATCCAATCTGCCTAGCCTTTTCCCAACTATCCACCAGTATTTTACATGGAGCGATTGCCTATCTGACCTCCACAACCCAGTTACTGGGTAATACGAGACCCCTTGGTAAGACTAGTTGTCAGACTTTCGGGCTTCTGACGACCCGTAACGTCTGTCAAAGATCCACGATTGACAACGGCTTAACGTGCTTTCCGAGGCACGGAGAATTATCAGTGGGGAACAGGGAGTAAAGTCTTGCAAACCTCCATTGAAAAGGAAGGATCCTCCGACCAGATGGATGTTGTGTCTGCTCCAGGCAACTACAAGATAAATCTATCCGAATTTTGTTTTTTCTCATCCAAATTGTAATTTAATAATAATATATTTGTTGACACTCTCGGGTTATGGAGGTCAGATAGGCAGTCGCTCCATGTAAAATACTGGTATTCAGCTGCATCCGGTTAGACTGGAAGTCGACCCCAAGATAGTTGGGTAAAGGCTAGGCAGATGATGATGATGATATTTGTTGATCTTAGTGCAGAGAGTAATCTGTGTATATAAAATTCAAAATCCTGACTTACTGACTGACATATATCTACGCACAGCCTAAACCACTGGTCCTGAAAAACGAGATAATTGAAGTACCGCAACTTCACATGTGCAAAAGCCTATAAATCAGAAAATACAGCAAATTGACAATTGTCTGTCTCAATAGCACCAATTTAGATACGATTTAGATAAGATCTGTCCTCTAACACAATTTATGTTCTGATTGATATTGAATTTGTACTCCAATTTAATGACAAGGGACCTCAAAGAAAATTATGGATGTATGATCAAAGGGACTATAATTACCACCATTGTGTTAGAACACATGCCTGGAATAAATATCGTCATCAATATATTATCTACAATTATTCTCAGAATCATTATTAACAATTATTTTACTCATGACTGATTTAGTCCCGATTAAACTGATCCTGCGAAGGAGGTTGGTTTATTAATTCAGAAATCTTTCATTGCTGCTTTGACTATTCGACCTCCAGGTTGGATGTGTACCAGAGTTACCGCGCCCCTGGGCACTCAGGCAACTGAAGGAACAGGGGTAGGTTTTAGTCAGTAAAAGTCTGACACGCTCTTCTGCTCCACCCAGAGCGGAAGAATATCATTGGATGATTTCCCAATCACACAAAATAAAAAAATGATAATATTGCACGAATATTTGTAACTAGCTGCGCCCCGCGGTTTTACCCGCCTAGACCAGAATAAAAGGTAGCCTATATATTAATCCAAGCTATAAGCTATCTACATACCAAATTTCATACAAATCGGTCCAGCCGTTTGAGCGTGAAGTAGTAACAAACATACACACTCACAAACTTTCACATTTATAATATTAGTAGGATTTATTGTACATACATAACTCTACAGTCCAGGTGTACCATTTTCCCGTAAGTCGACGGCGCGTAGTGTTCCATGCGCGCCTCAAAGAGATTTTGTTAGCCACCACTGACGGGGCCCGTCATGGCCGGTACCTGCATGCCTAGGGATAGCGGATAAATTCGTAACAGAGTTACCGCTCCCCTGGGCACTCAGGTAGGGAAGGAACAGGGGTGGGTTTTAGTCAGTAAGAATTTGACACGCCCTCCCGCTCCACCCAGAGTGGAAGATATCATTGGATAATTTCCCAACCCAAAAAAAGGTGTACCGTTTTGTATTACAAAGAATTATTTCTTTCCGTCAGGTGTTGGTGAACGTAGCGTTGACGCCGCGTAATCTCGCTAACGCTGCGTAGAGAATGCATCGTATACGCTCGAAAACGACAACGCTCCACACAAAGGGTATCAAAGGCTTAACTTTTAAAATACTAAACGCAACATTGGTGCCCTGAAAACGCAACCTGTCTGGGGCAAACCACAAAGGAGATGGCGAGATGACTTGAATGTCTTCCTTACCGGGAGGAAAAAACACGGGGTGGCCTGTGTCCAGCAGTGAGGCACTACAGACAAGCTATTAATAAAATGGTTAGTGTTTAATTAGTAGTCGTGTCAACCAATGGCTTAATAGCCACGAGCTTCGAACAACACCGCAGGAGGCTCTTGTTAGGCAGCTTTTTGGGGGCCGAGTCACCCGCGTCCGTAGGAGTATACCCATTGAGTCCCTACACGTGGTCCCCGGGTGGTGCTAATCAGGTGACACTAACTGGTGGTAGGTTTCGACCGATGGCTTGCGACCACCCACTGGGCAAAGACGTACCGCCAAGCGGCCTGGCCGTGTTCCGGTATGATGCTCAGTGTAGCCAATCCAGAGGAGTTGGGTCGAAATAGTTGTTCCATTGCAGGCAGACCAACCGGGCTCGCGCTGATATGGATGTATCGGGAGACTAGTCGCGGAGGGTAGCGGGATCCGAGGCACGGTGCGCCGCTGGCCGACCGCAGTTAGTTGGGGGCCCAAGTAGTGTACTAGCCACACATGAAAGGCTGCCCCGCCAACTGACGAAAAATCCCGGAATGCGCCATCGTGCTGGTTGGCGACCAGACGAGAGGGCCCGATGGACATTCCCGGGGGGGCTCGGGCGTCCCTGCAGTCTCCAGACTAGTCCCCCAATGATACCGTCCTGTCAGTGCGTGCCTGAAGGTAGCCACCATGGAACCTCATTTCACTTCCTTCTCCTCTCCTTCCTTCACTCCTCACAAATATGATAAAAGGAACTAAAAGGAAAAAAGCTGTACAGCGGCAGCACTCCCTCTCACACAAAGTGCACCTTTCTAACATTCGAGGTCTGCACTCAAATCTCGCCGCAGTCCACCACCACCTAGAGACTGAGAAACCAGCTCTGTTATTCCTTTCGGAGACGCAGATCGGATGTCCGTCTGACGTGGCGTACTTATCTTACCCAGGGTTTACCCTGGAGCACAATTTTAAGCCACGTGCTGGTATATGCATGTACGCCCGGGACGACATCTGCTGTCGGCGTCTCCGTAACCTTGAGGACTCCAGGTTCTCAACTCTTTGGGTCCTAGTGGACACAGGCCTAGATAAAATTGTCTACGCCTGTGTCTACCGTTCGCACAGCGGTGATTTGGAGACAACTAGGCTCACACAACACCTGACTAAACCGGCGGATGTGGCTCAGCAACGGTACCCTTCTGCCCAATTGGTGTTACTGGGGGACTTCAACGCCCACCATCAGGAGTGGCTCTTCCCATATTTATAGAATTGCCTGGACCTTCTGCTGACAACAGATCCAGACCGTTACTCAGTGTCGATTTCTTCACCATTAGGTACTTCCGACCACTGTCTGGTGAAGTCTGTATCCGTGTACTCCCCGCAAGATCCTAGCCCTAGAGGCACCAGGCGGGTTTGGCGATACAGGTCAGCAGATTGGGATGGTATGCGATCTTTCTTCGCATGTTATCCTTGGCGGCCCACTTGCTTTTCTTCGACTGATGTTTCGTCGTGCGCGGACGCCGTGACGGATTTGTTGCGGAGGGGAATGGAGTACTACATTCCATTCTCTGACGTAACAATGTCTGGCGACGCTCGACCATGGTTTGGTGCCGAGTGCAATCGCGCTGATGCGCTTAAACACGCGGCCTACCTGGCATGGGTCGACGCTCGGTCGCGTAAAGCAAATGACGTGAGTCAGAAGAAGAGAGCCTTCAACAGGGCTGCCAAGTCCTGCAAGAAAGTGTTGCGGAGGGCTCGGTTTGACCACATAAGCCGAATTGGGAACAAACTAGCTTCTTACCCAGCTGGTAGTAAAGCGTTTTGGTCCCTAGCTAAGTCGGTTGAATCGAACTTCTGCCGCCCCTCACTACCTCCACTGCTGAAACCCGACGGGTCGCTGGCCCACTCCGCTGAGGAGAAAGCAAGCTTGTTTGCCTCTCTGTTCGCGGAATCTTCACGTCTAGATCCTGGTGGCGCGAGGCCCCCTGGTACTCTTGGTGGATGCGAGTCGATTATGTCAGACATTCGCATTCATCAGAAGGATGTCCGAAGGGTACTGTTTCCCCCAGTTTTTCTTTTTCTTTTTGTGTTTCTCTGTTTTTTGCGTCATGTTTACCGTAAATAAACGTATTTTCTTTCTTTTTTCTTTCTTACTGCGTAACCTGGACGTGAACAAGGCTAGTGGCCCCGACGGGATACCGGCAATTGTATTGAGGACTTGTGCGCCTGAGTTGTCTCCGATCATGACGCGCCTATATCGCCTTTCGTTTGAGACTGGAAAAGTGCCGATGGCTTGGAAGCAAGCTAACGTGCAACCCGTACCCAAGAAGGGTAGTCGAGCTGACCCAGCAAATTATAGGCCCATCTCGGTAACTTCCGTACTCTGTAAGAGTATGGAACGTATACTGAATGGTAAGCTCCTGGCATACCTAGAAGCTAACGATATATATCCTAAGTGACCGACAATACGGCTTCCGTCGAAATCGGTCAACGGGAGATCTTCTAGCGTATGCCATCCACATCTGGAGTGAGGCCATCGACAAACAAGGGGAAGCCCTTGCGGTCTCCCTTGATATCTCGAAGGCCTTCGACCGGGTCTGGCACGACAGCCTAATTGGCAAGCTTCCTTCCTTCGGTCTGCCCGCTGGTTTGTGTGATTGGATTGCAGATTTCCTGAGGGATCGGTCTATCCGAGTAGTCATAGATGGCTGCTCGTCCGGACTGCTGGCTATTAATGCCGGTGTTCCTCAGGGGTCGGTGCTCTCGGCAACATTGTTTTTGCTGCATATTAACGATCTGCTAAACCCCGGTACCTTTGGGTATGCAGACGACAGCACTGTTGCCGAGAGATACGTGCCTGACGCACGAGTTAGTGGGTCTCAGGTCCGGTCTCTCCGCGAGGCTATGGTTGGGCACTTGAACTTGTCCTTGCAGGCTGTCTCAGAATGGGGCGATGCCAATCTGGTTAAGTTCAATGCTGCTAAAACCCAGGCGTGTCTTTTTTCTGCTAAAAGGAGCCAATTTCACCCGGCTCCAACTTTCCGAGGTGTAACCGTGCCGATAACCGATCAACTTGATCTTCTTGGTGTTACTTTAACATCTACCCTCAATTTTGGTCCCTTCATAGAGGCAAAGGCTCAAGTAGCTGCCAAAAAGTTGGGGATCCTCGCAAAGGTGAGACGATACTTCACGCCGGAACAGCTGCTCCAACTCTATCAAGCGCAAGTCCGATCGTGTATGGAGTACTGCTCTCATCTTTGGGACGGATCTGCCAAATACCAGCTTGATGCCCTTGAGTCAATTGAAAAACGAGCCAAGAGGATCATCGGCAATGATAGACTCGTTGAGTCGAAACTCCAAAGTCTTGAACATAGACGCCGAGTTGCTAGCCTGTCGGTTTTCTATCGGTTACATTTTGGGGAGTGTGCTACGGAATTGCATGATTTGATTCCGCCAAGCCCGTTTCATCAAAAGACCACAAGACGTACGGCGAAGTGCCACCGGTTCATGGTAGACATCCCATCCATACGCACAAAGCGTTTTGAGAAAACATTCATTGTGCGTACAGCTAGAGAGTGGAATTCCCTACCGGAGTCTGTGTTTCCTGATAGCTATAACCTGGGAGTCTTTAAGTCAAGAGTGAATAGGTTACTTCTAGGCAAGCGTGCTCCATCTTCGACCACATCATCGCTTGCCATCAGGTGAGATAGTGGTCAAACGCGAACCTATCAAACATAAAAAAAAAAAAGCTAGATCAAGGGCTAGAGCAAGAAGCTGTACTTCTGGACACGGCTCGCACTGTTAGGCGATTCCTCTCTCTGGAGCCCTGTTCCCGATACCGGTGGGCTACTATTTTTTATATTTTTAAATCTTTGTATGAAATTTTTAAAGATGAATAAACTTTATGATAATTTAATTATAATAATAATTTATCATCTCTTTAAAAATGTGTAATTTTAACAGTTTACTTATAATTATAAATTTCGGAATATTTATGCACAAGAATAAAATATGAGCAACTGCGCCTTAGCTAGGCCGAGCCTGAATTACAGGACGCAATTCAGTTCCCAGAAAATTGTGAAGAATAAAATCATTACTCCAGAATTACGTTTACAAATATAATTACGTTTACAATAAATTATAAATCATTTTACAATATTATTTTAGAGCGAGTGTTGGGAGCTTATGTTACGTGTGCTGCAATAATAATTTAAATACCTGCAAACGGGGCTTAGCAACAACGAAATATTTTACGTATCTATCTACATTCTCCATCACAGGGGAACTAAGTGCGTAATCTAATCAAATACTTTGTCCCTTTTTGTGAAAAATCTTTTACAGAACAATATTCTCATCAGATATTGAAAAATTAAATTATATTCAACTTTTCATGGTGTAATTGAGTTTTTAGACGACAATGTACAATATTTATCGTCAGCTTAGCAACAGTTCGCAAAAGGGATCAAATGGGGTACACTGTCACAGTTCCCTAATGGGGTGCCGAGTACCGATATGAGAGTGTATTGACATTTTAGGCTATTATATTAACCCCTAATCGGACACCGCCTAACTTTTTTATTTATTTATCGTTTATAGGCACGCGTCTGAGCGCTATCTAGCCTGATGGTAAGCGATAATGAGGTCGAATGCTATTATGTTATTATATCTTAGCAGGAAGATTGGCGATAGTAGTAGATTTCTTATTTAACCAGATATGTCTGGCAACAAACAACTAAAAAGTTAAAACAAGTCACTTTTCAAGCAATCTGTTGCAGTGTGACGTAAGGAGCCTACGTGGGATAATAAGTAACAACACGTACCTCGGTCAACGTTAAAAATATATATTTGAAATAGAGAAAAGGGTGTGGGTAGGTTTGCAGTCACAATCTTTTAATATTCCCCGGGAGATAGCACGCTACTGCCCTGGCTCAGCCTTTGTGTCTCGGGGAAGCCACGTTGCGTTTGCCCCGGAGGTGTTGGCCGACAGGTGGCAGCGCCGGCTCGCAGGGTCGACAGGAGCCAGGATGATCGGCCGGCAGGTGGTCTAGCCGGCTCGGAGACGGCCTGCTGAGGCCACGCGGGTAAATAAGCACCCGGCGTGGAGCGGGCCGCCGTGATGAGTGGCCTAGTGGCCGCGCCACGAGGCACTGCGGCAGGATGGCCGCGATGGAGGACGATGCAGGCGTTGGCTTAGAACGTAGGGCTCCAAGTCCTCTCCCTCCATATTCCGAATTTGATGAATCCGGGTCTGGAAAACTGGAGCTGGTAATCCGGATCTAGGACCCTGGGAACAATGTCCAGCGTGTCAAAGATGGCTGAATGAGCTTCTCCGCTGATTTTGACACCTAAGCATGAACAAAGCGGCCGTACGTGCGCTAATTTGTGTGGTTGTCAAAATCAGACGGAGTTTACAAAGGTGAGGTGGAAAAGCATGAAACATGCACATTCGAGAGCAGCAGCAGCCACGCGCAAGTCAGCATGTACATAGCTAAGGCTATATGTATGTGCATAGTAAAGCTAATCACGCGGAAGGCGTGATTACAATGTGCGACAGATCTTTTGTAGGTTATGAGCCTTGATTATACAATGCTAAGAAAAGAAATTAGGAAAGACATGTTCTGGAAAGAATTACACAAGATTAGGAACACAGAATGCACAAAACTACCTGTATGCTGTTCAAACACTCACCCAATTACAGGGGTTGGAATCGCGTTGGCAAATATTTGCCAATGCAAACTACAGCTGCTAGGATTTGGCGATCGGTACACGGCTCAAGGATGTTCTACAGAACAAGGCGAGTCCACCGCCAACAGCTGGATTAAGATTCAAAAAGGAACCACCTGGCGTGTATCGGGTTTTTATATCTACGCCGTCATTGACAGATGTCATAGAAACCAAAGACAATAGTGTTGTCAGTCAACTAAAATTGTCTATGCTTGCTTTGTGGCTTTTGGTCTCTGGATTTATTCCGTATGTTTATGTTTCAATTAAGATTGTAACGCCACTACGTTTCCGGCAGTTATTTTAGTTCAACCATAGATTTCATGCCACGGACTGACATCAGACTTTTTCTTATATTTTCTACATTTTAGTGAGTTATATTTTTGAAATTGCCTCCTCGCCCTTAATTTTTATAAACCACATCTTAGACTATGAAAGGTTATAGAGGGACCGTCAAAATCCACATACATAAGCTCACAAAGACAAAATGAGAAGCCGATACTTCATCGTTACGTTCGTCAAGGTTACTCACACATTTTAACGATGCTGCTTCATTTAATGTCCAATGACGTTCCGTCTATAGTCTTTCATAGTCTAAGACTTACATGATCATATCACAAAAAATAACGACTTCACTTATATAATGGCGGCCACCATTTTGTTTTATCTTTTCAAAATTCATAAATACATAGCCCAGGTCACTTCGGCAGTCAAACTTAATCTAATGATACTGAGATTTGTTGATATCCATCCACCCGTTTAAGCTACAGGGCGTCCAAAGAAATAGACTTACATAAATATTATACAAAGTACGTTCATACAAACTCGTACATACAAACTCTCGAAAAATATTAACCTCCTTCTGGGGTAGTCAGGTAGTAATGAAGCTACTAACCCATGTTTCTAATTCGAGGTTCTGGTATAACTAAATGTATCAATAAACCTAGCCTTTTCCCAACTATGGGGTCGGCCTCTAGTCTAACCGGATACAGCTGAATACCAGTATGTTACATGGAGCGACTGCCTAAATGACCTCCACAACCCAGTTACTGGGTAATACGTTACCCCTTGGTAAGACTGGATGTCAGACTTTCGGGCTTCTGACGACCCGTAACGACTGTCAAAGATCCACGATTGACAGCCGCGACCAACGGCTTAACGTGCTTTCCGAGGCTCGGAGGTGTCTCAATATGTAAAGATTGTCATCCATCCACGGACCAACCTCGGCAAGCGCGGCGCGGCTGTTATTACTTAAGCCACGAGCTCCTCCGGTATAACTCAATGTATAACTAAATAAAATACTTTGTTTTCTACATAAACAGATAAAAGGTTAGGTTAGAAATCACATAGCCAGTAAACATATAGTTTTATTCTAAGCCACTGGACTTGTAAACTATCGTAAGTTCACAGCCAAAAGACCAGAATTCAACACTACCTACAACAACATAGAACCTCAACTCAACTGCACGAACAAACCAATATCATGAACTGATGGCATCCAAGGGGAAATACTTCCCCTAGGAAAATAACAAGTTTCAGTACTAGTAAAGAAGATAAATCAAGTTTGTCCGAACAAGCGACAGAACTCATGTTGATGCAGACAAAAGTTTAAATTGAAGAATTGAATCGTGTGGAAAGTTGCACATGTCACTGCGAACTGAACGGTTCGATAAACTTTCCATTCATTCATTTAGATAAATGCTTAGTTACAGTTTTGGACTTTTTGATCGATCGGGTTAAATTATGGGATAATAGCTGACCCGACAGACGTTGTCCTGTCTTAGCTATGAACTGTCAAACGCGCGAAGTTTAAGTTAAGTTTTCTGAATTTTTTTAATTTTCCGCGGAACTTTCTTAATTTTTTCTTTCATAAAAACTTTCTCCTGACAATAAAAAACTCAACAAAAAAAGAATTAGCGAAATCGGTCCTACCGTTCACGGTCCAAGGGAAATAGGGATTCATTTTTTATTTTTATTTTTTTTTTTAATTTTATTATTATTTTTAATTTGAATAACTTGCTTTAATCTCACACTTTGATAACTATTTGTTATCTGGTCGAGTGTTTTAGATAAAAAAAACACCATCTCCGTAGTTTATTACGCGAGAATCAAAGCATGAAACGGAATGGCAAAGAACAGCTTTTACCATTAGCACAGTTTAAAAAAATTGGAACACCAGATTTTCCCTTTTTAGGGTTCCGTAGTCCTAACAAGGACAAGGAACCCTTATAGTTTCGCTCTGTCCGTCAGTCCGTCCCGATTTAGCTTAGAGACTGTTAGTACTAGAAAGTACACCGACAAAACGGTACAATATAATCTTGGAAAAAAAGGTATGGTACCTCCGCTACATGTACCTAGGAACCTACTCGTAAAGTGGGGAAGGTTTTTTTATTGCCTTACTTATAGTGTGGTCTATCTTTTGACAGGGCTTTCAAAATCATTCCGGGGTTGTGAAGACATTTTTCGATTGAGTTTGCGAAATATTAGACTTTAAAGTGATATTTTTTGTTAGAGTCGAACGTCCCCCTCACCCCCCACACAAGCTAAACCACTGATTTGAAAAATCTGAAAAATAAGCCTGTGGTAAGTAGTAGTATCAATAACGAATTTTGACTGAAACCTAGCACGACTAAGCTGGTTAGGTATGTTTCAGTTCAGGTTTTCGATTAAGCTGAAATTTCGCGTGTTTGGTAAGCTAAGTGACGTCATTCTAAATCCAATATGGCGGATTCTCAAAGATGGCGGGTTAGTTATTTTTATGCATTCCCACGATATGCGTATCAAATGAAAGAGTTTGCCGAGAAGAACCCGAAAAATAAAAAAAATAAGGTGGGTTTTTTAGTTTTCGCTTATCACTCATCCCCTCCACACACGCAGAGAGGCCGGGCTTTGCATCCAACTTAGCAGTGGACTTCCAAAATTTACCACAATATTTTCCAAGCATGTTGTTCTGCTAACCAATCCATAACAATTTGCTCCGAATTGTTTTGACAAAATTTCAGTTGACTTTTAAAAACTTTTCGCTTCTCATGCATTTCATCATAAACCGGGCCTGACGAGGGGCGATTGTTCAGTATCCAGGTCTGAAAGCTACACCTGGCCTCGCGGTCTCTCACATACTCATTCCACCCACACACCTGCCTACCCCGCCTCGGTCCCCCTACAAATGTCTCTTTAGATTGCCTAGCCGCCGCACTTAGGATTTCCACGATTTGTTCGTACAAATTATCCAGAACAACTTTATGCTCAGCCAAATCGCATGATCCAACACTACACCTTTCAAACTCAGGGGGGAAATCAACGTCTCGCAATTTACTTGTACAAAATTATGATAATTTTGCGTTTCTGACTTAGTTCTTTCACCTCAAATGACAGAATTGCGGCCCACACCCCCAGTCAACAATTTACGCCTCACAACTTCTAAGTCGTAATCAAAATGTATAGGTAGATAATCTGAAACGTAAACATCTTCGAATACATCAACATTTGCAATTGTATGCCAAGCTGATACAGACACCACAGAGTGATCTAACCATCTCCTACTTCCGTACACATCACTTATAAAGGTGTAAGTATCACTATCAACCCCCCATTTCTCTACATCAGCACAAACCCAGGATTGGTCAGAATAATAAAGTTCATTAACTCTTTATATAATATCTCTTGGGGGTGAGCATTGAAATCACCTAATATAAAAACATTCTCTATCTACTCTACATTATCATCTATCTAGTAGCTACATCTGTAAAAGTTGGTAAGTTGTCTGGACAATTTGTGGGCATGTATACAGATAATACAATAATAGTACGACCCTTTGACGTGGCTGTGATGGCCACCAACCGAGGATTGCTACATTCAACAACAGAGACCGTCTCAAAAATACCCTTGCTCCAGAGAATAGCAAGCTTGCTCCTCTCAACAAGTCCTTAGAAGTGTCCACAGCCGACTTACCCTTATTCGAAGTCAGGGCTTATTGTTCCTAACATTGGAACGTCATGGGGAAGCAGCCAGGTCTCTTGTAGGGCCACCAAATCAGACCATACACATAATATTATCTATGGACCGTTTAGCCGACTTACAATTGAAACTAGTTAATTTAAGATACTTATTAATAACAATTGTTAAAGTGACAAAAGAAAAAATAAGTGTCCAGTATTTTTTGGTAATCTAACTGACGGAAGTCGCCAAACCTATTCTATACATTCTTGCGCAATCGGCATGCAAGAATGTTTTATATTCCCGAGAAAGCCCATCACTACTTCTTCGAGTCACGTTTACCAAAACATTTTCGCTTTTCTTTTACACAGTTTCTATCTATTTGTTATCTATAGATGTGACAAGGATGAATTAGTTGGTATTTTAATTTGAAAACCACACTTGTCGACTTTTGTTTAACCTGTGAAGCCCCGCGGCCAAATCCGGGTTGTCAAATTGAACCCCGACGACAACCCGGGTAGACAGCCGATTTTTTTATTTTTTTTATTCTCTTTAATTTTTTTTTTTTGTCCGACTCACCAGTGAGTTGCGGGGCTTCACAGGGTGAAAGGAAAATTACTATGAGACGATAAGAATGGCTTTTGGTAGATACATAAAAATTAAAACTTGAAAATATGTGAGTTGAACTTCGATAAAAATGTCGCCAAAGCCTAGAAATTATGCTTATAGAGGCCTATATCTAGCAGTGGTTGAAAAACCAATTATGCGAGAAAGTTTCAGTGTACGCAAATAAATATCACTGTACTACCTTCCGCCGGCGCCTTTGCCCTCGTAGAATTAGGACTACCCCCACTATAAATTATAACCTATGAGCTATTCCAGACTAATATCTATATCTGTGCCGTATTCCAAGCCGTTCTGGCGTGATTGAGTTACAAACATCCATCCAACCACATTTATAATTTTAGTAAAATTCTGAAGAACTTTGGAACCAGGTTCCTCAGGTATCTACCCCGTCCCTGAAAATGATTACCCGAGAACAGTCTGTAATTTGGAGGACAAGTAGGTACCTCCTATGACAGACCGATTAAAAGTTTGTCTATTATATATAAATAAACCAAATACTCTGAACATGAAAACGTATTCAAATATTGATGGTATCAGACAACAGATTACACATTTACAATGAGTCGAAAGTTTTACGGAAGTGTGTAAATGTCATTCAATACCGATTCAAGTACCAAGTTTTGCCAATTTGTCACTAAAACAAACAATTGAATAATGGATGCAAGCTTTTAAGACGTAGAATAGTGTATTCAAAACACTTAAGGCTTAGTGTTTGCCTAACTTTGCTGTGTATACTTACAATCATTTTAGCGCTTTCACTGGTTACGTTTTTTCAGGGTTCTGTACCCGATGGTAACCAACGGGAGGGTTATTACTAAGACTCCGCTGTCCATCCGTCCGACCATCCGTCCATTTGTCCGTCCGTCAGTCCGTCCGTCTGTCAGCGAGCTGTATCTCATGATCCGTAATAGGAAGACAGTCGAAATTTTCACAGAATGTGTATTTCTATTGCCGCTATCACAACAAATAATAGAATAAACAATAATGGCAACAAAAAAAAATTGCCTTTTTAATGAAGAAATCTCTTTCACCTAACTGTATTGTTTGTAAAAGAAGATGTCCAACACCTCCTTTTAGATTGTATTCGCAATAATTTCTAAAGGCAACATTTATGTAAAAGATTAAAATTGAATGCATTAGATTTAGGTAAACAATGTATTCTGGCTTACTCGCAAGCATTAATGATACCCGGGCCTGCGGACGGCGGGTAATGGGTAGCTCGCCGTCCGATCAGCACCAAGCCCGAGAGTCGACGACGCGTAGTGTTCCACGCGCGCCTCAAAGAGTTGTCAGCAAAAGAGACGGGGCCCGTCATGGCCGATGCCTGCCCGGTTGAGGCACTGGAGGCAGGAAGGAACAGGGGTGGATTTTAGTCAGTAAGAGTCTGACACACCCTCCCGTTCCAAGTATTCGTGTATAATCTTGTACTATGGTACGGAACCCTTTATGCGCGAGTCCGATTCGCACTTTGCCGGTTTTTATTTTATTTTATCTATGTATGATAGGCTCGCCCTTGACCAACATCTCACATGATGATAAGCGATGATGTGAAAGACGTTGGAGTACGCAACAACGTTAATAGTACAATACTATTTTTTTGAAGCTCACAATGGGCCTCATCAGAAGGCTTACAGTCACCTAAAGGGCAATGGAGAGGGCAATGCTCGGAGTTTCCTTGCGTGATAGAATCAGAAATGATCATATCCGCAAGAAAACTAAGGTTACTGACATAGCCCGAAGAATCGCCAAACTGAAGTGGTAGTGGGCGGGGCACATTGCTCGCAGAACAGATGTTCGATGGGGCCGGAAAGTTCTGGAATGGCGACGGCATACTGGAAGACGCAGCGTTGGAAGGCCTCCCACAAGGTGGACCGATGACCTGGTGAGGGTCGCGGGTAGCCGATGGATGCGAGATGCATAGGATCGATCATTGTGGCCACACTTGGGGGAGGCCTATGTCCAGCAGTGGACGTCTTTCGGCTGAAATGACGATGATGATGATTGTTTTGAAGATAATTTAATACGCGCTAGTCCTGATACCATACCATTTCGAAGTTAATTTCAGTGGTAAAAAGCTTCACTGTGACTTTGTAAGCTGGGCTACATATAATTGAGTAAGATCCCAGAGTCGCCAGACATTAGGTACCTAGTTATTTTCTTATTAACAAGTTTTTTTAATATTGAGTAGTGTTGGTTACTTTGAATTATGAATTATTTAACGATATTTTGTAAAACAGACAAAATCAGCACTCAATCTATAAGAAAAGTAAATAATTTATATTACGTAACTTTAGGGTCTGATACAAGTAAATTGGCCATCGGCCCAAGTTAACAGGTATACGTACGTTAAGGCTCAGATATACGATTTCTAATGATTTTAAATTGAATATCACGTCTAAATAACTAGTTCTATTTCTTTGAAAAAAAAAATGTTACTCAAAACTATTTTTTTCGTAATTTGATATGTGAATATTTTAAATTATATCTTAATAACATAGTGTAATTAATATGTAAAGTTATGTCTAACGCGGATAAAAAATTGAGAATCACACAAAAACTATTAAGCGTATTTTTATGCAACTTTTACCTTTTCAAAGATAATTTAATTATTTATCTTTTAGTATACGTGTTTTTGTATAATACTAGTTTTGTTATGTATCCAGAGCAGATTGGAGAAATGGCAACAGAAGCTGGAGAAAGTTGGCTTGAAAATCAGCAGAACCAAAACTGAATACATGTTCTGCGATTTCGGCGGTCTCTCCAGTTTTGAAGCTTTAGTGCTAGATGGCGCGCTTCTCCCAGTCTGCTCCGATTTTCGGTATCTCAGTTCACTCGTGCAAAGCGATGGCGAAATAGATCGGACTGTTAAGCACAGAATTAACACTGGATGGATGAAATGGCGGCAGGTCACTGGGACTATCTGTGACTCCCGCATTCCCCTAAAACTTAAGGGGAAGACTTATAAAACAATGGTCAGACCTGCTGTCTTGTATGGTTCAGAATGTTGGGCAAAAAAAGGGATGAATGAAAAGCAATTGCATGTAGCTGAGATGAGAATGCTAAGAGCGATGTGTGGTGTTACGCGCATGGATAGAATTAGGAATGAGTATGTAAGAGGAAGTCTGAAAGTGGCACCGCTGACTGAAAAGTTGTGTGGAAATTGCTTGTCGTGGTATGGGCATGTGATGCGGAGGAATGAAGAAAATGTCGTGAGTGAAGTCTTGTGTATGGATGTGGATGGCTATAAGAGTAGGGAAAGGCCAAAGAAACGATGGTTGGACTGTGTGAAAGAGGATATGGGTAAAAAGGGGGTGACTACAGAGATGACGACTAATAGAGGAGTATGGAAGAAAAAGACATGTTGCGCCGACCCCAAATAAATTGGGATAAGGGCAGGAGAATGATGACTAGTGTTGTAATGTATAATAAATTAACAATGCGTCTAATTTGGGACAGCGCTCCGTGATGGGCGAGTCTTAATACTGGGTAGACGTACGATGCGTTGCGTGAGCTCAGCACATAACACGCAAGCTACCACTCATTAAGGCCGTTGGCATTTATCTGCGCCTTAAAAGTACATACTAACACTACTCACTCCCACACATTTTGTTATTCAGAAACTTAGTTATGTCTGGCGGCTCTGGGATCCTTAGACTATGAGAACCAATAAAGCAATCCTCTTATCTGGATAACTATAACGATAATGTCAGTAACCGTTAATAGTCTCGTTACTAACCGAAACTACTTGATACAGCAGTTATTTGTAACGATGTTAGGAAACTAAACTGTTACTATAAGTACTACAACTGAAGTTATAGTCTAGACAAGTAGTTATCCTGTTATTGTAGATGTGATGGCTTTTCGGCTATTTGGTAATGGGATGAACGTTTTACACTATTTATGAAAATGATTATAGCTGTTACTTACAAATTGTTGTCATTAAAACTCAATCCCCTAAGTAGTTACATATTATTAGATAAATTTACTTAAATTAAACTGTAAGTTACCACTTACACGTTAATTTAGTATATCTACTTAAGGCGTATATAGTCGCCAAGTGGCGCCCTTATTGAATAAAAAATCGTAGCAACGCGTAGAAAATAAAGATTAAAGAATCCTATGTTGCGTTTGTTACAAAGAGGATAAGGTATTTTTACGTTGCGGGAGCAAGACTCAAAGTGTTTCGTATCCAAAGTAGTAAGCAAAAGTACCAAAAATGGCCGTTGTTGACACTTTTGCTTACTACTTTGGATACGAAACACTTTGAGTCCTGTTTTAACAACGTAAAAATATCTTATCCTATTTGTAACAAACACAACATAGGATTCTTTAATTTTTATTTTCTATGATATGATACGTATTTTTATTCAATGAGGGCGCCACTTATGGGGAGGTAGACCCTTAGCTGAATTTAATTATAACTGCACAATATACATCTGTCAAAAGAAACCGCGCATGATTTTGTATGTGATAAATATTTTGAATGATAGTAGTGATTCAAAATATTTTTCGCCTTACTACACATTCATGCACGATTTCTTTTGACAAAATAAATAGGTCAAAATTGACATTTTTATTTTGACTTCTTTATATATTTTACCATGTTAATTATGAGTGTTATATTTTAATTTGGATAGTTGAATTGTGGCTAGATTACTATTTGAATATTTTTTTAAACTGTATAATTTTAATACCTAATATGGGTAAAAAGGAGGTGACTACAGCGATGACTAACAGAGGAGTATGGAAGAAAAAGACATGTTAAATGATAAGGACAGGAGAATAATGATGAATTGTAATACCTAACTAACATTTAAAAAAAATATTTGTACGCCATTGTATAAGGCAAGCATAACGATCTGTTTGAAATACTTTTACAACTTACTTGCCGATTCATTTTTTTGTGTGTATACTTATGTTTGAACAAGTAAAATTATCTTATCTTAAGGGCCTACCTCCGTATAAGTGGCGCCCTCAATCAAGAATCCTATTTAAAGATTCTTTAATCTTTATTTTCTACGCTTTGCTACAATTTTTTATTCAATGAGAGCGCCACTTGGCGGCTATATTCGCCTTAAGAACAAGTTAGGTTTGAAGGGAAAAGGAACTCATTCTTGACAGTAGCTAACAATTAAAACAACCGACATGAAAAATCTGATATCCCCGTCTGTGGAAACTATTTTCCGTTTGAAGAACTCTTTTGACTCAGAAACAAGCGGATCATGAACCTTTTAGTAAGAAAGCACTTCATAATAATTAGACTTGAAGAAATAATTGACGGCACGGTTGGCGCAGTGGTTAAGCGTTCGGCTGCTGCGCTGCGTGTCGCGGGTTCGATTCCCGCACGGAACAAATATTTGTATGGCCTATAAATAGTTGTTCCGGGTCTGGGTGTCTTGTGTATATGAATTATACATGTTTGTGAACGCACCCACGATACAGGAGTAATTCCTAGTGTGGGGCAACGTTTTTTTTTTTTAAATAAATAAATAAATGGAGATATTTCAGTGCCTTAGTAACCACTTTAACGTTGGCTTTTGCGAGAACCTTAGGAAAATAAATATATTAGTAAACTGTTACGTTTTACCATCTTGAAGGATGTATTACTGTTATTCAATATTATTTTCTATTAGGTACTTATAAATAGGTAAGTAGTACCTATTACAAATTGTTTCAACATGATAAATAATAACGTAAAAAAATTTAACGTGTAAATACTGATTGTGGCTATCCAGAATTCGAGGGACTGTGAACCAACCCTGCCAGGTTGCCTGCCTAGCCTTTACCAACTATCTTGGGGTCGGCTTTCAGTCTAACCGTATGCAGCTGAATACCAGTATTTTCATGGAGCGACTGCCTATCTGACCTCCATAACCCAGTTACTGGGTAATACGATACACCTTGGTAAGACTGGATGTCAGACTTTCTGGCTTCTGACGACCCTTAACGACAGTATCAAATATCCAAGATTGGCAGCCGGGACCAACGGCTTAACGTGCTTTCCGAGGCACGGAGGAGTCACGGTGTATAAAGATGGTCACCCATCCACGGACCAACCCCGGCCAGCGTAGTTTAACCTGATGGATCGACCCGTGCGGCTATTATTACTTTAGCTACCATAATTAAAAACGTAGTTAAAAACGTGCCTATATACCTGAACCTATCACCATTTTAGAAGACACTAAAAAAAAAAAGTATCCATAACTTTAATAATATTATTATATAAAACTGACACGAGGTTGTAACACCAAAAGTATCATATATGTATGTTGGTACCAAAAACGTATAAGATTTAGGGCACGCTCGTAAACATGTAACAATTAGTGACAGCTGTTCACCCATAACTTGCACTCGTCGTTATATAGCCCCCCCCCCCCTTCTTCCCAGGCAATCCTTTCTAATAGACTTTTAGAACTGGAAGGACCAGAAGTAGATACTTAGTTATGTAAGTAGGAGAGAGAGTAGAGTTTGAGGTTTGGGCACATATTTGGGCTCTGTTTCCTGATAGCTACAATAGGGTTATTTTACTCTCTACGAAAAAAAAAATAAAAATATATTATTGATAAAGTTTAGGCAAAAAGCAGTCGGAAATGTTAGTTTTAGTTCATAAATTATCAAAATCAATGTTAAAATTAAATTCAAAGTTTTCAGTTTTTTTAATCTGGTTTTAACACAATAGTAGCCGCCATGTTATACGTCATACGGCTGTGTAAACTATAAAGTGTCAACTGTCAACTGATCAGCGTATCTATGCTTTGTACTTTTATTAACACAGCCAACTGACGTCATGACCACAGAGCAATATCCACTGCACTACCACTACTATCCACTGTGTCCAGCGTTTTCGTCGAATTACGCGCGAAAGAAAATGTAAAATTGAAATGTAATTTTAGGGCACTTATTGATTGAATAAAATCTTGTGTTTTTTTTTATTGGTTTATTAGAATAACAGAATCTAATTTAGACACTTTTTATAAATGGGTGTCATACCCTATTTGGGGGTCTTTAAGAGGGCCCTTCCCGGTCCGTCTATCGTCAACGCGAGCATGGTCGAAAAGCTTGTTGTTTCCCTTGATGTAGGTACTTACCTACAGGGCTCGGAACCGGTTTCGAAATACCGGTTAATATTGCTCATAAAACCGTTATAATATCGTTCATCGATTAACCGGTTAATTACAAAAACGGTATCGACAAAACCTAAATAATTTTGGTTACCGGTTATTACAGAGAATAGAATTTTAAAACTCCAGCTAACCTGAATAAACCGGTTTTACTCAGAGCATGCCCGTCGTTGTTCACATTCTCGCGCGTTTACGTGTTCGTGTTTGTTTTCTTTCGTCGTTCACCGCAGAGAGAATTGGGTTCGCATATTTCATTCAAGTGTCGTGCGGCCGCTACTTAATTCGAGTTTTATAATAACATAGATAGACAGTGTTACTAAAATATATTCTATGTTCGATTATAATCCAGACAAAAAAGTGTTTAACGAAGGGTGTAATTAGGGTTGTCAACTTTTTTCAAAAGAACTAAAGTATGTCTGATTTCAGAGACATGTAAACAAAGAGTACCAACTTAGAAAAAAGAGGCATTTAGAAAAAATATTGAAATATAGAAATTTGCATGGGTATATATAGGGTGAATGGCAATTAGTGACCGATACTTAAACACGTGATTGTACTCTAGATTACAATCAACTTCCTAAAGAATCTTTTTTTTTATACGTATTCACTTTTTTCACAATAACAACAGTTTGAAATTCGTGCTTTGTTAGCACTAAGGCAAAGGGAGTGGTGCGGGCGGCGGGGAAGTGTGCGACGCTACTACTAGTACATTTGCCCTTTCCCGAGGTCAGACTATCAGCTGATAGATCGTGCCTACTTTAATGTTACGGCGTGCGCGTTCTTAAATATTTTGTAGTAATGCGGACATGCGTTGCATCTTAAAAGTATTAGTCAAACATGCTGTCTTTGAAAATATTTTTTTTAATTTAGCAACAACCGAAACATGTAGGTACCTACACTGCTTAGGTACACCGAAAACGGAACGTGGTGCCCGGCCGAGCGGGCTTGCGAGCCATGCTCTGTACGATACGAGACCGCGTTTAACAGCTGATTGCAGCAGTCACTTGCCTCGCGCGCGCGCGTATTTCAAACTGTTGTTATTGTGATAAAAGTGAATAAGTATAAAAAAAAAAGTTTCCTTGGGAAAGTTGATTATAATCATGAGTACAATCACGTGTTTAAGTATTGGTCACTACTTACCAGTCACCCTATTTACGCCAAGAAAACGAAACGATACAATTTAAAAAAAAAAATATGGTAGATTCCCTACATGTAAAGTTACTACTAGTTACTTATAATTTATTTTTCTTGCCTATCCTATTGTGTAGGATAGGTCTTTCAAAATCATTGCAGGGTTGTGCAGACTATTTCTTGATTCAGAGATTCGTTTTCGAAATCATCATCATTTCATCCGACCAACGTCCACTGCTGGACATTGACCTCCCCTAAGTATCGCCGCAATGACCGATCCTGTGCGGATGTGCAACCGTCACCAGGTCATCGGTCGATCTTGTTGGAGGCCTTCCAACGCTGCGTCTTCCGGGACGCGGTCACCACTCCGGAACCTTTCGGCCCCATCGACCGTCCATTCTGCGGGCAATGTGCCCAGCCCACTGCCACTTCAGTTTAGTTATTCTTCGGGCTATGTCGGTAACCTTGGTTCTCTTGCGGATATCATCATTCCTGATTCGATCACGCTAGGAAACTTCAAGCATAGCCCTTTCCATTGGCCTTTGGGTGACTTTAAGCCTTCTGCTGAGGCCCATTGTGAGCGACCACGTTTCGGTTCCATATGTCATCACTGGCAACTCGCACTGGACTTTCGTCTTGAGACACTGTGATATGTGGGAAAAGATACCGCGCAGCCTCCCGAATGCCGCCCAGCCGAGTCGGATTCGACGACTGACCTCTTTCTCGAAGTTAGCCTTACCTAACTGGACCGTTTGTCCCAGGTAAACGTACTCGTCTACAACTTCAAGTGCAGTTTCCGATCTTGATATGAGTGGGTACTACATGTGTATTTACCATGATCTTGGTATGTTCATTTTAAGACCCACTCTTTGGGAAGCTCTAGGCTCTATAAGGTCATCGAGCATTGTACTGAAGTCTTGGGAAGATTTCCCACCCCCCCCCCCCCCAACAAAAAAAAAAATCTAAAAGCTACTTCACCCTAAAGTTTTTTTTTTTATTGGATGGGAATTCATCAAATAACATCACCCGCTCTGGGTGGAGTCTCCGGGAGGGCGTGTCCGCTTCTTAATGACTAAAACCCACCCGTGTTCCTTCAGTTGCCTATACCAGAACTGCGGAAGTACTTAGCACGCCACGGTGACTCCTTCGATCACTCCCGCGACCCTGGCAGGCATCGGCCCTAGCGGGTCTCGTCACTGCTTGCTGACATCTCTTAGAGGCACGCGTTGGGTCACTACGCGCCGTTGTCGACTCGGGCCTCGCCCTTATCGGACGGTGACCTACCCGTTGCTCGCCGTCCGCAAGCCCGCGCCTACGGTGGCTGGCAATTGCCTTGCAACTCCTGACGCCCAGGACGGGTCCTGCGGTGGCTAAGGGCGTGAGGACGCGAAGATTGTCTCTCCCTCACACGACTCGCGTTCTCCTTCGCGAGCATTACTGCTTCGCAAAAGGAGGTGACAACTTCCCATGTCCTCTCACTCCGTACCATGGCTTGGATCAGGGCCGGAGGCGAGAGATCACCACCGCCGATCGCCTCCACGAGGACATGGCAGTGCTCCCTCCAAACGGGGCAGACCTCCACAGTAACCCTCAAGGATAAGTTAGCTCTGTTAGTTTACGAGTAATAGTCGTCCAACTTATAAAATGTATCTACCTGGAAAATTTCGTACAAAACTCAAAATCCTTCGAAAAAGATACTTAGGTTAAGTTGTTACTTATTTAATACTTAAAACAAGTAATAAACATGTAAAATTTTGGAAAAATAAAACCGGCTTTTTCGTTTTTAATTTGAACGTTATTGTCCTTAAACCCGTAAATTCAATTAATGTTTACTCATAAAGCCCCCTTCTAAGTCCACATGTTATAACGGGCGTCTACGGAACCCTACACTGCGCGTGGCCCGACACGCACTTTGCCGATTTTTGATGTGAAACAGCTACGCACGTAAAACCGATTTCTGGCGTGGCGACGCATGCCGTGGCGACGCGTCGCCACGCTATACGATGATTTTTTGTTTTTTACGATGCTATACGATGTTTTTACGAATTAAGTAGTCACGATTTGAAATAAATTCGTAAATTTTTGTATTTAATGAAAATAAATGTTTATTCAGAGTCATCGTTATCTGGAAAAAAATCATAATATTTTACTTTATAATTATGACATATTTAGTTCCTATCACAATATGTTCTTTTCTGCATATTACTTTTACAAAATAATGTCGATGTTTCACATCTGCCAGGCGTCCCGTGACTGCTCACATTTTTTTTTATTAACTTCAATGAACACATAAGCTACTCAAAACAAAATAAGGAAACATTAAAATGTAGGTACATTTTAATGTTTTAATTTTATTAAATCAGCCTGTTTCCTGTAATTTTCAAGATATTTACAATGGATTATTTTACGTTAAATTTAGGAAAAATACAGTATATTTATCATTTATTAGAGAAAATGCGTTTTTTTTGGAAAAGTTGAGAAAATTAAGGAAAACAACGATTTGAAAAAATGTTACATTTTACACTCTCGTTAAAAATTATGAACCCAGTTTTTCATTGTAGAGTTCCACCCCAGACCATAATCTCTGTCTACCAAAACGGCCTGTTTCGTGTATGCAGGAATCTGAAACCTTTACTCCAGATCTTCTCCACACTTTAATGCGTCAATCATTCGGAAACCTAAAGAGCACTGCAGCCTAGTCCGAAACACTCCAATCCGGATGTTGCTTTGCAAATTTTAACCATTTGCACGATATTATACTACAGTTAACTGAATATTGACTAAGCGTCTTCTTGAGTATTTATGGTCTTCATGAACTCAATTTCGTACCATTTTGTCGTCCACACGAGTGCGTGAAACTGTAACGCATTTTGTATAGTCAGTGCCGTGGACGCTCGTGGTTTTCACACAGTTAAACGGATATACCAGCCTTCTTGAGCTTTTGTTTTTTTTTTTGAAGGGTGGGAAATCATTCAATGACTTCTCCCAATCTGGGTGAAGCGGGAAGGCGTGTCAGACTTTTATTGATTAAAACCCACCATTGTTCCTACAGTTGCCTTTCTGCCAAGGGCTGCGAATTCTATTTCAGCAACAACAGCAGGCAACGGCTTTAACGGGCCCCGTCAGGTACTGCTGACATCTCTTGGCGGCGCGCGTGGAACACTACGCGCCGTCGACTCTCGGGCCTAGTCCTGACGCCCAGGGCGTCTCCTGCGATGGGTGCTGGGGGCGTGAGGGTCTCTGTTGAGTCTCCCTCACGCGTTCCGCCTCCTGCTTCACGAACATTACTGCTTCGCAGAAGGAGGCGACTGCTTCCCATTCCCTCTCGCTCCGTACCATGTTCCGGACCAGGGCCGGGTGCGATAGGTCGCTGCCGCCGATCGCTCCACAAGGACACGGCAACGCTCCGCCCAAGTGGGGCAGAACTCAACCGTATGCTCCACCGTGTCTTCTTGGCGATCCGCACAGTGGTGACACTCGGGCGTTTCCTCCCGCTTTATACGACACAGGGACTTCCAGCTTCAGCCGTTTCTGGTGAGGAACTGCGTCATTAGGATGCCGTGGTGCCTCTCCAGCCACTCAAAGATGGGCCTTACCACCGCAGTCGCAATTGTGGCGTGCCCAAATCTTCTTGAGCTGTTGTAACCCCAGCTTTTACAGAGCCACGACATCTGGCGACACACACCGTCTCCTGGTACCAGTTTCAAACATTTTGAACAGCTCACCGCGAATACCCCGCCATTAAACCTATAGCGCGCTCTGGCCCTCCTGGATCAAGGTTACGACCCTAGTCGCTTAAAGTGCGTCCATATGTATCCTTACAAGAAACATTATGTTTAGGAAACGTTATAAAATCATACGTCACAAAAACACAATTTTCATGTGTACTTAAAGCAATAAAACCAAATTTTAAGCTTACCCACTGGATTAATTTGTGACTAGAAACGTTAGGGAAACTTTAAGGAATCCATAATTTTACATGTACAAATTATTACAAGCACAGAATCACAAAACATGTGTAATGTGTTTAATATACAATTTTATTATGTGGCCCTTATTTTGTTTTGAGTAGTTATAGTAAACATTGTGTAAAATAAACACATAACCCTCCTTTGCGTTCCGCAGTCGGGTAAAAAGAGTATTTAGGGTACTATATTAGTATTACAGACTATAAAGTACACCTACATGAAATAGAGTACAATACTCTATTTTAAAATACGTTTGGCAACCCTAGTTGTAATCAATACATAAGGTAAGTTTTAATGTTTATTAATAAAATTATTGCAGGGTATGGTAGAAAGGCTTACGAATTTAGTAAACCAATTTAATTTATTTAGTGTTACGAAAGACTTGTGTACACAAATGATATAATATTACCCTATAACTAGTATGGTATAACAATATACACCATAAAATAACAACACAATTCATGAAATTCAAGTGCACACACGACAAACGCCGCACAGAACGAAACTACTCAGCCAGCAAAGTGGTCGAATACACAAACTTGTGAATACGTAATTGCGTATTCGTTGGCGTAGAGCGAGAGCTTTGTAAGAGAGATAGCACAGTAGGTAGAACTCGTTTATACCGTCGAAACTCAAATTAACCGGTTAATTTCACTCAACAGAAACGGAATTTGTGGAAAAAACTGTTTCTTCATTAACCGGTTAAAATACCGGTAACCGAAACCTTAACCGCAATCGTTTCAGGTTCGGGGTCAATGACCAAAACCGGTTTGGAAAATTAACCGGTTTCCGAGCCCTGCTTACCTACCTATCTACTCAAATACGCGATAATAATAATTTGTTCGGTAGTTGGTAGGTACATCTAGGTACCTATCTACGTACTAACAAAATTTCACAAAAATATTGTTCGAAAATTTCATAAAACTTATTTCAGGAAAAACATGTTTTTGAATAAGTCTTACAAGTTTATGAAATAAATTTATTTGTCATTTAGAATCTCCATTACATGTGCAAGGTTTATTTACTTTTAATATTTATGAGTAAGTACCTATATTCTGAAGCGCCAAAGTTCAGGTGCTGCAAAACAGCAAGTTTTTGGAGGCTTATACTGAAATTGTTTCTTTAAAATATTTTTTGCTTTCGTAGAAACCTATATATAGTGTACAAGATACCTTTTAGTTCAAAAAAATCAAAAATATAGTGTTACAACGGCATAATCACGTACGAGCGTTTGTATCAAAAGTATGACGGGTTGGCCGCTCAACATTTCAGTGTCTAGCGGCACACATGTGCGCCACCGAGGAAATTCCGTTTGCAACCCGATTCATGCGTTTTAAACCGCTATTATTACTATTACCCAAGGTCTTTAGACCTGTAGCAAGGTATAGACACCCGGAACATGACAAAGTCTGTAGCAAAGAGTATAATAATAATACGGGACGTCTGTAGTTACACGAATGCCGACTGTCAACGGGGCTTGACAGATGTTGACATTTAACGCGCGCAGGGCCTTCAAGACTGAATAGGTTATATCTAGGCAAACATGCTCTACCATCGACCACACCATCGCTTACAATCAGCTGAGATAGGAAAAAGCCAATGAAGCTTGACACTTTTTTAAAGAATATTACCACAATAAAATCTGGGTTTGAAATCATACATCTTAGCTGTGACTCAGTACGTATTACATCATACGTATTGAGTCACAGCTCAGATTTCCAGTAACGTAATTAATTATTCTGAGATTCTAAACTAAATTACTTAACTTATTAAGTAGGATTCAAAGTATCGCTTTAGTAAGGTATCTACTTAATTAAAGTGAAGTCTATTAAGTTTGAATCGCTACTAAATATCCGCATGGAATGTCTTATTAAATAGTTTCAGTCTAGAAATTCTTTGCGGATATATCAAAGATTTCATATTTCAGATATTTCGTCCTCTATCGAGAACTAAATATAGGCTGGTAGAGGGTGGTGGAGGGTGGATTTATGAGCTGACAGTCACCAGGTTCATACAAATAAAATAAAATGTGACAATTATTACCTAATTTAAAAAAAAAAAACTGCTATTATAATTGACGGCACGGTTGCGCTGCGTGTCGCGGGTTCGATTCCCGCACGGAAAAAATATTTGTATGGCCTACAGATAGTTGTTCCGGGTCTGGGTGTCTTGTGTATGTGAGCTTAGATGTTTGTGACGCATCCACAATACAAGAATAATTCCGAGTGTAGGGTAACGTTTTTTAAAGAAAAAAAAATAATAATGATGAGTTCACATTTGGTGTCCGTGCTGTTTAGCATTGAAGAATTCTTTTATCTGGAGCTAATCCTGGTCATGCTTAACATAAAAAGGCATTGTTATCGGAACTGAATCATCATGTAAAAATAGAACTCCGTAAGAGAAGAGCCAGTGGTTCTAATTCAGCTTGCAAGATATGACCCAAACAAACAAACATACAAACATTGTAAGTTAAATAAAAGCTTGTAAATCGGAGCTCCATAAACCAATTGAAATTTGACCAATTGGTCTATGAGGAAAATTACATGTTTTCATAGTCCAATTACCAACTGGGCTATAACGAATTGAGAATTGTTCCGCCGTCGGTGCTCCATGGACCAATTGAAATTTAACCAATTATACATGTTTCCGTCGTGCAAATACCAACTGAGCTATGGAATATATAAAACTGTCCCAAAGGGTAGTCTTTTGAATGTTTCTAAGAAGTGCATTTATTTTCTTCTATGTAATTCTTGTATTAAATTCAAAATAATAAATGTATGAAAACGGTTTTTTTGTTATTAAGTTATGGACAAAGCTAAACTATACATGAAACATGTATAATTGGTCAAATTTCAATTGGTCCATGGAGCACCGACGGTGGAACAATACTCAATTCTCCATAGCCCAGTTGGCAATGGGACGATGGAAACATGTAATTTTCCTCATAGACCAATTGGACAAATTTCAATTGGTCTATGAAGCACCGACGAAAAATAACAATATAATGTGTGCCTCACGACTGCGCCAACTGAGGAACTTCATTCCGTAGCAAAAACGGCGATTTTCGTAGTTCAAGTACTACTTATATGCTTCCTCCTAAAACAATTCGACAGGAATTTAATAAGCATCGAATTACCTTCAACTCCGAAGGTGTAGAGTATCACTTCGAGCATAAGGAGTGGTTCGCGGTCCATTGCTCGACAAACGACGCCGGGCTAACGGCACAACCCGAGACAACTTGTTATTGGCTGCACTTTCTATTCAAATACATTTGAGAATATGTACAAGTAGGGGGACTATGGTTTGGTAGGTATCAGATTCAGTTTTGTAAAAGGTTACTTCAGCACAAATCACTACCTATAGCTAGGTGTTACCTCAAATGATATCTCAGAAGAGAGAAAGAGAGAGAGTATTATTGCTATTTCTTTTTTAAAATCCTACGCAAAAAGAGGGGTGTTATAAGTTTGACCGCTATGTGTGTGTCTGTGTGTCTGTCTGTCTGTCTGTCTGTGGCACTATAGCTCTTAAACGGGTGACCCGATTTGAATCCGGTTTTTTTATTTGATAACAGGTTTTTTAGTGATGGTTCTTAGACATGTTTTATCAAAATCGTTTCAACCGCTTGAAAGTCATCAGCTCTTTTGTGTTTTTTAAATGTTCGCTTTTCTTTTAAGCTTTGAGGGTTTTTTTATTTTTTATTTAATTGTTATCTTGTTATCTATGTACGATTTTGAGTAGATTGATAGATAGAAAGTACTATAATAAACCATGGCACGTATTTGCTTAAGCTGAACGTAGTATGGGTTATACTACGTTCAGCTTAAGCAAATACGTATTTGATAGGTGTAATCGTTATGTATTATTACTACTAGTTCGTACTGTCCCACCACTGGGCAAAGGCCACCCTCCATTTCTTCCAACGGTCACGATTCTTCGCTTCTTCCAACCAACCCGAGACCAACTGCACGAGAGCAGTCGTGTTGCGGCCTCCATCGCCTCCATAGACGGATTTTTATTTACGAAAACAAATGAACTGCTTGAGCGTTCCGAGTATGGCGCTCGTAAATTTGAATTGAAACTGCAGATCGCCCAACAGCGATTGCTTGAAGCATAAAATTCATTTGGCAATTTTTAAACCTTTGAAATAAATGTAGTATTCTCATTTTCTTTTTATTAAGTATAATAATTTTGGAATGCTATTTTCAAAATAATTATTTAATTGGATTAATTATAATATTAATATTTGCACACCTTATTAGGTAATGACTAATGTTACACTGCATTACCAGTGATCGGAAAATGGTAACAATAAATTAGATTGTTGTAATGCTTTTAATGAAATTTGATTTTATAATATTCGTCAATATAATCTAAAGTTTCAGTTTTTAAAGTGTCTTTTTCATATGGATTTAGCATGCCTGATAGACAAAGAATCAGAGCTTCTAAGAAGTCTCACAACTATTTTAATTTATTCATAATATTTGGCATAATAAGAAGCTGCTTCTAACCATGTACCTCATCTTGTAACCCCATACACTTTGTATGTAAATTACATTAGCTGCCGCGCTTTCTTACATCGTTAAATGCAAGACAAACGAGTTTTATTTTTTGACTGGAAACGAATTCAATTGTTTTCTGTATTAATAATTTGTATTAATTTAATATTAATGATACTATTTAATGTACAATCTCGAAGAAAAACTCCATTAGCCTGCTAACAATTATATTGCTATGAACTCGAGCACGATACAGCCCATGCTTGTGCGTTTGTGTGTATGAGTTGTGCCTCAACATTCCACAGATAACACATACTAATGAACTGTCGTCGCACTACGCGAAATAACATTATATTTCTGTTGCATTTTGAATACGCGTCATAGTGACGACCTGTTCATTGCATTGCTAAAATTCGCATAAATCTAACATGTTCTTGTAGCTGTTTGGGCTAAGCAATGGGTTCACGGTCAATGAGGTTCGAGTTCGAATCTTAATTACAAGGAATTGCTGTTTTTGTTTATTTGAAATCATAATTTGAATTAAACAAGATCTTGTTAAGTATATTTATAATATATTCATGCTTATTATTTATTTTTATAAAACGTTAAATATTACCACATTCCTGCCTAAATAAAATAAGTTCTCTTGTTGTTGTTCATAAGATTTTTTGTTGTGTACCCACTAAGTCAATTCATAATAACATAACAGGGAATGGATATTCCAATTTGACATGAACTGATACCCACAGTGATACCCACTTATTAAACGTAAGTATTGGTATTCAGCAGAGTTTATTGAAAAATAGTACACAAATATGATTTAGACTTTATGAACGTTATGTAACGTCACAATGAATGTATTGAGGTTAAGTGGCTTAAGTAGTCATTTTCTTGACGAAAAGAAGATTGAAACTAAACCTCAATTTAAGAACATTAAATAATTACGGACGTTAATAGGTATCACTAAATATTTTGTTACACCGTCTAATTATATATTTTAAACTTATGTGTTATCATTTAGGTTAATATTTTGTGTACTTTCAATGCAGCCAAGTAGACGTTTGTGCAAGGACCCTACAATATTATCACATATTTCGGTTCCTCTTAAATTTTCCCACACCTCCATGTAGTGGGTTTTTAATTGTTCAATGCACCGCTTATCTCGTGTCTCCCACCTTTGCATGGTGCAAACCCCATAGATTTTCTATGGGATTGAGATCGGGTGATCGCGCTGGCCATGGAACAACAATTATCTCCGGGTGATTGTGAAACCACTTACGCACAGTGCTTGCCCGGTGAATAGGAAAGTTTTTCTGGACAAATGTGAATTGTGTTAACTCATCAGCTGGGTAAATGTTGCGCACAGTAGGTAACATGACATCATCTAATACTTCTACATATTAGAACTGTTGGCGCGTGGAAGAATAAAAGCCAATTAATCGTAATTCGACCTGAGTTTGTATTAGGTAATTACGTTTTTTTTTCACATCAGCGAGTGTTATACCTGCGCCATAAATGTAGCCTACCCTTTCGACTAGATTTAAATGTCTTTTCATCTGAAAATATGGTAGTATTCCAGTCAAAATCTAAATAATCCCGCGCGAAACGTATTCGGTTTTGTTTATGTCTTTCTGTTAGGAAAGGCTTTTTTGCTGGTCTTCTGTGATGCAAGCCTTCAGCGTAGAGGGTACGGCAAACAGTTTGTAATGAGATGTCGAATAACTCCGAAAAGCGTCTCGTAGGTGTGAAACCATTGTTTTCACACTCGGCCACCATATATCGTCGCTGCGCCTCGCTAATAAGCGACGCCCTTCCACTTCACTGTCGACTTGCAAGGCTACTCTCTTCCTCATATCGTTTGATGCAGAGACTTACAGTATTCCTCTAAAACAAAACCAAAAATGATAGTAGGCAGCTATAGGTAACAAAATACTAAAGTGACTTCATATTTATACAGGGTGTAAGGTACATGAACGCACATACGTGTTCCAGTGATTCAGTACATGATTCTGGACCCCCTAGCGTTGGAATTTTTCGTCGGCCTTTTCCTAATTTTTAAAAAAAAAATCTGCGTTTTTTTTACATTAAACTGTACAAAATCGTTATACCTATCTACTTCAATGAAATTTTTAATTAAAAAATAATTAGTTCGCTTTTTTCGCTAAAAAACGCAATGTAAATAAAATTAAAAGAAGCTTCCTGCTCAGCTGATTTCTTAAGTTCACCGGGGCCCAGTAGGTACCTACGCACGCAATACCGGCCAAAGACCGCCGCCGGCATTTCTTTGTCGGCAAATGCTCACACAGACCTATGAATCTAACAGACGCGACACGTTAGGCATTTTAAGTGTCTACAAAAATTGATATCCCATTGACTACTTTTATTTGAACTTCTTTTGAGGGGAGGTTATTTTTATAAACCTTCATCGAAATAAGTAAAGAAGATCTAAAAAAAATGTGTAACAGTTTACTGATAACGACTTATTTCTTAGATACATTTTTGTTATCAACAAAGTTAAGTTAAGTAATACAATACAACAACGTTACTTACTCATTTCGTTAAAACCACTTTCCTACATTTTGTATAACTACATCAAAATCATTACTGAGTGAGTAGGTAGTAGGTACAACTTAATGCGATTGTACAGTCTATCAATTTCATTGATCTATGCGGTCTGTAAGCGTATTCAAAGCGTACCTACACTAATAAATAAAATTTTATTTCTTTAGCATTTCGCCGACGACGAATTTTTGTTTTTTGTTAGTTCCGTGTTTACGTTCATCGCAAACGGATGTGCAGTTGGTAGTGAATTTAGCTGGTTATCGTAAAGTTATAAAAAACAAGTTATTGTGTTTTTTAGTATGTGTGTTTTTTGTTTTGCTTGTTGAGTGAAATACGTGTGTAGGGGCGTGTCGGGAAACTTTTAGAATAAAGTCCGTTTCATATAGTAAAAAGTTTAATCAATGTTCACAAAAGTTCTCAAAAAAAGGTTCTTAAAAATTATCAAAATGTAAAATAAAAGTAGATAAAACTAAAGCAACTATTTGGTGACCTTGACGCCAAAAGTTGCGGCTCTTCTTTCATCTTCCGTTAATTCGGTGTTAGTTTGTGTGGTAATGTTAATTCTCCCAGCTCGACGGCGACGAATGACATAGATGATGCTCAGTGCACATGTACCAAACAATATAATTATGTAGAATGGAATTGTCGTATGGTAGATTCCGATAGTGTCCAGTGTTTCGACTTTAATTTCATCTTGTGAAGTGATTTGGTTCTGTATTTTCCGAAGGCTGGTTAAATCTGTATAGTCTTTAGAGTGAAACTCCGTGTCTTTACTGGTGTTTCATAATGTGGTAGAGCCATGAGTTCTAATGGTTTTCCGACTAATTTATTGTCTAGGTTTATTATACTAAGTTCGGGGGTTTTAATCTTGCAGCCTTGAGGGACGTTGACCATAAAACTGCCTTGTAACATTTCAAATCGCTCTTTACCGCAGGATAGTTGAACTTTCGTACTATTGGGGAACGTAATGATGTAGTGATAGCTATCCAACTCAATCAGAGCCTCCTTAGTCAGAGAGATAGGCGTGGGTTTGCACGTTCCATCTATCTCCTGAATTTGTATAAGTTTTTGAATACAGTCTGACCTTGACGAGATCCGGTGGACGATTTTCTGCTCGCATATGTGCCAGGAACTGACCTTCGGGCATTCAGCCTCCATATACACATATTCCTGAGAATTGGATGCTATATAAGGTGCAGTTGGTACTATAATTAGGCTGTCCTTATTTGGAACGGGACATAATTCATATAACTGATATTCTATGCTAAACGTAATAGGAAACTTTAGGACTATTACAACTGTCGACTCTGTAAAGTATGAAGCTAGGCTAAGAATTTCGTAATAATCTCTGATGTCGACGTCAATTATTTGATCAGATCTATAAGTGCGTTTTAATTGCTTTATGATATTTCTTACATCTTTAACAGAAAGTATTGAATGATGAACTGATTTATTTCTACTAAATGCCAATATATTTTCTATTCTGTCAATTTCGCTCAAAAGTTCTTGAACATTTTCGCTTAATATTGCAAAAATTTGTACAAGATGAACGTAGTGAATGATTCGCTCATTATCATTAGTCATATTCATGACAAAAGTAAGAGCTCTTTCCAATTTAACTTGATTTAATGAAATATTTCGGATAATTTGATTCTGCTGTATCGTCATCTCTTTATATAAGGATATGCTTGTTCAATGATTGCGACAAAATTTTATCATTTTTATTCAAGGTTCGTAATGCATTTTCAAATTTCAAGGCGTCTTCATTGTCCAAATTACCAGAAATACTTTTGATAATTGTGCCTAAAGGATTAATCAGACCTCTTTTAGTTCTAGATGGCCTTAAGGTATCTAATTGCATTAAAAATTTATCTAACTTTGCATATAGGTGCCTAGTTTGGTATTTAAAGAGAGAGCTGTATGTATGGGATAGTTTAAAAGTGGTATCTGTAAGTTGGGATTTTATGACGTTCACATGTGACTCGATTTCTTGAAGGTTAATATCTTGTAAAAATGTATGAAAATGGGATATAATTTTGGTAGCACCTAAATTAAAGGGTAGTATATTGGGGTACTTGATTTATTTGGGGTACTTGGGGAGCTCGAGGTGGGATTCGGAATCCCGTAGACATATTGGTAGGGAGAGCCCTAACATTTGTAGGGTCTTTGTGGGGTTTTGAGGTTTGGGATAGGGTTGCCTGTGCTGTTCTAGTGGTACGGGTGGTGGGCATAGCTGTGGAGGATATTGAGGACCAGAGGATCGAATTTGAGGTCTCGGGTATGCTTGGAATGTAGGGTAATAATTTGGTGGCATGTATGAACGAAAATTTTGCTGTGCGTTAGAAGTATTAGGTGCTTGTTCGTAAAAATTATATAGATTTTTCTTCGCTTGTAGTGATTTATTTCTTTTTTGTAAATAGAGAACATTTAACTCCTCTTGGGCAAATTCAAGGGCACTTTCGAGAGATGAAGGTCGCATGCACCTTACCCTAGAACCTAGCGGTTCATCTAAACCTCTCAAGAATGTCTGCAAAGCTAAGTTTTTATAAAGAGTTCTTTTTGCTTCCACAGTGGTTCCTACAGATTCATGCAACTCGACATACGTTATTATAGTACACAACAAATGTTGAACTTTTTCGTAGTATACTTGTATAGTATCATTGCCTTGAACTAAAAGAGATAGATCGGTATATAACGAAATTTCGTCCCTGTGATCTGAAAAGCTATTAATTAACGTGGTTCTTATGCCCTGCCAATCACTAGGAATTCCATTATTTGCCAAAGTACGTGCAGCAGTACCAGTTATCTTGTTTAAAATTCCATTAATCAGAGCCAAATTCGAGAGTCTACTTCCTGGTTCCGTACTGACATAAGTGAGCACTAACTCGTCGCATAAATTTAAAAATCTGGTCAAAACATTAGGGTTACCATTAAACTCTGGAACTAATCTAAGAGATTTATAAATCTTATCAGTTAAGTCTGACGAAGCCATCTGACTCGTCTGACTCAAAGATGGTTGTGAACTATGGTTTTGTTCAGTCATAGTTTCTAAATCTAAGTCGCTTAAAAGTTCAAGGTTACGATTGGCGTCACTTCGGGTTATCCGAAGTTGAGCTCGCCTACTAGGACTAAGGTCCCTATTACCACGTGGGTGAAAAATCTTGAAAAATTATAGTACACTGCGTAATAAATATAGCATACAATTATTAAGAATATATGTAATTCACTTACATTTGTACTATTGCTGGCGAGCGTCGATCCATCGATTTTTGGAAGTCTCGATGTCCGCAACAGCAGCTTTCCCGACTGGCCTCCAAAGGTTCTTCGCCTGGACGGTCGACGCGGCGATGCCCGATTTTTGGGTGATTCACACAACGACAACACTTTCAAAGTCCTTGACGACTTCCGACTGCGCCAAATACGTGTGTAGGGGCGTGTCGGGAAACTTTTAGAATAAAGTCCGTTTCATATAGTAAAAAGTTTAATCAATGTTCACAAAAGTTCTCAAAAAAAGGTTCTTAAAAATTATCAAAATGTAAAATAAAAGTAGATAAAACTATAGGTACGCGATTAGCGCGAGTGTCCGTTCCCACCGATGTTAGGATGGAAAAAGCCCAGGGAATCGTCGTTACCGTGGGAAGCGCTACTCATGGAATTTGATGCTTCGCGCTTGTTTGCAAGTGTGCTGAGCCAGCATCATGGCATCGTAACAAGTGTGTGCTTGTTGTGTGCGAGAGTGTTTTTAAACAACACCTCAGTGCCCAGGCAAATGCTCATGCATGAAGCATGTAGGAGCCTCGGGATCGTAAGAAATGAACGAACTTTAAGGTGAGTTTGTTCATTAGTTAAGTACACGGTTAATAACCGCGTCTCTGACAGAGGTGTTCGTGGTTGGCGAGCAGCAGAGCTGTAGGTACCTACGAAATTTCAAAATTCAAAATCACCAAGGTCACCTCTGTAGGGACGCGATTGGCGACCGCAGGCGCTTTATACTACATTCCTGGAGCGCAATGTAGGTACCTACTTACAAGCTTCTTTATTATTATCTATCCTAATCTTTATCTAACCTTATCTTCAGTATTCTTGAGGGATTAAAAATGTATGTGATATCAATGTTGTCGTCATTAGAATAAACAGTTAAAGGTGCCACGGAACATTATACGCATTTGTCGTTTTAAACGTTTAACGCACGTATGCGCTTATGTCTATTAAGTATCTGATCTAGTTGTTTATCATATCCATCGGAAACATCGACGTAAATGTATTTTTATCACAAAGTAGATAGGTAGTCTATCTAGGTACAAGCTACACACAGGAACAGGTGTGTCTGTGTGTATAAGACGTGGTAGGTAACTACGAATAGACGCGCTCGCGCGCGCCTACTTCATTGCGAAGCGTTGAGATCGCGTTGTTCACAATACATTGCGTGCTTGAAAATGTCAATCATTACCGAGATTAATGACTATCATAATTTAGTTACTGACATTAGGTGTAACCTTTTCGCGAAGTTTGCGGTATCTTGTTCCTTACAGCCTGTATAATATTGAATAATATTTATTTAATATATTATATTGAAACTCTGTATTTGTAAATCCAATAGTAAACAGTAAGTAATTATTTAACTTTTAGGCCTCATGTTGGATTTAAAAAACAATAAAAACCAATTTTGTTAACCTATAAGTCACCAAATAATGTGTATAGATTTTAAATACAAAATTAAGTTACAATTCATCAATGTAATAGGTACCTACTCACATTCAGTCCGGTTTCATCAGCTATTTGTATTTTATTAAGACCACTTTTATGCAGCGCAATGATAGTCGCCATCGCCTCAATATTAATATTTGTTGCATTTTAAGAATAAAATATCTAATACCACTAACTATTAAACCACACGTCACTAAGCAACAACTACAACCAATCGACAACTTTTAATTTCGTTCAAGTTAAATATTCATAAAACTCATGTCTACCTTGCAGAAATCTAAATTCTTTATTTAGTTTATGATCTACCTTTCTAACTTTACGAAATGTGTGAACAAAGCGAACAAGTTAAAGAATATTATATTTCTGTCTCATTACTTCCAATCGAGTAAAAACTTACAAAAATAATAATACTGCGTGAGGTTTGAACTCACGGCTCACTGATTCACGCATCTATCTGCGAGCGCTTAACCGCTAGGTCATCTTGACTCATATATTAATTATGAACTACAATCACTTGTTGATGACAATGATGATACATGTGTCTATTTTCTTAGAAATAGAAGGTCGTAAGTCAAACGAAACGTCAAGCTATTGCTTTGTGAGATTGCCAATCGATTTTTGAGCGACACTGTACTTTAGTGATATCTCGAAACCGGGACAATTTTTCAAAACAAAATGTTTTCGTAAGGAAGTCTCCACTTTTTGTGTCTGCACTTTGAAGTTTATGTAAATTAGCTTACCTTTTTCCGATCACTGGTACTGGTAATTATACAGTGTACTTAATATTTATTTGTAACACCTGTTTATCAATCTGCCTAGCCTTTTCCCAACTATCTTGGGGTCGGCTTTCAGTCTAACCGGATGCAGCTGAATACCAGTATTTTACATGGAGCGACTGCCTATCTGACCGCCACTACCCAGTTACTGGGTACTACGACACCCCTTGGTAAGACTCAACTGGTTGTCAGACTTTCGGGCTTCTGACGACCCGTAACGACTGTCAAAGATCCACGATTGGCAGCCGGGACCAACGGTGCTTCCCGGCACGGAGCAGTCTCGGTATGTAAAGATGGGCACCCATCCATGGACCAGTCCCGGCAAGCGTAGCTTAACCTGACGAATCGACCCATGCGGCTGTTATTACTTTAGCCACGAGCTCCTCTACCCACCTGTATTAAGCAAGTAAATAATTTGAATTGATTTCTTTTACTTCCAAGTCAGCTTCTTGTAATGATCTGATTGCCACCCACCCACAAACATCACAACTCGTTTGGAACGAGGCCACCCTATGGTGGACAAGATTTTTGTTGTCAAAAAAATTTCATATAATAATTTGTCCGCATCTAACCCAAAACTCTAGTCACCCTAAACTCCCTTGTCGCGCATACAATATCTAGACAGTTTTTACAAGCACAGCTCTGTAAGCGTTGGACATAAATCTAGATATGCCCTACGAATATTCTAGATCAAGAATAGAGCTTGACTCAGCAGAACTTTACACATGAAATAAGTTTTCATAGAAGTCGTAAATATTGATAATAAATTGGTACTAGAGATTATTACGGATTTATGTGCGTTTAGCTGTTTTACAAATTCATCACATGTGTATATTTGAATTTATTTGTGCGTAAAATTATGTGATTTTTAAGAAATATTTCGTATTGTTAAGCCTTGTATTGTGTTGAGTGTTGATGAAAGGCAGTCCTTCTATACAATGGTAATTTTATAGATAGTTTGAGCCCACTAATGCAGGCCTTGGAGGTCATGTTAATTGCTGCGTCAGTGGTGTACATAAGGTTTTTGAAGTGAAAACTTATTTAGCGGCGTTGAGCACTTTTCTTGGGATGGGTATAAAAGGTTAAACTCGCGTCAGGACACGTGACCTGATCAAAAATCTGTAAGACGATTTCAAAGTATTCAAAAATGCACAACGTTAATGTTCAAGTTTTCACGTTGTTTTTTTTTTATCTTTATCAGGTACGCGTTTGACAGCTATCTCTCCCGATGGTAAGCGATGATGAGGTCGAAGATGAAGGACGCTTGCCTAGAAGTAACCTACCTCACTCTTGACTTAAAGACTCATCAGGATACGACATACAGACTCTGGCAGGGAATTCCAGATCTTAGCTGTACGTCCAATGAAAATGTTTCCTCAAAAGTCCGTGACCAGTGATCACTTGTGGCACTCAAGCAGTCCTGAAATCAAGTGTGATTTCTTTTCAAATGTGTTTTTTGGGAGGTACGTTATGTAGGTAAGTTTATGCAGTTTGCTCTACAGCTAAAGTAACATAAAAAGAAAAAAAATGTTTCAAAACCTTAATTAAATTATTTGCTTTTACAATAGAATGGTCTACAATCAGGGCTACTTCATGAAATCACTTCTTATTTCAACCGTTTTCAATAATATTATTCTTCGAATTCTTTTAATTTATTGAGGACTTAGGTAATTCCCTATTATAACCAGAATTGAAATCAATTTCAGTTTTCTCTTGAGCTAAAAGCTAACAATGGTGTGGATTCTCTTGTTCAATAACTAAACAAAAATTAGAGAATTGCTATCTTTTACTAAAAGGCAGTGCGAGAAAAGGACGGCTATAGCTATGAACTAAGTTAGAGATGTCAAACTAATTTACGCCTTGCGCTTCGCCGTGTTTTTAGACGACATGTTTTTACGTTTACCCTTAATTTGTATGGAAATATTAGTTCAAACTAATTTTGACAGCTCTAATTTACGTCCGTCTCTTTCTTGTTTTATTAGAGAGAAAAAGATAGCAATAGCCTAAATTAAGTTTAGTTTGTGCACAACAGAATCAACACCAATGTATTGTATTACCTTAATTCAAATAACTGTATCAATTTCAAACTCGTTCATCCAATATCATTAAATCCATTGATGTAAAAAGTAATAGCAACCATTTATGTAAAAAATAAAACTTTGCTCGAAAGTAAACTCTCTCTCCTAATAGTTTTCATTTCTGATATGTTTCATTACTAAACTTAAAAAAAAACTGGCCAAGTGCCAGTCGGACTCGCACACGAAGGGTTCCGTACCATAAACTGAAAAAAAAAACTAAATAAATCACGTTTCTAGAACCGTGTTTTTTTTTTGGGTTGTATCTCATGATTACAGATCACTGTTGTCCACCATAGGTAGATTTGTTGTTAAAGCGACAACAGAAATACACATTCTGTAAAAATTTCAACTGTCTACCTATTACGGATCAAGAGATACAGCCCGCTGACAGACAGATTGACAGCGGAGTCTTAGTAATAGGGTTCCGTTGGTTGCCCTTTGGGTACTGAACCCTAAAAACCAGCCAAGTGCGAGTCGAACTTCGCTCATTTAGGGTTCCGTACCAAATGACGGAATTATCAAAGAAAAATGTGATTTATCAATGTATTGGTGTTTGTTAGTAAAATATACATAATAATAAACATTATCACCTTTCAATTTCTCTTATCTTTGGAACAAAATTTTGTGATAGACGACGGACAGACAGACAGACGGACACGTAAGTGAAATTAATAGGGCTCCATTTGGACCAAACCCTTCGGGTACGGGACCCTGAAAACCAAAACTCAGGGACAGATTTGACGACAGAACTTTTAAAGTAACTGACCGTTTACACCAACATAAATCATCCGTTAACCAAACAAGATAGTAAAACGAACAGTTATCGGTAGGTAAGGCACGCAGTAGACGCGATACGATATCGTGCTTACGACATATTTACGATAACATCACTCACCAAGTTGCTACTTAGCTTTATTTGCGAAAGTTAGGGTGGGAAATTTATGGAGAGAAAAATCTATTACATTTTACAGATCGATAGTAGGTACAGAATGCATTCACGTGGAATACTAGCTTTCCACGTGAATGCATTCTGTACCTACTATCGATCTGTAAAATGGGGTTGATTTGCCAGCGTTTATAATTTCTAACTCGCATAGGTTGTCAGCACTATTCGCCGACAGTTTTCATACACACATACACGCTTTTATATTAGCTTGGTATGTGTCTGTGTAACGGAATCTTAGAACGTGATTTTCACCCACTTCAAAACTTTCATACGCATTTGTTCATAATATTAGTTATTATTGTTATTTAGTTTCGTTGTGTTATTTATATAATTGTTGTAGATATAGTCTGTTTAAAATAAATTAAACTCTAATTCCAAAAAAAACCGTTATAATGGGTCTTTGGTTATTTTTGACATTTCCATGATAATTATGGCAAATGAAAGGGGTTGCGGCTGAAGAATACGAAAAATAAAAAAATAAAGCGTGTTTTTTTTTTAATTGTATAAAATTATTATATGAACAGGTGATGGTTCAGAACGAGGTCGCCGATTTTTTTTGTTTTTCTTTTTTTGAAGTCGGTTCTATCTTTTTTTTTAAGTTTTTATTTTTCACTTTTTAGTTGTGATTTCCAATTAAATTGTGTTAACAATGCATATTTATGCGATAGCAGCAATCGCGGTTGATTTGCTATAATTTTTTTGAAGAGTTCCGTTGTTTAAATTTAAATTTAAATTTTAATGAAATCATTTCGGAATAAAACCCCTTTCGAACAAAAAAGAATTTTGCAAATCCGTCTCTATACTAAAGTTATGCCCGAACATTCATAAAAAAAATTAAAAAAAAACAAAAGCGCGTTTTTAATTTTTTTTTTTTTTTACTATAGAAAATTATTATTTAAACCTCTTTAGGACTTTTGAGTACACTGAACTAAAACCTTTCAACCCAACAACAGCAGAAAAAATGTGTGAAATAATAAAAAAATAAGTAACTAGATCATCCTCACCATTTTATTTAACAAACCATACGTAAACCTTTGAAGATCACATAAAAATATGATTAGTTTTCAGCACATACCTAACATAGCGGCATAAAGGTCACTGTCAATCACGTCGTAAATTTCAACCAGGCTTTTTATGGTCCACTAAATTCCGCTCGCGGCTTCGCCCACGTAAATCGTGATCTAAAGCTTTACTGGGAAAACTTTCTATTTTCTGGATAAAGAGTATGTTGTTTAACGATATACAGCCTTATTTGTAAAACTCACTAATTAATTATGCATCTGTGTATAGGAAAAAACCTCCTTTAATTAATTAGCCACCACCATGTTTGGGCACGCCACAGTTGCGGTGGTAAGGCCTCTCTTTGAAGAGTGGCTGGAGAGGTGCCACCTTCCGCCTGAAGCAGGTCCTCACTGGACACGGCAGTTTCGAGAGGTTCCTGTGTTGGATAAGGCGGGAGGTAACACCCGGGTGTCACTACTGTGCGGATCGCCCAGAGGACACGGTGGAGCATACGGTGAAGTTGTGCCCAGCTTGAGCGGAGCACCGCCGTGTCCTTGTGGAGACGATCGGCGGCAACGACCTCTCGCGCCCGGCCCTGGTCCAGGCCATGGTACGGAGCGAGAGGGAATGGAAAGCAGTCGCCTCCTTCTGCGAAGCAGTAAGGAGGAGATATAATCACATAATAATCCCATAGTTACTTTTTAGGGTTCCGTACCAAAATGATAAAAAGGAACCCCTAAGGTGCGACTCAGTCTGTCCGTCTGTCTGTCCGTCTGTCACAGCTGGATATCTCAAGAACTACAAATGCTACTAACTTGAAAGTTGGATAGTTTTAGGTGACGTTTGCCCAATTATTTTGCAAATAGGAAAAACTAAAAATAGGTACTCACATTTTTTTTTTGCTACATGAAAGAAAAGCCGTCTTAAAAATTCGAAGTGGTTCTACTAAGGCATATGAAAAAAAGCTGTTTGCACATTTCCAAACATTTTTTTTTTAGGCCACATAGTTTTTGATTTTTGATGAAAAATGTAAAAGCATAGAAAAAAATCTTAAATTATTCTGTGTTAAAAGTTGATGTAAAGAGTACAGGAAAAGTACAACGATGTCTCCAAATAGCACACGTTTTCAGAAATCATTAACTAAAATTACATTAGTTCCACTATTGGTCAAGAGATGGCGCTGACCAAAACCTGTAATATTCTACACCGACGACTGATCAAGAACTATCGATCTCTGATCTCCTGAGGGAATTGATGTGGTGACATCTAAAACGCCTCATACGAACTAAAAACACACGAATCCTGCATTCCACAAGCAGAGATCTCCGCGAGATTTGAACATAAACAACAGTCCGAAATCAACCATCAGGCAGTTGCCCGGGCCAGACACAACACCCGTCTGGTCGGAGGATCCTCTCTTTTCAATTATGGTATTGCGGGACTTTACAGCCTGTTCTGCAAACCTTCAAAACCCCAGTAACATGGAACGTGGAATTTAAACATACTCGTAATTGGAGAAGACCAATACGTCATCTATCTATACGTATTTCTTGTTTTTGTTCAGTTTTTCAAAAAGCACTGAAGCAATTTCGATAAAGTTTATATAGGACCACCTCGGGAGTAGGTACCTATATGCTTTCGGATAAAAAAATAATTTTGAAAATCGGTCCACAACTGACGGAGAAATTGGCGAACATAAATTTAAAAAAAAAATTAAGAAAACATACATGCAGTCGAACATAGAACGCCTCCTTTTTTCGAAAGTCTGTTAAAAGATGAAGCTATTTGCACGTTCCAAAGCGTAGATCTCTATGAAGAAGAACGTGCACGAAACTCCATGATTATGGATGTATGTTTGGTACTCTTTCACGCAAAAACTACGGATGAAACTGTGGATGGAAGTACTAATACTAGCTAGTAATTAAATAGCTACAAGAACTAAGGTTATATCGTTTCTTTTCGAGAAAGAAAGTTCCCCCACCAAAACTTACCTATTTCACAAAGTGAACTCCTAGCTACCAAAACCAACTGCTAACTTTTACGTGCTCCTTCTAATAATTGAGCTGAGGCCCTGAGGCCTGACTAAAGTTTTAAAATCATCATTTCCTGGGTACAGAAATAATCATTCAAATTAGTTCGTAAGTTAGATTAACTATCGAAATGTAATTCCAATATCAATAAAAGATTAAAAAGATAAAACGCATCAATGTTCAGGAGCTGTTACGTCACTTCTAGGTAAAAAGTGGTACATTTTTGACGTAGATATGACGTTACGCGAAATTGCAACGCACAGTATCGTCCTCATACGTGTCCAATATTTTTTGGTAATCTAACTGACGCACCAAATACATTATTTTTAGTCATCTACCTTATTCCGTTGTTAGAGAAGAGACGGTGCTATGCAGGACGAATAGCACTATCCCTTTCCCATATTGTCATGGTTGTACTACTGCTGAGTCTGTGTCAAATTAAGATTCTACCAGCAGTTAATGCATAAAGAAAAGAATAACAAACAGACAAACATTTCCACATAAAGTTCCTAAATACAGCAAGAATATAAAAAATGTCCATAGGTTTATTACATAGTGAGTGCCTATGTCCAGAGATATCGGTTTGTGGCCGTTTTCCCCCGTTTATGGCGCCTAGTGCTGTTGACCCCACTATGTTTTATGACTGAAGCAAGTGGCTTTTTGGTGGCTGAAGGTAAAAGCCGTTTTGATAGTAGCTGATTGAGCAATGTATGTCTGTACCTAGCTGTAAAATTGTTTTCTATGATGTAAGAGATGATATCTGTGATTAACTAGAGGGTGATAATGATAATACAGCACAATTCATAAATCTGAAAAAGTTTGACAAATTCCAGGTGATTTGTTTTGTCTCCTGCTAGACCACACAACGCTGCGGTATGCGGTGTCGGACACATCCTCTTCACCGTTGAGGGTTATAGCGACGGGACAAGAGAGACTATTCTGAACATTTTCATATGGCTATGTTCGACACCGCATACCGTAGTGTTGTGCATTTAGATCTAGAACTAGATAGATTAAATTTAATAGAATGGAATGGAATAAAATATAAAACATTTTTTCGGCACAGACATAACACAATAGCTACAAACAAAAAGTAAAAGAAAAGAGTAATATACAAAGATACAATAAAATTGCGCTGAGCGTGCCCATAGCGAAAGGGTCGGACACTCAAGGCTGGTTTTCAGTTCGCAACCCGCAGTGGCGCATAGATGAGAGTGAAATAAAATATATACCTACTACCTTAGACTATGAAAGGTTATACTCGGAGTGTCAAAATCCAGCAATCTGAAGTACCAGAATGAGAAGCCGGCTTGTGTCTGTACACGCGAAATAAGCTCACATAGACAAAATGAAAAACCGATACGTCATCGTTACGTTCGTCAAGGTCACTCACACATTTTAACGATCCTGCTTCATTTAATGTCCAATGACGTTCCGTCTATAACCTTTCATAGCATCTAAGCCTACTACTAAGCTTGATTTAGATTAGGCACTTCAAGAAACCTGGACAGAACTTTTTATATTCTAATGATGAATGTAAGTTGGTTTAAAAAGAGACATAAAACCTCCATGTGGTAGCAATTCTTAAATCAAACATCTGTCAAAAACATTTGAGATTGACATATTTTGGCAAAATTAATACATCAAGCCTACAAAAAAGCAAAATTACATTAAAATAAGCATATAATAACAAATAATAGTGTAATAAACATGGAAACCTAGAGACCCACCAAACATCTTAGAACAAGCCAAGTCTTACTCATTTATGGAAATGGATGGTGGGTATATAAACAAGTATTTACACCAGATTTACACTTAAAGCAGTACTTAATTGTTTCTACTATTGTATCCTCTACGTTTAAAAATTTTAGCCTTAGTTCTTACAATTAAAGCAGTTTTTCATTGTATCTAATAACGTGAAAACATAATATTGAGTTTATAGTTAAAAAAACATTTTTATTTTTTAAAAAACGTTGCCCCACACTAGGAATTACTCCTGTATCGTGGGTGCGTTGACAAACATTTAAACTCACATACACAAGACACCCAGACCCGGAACAACTATCTGTAGGCCATACAAATATTTGTTCCGTGCGGGGATCGAACCCGCGACACGCAGCGCAGCAGTCGAACGCTCAACCACTACGCCAACCGTGCCGTCAAATTTTACTTTTTGCTTAAGTGTAAGTGTGTGTGTGTGTGTGTTTGTGTGTGGGTTTGCTTGTGTGTGTGTGTGTGTGTGTGTTGTGTGAAGAGTTTCTTTAGCTGGAGCTAATACTGAATATCGATTTAGGTCATGCTTATCATAAAAATGCATTGTCACTAGAATTAAAGGTGTATGCAACATTGCAGCTCAATCGAATACCAACAAATGGTCGAAAATTGGTTTGCAATTATTGACGGACAAATTACAAACATAAATACGAACAGTTAGATAAAAGCTGGTAAAATAGGAGAAAATGGAAATGAAATCTTCTGAGTTTTGATTGAATCACCTTTGTAGGCAGAAGAATTTCAAGCACACCTGCACATTGATGGAAAACTGTGAAGAGACCTCTTTGATTGTCTCTATTAAATCCATAGATTTATATCTGTGAGTTGACATATTTTAGAAGTGTTTTTTGTGAGAGATTGTAAAACAATATAAACATGTTTTTTTTAAAAACTTCGTATTTCTCTGTATTGTGATCGCTAAAATTACTAATAAATAATATTACGCTTTCCACAACTTCTTATCGTTATATTTGGGGGTTCGTGATATTTCTTTTCTTAACTTAACATGGTAGCAGAGTAATAAAACCAACAATGTCAGTTGTGAAAATTACCCCACTTGTTAAGGAAAACTATGACACTTGGGTGATCCATGCGAAAGCCTACTTAGTCAAGAATAAACTGTGGAAACATTTTAGCAAGCCTTTTGTCATCAGCGCTACAACAAGTCAAGATGAATTAGATGATGACGAGATAGCAAAATCTGAGCTTCTACTGCTCATCTCCTCGTCCGAGCTCAAGCAGGTGAAGAACTGCAAAACAGCATGGGATGTTTGGGACACGCTACTGTCCATCTATGCCAGCAAAGGACCCGCACAAAAAGCGACTTTTTTGAAAAGGCTCATCCTGACAAAACTGCGACCAAACGATGACGTACGAGAGCACCTGATGTCATTTATGGATAATGTCGATAAGCTCAACGATCTAGGCGTTGAAATAAATAAAGATCTACTATCCATCATAATGCTTTATAGTCTCTCAGAAGAATACGAAAACTTCCGTATTGCGATCGAGACACAAGAAAACTTGCTAAGTCCGGAGAAACTTAAAATCAAAATTATTGAAGAGAGTGATGCTAGACGACGCAACACGGACTTCAACGAACCAATTTCCTTCAACAATGAAGAAGCACTCTACGCGATCTGCAAAATATGCAAACGACAAGGCAACATCTTTAAACGCAAAGCACATAAGATCTGCACTAGCTGTTGGAAGAAAAATACCTCCAAGAAGGCTATAACAAAGAAATCCGACAAATCGGAAACAAATAACTTTGCTATACCGCAATGTTTATTTATAATTAAGGTTAAAAACAACAGTGTTTGGGTGCTAGATAGTGGCTGTTCTTCTCACATGACGTATCTGAAAGATCTATTCAAAAACCTGAAAAGTAGATCAAGAAAACTAAGCTTTGCTACTGATGAAATCTCCGCTGAAATAAAAGGCACTGGAACTGTAACTATAAGAACCAAATCTGGAAATCTAACAACAGATTCACACCTTATGGACACACTGTACGTACCCAGCCTGAGTACAAATTTGTTGTCAGTCGGCAAGATGACAGACGCTGGCTGCTCCGTCACCTTCACTAAAAATAAGGCAACTGCCAACAACCCAAAACTCGGAATAACTATAACAGCCGAAAAAGACTCAGATGGATTATTTTACGATAGACCCCAGAAGCCTACTGATTGCAACAATCTTGCCAACAACAAAACTCCAGAACCGAAGACAACAAACACTTCGACCAGTTCAATGGAAGATTGGCACAAAAAGCTTGGCCACATGAACGCCAAGGACATGAAGCTTGCTCTAAAGAACGGCAGCCTCATTGGTTTGAACTTCGATGTTAACGAAAATCTACCAGAGTGTGAAACTTGTGTACAAGCAAAAATGCATCGATCTCCAGCCTCCAAAGACAAAACAACTCCGAGAACTACGGAACGCTTAGAAATTGTTCATAGTGACGTTTGCGGACCTATCCAAAAGCCCACACTCGGCCAGAACAGGTACTTCGTCACCTTCATTGACGACTTCAGCAAATATTGTAGAATTTACATGATGAAGAACAAGAATGAGGTACTGAGCAAGTTCAAAGAGTTCAAACATGCATCTGAAAACTTTACTGGAAATAAAATCTAGTTTTTACAATCAGATAATGGCACAGAGTATATAAACACAGAATTCACCAACTTCCTCAAACAACACGGAATACAACGACGACTCACCGCTCCTCACACACTGTATCAGCACGGTGTAGCTGAAAGGAAAAATCGCACATTGATCGAAAAAGGAAGAGCAATGATGCTAGAGTCGAAAGCTCCGTTATACTTGTGGGGTGAAGCTGTTCTTACTGACAACTATCTATCAAACAGGGCATTAAACCAGAGCATCGAAGGAGTGACACCTTTTGAAAAATGGGTCGGCAGGAAACCCTGCATAAACCATTTGTATATATTTGGCTCTAAAACATTCATTCTTTTAAAAGACTCTAACCAACATAAATTTGCATCAAAGGCAATCCCAGGCATGTTCGTAGGATATTCTGAAACATCCAAGGCTTTCAGAATCTACGTACCTACCAAAAGAAATATCATCATCAGTAAGGATATTAGAGTGCTGAAAAAGATGTTCCACTCAGAACAAAACACTGCACAAATATCTGACCTATTTGACTCGCCAGTAAACCTTAAAAATGGCAATCGTGACGATGATGACGAAACTGGGATCATACTTCTGCAACCTTATGTCGCCCTGCAACAACACAACAGTGCGCAACAGCAGTCTAACGCGCCACACAATGACAGTCTGCAAGAAATTATAGTCGACAGTACTGAACTTGTACAAAGTGACTACGAGTCTGCCTCAGAAGACGATCACAATGATGTTGAAGACAGACATGAAAATCTCGCTGAAAATATAGCTGCTCACGACAATAGTGAAAATGAACATGAAAAACCCGAACGTAACCAAAGACAACTCCGTGACATAACACGAATAGTTCCACCGGCAAGGTTCGACGATTTCATCATGGCAGTTATTGACTCAGAGAAACCTGTAGAACCACAGACATATTACGAAGCCATGAACTGTGCTAACAAACCAAACTGGCTCGACGCAATGCAAAGTGAGCTCACCTCCTTGGATGAGAATAAAACATGGGAACTAGTAGACTTGCCAAAAGGAAGAAAAGCTTTACAATGTAAATGGGTCTACAAGATTAAAACGAACCCAGACGGCACAGTTGAAAGGTATAAAGCTAGACTAGTAGTGAAAGGCTTTTCACAGAAATCAGGGATTGATTACGACAGAACATTCAGCCCTGTTGTACGTCTTAGCACCATAAGAGCCGTATTAGGTCTGGCAGCAAAAGAAAACGTGTGTCTGCTACAATTCGATGTATCGACTGCTTTCCTAAACGGTACAGTGAAAGAGGAAATATACATGGTACAACCAGAAGGTTACAAAGATGGCACAAAAAGAGTCTTTAAACTTAAAAGGAGTCTATACGGACTAAAACAGGCACCTTTATGCTGGAATACATGTATTTCCGACTATTTAATTAAATCCGGCTTTAAACAGAGTACGCAAGACCCTTGCCTCTACATTGGAAAAAATGTTTTGATAGCCTTATACGTCGATGACGGTTTAGTAGTCTCATCTAATGAGAAGGCTGGTAGAAACTTCATCGAAAAACTCAAGACTCGTTTTAAGATTACAATAAAAACAGCATCGTATTTTCTTGGCATGGAAATGCACAAGGCAAAAAACGGAACCATTACACTTGACCAAAAGTCTTATATCAACAAGATTTTGGACAAATACGGAATGGCCAACTGTAAACCAGTCCCAACACCAGCCCTGAAAGTAACTCAAGAAGAAGAGGATGGAGATAGTCTACCAGACGACAGTAACTTCCCCTATAGGCAGGCTGTTGGTGCCTTAGCATATTTGATGGTCGCTATGAGACCCGACATTTGCTACGCAGTCAGTGTTGTGTCCAGACATCTCGAAAGGCCAAGAAATCTCGATGTAAAGAATCTTAAGCGAATATTCAGATACCTTAAGGGTACGGCTGACAAGGCACTGATATTCAAGAAATCGGGTGAGAATGATATACTCCTAGGATACAGCGACGCTGACTATGGAGGAGACGCCGCTACTGGTCATTCAACCACTGGAATGGTATTTTTGTACAACGGTCCAATCTTGTGGAAGAGCAAGAAACAAAATGGGGTTTCGCTCTCGTCAACTGAAGCTGAATTAGTGGCCCTGACTGAAACTGCGAAAGAAATACTTTGGCTCAAGGGATTATTAAGAGAAATCGCCAAATTTAAAGAAGTGCCCCTGATATGTGTGGATAACGAATCGGCAATCAAACTGTCTGATAATCCCCCATACCAGTTTCACACAAGAACAAAGCACATAAACATTGCTAAAAAATAAATAAAGCTTAAGCACTTCTTCATCCGGGAATGCGTTGCAAACAAGGAACTGCGCATCAAGCATGTACCCACTGAACTGCAGCTGGCAGATCTTTTCACAAAGCCATTATACGGTCCAAAATTGCAGCAGTTAACTACGAGTAAGAAGATAGGACTAAAGACAATGAAATAACACTACGTTTTATGTCTTAAAAGTTTGGTGGATGTGAAGAGACCTCTTTGATTGTCTCTATTAAATCCATAGATTTATATCTGTGAGTTGACATATTTTAGAAGTGTTTTTTGTGAGAGATTGTAAAACAAGATAAAAAGGTTTTTTTTTTTATAACTTCGTATTTCTCTGTATTGTGATCGCTAAAATTACTAATAAATAATATTACGCATTCCACAACTTCTTATATTATATTTGGGGGTTCGTGATATTTCTTTTCTTAACTTAACAAAAACATTGTTACAAAAGTATTACAGCCGAGGCGTAAGATGTAAAGACCAAATTTTATGACTCATGGTTTCTAGTTATTTTAACTATTTAAATATTGCATTGTATTAGTAATGTATCTATATGAAACAAAATATACTTAACTAACTTTATTGCTTACTTAAATATACACTTAAACAAAAAAAAAAAACAACTAAAACTAAAAATCTAAAATATAGCGTCGAAAAATTCCTCCGCATCGCTGTCGACTGTTAATGTGCCCAAAACACTGGTGGCACTGCAAAATTTGGTCAAAACATAATTATTTTCGACAGTTAATTCCATTTGTGAATTTATAACTCTATAAAAGTTATAGACTTCCAAGTTTTGATGGTCAGTAATAATCAAAGTTATTAAGCCGTTATTGACCATGATCATATAAAAGGCTATTAAGATGATAGTGTTATTATAATAATAGTTTTATTAACTTTTCTGTTGTTCAACTATTAGCCCGAACGTAGGTATTACATAGACTCCTTTTAAAAAAATAGTACGGAATTTTACAGAATAAATTGTTCTTGTTTCCAATTTACAATTTTATTCAAATATCGTTGAGCTTTCTAACATTAATAAATCCACTTCCAGACCAGGACCTCTATATCGACGACGTCACCACCGACACATCCGAGTCAGACTCATCATTAGAACCCTCTTCAACATCAGAAGAAGGACAAGGACTTTTCAAAGGAAACACTCCATTCGTACTAGAACTGCATGACATTAGAAAAGATGATCCGGCGCCACCTGCACCACCTACGACTGTTGTTGGTGCAAGTAACATCGACCCTCTTGTAGGACCAACAGTTGCAAAGATAAAGAAGCACAGAAAGAAAAAGAAAGCAAGTGATCCAGGGGCTAAGGAACGTCCTGCTAGCTTGTCAACTGATAGTATGTCTGATGATGCCAGTTCTTTGGCTCCATCGGCTACAAATGTTAAGGAAGAGTTCTATGATGCTCGTGAAAGTTATCATGCTATTTCAGGTGGGTTTCCTTTTAATCTTTTGCCACATTTATTTCGTTCCTATGGCCGAATTAGCGTAAACGACAATGCGGTGAAGGATAAGGTATAAGGAAGATCTCGTGGCTAAGTAATAAAAGCAACACTTGCCAAGGTCGCTCCGTGGATGGTTGACTATCCATTACGGACTGAGACACCTCCGTGCTCCGAAAAACACACTAAGCCATTGGTTCTGGCTATCAATGCTTTAAATTTTAGATCATTGACAGTCGTTACGGGTAATCAGAAGTCAGAAAAATGACACCAGTATTGCCAAAGGGTATCGTGTTGCCCAGTTACTGGGTTGCGAAGGTCAGTTAGGCAGTTGCTCTTTGTAAAATAATAATTCAGTTGCATTCGGTTAGACTGAAAGCCGACCACAATATGTCCGACTCGCACTTGTTCGATTTTTTTTCTTCTAATTGTTTTTTTTTTCGTGAACAATAAATTCATTAATCTTATATCATTAATTAATATTTATATAGTATAAAACCAAGTCGCTGTCTGTTTCTGCACATACGGGTACTTCTTTAAAACCACGCAAACCACTTAAAGAAAGAGTGATGAACAATGGAGGTCGTAGCACATAAATGCGAAGAGGGGACGGTTAACTAGGAAATAAATAAAGACAATTCTTATTACTTTAATCGTATTTTTCAGAAAATGAAGTGTCGACCATAGCGCAATTGGTAGTGCCCGAAGTCTCTCAGGAACTGAAGGCACCAGACTTGGCGGTATCGTCCGAGTCACTGTCTACTACAACAGTCACACAGACAGAACCATCCGCTATAATTGTTAGTATTGGCACAGATAATATAATACTAGCGTACAGACGCCTCATCCCATACAAAGAAACGGTAACGTTGTAACTACGGGTTTTCGACTTGCACAAGCAACTTTTTTTTTCGTTCGGGCCCGTCCTCTCTACATCGCTAGATGGTGTTAGCAGCGACGGTTTGTAAGTTGAATGAATTTGCATAAAGTCTTACCAATATTTTCTCACACATTCAGGAATTATTTTATAGTATTTTTGGCATTTCATAACAGTTTTACTGTTTCAAAGTGTGTCACTATACAAATTTTAAAGAGGTGAATGGATAAACTCTAAAACTTCAAACAGTGCCATCTATCGGTACACGAAATATAAATGCATAGGGATTCGTTCCAATAAACATCTAAATTTGAATTAGGAGCCAATTATTCTAAAATTTTAAGCTTAGTGTAGTTTATTAAATAAGAAAATACAGTTTTTACCATATTTTATTTCAAATTATTAATGTTACTTAAACTTCAATAAGAAATCGATGCGTACTACGCCATCTATTGAAATTATTTGAACTAAATTTTCTTTGTTCGAGATGAGACCCCGTGGTATTGGTCAATTACTGTCTTAGACAGAGGAGCTCGTGCCTAAATATACGCATGGGTCAGTCTCCAAAGTTAAGCCAAGATCGGTGACCATCTTAAAATACCTAGATTCCTGCGTTGATACCAGCCATCATTAACAAATGACAGCCAGGACCAACATGATCTCTGACAGTCTATACGGGTAGTCAGAAACCAGAAAATCTGACACCAGTCTTACCAAGGGGTATCTTATGCCCAGTTACTGGGTTCTGGAGGTTAGATAGTCAATGCAGTTAGACTGGACGCTGAGCTTAACATAGTTGGGAAAAACCTAGGTAGGCAGATTTACTTACTACCTGATCATCATCAAAATAGGTCATATCAGCGGCATTGTACGATAATACAACACCACACACACACACACACATCACACTACGGTGGCCGCAAATCAGCTTGCGATCCCCGACGCCCAGGGTGTCTCCTGCGGCGGCTGCTGCCGAGGGCGTGAGGGCGACTCACGATTACTGCTTTGCAGAAGGAGGCGACTGCTTCCCTTTCCCTCTTGCTTGGTACCGTGGCCTGGGCCGGGTACGAGAGGTCGCTGCCACCGATCGCCTCCGCTCCTACACGGCGGTGATCCGCCCAAGCGGGGCAGAACTCCACCGTATGCTCCATTGTGTCCTCTGGGCGATCCGCACAGTGATGACACCCGGTGTACGATGACACCTGTGAAACCTTAACTGCCTCGTTGGTCTCGTGCTCGCAAACGTTACTGCTATCACGCTTAGCAGTAACGTTTGCGAGCACGAGACCAAGGTCTTGAGTTCGACTCCCGGGTAGGGCAAAAAGTGCTATGGGTTTTTTATTAGATGCTTTGTGCGAACCTCATACACGTATTTTTCAAGTATGTACTTATAAACATTTGATAAAAGGGAAAATGTACATATAAAGTTATTATATTCATGATAACTGACACTTAAATTGATTCTCTCACTGAATTTTAGGAACACTCCAGAATTTAAAATAAGAAATTTCTTGGAGGTTCTCAAACAAGGAATCTCACGGAGCCACACCGGCTGTGACAGAGACGTTAAACTTAATTAATAATATTCTGCTCTGAGTCCTTAATAAATACATAAACACTTAGATAAAGAAATTTGAGAATTATCATACTTTCATAGGCTTGCGTTTGGCCACTATCTCACCTGATGGTAAGCAATCATGTGGTCGACGATGGAACACGGTTGCCTAGAAGTAACCTATTCACTCTTATCTTAAATAAAAATAAACACATCTCATTCCATGATCACATCAATAAGTAGCCTCTAAAGAAATTTCAAAACCAGCCCGTTTCTTAGAATTATATTCAGTCTGTGTCATCAGGCAAATGAAATGTGTGGGCGAACAGAACCTCCCCACACCATTTCCAAGACAGTGAGCATCTTACAATATATAGAGCGATACAAACACACGCTCGATTTGATCCCAATGCTGAGAGAAAACACCTGTATATACCTACGTTTTTATAAAAGATAATAATTCTTTAGAGATCTTTCGAGTAAACTAATCGTGTTTATTTTATTTGCAGAAACCAACCTCACCGCCGTAATAAGCCGTTTTGCTGGTATGTCGAATGTTTAATTTTTGTTTCTGAGAATTATGTTGGAAAGATATGCTTAGGTGAACTGAAAAGTACTCGGCCTGATACAGATCCAGTCAATTATTAACTGTACACGTGTTATGTATACTAGTTACTGTGTGAAGTTTGAAACGTATGCGATAATTAGTTGTCTTTATATAAATTTGTCAAGCAGAACAATAAATAGAGCAAATTGAGTATTGAAATTTATCAAATTCTAAGGGAGATTTTTTTAGTTTCAACGGTCTATACGTTTTTTCGAGGTGGGAGGAGTGTGTGTCAAATGTTTTCAACTTGATGGTGATTGTGTAGAAAAAAATCGGCGAAGTGCGTGTCGGACTTCACATATTTAGAGTTCCGTACCAAATGTATGTTTGACTATTTTGTACGGCTTTAAGTCAACAAGATGCTTATATTTTGGAAATTTGAAGACTGTAGCTCCAACCGTTTAGCTTTAAAACTTATGTAACAGATGACGGACAGACAGACAGACGGACAGGTGGACACGTGAGTGACAGCAATAAGGCTCCGTTTGGACTTCAGGTACGGAACCCTAAAAATGAAAATATAATTATTTTTATACGACTTCATTTTCTTGATCAGGCCGAAAACTTTTTAATCCACACTCGAATTTTGTGAATGAGTCTCACTGAAAGAAAGTGGACTTGCTAGAAAATGCCAAGCAAGCTTAGCAAGGATTGAACAATATTTGGCAAAGTGGTCGCTTTCAATAAACCCAATTAGCTGTAAGCCTTACCAGCCATATCTCGTAATAGGGTATTATGCCCATTTTCGAAAAGTGTCTCAATTATGTTAGATAGTGCTAATAAACCAATAAAAAAACACTAAATTTAGAAATTTATTTATTTTTTCAATTAATAAGTGCCATAAAAATGCATTTAAATTTTACATTTTCAAATTTTGCGCGTAATTTGACGAAAACTCTGGACGCAGTGGACGCCATATTGCTCTATGGTCAGGACATCAGCCGGTCGATTCTGTTAACAGCTCACCGTGAAAACTTTGGTGGAGTGAGCAGGATTGACAGCTCACTTCACGTTCACTTCACCTAAGTTTTCACGGTGAGGTTTTACAGAATAGCACTACAGTTGGCTATGTAAATAAAAGTACAAAGCATAGATACGCTGATCAGTTGTGTGTGTTGTGTTGTGTTGTTGTTATAGTTTACATAGCCGTATGACGTATAACATGGCAGCTAATAATCCATGGTGTTAAAAAACAGATTAAAAAAACTGAAAAATTTTAATTGAACATTAAAATTAATGTTGTTATTTTATGAACTAAAACTAACATTTTCCGACTGCTTTTTGCCTAAGCTATCTCAATAATATATTTTTAGTTTTTTTCTCATATAGAGTAAAATACTCTGTATGAGAAATAGAGAAAAATACTCTATATGAGAAATAATTAATTATTATTTATTAATTTAACAACTAAACTATCGTCATATTGGATGCCATAACATCATTTCTGCCATTGGCCTGCTCCAAGTATCGCCACAACGACCAGCACTGCTGCTCAATTCATAACTTGTGGCAATAACTTGCTCTGGCTGAAAAGGAGACACTACAATTTTATTGAGAATTTTATTTTTATTTTGTTATAAGTAATTTTTTTTTTTTGTCTCTTTCCAGATTACTCCCTATTCAGCCAACTCGTATATCATCCAAGCCCGGTCAATTATTTTACTTTTGGTCAACATCTCCTACATCAAACACAATATTAATTACAAATTACATAAATATAATAACATTTTCAACTCGAAACTCGTGTTTTTTTTTCCATGTTTGCTGATCAGAACCCAGTGGTAGGCAAAGACTTTTACCGCACCCCTGGGCACTCAGGCAGGGAAAGAACAGGGGTGGGTTTTAGTCAGTAAGAGTCTGACACGCCTTCCCGCTCCACCCAGAGTGTGAGAAGCCATTGGATGATTTCCCACCCCACAAAAAAAAAAGCTTTGACTTCAATTATACCGTAATCTATAGCCAGAAAATTCGCAGTTTGTGTTTTCACATGATTGAGGTTTATTTCCAAATAAGTTTGCGTTTATTTAAATATAATTCTTTTATTATTTTAATGAATAATAAATAAAGAATTATATTTCTGAACTTTGCTGTGTTGAATGTACAATTAAACCCAAAATAGGCGTAGTAGTGTCGTTAATTGTAAACGACAATATTGGCGGCTGGTGTTCTTGCCAAAAAAATCATAAATGTGAAAGTTTATGAGGATATTTGTTACACTTTCACGCTAAAATGACTAAACTGATGTTGATGAAACTTTACAGTAATATTAGCTTATACATCAGAATAACATATCTATACGCCATAATTTATAATGGGGGGGGGGGGGAAGTACTAATTCAACGCGGGCGAAGCCGCTGGCGGAAGCTAGTACAAAATACATTTAAGGTGCTATTAACTGCCAATGACCTTGAGTGGTTCCTTCCGGACCCCAAGGCACCCCTGGAGGTGCCACGGGAACATAGTGGCACCACCAGGTCCTCAAATCCGTACAACGGTGTATCAGTGGTATCACGGGTTCTATTTCCTAGTTCCCATGAATCTATCAATCGAATAGTGATGGACAGATAGACAACACTGACAAAATAATTTAAATAGTCTAATTTTAATATTTATTTAACGCAATTTCTCCAAATGATATACAAAAGTGACATCGAAATTATGTTGTCCAAAACAGAGCGAAGCCAGCTCGGGAACTTAGGGCACCCCGACACGGACAGGTTAGGTTCAAAGGGGATGACGGGGGCTACAGTGAGCGAGCAAAGCGAGCGACGCAGCCCCCATCATCCCCTACGTGTTAGGTTCCTTTAAACTTTAAAATTTCCGACTAAAAATTCGGCATTGGTAGCACTGCACTAAAAGACCTGGTGGTGCCACGAGTCCAAATCAAAGTTCCCGTGGTACCCCCAAGGGTGTTCTCAAGGTGTCCTCCAGGGGTGCCTTGTGTCCGAAATGTAGTGGTTGGCTTCCGTGTTCTGTGCTGAGCTCGCGTAACGCGTCGTACGTCCACCCAGTAATAGGACTCGCCCATCAAAGAGCGCCGTCCGAAATTAGACGCATTATTAATTTATTATACATAAAAAAGAAGTAATAAACTAAAACACGTATACTAAAATATAATTAATAAAATGATCTTTAAAATAGTGAAGGTTTCATAAAAATATGCTCTTTTTTGCGTGATTCTTAATTTGTTATCCGCGTTAGACATAACTTTACAAATTAATTACACTATGTTATAAAAATATAATTTCAAATATTCACATATCAAATTACCACAAAAGTTATCTAAAATAACATATATTTTTTTCAAAGAAATAAAACTAGTCGTCTAGACGTGATGTTCGATTAAAACTATTAGAAGTCGTATAACTGCCAGGCTTTAAAGGATTCTGTCCACTACACCGTATCATACCATGACGATGAGTGGGCTAACGTACGAGTACCGACATTATGCACTATACGGGTTTAACGGAGGTTTTTTACCATTATTCTCAAGTTCAAACTATATCTTATACCAAGTAAGCGGGACGTAAACTCAGTCAAAAGGAAATTATGTTTCTTACGTAGAAATGCTAAAGAACGTTTAACTTTTCTCAAGAACTTTTCATCCGCGATATTTGTATAATTTTATGACTATACACTTATACAGCTAGAAGATGTAAAGCTGGACTCAGACGCGACACTTTAGAACGTCCAGCACCACAAAAGAGAGGAGTTGATGTCAGTCGTTAAAATTCTGGGAAAGTTTTATGACAACTAATTGCTTAGCAAAATCGTTGATGTGGCTCAAAAGGTTGCTTAACTTAAATGGGACTGGACAAGACATGTCTGCTGCATACCTGACGAGCTGTGGGCCCGTAAAACACAGGATTGGAGCCCTAAAACAGCGACACGGGTCTGCGGCAGACCACGAAGGATATGGCTGGACGATCTGGATGTCTTCCTTAAGATTGAAAAGAAGAAGCAAAAATTCGTGACCGTTGGAAAGAATGCAGGGAGGCCTATGCCTAGCACTGGGAAAGTCATCAGCCCTTCAATATCCCCACTGCTGGGGCACAGACCTTCTCTTTGTGAGAGGGTGTGGGCCGTAATCCACCACGCGGGCCCAATGCGGATTGGTGGATGTAACATGTCTACGAATTTTTGGTTCTAGGACATGCCGGTTTCCTCACGGTGTTTTCCTTCACCGCTTTGAGAGCAGTGGTGATGAAATTACTTACACAAAGTAAAGCGCGCCTGCCTTGGTTTGAACTCACGACCTACAACTTATAAGTCGCGGCTGTTACCACTGGGCCACCACTGCTCTACTGGGACAGTACAGGCTAGTAATCTATTAATTCATAGCTTAGCTTGTTTTTACCGCAGGTCCGCATTAATTGTGTATTCTACAAGAACCGTGCAATCACATCACACTAATATAATCCTACTATATTATAATATTTTAAATGCAAAATTTTGTATGTTTGGCTGTCAATTACGCAACAATGGCTGAAGGGATTTGAATGAAATTTTGCACACAGGTTGGTCATAGCTACGACTACTAGTGGGCAATAGGCTATAATTTATAATGGGGGGAACATAGTATGTATGTTTGTAAGTTGTCCGTCAAAATTTGCAAACCATTTTTCGACCATTTTTTGGTATCCGATTGGGCTGAAATTTTGCATGTGGGTTTGAACGTCAAAGGGCATATTATCAGCGTCAGAAAGATTTGAAGAAAAATGAAAAAAAAAAATATCTATAATATATAATAATTGATTGTATGTACAAAAAACGACTATTTACATAATTATTGTCATTTAACATGATTTTGTTTGAAATCAGTAAAAAAAAAAAGTGTGTGTGTGAAGTTACACTTCTTTGGCGTAACAAGATAAATATCATCATCATCTTCATCATCATCATCATCATCATCATCATCATCATCATCATCATCGTCATCGTCATCGTCATCGTTATCGTCATCGTCATCATCAATATCAACAACACAATATCTCACTCAATGTAATCTTAATTATAACACAAAGTATCACCGCTGTGCCGGTCGGAGTGGGGGGTGTTAGGTTATTTTCGTTACGGAATTTCTGGATTCTGTCTCCACGCTCAAGGCCCGCGATAGAAGCTATGCAATAGCTTAAAATTAGTTAATACTTATGCTAAAAATAACAAACCAACGTATTCATGTGATTGGTACTGTTAGTTATACATTTTATTGTAAAATCCAGATATAGCTCGATATATTTGATTCTGCCAATCCCGTTTCATCAACGGACCACAAGACGTACGGCGAAGTGCCACCGGTTCATGGTGGACATCCCATCCATACGCACAAAGCGTATTGAGAAAACATTCATTGTGCGTACAGCTAGGGAGTGGAATTCCCTACCGGAGTCTGTGTTTCCTGATAGCTACAACCTGGGAGTCTTTAAGTCAAGAGTGAAAAGGTTACAATCATCGGCACGATTCTTGAGCGCTGACCTTCACCTGCGCAAAAGTAAGTTATTGGGTCCCTTTGGTGGTATGAAGTGAGGCGCGGGGGCGGCGAAAGTGCCGTGATTGGCCCGTAGCGCATCGCGTCATAGGCGTCACTCGGGATTTGTTCTATACTCTTGTTGCACGTACCTCACGACGACGAGTACAATTCCGGCCAATTTAATTGACACCAATTTTTAAACTGCATCATTTTAATTTATCTGGTAAGATAGAACTCAAATATTTTATGAGAATTTTTTATTAATTAGACCTTTGTAATTATAGTAAAAGGTGATATTTATCGAAAGCAAAGCGGGGAAAAAAATAATTAATGTCAGTTTGTAATTATAGCAAAACTATTTTTGATTCAATTATTTTATTTGTACTTGTACTTTTATCGAAATGTACTATAGATAAAGTTTTTATCTACACTAATATTATACAGAGGACAGAGGAAAGATTTGATTGTTTGTTTGTTTGTATTCAATAGGCTCCAAATATACTGGACCGATTTCAAAAATTCTTTCCCCAGTTGAAAGCTGCCTTGGTCCTATGTGACATAGTATTCTTTTAAGGTCTAGAATGCCAAGGTAAAACACTGTTTTAAATAGACAAGCCAGAAAACTGATTTACAATGTAAACTGTTTTATGAAAAAGGAGATTGAAGAAGGAGTCAGAAATTTAAAACAAGTTCAAAAAAGAACAGCGGAGGCTACCAACACATCTGTTTCTTTCAACCATAGAACCAGTAAGAAATTACGTAGGTAACTTAGAAAAAATAAATAAGAAACGGGTGTGCGTTTTATTTGTCATAAGTGTACGATGCGCAAAGCGATCCCCACTCTTCCGCCGAGCGCTCAAGAACCGTGCCGGTATCTGTACTTCTAGGCAAGCGTGCTCCATCTTCGACCACATCATCGCTTACCATCACGTGAGATAGTGGTCAAACGCGTGCCTATCAACAATAAAAAATAAAAATAGCTCGAATCCATGTATGTATGATGTCAGTAATTAAGATTAGATCGAATAGATTCAAATCAGAATACGGTGCACCACAATAATAACTGGATTTAATTTGATAAATACCTAATAAAAAGCGGCCAGTCTGAGTGAAACCATAGAGCATTACACTCTAAAGAGGTTTACTACTCACTCGATGCTTCAAACTATACAACCTCTTGCGTTGCACTAACCCATAAACTATAGCTGACGCTTTCATGGCGCCTGTCAGTAATACGTCAGTTTTACAGTAAAATTCAAAGACTACAATAGTAGTAAAATTCCTAGTGTCGCTATTCGTAAGTAAGATAGCAATAATATTTATTTAACGGAAGTCCCTATTTAAGGGACTTCCCGAGACCAACCATTGAATAAGTGCAATTAATACTGTCGTCCTGATTTGTTTTAGTCAAGTTGAGGAGTCATCAAGTTGCGTAATACAAACATGTGAGGTCAAATCTTTAAGAATCTCTTCCCTCGTCTTTCTATAGCAGGTAAAATTGAACATTATGATATATCTCACCTGTATTGCCCGAAGAGTAAGGCAGAGGCGTGTAGAACAATTACAACATCAAAACTATGCCAGTTACGTTGAAGAGATCAGAAAAAAAATATTGGTGTAGAATATTATGCTACAGTAGCTCAAAGTTTATAGTAAATATGATCTTGTGATTAAATACAGTATACAGATAACTTTATATTACACTCAGTGTGTTTGCATTTCAAAAAGCGCAATGCTGCCAGCGCTGGGCACCATCCACACGCACAAAACGTTTTGAGAACACATTCATTGAGCGTACAGCTAGGGAGTGGAATTCCCTGCCGGAGTCTGTGTTTCCTGATAGCTATAACCTGGGAGTCTTGAAGTCAAGAGTGAATAGGTTACTACTAGGCAAGCGTGCTTCATCTTTGACCACATCATCGCTTAACATCAGGTGAGATAGTGCTCAAACGCGTAACTATCAACAAAAAAAACCTTTCCTATTGACAAAGATGTGGATGAATTTTTCGATGCCCAATGAGTTATTTTTACATATTATTATTATTTTATCTATTTTCTTCTAGCTTGTTTATCCAATTATGTTATTTATTACTTTAGTTATGTATTTGTATATTGTAATTACCTTTTAGCGAAAACTATTAATTAATCATAATAAGAATTTGAAACCGACCATTTTTTTAAATTGTTGATAGGCACGCGTCTGACCACTATCTCACCTGATGATAATATGGTACCCGGGCCTGCGGACGGCGAGTAGTGGGTAACTCGCCGTCCGATCAGCACCAGGCCCGAGAGTCGACGGCGCGTAGTGTTCCACGCGCGCCTCAAAGAGTTGTCAGCAAAGGGAAGGGGCCTGCCACGGCCGATGCCTGCCCGGTGGTGGAGGATAAATTCGAAAGAGTTACCTCGCCCCTGAGCACTCGAGGCAGGGAGGAGCAGGGGTGGGTTTTAGTCAGTAAGAGTCTGACACGCCCTTCCGCTCCACCCTAGAGCGGAAGAAGTCATAGGATGATTTCCCACCCCCCAAAAAAAATGGTAATACGGTAATACGATGATGTGGTCGAAGATGGAGCACGCTTGCCTAGAAGTAACTTAAAAATGACGAGTAAAAAATATAAAAATAAACAAAAACTAATGTCCTAACTCAAAATAAATTAAAACCACATTATTAATTAACTTAAAATTAAATCATAATTATATTGAACATCATTTTTAAAACATTATCATTAAATTACAGTATTAATATATAACTTAATTACAATATCACATATAAAAAATAAAAAAATACAAATAAGCCGAAACGATAACCACAAATTTGTTAACCACGAAATATCTGCAGCTACTGGACATGAGCTATCCCAAAAACTTCAAACATCACAGAACGAGCATTCCACAAAGATACACACTCGAAAATACTAGTGACTGTTTGAGCATGACCTCACCCTGTAATTCACCACAATCTGCCTAGCCTTTTCCCAACTATCTTGGGGTCGGCTTCCAGTCTAACTGGATGCAGCTGAATACCAGTATTTTAGATGGAGCGACTGCCTATCTGACCTTCACAACCCAGTTACTGGGTAATGCCCCTTGGTAAGACTGGATGTCAGACTTTCGGGCTTCTGACGACCCGTAACGACTGTCAAAGATCCAGGATGGACTGCCGGGACCAACGACTTAACGTGCTTTCCAAGGCACAGAGGAGTCTCGGTATGTAAAGACGGTCACTCATCCACGGACCAACCCTGTAATTCACCAAACAAATTAATTTATTCCTCTCGATCTAAAAGTCTGGGGAACCGAGCTTTATTTAATTTTCGTTGCAACTTAAAGCGTTCCTATCGGTAAATATTTACTTGCGAGGTTCCGACAAAAAAAATTGTGACAATAAAAAAAAAAACCTTTAGATTTCAAATAATTTGATTTCGACTTTTGATCAGAAACATAACGTAACATGACAACATGCTTACATTCTTTTTTAAATTCATTACAAAGAAAACCTGCTTATATTCCCCGATGGATTAACCTTCGGGAAATAGAAGCTTATTTTTTTTTTTTTTTTTTTGCACTGTCTCACCTGATGGTAAGCAATGATATGGTTTACGTTTTAGCACGCTTGCCTAGAAGGAACCGTTTTACTCTTGATATAAAGACCCACAGGTTGTAGCTATCAGGAAACAGACTCCGGTAGGGAATTCCACTCCTTACCTGTACCTACGCACAATGAATGTGTTCCCAAAACGTTTTGTGCGCATGAGTGGGATGCGCCAGCAATACATGGTGTCCATCATCTACCGTTGGCTTATTGCCGCAAGTATACCTCAGTACTCTTACATTTTGCCAGTTATGTTCAGGCCCCAAGCACTGCCCGTGGTGAGCCTATTGCCATCCAATGGACACCACTGAATCCCGAATCAAAGTTGGTGCTGAGAAATAAAAGCAGTGATTTTGAAAAGGAATGATAAATAAAAGTTTTTTACAAAGAATAGAAAAGATTGTACCGAAATTAAAGTTATTTTGCAATGTTTAGAAGTCGTTTGTATTTTTTGTAAAACAGTTTTTGTTTTTCACTTTTTATTTGTGGTTTCCCATTAAATTGTGTTATCAATACATATGATCACAGCAAGTGCGACTCATCTGTTAGATATTGAAGAGTTCCACTGTCTACCTCCGAAGATCTTCATCATAATTGGATCAGTAGTTTTTGAGAAAATCGCGGACAAACAAGATACATACATACGTCCATACGGGGCTGATACAGAACCTCCTTTTTTGAAGTTGGTTAATAAATGAATCAACTTTTGAGATATGTATGAGAAAATAATTTTGTTAATAAGTGTTTTCGTGAACTTTTGCGATGTTTTAACAGTTAATCTTCTATTTGGGGCGGAGACAAATCCAACAAATCATAAATATCGGTCCAGCTGTTCTCGAGTTACAAATGATGTAACTAACCCGACTTTGTTTTATATGTCACCAGCCAAACCCGAATTCAGCCCAAACTAGTATGTCCTTTTTTTTTTGTTGCCGGGGTGGTAAATCCTCATGGATGTCCTTCGCCCGGGGCGGGCGAAGGGGTCTGTCACTCTTACTGACTAAAAACTACCCCAGTGTTCCGTCCCACACTTGGACCAGGGATCGTGAGAACTAATACGACTTCCATGATCCCCGGCTAGTGCCGGCCCGCCTATGCGGGCCACCTCTAGCCCGCGGGGAGAGTGAGGTGTCCTCCCCTCGCGACATCTAATAGGGGCGCGCGTGGAACACTACGCGCCGCCACCTCGGGTCCTGCTGGATGGGGGGCGGCGGACGACCCCGAGTCCACCGTCCCTCCGGACCTATTTAGGGGGACTGGAAGAGGGCGTTGTCCGCCCTCCACCGACGCCCGGTACGCCTGCTGCGGATCGGGAGAGTGGCCACGGCCTCCCTCTCCCTCTCCGCAGCCTCCTTCTGCGAAATTACGGTTTCACAGAAGGAGATCACCGCATCCCACGACTCAGCGCTCCCGACCATCGAACGAGCGACGGCCGGCAGCGACAGGTCGGGGCCCACTTCAGATACGAGGGCACGGCGCTGCTCCTCCCATGCGGCACACTCTGCCAGAGTGTGCTGCGCCGTGTCCTCCCGACAGTCGGTGCAGTGATGGCACCGAGCGTCCGGCTCCCTGTTTATGCGACACAAGTACTTCCCGAAGCAGCCATGCCCCGAAAGCACCTGCGTCGTTCGAAACGACAGGGAGCCGTGCTTCCTCCCGAGCCATTCGTCGAGCACTGGTCGGATCGCGTCGACGGTAGCAATGCAAACTAGTTTGTCCTAGGCCAACTCGGTTTAACCGAAGCGTGTCAGGATATACTAGTTTAGCCCAGGACAATCTGGTTTGGCCTTAAGGGTCTACTACCAGCCAAGTGGCGCCCTCATTGAATAAAAAATCGTAGCACAGCATAGAAAATAAATATTAAAGAATCTAACGTCACGTTTGTTACAAAGAGGACAAGTATTTTTACGTTGTTAAAATTAAACTCTCCGGTCAATCGGTCAGGAACGAGTCCTACTATACAGGATGTAACGGAAAGGTGTGGTCATATTTTAAGAACTGCATCTGCTCATCGATATGAACAACTTTCTTCAAGAAAACCTGAGGAAATTATTTTTTTTTTTATTAGCCCCCATACAAATATTGATCAGCTGATGATAAATTTGTATGGAAAGTAGGTACATTTTTTTTTTTGGGAATTTTCTATTTTTTTTCAGACAAAGTTGTTCATTTCCATGGGCAAAACCGGTTCTTAAAATATGACCACACCTTTCCGTTACACTGTATATATTCAATTTCTACTAATATATTGAATGCGAAAGTTTGGATGGATTTTTGTTCCTCAATTATGCCAGAACGGCTAAGCGAATTTGGATGAAATTTGGCACATAGAAAAATAATAATCTGGAAAAGATGATAGGCTATAATTTATAAAGGTGGGAAGTACTAACATCATGCGGGCGAAGCCGCGGGCGGCATCTAATATTTCATAAAATTATTTTGTGAGACTTAAAATAAACAGTGAAATGAAATGTTAACAAAAGGTTCTAAATTTTTCATTCCTGTTTATTATTATTATACTTGAGTATTTTTGCTTCAGCTTATTTCAGTTGAAATCTCAAGATTTAATTATAACATTCGGAGTAAGTGAGTGATGGAAGTGACGAAATTAATTTTATTCAGTCCCTTTGAAGTTAATTTAATTTTCAAAAGTTTATCAGAATGGAATCAGCCTGATACAGACAACAAGTTAAAGAATCTGCTCTGTCTGTGGCCAATTCATTAATATGAATATTTATAGATACGAGTATGTTACCGGCCAAACCTGATTTTAGGTCAAACTTGTTTGTCTTAGGCCAAACCGGTTTCTCCTAAGCGTTGGCCTAAATACTTTAGGCTAAACTAGTTCGGCATAGGCGAAATTGAAATATTATTTATTCAATACTTTTCCTAGGCATTCTATATCATGCCGGACGTTTAGCCAGTAATTTAATTATACAACTTTATGCACAAGTGAAAATTATTGTACAAAGGCGGATTGAATGCCTTAGGCATTTTCTATCAGTCGACCTTTGGGTGATGCAAAAACAGAATATCGTAGGTGCAACTTAATGTAAAGACCCACAGAAAAGGCTTACTCAGACTTAGATACATACATACAAATAAACAAAGTTATTGTCAAGAAAAACGGGCCAAGTGCGAGTCGGACTCACGCACGAAGAGTTCCGCATCTATAAAAACGGCAAAAAAATCACGTTTGTTATATGGAAGCCCTCTGTTTTTTAGTATTTGCTGTTCTAACGGCAACAGAAACACATCATCTGTGAAAATTTCAACTGTCTTAACTGTCACGGTTCATGAGATACAGCCTGGTGACAGACGGACAGACAGACAGATGGATGGACAGCGGAGCCTTAGTAATGGGCTCGCGTTTTACCCTTAAGGTACGGAAACCTAAAAACTAATCTAACAAATCAACGCTGGGAATGTGCTAACGACCTCTTGGCTTATCTTACTTACTCGTATATAAGCCGAGAGAGCACCGCTGCCCTCGGCTCCTATTTCTGTCTGCAGGTTTTAAAAGAACCTGTATCGTGTCGGGGTACCCTAAGCTCCCGGGCAAGCTTCGCTCGCTCTTGGACTTACGAGTATTTGTTACTCAGTTCCACCTAGGCCAACTAGTTAAACCTTTAGTATTAAGATGAAAGCTGCAAGGTAGCCCGCGAAATTAAAATTTTCTTATGTTATTTGGAATTTACAAGTCAGTGTCAGGTTGTATCTAAGTCAAAATTTGATTCGCGGGCGTAGCAAGTATGTATTTATAGAATTATAAACATTAAAATCATCAATACAACTTTATCAGTTAGAATTAATTCTAAATGTAAGTATTTCATGAAATCATGACATTTGTCATCAATTCTAACTGAGAGAGATGTATTGATGATTTGAATGATTATAATTCTATAAATACATACTTGATTTTTTTATTTTTTTATTTTGTGGGGTGGGAAATCATCCAATAACTTCTCCCGGTCTGGGTGGAGCGGGAGGGCGTGTCAGACTCTTACTGACTATATCCCAACCCTGTTCCTTCCTGCCCTGAGTGCCCAGGGGCGAGGTAACTCTGTTTCGAATTTATCCTCAACCCCCGGGCACGCATCGGCCATGACGGGCCCTATCCTTAATGCTGACAACTCTTTGAGGCGCGCGTGGATCACTACGCGCCGTCGACTCTCGGGCCTGGTGCTGATCGGACGGCGAGCTACCCATTACTCGCCGTCCGGGAAATACATACTTGCTACGGCCGCGAATCAAATGTTGACCAAGATACAACCTGACACTGACCTGCAAATTCCAAAAAACGTAAGAAAATTTGCATTTCACGGGCTACCCTGGAGCATTTATTTATTTATTTATTTATTAAAACTTCATGCAACACAAATGTACAAAGGCGGACTTAATGCCTCACCACCACCACCACACACAGCACACCACACACCACACATCACAGCATTCACCTTAAGGCCCTACTACCGGCTTAGTGGCGCCCTCAATGAATAAAAAAACGTAGCACAGCATAGAAAATAAATATTAGAGAATCCAACGTCACGTTTCTGACACTTTTGCCTATTACTTTGGATACGAAACATTCTGACACCTGTTTTAACAACGTAAAAATACTTTGTCCTCTTTGTAACAAACGTTCTGGCATAATTGAGGAACAAACATCCATCCAAACTTTCGCATTTAATATATTAGTAGAAAATGAATATATATACAGAGTGTAACGGAAAGGTGTGGTCATAATTTAAGAACCGGTTTTGCCCATGGAAATGAACAACTTTGTCTGAGAAAAAATAGAAAATTCCCAAAAAAAAAAATGTACTTTCCATACAAACTTATCATCAGCTGATCAATATTTGTATGGGAGCTAAAAAAAAATTTAATTTCCTCAGGTTTTCTTGAAGAAAGTTGTTCAGATCGATGGGCAGATGCAGTTCTTAAAATATGACCACACCTTTCCGTTACATCCTGTATAGTAGGACCCGTTCCTGACCGATTGACCGGAGAGGAGAGGACGAGGTCAAAAGAGCTGATGAAGGACGAAGGTGTATGAGATATGGAATGAAGGGTAATCACCTGTCTAACATTTTCTTCACGTCACTTTTCTATTTACAGTCATGGAAAAGCCTGCACGCTACAAAGCAAAAAGTAAAAAGCAAGCCTCAAAACCAAAAACGACAAAGAAACGTAAAAGTGATGGTAATGAAACTATCTAACAGATCTCTAGATAACCTCTGATGAACGCAGACCTCTGGTTTTCCGCTTTGTCAAAGACTTGGAAGAAATACCTATAGCCACACACAAAATTTTCCTCTTTAGCATTTTATTCCACGTCACTGAAGCGTAAGCTAATGGACATGTGTATTCTCCCCATCTTGACCTATGGTGCACAGACATGGTCTTCGACAAACATCCAAAAGTTCAAACTCAAGGTTTGCCAACGTGCTATGGAGCGCAGTATACTAGGTGTTAAATTAGCAGATCGCGTTCGAAACACTATACTGCGCTCCAAAACGCAAATCATAGATGTGGCTCAAAAGGCTGCCCAACTTAAATTGGACTGAGCAGGACATGTCTGCCGCATGCCTGACGAGCTGTGGGCCCGTAAAACACAGGATTGGTGTCCTGACACAGTGACCCGGGGCCGCGGCAGACCATGAACGAGATGGCGGGACGACCTGGATGTCTTCCTTAAGAATTGGAAAGAAGAAGCAAAAAATCGTGACCGTAGGAAGAAATGGAGGGAGGCCTTTGCCCAGCAGTGGGACAGTACGGGCTAGTAATAATAATAATAATAAAGTATGGCAGAGCAAGGAGCTTCACGGACGCTTTTACCGGGTCCTACATGGACCTGATGTAGATCTCTTAGCGTCCGTATCCTGGCTGCGCTTTGGTGACCTATTCGGGGAAACCGAAGGTTTTGTCTGTGCGATTATGGATGAAGTTATGATGACGAATAACGACATCTGTCGGGCATGCCACCGACCCAGGGAATCAATCCGACACATTATTTCTGGTTGTTCTCGTCTAGCTAACGGAGACTATTTGCATAGACACAACCTTGTAGCCAGGATTATCCATCAGCAACTTGCTCTTAAATACAATCTTGTGGAATCTGAAGTACCATACTATAGGTATGAGCCCGACCCAGTTCTCGAAAATGGCAATATCACGTTGTATTGGGATCGATCTATCATCACTGATAGGACTATTGTTGCCAATAAGCCTGACATAGTGGTGATAGATCGACAAGAGCGTCGCACAATGGTTGTTGATATAGCTGTCCCTCATGGCGAGAACCTCGTGAAGGCTGAGAAAGATAAAAAAACAAAGTATCTTGATCTGGCTCGCGAGGTTGTCGACATGTGGGAGGTGGATACAGCAGTCATTGTGCCGATAGTCGTGACGGCCAATGGCTTAATAGCCAAGAGCCTCGACGAACACCTAAGGAGGCTCTCGTTGGGCAGCTGGATCAAGGGCTTGATCCTGAAGGCAGTACTCCTGGATACGGCGCGCATAGTTAGGGGGTTCCTCTCTCAGGAGCCCTGACCACCGGTAACTTGGACCCTATCCCGATACCGGTGGGATACTATTTTTTATATTTTTAAATGTTTTTATATTTTAATATTTAAAAATGTAAATTATATGTGAAAAAATAAATAAACGAAATAATAATAATAATAAGCTTTTATGGTACTGAGTACCACAAATTCCGATTTTCCGATCTATTTTTCTCAATACCCGTTACCGTAATTTTTTGGGATTCGTCGTGACGAGATGAGATGCTCTTTACAAGTAGTTTTTTTTTGTCAATGAATCCCTTATCTTTTTTGTTTTCCTCCAGGTCCTACTTGTTCAATGTTCTTAGCAGAATTAACCAGAAAACTGGCTTCCAAAAGGAAACAAGTTGAAGAAGAGCCAAGAAACATTATTCGTAAGTATTATGTACCTAATGATTATGATGAACCCAGACATGAATTTAATTATTAAATGAACAATGGTCCTAATTACTGTAAGTTATTTGGAAAAATGAATATGTTACCGTATACTTGCAAACACCGTTAGTTTATGAAAAATTCAGAAAAAATATATTTTTCTTTATTTTCAAAAAGACATTGTAAATTATCAAATTTGGATGAGATTTATTGTATTTGAAATTATCTATCTGCATACAGAGTGTAACGGAAAGGTGTGGTCATATTTTAAGAACTGCATCTGCCCATCGATATGAACAACTTTCTTCAAGAAAACCTGAGAAAATTCTCAAAAAAAAATTTAACCTCCCATACAAATATTGATCAGCTGATGATATCTTTGCATGGAAAGTCGAATTTTATTTTTTGGGAATTTTCTATTTTTACTTAGAGAAAGTTATTTATTTCCATGGGCAGAACCGGTTTTTAAAATATGACCACACCTTTTTGTTACATCCTGTATATAAAATTCAAAGTCCTGACTGATTGATATAGCAACGCACAGCCTAAACCGCTGGTCCTAGAGGCATGAAATTTGGAGGATGTGTTTTTTTGTGAAGAGTAGGTATCCACTAAAAAGGGGTTTTTCGAAATGCCATCCCTTTTTTTTTGGTGTGGGAAATCATCCAAAGACTTCCCCCGCTCTGGGTAGAGCAGGAGGCAGTGTCAGACTTTTACTGACTAAAACCCACCCTTGTTCCTTCATTTAGGATGAAATGGGGGTTGAAAGTTTATAAACCCCCGTTATAAACTTAACTTAACCAAGTACTAATTCCACGCGGGTGACGCCGCTGGTAGAAGCTAGTTCGTAATATATCGAGAATTTACACTCCTGCAAGATTTATTACAATCTCACGGTGCTTATAATTGTCCAGAGTCATTTATAGGGTGTAAGGGGAACGCTTCCGAAGCCAGAACGTAGATTATATACAACCTAAATGCAAACGAATACCAGTAACCTTTCGCTTTAAGTCGGCGTCTTGTGGGCATGGGGTCGTTGGCCGCGCGGCTGTCGGCAAGCGCGCCCGTACTTTGAACACGAGGTAATATGCGCGAGCGTCAGCTGATATTTTTGGAATACATTGCATGCTAATATCATGACTTTTTTATTTCCAGAGACGATAATAGACAGCATCACAAATGCCTTACCCATAAGGCTTTCAAAAAAGATCTCGCCACAAAAATGCCCGTCACCTATGAAAATAGAAACTTTACGGACATTAGCTCCAGAACTGACTCCGGCTAGTGATACACTAGTTTATTGCCCTAAAAATTTTAATGGGGATGTGACAATAAGCAATAGCGATGATGTGTGCATGCAAGAAGTAGAAGTATATTCAGATAAGCCAGGATCATTCAAAATGCCCAAAATGCCTATAGTCAGCAGCGAAGTATTAAAGATAGCAGTATTAAAAAGAAAGAAGGTGCCAATGCTTGACCAAGGAGTGAACACTGGATCGGAACTCGATGTTGCTGCGGAAATATCTAAACATGTTAGCACGTTAAGGAAAATATCGTTGATAGCCGAAGAGTTCAATCAAAAAACTGGTGGGCAAACTATTTACTGTATTATTTACATACCAGCTGCCGCTAGTCCGTTCAGCCATTTGATCGTGAAGGAGTTACTACACACACACGCATACATACATACAAACGTTCGGCTTTTTAAAGATTTCTCGGGCCCCTGCGGTCTTGGACCTATGGAAGGCAAACGAGTGGATGAAACTAACTCACAGAGGATCCTCCCTCTCTTTTATCGCTTTTTATGAAATGAGGCAAACGTTCGGCTTTACACAAAACGCACTTAAGGCGTATATATCCGCCAAGTGGCGCCCTCATTGAATAAAAAATCGTAGCAAAGCGTAGAAAATAAAGATTAAAAAATCATATGTTGCGTTTGTTATAAAGAGCTCAAGGTATTTTATGTTGTTGAAACAGGACTCAAAGTGTTTCGTACCGAAAGTAGTAAGCAAAAGTACCAGAAATGGCCGTTTTTGACACTTTTGCTTACTACTTTGGATACGAAACATTTTGAGTCCTGTTTTAACAACGTAAAAATACCTTATCCTATTTGAAAGAAACACAACATAGGATTCTTTAATATTTATTTTCTATGCTAAGTTACGAATTTTTATTCAATGAGGGCGCCACTTACGGGGAGGTAGGCCCTTAATAAAATGTAGTAACATGGTTATAAAACTGAAATTAATTTTACTTCCAAAGGAGTGAACAACAAAAACCGGCCAAGTGCGTGTCGGACTTCACACAATAATTTAGGGTTCCGTACCAAATATATTTTTGACTATTTGTATGGCTTTGGGTCAACAAGATGCTTATACTGTGAAAATTTGAAGACTGTGTAGCTCCAACCGTTTGGCTGTAAAACTTGTGTGACAGATGACGGACAGACAGACACGTGAGTGACAGCAACAGGGCGTCGTTTGGACCCTTCGGGTATGGAAATCTACAAATTAAGGCGCTGTTAGCTGCCAATGACCGTGAGTGGTTAGCTTGCGCGTTCTGTGCTCAGCTCACGTAACGCGTCGTACGTCCACCCAGTAATAGGACTCGCCCATCAAGGAGTGCTGTCCGAAATTAGACGTATTATATTACACACAATTTATTACACACAAAAGAACAAGTATTAAAATAAAACACTGAGACTAAATTATAAATAATTAAATGATCTTTTAAATGGTGATGGTTTCATCAAAATACGCTTTATAGTTTTTGCGTGATTCTCAATTTTTTATACGCGTTAGACGTAACTTTACAAATTAATTACACTATGTTATAAAAATATAATTTCAAATATGCTCAGATCAAATTACAACGAAAATTGTCTAAAGTAACATATATTTTTTTCAAAGAAATAAAAGTAATCGTTTAGACGTGATGTGCAATTACAAACCATTCAAAGTCGTATAACTGCGCCTTAACTAATATAGTTTACGAGCAAGCATTATGCCCAGCCTTTTCCGAATTCTATTCCTTAGATGTTAAGATCGGCTGTCAGATCGGATACATCTGAATAACAGTATTTTCGTAATAACGACTGTCGTATCTGAAAGATGAAAGATAGAAATAAATATTTATTGCCAACACTAAACAATCATAATATCAACAACTACTCAAAAGACTCATTACAACGTATCAGATGATTTGACTGTGGCAAAAGGAGCGAGTTAAGGCACTATTAACTGCCAACGATCTTGAGTGGTTAGCTTGCGTGTTCTGTGCTGAGCTCACGTAACTCGTCGTACGTCCACCCAGTAATAGGACTCGCCCATCAAGGAGCGCTGTCTGAAATTAGATGCTTTATTAATTTATTATACACTAGCGACCCGCCCCAGCTTCGCTCAGGTACAAATTATACATATAAACCTTCCTCTTCAATCACTCTATCTATTAAAAAAACCGCATCAAAATCCGTTGCGTAGTTTTAAAGATTTAAGCATACATAGGGATATAGGGACAGAAAAAGCGACTTTGTTTTATACTATGTAGTGATAAAACAACAAGTATTGTACTAAAACACGTATACTAAAATATAAATAATTAAATGATCTTTATCCGCGTTAGACATAATTTTACAAATTATGTGATAAAATAATAATAATAAATTAATTATTATTTATTATTTTACTATGTTATAAAAATATGATTTCAAATATTCACATATCAAATTACGAAAGAAATTGTCTAGAGTAACATATATATTTTTCAAAGAAACAAAATTAGTTGTTTAGACGTGATGTTCAATTAAAAATCATTTGGAGTCGTATAACTTAAGCATATATTGAGCAGTTTGTTTAACTTCCACAGCTTAATTACTGGTAAACACAATACCCTTTAATACGACTGGTTGTCAAACTTTCGAGCTTCTCACTACTCGTGATGATTGCAAAAGATCTACAAAAGCTAACCAGCCATATACTTTCCGTTAATCAAAAAAAGAAAATCAAAATCAAAAGTCATTTATTCAAACTAGGCCGAGAGCCAGCTATTTGAACATCAAAGTTCTACATAAAGACAGTCCCCCAAAAGCACCAACCCGTCGCCACTTTCTAGTGATATAGCTGGGAAAATAATTTTAAGGAATATTATATCAATGGTCAGACCTGCTGTCTTGTACGGTTCAGAATGTTGGGCCACAAAAGGGATGAATGAAAAGCTTTGCATGCAGCTGAGATGAGAATGCTAAGAGCGATGTGTGGTGTTGCGCGCATGGATAGAATTAGGAATGAGTATATAAGAGGAAGTTTGAAAGTGGCACCGCTGACTAAAAAGCTGTGTGGAAATCGGTTATCGTGGTACGGGCATGGGATGCGGAGGAATGAAGACAATGTCGTGAGGAAAGTCTTGTGTATGGATGTGGATGGCTATAAGAGTAGAGGAAGGCCAAAGAAACGATGGTTAGACTGTGTGAAAGAGGATATGGGTAAAAAGGGGCGTAACTACCGAGATGACGACTAATAGAGGAGTATGGAAGAAAAAGACATGTTGCGCCGACCCCAAATAAATTGGGATAAGGGCAGGAGAATGATGATTATATCAATAAATATTATAATGTTCTTTCAGCTAAAAACCTAAAAGAAATAGTAGACAGCGTGCAAGAGGATCTGATCAAAAAATTAGCAGAAATTCAAGCAGAGCAGAGTATCAGATCAGAAAGAGCATTTCAACTTCCACCTAAAGAATAATGAAAAGAAGAAGATGAATAACCAAGCACCCACCTCTTTTATGATAAACCAAGAAGATCAGTTATCATTTGCATTTAAGAAGAAAACATAAACTGACTTTTGCAACCCGTGTCAAATCTCCAGTGTCAAAATAAAATGCAATAATTTTTTTCTAAGCACAAAATTCTTGTTGTAAAAAAATAATAAACCAAAACAAAGCATTACTTCTTTGGTTTTCTTTTTCGTAATTTTGTAGATTTTACAAAAGAGGAATTTAATTTTGAATTCTTCAGGTGTAGATTTTCTGCTCATACTGAACTGAAAACTGAACGCAAGATGAGCATCAAATTTTATCTTGGAAATGTATGAAGAGCACCAACAGTTATTTCTATGATGAGATGCAAGTGTTTATTCCAAACAGACCGATCGTTCTAGAACACACAATAAGCAATAAGTAATCGATAAAATTAAAAACATAAGCAAGCGATATTAATGTTAAACACACAATGGAAAAGAAGGCACAAGATGAAAGTTCGAAGGAAACATTCAAAATGCACGTCTCCTCACAAAGAATTAGGATGAGCTGCGCAAACTCTAAAGAAAAACCATGTAACGGTATGATAGCTTTGAATAGAATAGAATACCAAAATTTATTCGACACACACACAACACCACAGCAACAAACAAAACATAAAAAAAAAATAGTACACAAAGATACGATAAAATTAATTACTAATTTTGAGTACCTTCTGGTCGTAAATTTTGATATATTCAGTCCCTTGATAATATTGATTGCATCAAGTGAATAGTAGGATATAAATAAAAAAACGAAAGGGCACTGTCGTGTCATCACATGTCGTGACTGAATGTATATTCATAAAGACAGTGATTAATCACGACATCTCACAAACTACTGGACCAACGAAGATGAAAAGCACAGAGGTAGATTGTGTAGGAAACTTCAGCTAAGAAAGGATTTTAGGAAACTGTCCCCGTAAAGGGGTGAAATAGGGGTGGAAGTTTGTTTGAAAATTTTATTCCTTGGGCTAAAAGTGTATATATATTTAGTTATACTTCAACGTTAGCCATTCGAAATTTATTGTTTCCATTATTTCTGAAATAAAGCTCTAGTAATATACATAAGTAGTACACACAGTTATATAAACTAAAGTTATACAATGTGTATACGATACAACAATGTATTAAAACACGGGCAATAATCAAAAGACTTCTCCCGCTCTTGGGTTTTTTTTTTTTTTTTTGGGGGGTGGGAAATCATCTTATGACTCTTTCCGCTCTGGGGTGGAGCGGAAGGGCGTGTCAGACTCTTACTGACTAAAACCCACCCCTGTTCCTCCCTGCCCTACGCGCCCGGAGGCGAGGTAACTCTTCGAATTTATCCTCCACCCCCGGGCAGTATCCTCCACCCCCGGGCAGCCCGCTCTTGGGTAGAGCAGGAGGGCGCGTCAGACTTGTAGCGGCATCTATGACGCCGCACACGAACTAAAAATAGCAAGAATTCTACATCGCGCAAGCAGAGTTCTCCGCGCGATTTGAACATATACAACAGTCCGTAATCAACCATCGGGCAGTTGCCCGGACCAGACACAACACCCGTCTGGTCGGAGGATCCTCCCTTTTCAATGGAGGTTGTGGGACTTTACACCCTGTTCCGCATACCTCCACAGACTCTTACTGACTAAAACCCACCCCTGTTCCTCCCCGCTCCACCCTAGAGCAGATGATTTCCCACCCCAAAAAAAAAAAAGGCAGTGGCCATAATGGACCCCGTCAATCGTTGCTGAAATCTCTTTGAGGTGCACGTGGAATACTACGTGCCGTGAACCCGGGCCTGGTCCTTATCGGACGTAGCCACCACCACCTGCAATCCCGCGCCTACGGTGGCCGGGAATCAGCTTGCGACTCGAGATGCCCTGAGGGCGTCTCCTGCGGCGGCTAGGAGTGTGAGGGCGCAAGAATTGCCTCTCCTTTACGCGTCCCACCTCCTCCTTTGCGACTATTACTGCTTCGCAGAAGGAGGTGGCAGCTTACCATACCCTCTCGCTCCGTTCCCTATTACCTCCACGAGGACACGGCGGTGCTCCACCCAAGCGGGGCAGCCCTCCACCGTATGCTCCATTATGACCTTCGAATAGGAACAACCCTGGAATCACAAATAAAAATCAGCGATTTAAGGGTTGTTGTTAGTAAAAGTTGTTTATAATTATGAGTATTACCAGTGTTTTCACTTTTTGTTGTGTCGTTATCGCCGCATTGTATACTGTGTTTCTCTAATCATAAATCTATCTATCTATCTAATCTAATCTAATACCTTTAAACGAGCAATTCTTGTATATATATAATCTTTATCTCGGAAAAGGCTCTCAACGATTTTCATGAAATTTAGTATGCATAGGCCGCAGCGATCTCTCGCGCCCGGCTTTCGTCCAGGCCATGGTATGGAGCGAGAGGGAACAGGAAGCAGTCTCCTCCTTCTGCGAAGCAGTAATGCTCGCGAAGGAGGAGGCGGAACGGGTGAGGGAGACTCAACGGAGTGGCCCTCACGCCCCAGCCACAGCCGCTACAGGAGACGCCCTGGGCGTCGGGGGTTGCGGGATGATCTCTGGCCACCGTACCGCGCCCCTGGGCACTCAGGCAAGGAAGGAACAGGGTGGGTTTTAGTCAATAAAAGTCTGATACACCCTCCCGCCTCACCCAGAGCGGGAGAAGTCATAGGATGATTTCCCACCACCAAAAAAAAGGGTGTTTCGGGGGCGATAAATCGATCTAGCTAGTTTTCATTTCCAAAAACACCATTTATCAAATAAAAACTTTTTACAAAAAAAATTCAACCGACTTCAATAATAAAAAATAATGATAATAAAATAATAATAAAAATAAAGACTTACTAAAAAATGCAAAATAACTTTAATTTCGGAAGTCGGTGTCAAATAACGAAGAAACCAAACTAGAAACACCGACTTCCGAAATTAAAGTTATTTTGCATTTTTTAGTATTATTTATTGAAGTGGGTTGAATTTTTTTTAACCGACTTCCAAAAGGAGGAGGTTCTCAATTCGTCAGTATGTTTTTTTTTTTTTTTTTTTGTAAAAAGTTTTTTATTTTTCACTTTTTAGTTGTTGTACCCCATTCTAAAACTAAATTAATAGTAAAGTTATGCCCGAATTGATAGCCCCAAAAATAGTGAAGTTGAACATAGTTGGTGAAATCAGGTTGTATCAGCGTGAACTGTACGAATCTGTATACCCCTTTAGAGCATATCAGCGTGATGTAATGTTGTGAAGTGGTGAAAACAATGTCAGACATGCGATTGCAGCAATTTTGGAAGGTTTGCTATTAGTTATTGAAGAGTTCCATTGTGTATCTCCGAACTTCTTCATCAGATCTTCACCAAATTAAAATGGGACCATACATGTGAAGCACGGTCTTTCAAACAAAAAAAAATCATCAAAATCGGTTCAGCTAGTAAAAAGTTATGAGGTTAACACACATAAATTTTTTTAAAAAATACAGTCGAATTGAGAAACTCCTCCTTTTTTTGAAGTCGGTTAAAAAAAACCGGTCATTCAGATACTTATAATTAAATTAATAAAACTTCATCCAAAACAGATCAACAAAAAAAGTCTACTAGCAAACTCCCAAGAATTATTCGTATGCCAACAAGATACTACAAACCAATCGAAAATTCCATCAAATTGAACGACGACTCCGGTAAGTTGACGACATTATTAATATTTTTTGACTTCCAATATTTGATTAGAATTCTATTTTAGGTGACTCGTTGCCCGGACCAAGTAAATTGGAAGCGGTTCCAATGAAAATGAAGAAAGAGGATAGTATAATAGGTAAGTATGTATCGGCTATACATATTAATCTAAATTCCATTGATTTGATTCATACTCTTACGTTACCGTTGTTCAAATAATCTTTCAAGCATTGGGTTTTCAATCCCAGCATTATCACATACTTTGACTAATTTCATATTACCTAATCATTATTAATTTATTTCTCATATAGCTGAAAAAAATAAAACAAGTCATATACCACGGCTAAAATCCCAAAAGGAAGGATTTAAAGAAAACAGTGTAGCACTAAATAAAAGTCGTGTGAGCAACCTTCCACAGAGCAATCGGTTTATACCAGAATGCAGAAATGTACAGAGAGTTAACCTCTTGATCAATCCAGGTACCTACCTTTTTACATTGCTGCTGGGCAAAGGCCTCCATATCCTTCCAGACACTCTTTTCTTGCGCCTCCTCAAACCAGCCTTCGTGATGCGGGTCCAAGTCATTATTTTTTTTATTTTTCTCTGGCACCAATTGCGTGGAAACTTTGCCCATCGTCACCTACTATTAAATAATAAAACAAATATATTAGTCCCGTTTTTAAATAAAGAGAGACAGGCAGACACACTATATTAATATTAGCCGTGATCCAGTTATATTTAGCTACTACGCAGTAAATAATTATTATAATAGTGCATAAATTGGTGTGCACACTCATGAGATGGAAAACTGTCGACATCGGAAAGAGATCTGGCGTAGAAGACCCAGCCCGCCATGGACTGAATAAAATATTTTTCTAAGCATGATAATTATTATGAAAAAGGGAAAGCGTTATTCTGTGCACTGTAGGATACTACAGTGCACAGAATAATTTTAACCGACTTCGAAAAAGGAGGAGGTTCTATGTTCGATTGTATGTATGTTTTTTTGTTTATTTTTTTTTTTTATGGTTGATAGGCACGCGTTTGGCCACTATCTCACCTGATGGTAAGCGATGATGTGGTCGAAGATGGAGCACTTTTTTATTTGTGTCCCCCGATTTCTCTGTCAGTTGTGGACCGATTTTCTAAATTCTTTTGTTATCCGAAAGAATATATTCCCGAGGTGGTCCCATATAAATTTTATCGAAATTACTTTAGCGCTTTTTGTAAAAATTAACAAAAACGAAAAGTGCGTATACTTAGATGACGTTTTGGTTTTCTCCAATTACGAGTATGTTTAAATTCCACGTTCCATTTTATTAGAGTTTTTAGTTCTGGGTTCTCTACAACTAAAAAGTGAAAAATAAAAAAACTTTTTTACAAAAAAAACAACCGACGTCCAAAAATGCACTAAAAAGGGAAATGCACAAAAAATCCAAGAAATGGACAGAAACTAGTAATAGTCCTTAATTCTATTTAGAATAAAATAGGTATAATGAAATAATTCTTAAGTTTTTTTAACTAGGGTAAAAATATAACGATCATTAAATATATTTCACTTGATATCCGCTTATATTTATATGGAGGTCATGTTTATTTGACATGAGCAGTAACGTCAAACTGTCACTAAAGCAAAGGACATGTGGTTCATACAGCCTAGATACGTTTTCTATTTAAAAAATAATTAATTTGAATTAATATTGACAAGCATATATTATTTTAATTAAACTTACGGTATATATAGATCGTATAATACTAAATTAATTATAACTGTGCACTAAATGTATAAAATAGTTCCGTATGGATTATTTAAAGATTCCTCTTTGGCTGAATGTCACTTACTCATGTCAAATAAACACGACTTCCGTAAAAATGTAAGCGGATATCAAGTTAAACATATTTAGTGATCGTTATATTTTTACCCTAGTTAAACAAACTCAAGAATAATTGCACTATACGTGTTTTATTCTAAATAGATTTTTTTTTGTATGGCAGATGGGCATTCCCCTTTAAAAATAACTTTAATTTCGGAAGTCGGTGTCAAAAAACGAAGAAATAAAATACAAACACCAACTTCCGAAATTAGTGTTATTTTTTAATTTTTAGTGTATTTTCGTTTTTGGAAGTCGGTTAATTTTTTTTTATTTGGTCATTATATACAATGACATCGATCCCACTAATCGAAAAAGTTAGTATTGTAGCGACATCTATGACGCCGCACACGAACTAAAATAACAAAATCCTACATCGCGCAAGCAGAGTTCTCCGCGCGATTTGAACATATACAACAGTCCGAAATCAACCATCGGGCAGTTGCCCGGACCAGACACAACACCCGTCTGGTCGGAGGATCCTCCCCATCTACACTGGTGACGCTCAACTATGAACGTGAGCGCAACCTTCGTCATGACGTCATCACCTTCTAAACTGGTGACCCTCGAGCATGAACGTCAGCACAGCCTTCGAGCAGCTACTTCAGCATGACGTCATCATCATCGCTTCCTTCAAGCTCTTGAGCAACGAGTCATGCCAGCACCAACGGCTTCTACGGGTATCCTGACCATCAGCATGCAGCGGATGCGCATTCCTGGTCAGCATCCTCAGTCTCTTTCATCACCTTCAACCTCATCAGCGATCTTGGCGCAGCGAACAGCACCTTCGACCGGTCGAAGAACCTCTCCTGATCGACGACAGCAGTAAGCCACTACGTCACACAGCACCGCTCCGACCCACTGGAGCCCACAGCACCACTCCGACTCACTGTAGCCTTCAGCATCATCGCGACTCACTGGGACATCATCACCCCGACTCACTGGGGCATCATCCCGACTCACTGGGACATCATCATCCCGACTCACTGGGACATCATCACCCTGACTCACTGGGGCCATCATCGTGACTCACTGGGGCATCATCACCCCGACTCACTGGGGCATCATCCCGACTCACTGGGACATCATCACCCCGACTCACTGGGGCATCATACCGACTCACTGGGACAGCAACACCCCGACTCACTGGGGCATCACCGCAGACAGTTCCGACTCACCGAGAATTATGCGGCTCTTCCGGATCCGACTCACTGGAACCAACCTTCCACTGGCCCGGCAAGCTTCACAAGATGTATGGACGACTCATCAAGAACCATCGATCTCCGATCTCCAGAGGGGAGTGATGTAGCGACATCTATGACGCCGCACACGAACTAAAATAACAAAATCCTAGATCGCGCAAGCAGAGTACTCCGCGCGATTTGAACATATACAACAGTCAGAAAACAACTATTGGGCAGTTGCCCGGACCAGACACAATACCCGTCTGGTCGGAGGATCCTCCCTTTCTACAGTGTAAAGTGAGTTAGCAGTCACGCGCAAGCACATAAAAGCTAGAAATGCTCACTGAGTCTGATCTCTGTTTTCGATCGTATCAAAACAGGTCTTCACATGCTCTGCCAGGCTATTCATGAAATGTAATAATAAAAACATAATAAAACAACACTTGATAATACAACTAACTTAATATAGTTATAGATATGCCAAAAAGAGCTTGTCACAAATACGATATTCTAAACATTAGTTTATATATTTGTGGTCCATTATTTTATATTTCCAGAATTCTGTCCAGATGATTGCGGTACTCCGGCGTCGGTACAAGCCACAAGACCCATACCCACTCTGGGACAGATTTATGGGCGTATGAATATGATTGATAGTGATCGACTCAATGGTAAACAACTTTTATTTGGAAATACAATGTAGGATTTAGAGCAGTCGATCTGCTATAGTGCCCGCAGGAGAAAAATTTTATGTAGGATCTTTAGACATTCGTCAACTTTTGCGTAAATTTGATTTTTTCTTATCCGAGAGCATTGACTGAGTGAACAGTACTATAATCTGCTCTATTTAAGCTGACAAATCAATAATTATTTGCTTAAGGGTTATGTATTTGGTTCATAATGACGGGCTTTAAACATTCTCCACTATCCCCATACCAATTATTTTGCCAGGGACATGTTAAGGCAAAGCTAAGTCGTTATAATCTAAAAAGGTTATGGGACTATAAGCCCCTGGATCAACGTCAACCTTCCATCGAAGGTTTTTCGTCTTCAACACATCATCATAAATTCTAGGCAAATTTTATGTGCTTTGCAAATTATAAATCGTTTACATTTTTGTTTTTATTTTTATTTATCTTTAGACTGGTTTATGGAATTGAGGACCCCACTTGATTCTACTAATTCATCAAATACTAGAACCACGACTTCTAGTGCTCAAAATGACTTCAATACTTGTTGCTCAAGTACCGGTTAGTGCAATATTATGTATTTACCTAAATATAGGGTGTAAAAAGACACATCACAAAGCCGTCAACTACGCATACTGTACATCTCACAAAGTACGAGTAGCTTTGCGCAAAAATTATTGCTGGGAAACTACTTTTATTTTTACTGACTTCGAAAAAGGAGGAGGTTATCAATTCGGATGTTTGTATTTTTTTTTTTTTTTTGTTCGGAAGGGATTTGTTCCGAAATGGTCCCATTTAAATTTCATATAGATTTGATGATGGGTTTCGGAGACAAACAACGGAACACTTAAAAAATTGACAGCAAATCAACCGCAATTGCTGCGATCGTATGTCTATGAATTGTTAAAACAGTTTAATGGGGAACCAAAACCAAAAAGTGAAAAATAAAAAACTTTTTGACAAAAAAATAGAACCGACTTCCAAAAAAAGAGGAAAATAAGGTGTCAAAAAACGAAGACACAAAACCAGAAACACTGACTTCCGAAATTAAAGTTATTTTCCTCTTATTTTGGAAGTCGGTTCTATTTTTTTGTAAAAAAGTTTTTTTTTTGGCATAAAAAAGCTAATATTTATTGCGTGCACTTTACCGCGAACCCAAGCAAGTGGAGAAGTTAAGGTTGCACTAGTCGATATTTTGTCCATACAAATTTCGGGAGGGTATTACTCAACTGTTTGTGGTACATCCAAAGTTAAACATGATATCGTTTTGTCACGTTATTAATTTTGTCTGTGCGGAAACAGAATAGTAAAATAGTAAGCCATTAAAAAGTTATAAGCCCACAAATATTCGTATTTCTTGCTAATTTTAACGCAATTTTGGGCGTAAATAAGTAATAAAAGAAGTAAGCAAAATCTCCAAAACGAAGCACCGACAAACCTCAATTATAGAAGAGTTCAATAAACTTTATTTCTAATTAATTTATGCTGTGGTTTTTTCATAAAACTCAATTTTCCACGGGACTTTTCGTTATTTTTTGCGCGGTTATTTTAGTTCGGAACGGTGCAACGGTGTTTGTGTGCGTGCAAACTAGACATTGTACACGTAGAGTAGCGTCTAACTGCTCACTGACATTTTTTCTGTCGGACGTGATGCCAGGTGGGACAGCGTGCTTTTTGTCCAAGCCCACCAGTGAGTTCGAGCCCGTGACTAGGTCAACCTTAAGCCCGTTCCTCGCTTTAAGCGGCGTAGGTACTTGTCGGATACGTTTAATATTCATTGCGTTTTTGTAACTTCCAATAAGTAATGTGTTAAAAAAAATTAAAATTCAGGTAATTTTTGTTTGGAAAAAACTTTAATAATAACACTTGGAATTCATTTTCATAAAAAGTAAAAAAAATGTGACATTACATTCAATATTTTCAGAACCAGTGGATTCCCAGGTATGGTCTAGTGTAAAAAAATGATCAAAATAATGGGTAGAATATGTGGCTTTCGGCTTCTGAAACTGGCTTTTTACACCCGATATAGATCTGCTTTTTAGGGTTCTGAAAGTTCGAATGAAAAAAGAGAACCCTTATAGGATCACTCGTATGTCTGTCTGTCTGTCTCTCTATCAATAGATCTGCTTTTTAGGGTTCCGAACGTCCGATTAAAAAAAGAGAACCCTTATACCCGTCTGTCGGTCTGTACGTGTCTCTGTTAGTCTTTCTGTCTGTCCGTTTGTCACAGCCTAATAAAAACTAAGTTTTTCAAACTGTTCCGTGCGACATGTCATTGTCAAATGAAAGGGCTTATTGCGAGAGCTTCAAATGTATTTCTTTTTTCCTAATTTTTTAATTAAGTTTGAAAGTTATTTATTTAAGAAAATAGATGAAAATTGAAATAAAAAAATACAGAAAATAGTTCATTAAATAAAGAAGACACACACATGTTAAAATAATTTATTCGTTCGGAACCCTTTGCGCGCGTGTCGGACTCGTACTTTGCCAGTTTTTAATATAATCATATAGCGTTTTACTAAGAAATACCTAGAAATGATAGTTGGACATACTTTCTTTACAGAAACTGTCGAACCGCGAAGTTTAAATTATAAAACAAATCACTGCAAAAATCATTTTAAAAACCTCATTTAAAGCTATACTGATTTGGTAACTGTTTACAAAATCAAATCGTTAAACATCTTAATTAATATTAATATCTATTTTTTTTTTTCATTTTGAAATAAATTAGCATATCCAGAGCACTCTCACCATGAAGACGTGCTGAAAACGTCCAGCAGAGTTATTCAAGAACAGGACAAGAAGAAAAATGTGTTCAGTGAATCTAAGACTACCAATGAAAATATTAATGTGTGGCTAACTCCTGATGTGGAGCAGCCTACAAGGGACAAAGAATCAGGTACGTTATCATTTACAACTCATGGTAATCTACTATCAAGAGTAACCAAATATATGAAAACTAGAGAACTTATAATATCATCATCATAATCATTTCAGCCGAAAGATGTCCACTGTTGGACATAGGCCTTACTCGAAAGTTGTATTGTTGTTTCAGCTTACTTTTTTTTTCGAACTAGAAACTTACAAATCTTTCTATTCGTATCATTCATATGACTACTCGTAAGTATAGGCATAGCAAATCTCGTGATTTTTTGCCTAAAGCCAAGAATACCAGTAATTGGCATAAAAGTATGCAATTAGCTTTCTTGCCATTATGCCATAAGAACTACTAATTGACACAATAGAAGGCCAATGGGATCAAAATGCTCTGGAGTGACAACCATGTACCTGGAATATCCAGCATGGGAAGCCTTTAAATCCTGGAGAGGGCCTGGGGTGGCCTTGCATGTTTGCCTGCGGCCCGATTCAATGTTCAACCGACTTTAAAAAGGAGGAGGTTCGGATGTTCGTATTTTTTAATGTATCTTCGGACATAACTCCGTCATATATAGACGGATTTACAAAATTCTTTTTTTTTTCTAAAGGGCTTTATTCCGAAATTGTGGTTCCATTTAAATTTCATATAGATTTCGTTTTCGGAGACAGACAACGGAACTCTTCAAAAAATTACAGCAAATCAACTGCGATTGCTGCGATCGTATGTCTATCCGACATGGTCCCATTTAAATTTCATATAGATCTGATGATGCGTTTCGGAGACAGACAACTGGAGTCATCAAACTATGACAGCAAATCAACTGCGATTGCTGCGATGGCTGCGATCGTATGTCTATGTAGTGTTAACACAATTTAATGGGGAACCACAACTAAAAAGTGAAAAATAAAACCTTTTTTTAAAAAACATAGAACCGACTTCCAAAAGAGTCCAAAATAACTTTAATTTCGGAAGTCGGTGTCAAAAATAGAAGACGCAAAACAGAAACACCGACTTCCGAAATTAAAGTTATTTTGCACTCTTTTTGGAAGTCGGTTCTATTTTTTAACCGACTTTAAAAAAGAGGAGGTTCTCAATTCGTCTGTTTTTTTTTGTGTTTGTTACGCGATATCTCCGCTATTTGTGAATAAATTTTGATGACAGACTTCAGAGGTGGTTCCATATAAATTTTATCGAAATTGATTCAGCACTTTTTGAAAAAATCAACATAAACAAAACACAGATGACGTTTTGGCTGTCTCCAAATGTTCAAATTCTATGTTATTGGTGTTATCTATTCGGGCATAACTTTAATATTTAGTTTTACTTTTGGTGTGCAACTACAATAAGCAAATTAAAAAAAGTGAAAAATATTTTTTTTTCAGAAAATACAACCGACTTCTAAAAATTGCAAAATAATTTTAATTTCGGAAGTCGGTGTCGAAGAAACAAAAAAAATATATACACCGACTTCCGAAATTAAAGTTATTTTGCAATTTTTAGAAGTCGGTTGTATTTTTTGAAAAAAGTTTTTAATCGTAAAAAAAAGTTTTTATAAGAATAAATGTATGTCATTGAAATTCAATGTCAGACCCATTTAGAACAAAAAATCGACAGTGTTGGTGCAGTCGACTTTTATAAGTATTTACCTGTTCAATACAAAGAGATTTTTTTTTATGGTTGATATAGATACATCAATTTGTTAGCAAAATAATGTAGCAATGTTTGGAAGCGCAGATGGCATTACCCCTCAAAAGACAAAATATGTCAAATTTCTGGGAAAAGATTGTAATTCATTATTTCTTTATTTTTTCTTTTAATTACCTTCTAAATAAACGTTTACCGTTCGCTACCTATGCAATGAGTTTTATTCTTCTTTATGGTTGGGTTTTGCGGCCCACTGATTTTATGATGATTTATATGCATTTACTAATGATTTTGAGTTTGACATATCTGTCCTAGGGAGTTTGCTTGAGGCTGTAAATCAGCGTTGACTAAGTGTTGTGGCTATGCTGCACATCACTGCTCCACATTTGCTAAGCCCGCTACTTTTGCATGACTGTAATCTAGCATGCGGCGTCTTTGTTTTTTTGATTGTTCAGTGTTGGCACTAAATGTTTATTTCTTTCTTTTTAGGGTTCCGTACCCGAAGGGTCCAAATGTAGCCCTATTGTTGTCACTCACGTCTCCGTTTGTCCAAACGGTTGGAGCTAGTCTTCAAATTTTCACAATATTAAGCATCTTGTTGTTTGGGCCATACAAATTGTCCATAATTTGTACGGAACCCTAAATGTGCAATGTTCGACTCGCACTTGGTCGGTGTTTTTCTTTCTGATGCTAGAACCACAGGTCTGGTCAAAGTGGTGACGGTTAGGAAAAGCCTAGTCTAGTTACAGTGGACGTCCGTCAGCTGATCTGATGATGATGACAGTGACATGATTGCTATACATGCATACTTTTGTGCAAGTTACTGGCACGAGTATTAGGGTGGAGCATCAATATATTTTTTAAGCATTTCGATTAGCAATAGTTGCGAATAGTTACATTTGATCGTTATTACTCGTAATACGACAAATGTTTCAACGTCCTTAATGTACTCGTAACTATTCAAGTTCATTTCGGCACTTATGTTATATAATACTTTATGATTTTTGCCACTATCTTACTGATATCCAGTTTTGATTGAATTAATGTTTTCTAAAATCAGCATTAATTTTATCTTTGAGCTGCGTTAAAGAGCTAAAGTTTACAATTAGGTTTCAATATTATTATTTATCTCCTGTGACTTCGATCAAATGCAACTTGTCGCAACTATTGTTACTCAATTAAAGGCAAAAAAATATCCATAAATTGTCGCTCTAACCTAATGAGAATTCCTGTCCAAACATAAAAATATTTTTCCACTTGCAAATATATAGCATTGAAGACGAACATCATGCAGAAGTTAAGCCTGAAATACTCACAACAATCAAAGACAATGACCCTGAAGAAGTCACAGGAGTGGCAGGCAGGCATGTCAATGAGCACAAACCATACGTATTGTGTGGGTATGGCGGATGCCGCTCCAACATCCTCGAAACCGATAGTAGGCGTGGAATGTAGCGCAGGTCAGTTATCTATTTTAAAACCACGTAAAATTGTTAATAAGTTAGTATGTAAGTTATCAATTATTTCTCAAAAAGATAAGTATATTATAGGTAACATAAGTGTTGAAATTATAAAAGTGGCAGTGGTTATTTCACGTAAATAACACCGCTGTCCTTTAACCTAGGATAAATTATCCTGTCTATCTTGAAAAAAAAATTACTTCAAATGGGTTTTTAGAATCTCACGTGCCACTCTTACGTTACATTCATTCTGATGTTAACAAAACAATACTATTAATATCAGGTTATACAGCATATAACAAAAACCCAGTGAGATCCAATAAAGGCGTATTCCTGGTTTAACATACGCACTAGAAATAATAGTAAAAAAATGTAACTCATAAAAACCAAAAGTTATTGATTTTTTATTTTTACAAACCATGCGAAATTTAACACCAAATATGGCAAATTTTCATAAGATGACAGCACTCCACCGGCCGGCGAAATCATTTTATTTTTAACCATTTTATTTTAAAGCGTACCGCCCTGCACTAGCTAGGCTGTCGGCATAACTTCTCGCTTTGGCAACACGCGACAAAGGGCGCATAACAAAGGATCAAAAATACAGTCTCACTCAGGCGGCTTTTTTGCACTAAACTGTAGGTGAACTTTGTCGAGCGATCAGTGTTGCCTTTGATAAGTTATTCTTTTTTTTTTAATTTTTATTTTCGTTGAGGAAAAATAATAATCCCATATCCATGAAATGATTACGTATATGTGTACGTAGTACGATACCAAATCATACCCTTTAGGATCGGACAGGGTTTTTGTTACATGTTTTAATAAGAATATAATATTTTCACAACAGTACTGGTCATAGTTGTTTCCAATCATACACCAGTTCTCACCATTTCTATGGCCATTTCAATTTGCTTATTCAGTGCGGTATGTCGACTTTCTATGGCCTCTGTCGGCTCACGTCATCTCATTCTGGTCATCAAACTCGATCCCCAACTCGAATACTCAAGTACTCGAGGCAAGTATTCCACACCAATCTCAAACTCAATTAAATTCAGCTGGTGCAAATCACTTCAAAGCAGAATGTCAGTTACCAAATAATTTTGTGTCACTTTAGGTTTGAATGTATCTAATACATATTACAAAATAAAGTCCTCCGCCGCGTTTGTCTGTCTGTCTTTTCGCGATGAAGTCAAAAACTATTGAACGGATTTTCGAGCGGTTTTCTGAGATGCTGATGCTAATACTGAGATGATATAACCCCTTCGGTATGGGACGAATAAACATGTTCTATTCTATTATATTCTATTCAATAGACAGAGTGATTCATGAGGAAGGTCTTATTTTCTTTTGGATGGTGGGAAATGATGTCAGACTTTTTTCTACCCTTGGTTCTTCGTTTGCTTACGCGTTAATTCTCTTTCAAATGCGAAGTCTCATCTCCCATAGAAAATTACCCCACGTCTGACAGCAAAGAGAAGTATTTCAAAAAATCGCTAAAAATTAATAAAAAAGAAATACATACTTCCGGTTTCAATCCTTACTGGCTAACATACGAATAAAATGCTCTGAATATTCTTCAGGGGTAGTATAAAATTTAGTAAAATCTGGAGATTTTAGTTTTAGAACAACTTGAAATGCAATAAAAACAAATGTACTTCCGGTTTTGATCCTTAATGATTAATGTACAAATAAATTGCTTTAAATATTAATTCAAGAGCAGTTTATTAATTCATAAAATTTGCAGATTTTAGGTTTAAAACGACTAGAAATGCAATAAAAACATTTTCGGTTTTAATCATTACAGGCTAATACGAAAAAAAACGCTTAGAATATTAATTCAAGGGTAATATAATATTATTTAGTATAAATCTGCAGATTATAGTTTTAGAACGACTACAAATGCAATAAAAACATTTCGTATGTTAGCCAGTAAAGATTAAAAGCAGAAACGTTTTTATTTTATTTCTAGTCGTCTTAAAACTAAAATCTCCAGATTTTACTAAATTATAATTATACTACCCCTGAATAAATATTCAGAACAATTTTTTGCGATTTTTTGAGATGTGTCGTTGCTGTCAGACGTGGGGCATTGAGCCTTCTTCTTTATCCGCGACCTATTAGGAAAGTTAGTGTATATAATTGGCATTCGTACAAAGCTGTGGCGGGTCGTTAGTGTTGAATAAATAATGTTCACCAAACCAAGGGGTCTCATCTCGAACAAAGAAAATTTAGTTCAAATAAATTTCAATAAATGGCGTAATATACATCGATTTCTTATTGAAGTTTAATCCTAATCCTACTAATATTATAAATGCGAAAGTTTGTATGTTTGTATGTTTGTATGAAGGTAACGCAAAAACGGCTGAAGGAATTTCAATGAAATTTTGCACACAGGTAGGTCATAGCCTGGATTAACACATAAGCTACCTTTTATCCCGGTAAATGACAAGACTTAGCGAAGGCTGAGGTGGAAGTAGAAATCCAAAGTCAGGCTGACCGAGCGGTATACGCTCACAAAGTACCAGGAGACCAGAAACATGAGAAGTATTTCCAGGGCTGGAACCATGAGCGGTAAAGAATCGCAAAGTACCAGGGGACCAGAATCATGAAGAGGTATTTTCGGGGCTGCCATCCTTAGCGGTACATCTTCGGAAACCACCAGGAGACCAGAACCAAGAAGAAGTGTTTCCGGGGCTTGAATCCTGAGCGGTATAGATTCACAAGCTACTAGGTGATCAGAATCACAAAATAAATTCCGGGGCAGGTATTATGTATGAGAGGTTATATATGTTAGGTTATTCATAAATTATACCAGGAGAATAGAAACATGAGAAGTATTTCAAGGACTGAAATTATGAGCGATAAAGACTCTCAAACTACCAGAAGATCAGGATTCATGAAAAAGTAGTTCCGGAGCTGGAATCATGAGACGTATAGATTCCAAAACTACCAGGAGACCATAGTCATGAACCAGTATTTTTGGGGCTTAAATCCAAAACGATATAGATTCACAACCTACCAGGAGATCAGAATCACAAAATATATTTTGAGGCTGGTATTATGAGAGGTACAGATTCACAAATTACCAGGTGAACATAATCATGAAGAAGTTTTCCGAGCAGTACAGATTCACGAACAACCAGGACATCAGAATTACAAATGTATACCAAGGCTTTTTTTTTGGGATTATGAGAGGTAGAGATTCATAAATTACCAGGAGACCAGAATGATGAAGAAGTGATTTCGGGGCTGGAATCATGAAAGGTATAGATTCAAAAACTACCAGTAGACCAGAGTCGTGAATCAGTATTTTTGGGGCTAGAATCTTAAGCGGTATAGATTCACAAAATATCAGGAGACGAGAAACACAAAGAGTGTTTCGGGGCTGAAATCATGAGCGGTATAAGATGCTCAAACTTTCAGGGAGGGTGCTGGTATCCTGAGCGGTAAGATTTATAACCTACCAGGAGATCAAAAGCACAAAACATATTCCAAAGCTGGTATTAGGAGAGGTAGAGTGTATTTTGAGGCTGGTATTACGAGAGATACGGATTCAAAAATTACCAGGAGAACAGAATCACGAAGAAGTAAAATTTTCGAGCTGTAAAGATTCACGAACAACCAGGACATCAAAATTACATATGTATACTAAGGCTTTTTTTTGGGTGGGGGGGGGGGTTATAAATAGTAGGTAGAGATTCATAAATTACCAGGAGATCAGAATCATGAAGAAGTTCCGGGACTAGAAGCATGAGAGATATAGACTCTCAAACTAACAGGAGACCAGAGTCGTGAATCCGTATTTTTGGGGCTAGAATCTTAAGCGGTATAGATTTACAAAATACCAGGAGACCAGAAACACAAAGAGTGTTCTGGGGCTGTTATTAGGAGAGGTAGAGATTTACAAATTACCAGGAGACCAGAAACATGAGGAGAAGTATTTCGAGGACTGAAATCATGAGCGCTAAAGACTCACAAACTACCAGGAGATTAGAAACAAAAAGTATTCCGGGGCAGGAATCGTAAGAGGTACAGAAAGATTCGCAAATTACCAGGAGAACAGAATCGAAGTAAAATTGCCAAGCGGTATAGATTCACGCTCTACCAGGAGATCAGAATCACAAAAAGTATTTCGAGGCTGAGATCATGAGAGGTGACATCTTGAATAAGTATTTTCAGGGCTGGAATCCTGAGCGGTATAGATTCTTAAACTACCAGGAAAACAGAATTATGAAGAAGAGAAATTTCAGACCTGCATGTGGATGAAGCAACAGGTAAAGGTACCAGGGTGCCAAAATCATGAAAAAGTTAATCCTACTAATATTATAAATGCGAAAGTTTGTATGTTTGTATGTTTGGCTGAAGGTAACGCAAAAACGGCTGAAGGAATTTCAATTAAATTTTGCACACAAGTAGGTCAAAGCCTGGATTAACACATAGGCTACTTTTTATCCCGGTAAATGACAAGACTTAGCGAAGGCTGAGGTGGAAGTAGAAATCCAAAGTCAGGCTGAACGAGCGGACACGCTCAAAAAGTACTAGGAGACCAGAAACATCAGAAGTATTTCCAGGGCTGAAATCATGAGAGATAAAGACTCACGAAGTACCAGGAGACCAGAATCATGAATAGGTGTTTTCGGGGCTACAATCCTAAGCTGTATAGCTTCACAAACCATCAGGATACCAGAATCATGAAGAAGTGTTTCCGGGGCTTTATCCTGAGCGGTGTAGATTCACAACCTACCAAGATATCAGAATTACAAATCATATTTCGAGGCTGGTATAAAGAGAGGTAGAGATTTATAAATTACCAGGAGACCAGAAACACAAGAGTCGCAAACTACCAGGAGATCAGAATCACAAAACATATTCCGAGGCTGGTATTAGAAGAGGTAGAGACTTACAAATTACCAGGAGACCAGAAACATGAGAAGAAGTATTTCGAGGACTGAAATCATGAGCGATAAAGACTCACAAACTACCAGGAGACCAGAAACACAAAAAGTATTCCGGAGCAGGAAACGTAAGAGGTAGAGAAAGATTTACAAATTACCAGGAGAACAGAAACGTAAAGAAGTAAAATTTCCGAGCGGTATAGATTAACGCACTACCAGGAGATCAGATTCACAATAAGTGTTCCGAGGCTGAGATCATGAGAGGTAACATCTTGAATAGTATATCTTCACACACCCCACCAGGAGCCCAGAATCAAGAAGAAGTGTTTCCGGGGCTTGAGTCCTGAGCGGTATAGATTCACAAGCTACCAGGAGATCAGAATCACAAAATAAATTCCGAGGCAGGTATTAAGAGAGATAGAGAATCACAAATTACCAGGAGACTAGAAACATGAGAAGTATTTCAAGGACTGAAATTATGAGCGATAAAGACTCAAACTACCAGAAGATCAGGATTCACGAAAAAGTAGTTCCAGAGTTGGAATTATGAGAGATATAGATTCCAAAACTACCAGGAAGGAGACCATAGTCATGAATGAACCAGTATTTTTGGGGCTTAAATCCAAAGCGTTGTAGATTCACAACCTACCAGGAGATCAGAATCACAAAATATATTCTGAGGCTGGTTCTATGAGAGGTACAGATTCACAAATTACCAGGAGAACATAATCATGAAGAAGTTTTCCGAGCAGTACAGATTAACAAACAATCAGGACTTCAGAATTACAAGTTATTTTTAGGATTATGAGAGGTAGACATTCATAAATTACCAGGAGACCAGAATGATGAAGAAGTGATTTCGGGGCTGGAATCATGAGATGTATAGATTAATCATGAGAGGTATAGATTCTAAAACTACCAGGAGACAAGAGTCGTGAATTTTTGGGGCTAGAATCTTAAGCCGATAGATTCACAAAATATCAGGAGACCAGAAACACAAAGAGTGTTTCGGGGCTGAAATCATGAGCGGTATAGATTCTCAAACTACTAGGGAGGGGGTTGGTATCCTAAGCGGTATAGATTCAGAACCTACCAGGAGATCAGAAGCACAAAACATATTCCGAAGCTGGTATTATGAGAGGTAGAGATTTACAAATTACCAGGAGACCAGAAACATGAAGAGAAACATTTCGAGGACTAAAATCATGAGCGATAAAGACTAACAAACTACTAGGAGACCAGAAACACAAAAAGTATTCCGGAGCAGAAACCGCAGCAGGTAGAGAAAGATTCACAAATTACCAGGAGAACAGAATCGTGAAGAAGTACAATTTCCGAGCAGTATAAGATTCACGCACTACCAGGGGGGTGGGATTATAGGAGGTAGCATCTTGAATAAGTATTTTCGGGGCGGGAATCCTGAGCGGTATAGATTCTTAAATTACCGGGAAAAAAAAATAAAAATAAATTTAAACTAATTTGTTTGTAGTTTGTATGTTTGGCTGAAGGTAACGCAAAAATGGCTGAAGGGATTTCAATGCAATTTGGCACACAGGTAGGTCAAGCCTGGATTAACACATAGGCTACTTTTATCCCGGTAAATGACAAGACTTAGCGAAGGCTGAGGTGGAAATAGAAATCAAAAGTCAGGCTGAACAAGCGGTTTATGCTCACAAAGTACCAGGAACAACCAGGACATTAGAATTACAAATGTAGGGCTGAGATTATGAGAGGTAGAGATTAATAAATTATCAGGAGACCAGAATCATAAAGAAGTGTTTCCGGGACTGGAATCATGAGAGGACTCAAACTACCAGGAGACCAGAGTCGTAAATCAGTATTTTTGGGCTAGAATCCTAAGCAGTATAGATTCACAAAATACCAGGAGACCAGAAACACAAAGAATGTTCCGGGGCTGAAATTATGAACGGTATAGATTCTCAAACTACCAGGAGACCAAACTTATGTAGAGGTATTTTCGGGGCTAGAATCGTAAGAGGTAGACTCATTACCAGGAGATCAGAATCATAAAAAAGGTAATCCTACTAATATTATAAATGCGAAAGTTTGTATGTTTGTATGTTTGGCTGAAGGTAACGCAAAAACGGCTGAAGTGATTTCAATGAAATTTTGCACACAGGTCCTCATAGCCTGGATTAACACATGGGCTACTTTTTATCCTGGTAAAAGACAATACTTAGCGAAGGCTGAGGTGGAAGTAGAAATCCAAAGTCAGGCTGAACGAGCGGTATACGCTCACAAAGTACCAGGAGACCAGAAACATGAGAAGTATTTCAAGGACTGAAATTATGAGCGATAAAGACTCACAAACTACCTGAAGATCAGGATTCACGAAAAAGTAGTTCCGGAGCTGGAATCATGAGAGGTATAGATTCCAAAACTACCAGGAGACCATAGTCATGAACCAGTATTTTTAGGGCTTAAATCCAAAGCGGTATAGATTCACAACCTACCAGGATATCAGAATCACAAATTATATTCGGAGGCTGGTATTATGAGAGGTACAGATTCACAAATTACCAGGATAACATAATCATGAAGAAGTTTTCCGAGCAGTACAGATTCACGAACAACCAGGACATCAGAATTACAATGGTATACCAAGGCTTTTTTTTGGGATTATGAGAGGTACAGATTCACAAATTACCAGGAGAACATACATAATCATGAAGAAGTTTTCCGAGCAGTACAGATTCACGAACAACCAGGACATCAGAATTACAATGGTATATATACCAAGGCTTTGTTTTTGGGATTATGAGAGGATTTTTTTTTTTTTTTTGGGGGGTAGAGATTCATAAATTAACAGGAGACTAGAATTATGAAGAAGTGATTTCGGGGCTGGAATCATGAGAGGTATAGATTCTAAAACTACCAGGAGACCAGAACCACAAAGAGTGTTCCGGGGCTGAAATCATGAGCGGTATAGATTCTCAAACTACCAGAGAGGGTGTTGAAATCCTGAGCGGTATAGATTCATAACCTACCAGGAGATCAGAAGCACAAAACATATTTCAAAGCTGGTATCAGGAGAGGTAGAGTGTATCCTGAGGCTGGTATTACGAGAGATACAGATTCAAAAATTACCAGGAGACCAGAAACATGCGGAGAAGTATTTCGAGGACTGAAATTGTGAGCGATAAAGACTCACAAACTACCAGGAGATCAGAAACAAAAAGTATTCCGGGGCAGGAATCGTAAGAGTTACAGAAAGATTCACAAATTACGAGGAGAACAGAATCGAAGTAAAATTTAAAATTTTCACGCTCTACCAGGAGATCAGAATTGCTAAAAGTATTTCCAGGCTGAGATCATGAGAGGTAACATCTTGAATAAGTATTTTCGGGGGCTGGAATCCTGAGCGCTATAAATTCTTAAACTACCAGGAAAACAGAATTATGAAGAAGAGAAATTTCAGACCTGCACGCGGATGAAGCCACAGATAAACTACCAGGGTGCTAAAATCATGAAAAAGTTAATCCTACTAATATTATAAATGCGAAAGTTTGTATGTTTGTTTGTTTGTATGTTTGTATGTTTGTATGTTTGTATGTTTGTATGTTTGTATGTTTGTATGTTTGTATGTTTGTATGTTTGTATGTTTGTATGTTTGTATGTTTGTATGTTTGTATGTTTGGCTGAAGGTATCGCAAAAACGGCTGAAGGGATTACAATGAAATTTTGCACACGTAGGTCATAACCTCTATTAACACATAGGCTACTTTTTATCCCGGTAAATGACAAGACTTAGCGAAGGCTGAGGTGGAAGTAGAAATCCAAAGTCAGGCTGAACGAGCGCACACGCTCAAAAAGTACTAGGACACCAGAAACATGAGAATTATTTCCAGGGCTGAAATCATGAGAGATAAAGACTCACAAAGTACCAGGAGACCAGAATCATGAATAGGTGTTTTCGGGGCTACAATCCCAAGCTGTATAGCTTCACAAACCACCAGGATACCAGAATCAAGAAGAAGTGTTTCCGGGGCTATAATCCTGAGCGGTGTAGATTCACAAAAACTACCAGGAGATCAGAATCACAAAACATATTCCGAGGCTGGTATTAGGAGAGGTAGAGATTTACAAATTACCAGGAGACCAGAAACATGAAGAGAAGCATTTCGAGGACTGAAATCATGAGCGATAAAGACTAACAAACTACCAGGAGATCAGAATCAAAACAACAAAATATATTCTGAGGCTGGTATTATGAGAGGTACAGATCCACAAATTACCAGGAGACTAGAAACATGACAAGTATTTCAAGGACTGAAATTATGAGCGATGTCTACGCAGATACAGTCATGGGCACGAAGCTAAGAAGTTGTGATGGAGAGCTTGTCTTTATGTAGAACGACGTTCAAAAAGTTCTGGCTCGCAACCAAATTTGAATAACTCTGACTATGGATTTTGATTTCTACAGTGTTTTTTCAAAGTGCTACTTTCAGGAAATAGCACTCAAATTTATAATCAACTTTTCACGCGGGCGAAGCCGCGGGCGGAAGCTAGTTAAATATAAATGTCTACGCGAACGGAGCCACAGCCAAGAAGTCCTTTTTTTTACAGTCTTTATGTAGAACTTTGTCGTTCAAAAAAATCTGGATTTCAGCCTAATTTAAATTACTTTTAATTTTGATTTCTACAGGGTTTATTTAACGTGCTACTCTCCGGAAATACCACTCAAACTTATTATTACACTTTTTACGCGGGCGAAGCCGCGGGCGCAAGCTAGTTTAATATAAATGTCTACGTGAACGGAGCCACGGCCAAGAAGCTAAGCACTAATTTAGGATATGTTCGGGACCCAATAAATGAAACAGTCTCGGTAAACTATTATATTTAACACGGTAAGAATAACAAGATAGGTACCCCGACACATTGAGCGAGTGTGTGTGCGCCCCTACAGTCTTTATGTAGAACTTTGTCGTTCAAAAATATCTGTATTTCAGCCTTATTTAAATTACTTTTAATTTTGATTTCTACAGGGTTTATTTATCGTGCTACTCTCTGGAAATACCACTCAAACTTATTATTACACTTTTTACGCGGGTGAAGCCGCGGGCGGAAGCTAGTAACATTAATAATTTGAAAAAAAGTATGGTAAAAACTGTATTTTCTTATTTAATAAACTACACTAAGCATAAAATTTTGGAATAATTGGTTCCTGATTCAAATTTAGATGTTTATTGGAACGAATCCCTATGCATTTAAATTTCTTGTACCAATAGATGACGCTCTTTGAAGTTTTAGAGTTTATCCATTCGCCTCTTTAAAATTTTTATAGTGACACATTTTGAAACATTATAACTGTTATGAAGTTCCAAAAATACTATAAAATAATTCCTCAATGTGTGAGAAAATATTGGTAAGACTTTATGTAAATTCATTCAACTTGCAAACCGTCGCTGCTAACACCATCTAGCGAGGTGGAGAGGACGGGCCCGAACAAAAAACAAAAGTTGCTTGTGCAAGTCAGAAACCCGTAGTTACCGTTTCTTTTTATGGAATGAGGCATCTGTACGCTAGTATTATATTATCTGTGACCAAACTATTATAATTATTGCTTACCGCACTTACGAACTATTTTTAACCGACTTTCGAAAAAGGAGGAGGTTCTATGTTCGACTGTATGTAGGTTTTTTTTTTTTATTTATGTCCGCCGATTTCTCCGTCAGTTGTGGACCGATTTTCAAATTTCTTTTTTATCCGAAAGCATATACTCCCGAGGTGGTTGGTCCCATATAAATTTTATGAAAATTGCTTAAGCGCTTTTTGAGTAACTGAACAAAAACGAAAAATACGTTTACCTCGATGACGTTTTGGTGTAATCCAAATGTTTAAATTACACGTTCCATGTTATTGGGGTTTTTAGTTGTGGGGTATAACAACCAAAAAGTGAAAAATAAAAAACTTTTTTACAAAAAAAACAACCGACTTTAAAAAAAAATACACTAAAAATTAAAAAATAACTTTTATTTCGGAAGTCGGTGTCAAATAACGAAAAAGTAAATTACGAACACCAACTTCCGAAATAAAAGTTATTTTTTAATTTTTAGTGTATTTTTTTTGAAAGTCGGTTGTTTTTTTTGTCTTTAATAGCCTGTGAACTACTGCTGGGCAAGAGCCTCATCTCTCGCTCATATATTTCCAGACACTTTTGTCTTGCGCCACCTACCAGCCGAACTATTAGTCGATGAAAAACTAAATTCAATGTTCAGACTATATCTTGCTTTTTACGCTACTTCCACACAAAGAGGGTATTGTTTTAACCGACTTTTAAAAAGGAGGAGGTTCTATGTTCGACTGTAGGTTTGTATGTTTATGTACTCGTATGTCCACCGATTTTTCTGTCAGTTGTGGACCGATTTTCGAAATACTTTTTTTATCCGAAAGAATATACTCTCGAGGTGGTCCCATATAATTTTTATCGTAATTGCTTCAGCGCTTTTTGAAAAACTGAACAAACGATAAATACGTATACATGATGAGGTTTTGGCTTTCTCCAATTACGAGTACTTGTGTTTAAATTCCACGTTCCGTGTTTTTGGGGGTTTAGTTCTAGGGTAGGTATAACAACTAAAAAGTGAAAAATAAAAACTTTTTACAAAAAAAAAATAACTGACTTCCAAAAAAGAAAATAATTTGGAAGTCGGCTGTTTTTTTTTTTTGTAAAAAAGCTTTTTTTATTAAATATATTAAAGGAAGGAAAAAACCAAGATACAAAACTTATCTAGTCTTTTGTATCCAGTATAAAGTAATATATTCTATCTATATATCTAAACTGTTACAGGCACAAGTTCGATATTAAGCCGGCCGACTGTGGTTATCTGCAGCACACCAGCTCCACGAGTCGACGAAGGAACTTTTACTTCCAAAAATTATGTTACTAATAAATCATCACGGCTATCAAAAATAGGTATATATATATATATATATGGACATCCTACTAATAAAATAAACTAGCTTCCGCCCGCGGCTTCGCCCGCGTAAAAAGTGTAATAATAAGTTTGAGTGGTAATCCCAGAGCGAAGCACGTTTAATAAACTCTGTAGAAATCAAAATTAAAAGTAATTTAAATAAGGCTGAAATACAGATTTTTTTGAACGACAAAGTTCTACATAAAGACTGTAAGGGCGCACACACACTCGCTCAATGTGTCGGGGTACCTATCTTGTTATTCTTACCGTGTTAAATATAATAGTTTACCGAGACTGTTTCATTTATTGGGTCCCGGACATATCCTAAAATAGTGCGTAGCTTCTTGGCCGTGGCTCCGTTCGCGTAGACATTTATGTCTGTACCTCTTACGATTCCTGCCCCGGAATACTTTTTGTTTCTGATCTCCTGGTAGTTTGTGAGTCTTCATCGCTCATGATTTCAGTCCTTGAAATACTTCTCCTCATGTTTCTGGTCTCCTGGTATTTTGTAAATCTATACTGCTTACTTAGGATTCGAGCCCCAAAAATACGGATTCATGACTCTGGTCTCTTGGTAGTTTGAGAATCTATATCTCATGCTTCTAGTCCCGGAACTTCTTCATAATTCTGGTCTCCTGGTAATTTATGAATCTCTACCTACTATTTATAACCCCACCCCCCCCCCCCCCAAAAAAAAGCCTTTGTATACATTTGTAATTCTGATGTCCTGGTTGTTCGTGAATCTTTACTGCTCGAAAATTTTACTTCTTCATGATTCTGCTCTCCTGGTAATTTTTGAATCTGTATCTCTCGTACTCGTAATACCAGCTTTGGAATATGTTTTGTGCTTCTGATCTCCTGGTAGGTTATGAATCTATACCGCTCAGGATTCCAGCACCCTCCCTGGTAGTTTGAGAATCTATACCGCTCATGATTTTAGCCCCGAAACACTCTTTGTGTTTCTGGTCTCCTGATATTTTGTGAATCTATACCGCTTAAGATTCTAGCCCCAAAAATACTGATTCACGACTCTGGTCTCCCGGTAGTTTTAGAATCTATACCTCTCATGATTCCAGCCCCGAAATCACTACTTCTTCATGCTGGTCTCCTGGTAATTTATGAATCTCTACCTCTCATAATCCCAAAAAAAAGCCTTGTTATACATTTGTAATTCTGATGTCCTGGTTGTTTGTGAATCTGTACTGGGCGGAAAACTTCTTTATGATTATGATCTCCTGGTAATTTGTGAATCTGTACCTCTCATAACACCAGCCACAAATTATATATTTTGATTCTGATCTCCTGATAGGTTGTGAATCTATACCGTTTTGGATTTAAGCCCCAAAAATATTAGTTCATGACTATGGTCTCCTGGTAATTTTGGAATCTATACCTCTCAGGATTCAAGCCCCGGAAACACTTCTTCTTGATTTTGATCTCCTAGTGGTTTCCGAAGCTATACCGCTAAGGATGGCAGCCCCGAAATACCTCTTCATGATTCTGGTCCCCTGGTACTTTGCGAGTCTTTACCTCTCATGATTCCAGCCCTGGAAATACTTCTCATGTTTCTGGTCTCCTGGTAATTTGTGAGCGTATACCGATCGGTCAGCCTGACTTTGGATTTCTACTTCCACCTCAGCGAACGCTAAGTCTTGTCATTTACCGGGATAAAAAGTAGTCTATGTGTTAATCCAGGCTATGACCTACATGTGTGCAAAATTTCATTGAAATCCCTTTAGCCGTTTTTGCGTTACCTTCAGTCAAACATACAAACAAACAAACATACAAACTTTCGCATTTATAATATTAGTAGGATGTGAAATTTTGTGAGGACGTATAGATGTTTGTTACTCTTTCACGCAAAAACTACAGAATGGATTTTGATGAAACTTTATAATAATATAGCTTATATATCAGAATAACATGTAGGCTAATATTATTCATAATTATTGAAGACTATGCTACCGCATTAGGAGTTTCCTGTAATGATAGCTGTGATTGTGATGATTAAATAAATAAGGGGGGAATTACATACTAATTCCACGCGCAAGCCAGAAGCTTCTAAAAATATCATTCAGAACCTGATGACAATTTTGATGATAGATTCAAAGATGTTCATCATATCCCTCTCTACTACTCTTATCCCAATACATTTATTTATTTAGGGTAGATCCACCATGTCACCGTAATCTTCGCCGTAATCTTATTAGTCACCTATTTTCTAGTCAATCTCTAGATTCTAAGATATTCAAAAAATCATTTCGTACAATTACTCTACATATCGGTAAGTACGAGTAGATGGCTTAACATAAAAAAGTTTATTTTCTTAAGCAAGAATATTATTTATTTATATACTTTATTTTTACATTTTTGAGTTTGTATAAATGTGGAGGGTAATCTCCGAAACCGTTGTACCTAACTGAAAATTTTGTTTACCATTTGAAAGGTTAACACTAGTCCAGATGCCCTAGGCTATATCATAATTTACAAGTTGGGGACGACAAAACAACAATACATGAAAACACTGCCAATATTTATCATTATTAGGTTGGGAAATCCTCCAATGACTTCTCCCGCGAGTGAGAGAGCGTGTCAGACTTTTACTAACTAAAACCTACCCCTCTTCCCTGTTGCCTGAGTTCCCAGGGGCGCGGTCACTCTGTTTAAAATTTATCTACGACCCCTGGGCAGGCATCGGCCATGACGGGCCCCGTCACAATTGCTGACAACTCTTTGAGGCGCGCGTGGAACACTACGCGCCGTCGACTCTCGGGCCTGGTGCTGATCGGACGGCGAGTTACCCACTACTCGCCGTCCGCAGGCTCGCGCCTAAGGTGGCCGGTGATCGTTTCGCGACCCCCGAAACCCAGGCTATTGCTGGGGGCGTGAGGGCGACTCTGTTGGGTCTCCCTCACCCGTTCCGCCTCCTCCTTCGCGAGCATTACTGCTTCCCAGAAGAAGGCTGTCACGTAGGTGAGATAGTGGTCAAACGCGTACCTTTCAACAATAAAAAAAAACTCTTAAAGAAGGGACGGAGCTCAATTCGGAACACAATTTGGAATAGAGGTCCGAAAATAAACAAGGCTGTAACACTGCTTTGCTACAAGGCGACTGCTTCCCATTCCCTCTTGCTCCATACCATGGCCTGTACTAGAGCCGGGCGCGAGATATCGCTGCCGCCGATCGCCTCCACGAGGACAAGGCGGTGCCCCGCCCAAGCGGAGCAGAACTGCACCGTATGCTCCACTGTGTCCTCTGGGCGATACACATAGTGGTGATACCCAGGCGTTTCCTCCTGCCTTATCCGACACAAGATCCTCGCAAAATAGCCGTGTCCAGTGAGGACTTGCGTCAGGCGGAAGGTGAGGACGCCGTGGCACCTCTCCAGCCACTCCTCAAGAGGGGCCTTACCGCCGCAAGGCGACCAAACCTGAAGTCACAAAAAAAATCAGCGGTTCAGTACATTTTGTCGAGTTATGCAAACATAAACGTATGGGGTGATGTGCCGTCTCCACTTTGTATAATCCTGGCAAATTCGTTAATAGATAATATCACAGAACACAATAAAGACGCAAGCGTTCTTCAAATTGTTTCAGACGCAAACAATAACACTTGTTGTTCAAATGCACATCAGCCTACAGTAACACCCGTCCCCAGGGTGCCAGTACTGTCTTACGTCGATTGTTTCTCAGAGGTCCTACAGAAAACTACCAATTTTGAAGTTTATCAAGGTAAGCTTCTGGAATTAAACTTCTTATTATTAGAAAGGTTTAACAATGAATAATATTTAGCAGAGTAATAAAAAAGTTTGATCTGGGGCTCAAGATATGTAAGTGACTATGGGTAATAACGGTGGTCGAAACGCTAAATTGTTTGGGATTCACCACGTTACATTTCGAAAGTGGATGTCAATCCCATACAGTTTTTAAATTTTTGAAAATCGATTTGCTAATAGAATGTTATACTGTCTAGGCTCTACAGGTTTAACTGATTTATCAAAAAACAAATTGCGAACAAATCTAATTGTGTCACAAACTCACCTAATCGTAATACATATTATATTTAGAAAATATTCACTACGCGACGTGGTCAAAACATCGACAATCGACATCTAGACGCCGCATAATTGGACAGAGAGTTAGTAATTGCGTCGAAAATCTACATTTTACTTTAATTTTAGTCAGAGACGCAATTTAGAGAGTCGCTGTATCTACGAGTAGCTCTATCAAACACGGCAGACCCAATAAAAATGCGGCACCACACTTTATCATACCTCGGCTAGTTGACAGACTTTTCAAGAGGATCCAACAGTGGGTGTCTAGAGGCTAAGTAGTCGATAGATCTAACTTATCACTCAACTAAAATTCTTCTACACAACTAGGAATTGAACTAACAAAGCCAAGCAATGACGCCGCTGATAATGAAATAGGCGATAGAACGAAGGATGTCATGGCAGAGTGTGATGCAGACGATTCAACAACCTTAGATAGCAGTCTGACGAAACAGAGCAACACGAGTGACGACACCATGCTTCTGAAGTCTGATCCTACGGCCACTGAGTGGTCCTGCCGATATCAAAGCGACAATAGCTCAGGTAACAGTATTTGCTCTATATCCACAGTACTTGGTCTGGGCTCTATGAAAAAAGCGCCACAGGGAGTGCATCTGTATTACACTACAATTCGTGTTCTTCGTAAGTTACTTGGTTAGTCTCCTTTGAAATTGGCCTCATGACCAATATTTGGTTGGGAGAGTGTTATTTTCAAAGTGAAAACTTCTTTAGCCACGTTGAATAATTTTGGTAGGCGCAAAACTTGTGGGTTTGCGCTTGCGCCACCGACATGCTAGTGACGTGTTGCGCCAAACTGGCAAAGCGCAGCGGCCCGTGTACAAGTATTAGGTATGTGCGTGTTGGACTCTTTTTGGATGGATTAAATCATATGAGTTCGTGTCACCGACATGCTGAAGTAGCAGTAAGTGATGTTAAATTGTCCACGTGAAAATTTTGTAAATTGTATTTAAGATAATCATTATTGTTTTGTGTGTTTCACTTCTGTCGGCAGTCTCCATGGCTGCCTATTATTTTTAAGTTTCCTGAATTCCTCCTCTCTTGAGGCAATAGATTGTCAAGATACAATGCTTGCTATCGTGTATCCAGCCGAACCATGCTCCGGAACTTGGGCTTGCAAATTAATTTTCTCTATACTGGACGCGAAAAAAAAAACTATTTACTTCCTTCAATTTTAATAGAAGATGCAACTGTTATATTACAATAAAAAAGCGGCCAAGTGCTTGTCGGATATGGTACATTTAGGGTTCTGTTCCAAATGTATTGTATGGCTTTAGGTCAACAAGATGAATATACTGTGAAAATTTGAAGACTGTAACTCCAACCGTTTGGCTGTAAAACCTGTGTGACAAACGACGGACAGACAGACAGACGGACACGTGAGTGACAGCAACAGGGCTCCGTTTGGACCTTTTGGGTACGGAACCCTAAAAATCGCCTCTCCTGGAGGCCTAAAATATTTCACAGCAATGGCGCGTGGCGGTTGCAGATCAAATCGTACAAGGCCAACTCTAATAACTAAGATAATTATAAATATTTTTATATTATAAGTATTTTTAAGTCAAATCTTGCAACTGATTTATAAAACCGTTATCTCCAATTGACTGAGCTAAAATTATGCATATACGTTTCATTTAGATGACAATGCACGGTTAGCACTAGTCACTTAGACTACACTTAGGTAGACTCCCAAATTTAGCGGACCGATTTTTTCAAAGTTTGCTGAAAATTTTCTTTATTTTTCAATTCATATTTTATTTTATTTTAGAATACCCCTGTCGCAACAGCTATGGGCGCGAACGGAGCAAAAGATACTGCGGTGTCAGCCACCATAACGAGATGAGACAACGTTGCAAGAAGTGCCACAAATATAAGAGGTTTCCCAGCACCCGGTACAAATGTAAGTTTTGTATCAATTGAAATATTCCCACTGTCCACCCCCTGCTTGTCCACCCCGCGTGGACTGTGTCACAACTTTTAGAAATAACTCCCACTGACCCTGGGTGGGAGGCCAGTGAGAATCATTATTAAAATAATTCACTGTAGCCACTGCTGGTGGACACGGCTACAACTTTTTCAAACACTTTTAATTTTTTTTTATTGTTTATTAAGGAATAAACATTTACAATGGCTACCTCTGGTGGACAGCGTCACTATTGAAACCAAACATTATTTTTGTCCAACCCTGGCTGATAGACATTTATTGAACTTTAATGAACGTATTGAACTTAACTTTAATGAACTTATTGAACTTAACTTTATTGAACTTTAGTAATAACTTATATCTTAAGGTTTTCCTGTACAGAATGTAACGGAAATGCGTGTTAAGTCATATTTTGAAAAACTGCTTCTGCTCATAAAATGAACAACTTGCTTCAAGAAAGTCATAGACAATTTAGATTAAAATTAAACTAATTTTGTACGGAAAGTCCAATTTTTTTGAAGTGAAAACTTCTTTAGGCGCGTTGAGCATTTTTGAGATGGGAATAAACTATTGAACTCGCGCGACACCGACACCACTACGAGTGCTACGACACGCAGCACACAGTTTTCACTTCTGTCGGCAGTCCCCACGACTGCCTATTTTTTTTGGGAGCTTCCTTACTTCCTTGAAGAAAGATATGACCACCATTTGCCAGTATACCTTGTAGAGAAATCGCATTAAGCATCTCACAGAGAGGAGGCCTGTGCCCCAGCAGTGAGGACATCAAAAGGCGGTTGATGAATCATTGTTTAACTTATACCATATGGTTAGAAAGTTTTTATAAACCAGGCTCTATATCTTTATAATATACCATGTACTACTAAAACCTCCAAAAACCGGCCAAGTGCGAGTGGGACTCGTGCATGAAGGATTCCGTACCATCGTACAAGATTAAACGCGTTTACTTATTGCCATTTTTAAGATCGAACAAAAAAGCTAAATAAAACACGTTTCTAGTAGGGGAGCCCCCTTTCATTTTTATTATTTGTTGTTATAGCGGCAACAGAAATACACATTCTGTGAAAATTTCAACTGTCTACCTATTGCGGATCATGAGATACAGCCCGCTGACAGACAGGGGGACGGACGGACAAAAGAGGCTTAGTAAAAGTGTCCAGTTGGTTACCCTTCGGATACGAGACCCTAAAAAAGGCTGAATGCTTGACATTGAGAGTACGTCCTGAAGCGGGCAATATTTTGTCATAAATCCTATGTAATTGGTCGAAGGATCTCCCCTATTCGATGGAAAGACTTAGCTCCTTTGTCCTCCATATTTAGTAATGATCACGCTAACGTGTACATTTCTTCCTGAATCGTCGTAAGCACCTGCCCAGGGGTTGTGGTTCTGCCCAGAGGTTGTGTGGATACATTCGAAACAGAGTTACCACGCCCTTGGGCACTCAGAGCAGAGAAGGAACAGGGGTGGGTTTTAGTCACTAAGAGTCTGACACGCCCTCCCGCTCCACCCTAGTGCGGGAGATGTCATTGGATGATTTCCCACCCCACACAAAAGCATGCACACGATTTATAAATAAGAGAATTTATAGTGAGACGATCAAATGATTACTTTTAAAATATTAATATACTCTCATGACAGCAAAATTCCTATACAAAGGAATTCTAGGAAAAAATATCATTCAAAGACACAAATATAATTTTGGAGAGTCTCCTATTGTACGCAACCAAATAAATTAATATCTTATTCTGGAAAATTTATGAAGAAAGTAGTACAAATTTAAATCGTCCCAATTTTATTTCAGATATTTCCGATTTTTCCACTTATTGTCTGGTGACGCGGAAGTATCCGAAGCATTCAGGTGCTGGGCTCAAATAATATGTAGGTTTGTTTAAATGTATTTTTTCACAGTACCGAGAACCTTCAAGACGTGGCGTGGCGTGGTGTCGTGGCGTGGCGTGGCGTGGCGTGGTTCGATCCGTCGTATATGCTGCCGAAGATTTAACCACGCATGGAAGAAGACTACTGAACGATGGGCCTTTTGGTCTACTAGGTCGACTGCTAAGTCAAGAAGATGTAAGTGAAACCAAAAGTTGAAACTGGTCTGCAACAATCTGTAAGCCCGGGTAGATAATTTAAAAAATATATTCAGTCCGTAAGTTAGATAATCAAAAAGTATTTTTGGTTTGTCACGAAAAAAAAAATGAGCACTATATTATAATGGGTTGAAATCTCGCATAACGTCACACCTATATCAAAAATTGTACATTTTGCCTAGAAGTGACGTAACTAGCCCCCACTCCCGAACGTTGATGCGTTTCAGCTTTTTTTTATTTTTTTTTGATTTGGTAAAGCAAAAAATACGGGTCCAGTATTTTCGATAACTTACTGACTAAATATAATTATTATATTAGTACCCCGTAGTTATCCTTATTGAACCAAGGGGTGTTCTCTTTGACAGTCATTTTTTCATGTCCTATCTTCGGAGATAACAACATCATGCCTACATTCTTCCTGCCCAGGGGTTGAGGATAAATTCGAAAGAGTTACGTCGCCCCTGGGCATTCAGGGCAGGGAAGGCACAGGGGTGGGTTTTAGTCAGTAAGAGTCTGGCACGCCCTCCCGCTCCACCCTAGAGCGGGAGATGTCATTGGATAATTTCCCACCACCCCAAAAATAAAAAATAAATGCCTACATTCTTCGAAGGATTGGGCAGGGGATTTGGGTGTGCTTATTTACCTCTATCATACCCTCAGATAGTGGATGAATGAATATAAAATACTGAAGACAGAATTCGATACTAGGCGCAAAAAAAAGAGATGAATGATTATGGGCCCTTTTTTAAGGTTCCATAACCGAAAGGTCCAAACGGAGGCCTATTGTCTGTCTGTCTGTCACAACATTTTGTTCCGAAGAATATTGTAACTTCCCATTCAACTTGTTTGGTGATAATGTTTATATTGTTTTTAAATTCCACATATATTTTACTAACAAATATCAATATATGTATTGATGATAAATCAGCTTTTTTTTTGAAATTTACTCATTTGGTACGGAACCCTAAATGTGCAAAGTCCGACACGCACTTGGTCGGTTTTTTACGAAAACTATAAGAAGAAGACCAGTCACCTTCTGCTAAACTATACGAAGAAGACCAGTCACCTTCTGCTAAACTATAAGAAGAAGACCAGTCACCTTCTGCTAAACTATAAGAAGAAGACCAGTCACCTTCTGCTAAACTATAAGAAGAAGACCAGTCACCTTTTGCTAAACAAATTGGTTGGTGATATAATTTATTGTTTATTTTCAGTCCGCAAAATGTTTGTGCAAAATTTTGTACGAATGGTGATTTGGAAAGACGTTAATGTACAAACTAATATGCTACTTCACAATGATACAGGTAAATAAATATCTTTAATGTTATATAGGTTAACCATGAAATCATTTTAAGAAAGACATATAAAAATAAAATTGCCTAAAACAGTTAAAAAAAAAATATCAGTAGCCTTATTTTGCAAAAGTCCATAGAGCTATAATAATAAGATTATTATTAAGTCTTACTTCTAAATTAGGTGTATAGGTTCCTGTGACCAGATAAGCAACCAGTTGGCAATTTAATTATTGACTGCAGTTTTATTTAGCTAGCTGTCTAAATACTTTCCCGGAAAATACAAAAAAATCGGTAACCACCCTTTTAGGCAGCCAATACAATAAATTGTTCCAAGCCTTTTAAATAGTGATCAGAATGACTTCACATATAACATACGATCAATTTCCCCTAACCTTAGTACGTGTAAAGGATGATTCACGTTACACCGTGTCGCCACCGTGCCCCGGCCGGCCGGGCACGTCTGTGGCACGGCCAAGCATGGATCAGTTCATACAAAAAGTATACTATAGATATTTGACCGTGCAATTGTTTGAATGGCAATTTTTTCCCGGCCGGGGCACGGCCGGGACACGTCCGGGCCCGGTGCACACGTTCATGTTACACCGTGTTGCCACCGTGCCGAGCCCCGGCCGAGCCCCGGCCGGGGCATGGCCGGGGCCCGGTCTAGCATGAATCACTTCATACAAAATGTATGCAACAATCTTTGACCAGGCACGGCTCGGTGGCGACACGGTGTAGCGTGAATCATCCTTAAACCTGCCAGATAAGTACTTTCCCTCGTAAATCGTAGAAATCTCTCACGCAAGAGATATATTTTTCTTTTAGGCACGGATGGTCCGTTGACGGAGCACAAATCTGCTGCGATGAGCGCTATGTTCAACATGGGGACTTTTCAGGCTTACGCCAACTTAAGTCTTTCAGGTAATAAGGTAGATGACTAAAAAAGACTATTTGGACTGTCAGTTAGATTTCTCAAATATATTAGACACGTTGTTTTTATAAAGGTGTGTCCAAACATTGAGCGGCAAGCGTGTTTGGACAACAGCCGCGCGCGAACGTTGCGATCTAGCTGCCGCGCGCCAAAATTGCTCAGTATCATTCGTCGGTAATCGTGTCTTGACGTGTTTGTGCTTCTCAAAAATGTACAATGAAACATCAATTAGACTGATTGAAATATGTGGCTCATTTAACGATTTCGAATAATAAGCAGAGCTAAAACACTGAAAACCGCTTTTATTGTAGTTTAGGTTCAGACTGAATTCAAATGCGTGACGTGCCGCGCAAACATTCATAGGATTGTCCTAACTAGAGCGCGGCAGAATTGTTTCCTGGACATGCTGCGTGTTGCTGCCGCGCCTTTGCCGCTCAATGTTTGGACGCACCTTTACGGATACGAATGCGTCAAAATTTTAAGTAATGTTACACCTACGTAAATACTGTAACTCTCTAGTCTAGTCATTTTTTATTTACATAGAAGTGACGCAATAAGCGAACTCCTGAATTTTGCAGTGTTTATCATTGTCATTTCTTATTTGTTTGATAAGCAAAAATACGTGTCCAATATTTTTTGATAATTTAACTTATAAATTAAATAGAACTATTTTTTTGTTACTTTTAATTTAAATCACGCCTGGGCGTAAGTACTAAGTAACTACAGTGTCGCCTCCAAATGTATTTTTGTTCTACATTTTCATCTTGACGCTCGCGATCATCTTGTAGCGACGTTTTAGGGGCAGTATTTTTTGGGGTCCGAGTCACCCGCGTCCGTAGGCGTATACCCATTGAGTCCCTACACGTGGTCCCCAGGTGGTGCTAATCAGGTGACACTAACAAAAAGGTGGTAGGTTTCGACCGATGGCTTGCGACCACCCAGTGAGCAAAGATGTACCGCCAAGCGGCCTGGCCGTGTTCTGGTACGATGCTCAGTGTAGCCAATCCAGAGGAATTGGGTCGAAATAGTTGTTCCATTGCAGGCAGACCAACCAGGCTCGCGCTGATATGGATGTATCGGGAGACTAGTCGTGGAGGGTAGCGGGATCCGAGGGACGGTGCGCCGCTGGCCCACCACAGGTAGTTGGGGGCCCAAGTAGTGCGCTAGTCACACATGAAAGGCTGCCCCGCCAACTGTCGAAAAATCCCGGAATGCACCATTGTGCTGGTTGGCGACCAGACGAGAGGGCCCGATGGACATTCCCGGGGGGGCTCGGGCGTCCCCGCAGTCTCCAGACTAGTCCCCCAATAATACCGTACTGTCAGTGCGTGCCTGAGGGTGGCCTGCATGGAACCTCATTTCACTTCCTTCTCCTCTCCCTCCTTCACCTTCACAATAATGAAAAAAGGAATAAAAAAGAAAATAGCTGTACAGCGGCAGCACTCCCTCTCTCACAAAGTGCACCTGTCTAACATATGAGGTCTGCACTCAAATCTCGCTGCAGACCACCACCACCTAGAGACTGAGAAACCAGCTCTCTTATTCCTTTCGGAGACGCAGATCAGATGTCTGTCTGACGTGGCGTACCTATCCTACCCAGGGTTTACCCTGGAGCACAATTTTAAGCCACACGCTGGTATATGCATGCACGCCTCCTGTCTCCGTAACCTTGAGGACTCCAGGTTCTCAACTCTTTGGGTCCTAGTGGACACAGGCCTATAAAAAATTGTCTACGCCTGTGTCTACCGTTCGCACAGCGGTGATTTGGAGACAACTAGGCTCACACAACACCTAAGTAAAGCGGCGGATGTGGCTCAGCAGCGGTACCCTTCTGCTCAATTGGTGTTACTGGGGGACTTCAACGCCCACCATCAGGAGTGGCTCTTCCCATACCAGTGCACAGACCATGCTGGACAAGAGACGTATAAGCTAGCGCTAGCGTTAAATCTCACCCAGCTGGTCCAGGGGGCAACGAGGGTGGCGGATGTTGATTCGCACACGGCCAATTGCTTGGACCTTCTTCTGACAACAGATCCAGACCGTTACTCAGTGTCGATTTCTTCATCATTAGGTACTTACGACCACTGTCTGGTGAACTCTGTATCCATCTACTTCCCGCCCGATCCTAGCCCTAGAGGCACCAGGCGGGTTTGGCGATGCAGGTCAGCAGATTGGGATGGCATGCGATCTTTCTTCGCATGTTATCCTTGGCGGCCTACTTGCTTTTCTTCGACTGATGTTTCGTCGTGCGCGGACGCCGTGACGGATGTGTTGCGGCGGGGAATGGAGTACTACATTCCATTCTCTGACGTAACAATATCTGGCGGGGCTCGACCATGGTTCGGTGCCGAGTGCAATCGCGCTGATGCGCTTAAACACGCGGCCTACCTGGCATGGGTCGACGCTCGGACGCGTAAAGTAAATGACGTGAGTCAGAAGAAGAGAGCCTTCAACAGGGCTGCCAAATTCTGCAAAAACGTGTTGCGGAGGGCCCGGTTTGACCACATTAGCTGAATTGGGAACAAACTTGCTTCTTACCCAGCTGGTAGTAAGGCGTTTTGGTCCCTGGCTAAATCGGTTGAATCGAATTTCTGCCGCCCCTCACTACCTCCTCTGCTGAAACCCGACGGGTCGCTGGCCCACTCCGCTGAGGAGAAAGCAAACTTTTTTGCCTCTCTGTATGCATAATCTTCGCGTCTAGATTCTGGTGGCACGAGGCCCCCTGGTACTCTTGGTGGATGCGAGTCGATTATGTCAGATATTCGCATTCATCAGAAGGATGTCCGAAGGGTACTGCGTAACCTGGACGTGAACAAGGCTAGTGGCCCCGACGGGATACCGGCAATTGTGCTGAGGACTTATGCGCCTGAGTTGTCTCCGATCTTAACATGCCTATTTCGCCTTTCGTTTGAGACTGGAAAAGTGCCGATGGCTTGGAAGCAAGCTAACGTGCAACCCGTGCCCAAGAAGGGTAGTCGAGCTGACCCAGAAAATTATAGGCCCATTTCGGTAACTTCCGTACTCTGTAAGAGTATGGAACGTATACTGAATGGCAAGCTCCTGGCATACCTAGAAGCTAACGATATCCTCAGTGACCGTCAATATGGCTTCCGCCGAAATCGGTCAACTGGGGATCTTCTAGCGTATGCCATTCACATCTGGAGTGAGGCCATCGACAAACAAGGGGAAGCCCTTGCGGTCTCCCTTGATATCTCGAAGGCCTTCGACCGGGTCTGGCATGACGGCCTAATTGGCAAGCTTCCTTCCTTCGGTTTGCCCGCTGGTTTGTGTGATTGGATTGCAGATTTCCTGAGGGATCGGTCTATCCGAGTAGTTATAGATGGCTGCTCGTCCGGACTGCTGGTTATTAATGCCGGTGTTCCTCAGGGGTCGGTGCTCTCGGCAACATTGTTTTTGCTGCATATTAACGATCTGCTGCTGGGTATGCAGACGACAGCACTGTTGCCGAGAGATACGTGCCTGACACACGAGTTAGTGGATCTCAGGTCCGGTCTCTCCGAGAGGCTATGGTTGGGCGCTTGAACTTGTCCTTACAGGCTGTCTCAGAATGGGGCGATGCCAATCTGGTCAGGTTCAATGCAGCTAAGACCCAGGCGTGTCTTTTTTCTGCAAAAAGGAGCCAATTTTACCCGGCTCCCTCTTCCCGAGGTGTAACCGTGCCGATAACCGATCAACTTGATCTTCTTGGTGTTACTTTAACATCTACCCTCAATTTTGGTCCCTTCTTGGAGGCAAAGGTTCAAGTGGCTGCCAAAAAGTTGGGGATCCTCGCAAAGGTGAGACGATACTTTACGCCGGAACAGCTGCTCAAACTTTATAAAGCGCAAGTTCGATCGTGTATGGAGTACTGCTCTCATCTTTGAGACGGGTCTACCAGATACCAGCTTGATGCCCTTGAGTCAATTGAGAAACGAGCCAAGAGGATTATCGGCAATGATAGGCTTGTTGAATCGAAACTCCAAAGTCTTGAACATACGAGTAGACGCCGAGTTGCTAGCCTTTTTCTATCGATTACATTTTGGGGAGTGTGCGACGGAATTGCATAATTTAACTCCGCCAAGCCCGTTTCATCAACGGACCACAAGACGTACGGCGAAGTGCCACCGGTTCATGGTGGACATCCCATCCATACGCACAAAGCGTTTTGAGAAAACATTCATTGCGCGTACAGCTAGGGAGTGGAATTCCCTGCCGGAGTCTGTGTTTCTTGTTAGCTACAACCTGGGAGTCTTTAAGTCAAGAGTGAATAGGTTACCTCTAGGCAAGCGTGCTCCATTTTCGACCACATCATCGCTTATCATCAGGTGAGATAGTGGTCAAACGCGTGCCTATCAACAATAAAATAAAATAAAAAGATTTGAATCGCCTAACGATCCAACGTTTTCAATACATGTGCGTGACATATCTCAATGATTCCCCACTTTATCTATATACAGTTGTTGACTTTATTCTTTTTTACAATGCAGCATCTGGTTGTTGCCACATTGGATTTTAAACAGTGTCACGTCTATAGTGACACTCGAAAGATTAAGACAAATCCATTGACGTAAGCATCACTAAAATCTGACTACGCGTTTGGTCTCTAGATCGCGATAGCGTCGCGCAGTCGAGTAAAAATATGTCATCTGTCATCTGCGGTCAATTGACGAATCAACGTCAGAACACCGCGGTTCATCCCTAGTCAGAGGTTCTGGTTGAAGTTATACCTAAGTTTATATTGTCCCCCTTGTCACGCGCCATAAGATTGTTAAATATTGTCTCAAATGAAGTGGATATATTTCACTGCAGCCTGATGAAATTCACAGGAGTAGCACTGAAGTGCATTGAGAATGTTGAGAAGCAATTTTAATTGTATTTTTAATCGCATTTTTATTAAATTTAATTTTGAATTGTCTTTTGAATTGTATTTTGAATTGTATTTCGAATTGTATTTGGAATTGTAATTTGAGTTGTATTTTAAATTGTATTTTGAATTGTATTTTGAATTGTATTTTGAATTGTATTTTGACTTGTATCATTTATTTTGAATTCTATTTTAATAGTATTTTAAATTGTATTCTTAATTGTATTTTTTAATTGTGTTTTTGATTGTTTTTTCGATTGTTATTTTAATTGTAATTTAATTTGTTTTTTTCATTAGTATTTCAAATTGTATTTTGTGGTAGTAACATTGCTTTGGCGTTATGCTGTTAAGGTGTTATTTACGTAATTTTTAATAAATAAATAAATAATAAATAAATAAATATTCTATCTATATTTCCTTGCTCTAATGAATCTATGACTAAGAAAAATTACAGATTCATCATTTATATAACTTCACCAGTAAGTATGTAAAAAAATCTTAGAAGTTTAATTTGACCCATTTCCCTGTTTCCGATTGAGCTGAAATTTTGCATACATGTTTATTTTGGATGACAATTTTTGGTTAGCTAAATGACGTCATTCTTAATCTAATATGGTGGACTCCTAAAGATGGCGAACTATTTATTTTTTATGCATTTCCATGACATGGGTATAATGAAAGGGTTTGCTTCTGAAGAATACGTAAAGCGTGTTTTTCTTAGTTATTTTAAACTGTAATATTTATTTTAGGCTCCAAAGCCAGCAACAAGCACAGACACGTGGACTCACGAAGCCCGTCAAGGTTTCCCTTCTTCCTTAATACAAGTAAGCACTCATTAATTATTATATTTCCTTGAAATCAAAACAATCAGGAGTGAGAACAATCACATGAAAATGCATTTAAAACGAGCTTATAGTAGTCATTCATTTACAGAGAATACAGACATTGTATAGAAACCTCTGTAGTGAGGCTTCTATACAATGTCTGTATTCTCTAGATATTCTATACAATACCCGTATTTTATACTTTATTCTTTAAAGTCTCTATTTGTTATAATTTTGTTAAAAAATTGTTATAAAACATTCTATTTAATAACACAAATAGAACTTTAACATTTAAACTATTTTTTTAAATATCTATTACAGAAGGAAAAGCATCAAATTTAATAACAACGGATAAGAACCTATCGGGGGTCCAGTTTCCCTACTGTCAACAGAACCATTGTACCAGTTTTAACAACAATTTTCTTTGGTGTAATGACGCAGCCTTAGGTAACTGGAAATCCACTAAAAGTTGTCAATATGAAGGTACGTCTCACAACTGAAAGCAAGAATTTTTTTTTTTAATTTATGGGGGTGTGCAACAGTTTTCTTAAATTAAGTCCTTTAATTAATACTAATAATTATTTGTTGTTAAAAGCCTTTATTCTACAACTTTCAATATTTCTTACATCTAGTTACTTACATATATTTTACTTTTAAATGATGATTCTAAACTTAAACTTATTAATTACTATTACTTAAAAATTACTATTTATGATATTACTAATGTTCTTTAAAATGATATTTAATTTTTAAATGTGATTTACGCTCTAGTAGTCGCCTCTTTGGCTAGGCCTCCCCCATTTCCTTCCACTGATTTCTGTCTCTAGCCTTAGTCATCCAACCAGGTCCACCTTTCTCCCAAAAAATGTCTTCCCATCTTTTCCTAGGCCGACCTCTACTTCTGATTTGATCGGTGAAAGTGGGTCGCCCTGCCTAACCCTTCTCGATGGGAAATTCGTTTCCTTCTCTTTCTAGCCTCACCTTGGCACAGCTGTTGATGTATATATTGTAGAGTAGTAAGTGTTAAATATAAATGTTGATAAATGAAGAGGGAGAAAAAGTCAATCTGAATAATAAGGCAGTTGTCCCACCGCCAGCGAGTAATCGATTAACTCTCGGCTATTTTGAGGCTAAAAAACAAAAGAGTTAATATTAATAGCTGATCGCTGACTGTTCACACCGCCGGCGAGGACTCGCTCCATAAGTTTGTCGCTGAGCGACAAGAGCTATCAAAGCTTACTCGCTCAGCGGTACTCGCTCGGCGGTCAGAACTCTGGCCGAGTGTCAATCCTGAGCGAGTGGTGCGAGTAATCGCCCGTCACACTCGAGCACTCTCTTAAAGTCAGTCATTTGTGTTACATGAAGATAAATAAACTACCACTCGCTATTCGCTGCTCGCCGACTCGATTTTGTTTTGAAGCTCTACTCGCTACTTGCTCATCGCCGGCGGTGGGACAAGTGCCTAAGGGTGAAAATGATAGTGTGAAAATTGACGGGGAAGAGAACCTTTTACTCCTACCTTAAATGTCATGGATAGGAGCCTAACGCGGACCAAGACGACGACGACGTTGCTCCCGAGGTGACCGAGGTAGAGCTGAGAGCGGCGGTGGGTAGGCTGAACGCCAAAAGCACCGCCCCAGGACCCGATGGCTTTCATGGGAAAGCCTGGGTCCTGGCCTTGCAAGAGGCTCTCGGGCCTCGACTCAGAGGGCTTCTAAGCGCATGCTTGGAGATGGGCCAGATTCCACGTCGGTGGAAGACGGGGAAGCTGGTCCTGATCAAGAAGGTGGGGCGCCCTGCGGACTCTCTGTCCGCTTACCGGCCCATTGTGCTGCTCGAAGAGGTGGGCAAGCTCTTTGAAAGAGTAATTGCAGACCGCCTCGTCGGGCAGATGGTGCGGGTGGGGCCGGATCTGGTGGAGAGCCAGTACGGCTTCCGCAGGGGGCGCTCCACGGTGGACGCCATCAAGCGCGTACGAGCCCTCACGACGGGGGATGCAGTGGCCCGGGGTAGGGTCGTCTTGATGGTGTCTCTGGACATCGCCAATGTCTTCAACACCCTGCCCTGGAGTTGCATAGTGGAGGCACTCCGGTATCACCGGGTGCCGCCCTACCTCTGTCGCGTAGTCGAGGCGTATTTGACGGACAGAGCCGTCATCTACCCCGGTCATCAGGGAGAATGGAACTGGCGATAGATGTCGTGCGGTGTTCCACAGGGATCGGTCCTGGAGCCGCCTTTGTGGAACATCGGATACGACTGGGTGCTGCGCTGCGACCTCCCCATTGGCGTCAGCGTAGTGTGCTACGCTGACGACACGCTGGTCTTGGCGCAGGGGTGGTCGCACGAGGCGGCGGCCGACCGTATGACACGCGGGGTTGCGACAGTCATAGAGAGGATCCGGCAACTGGGACTCGAGGTGGCATTGCACAAGCCCGAGGCCATGTGTTTTCATGGTTATCGGAACGAGCCACCGGCGGGTTCCCAGATCACGGTAGGAGGGGTTCGCAACGGCGTTGAGGGTACGATGAAGTACCTGGGACTCGTCCTCGACAGCCGGTGGAACTTCGTCGAGCACTTTCGACGTTTGGCTCCCAGATTGGACAGGGCCGGGGCCGCCTTGAAGCGGCTCCTACCCAATCTGAAAGGGCCAAACACCTCCTGCCGGAGGCTCTACGCGGGGATCGTGCGGTCCATGGCCCTCTACGGGGCACCGGTGTGGGCGCGTTCATTGAGGCAGCGATCAGCTCGCCAGATGAACGCGTCCCGGAGGGTCATGGCGATCCGCATCATCCGAGGATACCGCACGGTCTCCCGTGAGGCTGCGAGCCTCCTTGCCGGACTGTCACCGTGGGATCTGGAGGCAAAAATCCTCGCGCACCTCTATGAGGGGCGAAACTCCGCTGCCGCGACAACTCGCGGCTCGGCGGACAGAGCTCCGGCAGAATCTCATGGTGACATGGAGAGAGCGACTGTCGCAACCCAGCGCTGGGCATGCCACCATCGCGGCGGTAGTGCCCCTCTTTGAGGACTGGCTGGAGAGGCGCCATGGCGCCCTCACCTTCCGCCTGACGCAGGTCCTCACCGGACATGGCTGTTTCGGGAGGTACCTGTGTCGGATCAAGGTGGAGGTGACCCCTAGGGGTTTCCACTGCGAGGATCGGAGGTTTGCCCCGCTTGGGCAGAGCACCGCCGTGTCCACCACCTCCACCGTATGCTCCACCGTGTCCTCTGGGCGATCCTCGCAGTGGAAACACCCGGGGGTTCGGAGGCACGGTAAGGCGCATATGTATGTTGAGGATGGTCACCCATCTACGGACGGATCTCGACGATTGTTACTTAACCCTGAAAATCAACCCATTGGCTGTTATTACTTAGACACGAGCTCTTCCTTGACATTGCATATTAAAAGATAGACTTAGAAATCGATATCTCACTATACGAGTATATTATAAAAAAAAAACTCAAAACATACTAATCGGATTTTCATACTGTTGCACCAATAGACAGAGTGATTCATTAGGAAGTTTGAGATGTATAATATGTACTCTTGTAAAGCTGGGGTGGCTCGCTTCTTAATTAATAAAAAAATGTGTCTCAACATTCATCCTAATCTTTTTTTTTTTTTTTATTGTTGATAGGCACGCGTTTGACCACTATCTCACCTAATGGTAAGCGATGATGTGGTCGAAGATGGAGCACGCTTGCCTAGAAGTAACCACTCTTGACTTAAAGACTCCCAGGTTGTAGCTATCAGGAAACACAGACTCCGGCAGGGAATTCCACTCCCTAGCTGTACGCACAATAAATGTGTTCCTAAAACGTTTTGTGCGCGTGGATAGGATGTTCACCATGTATCGGTGGCACATCGCCGTACGTCTTGTGGTCCGTTGGTGGAACGGGCTTGGCGGAATCAAATTATGCAATTCCGTCGCACACTCCCCCAAAATGTAACCGCTAGAAAACCGACAGGCTAGCAACTCGGCGTCTATGCTCAAGACTTTGGAGCTTCGACTCGATGAGCCTATCATTGCCGATGATCCTCTTGGCTCGTTTCTCAATTGTCTCAAGGGCATTAAGCTGGTATCTGGCAGATCCGTTCCAAAGATGCAAGCAGTATTCCATACACGATCGAACTTGCGCTTTATAAAGTTTGAGCAGTTGTTCCGGCGTGAAGTACCGCCTCACCCTTGGGAGGATCCGCAACTTTTTGGCAGCCACTTGAGCTTTTGCCTCTATGAAGGGACCAAAATTGAGGGTAGATGTCAACGTAACACCAAGAAGATCAAGTTGGTCGGTTATTGGCACGGTTACACTGCGGAAAGATGGAGCCGGGTGAAATTGGCTCCTTTTAGCGGAAAAAAGATACGCCTGGGTCTTAGCAGCATTGAATCTGACCAGATTGGCATTGCTCCATTCTGAGACAGCCTGTAAGGACAAGTTCAAGCACCCAACCATAGCCTCTTGGAGAGACCGGACCTGAGACCCACCAGCTCGTGCATCGGACACGTGTCTGTCGGCAACAGTGCTGTCGTCTGCATACCCAAAGATACTGGGTTTTAGCAGATCGTTAATATGCAGCAAGAACAATGTTGCCGAGAGCACCGACCCCTGAAGAACACCGGAATTAATAGCCAGCAGTCCGGATGAACAGCCATCTATTACCACTCAGATAGACCGATCTCTCAGGAAATCTGCAATCCAATCACACAATCTGACGGGCAAAACGAAGGAAGGAAGCTTTCCAATTAGGCTTTCGTGCCAGACCCTGTCGACGGCCTTGAAGATGTCAAAGGAGACCGCAAGGGCTTCCCCTTGCTTCTCGATGGCCTCACTCCAGATGTGAATGGCATACGCTAGAAGATCCTCAGTTGACCGATTTCGGCGGAAGCCGTATTGTCGGTCACTAAGGATATCGTTAGCTTCTAGGTATGCCTGGAGCTTACCATTCAGTACGCATTCCGTACTTTTACAGAGTGTGGAAGTTACCAAGATGGGCCTATAATTTTCTGGGTCAGCTCGACTACCCTTCTTGGACACGGGTTGCACGTCCGCTTGCTTCCAAGCCATCGGCACTTTTCCAGTCTCAAACAAAAGGCGAAATAGGCGTGTCAAGATCGGAGACAACTCAGGCGCACAAGTCCTCAGTACATGCCGGTATCCCATCGGGACTACTAACCTTATTCACGTCTACGTTACGCAGTACCCCACAGACATTCTTTTGATGAATGCGAATGCCGACATAATCGACTCGCATCCACCAGGTGAAATAGGGGGTCTCGCGCCACGAGGATTCAGACGTGAAGATTCCGCAAACAGAGAGGCAAACAAGTTTGCTTTCTCCTCAGCAGTGGAGGCAGCTAGGGGCGGCAGAAGTTCGATTCAACCGACTTAGCCAGGAACCGAAACGCCTTACGACCAGATGGGTAAGAAGCAATTTTGTTCCCAATTCGGCTAATGTGGTCAAACAGAGCCCTCCGCAACACCTTCTAGAAACTTGGCAGCCGTGTTAAAGGCTCTCTTCTTCTGACTCACGGCATTTGCTTTGCGCATCCGAGCGTCGACTCATGCCAGGTAGGCCGCGTGTTTAAGCGAATCAGCGCGATTGCACTCGGCACCGAACTATGGTCGAGCCCCGCCAAGGATAGCATGCGAAGAAAGATCGTATCCCAATCTGCTGAACTGTGTCGCCAAACCCGCCTGGTGCCTCTAGGGCTAAGATCGGGCGGGGAGTAGACGGATACAGACTTCACCAGACAGTGGTCGGAAATCCCTAATAGTAAAGAAATCGACACTGAGTAACGGTCTGGATTTGTTGTCAGCAGATGGTCCAAGCAATGTGCGAATCAACATCCGGCACCGTCGTTACCCCCTTCTTTTTTTTTTTTTTTTTGTGGTTGGAAATCATCCTATGACTTCTCCCGCTCTGGGTGGAGCGGGAGGGCGTGTCAGACTCTTACTGAGTGAAACCCACCCCTGTTTTTGAATGCCCAGGGGCGAGGTAACTCTGTTTCGAATTTATCCTCAACCCCCGGGCAGGCATCGGCCATGGCGGGCCCCGTTTCTTGCTGACAACTCTTTCAGGCGCGCGTGGAACACTATGCGCCGTCGACTCTCGGGCCTGTTGCTGATCGGACGGCGAGCTACCCATTACTCGCCGTCCGCAGGCCCGGATCTATGGTGGCCGGAGATCGTCTCGCGGCGCCATCCTCGTTACCCCCTGGATGAGCTGAGTGAGATTTAACGTTAGCGCTAGCTTATGCGTCTCTCGTCCAGCATGGTCTGTGTACTGGTATGGGAAGAGCCACTCCTGATGGAGGGCGTTGAAGTCCCCCAGTAACACCAATTGGGCAGAAGGGTACCGCTGCTGAGCCGCATCCGCCGCCTCACTAAGGTGTTGTGTGAGCCCAGTTGTCTCCAGATCGCCGCTGTGCGACCAGTAGACACAGGAGTAGATAATTTTATCCAGACCTATGTCCACTAGAACCCAAAGTGTTGAGAACCTAGAGTCCTCAAGGTTGCGGAGACGCCGATAGCAGATGTCGTTCCGGGCGTACATATACACACCCGCGTGTGGTTTAAAATTGTGCTCCAGGGTAAACCCTGGGTAAGTGAGGTACGACACATCTGACGGACATCCGATATGCGTCTCCGAAAGGAACACGAGCGCTGGTTTCTCAGTCTCTAGGTGGTGGTGGACTGAGGCAAGATTTGAGTGCAGACCTTGTATGTTCGAAAGGTGCACTATATACGAGAAAGAGTGCTGCCGCTGTACAGCTTTTATTATTTTGTTCCTTTTTACCATGGTGAGTGAAGGAGGGAGAGGAGAAGGAAGTGAAATGAGATTCCATGCAGGCTATCTTCAGGCACGCACTGACAGGACGGTATCATTGGGACTAGTCTGGAGACTGCGAGGAGGCCCGAGCTCTCCCGGGAATGCCCATTGGGCCCTCTCGTCTGGTCGTCAGTCAGCACGATGGTGTATTCCGGGATGTTTCGACAGTTGGCAACTACCTGCGGTCGGCCAGCGGCGCACCGTGCCTCGGATCCCGCTACCCTCCGCGACTAGTCTCCCGTTACGCCCATATCAGCGCAAACCTGGTTGGTCTACATGCAATGGAACAACTATTTCGACCCAACTCCTTTGAGTTGGCTACACTGAGCATCGTAACGGAACACGGCTAGGCTGCTTGGCGGTTCGTCTTCGGCTAGTGGGTGATCGCAAGCCATCGGTCGAAACCTACCAGCAGTTAGTGTCACCTGATTAGCACCACCCAGGGACCACGTGTAGGGATTGAGTGGGTATACTTCTACGGACGCGAGGGACTCGGCCCCCTAAATAGAATTATTACTAATTCGTACTAATAACACCCCCCCCCCCTCCCCCCTCTTTTGTGTATTCACAGACACAAAAGATCTACCAAACTTCATGACCGGTGGGAAGACAAGCACACCTGCGCCTGCGCCGACACTATTCAGTTCGCTCCACATACGAACCAATAAAGATGTCTGTAATATTGATGCCGACACACAGAATGAAGGTAAATATCCTATATACTATTAAAAGATTTTGGGCTTAGTGAAATAATATTTAATCTGCCGAATCGCGATTTTCACGGCTTGGCATTCAAAGCACCCATGACGCGTCGTGAAAATACAAAAACCATAATAATAATAATATAAAATGTATTTCAAACGTAAATCAGCAAGAAAAAAGAACCCAACAATTTAACAAAAAGAAAAAGTACCTACATCAAGAATCTATTTTGACCGACGAAATGCATGCAAGATGCAAGTTTTATCTGACTGTTTACCAAATAAAATGCTGACAAGAAGCCGGGCACGTTGCCAAAAAGCACAACCAACATCTTCGGGTTCGTCGCTCAGCTCCGCCTCGCAGCCGCCGGGACCCGCGCCTGCCGTGAGTCCAGTGATTCCGGCCGCTGCAGTTGCGTCGAGCTCGAGCGACGAATACACTACTCCGCCGACGACACCACCACCTGCGCGTCGACGGGGAGGACGCCGGCCGCCGAGCGGCTTAGGACCTCGAGGCCCACCGGCCTCTGATAGGGTCCCAGCTCCCGGCGGAAGTGTACAGCGCATGCGATGTCCGCTATCCATAAATGAAAACGACATGCGCTCATACTATGGGGCTACAGAGGGAGGAATTAACCTGACTGCGTACCGTGGTCGGATGCTCTCTCTGTTTCAGGTGCTTGAGCCAGCTGTCAACGTTTCGGCCCAGCGACTGTCGGATCAAGTGCGGGTTATCCAGCGTAACCGTATGTTGGATGACGCCGTACTTGATAGACTACGCCTTGAATCACGGAGTAGCCGTGTCTCACCTGTTTCGCCACCAGCCGCGGTGCAACTGCAACCCAGTGCTCCACCGCGACCCGACCACGTTGGTGAGGATGATGATGACGCAGCTATATCCGTGAGTACTCAATGCAATGAACGATTGAGGAGCGCTTTGGAGGATGCATTCCGGGAGCACCGCTCCACACCGCCTGGGCTTAGACCTCGTCTACCTCGTTTGCCCATGCATAAGAAAAATAAGGCGCTGGTGTGTGCTCTAGATTCGCAGCTATCGAATTGTTTTGATAGCAGCAAAGACCTTGCCGATACCCACTCAATCTTATACTGCGCAGCTGCAGCGGCATGTCGTATAGCTCACGTCAAGTTCACAAATTGTGACAGAGCTACACGACCTGCTGTACCAGCTTGGCAGTGTAGGATTGAGCGTCGTATTGGTGAGGCTAGAGCACTCATCGGCAAGCTTATCTGCTTCAGGGAGGGCAACATTCGCCCTAGGGTGATGCGTTTCGTGAGGCGGGCGTTCTCGGGGACTGATATTAGTTCCCGAGATTATCTGAACCGCGTCACAGAGCGTATTGACTTCCTAAAGCAGAAGGTCTATGCATGGGCAAATCGTATTCGTCGGTACAAGCGGCGAGTGGAGCGGTACACTCAGAATCGCACTTTCCAAAGCAACGAAAGGTGGGTTTATAGGGCTTCGGAGCGACCGGACCAAGGTGTGTCCGATAGACATCTACCGGATGATGACGCTATGAGTTCATTCTGGCGCAGCATCTGGTCGGTGCCTGTCAGGCACACCGAGGGTGATTGGACTCGAGAGGTCGAGCGCGCGTGCGACCTTATACCAGAAATGGGGGCAATTACCATCAGCCCCCAAGATGTAGCTCGTGCAGTCCGTCCGTTGCCTAACTGGAAATCTCCAGGGCCGGACGGGCTGCACAATTTCTGGATCAAATGGTTTCAAAGGTCGCACGCTCGCTTGGCAGCTCAGTTCCAGTCTGCCTTAGAGTCAGGGTCGCTGCCCCAGTTTCTTACGACAGGAATAACCCACCTGCTCCATAAATCAGGTAGTACTGCGGAACCTAAGAATTATAGACGGATCACGTGTTTACCGACGGTCTTTATAGTTCTTACATCCATTCTGAGAGCTAAAATTAACACTCATATTGATAAAAATCGTATCATGTCAGCCTCCCAGAATGGATGTAGGAATGGGTCCCGTGGTACTAAGGAGCTGCTCCTCATCGATATTGCTATTAGCCAACAGGTTCGTCGTTCTCGAAGAGATCTGTCGACATGTTGGATAGATTACAAGAAGGCCTATGACTCGATGCCACATACATGGCTCATGAGGGTGCTGGAGTTGTACAAAGTTGATGCAACTCTGCGCACCTTCCTGATGTCGTGTATGAGGCAGTGGAGTACAGTCCTTCACTATCCAGGAGGTCGTCAGATACAGGAGAACAGCGAACCGATAAGGATCGAGCGTGGCATATTCCAGGGCGACAGTCTGAGTCCACTGTGGCTTTGTCTGGCCCTCAACCCTCTCAGTACACTACTGGAGGGTTCGGGACAGGGCTATCGGTTGAGAAGAGGTGGTCAGGTCATATCACACCTTCTTTACATGGATGATCTGAAACTCTTTGCCCCCAACAACTTGCAACTGATGAAGCTACTGAAGGTAACAGAAACCTTCAGTAGCGCCATCAGAATGGAATTTGGTGTGGACAAATGTGCAGTCATGCATGTAAAGCGAGGGGAGATTATGGAATCCGTGGGAACTCAACTCTCGGATTCCATACACCTTAGATCCCTCTCCTCAACCGAAACCTACAAGTATTTGGGTATGTCGGAAGCGTTACGCATCAATACTGCAGGCGTGAAACAGTCGCTGAAGGAGCGCTTCTTTGGCCGCCTGAATAAAGTACTAAATAGTCTTTTATCAGGCGGGAACAAGGTGCGCGCCTTCAACGGTTGGGTCATGCCGGTATTGATGTACTCTTTCGGCATACTCAAATGGACTCAGACCGAACTTGACGCCCTGGATAGGAGGGTCCGCACACTGCTGACCGCAAATCGCATGCATCACCCACGATCATCGGTGATGAGGCTGTATATCCCGCGGAAATGTGGGGGTCGTGGTTTCTTAAATCCTAAGACCCTACACAACCGCGAGGTATGCAGCCTTAGGGAATATTTCCTAGAAACCGACGTGGGTATGCATCGAGATGTGGTCGCTGTGGACAAGGGCCTCACCCCGCTCTCCTTGGCAAACGAGAACTGGCGCAAACTTAAAGTACTGGATACTAATGACCGCAGGGAAGTATGGCAGAGCAAGGAGCTTCACGGACGCTTTTACCGGGTCCTACATGGACCCGATGTAGATTTCTTAGCGTCCGTATCCTGGCTGCGCTTTGGTGACCTATTCGGGGAAACCGAAGGTTTTGTCTGTGCGATTATGGACGAAGTTATTAGGACGAATAACTACTGGAAATATATTGTGAAGGACGGTACGGTTGACATCTGTCGGGCAAGCCACCGGCCCGGGAAATCAATCCGACACATTATTTCTGGTTGTTCTCGTCTAGCTAACGGAGACTATTTGCATAGACACAACCTTGTAGCCAGGATTATCCACCAGCAACTTGCTCTTAAATACAATCTTGTGGAATTAGAAGTACCGTACTATAGGTATGAGCCCGATCCAGTTCTCGAAAATAGCAATATCACGTTGTATTGGGATCGATCTATCGTCACTGATAGGACTATTGTTGCCAATAAGCCTGACATAGTGGTGATAGATCGACAGGAGCGTCGCACAATGATTGTTGATATAGCTGTCCCTCATGACGAGAACCTCGTGAAGGCTGAGAAAGATAAAAAAACAAAGTATCTTGATCTGGCTCGCGAGGTTGGCGACATGTGGGAGGTGGATACAGCAGTCATTGGGCCGATAGTCGTGACGGCCAATGCCTTAATAGCCAAGAGCCTCGACCAACATCTCAGGAGGCTCTCGTTGGGCAGTTGGATCAAGGGCTTGATCCAGAAAGCAGTACTCCTGGACACGGCGCGTATTGTTAGGAGATTCCTTTCTCAGGAGCCCTGACTGCCGGTAGCTTGGACTCTATTCCCGATACCGGTGGGCAACTACTTTTTATATTTTTAAATGTTTTTGTATTTATTTATGTTTTTCTAAGTACCTAAATATTTAAAAATTTAAAATTGTATGTATATAAAATTGAATAAATGGAATAATAATAATTTAGCCATTTAATTCCATAATCATTTAAAAATACATTCATAACACATACATTCAATAATAATTGTTCAATTATACATTAAAATAATAATATTTTTTTTATATTTTTAAATGTTTTTTATATATTCTTTTTTAAGAAATATTTAAAAATGTATTTAATATGTTAAAAAGATAAATAAAATAAATTGCAGTTTGTGAATTAGTTCAATAGTATATATTTTTCATCATTTTTATATTTTTAATTATTAGGGACCTCTCGACGAGTATAGGCCTCCTCCAATATTTTCCACTTTTCTCTTTCCTGAGCCAATGTCATTCAGTTACCCCCAGCCATTTTCTCGATTTCATCTGACCATCTTTCTAGTGGTCTTCCTCTTTTCCTTTTACCGGTGGGACCAGACCAAATGGCAACCATCCTAGTTCATTTTTCATTGTGCATTCGAGCGATATGTCCTGCCCATTTCCACTTTAGTTTTTGGCAGTGTGACAGAGCATCAATTACTTTGGTTCGCTTTCTTATTTCTGTATTACGTTTTTTATCTCTACGTTTCAGGTTGAGTATGCTTCTCTCCATGGCTCTCTGACATGTCTCAATTTTATGTTTAGCATATGAATTATAAATCCATGTTTGGCTTGCGTATGAGAGGCAGGGTAGGAGACATGAATAGAATTTTCTTTTTTAACGTAAGCGGAAAATCAGCTTTTAGAACTTCTTTGTAGCTCCAGAATTTGTTCCATGTCATATTCACTCGCCGGTTTAGTTCATCCTTATGTCTATATTTCTTGAAAGATATCTGCTTTCCTAGATAATATATTCTTGTACGTACTCCAGTGGTATGTTGTTAATTTCGATAGGTATTATAGTGTTGTTGGTCATAATTTTTGTTTTGTCTGTATTCAGTTCTAAGCCTATAGCATGGCTGACAGAGTTAAGGTCGTTTATCATTTGTTTAAGCTGTGATGCATTTTCTGAGAACAATACGATATCATCTGCAAATCTTAAGTTACTCAGATAGTTTCCTTCGATATTAATACCTTTTTAAGACCAATTTAGTTTTTTCATTATACTCTGGAGTACAGTTATGAACATAGTTGGAGATAAAGGATCACCCTGCCTTACGCCTCTACATATAATTATCTCCTCACCTTTCCTGTCCAGTTTTACTCGACTAACGCTTTTCTTGTAGATGTCTTGTATGAGTTCGATTGTTTCTTGTGGTATTTTGCAATCTTGTAGAGCCGCCCACATGCTCCCATGAGAAATTGAGTCAAATGCTTTAGCGTAGTCTATGAATGTCAAGTAGAGAGGTCGTCTGTGCTCTTGGTATTTCTCTATGACTTGTTCAAGGGCGTGAATATGGTCTGTGGTTGCAAATCCTGCCCTGAACCCCGCTTGTTCAACTGGTTGATAAGTTTTTGTAAGGGTAGAGATGCGTTTATCCAAACACGAGGCGAATAGTTTGTAGAGATTTGATTGCAAGCTGATAGGTCTATAGTTATCAATTTTAGCTGGGTCTCCTTTTTTATATAATAAAATGATATCTGATTTTGCCCATTCTCTTGGTATTTGCCTGCAGTCTAGAATTTTATTGAAGAGGGTTGTTAAAGGTGGTGCAAGTAGAGATCTTCCTGCTATGAGTATTTCGTTGGCTATATTATCTGGGCCGCTGCTCTTTCCTCGCTTTAGAAACTCTATCTTTTTGATGATCTCATCTTTGGAAAATCTTTGTAGAGATAGGGTATGTGACGTTGTTATATCCTCTGAGTTTTCCAGACTTTCATTAGAAGTTTGGTTTGCAGTATTTATCTGTGAAGAATATAGTTCTCTGTAAAAGTTAGTAGCTGTCTCCATAATTTTAGATCTTGAAAAAGTTTCTTTATTAGATGGTTTTACTTTAATATTTGGGATCCAAGTTTTTGTTGAGTTCAGCTCTTTAATCCCTTTTTCCTGTAGTTGTTAAATGTTTCTCTATTATTTTCAGTCTATGGGCTTCGTATTCTTTCTTAATTATTTTATGAACATTTTTGTAGAGGCTACTAAGTTCCATTTGTTCTTCTTTTGTTCGAGGTTTTTTTATGTTGTAGTTCGTTCCTTCTGTTTAATAGCATTCTTGTATTGTGGGAAATTATACTTTGGTGCTGATGTCTTGTGGTTTTGTAACAATTTAGTGCAGAAGCGATGATTTTCTTTAGTTTTTCGTAATACAGCTCAATATTATCACAGTTATTTATATCGAAAAATTTTAAATTTTCTTTCAGGTTTTCCAGGTAGAGTTCTTCGTCTTGTCGTGTTCTAAGAGTGATGTGATTGTGGCCATAGTTAGCTCTACTTTTATTAGATTTTGTAAGTTGAAAGGTACATCTTACAAACCGATGGTCGCTAGGATAATTAAGCTGGTTTATAATTTCCATATCTGTGATGTGTTTTTTAGTGTTGGTAAGAATATAATCTAGTTGGCTTTTGGTTTTTCTGGGTGAAAGCCATGTCCATAGTTTGTTGGTTTTTAACCGACTTCGAAAAAGGAGGAGGTTATCAATTCGGATGTTTGTATTTTTTTTTTATTTTTTTTTTTATGTATGTTCGGGCATAACCCCGTCATATATTGACGGATTTGCAAAATTCGTATTTTGTTCGAAAGGGGGTTATTCCGAAATAGTCCCATTAAAATTTCAAAAAGATCTGATGATGGGTTTCGGAGACAGACAACGGAACTCTTCAATAATTGACAGCAAATCAACTGCGATTGCTGCTATCGTATGTCTATGAATTGGTAACACAGTTTAATGGGGAACCACAACTAAACAGTGAAAAATAAAAAATTTTTTTACAAAAAAATAGAACCGACTTCCAAAAAAAGTGAAAAATAACTTTAATTTCGGAAGTCGGTGTCAAAAAACGAACACACAAAACAGGAACACCGACTACCGAAATTAAAGTTATTTTTCACTTTTTTTGGAAGTCGGTTCTATTTTTTTGTAAAAAAGTTTTTCTTTCTAAATACTCGTATGCTGTTGATTATTGTGAAATTATTTTGATGTGCAAATTGTACTAGTTTTTCACCTCTTTTGTTCCTTTTTCCAAAGCCGTAGCCGTTCCGCTACCAGACGCATAGGCGCCACTGTATACTTAAACATCTATTTATAATTCGTAAATATGGAAGAAATAACAGCATTAATAAAAGGCCTACAAAAAAAAATTGGACGAGCAAACAAAGGAAATTAGAGACATGAAGCAAGTTATACCAAAACTAATCAATGAGAACATCGATGAAAAATTTAAAAATCTAGAATCCAAATATAACATGCTTGAAAAAACTGTTGAAGACCAAGGGCGCCGCATACACCAACTGGAAAAGCTATCGAGTAGGAAAATTTTAATTTTCTTTGGGGTAGAAGAAACGGAAAGAAACTATTTTGAATTGCAAAATAACATAACTGAAATAATTACTAATACAATGAAAGTAAATTTTAACGAGGGGAATATAGAACACGTAAAACGCTTGGGAAAGAAACAAAACGGTAAAATAAGACCTGTGGTTTTGACTTCCAACTTAATGAGTACAAAAATTGAGCTTTTAAAACACAAAAAAAAAACACTTAAAGATAGCCCATACTATATTAAGGAGGACTTTCCACCAGAAATAGTAGAAAAACGGAAAAAAAACTGGCAGAACAGCTTATGGTAGAACAAAATCAAGGGAAAAAGGCGTTCCTCAAATACGACCAATTGATAATTGTACCAGAATATCGTACACAAGATAGAAACCATAAGGGAAAAGGGAAATATAAAAATTCAAATAAAAGAAATCTGCCAGAATCACCCGAAACTACAAACACCATATATATCAGAAAATCAATTACAAAAAACCCCCCCAAAAAGCAAAATTGTAGTATGAACAGTTTTGTTACTAGAAATAAAAATCATCCGGTAACCACTACTTCCTCCACTACTGAAAGCTGTAATACCACTGTCACTAGCCCCAAGACACCGCGGAAGAAATATTGAAGAAGCGCGACCTCTCTACGATGTTCCTCAACTCGGCTGATCACCGCGGGGACAAACGATCAAAACCCTCTACTTCACCCACTTTATATTTGCACATACAATGCTAGAACTCTACTTTCTGATGCACGATTGCTAGAGTTTAAAGAAGCTGTTTCGAAGATAAAATACGATATAATCGGACTCGCTGAGATACGAAGAAAAGATTATCACATAATAGAGGATGATGAACATATTTTTTGTTATTATGGAGTAACCAAAGGCCTTTATGGTGTTGGATTTCTAATAAAAAAACACCTGAAACAAAATATAGAAAGCTTCGTTGCAATCTCAGAACGAATATGCATTTTAAACTTAAAGTTAGATACCACTGATCTCTCTATTATCCAAGTATACGCACCTACCAGCGATGCGAGTGAAAGTGATATAAATATATTTTATGATCAACTACAAATAGCCATAGAAAATAGTAATAAAAAGATCATACTAATGGGTGACTTCAATGCTTGCGTGGGCCAACCACAACCTGAAGACAAGAGAGTATTGGGACCGTACTGCTTTACAAAAACCATAACCTGACCATAAATTAATTATATTCGTACAGACATAAAAGACCGCATAGAACGGTGTTTAGTACACAACAATATTCTGTTGCAGGCAATAATTTATATAACATCGCAAACCGTGTGAATAACATTTATGCACTTCCAACTAAGAATTGCAAGGATTTAATACGAGACTGGCTTCTACGATTAAACTATAGTGAAACTGAAGAAATTATCAACAGTTAAACATGTATATAAAGAAAGATACACACCACCCTTCTACATTTACCTTCCCACACACTTTACACATCCTCACCCCTTATCACACTACACACACACATACTTTACTCATCTTTGTGGTAACGTAGTTTTATAATTTTGTTTTTCCCATAAATTTTATTTAATTTTATTAGCTTATCTAACGATAATTTCGCCATTAGTGGAGATGTTGTGCTTAAAACAATGAATTGTGTTTTTAATAAATAAGTGTGGAAGACGCTGACGACTGTGACACAGTTTATACTAGTATAGTCGTCAACGTAATCTCTTATAAAAATGTATTCATTGCCATGATTTTGTACATAGATTTTAAGAGAAATTTAAATTACGAAGAGTGAAATAAATAAACTATTATTATGAAACTATTAAACCTACCAAACTTGATGGCCGATGAGAAGACAAGCACACCCGCGTCTGCGCAGGCACCGATACTATTCAGTTCACATAAGATACAAACCATTCAATATGTTTCTAACATGGACCCCATCACCGTCACAAAGTATGCAGGTAAGTACGAGTAAATATCACTACATTAAAACTAAGTCCTTGTGTCCTCCTCCGTGCCTCGGAAAGTCGTCAGAAGCCCGAAAGTCTGAGATCCAGTCTTACCAAGGAGTATCGTTTTACCCAGTAACTGGGTTGTGGAGGTCAGATAGGCGGTCGCTCCATGTAAAGTACTGGTATTCTGCTGTATCCGGTTAAACTGGAAGCCGACCCCAAGATAGTTGGGAAAAGGCTAGGCAGATGAAGATTATAAAACTAAGTCCCGCGCCGTGTCTGTCTACAATTCGACACGACCGGAGGGAGATCAGGTATAGATGTACATGCTTCATGGGTCGCGGATAAATTCGTAACAGAGTTACCGTGTCCCTGGGCACTCAGGCAAGAAAGGAACAGGGGTGGGTTTTAGTCAGTAAAAGTCTGACATGCCCTCCCGCTCCACCAAGAGCGGGAGAAGTCATAGAATTATTTCACACTACTAATAAAGAAAGGTGTACATCCTTTTCGAGGCACGAAGTTGTCACACCGCCTATTCTAAAGTCTTGGCTGCTACTGAAAAATGTCTAATGGGAAAACCCAATAATACTATAACTTACCTGGGAATCGAACCCGAGACTCCACACTCAACAGTCGAACTTGCGACCAAGAAACGAACGGGCGGCTCGTTAATTCTAACACTAGATAACAACACACCTGACGTAATTCCCGAAGGGTGGGAGCGTAGAAAGCACCCAAATACACCCAAATTAGCGTAGAAAGTTTCACTGCTGAGCTTCCCACATATTCCTTTCAGACCCTGTTTTCTTTCGCCCGGTCATCCTATTTAACGCACTTATTCGTTCTGTGAGTCTGTGGCGTCACAGGCCCCTATCTGTATACCAGCGCTTCGTTTTTTTTTTTTAAATGTTGCAACAAATATGCTGAGATAAGAGCCTTTTTGACCTCGCACAGGCTTTTTCTATATTGTTATTATGATGTTGTTTTTTTTATTATTAGTTACTTATTTTATTTTTTGTTTTTCTGAGTGAGTAACAAATAAATTTTAATCTTTCTTTATTTACAGATACCTCAGACTTACCAAACTTTATGGTGAATGAGAAAACAAGCACACCTGCGCCTGCACCCATGCTATTCAGTTCACATCAGATGCAAACCAACGAAGATGTCTATAACACGGACGCCGTCACACAGGATGTCATCATGTACCAAAATGCAGGTAGGCATACACATAATCATAGAGAAACTGGAGTGAGTCGCGGATTGTTCGAAAGAGTCACTGTGGCTCTGGAATGCAAAAGGCAACTGAAAGACCACGGTTGGGTTTTTGTCAATAAGAAACTGACGTTCCCGAGCTCAGACCTCCGCTCAGACCCAGAGTGGGAAAAGTCATGATTTCCCCCCTTAAAAAAAGAGGAACTGGAGCGAGCATTACCGTCACAAAACCGACCGAGAGACTAGCTAGAGTCCACGCTTCTATCGGCGGGTAATCTCCACGAACGAGCGATTATTCCGCCAGCGTATCGTCGCGACTCGTAACGGAATAGCCACGTTTCCGCGACGAGGCGAAATGCCAGTTTTGTTGAAAGAGTTCAGTGGTGCCAGACGAGAGCGAAATAAGTAGTGTCATAATATAAATATACGTATTGTGAGGTGCTTGTGCAAGTACGCTAGTGAATACGCAGTTATTGTTATTAAGAAAAGAAAAAAAGCACCGTTGGTGGACACATCCTATTTTACTACGTTGTGAAAGTTCATTCGATGGGCATTTCCAAAGTGACTTACTAAGAATACGCCTGAGTTTGACAGCGCGCTTTTGCCGCGAGGCCGCGGTCTGTTTCGACAGACGCGCGGCGATACAATGACATTTCGCTCGCACTCGGCCACTCGTCGTATCGCCGCGATAACATCGCCGTGTGTAAGCACGTTTTAGGAGAGTGTATACAACGTGGCGCTACAATGCTGACATTAATTTAACACACGGCTAGTGCGCCCATTAATCATATAAATTACAAAAATTAAAAATTTTAACAAACGATATTGTAATGCAAACTTTTTTACAAAATAATAGTACCGACTTACAAAGAACGTGCAAAATAACTTTAATTTCGGAAGACGATGTTTCTGGTTTTATTTATTCGTTTTTTGTCATTTTTTCGTAAAAAAGTTTTTATTATTTGTTTGAATTTTTTTTTTAATTTTTGAATTATTTGAACCTATCATTATTTATTATCGCCTCTTCTCTTCTCCTTCGTACTCCGCGTCACACTTCCAGCCGCTATAATGGCTCCTTTTCAGTGACTGCAGTGCGTCTCTGGAACTCTCTTCCACACTCCCTACGCGACAGCCCTTCTCTGAATGTCTTTAAGACGAAAATAAAAGAGCACTTCCTTTCTCAATGACATATTATTAGGGTATATATTCGTGTATATTAGTCGTATATAGTATTTTGTATGTATTTTATATATAGGGCTTATTTATATAAGTTTATATTGTACACAATCCTACCCTCGAATGTGTCCTCACTCTATCACTCAAAGGTTTGCTGAAAGAAAACTCAACTTTGAGTTAAGCTCGCCTTTTTGTACATGAACTGTGTAATGACTGTATCTTATGTTAAGATGTGGTGTACGAGTACAATAAAGAATTTAGAAAGAATTAAGTTTTTTTTTTTTATGATTAATGGGCACTAGCCCTACCCGTATGTTAAATTAATGTCACCATTGTAGCGCCACGTTGTAGAAATACGTAGCAAGACGATAATATCGCCACGATTCTCTCACTCGTGGAAACGGCCCCTTAGCGAATGTGCGGTCAAAACCTAAACCAACAACTGGCTGCAAGACCGCTTTGCCTCTCGTACTTTTCTAACGGTATTCACATGATAGTGCAGATCCATAAATGTCTATCACCCTTATTTATAAAACTCGCTAACTTAATGTTTAGTTTAAATGCTGATTAGCGAATTCTAAATTCAAATTCTCAAGAGATAATTTGGAATAAATTTTCAGTGGAGCGCAGTTGGTATATAAACACTTGTGAAATTATTCGTGGATATTGTATTGAATGGTTCCGATTATGACCACGCTCCTTAAATACCAGTAGAGCTCTAAATATTGTCCTTTTTTACATTTGATATGCACGCGTTTGACCACTATCTCACCTGATTGTAAGCGATGATGTGGTCAAAGATGGAGCACGCTAGAAGTAACCTATTCACTCTTGACTTAAAGACTCTCAGGTTGTAGTCATTAGTAAACAGACTCTGACAGGGAATTGCACTCCCTAGCTGTACGCACAATGAATGTGTTCTCAAAACGTTTTGTGCATGTGGGTGGGATGTTCACCATGTACCGGTGGCGCATCACCGTATGTCTTGTGGTCCGATGATGGAACGGGCTTGGCGGAATTAAATTATGCAATTCCGACGCCAAAGTGCAACCGATAGAAAACCGACAGGCTAGCAACTCGGCATCGTTGCTCAAGTCTTTGGAGCTTTGACTCGACGAGCGTATCATTACCGATGATCCTCTTGGCGCGCCTCTCAATTGCTTCAAGTGCATCAAGCTTGTATCTGGCAGATCCGTTCCAAAGATAAGAGCAGTACTCCAACTTCAACTGATGATCGCTCTTTATGAATTTCTACGTCCTGGGTGTTAAACATACCCAAAACTCACATGCTTAGACCTAATTGTGTATATGATAATGCCATGAATAGAGATGATTCCTAGGTACAAACATAATAAATCTATTTAATCCGTAAGTTAGATTATAGGAAAATATTACACACATATTTTTTGCTAGCAACACACTGAATTTTGTAGCTCTCATTTATTTTATTTTAAAATAATATTAAAACAGTTTTTAATGCAAAGAATTTTTCTGTAGTAGTACTTAAACCTCTGGTGCACTCAGTCAGTTAATCAACTCTCCTTCACAACACTTCTCTTCACTGTTAGCACTGCGCTTCCCTACAATGGACCTATACTCACACTACATTTCGGTCACAGCTTCCCTAGGTACAATTTAACGGAACTACTTTTCCAATATTTGAGAAGGCTAAGAACCTTGGGGTTTGGATCGACAAATATCTATCTTGGGGTCCGCAGCTACAGGACGTGAGCCGCAAAATTTTTGCATCTGCCAGATCCCTTAGACGGTTGCGGAACTTTCTTCCCATTGCCACTTAAACTGCGCTTGCACAGTCACTTCTGCTTCCCATCCTTGACTCTGCTGATGTCAGTTATGTCGGTCTCACCCAGGCACATCTAGATAAACTTGAGCGTCTTCAAAACCTTTGCATAAGATTTTATATTTGGCCTGCGCAAATATGATCACATTTCTGAATTTCGCACAAAGCTCAAGTGGCTTCCCATACGTCTTCGCCGGGATTCTCATATTTTATTTCTGCCCTACAGTATTCTGTTCAATCCTAAAACCCCCTATAAAAAACGTTTCAAGTTTTTTCTTGACACACATTAGTCAAAATGACTGACGACATAAGACTGGCTATGGAAAATAAATGTCTCACTATATTGGATTTACTGGATTTCAGCAGTGCTTTTAACTCAGTTGACTTTGACATCCTCTTTGGACTCCTTTCCTCACTTAATATCTCTGCACCAGTAATTGAGTAGTTCAATTCTTATCTTCGGGCCCGCTCGAAGTCTGTTCGATCCGATAAAGATACCTCGGATTGGTGTGATTTGGCTGCGTGTGTTCCTCAGGGTGGCGTCCTGTCTCCTCTTCTCTTCTCTTCTCAGTTTTTATAAACGCTATTACCAAATTCCTATCTTCTTACTATCATCTTTATGCAGACGACTTGCAGTTGTACCGTCATTTTGAAGTAGGTGAACTCGGTGAGGCTGTGGCCACCATCAATGATGACCTTGAAAATATCAACAAGTTGGCTAAATCCTTTGGGCTCTTACTAAACCCAACTAAATCTCAAGCACTCATTATTGGTGGCAAATACATGCTCAACCTATTAGATCACCGGTCGCTCCCGCCAGTAGTGTATGGTTCCATCATCATCATCAGCCTTTTAATGTTCCCACTGCTGGGGCACGGGCCTCCTCTCTGTGAATGGATGTGGGCCGTAATCCGCCACACGGGCCCAGTGCCCATAGTATACTCTAAAAGCGCAAAAAGCCATGTTGTCTATATGGACTTGAACCTCTCTTGGGAGGATCATATTGCTGATGTGAGTAAGAGGGACTTTTACTCCTTTCAGTCACTTAAACGTCTCCAAAAATTCTTACCATTTCACACTAAGGTTACTCTTGCTCAATCTCTTCTTCTACCGGTCATAGACTATGCGGATGTCTGTTTTCTAGACGCTACGGAGGTACTTTTAAACAAACTCGAGCGACTACAGAATTTGTGCATCCGCCTTATTTTTGGCCTCCGTAAATACGACCATTGTCGGAGTTTCGGACCAGATTGGAGTGGCTGCCAATTCGGCGTCGGCGAGATATCCATATCCTATCCCTTCTCTATAATATCCTGCACAACTCTGCTCTGCATCTTTCTCCTCAATACCTTCGTGAACGCTTTGAGTACCTTGTTCCGCGGGGAGTCCATCTCTGGAACTCTCTTTCACACTCCTTACGCGACAGTCTTTCTCTGGATGTCTTTAAGAGGAAAAAAAAAGAGCACTTCCTTCCTCAATGACATAATATTATTAGTGTATATATTGGTATTTATTATTATATAGTATATATGTATTATAAATATTTTATAGCCTTATTTACATAGGTTTATATTGTACACGATACTAACCTCGAATGTGAACTCTCTATAGCACTCAAAGGTTTGCTGGGAGAAAACTCAACGTTGAGTTAAGCTCGCCTTTGTACATAAACTGTGTAATTACTGTTTTCTGTGTTAAGATGTGGTGTACAATAAAGAATTAAGAAAAAAAATACAAAAACTCGGTTAAAAATGAAACGCATCAAAGTTCAGGAGTGGGGGTTTCTTACGTCACTTTTACGTAAGAAGTAGTAGATAATTTTTTACATAGGAGTGACGTTACGCAAAATTTCAACACACTGTGTCGTCTTCAATATATGGGTACGTGCCAAAAAAAAAATCGGGTCCAATTATTTTTGGTAATCTCAGTTAGATTATTTCACATTTATGTTCACCGACCAAATATATTTTTTGGCAGAAATAATGCAGGCTCAGCTCAAATTGCAACTATCACAAGCAAGCATGCTTCGTAGTCGGCAAAACAGAACGGTGCAAACTTTTTGCAATTTAATTTATTATTGTTTCAAACCCAGCTTATTTATTCCCAGATACCCAAGCCCTGAGAAACTGTATGACCGATGAGAAGACAAGCACACTCTTACCGGCGCCGATACTATTCAGTACTCACGAGATACAAACCAACATGGAAACTTGCAATACGGGGGTCACCACCGTTGCACAAAATGTCATAATATGCAATAACACAGGTAAGCAATATCCATTAATAAAATTTGATGGATAACCTATACTTTTGATATTTTTATCGAAAGATTCGAGATAATTTGAATTCATCAACTGAAGTATCGAAACTTTTAAGTGACTATTCGTTCAGAATAGACCCTAAAAAGTATGGGTTGCAATGCAATTTAAAATTGGTTTCTATGAGTTTGTTGCCCGAAAATTTTTAAATTATCTCGAATTCGACGATTCGGGCTTTTAGCAATTCTCCAGTAACATCTATGTTTGTTTATGTTACAGAAACAAATTTGAAGTTCCCAATGTTTGGCAGCAACTCTTCGGCAACAATGCCTTCAGGCTCCGATATAACTTATTACCGACCGGTCGCTGGCTCAGGTGAGATTTAAAAGAAGATAATAATATCATCATTCTCTTGCCCTTATCCCAATTTATTTGGGGTCGACGCAACATGCCTTTTTCTTCCAAACAAAAAAAAAGAGTGACTACAGAGATGACGATTAATAGAGGACTATTAATCGTCATCTCTATAGTCACCCTCTTTTTACCAATATTCTCTTTCACACAGTCCAACCATCGTTTCTTTGGCCTTCCTCTACTCTTATAGCCATCCACATCCATACACAAGACTTTCCTCACGACATTTTCTTCATTCCTCCGCATCACATGCCCATACCATGACAACCGATTTCCACACAACTTTTCAGTCAGCTGTGCCACGTTCAGACTTCCTCTTACATAATTCCTAATTTCTATCCATGCGCGTAACACCACACATCGTTCTAGCAGAAAATAATAATATACAGTAACATAATGAGCCTTATATTATTCCCACTGCTGGGACTCAGGCCTTTTCTTTAGGAGAGAGAATGGGCCGTAATCCACCACGTGGGCCCAGTGCAGTTGGTGGATGTCACATGTCTTCGAATTTTTGTATAAAGTGGCCCCGACACGTTCAATTGCGATTGTCAGTGTGCTACGTTATTAACAATTGCAATTGAAGTGCATCAATGGCACCTTCAATTATCAATTGTTTGCGCTAACTCTGGACGATCGCGATATAAATTCCCAATCCTTGATATTACGTGAGCTATCCGCCATGTTTGTTTTCACTGCTTTCAGAGGCGCGAATGACGGAAACGATTGTCAATGACTCAGTTAAGGCCCTTCTCGCGGTCCAGTGGCGCCCTCATTGAATAAAAAATCGTAGCATAGCACAGAAAATAAATATTAAAAAATCCAACTTCACGTTTGTTACAAAGAGGATAAAGAATTTTTACGTTGTTAAAACAGGTCTCAAAATGATTCGTATCCAAAGTAGTAGGCAAAAGTGTCAGAAACGGCCGTTTTTGGCACTTTTGCCTACTACTTTGGATATGAATCATTTTGAGACCTGTGTGTTTGTTTTTATAATAAAGAATAATGGCAGCAGCAGCTTCAATGGCTCTGTCAATGAGCATCTTCAATAGCTCTGTCAATAAGCATCAATCAAATTTTTCATCAATTGCTTTCAATCACGTAACTGTGATTGACAATCCCTTCAATTGTACTCGTAAACGATCAATCGCAATTGACAATGACGTAAAATTGACAATCGCAAATGAACGTTTCGGGGCCGCTTAAGACATTTTTAGTTTCCTCATGATATTTTCCTTCACCGTTATGAGAGCAGTGGTGATGACATTAATTACACAAAGTAACGTGCTAGCCTGGGTTTGAACCTACAACTTACCTATAAGTCGGGGGCGTTACCACTTACCACTGGGCCACCACTGCTCTTATATACACTACTTTGTCGCTAATCCACTACTCGCAAATCTAACATGTAAGTACTATAATCCTTCATTTTTTTGTAATCCAGGGTATAAGCTATCTACATACCAAATTTCATCCAAATCGGTCCAGCCGTTTGAGCGTGAAAAAATAACAAACATACAAACGCCTTTATTATATAACGTGGCTCTATAATGGTGACACACGCAGTGGAACACACGGGTAGGGCTAGTGCCCATTAATCATGTAAATTATGATAGGTTAAAATAATACGAATATTAAAAAAAAATCAAACAAACTAAATAGTAATACAAACTTTTTTACAAAAAAAATAGTACCGACTTACAAAAAACATGCAAAATAACTTTATTTCGGAAGTCGGTGTTTCTGTGTTTGTTTATTCGTTTTTTGTATTTTTTTTTTGTAAAAAACTTTGTAGTTTGAAAAAAAAAAATATTTTTCAATTTTCGAATTATTTTAACCTATCATAATTTATATAATTAATGTTCACTAACCCTACCCATGTGTTAAATTAATGTCACCATTGTAGCGCCACGTTGTATAAGTCTGATTAAATGGACTCAAAAAATGCATTGTCATGTGATCATGGCCAAAATTAACGCAAGATAAACTAAGTTTTCAAGAACTTATTTTCTAGAAATTAAAATTCATTCTCACTCTTTCAAAAAACTCGTTTATAAATACTATACTAAACTTGTTACTTTCTACATTATATGCACTAACATTATTCATTATGCTTGTTCGTAAACACTATAATCTACGAAATTTTTGGTGGCCAACTAGCCAGCGACCACGTCCACTCTATTATTAAAAACTCAGTAATTTGTTATGGTGTTTAATAAATTTCACATATAAAGCCCCTGGAAATTTTGAAAAATCACAAGCTGTTTCCTCTGTGAAAAATTTTAGTTTCCTAAAGTTCCTTCCTTGGTTGAGCGTTGATGTGTCCGTCAGTTATTAAGTCGGAATGTTTTTATTTTCAGATATAACACACCTTATTAGTGAATCGAGAACTCACCAAGCAATGTATCCTATTTTTAGGAAATACTACTCCAATGCATCATCACAGAATAGAGACAGAAGTCATTTAGGTAAATAATAGACACTTAATTTAACATAACCCAAGAAGCTTTTGACCCCACGGTTTGGAAGAATCAGGCACAAAATCAACCTGCCAACAGCTATTTTTATAATGTCGTCAACGGTGTTCTGAGATGCCCGCTCGGCGTACAGAGTTTTTTGGCCAAAGTTGGATATGCAAGTCATATATCAGAGCAGCAAAACCGCCATGAGGAGCCAAGAAATGCAGTTGCTGTGGCTGAGATCGACTAGATGGCATTATCATGATCATTATCATTAGTAGCTATTGTTTTGGACCACTTTCAGAGCTAAAATTGGAATATAACGAATCAAAATTTCTAGAAATTTCATAAATTGCCTACTGGGCGACCTTTGACCGTTTAAGTCAACATTGAGTTGATCATTATAAATTATTTAGGTACATACGACAAACTCACCTTCCACATGACACAGGTCCTCACCGAACACGGCTGATTCGGACGGTTCCTGTGTCGGATAAGGCGGGAGGAAACGCCCGGGTGTCACAATTGTGCGGATCGCCCAAAGGACACGATAGAGCAAATGGTGGAGATCTGCCCCGCTCAGGCAGAGCACCGCCGTGTCCTCGTGGATGTGATAGGCGGCAGCGACCTCTCGCGCCCGGTCCTGGTTCAGGCCATGGTACGGAGCTAGAGAGAATGAGAAGCAGTCTCCTCATTCTTCGAAACAGTAATGCTCGCGAAGGAGAAGGTGGAACGGGTGAGGGAGACTCAACGGAGTGACCCTCACGCCTCCAGCAACAGCTGCCGCAGGAGACGCCCTGGGCGTCAGGGGTCGCGAGACGATCTCCGGCGACGATCTCCGGCCACCGTAGACGTGGGCCTGCGGACAGCGAGTAATGGGTAGCTCGCCGTCCGATCAGCACCAGGCCCGAGAGTCGACGGCGCGTAGTGTTCCACGCGCGCTTCGAAGAGATTTTTTTTTTTATTTGGGACATGCCCGCTTCACTATTCCCAAACCACTGTAACTTCTGTAAACCAGAATCAACAGTGGCTACCACCAGAAAAAACGCCGGGGCAATGAAGCTCGACGAGTCCCAGAGAAATGATTAAACGCAACGAAATTAATCAGAAAAGACAGCGGGAGGAGTAAGAAAAATATAATTTCCACTTCCCTCCTAATCAAGCGGGAGACAGAACAAAACTAGGCCATTAGGCACAAAGGGGTTTTTTACAACTGTGGTAAGCCCTGTTGCCAAGCACCACGGTTAAAAGCACTAATATTAATGGGTCCTAAAATTGTGAGCTGTTCCACTTGATTCCAATAATAGGTATGGCAAAAACGCTTGAACGCACGGAAATTCGTTCTAGTTTCCACAAGGTCCGTGTAATAGACAACTCCAGACGTAGGCTGAATACTATCCAACATAATATTGCGTTCAGTATGCCAAAGAGTACACTCCATAGGATATGATGTGCGGATTGTTCGTATTCGCAATCAGGTGTAGAACATTGACATAAAGGTGAGGCAACAAGCTTGAAGAAAAATAATTTACCCTTAAAGTTGCCATGACCTGTGAGAAATTGGGCAACACAGTGATCCACCTCCAGCCATGTCTTATCCAGCCGTTCGCGAACCGATGGGAAGAACTGGTGGAGGTGTCTGCCTTTGATGGAACTTGCCCACCTACATTGCCATTCGGATGAAAGGTCCTCCCAAACGTCAGTTTGAGGTTTAAGTAAACTAGAAATCTTGGCACGATCATGTTAAGGTAAATAGTTTGGGTCCGTAGTCTTTCGTGCAGAATAGTACATTGCAGCACGTCGCTGCACCTCAAGATCGACTGGAAGTAGGTACACCTGCAAGTACCGGTAAGGCTTCAGTGCTAACCGTCCTATACGCTTTACATAGGAAAATCAAAGCTAAACGTTGACTTTGTAGCAATTTACGTCGTACCCGCCCCAATGGTGGCCTGTCAGCCCAAACAGGTGCCCCGTAGCACATACAACCCAGGTAAGTAGCCCCATAGATCGTTTTTAACGTTAGGAATGATAGGCCCCAGGAAGCCTCGTCAACGCATAGAAGTTCCTTTTAGCTTTTTCACCTACTGTTTTTACATACTCAATAAAGGGAAAGTTATTTTCTAATATCATACCGAGGTAGCATACGGACTGTTTTTTTTTTAACGGGAACATTATTAAACCTTAACTAGGCCAAGACTTAAGGTTACCTTTCAACATAAGTTGATAGGTTTTATGCGGTGCGAAGTTAAGACGGTTCCGATCACCCCACTGAGATATTAAACGAAGGCCAAACTCTCAAGGCCAGCCCGAGTACTTGGCTGAATGATCAGCAGCCGATCGTCCGCATACCCGGTTAATGAGCAACCGCAAAGATGCCGAATCGCGAGAAAATCATCGTACCCCAAATTCCATACGTACGGGCCTATCACTGAGCCCTAAGGACATCCCATGGTTAGAGATTTCGTCACAGAATGCTGTCCAAGTTTGAGTTTTGCGGAACCATTAAAAATGTACGAGTGAACAAGAGTATAAATAGCTTCGCTTCGAAGAGATGTCAGCAAATCAAAACGGGTGCCGTCATGGCCAATGTATGCATGCCAAGGGGTCGCGGATAAATTCGTAACAGAGTTACCGCACCCCTGGGCACTGAGACAAGGAATGAACAGGGGTGGGTTTTAGTCTGCAAAAGTCTGACACGCCCTCCCGCTCCACCCAGAGCGGGAGAAGTCATCGGGTGACTTCCCAACTCACGAAAAAAGTACATACGACAAATTACGCGACCCAAAGACATAAAATCTGGTGGCACTTTTTTTTTAGAATCTAAAAATAATCACCTGATTGAAATACAGAACTGCCCATTTTTCAATGGGTAAATTTTCTTGGTTACCCTCGGTTTGTACAAGTTGTAGGTCGTGAGTTCAAACACAGGCAGGTGCTTTAAATAAATAAATAAATTCATTTATTAATTCAGGTAACTAATTATACACCCATTGCCAGTACACAAATAAACAATATCAAACATCTACTTAGTTAAAATTGCACCCTAAATTAAAACCACATAAAAAATAAAACATTAAAATTACATAAAATCATTCAAATCAACATAAAATTTTCAGACACTAAACTTCAAAATAAATTAAATCAAATTAAATTAAATCAAATCAAATCATACAAACTAAATCAAAGGTCAGAACGTCAATAAAAATAAAGTAAATAAAAATCAATTATAAATGAATCATAGAAATTAATATAAATTAAATCATTGAAATAACTTTGCTTTGTGTAAATTATTTCATCATCACTGCTCTCAAAACGGTGAAGGAAAAATATCGAGAGGAAACCGGCATGTCCTAGAACCAAAAATTGGAAGACATGTGACATCCACCAATTTGCATTGGGCCCGCGTGGTGGATTACCGCCCACACCCTCTCACAGAGAGGAGGCCTGTGCCCCAGCAGTGGGGGCATTGAAAGTTGATGTCCCTCGGTCTGGAGTGAACGGATGGTTATTTCAGAATTGTTCTAACTAAAACCCTCCAGTTCCTCTACGAGTTGAGTGCCTGGGAGATATCGCGCACACCTCAAATGGTATCGAGCCGCAATATCAACAGAGCCAACGACCGCACACTCATCCATGCAGGGAGTACGTGGAACAATCCATGCCGCTACATACCTTCTCCTCAATACTCACTACACCTCCACGTCATCTTGGAATGCGAAGCCATAGCTTCCTAACGTACTTAAAATCTTGGAACAGTAAGGTCACTTCGCGTGGCGTGTTCCAGCTTCTGTAGCTGGAACAGGCTACGCGGAGGCTATTGGGCTGGCTTTTAGCAAGGATCTCCACTCACAATAGACCGATATTAACTTTAAGTAAGGAAAATTGAGTTACTTATATGTCTACCTATTACTCACTACATCTACATTTATCTTTCAAAACCACCTTCTCCTAAAGTTACAGACTCTGCAACTCAAAGGTCACCTGGAGACTCCTTAGAAACAGTAGCGATGGGCGTGTCCACATCTAACTCACTGTTTGCTGAGCAAACTACCAGCATTTCTACTGACGCTATAAACGGTAACTACCAGTGTATTTAACCTTTTTTATTGAAGAAGCTGTCAGACAAAAACGTATTGTATTAACAAATTAATGGTAGTAGATAAAGTCCAGATGATAGAAGTCAGCATCTACCCTTGAGTTTTCATATAGGTACTGGAAATTGAAATAAACTCTCCAAGTGTCATTACTACAAATTTTCTGCATTATTTTTTTTATTTAGCGTATTTTATTTTTGTATATATGAACGTATTTAGGTTAAGATTTTGATTTTAATGTAGGTATAGTTAGTTGAGTATTTTATAAATATGTAAATTAAAGTTATGTTGCCCTTCTAGATATTAAACCAGAACGACCAAATGCCAATTACATTTAATCATACACATTAAGACACATAACAAATTATATAAAGCATATCAAGATTAAAATGTTGTAGTAAGCAATATTATACCTAAGCCTTTCACTCAGTCTTCTCGCAAATCGTCAGACATTCAGACAGTGCCTCTAATCCAGGTTTGGACTCCGTTTATCGTGAGCCCGTTTATCATTCGGGGAATGGATGACATACGTCATGCAACCGTACTAAGACAACTAGGTGCCATAAATAACAAAATTAGCCAAAAAAGTAGCTGAATAATCCCGTGTCCGATTGGCCCTTTATAGATTTTAATACTAACTGAATTTTCAGGTTTCGCTCAAACAATGCGTGCAGTGAACGCAGATGTTCAACGTTTTGATATGGCTTGTCAAGTCAACGAGTTCCAGACGATACTGGTAGAAGGTATAAGCTTTCATATTATAAATGCTACATGTATCTCTATTTGTTTGTTAGCCACCAACCTGCCTTGGCGTCTTTTTCTTCTTTTCGTGCCGATTTTGACTAATGTTGTTCGACCTATATGTAGCCACCTGGAGAGCTTTTTCATTGGCTTCGTTTAAATCATTCATGGTGCCTAGCCTGTTTAGGGTTCCGTACCCCTAGGGTAACCAACGGGACTCTATTACTGAGCCTCCGCTGTCCGTCCGTCTGTTAGCGGGCTGTATCTCACGATCCATAATCGGAAGACAGTTGAAATTTTCACAGAATGTGTATTTCTGTTGCCGCTATAACAACAAATAATAGTAATAAATTACAAATGAAAGGGAGCTCTACTCTACTCTCTACTAGAAACTTGTTTTTATTTTCGTCTTTTTTTGCTCGATCTTAATACTGGCCACAAGTAGACGCGTATAATCTTGTACGATGGTACGGAACCCGATGCGCGAGTCCGACTTGCACTTGGCCGGTTTTTCCCTACTATATTGGAGTTCGTACCGGTACCGGTATTTTAAAAGGAGCAACTGCCTATTTAACTTCCACATTCCACAACCCAGTAACTCGGTAACATGATACCCCTTGGCAAGACTGGTGTCAGATTTCCTGCCTTCCGACTGACCGTAACGACTGTCAGAGATCTACAAATGACAGCCGGGACCAACAGCCTTGCTTTCCGAGGCAGGGAGAAATTTTGCTTTGTTAAGATGGTCACCCATCTAAGACTGACCTTGGCAAGCGTTGCTTACTCTTGTAGGTCGACCTGCGCGGCTGTTATTATTTAGACACGAGCTCCTCAGACAATAAAAATAATAAAGACATAAAACAGAAAAAAAACGTTAAGTAGAAAAAATAGTTTTGTGTCAATTTAACTTCGTCTTCGTCTTTGACATAACTTCGTCTTCGATCATCATCATACTCCTGCCTTTCTCCTACTTTATTTGGGGTCGGGGCATCTAATCTTTTTCTTCCAAACCTCTTTTACCTGTCATCTCAGAATTCACTTCCTTCTAAGCATATATCTTTGAAAAAATCCATTTTTTTTTTGTGCTTCTATTATCCCCAATGCTCCTTGTTTCACTTCCTTTTAACTTAATTTTAGATATTGCATATTAATATTGATAAGGTATTACTGTACTGCATTAGGCAGAGTTGGCCCCTTTGCATCAGGTAAACCATCTACCAGTTTCGTCAATAACTTAACGACACCAGAGTCACCAAGGTTTTTCAGATTCATAACGTAGTTTTTTTTTAATAGAAACAGAAACACAAATGACACCCTTGACTGCAGCTAGCGTGGTATCGACTGGTGTCTCACCTTCCAAAAAAGAACAGGAAGAAGTCTTTTTGACAGGTAAGATGCATACCTCTCTCTTTGACTCTTTCTCTATCTCTGTCTAGAACTGCTTTATCTATAACGACGCTATGATTATGAATCGATCCTTAGTTGTTGTTGTTGTAGTTGTTACAGATTTCATACTTATTATTATTAAGCCTTTATTGCTGAAGAACTAAACACAAGTATAATCTAACAGTATCAAAAAAACTTAAATGTAACACATCGGGTTTTCCGGTTTAGTAATCAGCGTGTCCTGTGACACATAGGCCTCTTCCAGCTGTTTCCACTCATTACTATCTCTAGCTTTTCTAGACCAGGTAGCGCCTCCAGTTTTTCTTATGTCGTCTATCCATCTCTTTGCCTGTCTTCCCCTTTTCCTTTTGCCATCACGTGGTTTCCACTCTGTTATAATTTTTGTCCATTTTAACTTACTATCTCTCGTCATGTGTCCTGTAGATTTCATACTTAATCTAACTCAATTATTTTTTATGTTTCGAGATTTTGTCAGAGACGTCATTTCGGTAAATTCAGCAATAATTTTGTTGCAGAATGTATTCTTATGACTGCGGAAAACGAGAATTTGGGCATCCAGACACTACCGTCTCTACCGAAGCTGGCGTTTACGGGTAGGTCAATGTTGTGTAACGGCCCTATTGAATTTATAATTCGAAATAATTTGCATCTACCGACACCAACTGAAGTATCGACTTAAGCGTTGTGTATTAAAATGATCCTTAAAAAAGCATGGGTTGCAATTGCAATATAACTTGGACCCTGTCTTGTAGGTATGACATTGAGTGGGTTGTTCCAAAATTTGACAATTGTTTCGAATTGTTAATGAAAATATGTATAGAACAGAGGCTCTACCTCACACGACGACACCTTGACTGCTTCTGACAGTTTCTGTAAATCATTTAAAGATACCGCAAACAAATACTGCAGTTTCAAGCAGAAAAGTGGACAGAGTTGATTCTTTGGAAATATACTTATTTTGTCAAGTTATTATGCGAATATTACATGTTTAACAGCTGTTTTTTTCTTATATCAGAGTTGAAAAAAAAACTGTTAATTGGTACATTCACCATTTGACAGGTTGCCAATGAATTCAAAAGAGTAGCTTTGTATATTATTAATTTTCTTTTTTCAGGTACAAAGATAATGTCTATATCATCAACAGAGCTGTCTAATATTACACCCTTATCAAATAGAGGTAAAATAATTATTGCTTTGCCTTTGATTTCAAATACTTGTTTACAAACCTCGGCTGTGAGCATCTAAAAACAATCTTCTAAAAGACTTAGCCATATTACCTTTCTATTATCGTTTACGCTAACGCTTAGTACAAAATGTATGGCAATGACATTACCTGCGTAGATAAGTGTCACGTGACTTATCGCAGGTAATATCATTGCCATACATTTTGTGGCAGTAATATGGCTAGGGGAGCTGTTGTAGAAATAGCAACTAGATTATTTTCGTTTTCAAGGTCTTACAGGACATACGAACGAGATGCTTAGAGGGAAAGTCAGACTCTTTGCCAGTTCATTCGTTCTTTCGTTTGTGTTCTATATTACATATAAAGCTTCCACCTTTAAAGCACTTTTGCTTTGAATGCCTGAGCAGCGGTGGTCCAGTGGTAACGACCCTGACTTACGAGTTTACGTTGTGGGTTCAAACCTAAGCAGGTGCTTAACTTTGTGTTAAGCACATGCCTATTTATTTCTTCATCAGTGCTTTCAAAATGGTGAAGGAAAACTTCGTAGGGAAACCACCATGTCCTAGAACCAAAAATTCGAAGACATGTGATATCCACCAACCCGCATTGGGCCCGAGTGTAGATTACGGCCTAATCCCTCTCCTAGAGCGGAGGCTTGAGTGAGATGAGAGAGCAGTGGGAAATTTATATAGGCTGATTATGTTTATGCTTATATATGCTTGTCCAAGAATGAAATGGCATCTCAATCGTTCGTCGACCTCGTCCACCAGGCGAGACCGAGATCAAGAGCGGGCTCATTAGTACATACTGTTGTCAGCATTACCTGACCCACCCTAAAATCAAACGACTTTGAACCCTTTGCTTGTAACATTAAGGTTTATTTAATTTATATGAGCTTATCCGACAAGTGCTCGAGCACTCGATGAACAAAAATACAATAATAACACAGACACGCAAATTTGATCTTTAACACGTAACGTTAAGGTAAACCCACCCAACAAAGTCGGAGCCACCGGCATTATATATGTTTTTGTTAAGCTGTTTTGATCATTATCTCGTTAACATTAAAGTTGAAAAGCTTTTAAGTCACACTACATAATTACAACCCAATCTTTAATTTCGCGTATTCTCAACAAGTTCTTGTGGCTTAGCGGTTTGATGCTGGATTGACGACGAACAGCATGTGGGTTCGAAAACACAGTCCACCTATACATCAGTTTCTTTTTTAATTTGTTTTCATTTCTACAATATTGCTTGCAATATTAAAGAACGACCAATATGATTTTCGCCTAATAACGTATCTTGTAAACGGGTGGGTAATTTAAAAAACTTTAAGTTCACAGAATTTATATTTATCAAGAATGTTTGAATACGAAGTAAAACATATTTACTTCGTAAGGTAGATCATAAATTCATCTAAGTAACAAAATTTACACTACGCCTAATAGCAGTGACTGCGCTCACACATTTGTAAATCGTTTAACTCGTTAAGTATTTTTAAGCAATTTGCTGTAATATAGCATCATGTCGCAACTTGACGACTATACCAAACATAAAATAATATTTTTACATGAGCAGAATGTTGGAATTAGAGAGATTGGTCGCCGACTTAATATAGCAGTATGTGTTTTTTTATACCTATTTTATTTTATTGATTGTGATGAATGACCGCGTAGTTGGCTATTTTACCATTACATTCACTCCTTACAGGTTACATACACGGTTCCAAAAATGTTTATTTTTGTTTTAGAGAAATACGGTCAGGCTATGGCTAAGACGTTATGGAGACAATGGAAATATTCAGCGGATTCGTCCAGGAGCAAAAGCCATTAAGTATAATCCCGAATTTGAACGCCACCGGGCTATTGTTTCAAGCCACGTTGAAAATCCATTTTTGCCCATTCGTGCAACCGCAATAAACCACAATATTTCAGTGGAAACAGTGAGAAGACATTTACACGTTGCTGGGATAAAGAATTATAAACCGACACAGAAAATTGCATTGACACCTGCTCATCATGCAGAAAGGGTCCGTTTTGCCCAGGAATATTTAAATTTTAATTGGGAAGAAAATGTTGTGATCTTCACTGATGAAAAATCATTTAAATCGGACAAAGATGGACGTAAAATCTTATGGCGGAGGAAAGGAGAACGTTACAACGAGAAGTGCTTGCTACCTTGTAGAACCAGCGGTAGAATAACCCTGGGCTACTGGGGCTGGATGTCGTCCAAGGGACCTGGTGAATTGGTGGAAGTTGGTGGTAGGTTTAATAGCAGTTTTTATTTGGAGATTCTGCGTGACGTCATGCTGCCGACTGTGCGAATTGCCTATCCCAACGTCACATATTTATTTCATGCACGATAACTGCTCCATCCATCGTGCTGGCATTGTGCGGGAATGGTTAGCTGCTCAAGAAGGTGTGACAGTTATTAATTGGCCATCTAAAAGTCCTGATTTGAACCCTATAGAAAATCTATGGGGTCAAATGGTTTTAAATTGGGACACAACGGAAGTGCGAAACAAACACAACTTGGCTGAGGTCGTGACATCGACTTGGGAGCACATGAGAGGCAAAGATTTGTGTTGGAACATGGTGCGCGGTATGCGTAGCCGCTTACAACAAGTTATAGCAGGGGACGGTGCGCCATTCCGCTACTAGTTCATCTAGTAGGTATATTTAAACACACCATGTAAGTAAATGCTCAATGAATTGATTGTTCAACCATTAAAATGTTGCAGATTATGTGGTGATGTTATTGTTACAAACAGATTTTTTCTGTTTAAATAACATGTTTATTCACTACATATAGGCAGCTATAAAGTAAAGCATTTCACAGATGAATTCATTTTCTCGATAACAAACTTTTAAGTATAAGCATGCCTTTTTTAATGTTTATATGGCATACTAATATAAAAAGTATATTAATTTGGAAATATATGAGCATTTACTTACTTTATCTTACTTAAATGATTTAATGAAATAATAAACATTTTAAACTTGCAATATTTAGTTTTATTTCTATACAAACTGCCCGTTTAAAAAGTCAATACCCTACGTGGTCTATTAAAGAAATATAAAAAAGTGTAATAAAATATCTAAATTTAGGTTAAACTTGGTTACGAACGTAGATAACGATGAACATCGCACTACCTTAGTGACCACAAGACCAACACAACTCTTATAAGCCGCATTGAAATTTGATCTTAGTTGTAATGCTAGACGCAATATTCAAAAAAATTTGAACCATATAGTATACTATCATAAAGTTTATTCTTGCACAGCACGAGCAGCCATCTTCTCCTCGTGCAAATTATTTTGTATTTTAAATACCTAATCACTCCATAGTATAGCATTTGAATACCAGCTTTATAATGAATACGAATATTTATTTTTCAACTACCCACTTATTACAAGTTATGTGAAAATATTACCATTTTAAAAAGTTTATGTATACCTAGTTTGTAGTTCTTTACAATAATACAAGAAATAGTTTTGGAATATAAATTTTATATTGAAAGCAAAACAATATCTTTGTCGCAGGATTTGATCTCGAACCTCGTTTTTCTCAGTCTTAAAAACAGACCACGAGACCAGAATTACTTGAACTCAATCATTAAAATAAGCTATTACACTTATCATATTATAACAAATAGTTATAAAATATAACCTAATGCTAACGTTTTAAAGATCAAATTTGCGTGTCTATATTATTATTGTATTTGTTCATCAAATCCTCGAGCAGTTCTCTGATAAGCTCATATAAATTAAATAAACCTTAATGTTACATGCAGAGGGTCCAAAGTCGTTTGATTTTAGGGTGGGTCAGGTAATGCTGACAACAGTCTGTACTACTTCTTATAGCCTGTGGTGTCCCACTGCAGGGGATGAACCTTCCTAATCATTTTCCACTCTATTATATTTAAAGCTGTCTCATTTGCAAATAAAAAAATCTATTAACGGCCCCGCGCACATCAGTCCCCGTTGACAGTCGGCCATCGTGTAACTACAGACTTTATTTCCTCGGTGGCGCACATGTGTGCCGCTAGTTTGCCTTGCCAAAAACCCGATTCACGCGTTTTAAGCCGCTATTATCACTATAACCCAAGATCTTTAGACCTATGACAAGGTTCATACACCCGGAACCTGACAAAGTCTGTAGTTAGACAATGGCCGGCTGTCAACGGGGATTGACAGATGTTGACATTTGGCGCGCGTGGGCCTGAGGGGTTAAACCATACAACCTAAGGTATAGTTGATAACCAACGTCAGGCACTAGTTGTATGGCTTTCATACTGAACTGGACCTATTAGGCGCAGCAGTGAGGCAAGCTACGTTAATTTTTATTAACCGATTTATTTTTTCTCTTTTCGCTTGGCCTTGGTTGGGTGAAAAAAAGATTTTCCATTCATTTTTCTTTATATTTTTAAATAATTTGATTTAAAAATATAAAGAAAAATGAATGGAAAATCTTTTTGGGGTTGAATTTAAAAAAATTTAGACTCATACCTAATAATTTCATTAACAATATATCTGCCTAACAGATAAAAATTGCTTATTTTGTTTTCAACAGAAGATAGATCTCTGGGAAGCGATTATATCGTAGCTTCAAGTTCTAAGGCTGTAGGAAGCAACGAAGCTGTACAGCCTGTACCTAGAAATGAAACTGCTTGTTCAAAATGCTGCTGTGAGTCTGACGAAGCGAATACGATCAGCCCCTGCCAAGTCGTTTCGTGTGGTAAGATAATCCTATAACCATTGACTTATGTATTAACAGCAGAGCTCACCACGCATTTTACTGACGTAACTTGAGAGTGAGCTTCAAGCTTCATCTCATTCTTCGCTGGCTACGGTGCAACGACAGGTTTGACCGGGATTCCCTTTTCTTTTCGCACCTGTAGAGCAGCGCGGATTTGAGATTAGACCCAAAAATCTGGAGTTTAATCTGTCGGGTCCGTTTTCGCGATTGTGATACAGGTCTCAGCTGCATGAAGGTAGCTCGGGCTTTTGTCCTCTTCACTATCTCCAGTCTCTGACGCGATGCTCCTGAGGTTGGTTTATGGACGCGTTCCACTGCTTCGGTGCCAATTAGTAACGGTGAGAGATTCTTTTCACCAGTTCTCATTTTTTGGGTCTTTGGTCGCCCGACATTGGCCATCAAACTCAGCAGTACCGCCTTAGCCGCGCGTAGTAACCTTTGTAATCACACAAAGGTTTTTTTATTATAATTTCCTCTACATCTGTTAAAGAGACCCTTTTTAAAGTAAAAGCCAGGACTCATTACCATATTCGTTATAAAAACTTAAACCGCGACTACACAGGTAAGGCGAAAGCGATTTAAAGACATTATTTTTCTTGCGATATTATAACCCTATTAGTTATAAGCTTCTACTATAAAGAGTATATCTATCGACCATGTAGACCGCTTACTATGCTCCACATCCTACGCTGCTCTCTGTGGCCCAAAACCTGCAGCCAAAGCCCTCTGTGCTACCAACAATGACTCAGTGGAAGTGACGAAGTATTGGGGCAATAACATTTAATAGTATACCGTCGCACCAGCGCGCAGCGAAACGATGATATACGGTAGGTATGAGGCAACGGACGCGTCTTACAAGTTGTAGGTCGTCTTCAAACCCAGACAGGCGCTTTATTTTGAACCCCCGACGCAAAAGAATTGTGTTACAAGTTTGACCGCTATGTGTGTGTGTCTGTCTGTCTGTGGAATCGTAGCTCTTAAAAGGGTGAACCGATTTGAATGTGTTTTTTTATTTGAAAGTAGGTTGTATAGCGATGGTTCTTAGATTATTAGAGTTCTTGTTTTATCAATATTGGTTTAGCCGTTTCAAGGTCATCTTTGGGTTTGTTAAGTGTTCGCTTTTGTTTTGCACGTTGGGGTTTTTTTTTTAATTTTTACTGTGAAAATTAGTTTCAATATATAATGATATAAAAACGGTGAAGTAAAAAATATCGTGAGGAAATGGGATGTCCTAGAAGTAAAACTTCGAAGACATGTGACAGCCACCAACACGCATTAGGCCCGGGTGGTGGATTACGGCCCACACCCTCTCACAGAGAGGAGACTAATGTTTCAGCAGTGGGAACTTTACACACTGGTTATGCTATGCCACCAACACGTAGGAGAAGAACTACAGGGTTGAGTTAATTTATCCGCTGTTGCCTTCCAGTATGCAAGCGGCTTTAAGTACCTACATAAGTATAATATGATAATATAATGCCACTGTTCCAGTTTCGTACTTTAGGAAGGGCCAAATTAAATGCACAAAAAATGTGTGCCAAAAAAACGCCTAAAAACCAACAGGGTTTATCTGCCGAATAAAATATTTAAATAAGCTTGAAACTAAGGCATACTTATTATAAAATTAGTTATATACCCGCCCCAGTTTCGCACGGATACAAATTATCGCCTAAACCTTCGTCATGAATCACTCTGTCTATTAGTGAAAACCCTTTCAGTAGGTTTTAGGGTTCCGTAGTCAACAGGGAACCCTTATAGTTTCGCCATGTCCGTCTGTCCCTCCGCAGCTTAGCTCAGAAACTCTTTGTACTAGAAAGCTAAACTTTGACACGGATATACCTATTAAGGGTCTACTACTGGCCAACTGGCGCCCTCATTGAATAAAAAATCATAACATAGCAAAGTAGTAGGCAAAAGTACCAAAAGCGGCCGTTTCTAACACTTGCCTACTACTTTGGATACAAAACATTTTGAGACCTGTTTTAACAACGTAAAAATACTTTATCCTATTTGTAACAAACGTGACGTTGGATTCTTTAATATTTATTTTCTATGCTATGCTACGATTTTTTATTCAATGAGGGCGCCACTTGGCCGGAAAAAAAATAAAAAAATGAATATTTTCAAAAAAGTCGACTGTAAAAACAGTTGGTGGCATGAAATCAATATTGAACTAAAATAACTGCCACCAACTGCATCAGACTGCTTGAAAAGTAACTTGTTTGGGATCTTTTTAGTTTTGTTTTTTACAGTCGGGTTTTTTGAAATTATTTATTTTTTTATTGATTTTTATATTTGATCAATTTGTATCCGGCATCGCATACCGCAGCATTATGCGTCCCGACAAAGAAACCAAAACTTTTGAAATTATTCAATTTTTTTTTCTAATTTACTTGGTGACGGCGATGTATTCTTCTTCCATACTTCTTTATTAATTATCATCTGAGTAGACCTCCTTTATAACACGCTTTTTAGCTTCACCAGTAACTATGTAAAAAAAACTTAGAAGTTAAATTTGTCCCACTTCCCGGTTTCCGAATGAGCTGCAATTTTGCCTACGTGTTTAGTTTGGATGACAACGTATGGTTAGCTTAGTAACAATAAACTTAATATAAAAAAACGGACGGGCAGACGGGTCTTTGGTAAACTCTCGCTCTCACGCTGAAAGCCAGCGTTGTGGATTCGTGCCTGGGTGCATGGGCCGCTGCAATAAGCTGAGCGTTAGCCGTTTCGCGTGGCAGTGGCGCATATTTCCGTCTAGGATATATTTTGTATTCATTCTGTTCTTATGTAACTAAATGTATGTGCGTCGCTTTCACGTGAATAAACTGTTTTTCTTTCGTTCCGTCTTCTTTCTTAACTCCCAAAGATGGCGGACTAGTTATTACAAGCTTTTATTTAACTTGCACTGTTCGTATACAACGTTGATGTGACAGAGGGGCATTAAATTAAACTACGTATACTATACGTGTTTAGTATTAATTCGATACGGTATAAAAATAAAAATAATAATAAATGAGGTTTTTTTTTTTCAAACAAACTAAATAGCTTACAATTCAGAGTAAAACGCAACCACCCTTTATACCATACTTTATACCCATTATCCTTGTTTGCATTGCCATCTTATAGCGAAAATGTACTTGTGACTTGCGTGAGAACGGCAACAACGCGTCGTATCGTAGGTTATACTCAGATTTATCGTTTTAAGGTGCATGACCTGTGCGTATAGACATAATCAGCTGTTAGGAAAGATACATCGTGTTCAAACGAGGCCAAAACTTAAAAAATCGTTTGTGACTAAACTACTGCTCCGATTTAATTGATTTTTGGTACAGAGCTTGAAAATAGTACCTAGTATAGGCAGTTTAAAGGAAAGCCCCTCTGTCGTATCAACTTTGTATATGTTTGTAAGTTGTCCATCAAAATTTGCAAACAATTTTTCGACCATTTCTTGGTGTCCGAATGTTTGTAAGTTGTCCGTCAAAATTTGCAAACTATTTTTTGACCATTTGTTGGTGTCCGAATGTTTGTAAGTTGTCCGTCAAAATTTGCAAACTATTTTTCGACCATTTGTTGGTGTCCGAATGTTTGTAAGTTGTCCGTCAAAATTTGCAAACTATTTTTCGACCATTTGTTGGTATCCGAATGTTTGTAAGTTGTGCGTCAAAATTTGCAAACTATTTTTCGACCATTTGTTCGTATCCGATTTTTAACCGACTTCAAAAAGAAGGTTATGAATTTGGATATTTGTATTTTTTTTATATGTATTTTCGGGCATAACTCCGTCATCTATTGACGGATTTGCAAAATTCTTTTTTCGTTCGAAAGGGGTTCGTTTCGAAATAGTCTCATTTAAATTCCATATAGATTTGATGATGCGTTTCGGAGACAGATAACGGAACTCTTCAAAAATTGACAGCAAATCAACCGCGATTGCTGCTATCGTATGTCTATGAATTGTTAACACAGTTTAATGGGGAACCACAACTAAAAAGTGAATAATAAAAAAAGTTTTTTACAAAAAAATAGAACCGACTTCCAAAAAAAGTGCAAAATAACTTTAATTTCGAAAGTCGGTGTCAAAAAACGAAGACTCAAAACCAGGAACACCGGTTCTATTTTTTTGTAAAAAAGTTTTTAACTGCATATACACCTTTAGTTCTGGTGACAATGCATTTTTATGATATCTTTTTTAACCGACGAAAAAAAGGAGGAGGTTCTCAATTCGACCGTATATATTTTTTTTTTCTTTTTTTTTTTGTGTATCAGCCCTCACTCCGTCATTTATTAACTATAAACTTATTTTTATGCATTCCCATGATATGGGTAAAATACGTAAAATAACGTCATTCAAAAGTATGTTTTAGATACATTATACCATAATAATTATCAAGCCATAAATTAATTATCTATCATCCAAGGTGAGTGATTTATTTGTCTCAATTGATTTTTGGCTACATAGCCCACAAAACCACACACAAATTTTGACGTTTTTCAGTGACTTTCATACATATTTCACACAAATTAGTAGACTCCCCTTCGTTAATTGATATCACATTTTAATTCAAGTCCTCTTTTTAACCGACTTCGAAAAAGGAGGATTCTATGTTCGACTGTGTATGTTTTTTTTTATGTATGTTCACCGATTTCTCTGTCATTTGTGGACCAATTTTCAAAATTCTTTTTTTTTCCGAAAGAATATACTTCCGAGGTGGTCCCATATAAGTTTTATAAAAATTGCTTCAGCAGTTTTTGAAAAACTGAACAAAAAAGAAAAATATGTATAACTAGATAACGTTTTGGTTTTCTCCAATTACGAGTATGTTTAAATTCCACGTTCCATGTTATTGAGGTTTTCAGTTCTGGGGTATAACAACTAAAAACAGAAAAATAAAAAACATTTTTACATAAAAAAAACAGCCGACTTCCAAAAAAGAAAATAAGTAGGTACACTAAAAATTTAAAAATAATTTTAATTTCGGAAGTCGGTGTCAAATAACGAAGAAATAAAATACAAACTCCGACTGCCAAAATTAAAGTTATTTTTAAATTTTTGGTGTATTTTCTTTTTTGGAAGTCGGTTGTTTTTTTTTGTAAAAATGTTTATTTTAACTACGACGAATCCTACTATATCACACTAACATTATAAGGGCGACAGTTGTAAGTGTGTGTGTTTGTATGTTTGTTACTTGCTCACGCTCACACGGCCGGACCGATTTAGATGAAATTTAGCTTATACCCAGGATTGACATATAGGCTACCTTTTATCCCGGCATACACGGGTGAAACCGCGGGGCGCAGATAGTAATTTAAAAAATGCGAAAGTTTGGATGGATGGATAAATGTTTGTTACTCAGTAACGCCAGAAGAACAGAACGGATCTGGTCGAAATTTGGCACAGAGATAGATTATAGGCTGGAATATCACATATATTATGCCATAATATATTATATACTTATTTTTTATCAATGATAGGCTCGCGTCTCACATGATGGTAAGCGATTCTCGAGCCCTGCCCTGTTTTAGGCCATGGTACGGAGCGAGAGGGAATGGGAAGCCGTCTCTTCCTTTTGCGAAGCAGTAATGCTCGCGAAGGCAGAGGCGGGACGCGTGAGGGAGACTCAACAACGGAGTCGCCCTCACGCTCTCAGCAGCAGCCGCCCTCACGGTCTCAGCAGCAGCCGCCTCAGGAGACGCCTGGGACTTCCGGCGTCGCGAGACGATCTCCGGCCACCGTAGACCCGGGCCTGCGGACGGCGAGTAATGGATAGCTCGCCGTCCGATCAGCACCAGGCCCGAGAGTCGACGGCGCATAGTGTTCCACGCGCGCCTCAAAGAGTTGTCAGCAATAGGGACGGGGCCCGTCATGACCGATGCCTGCCCAGGGGTTGAGGATAAATTCGAAACAGAGTTACCTCGCCCCTGGGCACTCGAGGCAGGAAGGAGCAGGGGTGGGTTTTAGTCAGTAAGAGTCTGACACCCCTCCCGCTCCACCCAGAGCGGGAGTAGTCATTGGATGATTCCCACCCCAAAAAAAAATGTATGATGGTAAGCGATGATGATTTATAATAGGGGAAGTAGTAATTCCACACGGGCGAAGCCGCCGCAGAATCTAGTTTATCGATAAAACTGATAAAAACATTTTCACCAAAAATAAAAATTTAGGAAAACTAATTTCTCTTTAAATATTATCTCCGCGGAATAATTTCATGTCAGATTGATATAGCCTTCTCGTCTGCCTAACTCATTTTAACAGCATTTCGGATTCATGAAAATTTTCCTGAAATTCTTTTAACGTTCCTATCTCGTTTACGAGTATAAGGCTGTTCAACAAATATTGTAATTAAGATCTATTGATTTTGGTAAATTGCTGCGTGGGTACTGAAATTCTGTTTTTAATAGCATATCTTTCATGTTTACTAATACGTCACTACATATTAAAAAAAAACAGTCCTCCTCCGCGTCTGTCTGTTCGCGATAAACTCAAAAACTACTGAATGGATTTTCATGCGGTTTTCATCAATAGACAGATTTATTCATGAGGAAGGCTTAGGGTGTATATTTTGTACCCGTGCAAAGCTTGGGATGGGTCGCTAGTTATTTTTATGTTTATGATTTTAATACAATCAAAGTTAAACCACAGTTTGAATCCGAAACAACGGGGTTAAACGGAATATAAACAAGTAAAAGTTTGTTAACTGTGGTTTAAATTTTACTAATAGCGAAATGTTTGTATTTTACAATAAATAAAAGAAAGCCTCGCAGCATATTGCATCCAGAGCTAAGGCTTAAATGGCATTTTCTTAATTAAGGCCCTTCTCACGGTCCAGTGGCGCCCTCATTGAAGACACTTTTGCCTACTACTTTGGATACGAAACATTTTGAGACCTGTTTTAACAACGTAAAAATTCTTTATTCTCTTTGTAACAAACGTGAAGTTGGATTTTTTAATATTTATTTTCTGTGCTATGCTACGATTTTTTATTCAATGAGGGCGCCACTGGACCGTGAGAAGGGCCTTAACAGCAAAGTTAAATTTTATAGCAACCACTACTAAAATATTTTTACGAATTATTTTTATAAATTTTTCTTTCAAATCAAATCAAACAAAAAATGTTTATTTGTTGGAATATATATTGTACAATAGATGTTACAATATTGGTTCCAGCATATCCTGCCAACCTCCCCGCTGGCGTCAGCGTAGTGTGCTACGCTGACGACACGCTGGTCTTAGCGCAGGGGAGGTCGCACGAGGCGGCGGCCGAACTTATGACACGCGGGGTTGCGACAGTCATAGAGAGGATCCGGCAACTGGGACTCGAGGTGGCATTGCACAAGTCCGAGGCCATGTGTTTTCATGGTCGTCGGAACGCGCCACCTGCGGGTTCCCAGATCACGGTAGGAGGGGTTCGCATCGGCGTCGAGGGTACGATGAAGTACCTGGGACTCGTCCTCGACAGCCGGTGGAACTTTGTCGAACATTTTCGACGTTTGGCTCCCAGATTGGACAGGGCCGGGGCCGCCTTGAAGCGGCTCCTACCCAATCTGAGGGGGCCAAATGCCTCCTGCCGGAGGCTCTACGCGGGGATCGTGCGGTCCATGGCCCTCTACGGGGCACCGGTGTGGGCGCGTTCGTTGAGGCAGCGATCAGCTCGCCTGATGAACGCGTCCCAGAGGGTCATGGCGATCCGTATCATCCGCGGATACCGCACGATCTCCCGTGAGGCGGCGAGCCTCCTTGCCGGACTGTCACCGTGGGATCTGGAGGCAAAAATCCTCGCGCACCTGTACGAGTGGCGCGAGGAGGCCAAACGCCGGGGCGAAACTCCGCTGCCGCGACAACTCGCGGCTCGGCGGACCGAGCTCCGGCAGGATCTCATGGTGACATGGAGAGAGCGACTGTCGCAACCCAGCGCTGGGCACGCCACCATCGAGGCGGTAGTGCCCCTCTTTGAGGAGTGGCTGGAGAGGCGTCACGGCGCCCTCACCTTCCGCCTGACGCAGGTGCTCACCGGACACGGCTGTTTCGGGAGGTACCTGTGTCGGATCAGGGCGGAGGTGACCCCTGAGTGTTTCCACTGCGAGGATCGCCCAGAGGACACGGTGGAGCATACGGTGGAGGTTTGCCCCGCTTGGGCAGAGCACCGCCGTGTCCTCGTGGATGCGATAGGCGACAGCGACCTCTCGCGCCGTGACCTGGTTCAGGCCATGGTACGGAGCGAGAGGGAATGGGAGGCCGTCTCCTCCTTCTGCGAAGCAGTAATGCTCGCGAAGAGGGAGGCGGCACACGTTAGGGAGGCTCAGCAACGGCCGAGTCGCCCTAGCGCCCCCAGCCGCGACCGCCGCAGGAGACGCCAGGGGCCGCGAGACGATCTCCGGCCACCGTAGACCCGGGCCTGCGGACGGCGAGTAGTGGGTAACTCGCCGTCCGATCAGCACCAGGCCCGAGAGTCGACGGCGCGTAGTGTTCCACGCGCGCCTCAAAGAGTTGTCAGCCAAAGGAAGGGGCCTGCCACGGCCGGTGCCTGCCCGGGGGTGGAGGATAAATTCGAAAGAGTTACCTCGCCCCCGGGCACTCGAGGCAGGGAGGAACAGGGGTGGGTTTTAGTCAGTAAGAGTCTGACACACCCTTCCGCTCCACCCTAGAGCGGAAGAAGTCATTGGATGATTTCCCACCCCCCAAAAAAAAAAAAAAAAGCATATCCTGCCATAATATGGCATACAAATATTTCTATAAAAAACAGAGCTTTAAATTACTAACCTAATTATGAAATTAACTTAGTATGAATTTATAACAGTTTATTAATAAATATTGAATTAATAGAAATTTTATTGTAGTAATAATAATGATTAATAATGAATTATGTAGTTGCATGCGGTAGAATAAGGGCTATTTTTATTTTATTACCTTTATATTTAACGACTTATCCTACAAAAATTCATTCGACTTATCTTTTTCAAATTTCAAAACAGGCACAGACACGACTGTGGCTACTTTCAACTACGCCAGATCTACTTCAGCAAGAGAGCTGGACTCCTATTACGAAACAGGTAAAATGCATTTTTTTTGTTTTTTTTTTTTTTGTTGGTGATAATAAAAACATCAAATAACTTCTCTCGCTCTGGGCAGAGCGGAAGGGCGTGTCAGACTCTTAGACTTTTTGTCACTGTCACCTACTGTCACCCACGATGCGCCCACTTGAAATGTCACTGGGCAACAAAACGCGCTCATTCTTGAAATGGATTTCGTACAGATTGCTGTAATAAGTGCTCTTGAAATAAGAAGAAGAAAAATGAAACGAAAAAAACGCTACTGGGTGCATCCCATACACACTGAGAGTTGCTTTCAAGGAAAATTTTAAACTTGATATTCTAAACTACGTCAGTATCCTTCAAAATTAAGTCGCCTAGGAATTATTTAACACCGTATTGTCACGTCACTATGATCACCGCACTTCCATGTATCGTCATAGCAATCGACTGGGTAACAAAAAGTCACCGTGACAAAAATAACAAGTCAGTGGCTAGCCTTTCCCGGGCCTGCTGACGGCAGCATCAGGCCCTAGAGTTGACGGCACGTGGTATTCCACGCGCGCCTCAAAGAGTTGTCAGCAATAATGACGGGGCCCGTCATGGCCGATGCCTGCCCAGGGGTTGTGGATAAATTCGAAACAGAGTTACCGCGCCCCTGGGAACTCAGGGCAGGGAAGGAACAGGTTAGGTGGGTTTTAGTCAGTAAGAGTCTGGCATGCCCTCCCGCTCCACCCTAGAGCGGGAGATGTCATTGGATGATATCCCAACCCCAAAAAAAAAAAAAAAGCGTCTAGCCTTCTGACTAAAACCTACCCGTATTCCCTTCTGTTGCCTGTGCATTCTAGGGCCACGGTGACTGTTGCAAATACTCCCGTGACCCTGGTTAAGATGTGCCTTTAAACCAAACTCTTTTGAACCGTCTTCAAAACCAGGAGAAAGTTTTCAATTTCTCAGTCTTTTTTTTTGTGTGTTGTTACCTCAGAACATTTGAACTGGTGAACCGATTTTGATGATTCTTTTTTATTTCAAAACTGGTGCTTCTCATGCCTTGCATTTCATTTAAATTTTATGAAGATCTGATGAAGAACTTCGGAGATACACAATGGAACTCTTCAATAAATGAAAGCAAACCTTCCGGAATTTCTGAAATCGCATAATATCTGTTTATTGTTAACACCACTTCATAACGTAACATGACGCTAATACGCTCTGAAGGGGTACACTACACAGATTTGTACAGTTCACCCTGATACACCCTAATTTCAATAATTATGTTCAAATTTTATATTTTTGGAGCTATCAATCCGGGCATAACTTTCGGGTACAACAAATAAAAAGTGAAAAATAAAATACTTGTTACAAAAAAATACAACAGACTTCTATATATTATACGAGTATGTCAAATAGCGAAGAAACAAAACTGGAAACACCGTCTGCCGAAATTAAAGTTATTTTGCATTTTTTAGTATTATTATTTTTTTATTAGTGTTATTTATGGAAGTCCAACCGACTTCCATAAATAACACTATTTTTTTTTGTAAAAAGTTTTTTATGTTGTCTAAACTGCATTTTGACCGGCTGTCTTACCCTGCTTCAGTACAATAGTAGAGTTCTAGAGTCTGTGTACTAAAGTAATTTGTTTTTACAGAAGTGATATTGAACAATTTGATCAAAAAGGCGTTAATTGGCTCTAACTTCGGGTCCCATGATACACACTTCTCTGAAAAATTGCATAGTAGCATCAGTAAGTAAATATTATTCATTTTGCATTCACTGATAGATCCTCGGTTATTTTTAACCACAGAGCAAGGAAGCTTATAAACGACAACAACTTATTTATAAATGACTGTTTGTTTGTTTGTCCTCTATGGTTTCCGAAACCATTGATCAGATTGTGATGAAACTTTGGTAGGGTGTGCTTGGGATGCCCGCAAGGATACCAGGCCCAAAAAATCTACACAAATAAAAAAGACGTGGCATTGCAACGCATGCCACGTGGTGCAGCTAGTTACTAATAAAATTCTCAGCAGCAAAAGTGTGTTGGGCACAAAACTTTTTCTGTACGGACCTCTGAGGTCTTCTGATACGGACCACTTCCAAAGCCGTCAGTTTGATACGTCATTTGTTTCGTCGAGTATTGCAAGTAAAAGGTGACACAAGGCGGTCCATCGTCTCAAGGGTAGCATCACTGAGATGTAACTCACTCTGTAAGGACGGCAAAATGTCAGTGCGCAAGAAATATAGAGCACACAGGTGATGGCACAATATCTTTGGGGAACGACAAATACAACTTAAGTACGATCTCACGGTGACACGCTTGATCTATAATTATAGAATGTGTTGACAATATTGCCTCTAAGAACGGCCGCCGAGGGTACTTATGTGCTCTGTATTTTTATTGTGCTTTATCACTTCTAAGTTTCCTCAAAGAACAGCAATGTCCCAAATATATAGACTGAGTTGCTTCGTCAATATACTAACTCTTTTTAACCGACTTCCAAAAGAAGGTAGTTCTCAATTCATCTATTTTTATTGTATGTTTGTTACGCGATTTCTCCGCCACTTGCTAATAGATTTCGTTTGGTAGGCCATACTTCAGAGATGGTCCCATATAAATTTTATCAAAATTGATTCAGTACTTTTTGAAAAAATCAACATAAACAAACAATATGTATACACAGGTGACGTTTCGGTTGTCTCCAATAATGCTCTAATTTCATGGGGTTATTCATATGGCCATAACTTTATTATTAAGGTTTAGTTCTGGGGTACAACAACTAAAAAGTGTAAAATTTAAAAACTTTTTTATAAAAAATGCCAAATAACGAAGAAACAAAATACAAACACCGACTTCCAAAATACAAACACCGACTTCCAAAATGAAATTTATTTTGCAATTTTTAGGAATCAGTTGTATTTTTTATAAAAAAGTTTTTTTATTAATCGTGACGTACCTGTAGATAATGCAATTCAGCGTGCGTAATGTAACTCATAACTCATTGAAATCCATACTTATCGATATACGAGTATTTATTTATTTATTAGTATGTGAAGGAAAAACTTTCCGACTCCTTTTTATGAAAATTACGAAATTACGCGGACGGAGGAGAATGAAATTTGGCACAGTTAAAGTTTATATGGAGAAGGAGTGTAGTATGCTAATATTTTTTATAAAATATGCAGTATAAATAAAATAAATTAATAAAAAGAACACTACACACACTACCATGCCTTTGAAACGTATCTTTTGTTTATGGTTTGCGACAAAAAAACTTTAATGGTCGAATTTCGATCACCGAGCGACCACTAGTACCTATTAATAAAGGCGAAAGTAACTTTGTATGACTGTGTGTTATTTCTCGTTGTATTCGTCTTCACGTCTTCGGCTGACTGGATTCGGATGAAACATGACGCACGGGTAGTTCATGCCCTGGATTAGGACATAAGATTACTTTTTATCACGATACTAAGTGGTACACAAAAAATGCAACATATTCACTGATATTTTCAGAAAGCCGTCATAACGTGATATACGTCAGTACCAGCACTAATACCCTAGTCGGACTGGAAACCAAATCCATAGGACAAACTGCGTCAGAAATGAGCAAGCTAATCGGCATGAATAAGACAGATGAGGAGATACAGTACATTGAACAACAACTAGAGAAACCAGGTCTGTATTTGTTCTTGTCCCTTATTTTGGTTTTTAGCCAGGGTTACTTCAAAAGTGTAGTGATGGCCCAGTAGAACAGTGGTGGCCCAGTAATAACGGCCCCAACTTACGAGTTTTACCTCGTTGGTTTGAGCCAGGCAGGCTCTTTACTTTGTGTAATTTATTTCATCAACACAGCTCTCAAAACGGTGAAGGAAAACATCATAAGGAAACCGGCATGTCCTAGAATCAAAAACTAACGCTAAACGCTAAACGCACTCCAGGTGTATTTACTAACTCAGTTGACATCAATTTGATAGGCACTATTCAGTACATTGCTCGGTGGACATCGATTTTAACACACTACGGTTTTCCTATACGTCAAAGCAGCAATGTACGGCAAAGTGCCTTTGATAGACACTTTGTCGTACATTGCTGATTGATGTCAACTGAGTTAGCGAATACGCCTGCTGGCCCCGCGTGGTGGATTACAGCCTACACCTTCTCCCACAGAGAAGACCTGAGTCCCAGTAGTGGGAACATTATTAACAAGGCTAATTATACTTTATGCTACTTCAAAAGTGAAAACAGATTTAACCTATATGCTAGATCTACGGCTCCTATTTATTTATTTATTTCTGCCGAAAGACGTACACTCTTAGACTTCAAGCGTTGGCACAATGACTGGTCCTGTTTTCATATCTAGCGGATTGCCGCAACCAGGGTAATGTTACCAGGTCCTATTTCCACCTTGTGGGAAACCTTTATATTAGGGTCATTTTTAGATAATCCTATTACTAAATATATTAGTTATCGCATATTATGATACCATGTAGCGACATCTATGACGCCGCACACGAACTAAAATAACAAAATCCTACATCGTGCATGCAGAGTTCTCCGCGCGATTTGAACATATACAACAGTCCGAAATCAACCATCGGGCAGTTGCCCAGACCAGACACAACACCCGTCTGGTCGGAGGATCCTCCCTTTTCAATTAAGGTTTTTGGGACTTTACACCCTGTTTGGCCTATCTGTATGGTATACAGGATATCACAGCCGAGACGGTAGCAAAGGTCCTCCTTAGCGGGAAGATATCCCGTTTTGGCTGCCCGACGAACGTCATTACAGACCGTGGGGGGCAATTTGAATCAGCCTTGATTTGCCACTTATCGCAAATAGCTGGTTTTCAACATAAAAGGACGACGGCTTATCATCCAGCCACTAATGGGCTCGTGGAGAGGTGGCTGATAGCAGCTGGATCGCGTCCCTTCCCCTAGTATTATTAGGTGTACGTAGTACCTTCAAAGAAGACCTTAAGTCAACGCCAGCTGAACTGATGTATGGTGAATCACTACGTTTACGAGGAGACTTTCTCAGCCCAGAGGACCAAGGAGACCCTGACGTCACCAGTTACATCGCGCGCCTACAGAGCTTCGCAAATAATTTGCAACCTACTCCAGCGTCACGTCATGGTGGACGTGGCTCACCTTTCGTTTTTAAGGATGTGGCCACTTCTTCACACGTCTTCCTTCGTGATGACACTGTGGCCGGATCGTTGAAACCTGCCTACACTGGTGCTTATGAGGTCATACAACGAGGAGACAAAGCATTCAAGCTAATGGTGAAAGGTAAGATGGTCACCGTATCGATCGACAGAATAAAACCTGCCTACATACTGCGTGATCCAGACACCACAACAAACCCAAGTCAGTCCTCACTACCTCACACTACTACTCACACACACACACACCCCAATCACAAACTGGTGACCCTCGACTATGAACGTGAGCGCAGCCTTCGTCATGACGTCATCACCTCTAAACTGGTGACCCTCGAGCATGAACGTCAGCGCAGCCTTCGTGCAGCTACTTCAGCGTGACGTCATCATCATCGCTTCCTTTAAGCTCTTGAGCAACGAGTCATACAGCCAGCCAGTACCAACGGCTTCTACGGGTATCCTGACCACCAGCATGCAGCGGACGCGCATTCCTGGTCAGCATCCGCAGCCTCTTTCAACACCTTCAACCTCATCAGCGATCTTGGCGCAGCGAACAGCACCTACGGCCAGCTGAAGAACCTCTCCTGGTCGACGCCAGCAGTCAAGCCACTACGTCGCACAGCACCGCTCCGATCCACTGGAGCCCACAGCACCACTCCGACTCACTGGAGCCTGCAGCATCATCCCGACTCACTGGGACATCATCACCCCGACTCACTGGGGCATCATCCCGACTAACTGGGACATCATCACCCCGACTAACTGGGGCATCATCCCGACTCACTGGGACATCATCACCCCGACTCACTGGGGCATCATCCCGACTCACTGGGACAGCTACACCCCGACTCACTGGGGCATCACCGCAGACAGTTCCGATTCACCGTGAACTATGCGGCTCTTCTGGAACTGGAACCAACCTTCCACTGGCCCGGCAAGCATCACAAGATGTATGGACGACTCATCAAGAAACATCGATCTCCGATCTCCGGAGGGAAGTGATGTGGCAACATCTATGACGCCGCACACGAACTAAAATAACAATATCCTACATCGTGCAAGCAGAGTTCTCCGTGCGATTTGAACATATACAACAGTCCGAAATCAACCATCGGGCAGTTGCCCAGACCAGATACAACACCGTCGGAGGTTCGTCCCTTTTCAATGGAGGTTTGTGGGACTTTACACCCTGTTTCGCCTACCTCCAAAACCATACCTATTACTGGGTATTAGTCAAATATTAGTGAACCGATTCAATATTAGCTGCTCAATCTATTGTTGATAACTGCGTAATATCCCCACAATAATTATTATGAAGTACAAGATTCTCGTGAATATCCAAAATAAATAGTGAAACTATGTATTACTGAAGTGAAACGTTGAATAAACTTTCCTTCATATATTAACAGCCTTTGGAACTGTCAACGTTGATTATGTTGGCGTATTTAAAAAGTTAATCACGACGTGTAATCCTAATACCTAATATCATAGCGAAGTGAGTCGCCTCGCTATTACGCGTCCCTATTATTTCACTAATACCTGGTAACCTATTACTCTATATTCGCTTGTTGTAGTTTTACCGCTACCCTGTGAAAACAGAGTAAGTATTCTTAGATATTCTTCTACACTAAATTTATTTTAAGTTTTTTTTTTTTAAGTTATCAAAAACATGCAAAATGTTCGTGCTTTCTGTCAGATCACGAATGGTCACGTTATCAGGCAGTTTAGCAGCTATCTGGTATGCATTTCTGGTAATCAGGATCACGGATTACGAAAAGCAAAATGGTATTGTGCCTTAAGACACTAGTCGTAAAGGCCTTTCTTTCTTCCTTTGAACAATGTTTCTTCAAAACAAACATGCATTCTCGTAACCAGGTACTAACATCGGTTGTAAATAACTCTTTCTTTACGAATGTTCGTAAAGTTAAATATAAACAGCTTGTTATTCCGAGGCTAACCCTCTGCACGCCATACCATGTGACATGTCATAAATATGTGTATTTGTGTAATCCATTTTGTTTGTCATTTTAAGTGTGTCAAGGGTGTATGGGGTTCAGATTTGTAAGGACGTAATCATATCGGTTGTATATATGAAGGGGTAAATTTTGAGTATGAGATCGTATGAAAGGCTCCAAAAAATAAGCATGAAGCTACAGAAAAAATATTGTTAATTTTGACTATATTTCTGAGAACTTGGTTTTTTCCGATACACGTTTATATACAGGTTGTAAGGGGAACGCTTCCGAAGCCAGAACGTAGATTATATATTTATAACCTAAATTTAAACGATATACAAAATACCAGTAACCTTTCGTTTTACGTCGGCGTCGCGTAGACGTGGGATCGTTGGCCGTGCGGCTTTCGACGAGCGCGCTCGCACTTTGAACTTGAAGTAATGCGCGAGCGTCAGCTAATATTTTATGAATACATTGCATGTTAATGTTGTAAAGAAAAAAAGTGTCTTTAATCGCAAATAACGGTGTCATTTAACTGTTCAAATGCTAAATGCAAAAAAAAAATAGGTTAAATTGTATTTTTTTTTTCAGATTTTTTGATAGTATCCTATCAAGAATCACTAGCTTTATCACCTAGCTCCGTTTTCGGAAGCGATTCCCTTACACCCTATACATGACAGAAATGATCGTCGAACGTCTTACCTATAACGTAGACCTTTCAAAAGGTTTTCCCGTATTACTAGACAACGTACGTCAGCATAATTTATAAAAAAATAATGTTTCGAATCTTAATGCAATCTTAATCTTTATTATTTTAAATTTTTAATAACTCGTGTCAATTTTGAGTAGATCGATAAAATGTTTCTTATTTTGCAATACATTGCAAACATTGTGTCGTCGCGCATTTTTTTCTGCAGCTTTTATATGCAGTTCAAGAGCGACCGCGCTTTTTTGCAAAAAACGAAGAAATAAAATGCAAACACCGACTTCCGAAATTAAAGTAGGTTTTTAATTTTTAGTTTATTTTCTTATTTGGAAGTCGGTTGTTTTTTTTGTAAAAAAGTTTTTTTTTTCTGCAGCTTTTCTATGCAGTCCAATAGTGACCGCGCTTTAGGTTAAGTCACGCCCTTGAATAAGATCCTAAACCATTTTAAAGTACTAAAATACACGTGGTCAAAATAAATGCATGTATCATATGCTATTAAGGTGACGTATAATAACCTCATCCCATTCTTCACAGAACTCATAATTTCAAAATTCAATATACGTTTTATCGTCATTTACGAGTATAAGTGTGAAAGATTTAATTTTGATCTTTCCAAACATAGCTATTGGTCAGTACCAATGTACCGTGTAACGTAATTACATTTTCTCAAACGTTCAATTCTTATAGTCACTTTTTTGTATCCCAGAATGATATATTTATTTTGTCAGCATTCGCGGCCAATACATGTATTGGGCGGAACGACGAAATACCTACTCGGTTGATAGATCGACTCAACTTGATTTATAGTGTTTCTTGCTAGTGACATTCAATCAATAAAATGGCGACCTTAACCGCCAGATTAGACCCCAGTTTAGCGTCACGTTAACCTATAGTAAACGGTCGTTTTGACACATTGATGGCACGGTTGGCGTAGTGGTTGAGCGTTCGACTGCTGCGCTGCGTGTCGCGGGTTCGATCCCCGCACGGAACAAATATTTGTATGGCCTACAGTAGTTACATAGTTGTTCCGGGTCTAGGTGTCTTGTGTATATGAATTTAATTGTTTGTGAACGCACCCACTATACAGGAGTAATGCCTAGGGTGGAGCAAAGTTTAAAAAAAAATGTGGTTTAGGAAAAGTGGGCTTTTTAGGGCGTCAGCTCTGTTATTAATTAATATGTTGTATCTCTTATCCTGCCCTCTATGCGTGTGACTGTGTGTGCTGTGTGTGTATGTGTGCGATAAGACCGCCCATCGTACACTTGTTTAGTAAATGTTTGTCCTGTCCTCATTATGAGGTGTAGGTACAATAAAGTACATAATGAATGAATTAATGAACATGGAACCCTAGCGACCTATACGCTGTCACAGCTCTGTTTGATGCCGTGAAAGTGTCAAACATTTAGCCCAAAAAAATATAAATGACGAAGAATTCCTGTAAAATGGGGTAAATAGAAACAAAACTTTGAAGGGGCTTTTCACGTTATTTAGAAATTGTTTCTAGCATTTAAGTACTCAGATTTATTCATGAATTGTTATGAAAACTAAATCGATTGTTTGCTAGGAACAAATATTAAGGTATCAAAAGGAAAATCCTAATCAAAGTGTTGTGTTTCTATCCACCCCATTTTTTTTGTTGGGGTAGGAAATCATCCAATGACCTCCCGCTCTGGGTGGAGCGGGATGACGTGACAGACTTTTACTGACTAGAACCCACCCCTATTCCTTCAGTTGCCTGAGTGCCCAAGGGCGCAATAACTCTGTTTCGAATTTATCCACGAACCCCGGGCAGGCATCGGCCCTGACGGGCCCCATCAGGTATTGCTGACATCTCTTAGAGGCACGCGTGGAACGCGCGCCGTCGACTCTCGGGCCTGGTGCTGATCGGACGGCGAGCTATCTATTACTCGCCGTCCGCAGGCCTGCGCCTACGGTGACCAGAGATCGTCGCGCGACCCGTGACGCCCAGGGTGACTGCTGCGGCGGCTGCTGCTGGGGGTGTGAGGGCGACTCTGTTGACGTCTGCCTCACCCGTTCGGCCTCCTCCTTCGCGAGCATTACTGCTTCGCAAAAGGAAAAGACTGCTTCCCATTCCCTCTCGCTCCGTACCATGGCCTGCATTCTTATTCACACCGTTTTACCGGTATGTAGGGACACAATGTAAGTACAAAAGGCACAACGCTTGATAAGCTAAAGTTTATGTTAGCGAGACGTATGATCGGTCGGCCAGTTACTGCGCACTGGTCGGCACGGAAGGTTGTATTTCTGGTATTTTCTCGTAATAAAAGTGAATATTATTAAGTTAACAAAACACTTTAATTATACGGCCTGTAACCTTCTATGACCAGACAAAGCAGTATTACTTAGGAGTTTACAAACCGCAACATACCAAACATGACTCCTAAAGGTATATTGTAATATCAATTATATCATTTATTTATTTTTATTTAATAGTCTCTTTTTACAACTTAATGCGTCTTATTTACGCCCGGGTACTGTAGAAATGGTTTCATAGTTATTTCGCTACTAGAGAATTATTTTTAATCTAAAATGGTAACTCTCTTCTATTTCTTATTTCTAGCAGATGATCGTGACCCCATTGTATCCATGTGCATGCTGAACCAGCTTGACAATAAGAATGAGACTTCTGCACAAACTGAAGGATTTCAACAATTCGAGGGTAAGTATCTTGCTTTAATCTAATACATAAAAATGTCGTGTCACGGTGTTTGTGGTTAATGAGACCATCACATAGCAAAGGTTATTAGAATATGAAATATCTATATTTTATTTGCAATGTCATACACTACTTTACTTAATCGGATCAAAAACAAAAATACCTCCAATCTGTATACTATGCGAAGAGACAAATCTTTTGTTAGAATTTGGAAATGTGCTATTTAACATAAAAACCCTCACGAAACCCATTTCAGAAAAAAAACACAAATAACCATAAAAATCACTGTAAATACACATACGATTCCATCACGCCATACATTTTTCCGCCCTTGCATTTTACGAGTACAAGCGGTGCTTGGTGATTTTTATCGGCATTTATTCCCAAAGCCCTTTACAATTGTGTTCAATGACATGGAAGCATTCCATTTGTATGGGAAATAACACGGTTGTGACGCTTACTTTTATCATTGCTATGCCGCTAAAATTGACAGTGTGTGTAAAATTGATAGATGTATTAGTGGTTTTAGAGATGAAGATTGGTATTTTCTTGGCCTGTGGCAGTTATTATAATAATAATAATCTGTGACTGACTAAGAAAATTTTCTCACTGATATTTTTATTTAATTTACTAATATTAAACCAAGAAAAATAACCAGGAAAAAATAATCATAATACATCACCACAACAATACGGAAACAAAATTGAAATAAAATGGTAATGAAAATGTAATGGACCGAAAATGCTGACAAGAAGCCGGGCACGTTTACCTACAAAATGCACAAGCAACATCTTCGGGTTCGTCGCTCAGCTCCGCCTCGCAGCCGCCGGGACCTACGCCAACCGTGAGTCCAGTGATTCTGGCCGCTGCAGTTGCGTCGAGCTCGAGCGACGAATACACCACTCCGCCGACGACACCACCACCTGCGCGTCGACGGGGAAGAGGCCGACCACCAGCCAGCTTGGAACCTCGAGGCCTGCCGGCTTTTGATAGGGCTCCCGCTGCCGGTGGAAGTGTGCAGCGCATGCCATGGACGCAAAACATTAACGAAAACGTCATGCGCTCATACTTTGGGGCTACAGAGGGGGGAAGTAACCTGACTGCGTACCGTGGTCGGATGCTCTCTCTGTTTCAGGTGCTTGAGCCAGCTGTCAACGTTTCGGCCCAACGACTGTCGGATCAGGTGTGGGTCATCCAGCGTAACCGTATGCTGGATGACGCCGTACTTGATCGACTACGCCTCGTATCACGGAGTAGCCGTGTCTCACGTGTTTCGCCACCGGCCGCGGTGCAACTGCAACCCAGTGTTTCACCGCGACCCGACCACGTTGGTGAGGTTGATGATGACGCGGCTATATCCGTGAGTACTCAATGCAATGAACGATGGAGGAGCGCTTTGGAGGATGCATTCCGGGAGTACTGCTCCACACCGCCTTTTCTTAGACCTCGTCTACCTCGTTTGCCCATGCATAAGAAAAATAAGGCGCTGGTGTGTGCTCTAGATTCGCAGCTATCAAATTGTTTTGATAGCAGAAAAGACCTTGCCGATACCAACTCAATCTTATACTGCACAGCTGCAGCGGCATGTCGTGTAGCTCACGTCAAGTTCACCAATTGTGACAGAGCTACACGACCTGCTGTACCAGCTTGGCAGTGTAGAATTGAGCGTCGTATCGGTGAGGATAGAACACTCATCGGCAAGCTTATCTGCTTAAGGGAGGGCAACACTCGCCCTAGGGTGATGCGTGCGTTCTCGGGGACTGATATTAGTTCCCGAGATTATCTGAGCAGCGTCACAGAGCGTATATTGACTTCCTGAAGCAGAAGGTCTATGCATGGGCAAACCGTATTCGTCGGTACAAGCGGCGAGTGGAGCGGTACACTCAGAATCGCACTTTCCAAAGCAACGAAAGGTGGGTTTATAGGGCTTGGGAGCGACCGGACCAAGGTGTATCTGATAGGCATCTACCGGATGATGACGCTATGAGTTCATTCTGGCGCAGCATCTGGTCGGTGCCTGTCAGGCACACCGAGGGTGATTGGACTCGAGAAGTCGAGCGTGCGTGCGACCTTATACCAGATATGGGGCAATTACCATCACCTCCCAAGATGTAGCTCGTGCAGTTGCTCCGTTGCCTAACTGGAAATCTCCAGGGCCGGACGGACTGCACAATTTCTGGATTAAATGGTTCCAAAGGTCGCACGCTCGCTTGGCAGCTCAGTTCCAGTCTGCCTTAGAGTCAGGGTCGCTGCCCCAGTTTCTTACGACAGGAATAACCCACCTGCTCCATAAATCAGGTAGTACTGCGGAACCTACGAATTATAGACCGATCACGTGTTTACCGACGGTCTATAAAGTTCTTACATCCATTCTGAGAGCTAAAATAAACATCCATATTGATTAAAATCGTATCATGTCAGCCTCCCAGACTGGATGTAGGAATGGGTCCCGTGGTACTAAGGAGCTGCTCCTCATCGATATTGCTATTAGCCAACAGGTTCGTCGTTCTCGAAGAGATCTGTCGACATATTGGATAGATTACAAGAAGGCCTATGACTCGGTGCCACATACATGGCTCATGAGGGTGCTGGAGATGTATAAAGTTGATGCAACTCGGCGCACCTTCCTGATGTCGTGTATGGGGCAGTGAAGTACAGTCCTTCACTGTTCAGGACGTCGGCAGACACAGGAGAACAGCGAACCGATAAGGATCGAGCGTGGCATATTCCAGGGCGACAGTCTGAGTCCACTGTGGCTTTGTCTGGCCCTCAACCCTATCAGTACACTACTGGAGGGTTCGGGACAAAGCTATCGGTTGAGAAGAGGTGGTCAGGTCATATCACACCTCCTTTAAATGGATGATCTGAAACTCTTTGCCCCCAACAACTTGCAACTGATGAAGCTACTGAAGGTAACAGAAACCTTCAGTAGCGCCATCAGGATGGAATTTGGTGTGGACAAATGTGCAGTCATGCATGTAAAGCGAGGCGAGATTATGGAATCCGTGGGCACTCAACTCTCGGATTCCATACACCTTAGATCCCTCTGCTCAACCGAAACCTACAAGTATTTGGGTATGTCGGAAGCGTTAGGCATCAATACTGCTGACGTGAAACAGTCATTGAGGGAGCGCTTCTTTGGCCGCCTGAATAAAGTACTAAATAGTCTTCTATCAAGCGGGAACAAGGTGCGCGCCTTCAACGGTTGGGTCATGGCGGTATTGATGTACTCCTTCGGCATACTCAAATGGACTCAGACCGAACTTGACGCCCTGGATAGGAAGGTCCGCACACTGCTGACCGCAAATCGGATGCATCACCCACGATCATCGGTGATGAGGCTGTATATCCCGCGGAAGTGTGGGGGTCGTGGCTTCTTAAATGCTAAAACCCTACACAACCGCGAGGTATGCAGCCTTAGGGAATACTTCCTCAAAGCTGACGTGGGTATGCATCGAGATGTGGTCGCTGTGGACAAGGGCCTCACCCCGCTCTCCTTAGCAAACGAGAACTGGCGTAAACTTAATGTACTGGATACTAATGATCGCAGGGAAGTATGGCAGAGCAAGGAGCTTCACGGACGCTTCTACCGGGTCCTACATGGACCCGATGTAGATCTCTTAGCGTCCGTATCCTGGCTGCGCTTGGGTGACCTATTCGGGGAAACTGAAGGTTTTGTCTGTGCGATTATGGATGAAGTTATGATGACGAATAACTACCGGAAATATATTGTGAAGGACGGTACGGTTGACATCTGTCGGGCAAGCCACCGGCCCGGGAAATCAATCCGACACATTATTTCTGGTTGTTCTCGTCTAGCTAATGGAGACTATTTGCATAGACACAACCTTGTAGCCAGGATTGTCCACCAGCAACTTGCTCTTAAATACAATCTTGTGGAATTTGAAGTACCGTACTATAGGTATGAGCCCGATCCAGTTCTCGAAAATAGCAATATCACGTTGTATTGGGATCGATCTATCATCACTGATAGGACTATTGTTGCCAATAAGCCTGACATAGTGGTGATAGATCGACAAGAGCGTCGCACAATGATCTCATGACGAGAACCTCGTGAAGGCTGAGAAAGATAAAAAAACAAAGTATCTTGATCTGGCTCGCGAGGTTGTCGACATGTGGGAGGTTGATACAGCAGTCATTGTGCCGATAGTCGTGACGGCCAATGGCTTAATAGCTAAGAGCCTCGACGAACACCTCAGGAGGCTCTCGGTGGGCAGCTGGATCAAGGGCTTGATCCAGAAGGCAGTACTCCTGGACACGGCGCGCATAGTTAAGAGGATCCTCTCTCAGGAGCCCTGACCACCGGTAGCTTGGACCCTATCCCAATACCGGTGGGATACTATTTTTTATATTTTTAAATGTTTTTATATTTTGATATTTTAATATTTATAAAATAAAAATAAATGTAAATTGTATGTATATATTATAAAATAAATGTAATATTAATAATAGGTTTTGTCTGTGCAATTATGGACGAATTTATCATGACGAAAAACTACCGGAGATTTATTGTGAAGGACGGCACGGTTGACATATGTCGGGCATGTCATCGTCCGGGAGAATCAATCCGCCACATAATCTCTGGTTGTCCTCGTCTAGCTAACGGAGAGTACTTGCATAGGCACAACCTTGTAGCCAGGATTATCCATCAGCAACTTGCTCTAAAATACTCTCTTGTGGAATCGGAAGTGCCGTACTACAGATATGCGCCCGACCCAGTTCTCGATAATGGTCATATCTCATTGTACTGGGATCGGTCCATCATCACTGACAGGACTATTGTAGCCAATAAGCCTGATATAGTGGTGGTGGACCGAATCGAGAGGCGTGCAATGATTGTTGACATTACTGTCCCACATGACGAGAACCTCGTGAAAGCCGAGAAAGATAAACAAATCAAGTATATTGACTTAGCTCGCGAGGTTGTCGACATGTGGGATGTGGACTCAGCGATCATTGTACCGATAGTCGTGTCAGCCAATGGCTTAATAGCCACGAGCCTCGACCAACACCTCAGGCGGCTCTCTTTAGGCGGCTGGATCAAGGGCTTCATTCAGAAAGCAGTACTTCTGGACACGGCTCGCATTCTCAGGCGGTTCCTCTCTCTGGAGCCCTGACCACCGGTAGCTTGGACCCTATTCCCGATACCGGTGCGATACTATTTTTTATATTTTTAAATGTTTTGTAGATCTTGTCTATTGAAATATTTAAAAATATAATTTACATGTTACTAAAAAAATAAACGGAATAATAATAATAACCTTTATTTGTACATTTACACTTGTAAAATTTAGAATACAGCTACAAAAACATAATGTTGTACATGGTGACAATCAAAACTCCAACTGCTGCCTCCTAAACTAGGCAAAAAGCCTGTGTTTTAGGAGCCAATGTTCCTCCAGGAATATCAATTATAAATAGACAACATTGCAAGTAAAATTAACATAACACAATACAATAGGTACATCATTTGAATAAATTATCATTATTAAATTTGAATAGTATAAGAAAAAAGAAAATTATTAAATAAGATTAGTAAATAAGTAATTAAATAATTATTAAATAACATTTAATCATAAAACACATTTTAGACACATACATGATTAACAGATTCAGTAGTAAACATTAAAATTTCTTTAAGAGTGACGATTGTAACAAGATTCTCAGAATCTTCGTAAGTTAACTTCTGCAACCATTTGGAACGTTTGATTTTTACTTCGTGTTTAGTGAAAGGATAGATGGAGATGACTTTATTTATTTTATTATAGAGTCGAGAGCTAGATGCCTCACACTGACGGCTGGCAAACTTGGAACGGCATTGTACTGTATCGCAAACGGGAAGACCTCTTGCGTCTTTTTAGCCTGACGGCGTCCAGGTGAAGCATGGAGTGTTTCCGTAGCACAGCACGAAGCACAAAGAGCTGTCTCACGGTCAAGACTTCGGCCTCAGAGTAAAGTTCCTTAGTCGGGAAATCCCTACGCTTAAAGTACATGACCGTCAAGATTGCCCTTTGCGCTCTTTCCACTTTAAGTAGCCAGGGTTTGTAGGTTCCACCCTAAACCGGTACACAGTACAATACGATCGACTGGCAAAGGATCCGATAAACCAGCATGGCTGTTTCAGAATCCGCGGAGTGCCTAAGCTCTTTAAATATGTAAATTAACTTTCTGATCCATGTGCAAAGAGCTTCGATGTGCGGTTGCCAGCTTAGTTTGGAATCAAGATGGACTCCCAAATATTTAATGTCTGGAACCAAGGATAGCGATGGACTGTTACAAATTGGGGAGTCACCTGAGCAAATATGGGCTTTAATCGATTCTGATCCCTGTGGAGGAGTTACAGTGTTAGGCAAGGAAAATCTTATGATTTTTGTTTTTGCTACGTTCATGGTTAGCAAATTTTCTGAGAGCCACTCCATCACAAAACGAAGTGATTGTTCCGCTCTCCTCCTTGCTCTGTCCTAGTCAGTGTCATAAACCACTAACGCAATATCGTCGGCTTAAGTAAATATGTCACAGTTGGGAATGTGAGCTCGACACAGGTCATTGATATAGAGAAGAAAATTATTTGAGTTGCACGATTTAATAAACCAATCTATGATTCTTTACATTATGACTCTTACTAACCTCCCACCGTAAAGGCAGAGGACATATGAGTGTGGAAAGGGAGGCTCTTACCCAGCAGTGTGGCCATAATGGGCTAATTACATATATAGGGTGACTGGTAATTAGTGACCGATACTTGATTGTACTTTTTTTTGTGTTGTGTAGAGAGAGAGAGAGATTGTGTGTAGAGCAGTGGTGGCCCAGTGGTATTCGCCGCGACTTACAAACCCAGGCAGGCACTTTACTTTGTGCAAATTATTTCATCACCACTGCTCTCAAAACGGTGAAGGAAAACATCGTGAGGAAACCGTCATATCCTAGAACCAACAATTCGAAGACATGTGACATCCACCAACCCGCACTGGGCACGCGTGGTGGATTACGGCCCACACCCTCTCACGGAGAGGAGGCCTGTGCCCCAGCAGTGAGGACAATAAAAGGCTGATGTTGATGTCTTGATTGTACTCATACTCTCAAACTTTCCCAAAGAAACATATAGTTAGATAACGGCGTCACACATCTAACAGCTGATAGGTTTAGGAAATTCGCGCGTGCGCGAATTTCATACGGCTTTTGTGTTATTGTGATAAAAATGAATGAGTATAAAAAAAATTCTTTGGAAAAGTTGTTTGTTATCATGAGTACAATCACGTGTTTAAGTATCGGTCACTAATTACCAGTCACCCTATATACAGACCTTGTATCTTGGTTTCAAAATCTAATATATAAAAATCTCGTGTCACGGTGTTTGTAGTTGCACTCCTCCGAAACGGCTCGACCGATTTTAATGTTTTTTTTTTTTGTATATTTGGTAGGTATAAGAATAAGTCGTAAAGTATGTTTTACCCTCCTACCCCCAACTCCCATTTTTTTTATCGCAGCACAAATTTTGCCGGGTCAGCTAAATATAATATTTTGTTATTAAAATTGGACTGAGTGACAGACAGTCGTATTCCTCCCTTTAAAAATCAGACTCTTGACGGAGTACAGCGTATGAACACCTGTCCTGTGATAGCAGTGGTGGCCCAGTGGTAACGGCCAGTGACTTACAAGTTGTAGGTCGTGAGTTCAAACCCAGGCAGGCACTTTACTTTGTGCAAATTATTTCATAATCACTGCTCTCAAAACGGTGAAGGAAAACATCGTGAGGAAACCGGCATGTCCTGGAACCAAAAATTCAAAGACATGTGACATCCACCAACCTGCATTGGGCCCGCATGGTGGATTACGGCCCATACCCCCTCACAGAGGAGGGCTGTGCCCCAGCAGTGGGGACATTAAAAGGCTGATGATAACAGAGTACAGCGTATGAACCTGTGAGTCCTGTGACTGTTTTGAAACTACTCTCGGCTGCAGATACGATTAGTTTGCTCTGCGTGCAACAGTATAGATGGTTTAGTAACCCATTATAATCACTTTTTTGTAAATATCAATTTAATCCGCAAATCATTTATCAAGTAACTCTTATTTTAGCCGATATCTTTCTGCTATTGCAATATCATCGCCTCTTCTTCAAACATACAGTCTTACATATAAAACTCGCTAGCCATTTATGCTTAGTTTAACTACGGATTAGCGGACTCTAAATTCAAGATAACATGGGTCTCACAGAGAGGAGGCCTATGCCCCAGCATTGGGAACACCTGTAGAGCCCGGAAACTCACTGGTGAGTTTCATTGACCGAAAACCGTTGAGCACTGAAACTCACCAGTGAGTTTTGCGATTCACTCGTTTATTACCTCTATTATTACCAAAACGCAATGTATTTTATGCTGTGGCAACATTACACGCTTGGCCATAGACATTATTGGTCGTCTCAGGTGCCCTCCGACAAAAATATTTGCATGTCATAACTGAGAAAAAATGTCAAACTGACACTTGAAATCCGGTTTGTCGTATGCGGGCGGGGCTTGAAGGATGTTTACGTTTGACGAATGGCGAGCTTCGGAGGATTTAAAATGCTGTTGATGATGATAGATACGCGCTTTATCCATCAAATTCAACTTTATACAGAACAAAACCTCCTATGAATGGCCAGTCAGTGGTTTACCACCCACAGCTACCCTTCTCACGGGTAGAATATGTTGAAATAATAACCTGCTAGATCTGCCTTACCATTTCCCAACTATCTTGGGGTCGGCTTCCAGTCTAATCGGATGCAGCTGAATACCAGTATTTTACATGGAGCGACTGCCTATCTGACCTCCACAACCCAGTTACTGGGTAATACGATACCCGTTGGTAAGACTGGATGTCAGACTTTCGGGCTTTGAAATAATAACCTGCCAATAATTTTAAAACTAAGCACACGGTTATTTTTTTATTAATACGACCCAATAAACTCTGCTTACGATCCTAAACTAACTTTTAAAAATGCTCTATCAGGAATACCGCACAAGAGTGCCTCGATGATGACGTCTGACTGTGGTCTGCCCGCGGCGATCCAAGTGCCGGCGATCCAAGTGCCGGCGATCCAAGTGCCGGCGATCCAAGTGCCGGCGATCCAAGTGCCGGCGATGTCAACAATGTCTGTCCAGCAAGATGGCTCCAGAAAGAGTGGTCAGTGTTACCAGGATTTATAGCTTTACTAGCGATCCGCCCTAGATTTTCTTCTACCATAAACTAATACATTCGTGCTGATTCTGTTGTGCACACACTAAACTTAATTTAGGATATTGCTATCTTATTGTCTCTAGTAAAACAAGAAAGAGGCGGACGTAAATTAGAGCTGTCAAATTTAGTTGATCTAATATTTCCATACAAATTAAGGGTACAGATAAAAAAATGTCGATTAAAAACACGGTGAAGCGCAAGGCGGAAACTAGTTTGACATCTTTAACTTAGATTATAGCTATAGGTGTCCTTTTCTCGAACTACCTTTTAGTTTTTTTTTTTTTTTTTTTTTTTTTTCGGCTGAGGGCCTAGGGCGACTCTGCTGTTGTTGAGTCTCCCTAACGTATGCCGCCTCTCTCTTCGCGAGCATTACTGCTTCGCAGACGGAGGAGACGGCTTCCCATTCCCTCTCGCTCCGTACCATGGCCTGAACCAGGACACGGCGCGAGAGGTCGCTGCCGCCTATCGCATCCACGAGAACACGGCGGTGCTCTGCCCAAGCGGGGCAAACCTCCACCGTATGCTCCACCGTGTCCTCTGGGTAGTAAAAGGGGTCGAACAAAAATTGCTATTGGGTTTTTCCATCAGGAATTACTCTGTTGCAGCCTAGAGTTTGAAAGGTGATGGAGTGACACCTCCGTGCCTCGAAAAGCACTTAAAGTTCTGGATCCTGCACCTAATCTCCTAATCTCCCCGGTCGTGTCGGATTGCAGTCCCATCGGACTATGAGAGTGAAGGAACACAAAGTGCACCTGTGTTTGCGCGCACGCTTCTGAACATGTAACAATAACCCTGTCCGATCCTAAAGGGTATTGTTTGGTATCGTACTGCGTACACATATATGTAACCATTTCATGGATATGATATTATTATTTTTCCCCAATGAAATAATGAATTCAAAGAAAAAAAGAAAAACTGATCAAATGCAACACTGATCGCTTGACAAAGTTCACCTACAGTTTCTTGTCAAAAAGCCACCTGAGCGAGACGGTATTTTTGATCATTTACTATGCGCCCTTGGATGCGTGCCACCAAAGCGAAAAGTGCCTACAGCCCGGCTAGTGCAGGGCGGTGGTACCCTTTGAAATAAAAATAAAATGATTTCGCCGGCCGGTGGAGTGTTGTCAAGTTGTGAAAATTTGCCATATTTAGTGTTAAATTTCACATGATTTATAAAAATAAAAAATCTATTACTTTTGGTTTTTATGAGTTACATTTTTTTATAACTTTTTCTAGTACGTATATCGGACAAGGTTTTTGTTACATGCTGTATGTCTCCTGCGTACTTGGCTAATTTCCGTTGAGGTTGGCCATCGTGATCAAAATTCTTTGAATAATTTGCTCCTAATTCAAATTTAGATGTTTATTGGAACGAATCCTTAGGTATTTATATTTCATGTACCAATAGATGGCGCTGTTTGAAGTTTTAGAGTATATCCGTTCGCCTCTTTAAAGTAAAGAAATGCGGGAGTGAAACCTAGTTAGCTAGTAACCTTATATATTCGCAAAATACAGCATGTAACAAAAACCCTGTCCGATCCAATAAAGGCATATTCCTGGTTTAACATACGTACAAAAAAAATTGTAAATAAAATGTCACTCATAAAAACCAAAAGTTATTGATTTTTTATTTTTAGAAAACATACAAAATTTAACACTAAATATGGCAAATTTTCATAAGTTGACAACACTCCACCGGCCGGCGAAATCTTTTATTTTTACCTATTTTAATTTCAAACGATACAGCCCTACACTAGCCGCGCTGTAGGCACTCTGTCTCACTCAGGCGGGCATCTTTGAAACGAAACAGTAGGTAAACTTTGTCGAGCGCTCAGTGTTGCCTTTGATAAGTTTTTCTTTTTTTTTTATATAATTCATTACTTTCATCAGGGAAAAATAATTAACTCGTATCCATTAAATGATTGATGCTTATGTGTACGCAGTACGATACCAAGTAATACCCTTCAGGATCGGACAGGGTTTTTGTTACATGCTGTATACAGTCGTCAAACTCTAAAAAAAGTTTTCAACTTAACATTGTACAACGTAAAGCCTTGACATGTTTACTTATGGGGTCTCATCTCTAACAAAGAAAATTTAGTTAAAAAAAAATCAACAGATGGCGTAATATGCATCGATTTCTCTGAAGTTAAGTAACATTAATATTTTGAAAAAAAATATGGTAAAAACTGTATTTTCTTATTTAATAAACTACTACCTACCCTAAGCATAAAATTGTGGAATAATTAGCTCCTAATTCAAATTTCGATGTTTATTGGAACGAATCCTTAGGCATTTATATTTCTTGTATCAATAGATGGCGCTGTTTGAAGTTTTAGAGTATATCCATTCGCCTCTTTAAAATTTGTATAGTGACACATTTTGAAACAGTAAAATTGTTATGAAGTGCCAGAAATACCATAAAGTAATTTCTCAATGTGTGAGAAAATATTGGTAAGACTTTATTTAAATTCATTAAACTTGCAAGCCGTCGCTGCTAACACCATCTAGGGAGGTGTAGAGGACGAGCCCGAACGAAGAACAAAAGTTGCTTGTGCAAGTTGAAAACCAATAGTTACGGCAGTACCGTTTCTTTGAATGGGATGAGGCATATGTACGCTAGTATTATATTATCTATGCTATAATGAACCCACATAGCACCTGTTCCAGTTCAAGTCCTATACCCGTAGATAAGATGAGCTAGTCTCTAGAATACCAAAAAATCATATAGCGCGCATTTTGCTCGAATTCAGAACTCGCATTTGTAATCATCACTTATGCGACTTCTGAGCCTACAAATCAGTCATAAACTTGTATACTTAAGGTGAAAGCTCCAGGGTAGCCCTCGTAGTTCAAATTTTCTTCGATTTTTGCAATTTGCAGGTCAGTATCAGGTTGTATGTTGGTCAAAATATGATTTGCGGCTGTAGCAGGTACGTATATTTACAGAACTGTAATCATTAAAATCATCAATACAACTCTCTTATTTAGAATTGATGCCAAATGTCATGATTTCATGAAATACTTACATTTGACATCAATTCTAACTGAAAGAGTTGTATTAATGATTTTAATGATTATAATTCTATCAATACATACTTGCTACGGCCGTGAATCAAATTTTGACCAAGATACAACCTAACACTGACCTACAAATTGCAAAATACGTAACAAACTTTGAATTTCGCGGGCTACCCTGGCGCTTCCACCTTAAAGCCTCAAGAATAGCTGGTGCTTAGCAGTTGCGTAGGTAACGTAGCTGGCTTGGTCTACGCCGTAGGCTTGTTACGATGTAGCACAGAGGTTATTGTGTATAACTGATTCATTTTAGCAGGGCAGTAGCGGTCATTGCTCTTTCCCTAGTATCTCTTAGTAAGACTGGGAACCCGAACAGTATTATGTTTTCATGATTAAACATTTTGAGGATCACGAGATTCAGGATGGTATTGGGCTTTAGTTTGTTTTAAAGATGTTTATAAATTAATCCGTCAGGCCCCTCAATAGGTTTTTAATTGTGTTTGCTAATGAGGGGCTTGACGAGTTAAAGGAAGAAAATGACATTTGGCCATGTTTCGAATTAATTTTAAATAAATCAATGAATAACGTACTTGTTTTCAACAGTGGCGGAGAATCTTGGTCGGACTTCCATAGTACAGACTCATCAGAAGTCCTTGGAGGTGAACATTTTCAGGAACTGCGAGAGTAAGCCATTGAACTCTAAGGCCGATATACAAAACAGTAATCATTATTTTAAATTCATTATTTTCTTTTTATTAGTATCTCTTAACTGTGACCTTAGTGCGAGTGTTACACTTACTCGATCGAGTTAACGTGAACGTTCACTCCTCTCAAAACGTACAGAAAAAAGACGTTTTTCGTTATTATCACGAGACGCATAATCAGTGCACAACACAAAAAATATACAAATTGAAAAACAAACAAATAAGGTTATGTTTAAAACTTGCACTAAGGTGGAAAACGGTTGGGCCTGCGGACGGCAGTAATGGGTAGCTCGCCGTCCGATCAGCACCAGGCCCGAGAGTCGACGGCGTGTAATGTTCCACGCGCGCCTCAAAGAGTTGTAAGCAATAAAGACGGGGCCCGTTATGGCCGATGCCTGCCCGGGGGTTGAGGATAAATTCGAAACAGAGTTACCTCGCCCCCGGGCACTAAGGGCAAGAAGGAACAGGGGTGGGTTTTACTCAGTAAGAGTCTGACACGCCCTCCCGCTCCACCCAGAGCAGGAGAAGTCATTGGATGATTTCCCACCACCCCACAAAAAAAAAAGGCGGAAAAGGGTGGAATAATTTATTAATTAATTCATATAAATGTACGTAACGTAAACTCGACGGCATACTATGCTTGCGCTACAAAACGGGGATTATAGACGTGGGCAAAAAGTCTGCCAGGCTCATATGGGATTGGACGGGTCAGGTCAGCCACATGCATATTGACCGTCGGGCAAGAATCTCCACGCAGTAGGTTCCTGCAGTTGGAAAGCACCATCGAGGCCAGCTCAGAAAGAGGCGGCGAGATTATTTGTACACGTATCACGAGGGCTGGTTCGAGACGACGCTGGAGAAGAATGGCTGTAAGCCCTTTGCCCAGCAGCGGGGCAGTATGAGTAGAAAAATAAAAGTTGACAATTTAAACACAAATACGGTTTGTGTTAAAATTGTTATTCAATCACAGATTTATAGTTGAAGAGAACACCCATTTTTTGGGATTATTTTTATCTTTTCTAGGTGCCCACAGACAGTTGATGTCCCTTTCTCGTCTAATCGGTAAAAAGAGGACGGATTCTCATCTCATCAACTCGCAAATGGAAGACAAATGGATGAATGAATACCCTCCTGCAGACACAAGTTTGTATCTTAAGTTTACAATTTTTTTTTATTTACCATGTCCATTTGAAATCACCATAAAATCAATATTATTCTGCAAAGCCCGTGGGTAGCTGTATCTCTGTTATATGGTGGTCTCCATCTTTTCAGCTGATAGGTCGAATCTCTCATACAATCCACCCATCGGTTCAAGATGGCTTCTTTATTCTACTCTAAAGCGAGTATTTCGTTAGCTAGCAGTACAATAAAAATTTATCGACAGCTCGAAATAACCTTCATCCAATGGTCATCACAACAAAGTAGGAACTGTGCCTAAGGGCGCCCGTTCACAAGATGGTTTTTATCCGGGATCGTACTCGGTTTGGCCGTTGTCTGGCTATGTACGAGTAACTCCATTCAACAGTTTGCGGCGGAACCCAAAAAGAGGGTTATGTTTTTACTGGCTTTTTATAAATATTTTTTTCTTTTTACAAGCTTATAATTTACTTGCAATGACTGTATGTACCTAAGTTGTCCACTTCTAATTGACAAACCTTTTTTGACCAGTTATTGGTTTCCGATAGAGCCGTTTGATATACTTATGTAAATCCGGTGACAAAGCAATATTTATGATACCATCAACTTGATCTGATAGTGGCGTTGGGATGTAGGGACTGGAACTCCCTGATGGCAAATGTTAGGACAGTAGAATTTATGCTGGTATTTTTTGTTATCATGAATACTTTCCAGTACACATAATGACGAGGGTCGTATCAGTCACACCTTGTTCCGGTCGCTCCCAAGTCCTATATACCCTCCTTTCATTACTCCGGAATGTGCGATTCTAGGTGTATCGCTCCACCCGCCGCTTATACCTACGGATGCGGATTGCCCATGCATACACCTTCTGCTTCAGGAAGTCGATGCACTCTGTGACACGGGACATAAGCTTATTTAAAAATAAAATACGTTTAATTTCTTCCCTTTTGTTGTCTATTTGTTTCCGCTGTCCGCTGTCTTCCGCTGACTGAAAAGTTGTGTGGAAATCGGTTGTCGTGGTATGGGCATGTAATGCGGAGGAATGAAGAAAATGTCGTAAGGAAAGTCTTGTGTATGGATGTGGATGGCTATAAGAGTAGGAGAAGGCCAAAGAAATGATGGATAAACTGTGTGAAAGAGGATATGAGTAAAAGGGGGTAACTACAGAGATGACGGCTAATAGAGAAGTAAGGAAGATAAAGACATGTTGCGCCGACCCCATATAAATTGGGATAAGGGCAGGAGAGTGATAATGTTGTCTATTTGTCGTCGTTTATTCCGCACTTAATAAAATAATTAAGCTGACAGCTGCATCTCAGACCAAAATATTATCACTATATCGTACAGAAAAATAAAGCTAAGAAGATATACCGAGAAAGTATTGGATTTATCCAATTTTAGCTCAAACACAAGAGTTGGCTGTGTTGCCTGTTTTGGTTAAGCAGCAATCGAGAAAATGTGAGCAAATAGCGAATTATTTTCGAATGAAAAGAGAATCATTTGAAAAAATGTTTGATTTTAATAAACTGAAACGAGAAGATAATAATTAATATGCGGGACAGCATACCCATGTCTCAGGCTTATGCCGTAACTTTAAGGTAAGACAAAAAATGTTTGCATTTATATTTTTCTCTTCAGGTCCACCTCAAACGAAGTTTTCAAATAATTACAATTATAATTCGACGAAGGGGATGTTTTACCTTTGTTTTTTTATACTATTCATTAGTTTTATCCTTCTTTTCTTGTAGTTCGCACTAACCATGCGTTTTACGTCCATCCTCAGTAAAAGATGGCATTACATAGCGCCATGACGTATCAGCGCAAGCGCCAGGCTCTTGATCATCTCCACAACCTTTTATACATTTGTGTATTCAATTATAGCACACAATATACACACAGTAACAGACAAGTTATGTCTAAACTATATTTGTATTCAAATTTTGAAATAAATTTCAAATTTTAAAACAACAAGCGTCATACGTGACAAAGTTCCAATTTCAGTGTAACCCATGCTTTTTTAATAATAATATAAATGATAAATGATGTTTATTCAGTAAATAGGTTACAAGGAACACTTTTACACGTCAATGTTTTTTGTTAGTTTAAGCTAGATGAGGCCGGTGTTTCCTAGCTGACTACCCTGAGAAGAAACACCGAAACAAACTCAGAGGTCAAAGTCTCTTTTAGTGTTCAAATCCAAACAATGTGGACTGGTTAGATCATATGAGAACCATGTACGTTTATGTCTGGGATGAGCTTTATGAAGAAAGCAACACACGAATTCGAGTGGACCTGTCCAGACAGTGCAAGCATTTGTCAGTCATCGCGAAGCTCAACTCAGAACTCTGAGGTGCTCAACGAACCGACGAACAATACCAAAGTAAGGACATTTGAGTAGGCCGCAAAAAATACTCAAACTGCCAGACAATCATAAAATCTACATGAATATAACGACATACATAGTTCTCGCATTCACATTATTCTATATGAGGACCATGCAGCTTAGTGTCTGTAGTGGTCTTTTGAAGAAAGAACCAAACATATTTGATTATAATATTGCACAACTATCACACAACGCCATCTAGTCCCAAGCTAAGCAGAGCTTGTGTTATGGGTACTAGACAACTGATAAACATACTTATATATTTCTAAATACATACATATTATAGATAAATTACACCCAGACACAGAACAAATGATCGTGCTCATCACACAAACATTTGTCCTGGGTGGGAATCGAACCCACGACCTCCGGCATAGCAGTCAGGGTCACTAACCACTAGACCAACAGGCCAGTCAAAAAAAAAAGTTTTTTAGGTCCATGATGCCATAAATGGTCACTTAACCAACTTATTACACAACTCAAGTCGATTCTTAAGTTGATGGCGATGGATTGACTGTGTCGGATTTTTTTTTAATCGAATTTTTGTACATGACCATACTGAAGCTTTGTATACAGGATGTAAAAAGACACATCACAGAGCCGTTAACTACGCACACCGTACGTCTAGACAACGACTTTTATTTTTAGGTATAATAAATAAAACTATTTTTTATTCCGCGCAATGTAACACGAACACAGGCAAGTGGAGTTAAACTCCACCCCTTCACTCTAAGCCACGTAGGTACTTGTCGGATACGTTTGATATTCATTGCATTGTCGTAACTTTAAATTCGTAATTTTGAAATTTAAGTTCAAGTAATGTTTGTTTGGAAAAAAGTTTAGTAATAACACTTAGAATTCATTTTGGTAAAAAAAGTTTAAAAAAAATTGCGACTTTGAGCTTCAATATCTCCAAAACCAGTGGCTTCCCAGGTATGGTCTAGTGGAAAAAATTATCCAAATAATTTGTAGAATATGTGGATTTCGGCTTCGGAAATTGTCTTTTTACACCCGCCTTGGTTGTGAAATAGTCAAAAATGTATGGGATTGAGAAGCGCTATCGAAATGTCACATTATGGCATTTCGACAGTCGCTATCGCTAATTGATACTGAGCGGACGGCGCACGTGAGTCGTGCCCCCCCTAGCCAAATAACTTTTTAACCGACGAAAAAAAGGAGGAGGTTCTCAATTCGACCGTATATATGTTTTTTTTTTTTTTGTGTATGTTCAGCCCTCACTCCGTCATTTATGAATCGATCTTAATGATTATTTTTTTATTAGATAGGATATACCTCAAGGGTGGTCATGGTGGCCATGTCAAGGAAATCAGGATTTGATAATGGAATCCTGATAAAATTGAGAGAAAACCTCGAAAATTGTTGGCACGTTTAGCGTTTCTGTACGTATGTTCGGCCTTCACTCCGTTGTTTATGAACCTATTTCGATGATTCTTTTTTACATAGATATGGTATACCTTAAGGGTGGTCCCATGTCAAGGACATTAGGATCTGATCATGGAATCCTGATAAAATTGAGAGAAAACCTCGAAATTTGTGGGCACGTTTAGCGTTTCTGTACGTATGTTCGGCCCTCACTCCGTTGTTTATGAACCGATTTTGACGATTCTTCTTTCCATAGATAGGGTATACCTCAAGGATGGTCCCATGTTAAGGACATTAGGATCTGATCATGGAATCCTGATGAAATTGAGAGAAAACCTCGAAAATTGGGCACGAATATTGTTTCTGTTTACTTTTCATAACTTTATCAGGTATTTGCATTTAGGAATCATCACATCATGAAACTGAGTTGATGATGGAAACCACATGGAAACCATACCTTTCCTTAACAATAGAAGTTAGTTATAAAAAACCGGTTTTACTGACAGATACCACTTAATATACTTTGAAGAAAATACGTCTTTGGAATATTGGAGGTAACCTCAACTGGTCAATATCCTGGGAACCTTATGAAAGGATGGTTACATCATCAGCTCAGTGCCAAGAGGAATGATGAAGGATTAGAAATTAGCTTCAGAGTATTTAAAGATGATGCGAGTCACAAAAAATCATAAAATAAAAAACTTTTTAACAAAAAATTCAACCGACGAAAAAGAACTAAAAAGCAAAAAATAAATTAACCTTTTAAGTCTTGAGTATTGAGCTTATTTACCTACATACAATATCAAATTTTATATAAACTAATTTTGAGTCGGCGCCAAATAATAAAACGTTTAATTACCTACATCTAGCCTTCTTCATTTCTACGTACATATAAAATTTAGATATTTAATAATTAGATTGTTGTTTGGCGCCGACTCAAAATTAGTTTTTATAAAATTTGATATTGTATGTAGGTAAATAAGCCCAATACTCAAGACTTAAAAGGTTAATTTATTTTTTGCTTTTTAGTTCTTTTTCGTCGGTTGAATTTTTTGTTATAAAGTTTTTTATCTATTATTGTTTACGCTAACGCTTAGTACGAAATGTATGGCAATGACATTACCTGCGATAAGTCACGTGACAATTCTCTCCGCTGGAATGTCATTGCCGTACATTTTGTACTAAGTGTTAGCGTAAACGATAATAGAAAAGTTATTTGGCTAGGGCTCTCCAATACAGCCCGTATTGGAGAGGCGCCATGGCGCCCTCACCTTCCGCCTGACGCAGGTGCTCACCGGACATGGCTGTTTCGGGAAGTACCTGTGTCGGATCAAGGCGGAGGTGACCCCTGCGTGTTTCCACTGCGAGGATCGCCCAGTGGACACGGTGGAGCATACGGTGGAGGTTTGCCCCGCCTGGGCAGAACACCGCCGTGTCCTCGTGGATGCGATAGGCGGCAGCGACCTCTCGCGCCGTGCCCTGGTTCAGGCCACGGAGTGAGAGGGAATGGGGGGCCGTCTCCAACTTCTGCGAAGCAGTAATGCTCGCGAAGAGGGAGGCGGCACACGTTAGGGAGACTCAACAGAGACCGAGTCGCCCTAGCGCCCCCAGCAGCAGCCGTCGCAGGAGACGCCAGGGGCTGCGAGACGATCTCCGGCCACCGTAGACCCGGGCCTGCGGACGGCGAGTAGCGGGTAACTCGCCGACTGATCAGCACCAGGCCCGAGAGTCGACGGCGCGTAGTGTTCCACGCGCGCCTCAAAGAGTTGTCAGCAAAGAACGGGGCCTGCCACGGCCAGTGCCTGCCCGGGGGTGGAGGATAAATTCGAAAGAGTTACCTCGCCCCCGGGCGCGTAGGGCAGGGAGGAACAGGGGTGGGTTTTAGTCAGTAAGAGTCTGACACGCCCTTCCGCTCCACCCCAGAGCGGAAAGAGTCATAAGATGATTTCCCACCCCCCCCAAAAAAAAAAAAAAAAAAAGGGGGCCTGTATGCATTAAATGTCAAGACCCATAGCAACAATAACGTTAACTTTGCAATGTGTCATCACAGAGCATCTTTTATTTTCCAGCTTAAGTCACGTGACAATTCTCTCCGCTGGAATGTCATTGCCATACATTTTGCACTAAGTGTTAGCGTAAACGATAATAGAAAATTTATTTGGCTAGGGGGGCTGTATGCATCAAATGTCAAGACTCATAGCAACAATAACGTTAACTTTGCAATGTGTCATCACAAAGCATCTTTTATTTTCCAGCTTAAGTCACGTGACAATTCTCTCCGCTGGAATGTCATTGCCATAAATTTTGTACTAAGTGTTAGCGTAAACGATAATAGAAAAGTTATTAGGCTAGGGGGGCTGTATGCATCAAATGTCAAGACCCATAGCAACAATAACGTTAACTTTGCAATGTGTCATCACAAAGCATCTTTTATTTTCCAGCTTAAGTCACGTGACAATTCTCTCCGCTGGAATGTCATTGCCATACATTTTGTACTAAGTGCTAGCGTAAACGATAATAGAAAAGTTATTTGGCTAGGGGGGCTGTATGCATCAAATGTCAAGACCCATAGCAACAATAACGTTAACTTTGTAATGTGTCATCACAAAGCATTTCTTTTTTCCAGCTTTCGAGTCATTTATGCTTTCTAGTGAAGATAACCAAAAAAGAAAAACTTGCACTTTTTCCATGAAAACTGAATCTCATGAACGCAATCCAATGCCATGCGGTTAGTTCTAAATAATTTCTTTTCTACTTTTTGTGTTCTAATAACCTCTAAAATTAACATGGGTACTTTCGCCCCTGGGCAATCAGCCTGCTACTAACTAACATCAGTGATAGGAAAGTATTTTTCAACATACTCGAGAACCCGCTCCTAGCCCAGGGGTTGAGGATAAATTCGAAACAGAGTTACCTCGCCCCTGGGCACTCAGGGCAGGGAAGGGAGACGGTGGGTTTTAGTCAGTAAGAGTCTGACACGCCCTCATGACATGTGTGTGTGATGTCATTGGATGATTTCCCAACACACAAAAAAAAAAAAAAACCCTACTGGTTTTACAGGTACGATTCCGATCTCGGCTGCACGCAGCAGTGCAGCCTGCCGCGCTGATTCCGAGCAAGGCGGCAGTGCTGCGCTGTTCGCGGTGTTGTGTTGTTATGTATTCATTCAGTTGCTTTGAGTTGACAAGATGTTGATTGCGCACCAACTCTTATTTATACTGTTCGAAGACGAGAAGCAGATGACGATGATGAAAAAAAATATTACGATAATGAGTATGACTGCTATCGTAAAGGGCTGGATATAAAGTAACCAAGTAAATTTTTATTTTAGTTATTTAATTGTTCCTGTTCTGAATAAAAGAAATTCATCTTTTTGTTGCCAATTTACTTGTCAACATTCAGGTAGGTACTATCCCTGCGGTGGACGCGTCCTTCTCTACCTACCTACTGGTCTGTCGCAGCGGTGGGGTGACACTGCTGCGGCATTGTTGCGGAGCTCGGAATGTAAACTCATATAAACCTATAAAGAAAATATGGGGAGCAGTAGTTCTGCGGCAGCACTGCTGCGTGCAGTGGAGTTCGGAATCATACCTTTAGGCTCGCAATGTAGTGTATTTCGTACTTGTGCGGAAAAGTGCGACGGCCAGCCTCCGCCACAATTTACTATAGGTACTAATTGTATCAGGCTGGTCGCCCGCCAGCTCCCACTACCACCGACCAAGGCGCATAAAAAAAATTCGCGAGCCATTTTTCACATTAATTTGTTACTAAATATTATGTTTTTGAATTTTTACTTATTATTTTCGAGTGTGTTGAAAAACGTCGTTTGATACTCGTGGGCAATTGTTATTGCATATCTCAGCTCCAAAACAGCTTCGCCTTTGGTTTGGGCGTGCATTCCGCTTCGGCTGCAATGACAAAGTTAGCCTATTGCCGGGAAGCTAATTTGTGTACTTACTCAGAATAGAATAGAATAGAAAAGGGACTCTTCAGAATAGAATAGAATAGAAAAGGGACTCTTCAGAATAGAATAGAATAGAAAAGGGGCTCCTTTGTCCGCACTTAGACTCTTATTTGGTCCGTTGTGCGTGGGAGGGTCCTGGCTAACATAGCCAGCCTAGCTCCACCCAGAAGCACAGAAGCTTCCTGGGAGCTTCGCAGGCTTCGCGGAGCGACCTCACTGTTCCGAGGATTTGTTCACGCTGGGTAGCCACGGCCTCGCATTCCAGGATGACGTGGACGCCTGATTCTTCGGCGTCAAAACATCCTCTGCAGTGAGGGCTGTCCGTGATGCCTAGATTCAAAAGATGCTTGTTTAAGAGACAGTAAAATAAAATGTTTATTTCAATTACAATAGACATTTTGATACATAATTATTGGAGATCACCTTTTAAGCAAGGAATTGCTTGTATTAGGAGACTCCGCACTTCCACTTGTCATTTATACGCGATTGAAAGGTAGACAATGTAAACATGCAAGAATAAAAATAAAAAAATTAATTAAAATAAAGGGTAAAAGGCCAAATCGCGCGTGTACGTGTGGTATGTGTATCATGAGTGAGTGTGTGTGTGAGTGTCAGTGTGGGTGTGAGTGTGACTAGTGAGTTTGTGTGGTGTGTGAGTTTGATTAGTTCACTTATCCCAATTAATATCCTGTCTGTTTATTTATTTATTTGTTTGTTTATTAGTTTATTAAACATGTTTTTGCGCCTAGATGAAGCGTAGGTCCAAATGTAGGTTGTCGATTGTTGGTTAGCCCTGTGCCCATGATTGTCCCTATCATTAATTTGCGGTTATTTTTATTGAGGGCTTAGACTCTCTTAAAAATGTTTTTTTTTTTCAGAACTCCCAGCAATAGTTTTATCAAGAGACAGTCTTGCGGATGTATTACCCATGCTGAAAACAAAAGAGATTAACAATAACAACTCGGAGAATGAACTCGCTCTGTCTCCAATAATGATTGACCACTTCACATCGGGTATGTTCTAACTTTAAGGGAAGTAGTATTTAATAAAATAGTTAAACTAAAAATCAAAGAGGATTTTCCAATTCTAGATAACTATATTTCCAAAGATGTCAAAGAATCTATGCTTCAAGCTTGCCCCGAGATTTGCGATACAGGTATATTGATGCCTTACGATAAATTTATTTTTCTTCTGTACAAAAAATCATTATAGTTAATTTCTCCTCTAGCATCTCCAGGTCGGTTCAACAAAGGGTCCAAATTGAGTATCATTGTAAAGTTGGACAGTTATATTAACAGTAAATGTGTGATATCGATAAACTTTACGAAATCGAAGTGTGTGGAATAGGTGGGCGTTTTTTGTAATATATTGTTTTGTAAGAGTTCTATGGATTATTTTTAAATTGTAACATTATTGCGTGTAATTTTTTTCTGGGCGGTTACTTGCGTCTTATAATGCCAAGATTGTGACCAACAGTGGACGCTTTTCGGTTGAAACGTGAATGATAATAATAAACGCCAAGCTTACTTTTAAGTTTTACGGTGTAAAACACAAATTAATCGTCCTGAAATAATTCGGTCTAATAATGTTACACCTTGTATCCATGGTAACCGTTAACGTGTTGGTTTAGGGACGGAGTCGCTGTCCCCGGCCTATTCCAAGAAGTCTGCGTGTGTATTGACGACTCAGTGCGTCTTACCCCCACCCCCGCTGTGCAGTGGTGGGCAATTGTTTAAGCCAAATAGTTGTCGTGGTAAGATTTTATTATAATATACTCCTCCCGACCGAATTTTGATGAAGGAGACCAATCTCAACAGAAATCTATGCAACGTACGCAGGAGATATTAAAGTGCACCAACCTGTTCGCAAACACAAGTGCACTCACTGTTCCTTTTCGAGCTTAGTCGGATGGGACGTGTTAATACGACCATTACAGACACTAAGCTGCATGGTCCTCATATAGCATAATGTGAATGCGAGAACTATGTATGTCGTTATATTCATGTAGATTTTTATGATTGCCTGGCAGTTTGAAAATTTTTGCGGCCTACCCAAATGTCCTTACTTTGGTATTCTTCGTCGGTTGGTTGAGCTCCTCAAAGTTCTGAGTTGAGCTTCACAATAACTGACAAATGCTTGCATTGTCTGGACAGGTCCACTCGAATTTGCGTGTTGCTTTCCTCAAAAGCTCATCCCAGACATAAACGTACATGGTTCTCATATGATTTCATCATCATCATCATCAGCTTTTTAATATCCTCTCTGCTGGGGCACAGGCCTCCTCTCTGTGAGAGGGTGATATGTGTGAGGGCTCATATGATTTGCCCAGTACATATTGTATGGATTTGAACACTTTAAAAGAGACTTTGACCTCTAATTTTGTTTTGGTGTTTCTTCTCAGGGTAGTCAGCTAGGAAACACCGGCCTCATCTAGCTAAAACGGACAAAACAAAAATTATGACGTGTAAAAGTGTTGTTAAAACCTACTTACAGAAATAAAATCATTTATCAATAATAAGTAAACAAATAATATGGTTCAACGTAAAGGCTCAATTACACCTTCCGATTTCAAGGGACCCAATTTAGGAATAAACTAACTAGGAAGTAGGAAGCGAGCGATTACACTATCCTAAATTGGACTCCTAAATCGGGCTCCTAAGTTCAAAAAAAAAAGTCGGCAATGTTGCCAACTCTTACAAATTCGAGTCCCTAGACAGAATATCAAAAGTCGCTATAAAGTCTCTTAAAAACTGATTTAGTATAACAGGAGCGAACCAAAAAAAAAAAGAGCGGACTCAGATTTTTTTTCTGGGAAATGAAATTAACTTTGAGAAATTAAATAATAATTAAAACTCATATAAAAATACTATTAGCACATTTGTAGCGACAAAGTCGCTAAATTGGCAACACTTAGCCCTAAATCGTGGTGATGCGATTACACTATCCTAAATCGTACACAATTTAGGAAATGCAATCGGGACCTTTCAATCTCACTAAATCGGACACTAACTGCTCTAACTGCTATTACACGTTCCTGTTTCTTAAATTGGGTCCCTTGAAATCGGAAGGTGTAATTGAGCCTTAAACTGTACCCGCTTTTATGTTTGCAGGTTGTGTGTTTGTGTACGGAGAACCTCGGTGTGTGGTCCACAAAGATTGTGTCGACGCTGCAGTTCAGTATGAATCTTCGACCCACAATGGTAGATACCGACTCTAGACAATGATATATTTCGGGAGATATGAAGTTGTTGGGAGATATAAACTAAAAGTCCTGCCCTGGATATTCATATGATGGCAGTAGTTGGTAACAGTAGTGACAGAACAGATGGTCGATGGGGCCGAAAAGTGGCGACCGCGTACCGGAATACGCAGCATTGAAAGGCCTCCATCAAGGTGGACCGATGACCTGGTGAGGGTCACGGGCATCCGATGGATGCGAGATGCAAAGGACCGGTCGTTGTTGTGACATTTGGGGGAAGCCTATGTCCAGCCGTGGAAGTTTTCAGCTGAAATGCTGATGATGAGATGAGTAGTAACTATTAAGTTTTACCTGTCTAATTGGTGATTGTTAGTTAACGATGTCCCTATCTCGTCCATCACGCCTGCACAGAAATGACATCATTATGTCTTGCGCTACGCTGTGGAAACATCTCCATCACTTCCACATCGCCGTAGCAAGGGTACTATCACCAGAACATTGTAAGCACCGTAAAACCTGCGTTACACTACTCGTGAAGTTGATCGAAGTTAAGCGAATACGATAGTGTAGAAGGGCACTTCGGTTAGCTACGTGCAAACTCGGCTCGCATCGGGCGACTTCCAATCGTCGGTTTTTGTGCACGAGTCAAAGGACTCGAAGCGTCCCGAAGTTGAGAGACTGAGCTCCACGCGATTTTGCATGAGTGTGTAGTCACGTACTTCGGACTTCGGTCAACTTCGAAGAGTACTACGTCGAAGTAACTTCGCGAGTAGTGTAGTGCATGGTTTAAGATTGTAATAAATCTTGATCAGATTATAAACTATATGTATTAACTACAACACATTCCCATCTAAATTCTATAGTTTACTAGCTTCTGCCAGCCGCTTCGCCCGCTTGGAATTAGTACTTCCCTCGTTATAAAATTTCAATCCCTTTTTCACCCCCTTAAGGGTTGAATTTCGAAAAACCCTTTCTTAGTGGATCCCTACTCTTCACAAAAGACCCCACTCTCCAGATTTCATGTCTCTAGGACCAGTGGTTTAGGCTGTGCGTTGATATATCAGTCAGTCAGTCATAACTTTGAATTTTATCTAAGTAGATTCAGATATGTCAGTGTCTTATCAAAAACTTACGCTGTTTGCAATACCTGGTGACACCACCATCACGTGTGCTACGCCGTAGCAATAACAACATTGTCTAAGCTACGCCGTAGCAATGTAGGCAAGGCAACGAATGCTCAAAAAATTGTATAGAGGGAAATGCTTTTTTTTTTTTTTTTTTTGGGGGGGTGGGATATCATCCTATGACTTCTTCCGCTCTAGGGTGGAGCGGAAGGGTGTGTCAGACTCTTACTGACTAAAACCCACCCCTGTTCCTCCCTGCCTCGAGTGCCCGGGGGCGAGGTAACTCTTTCGAATTTATCCTCCACCCCCGGGCAGGCACTGGCCGTGGCAGGCCCCGTCCTTTACTGACAACTCTTTGAGGCGCGCGTGGAACACTACGCGCCGTCGACTCTCGGGCCTGGTGCTGATCGGACGGCGAGTTACCCGCTACTCTCCGTCCGCAGGCCCGGGTCTACGGTGGCCGGAGATCGTCTCGCAGCCCCTGGCGTCTCGGTCTCTGTTGAGTCTCCCTAACGTGTGCCGCCTCCCTCTTCGCGAGCATTACTGCTTCGCAGAAGGAGGAGACGGCCCCCCATTCCCTCTCGCTCCGTACCATGGCCTGAACCAGGGCACGGCGCGAGAGGTCGCTGCCGCCTATCGCATCCACGAGGACACGGCGGTGTTCTGCCCAGGCGGGGCAAACCTCCACCGTATGCTCCACCGTGTCCACTGGGCGATCCTCGCAGTGGAAACACGCAGGGGTCACCTCCGCCTTGATCCGACACAGGTACTTCCCGAAACAGCCATGTCCGGTGAGCACCTGCGTCAGGCGGAAGGTGAGGGCGCCGTGACGCCTCTCCAGCCACTCCTCAAAGAGGGGCACTACCGCCTCGATGGTGGCGTGCCCAGCGCTGGGTTGCGACAGTCGCTCTCTCCATGTCACCATGAGATCCTGCCGGAGCTCGGTCCGCCGAGCCGCGAGTTGTCGCGGCAGCGGAGTTTCGCCCCGGCGTTTGGCCTCCTCGCGCCACTCGTACAGGTGCGCGAGGATTTTTGCCTCCAGATCCCACGGTGACAGTCCGGCAAGGAGGCTCGCCGCCTCACGGGAAATCGTGCGGTATCCGCGGATGATGCGGATCGCCATGACCCTCTGGGACGCGTTCATCAGGCGAGCTGATCGCTGCCTCAACGAACGCGCCCACACCGGTGCCCCGTAGAGGGCCATGGACCGCACGATCCCCGCGTAGAGCCTCCGGCAGGAGGCGTTTGGCCCCCTCAGATTGGGTAGGAGCCGCTTCAAGGCGGCCCCGGCCCTGTCCAATCTGGGAGCCAAACGTCGAAAATGTTCGACGAAGTTCCACCGGCTGTCGAGGACGAGTCCCAGGTACCTCATCGTACCCTCGACGCCGATGCGAACCCCTCCTACCGTGATCTGGGAACCCGACAGTGGCGCGTTCCGACGACCATGAAAACACATGGCCTCAGACTTGTGCAATGCCACCTCGAGTCCCAGTTGCCGGATCCTCTCTATGACTGTCGCAACCCCGCGTGTCATAAGTTCGGCCGCCGCCTCGTGCGACCTCCCCTGCGCTAAGACCAACGTGTCGTCAGCGTAGCACACTACGCTGACGCCAGCGGGGAGGTCGGCGCGCAGCACCCAGTCGTATCCGATGTTCCACAAGGGCGGCCCCAGGACCGATCCCTGTGGAACACCGCACGACATCTCTCGCCGGTTCCATACTCCCTGATGACCGGGGTAGATGAGACTCTGTCCGTCAGATACGCCTCGACTACGCGACGGAGGTAGGGTGGCACCCGGTGATACCGGAGTGCCTCCACTATACAACTCCAGGGCAGGGTGTTGAAGGCATTGGCAATGTCCAGAGACACCGCCAAGATGACCCTACCCCGGGCCACTGCATCCCCCGTCGTGAGGGCTCTTACGCGCATGACTGCGTCCACCGTGGAGCGCCCCCTGCGGAAGCCGTACTGGCTCTCCGCCAGGTCCGGCCCCACCCGCACCAACTGCCCGACGAGGCGGTCTGCAATTACTCTTTCAAAGAGCTTGCCCACCTCGTCGAGCAGCACAATGGGCCGGTAAGCGGACGGAGAGTCCGCAGGGCGCCCCACCTTCTTGATCAGGACCAGCTTCCCCGTCTTCCACCGACGTGGAAACTGGCCCTCTCTAAGCATGCGCTTAAAAGCCTTCTGAGTCGAGGCCCGAGAGCCTCTTGCAAGGCCAGGACCCAGGCTTTCCCATGAAAGCCATCGGGTCCTGGGGCGGTGTTTTTGGCATTCAGCCTACGCACCGCCGCTCTCAGCTCTACCTCGGTCACCTCGGGAGCATCGTCGTCGTCGTCTTGGTCCGCGTCAGGTACCGCAGGAGACGGAGCCATAGGCGGAGGAGTATGTTCCCCTCGCGAGGGGAACAGAGCGCTCACCACGCCCTCCACGATCTGTGGCCGGAGACTCTGCGTCAGTGGGGGGGCCCATGGGCGGAGTTTCCCCCGCACCGCTTTGTACGGGCGCCCCCATGGGTCTCTGTTCAGAGTCTCCAGCGACTCCTCGCGGGGCGATCTCTTGGCCCGCAAGAGGGAAATGCTTGGAATATATTTTTTGACTTCACAACTTTATTTGGACTAATTAGGAGGTGAACATTTCAAAAGTCCCCGCCCCCTAGCCCTTGAGCGGGGGGGGAAGGATAAAAACCAAAAACTGGGACCTTCAAACCTTTGCGGTTTGAAGGTCCTATTTTTTGGTTTTCCCCGCTTATATCTAGGAAATTAAGCGTTTAGCTACGAGTACATGACTACTTTTTACAAAATGAAAGCAGATTTTGCTACAAGTTTTACTTGGTCAAGTTTTTCGATATCTTTTATAGTTTTCGAGATATCCGCTCTTGAAAGTCTGTAATTTTGGATAACTCTTCAACGATGCACCCAAAAAGTAAAAGAGTTGTAGAGCATTAAACTCCCTTCAATAATACTTATAGTCCGGTCCAATATAGACATTTAAAATAACAAAAATTCCCGGAAAGCCAAATATTGGTGGAGAGCTGGGGTCGATCGATCCTATGTGTGCTACAAAAGTTATTCGGGGTCAAAGGTCAAAATTTGAGGTTTTTTGGATTTTTCTCGAAAACGGTAAGTTTTATCAAAAAAAACCTCGGAACAAAGCTGTAGATCTTAAAATTCTCTACAAAAATAGTCTTCATGATTTTTTTCCTAAGAAATACCATTCCTGAGATATCGCGATTCTAAGAGTTAAATTATACATGTTTTTTTTTTATGTGGGGTGGGCAATCATCCTATGACTTCTTCCGCTTTAGGGTGGAGCGGAAGGGCGTATCAGACTCTTACTGACTAAAACCCACCCCTGTTCCTCCTTGCCCTGAATGCCCAAGGGCGAGGTAACTCTTTCGAATTTATCCTCCACCCCCGGGCAGGCATCGGCCACGACGGGCCCCGTCGTGTTTGCTGACAACTCTTTGTGGCGCGCGTGGAACACTACGCGCCGTCGACTCTCGGGCCTGGTGCTGATCGGGCAGCGAGTTACCCACTACTCGCCGTCCGCAGGCCCGGGTCTACGGTGGCCGGAGATCGTCACGCGGCGCCCGAAGCCCCTGGCGTCTCCTGCGGCGGCTGCTGCTGAGGGCGTTAGGGCGACTCTGCTGTTATTGAGTCTCCCTCACGTATGCTGCCTTCCTCTTCGCGAGCATTACTGCTTCGCAGAAGGAGGAGACGGCTTCCCATTCCCTCTCGCTCCGTACCATGGCCTGAACCAGGGCACGGCGCGAGAGGTCGCTGCCGCCTATCGCATCCACGAGGACACGGCGGTGCTCTGCCCAAGCGGGGCAAACCTCCACCGTATGCTCCACCGTGTCCTCTGGGCGATCCTCGCAGTGGAAACACCCGGGGGTCACCTCCGCCTTGATCTGAAACAGAAACCTCCCGAAACAGCCATGTCCGGTGAGGACCTGCGTCAGGCGGACGGTGAGGGCACCGTGGCGCCTCTCCAGCCACTCCTCAAAGAGGGGCACTACCGCCGCGATGGTGGCGTGCCCAGCGCTGGGTTGCGACATAGTCGCTCTCTCCATGTCACCATGAGATCCTGCCGGAGCTCTGTCCGCCGAGCCGCGAGGTGTCGCGGCAGCGGAGTTTCGCCCCGGCGTTTTGCCTCCTCGCGCCACTCATACAGGTGCGCGAGGATTTTTGCCTCTAGATCCCACGGTGACAGTCCGGCAAGGACTGTGGATGTGTTTGGACCCCTCAAATTCGGTAGGAGCCGCTTCAAGGCGGCCCCGGCCTTATCCAATCTGGGAGCCAAACGTCGGAAGTGCTCGACGAAGTTCCACCGGCTGTCGAGGACGAGTCCCAGGTACTTCATCGTATCCTCCACGCCGATGCGAACCCCTCCTACCGTGATCTGGGAACCCGACGGTGGCGCGTTCCGAGGACCATGAAAACACATGGCCTCGGACTTGTGCAATGCCACCTCGAGTCCCAGTTGCCGGATCCTCTCTATGACTGTCGCAACCCCGCGTGTCATACGGTCGTCGGCGCCTCGTGCGACCACCCCTGCGCCAAGACCAGCGTGTCGTCAGCGTAGCACACTACGCTGACGCCAATGGGGAGGTCGGCGCGCAGCACCCAGTCGTATCCGATGTTCCACAAATGCGGCCCCAAGACCGATCCCTGTGGAACACCGCACGACATCTCTCGCCAGTTCCATTCTCCCTGATGACCGGGGTAGATGACGGCTCCGTCCGTCAAATACGCCTCGACTGCGCGACGGAGATAGGGCGGCACCCAGTGATACCGGAGTGCCTCCACTATGCAACTCCAGGGCAGGGTGTTAAAGGCATTGGTGATGTCCAGAGACACCGCCAAGACGACCCAACCCCGGGCCACTGCATCCCCCGTCGTGAGGGCTCGTACGCGCATGATGGCGTCCACCGTAGAGCGCCCCCTGCGGAAGCCATACTGGCTCTCCGCCAGATCCGGATCCCCCCCGCACCATTTGCCCCGCAGAAGGCGGAGCCATAGGCGGAGGAGTATGTTCCCCTCGCCCTCCACGAGCTGCGGCCGGAGACTCTGCGTCAGTGGGGGCGCCCATGGGCGGAGTTTCTCCCGCACCGCTTTGTACGGGCGCCCCCATGGGTCTCTCTTCAGAGTCCCCAGCGAACATTATATATGATATGCACACATTTCCACGCCACCTGTGAGGTAGTGTACTCGACGCATTTTTTTTACCGTAGTTTCCCCTGTAGGCCTACTCCACTAACTATCATGACAATTTTAGGATAATTTAAGGGAACAATACCCGTCAAGTTCTAGTTATTATTGATATTTATTAATGATATTGCTATTGATTATTGGGTTAACTATTGTTTTGATTTCTTTAGATATTTTAATCAGATTCATACTCTTGAAAGTTTACTTCAACAGTCATGTCTTCTTCGATTTCTTCTTATCTTAATAAATTGTTCAAATGTGGCTTAGTTTGGTGTGTGGCATTGGTCTCTTCATTAAAATCACAGGGATCTTCCTCTATTGTACTCAACTGGACATTTGAGCTAGACTGACCTTGGCAATTGGTACATGCTGGAGAATACAGCAACCCGACTTTTTTACAGCCACATTTGGCACTACAACCTTTTTTGCAATTGCAAAAATTAGTGTTGAGGAGTTTTTCTGGAGCAGGTGGGAGTAACGTTTTAATAGGTTCCAGAGTATTATCTATCAATATCCAACCCCAGTCTTCTGGGTTCAGTTGATTGCCTAGCCATGTTTTGAACTTGATAGTATCTCGATACAAGTGTTGAATAGCAGATACCGATGTTGGAGGAAGACATGATAGTTGTACTTGTTTCTTGTTTCGCGTATTTTTTACAAAAGTTAAGTATCGGTATTTATCAATGCAAGTAATTTTTTTGGAGCTCCATCAACCGCAAGAAGAATCGGTATTTATCAATTCAAGTAATTTTTTTGGAGCTCCATCAACCGCAAGAAGAAAGCGAATTCCTTCCGTAATTATTGTTTGAGGTGTGGAATCAATTTCTGTAAATACTTTAGCGCAGTCAGTAAAATCTTTTTTTTCGATAAAATCTTGTAATAAGTACGTATATTCACTTGAACTAAACCTTTAGCACTAAAAGAAACAGGTATACGAACGAGACCTACGGACAGATATTTATAATATAATAGCCAGATGTTTTTCAAGGCCATGTACCCAGGGGGGATTCAGTTAGGGACTGACTATCTTTTGAATAAATGTTTTCAGAATAGTATAATATATATAAAAGAGACACAGATAGATATTTATACTTGTCTTAGGTGCTTGATATTTATATACGTGGCTTATATGTGCATATCATGTATAATATGTGACTTAGAATCGCGATATCTGAGGAATGTAATGTAAATGGAAAGGTAATTTTAAGCTACAACTTTAGTTTGAGGTTTTTTTTTTGATAAAACTTACTGTTTTCGAGATTTTGACCTTTGACTCCGAATAACTTTTGTAGCACACATAGGACTTTATTTGTAATGCTAATCCCGAGCTCTCCAACAATATTTGGCTTTCCGGGAATTTTTGTTATTTGACCACTACTTTTATGTCTAAATTGACCGGACTATTAACCATATTATCTATTTTCCTTCAAATGTTAAAACAATTGGGTAAGTAAAGTTTTATGAAGAGATGTAGGTATCGTATATTATATTATTTTTCTGATAGTCTTTGGTCTATAAATCAAGAATGTACTGTTATTTATTTTTTACTTCTTACCGTCCTTCTAAAATCATTTTTTTATATATAGTCCTCTGGGCTTTACGGCACTATAAGTGGTCTTTTGAGACCCTTCCTCCACCACCGCCCAAGTACAAAAGGCATGTGAAACCTGCATCTTGAGGGGTGGTATGAGGCTCCAGCGAAAGAGGTCTCCCTCAATGCCTACAGATACAAGTCATTCAGAGATATCTCTTGTCTTTCTCCCACCGTGGGAGCAATAAAACAGCATTCCCACCACACATTCCAGTCCAAGTTCAGCTCAGCTCAGTGGGCATGTCGCTATGATGCATAGTTGCCGAGATCTATGCGAGAAACCGATAAATGGGACCTTCAACCCCCACCCCCCCCCCCCCCTCCCCTACCCCTCGGCTGAAGGGCTACCGGACGGGTACTTTTGATATGTTAACCTCCTAACTAGCCCAAACAAAGTTACGAAGTCAATAATTGTGATCCAAACGTTTCCCTATACAACTTTTCGTTGCCTGGCCTAATGACAACATTATCTAAGCTCAGCCGTAGCAAGAAAACTATGACATGGCAAAATTACATTGACAGAAATATGTTAAAAATAAATTGTTATTTAGGATTTTTATTTCACTTACTTCCGACATCTATGAAACTTTTCGACTCGATTTCATAGTCTTCGAGTCCCCAAAATTACAACATCTAGACGAGGCAAACAACAAATCCTAGAAAAAACATTTTTCCAAGAACTAGAAATTAAACAAAAGAATAAATCAGTCTATTGAGTTTATTTGCTAATGTAGCGAACACAGCATTGTCTACGAATAACATAATTCAATTTCAGAAGTAAATCTGAAGCAGGCGTGTGTAACTCATTCAGTGGGGCAGCTGACATCTCAGTGTTCGGTGCGAGACGGTCAGCGTAATCCTAGCGCGCTGATCAAAGAAGTACTCTCGCCAAACGGTAAGACAGCAAGATATAGGGAACGTGCAAGGCGTAGTCTGTGCCATCTAGTGGAGTAAAATTGAAACTTTTGCTATAAAAACTTGTCATTGACATTTCTGGGCCATATATGTATACACACACGCATCATGCACACATGCGGCACGCATAACGTAGACTGGCATGATGGCATCTAGTGAGTGAAATTCGCAAGTTTTATTTTATAAATACTTGACATTGACATTTATGTGCTGCCATCTATAGTTCCTGCACGCTCCATATAGTACATTTTCATGCAAATGGACCAAGTTTTGTTATTATAGCCAAGGTGGAATACACGCCCGAGCTAAAGACGAGCTCGTTTTGAAGCCGAAAGACAGCAGTGACAATTGCCCTGGGTTTTTCAACACACTCTCTCGAAAATAATAAGACTAAAAATTCAATATTTAGAAAGAAATTGTTGTAAGAAATGGCTTGCCGATTTTTTTTTTCACGTGGCATGGTGGGAGCACGCTGCTGCACTTTTCTGCACTAGTGCGAAATACACCACATTGCAAGCCTAAAAGCGGTAGGGAGCGGGTTTTCGATTAAGTTAAAACTATATAAATACTGCAAAAACATTAGAATAGAACACTCTTTATTATGTACACCATTTAGATTACAGAACATATAAATGAAGAAACTTTACATAGGGTGACACAATGGGCGGCTTATTGCTAAAAGCGATCTTTTCAAGACAACCTCTGAATGGATTTTGATTTTTTTTTACATGCGCATTTTAATGGAAAACGAAATGACTGTATTCTGTATCAAAACTCAACACTCGACACTGGCCCGTGCCAAACAAGAAAACCGTAAAAATCCACGATTTCTCACGGGTTAGGCCCCGAGAAAGCAGCCAAGAGAAAATACTAGTACCTACATATTAAACTTAGGGCCGATTTCACCATTCGCTCTATAAACTAAGTTTTACTGAACTTAGCTTAGCGTAAAAATAAAAAAAGATTACAATGAGTTAACCTTAACAGATAGAAATATGCTGTCGCGGACTTTTTTTAGAACTTTAAAAGGAGAACAATTCCGTCATACATATTTTTTTCGTAACTTTAACCGTTTACGCAGCGCACGCAACTGAAGCTCTCCAAAGGATTTTTTTTTCCGTTTTTGCCACATTTTTCATTGATGCTTCGCTCCTGTTGGTCGCAGCGTGATTTTATATAGCCTTCCTCGACAAATGGACTATTCTACACAAAAATATTTTTTCTATTCGATATAGTACTTCCTGAGATTAGCAAACAAACAAACAAACTCTTCAACTTTATGACAGCGGCTAAACGCGTTTAAGCGAGCTTAAACGTCAAAAACTGGGCGTTTAGAATAAGTGAAATCGGCCCTTAGTAGATATTAAAAATTAATGACATAATCAAAGTATCAGAAAAATAATAGGTACAGACAATTTATTGTTGAATAGATATTTGCATAAAAAAAGCTGCAGCAGTTTTGTGTATGTTTTCTGTTAATATTTTGGTATGGTAATAAGGTGAAAATATTTCCCTTATGTTGTCTCACTTTCATTGTAACAAAAGAAGTCAACACTTTGTTTAAATGGCTCTTATGAGTTACTAGAATGAGTAAAACTGTCGCAGTTTTTAAATTTGTCCCGAAATTAATCACGCTTTTCTAGCAGCAAGAATGGCAATATTTATCTATTAATCTCGTTTTCAAGATTTTGTAAAATACCTGATTGATATATGTGTCAAACTTCTCAGTTCATTCAATACAGTTGGAGCGTAAAAAGCATCAAATTACAACATCTAGACGAGGCAAACAACAAATCCTAGAAAAAACATTTTTCCAAGAACTAGAACTTGAACAAAATAATAAATCAGGCTATTGAGTTAATTTGCTAATGTAGCGAACACAGCATTGTCTACGAATAACATAATTCAATTTCAGAAGTGAATCTGAAGCAGGCGTGTGTAACTCATTCCGTGGGGCAGCTGACATCTCAGTGTTCTGTGCGAGACGGTCAGCGTAATCCTAGCGCGCTGATCAAAGAAGTACTCTCGCCAACCGGTAAGACAGCAAGATATAGGGAACGTGCACGGCGCGGGCGTAGTGCGTGCCATCTAGTGGAGTAAAATTGAAACTTTTGCTATAAAAACTTGTCATTGACATTTCTGGGCCATACTCGTATATGTATACACACACGCATCATGCACACATGCGGCACGCATAACGTAGACTGGCATGATAGCATCTAGTGAGTGAAATTCGCAAGTTTTATTGTATAAATACTTGACATTGACATTTATGTGCTGCCATCTATAGTTCCTGCACGCTCCATATAGTACATTTTCATGCAAATGGACCAAGTTTTGTTATTATAGCCAAGGTGGAATACACGCCCGAGCTAAAGACGAGCTCGTTTTGAAGCCGAAAGACAGCAGTGACAATTGCCCTGCGTTTTTCAACACACTCTCTCGAAAATAATAAGACTTTAAAAATTCAATATTTAGAAAGAAATTGTTGTAATAAATGGCTTGCTGATTTTATTTTTCATGTGGCATGGTGGGAGCACGCTGCTGCACTTTTCTGCACTAGTGCGAAATACACCACATTGCAAGCCTAAAAGCGGTAGGGAGCGGGTTTTCGATTAAGTTAAAACTATATAAATACTGCAAAAACATTAGAATAGAACACTCTTTATTATGTACACCATTTAGATTACAGAACATATAAATGAAGAAACTTTACATAGGGTGACACAATGGGCGGCTTATTGCTAAAAGCGATCTTTTCAAGACAACCTCTGGATGGATTTTGATTTTTTTTTTACATGCGCATTTTAATGGAAAACGAAATGACTGTATTCTGTATCAAAACTCAACACTCGACACTGGCCCGTGCCAAACAAAAAAACCGTGAAAAATCCACGATTTCTCACGGGTTAGGCCCCGAGAAAGCAGCCAAGAGAAAATACTAGTACCTACATTAAACTTAGGGCCGATTTCACCATTCGCTCTATAAACTAAGTTTTACTGAACTAAGCTTAGCGTAAAAATAAAAAAAGATTACAATGAGTTAACCTTAACAGATAGAAATATGCTGTCGCGGACTTTTTTTAGAACTTTAAAAGGAGAACAATTCCGTCATACATATTTTTTTCGTAACTTTAACCGTTTACGCAGCGCACGCAACTGAAGCTCTCAAAAGGATTTTTTTTCCGTATTTGCCACATTTTTCATTGATGCTTCGCTCCTGTTGGTCGCAGCGTGATTTTATATAGCCTTCCTTGACAAATGGACTATTCCACACAAAAATAATTTTTCTATTCGATATAGTAGTTCCTGAGATTAGCAAACAAACAAACAAACTCTTCAACTTTATAACAGCGGCTAAACGCGTTTAAGCGAGCTTAAACGTCAAAAACTGGACGTTTAGAATGAGTGAAATCGGCCCTTAGTAGATATTAAAAATTAATGACATAATCAAAGTATCAGAAAAATACCTAATAGGTACAGACAATTTATTGTTGAATAGATATTTGCATAAAAAACTGCAGCAGTTTTGTGTATGTTTTCTGTTATTATTTTGGTATGGTAATAAGGTGAAAATATTTCCCTTATGTTGTGTCTCGCTTTCATTGTAACAAAAGAACTCAACACTTTGTTTAAATGGCTCTTATGAGTTACTAGAATGAGTAAAACTGTCGCAATTTTTAAATTTGTCCCGAAATTAATCACGCTTTTCTAGCAGCAAGAATGGCAATATTCATCTACTAATCTTGTTTTCAAGATTTTGTAAAATACCTGATTGATATATATGTGTCAAACTTCTTAGTTCATTCAATACTGTTGGAGCGTAAAAAGCATCAAATCTCGGTGTATCATCAGCTTACCACCTTAAACTAAAGCATGAAGCTATAAAATAAGGAAACATACGTTTTGTGGTAGAATGGCAGCGCCAAAACAGTATGTTATTTGCCCTTTATCATCGGGAAAGTGCCCTAAGATACGCCTTCAGATACTTTAGGGCTGATTTATTGGGAGCTGGCAAGAATGCTACAGCATTGGCACAGAATCAACGGAAATTTCTCTCTGTTTACAAGGAAATGTGGACGGTTTGACTTGTAAAATATTCACAATACCGATGCGGGAAATGTTGTATTTGTTTGTACTGTTTTTATTTACAAACAGAGACCTATGTATTGTCAGACGACGGCTATAAGGTTTTCTAGTCCTACTACTAATATTATAAATGCGAACTGTTCTAGTTTCAATCGAACACAGCGAAAATGCATATAGGGAATAAAAAAAAAAAAAAAAAAAAAAAAAAATTCCTTTAATTCAGATAACAAGATCCATATAAGTAGTGCAATTAGACTCGGTATTAAAAAAATTATAAATTAACACAAAACCAAATAAATTAATAAAGTAGCATCATCAATTAAAAATAACATTAAAATCAGGATTCCAAATAAGAAGAATATGAATATGCATGAAAAAAATATTTGTTATCTAACCGCTTTATCGATGAATATACTAAAACAGAATACGAACAGTGAAAGCAGAATCAAAATTGATTGAAAATTAAACGAGGTTTTCACTTCAACCTATGCGATTCGCTACGAGTGCTGCGAGTAGCACTCGTAGCGGCGTTGGTGGTGTCGGTGGCGAGAAAGAAGAACGGTAAAGCTGTTGGCCCAAACGAAATTCCGGCTGAAGTAAGGAAATCGCTACGGCAACTGGGACTGGACAATTTTAAACAAATATATCTGTCCCTCTCTCGAAAGCGCTGTTTTCTATGGCAGTTGTATAGGCGTCATGTCCTTTGACGTCAAAGAACACGTCGGACTTCTCTTTCTAATTATCAACTTTAACCCGTCAAGGGGGCATTAGCAGACACAATTAAAAACCTATTGTCGCGTCTCCTTATGTAGACGCGAGGGGCCTGACGGATTAAAGCTTTATAACTTCGTCACTGATGATGATATTTTAAAAATTCCTTCATAATCGTTCACTATAGTTAATAAGTCTTCAATTGAACAAATAAAAAAATAGCATGCATATTCCCTATTGCATCGAACGCAAGTATGCACATTCGCTGGTTGACCAAAATGTGGGGCAGTTCGGTTTAGATCTCATCATATACACCACGTTCTCAATACCCCTTCTCAATACACGAATGTTTGGATGTAGTTTTGTTACTCAATCACACCCTAAAAACTGAACGGATCGGGATGTTTGGCACAGAGATAGATTATAGTCTGGAATAGCGCATAGACTATAATTTTATAATGGGGGAAAAGTACTAATTCCACGCGGGCGAAGCTGGTGGCAGAAGCCAGTGTTTTATCATGCAAGCTACGATACACATTAAAGGGAAAGGGTTTAAAAATGTAGAATTTTTTCCAAAAAGAATAAATTAAAACTGAAATCCGAATTTTCCTAAGTGAAAAGTATCTTTAAGTGATGACTTCAAAACGTCGGATTAAATTGAAAGTTCGCACATTTGTCAAAGACCGATGACAATGCATGGTTAGCTAAGTGACGTCATTCTAAATCAAATATGGCGGACTGCCAAAGATGGCGGACTAGTTATTTTTTATGCATTTCCATGTCAAGGGTATTAAATGAAGGGGTTTGATAAGAAGAATAAGCAAAATAAAAATAAAGCCGGCTTATTTTTTAAACTATAGAAACTTATACATATTTATTATAAATCTACCGCTTTGCATAAATGTATGTCCTTTCATTTAGTCCATCCAAAGGTTGTCTGTAAGAAATGCAGCAGTGTGTGGTTTTTTTTTTGTGTGGAAAATCATCCTATGACTTCTCCTGCTCTGGGTGGAGCGGGAGGGCGTGTCAGACTCTCACTGACTAAAACCACCCCTGCTCCTTCCCTGCCCGGAGTGCCTATTGTACACTTGTCTTTAACCAACTTTCGAAAAAGAAGGAGGTTCTATGTTCGACTGTGTTTTTTTTTTTTTTGCCGACCGATTTTCCCATTTTTTTTTACCTGAAAGCTCTCTATACTCCCGAAGTGATCCCGTATAAATTTTATCGAAATTACTTCAGCCCTTTTTGAGAAACTGAACAAAAACGAAAAATACGCGTACCTCGATGACGTTTTGGTGTTCTCCAAATGTTTAAATTCCACGTTCCATGTTATTGGGGTTTTTAGTTTTGGGGTATAACAACTAAAAAGTGAAAAATAATAAACTTTTTAACAAAAAAAAAACAACCGACTTCCAAAAACAAAAATTACTCTAAAAATTCAAAAATAACTTCAATTTCGGAAGTCGGTGTCAAATAACGAAGAAGTAAAATACAAACACCGACTTCCGAAATTGAAGTTATTTTTGAATTTTTAGAGTAATTTTTGTTTTTGGAAGTCGGTTGTTTTTTTTTGTAAAATAGTTTTTTATAGATGTCGTCGTGTGTTATTATGAGATGTACCTACCTATCTAAAGGCTATCTAAGGCTATCTATAATAAAGTATATACTTTATGGTGTAACAGAAATGAGTGATATGGAAATTAACAACTTTCCAGTTTTTGATGTGAAACATCTATTGGTGCGCCTTGGCAGTAAAATCGACTCGAATATCGTGACGGCAAACTAACTGCATGACGACGTCGTGTCACGATGCCCCCACTACGCCGCCGCTCGAATCCCTTCTCCTTAGAAACATCTATGCGAAAAAAAGTAACACAACATACAACAACCAACAACAACAACCAACAGCAAACAACAACAACAACCAGCAACAACCAACAACAACAACAACAGCTAACAACAACAACTAACAACAACAACCAACAGCAAACAGCAACAACAAACAACAACAACAACAACAACAAACAGCAACAACAACAACAAACAACAACAAAAAACAACAACTAACTAAAACAACCAACTACAACAAAAAACTACAACATACAACTACAACAAACAACAACAACCAACAACAACAACCAACAACAACAATTACAACACAAAAAACACAACACACAAAATAGATGTTGATGAAAAAAAAAATAAACAAAATGATGTTTCACATCTACCGGGCGTCCCGTGACGGCCAAATTTTTTTTTCTTGAGTTTTTGATCAGCTGATCAAAATTTGTATGGTATGTTCCATTTATTTTTTCGGAATTATTGACTACTAGCTTCCGCCCGCGGCTTCGCCCGCGTGAAAAGTATGATTATAAATTTGAGTGGTATTTTCAGAGAGTAGCACGTTAAAAAAACATGGTAGAAATCAAAATCCATAGTCAGTTATTTAAATTAGGTTGCGAGCCAGAACTTCTTGAACGTCGTTCTACATAAAGACAGACCCTTCACCACTTCTTAGCTTCTTGCCCATGACTCTATCTGCATAGACATCCGGATTGAGTCCAGAGAAAAATCAAACATTTGTGAAAGATTAGGATCATGATAAATTAGAATTTCCTACATTAGTAGGGCTTACCAAAGTTGGACGGCGATTTTTTGCGCTACGCCGAACATCTCTTTTCTATGGGCTACCTATTTTTTACCTATTTTTTTTTTTTTTGCGTTTGTATCGACGATTGACGTTGAAGTTTTGTTTTTTTTGTTAAATTAGCTTCCGCCCGCGGCTTCGCTCGCGGGCGGAAGGGATTTCGATTAAATTTTGCACACAGGTAGGTCATACATAGCCTGGATTAACACATAGGCTACTTTTTATCCCGGTAAAAGACAAGACTTAGCGAAGGCTGAGGTGTAAGTAGAAATCCAAAGTAAGGCTGAACGAGCGGTATACGCTCACAAAGTACCAGGAGACCAGAAACATGAGAAGTATTTACAGGGCTGGAATCATGAGCGGTAAAAAAGACTCACAAACTACGAAAAGATCAGGATTCACGAAAAAGTAGTTCCGGAGCTGGTATAGATTCCAAAACTACTAGGAGACCATAGTCATGAATCAGTATTTTTGGGGCTTAAAACCTAAGCGGTATAGATTCACAACCTGCCCGGAGATCAGAATCACAAAATATATTCTGAGGCTGGTATTATGAGAGGTACAGATTCATAAATTACCAGGAGAACAGAATCATGGATAAGTTTTCCGAGCAGTACAGATTCACGAACAACCAGGACATCAGAATTACAAATGTATACCAAGGCTGGGATTATGAGAGATAGTGATTCTTAAATTACCAGGAGACCAGAATGATGAAGAAGTGATTTCGGGGCTGGAATCATGAGAGGTATAGATTCCAAAACTACTAGGAGACCATAGTTATGAATCAGTATTTTTAGGGCTTAAATCCTAAGCGGTATAGATTCACAACCTACCAGGAGATCATAATCACAAATTTTTTTTTTTTTTTTGAGGCTGGTATTATGGGAGGTACAGATTCACAAATTACTAGAAGAACAGAATCATGAAGAAGTTTTCCGAGCAGTTAAGATTCACGAACAACCAGGACATCAGAATTACAAATGTATACCAAGGCTGGGATTATGAGAGGTAGAGATTCATAAATTACCAGGAGACCAAAATGATGAAGAAGTGATTTCGGGGCTGGAATCATGAAAGGTATAGATTCTAAAACAACCAGGAGACCAGAGTCGTGAATCAGTATTTTTGGGGCTAGAATCTTTTTGTGGGGTGGGAAATCATCCAGCGGCAGAAGTCATTGGATGATTTTCCCACCCCACAAAAATAAATAAAAAAGGCGGTATTATAGATTCATACCAGGGCAGGGGCTTGAATCCTGAGCGGTATAGATTCATAACCTACCAGGAGATCAGAAGCACAAAATATATTCCGAAGCTGGTATTAGGAGAGGTAGAGATTTACAAATTACCAGGAGACTAGAAAACATTTCGGGGACTAAAATCATGAGCGATAAAGATTAATAAACTACCAGGAGACCAGAAACACAAAAAGTATTCTGGGGCAGGAATCGTAGGAGGTAGAGAAAGATTCACAAATTACCAGGAGAACAGAATCGTAAAGAAATAAAATTTCCGAGTGTTATAGATTCACCCACTGCCAGGGGATGGGATCATAAGAGGTAGCATCTTGAATAAGTATTTTCAGGGCTGGTATCCTGAGCGGTATAGATTCTTAAACTACCAGGAAAACAGAATCACGCAGAAGAGAAATTTCAGACCTGCACGCAGATGAAGCCGCAGATAAACTACCAGGGTGCCAAAATCATGAAAAAGTTAATTTAACATAAACAACAAAACATCGACGTCAAACGTAGAGATACAAACGCAAAAAAAAAATAGGTAGCCAATAGAAAAGAGATGTTCGGCGTAGCGCAAAAATCGCCGTCCAACTTTGGTAAACCCTGCTAATGTAGGAAATTCTAATTCATCATAATCCTAATCTTTCACAAATGTTTGATTTTTCTCTGGACTCAATCCGGATGTCTACGCAAATAGAGTCATGGGCAAGAAGTTAAGAAGTGGTGAAGGGTCTATCTTTATGTAGAACGACGTTCAAGAAGTTCTGGCTCGCAACCTAATTTGAATAACTGACTATGGATTTTGATTTCTACTGTGTTTTTTTAACGTGAAACTGACTCTGAAAATACCACTCAAATTTATAATCATACTTTCCACGCGGGCGAAGCCGCGGGCGGAAGCTAGTTTATAATATTAGTAGGATGACTTTCTAGAATAAAGTTTTTAGTTTTTATTGTCAAAACCAGTATTTAAAATATAACCTCTCGTTTCCGTTCTGCCCGGGGGTGGAGGATAAATTCGAAAGAGTTACCTCGCCCCCGGGCGCGTAGGGCAGGGAGGAACAGGGGTGGGTTTTAGTCAGTAAGAGTCTGACACGCCCTTCCGCTCCACCCCAGAGCGGAAAGAGTCATAAGATGATTTCCCACCCACCAAAAAAAAAAAAAAAAAAAAAACCGTACACTGTATATTATATAGGTAAATGTATAGTAATAATACGGTTTGTTGTAAGTTTGTAACCGTTTCGTCTTCTGTTTAGTATACAAGGCGCTGTATGAGACGACGAAGCTGGTGATCGATAAACACACGAAGCCCTCTTCGAAACATTCTGGTGTGGTTGTCTCACGAGTTGATGCAGGTCAGTGAATTCTTTTAAACAGCTTTATCTACTCTACAACCGTAACGCAGCTTTGGACTACCTACTACTAGGTATATAAATAAAACATTTATTTAATACACACAATTTTTTTTTGTAAAAAAGTTTTTTAGGATTATTTTGTGTATTTTATAAAAGAGCCTTATTTGCCTGAAAGTAAAGAATTATTATTATTATTTCTAAAAAAAAAACAAGAAAAAAAAATACACAGCACCAACCAACTCTACTGAAGCATTGGCTTTGGAATCAATGTGTTAGGTAGACACCAACCCATTCCCTCTCTTAGAGATTAGGCCTGAGTTCCTGTAGTGAGAACATTATAAGGCTGATTCTGTATGTATGTACTTTAGACAGAAAAATATAATGTTGGGGATGACCACTTCAGTATGAGCTGTTCGTTACATATTTCTACGTTCTCCAGTGGGGGTGAACCTTTGAGACCAAAAGATTCATGAACGCCATGCTGTTTTTTTTGCATAAATCATTGTTTCAGTACCATTACCGTATTACCGTTGTTAGGTTTAAAGCTAGCTCCATTATTTTATTCTATGAATAGACTGTCATTAACCGACTTCGAAAAAGGAGGAGTTTCTTCGAAAAAGTACCAAAAACGGCCGTTTCTGACAGTTTTGTCTACTATTTTGGATACGAAACATTTTGAGACCTGTTTTAACAACGTAAAAATTCTTTATCCTCTTTGTAACAAACGTGAAGATGGATTTTTTTAATATTTATTTTCTGTGCTATGCTACGATTTTTTATTCAATGAGGGTGCCACTGGACCGTGAGTAGGGCCTTAATTACATATAATAGCATAATCAGCCTATAATGTTCCCACTGCTGGGACACAGGGCTCCTCTCTGTAAGAGGGTGTTTTCTTTTGTGTGGAAAACATCCAATGACATCTCCCGCTCTAGGGTGGAGCGGAGGGCGTGTCAGACTGACAAAAACCCACCCCTGTTCCTTCCCTGCCCTGAGTGCCCAGGGGCGCAGTAACTCTGTTTCGAATTTATCCACCACACCTGGGCAGGCATCGGCCATGACGGGCCCTGACATTATGGCTGACAACTCTTTGAGGCGCGCGTGGAACACTACGCGCCGTCGACTCTCGGGCCTGGTGCTGATCGGACAGCGAGCTACCCATTACACGCCGTCCGCAGACACGATTGTAAGAGGGTGTGGTTCGTTATCCACCACGCGAGCCCAATGCTAATATTTACTGACTAAGGTATTATTCCTTTCTGAAACACAAATCACACGGCACATTTTTAATTATCCTAATACCTACTGACACCTGACATTTCAATGAAATATCATAATGATATTTGGCGGAATAACTAATCTAGCATTTGTATAAGTATTCTTAAAAATATCAGTATCTCCACCTATAGTAGTGCGTAGGTGTTGCCACAATATCTAATCAGAATTCATTATCATTCGTAAACAGACAAGAGAAATATTCCCAAGCAAATTTTCAATAGGCTTCATCACATTAGGGTATATAATGAATTTATTAGTATGTATAACTTTCATATAAATTCGGTTTGATTAAGGTTGACATTAAGGGTTTCCAACGAGTGGGAGTCCCTGATGCCTTGTGTTTATTAATTCAATGGGAACCAGGAAATGTCAGGCAAAGAGTTCCACTTGATAAAAGGTTGGCATTGTGAATGGGATCAAATCAGGATATACTTTCGCTACAGCTCTAGAGACTTTGTTCAAACAATCAAAGATAACAAAAAGTTAGTGCTGTAAAGAGGGAGTGACAAAGATAAATTAGAGGAATAAGAATACACAAAACCTGGAAAGGCAGTCTTGACTTTTCTGTTTTTTCATGACGACGAGATGACGCGATAACTTTTTTTGGATCGGTTGGAGCGTCAATAAACGAAACGCTAAATGATTGTTAATTACTCCCTCACTATATCTAACAATGTCATGAACTGCATTCACTCCATTTAACATAAGTATCCTGCATCAAAATATTTCTAGCAAACAATGTTAACCTAACAATGTTGTGTTTATGGGAACCGGCCTATATAGATACATTTTGTACAAACAATTTTTTTTGACACCTGACCGGACGAATCTATTCCATTATTCGGATAGCAGTTTATAATATTTTAATCAATAGCTATTGAGCAGTGGTAGCCCAGTGGTAACCCTGTGACTTACAAGTTGTAGGTTGCGGGTTTGAACCCAGACAGGTGCTTTACTTTGTGTAAATTATTTCATCAACACAGCTATCAAACCGGAGAAGGAAACGCTAGCGCATCTATGACGTCACAAACGAACTAAAACAGCAAAGTCCTACAACGCGCAAGCAAGAGTTCTCCGCGCGATTCGAACATATACAACAGTTTGAAATCAACTATCGAGCAGTTGCCCGGATCAGACAAAACACCTGGGGCCCAATTCTGTAACTTTGAGTTAAGCAACACGCCATCGACACTATCGACACACTACAGACATTATTTTGCCACTGTTGCAAATTTGGTATTCTGCTAAAACTTCAAAATGATATTGACATATTATAGTAGACCAGACTACCAATTATTACAATAGTCTTATTATGGTGTTTCAATGGTACTACAGTGGCAAGTCAATGACCATAAATAATTTATAGAATACCAAATGTCAATGACTATTCTATCGAGACACCACTGACACAGTACCGACACACTATTGACAAGTTAGTTATTTTACAGAATTGGACCCCTGTCTGGTCGGAGGATCCTCCCTTTTCCAATGGAGGTTGTGGGACTTTACACTCTGTTCCGCATACCATAGTAGTCCATAGTGAGGGAACCGACATGTCCTAGAACCAAAACTTCAAAGACATGTGACATCCAGCAACCCGCATTGGACCCGCGTGGTGGATTAGGTAGGCCTACGGGCCATAATCCACCACCGCATAGAGAGGAGGCCTGTGTCCCAGCAGTGGGAACATTAAATTCAAATTCAAAGCATTTATTTCAAATAAACCATTTACAGTCACTTTTGAATTGTCAAGTCGGTCAGTTAGAAAGATGAAGTTAATTGCACATTCCAAAGCGTAAGAAACTCCATGGACATCCTTTTAATCCATGTTAACTATTACAAATCCTGGTTACATATATCATGTTGCTTCCATTATGTGAGAACAATGATAATAAAAAAATAAACTTTTCAAAAAAATAAAGATTAAAACTTGTGAACTGACGGCGCCCGGTTACGAACATGACGTGGATCAGCACCACAGCTCAACCATTTTGAAGGGAACCGAATGACCCGACACATGCGCCACCATCAGCGAGACATTTGAGTGAGCATGACAAAATCTGCTTTCCCAAAGAGTATAATTATCATTTTCGCAATACCTATGTGTGCATTAACATTATTTTTCTTTTGCTTACTAACTCTTCTAGAAGTGGACGCAGCAAAGTTCGACTCGCCAAAGCTGAGGTCAGCCTGTGTGTTGACATCCGAAATCCTGATGAGGTCCAAATCGCGCTGTCACTGCAGAGACTCTCTAAAAGGGTCTCATGCTCATTTCAGTTAGTACCTTTTTAATTTTTTAAACTTTGATAGTTCGCGCTTGACCACTGTCTGACCTGTTGGTAAGCGATGTGATGTGGTCGACGATGGACCACGCTTGCCTAGAAGTAACCTATTCACTCTTGTCTTAGAGACCTACAGATTGTAGCTATCAGGAAACAGACTCCGGCAGGCAATTTCACTGCTTAGCTGTACACGCTAGTATTATATTATCTGTGGCGTACGCAACTACGCACAGTGAATGTGTTCCCAAAACGTTTTGTGTGTGTAGGTGGGATGTCCATCTCGTACTATTGACGTTTAGATACCTACATCGGAAGACTTTAGTCAGAAGACGAAAAAAAATCATATACTAACTGATGCTAAGCCACGTGTGTGTTAGATTGGAAATCGGTTAGACCAGATACAGCTGAATAACAATATTGACATGGAACTGCCTATCTGACCACCACAAGTCTACAACAGTTTTTTTTTATTTTGGCGGGATTCTTTCGAGTGAAGTTCTGTGACTGTTTTAATTATTCGCTTATTGATTCCAAGATATTGTGATGTAAAATTGGTGTACTTTTGTGTCTCAAGTGTCAACGCAACTGGACAATATGTGGCATCATTGAAACAGGCGCGATCTCGGTAAAATGAAGCTGAGAATTTCATTGTAGTATTGACTACATCAACGAAACTTGCAGAGAAGGCTTTTTTTTTGTGGCGTGGGAAATCTTCCAATGACATCTCCCGCTCTGGGTGGAGCGGGAGGGCGTGTTAGACTCTTACTGACTAAAACTTACCCCTGTTCCTTCCTTCCCTGAGTGCCCAGGGGTGCGGTAACTCTTGTTAAGAATTTATCCGCTACCCCTAGGCATGAAGGCACCAGCCACGATGGGCCCCGTCAGTGGTGGCTGACAATCATCTGTTTGAGGCGCGCGTGGAACACTACGCGCCGTCGACTCACGGGCCTGGAGCTGATCGGACGGCGAGCTACCCACTACTCGCCATTCGCAGGCCCGGGTCTACGGTGGCCGGAGATCGTCTCGCAACGTCCTACGCCCAGCGCCTCTCCTGCAGTGGTAGCAGCTGGGGCCGTGAGGGCCACTGAGCTTCCCTCAGGCGTCCCGCCTCCGCCTTCGCGAGCATTACTGCTTCGCAGAAGGAGGAGACTGCTTCCCATTCGCTCTCGCTCCGTACCATGGCCTGAACCAGCGCCGGGCGCGAAAGGTCGCCGCCACCTATCGCATCCACAAGGGCACGGCGGTGCTCCGCCCAAGCACTTTTTTCATTAGAATTAGAAGGTTACCATCTGCATTCTAATGAAAAAAGTGAGAGTTCTGTATCTAAAAACTGAATTCTTTTTAAACTTGACACGGTTAAATGCACAAACCGTGCGAAGCCAAAATCAAAAAAATAAGCACAACACATCTGGTGTCAGATTTCCCGGCTCCTGAATGTGGAAGATCGGTTTGCTATTACTTAGCCACGAACTCTTTAGCCTGATTTAAAATGTAGAAAAACGTAAATTAAATGCATGTATTGTACAGGATGTAACGGACTTAGGTGGTTATATTTAACTCCCGACGCAAAAAGGGGGGTGTTATAAGTTTCACCTAGGTATGTGTGTATCTGTTTGTCTGTTTGTCTGTGGCACCGTAGCTCTTAAACGGGTGAACCAATTTGAATGCGATTTTATTTATTTGAATAACAGGTTTTCTAGCGATGGTTCTTAGATATGTTTTATCAAAATCGGTTCAGTCGTTTTTTTTAATTTAACTGGTATCTTGTTTAGGTACTGCTTCTGCCCATGGAAATGAACAACTTTCTTCAAGGAAGAAAAATATTGGACTTTCCGTACATAGGGTGACTGGTAATTAGTAGCCGATACTTATACACGTGTAGTCCGGTCAATTTAGACATTCGAAGGTACATAAAGTCCCAACAAGCTGAAAATCAGTACAATTGTTCAAAACATAATTATAAACAATGTTTAAAAGTTCCCCATCATTCCCGTGTATGGAAAAAAATTTATTCAAGGACAAAGGTAAAAAAAAATAGTTTTTCGTGATTTTCAGCAAAACGGTAAGTTTTATCATAAAAGTACCTCAGACAAAAATTGTAGATCATAAAATTGTCTATAAAAAATCAACACTTTTTTCTTACGAGCCACCGTTTCTGAGATATAACGATTCAAAAGTTATAAAAGTTGTTATCGTCATAATATGCACACGTTTCCACGCCACCTATGAGGTAGTGTACTTAGCGCGTTTTTTTTAACGTGGTTTCCCCAGTAGGCCTACTCCAAGGGTCAGTTCTGATCCTGTTTAGTGTAAAACTATTGCAAAATAACGGAAATTTTCAAAGATTGGAAAAGATAAAAGCGATGTAAATTAAAAAAAAGTGGTGAAGTTCATTCAACTGATTCGTAAGTTTCAAATTCTTCTTGTTCTTCTCTTGATCTTCTTCTCCTGCTTCTTCTTCATTTTGGATGCAAGTAAATTGCGTCAATAGCGATGTATCGCATGACACTTCGTCGGAATCAAACAAATCCTCCATTGTTTGTGATTCAATATTAGAGCACGACCGGCCTTGACAATTTGCGCATGCCAAAGAACAAAACAGTCCGACTTTTTTGCAACCACATTTAGCACTGCATCCCTTTTTGCAGTTGCAAAAATTGTGTTCAGCAGTTTTTCCGGCGCAGGTGGAAGTAAAGTTTGAACTGGCTCTAATATATTGTTGACCAACTTCCAACCCCAGTCTGTAGGGTCTAGCTGATAACCAAGCCACACTTGAACTTGGTAATATACCCGAAAAAGATGTTGATGAGCAGCAACTGAGGTTGGAGGAAGACAAGCTAATTGAACTTGTTTTTTATTTTTAGTATTTTTAACGAAACATGCATATCGATGCTTATCTAAACAGGTAGTTTTTTTAGAAGCTCCATACATGTTTTGTTCTTTGGCATGCACAAATTGTCAAGGCCGGTCGTGCTCTAATATTGAATCACAAACAATGGAGGATTCGTTTGATTCCGACGAAGTGTCATGCGATACATCGCTATTGACGCAATTTACTTGCATCCAAAATGAAGATGAAGAAGAAGCAGGAGCAGAAGAACAAGAAGAATTTGAAACTTGCGAATCAGGCGAATGAACTTCACCACTTGTTTTAAATTTACATCGCTTTTATCTTTTCCAATCTTTGAAAATTTCCGTTATTTTGCAATAGTTTTACATTAAACAGGATCACAACTGACCCATGGAGTAGGCCCACTGGGGAAACCACGTTAAAAAAAACAAAACGCGCTAAGTACACTACCTCATAGGTGGCGTGGAAACGTGTGCATATTATGACGACAACAACTTTATAACTTTTTGAATCGTTATATCTCAGAAACGGTGGCTCGTAAGAATAAAGTATTCATGCATTTTTTATAGATAATTTTATGATCTACAATTTTTGTCTGAGGTACTTTTATGATAAAACTTACCGTTTTGCTGAAAATCGCGAAAAACTCTTTTTTTTTACCTTTGAGCTTGAATACATTTTTTTCCTTAGACGGGAATGATGGGGAACTTACATTGTTTATAATTATGTTTTGAACAATTTAACTGATTTTCAGCTTGTTGGGACTTTATGTACCTTCACTCTCATTTTTTGGTCTAGATTGACCGGACTAGTGATTGTACTCATTATAACAAACAACTTTCCCAAAGAAACTTTTTTTTTATACTTATTCACTTTTATCACAATAACAACAGTTTGAAATACGCGCGCACGTGGGGGCAGTGACCACCGCGTTCAGCTGTTATACGCACTGAGGCAAAGGGAGCGGTCGCGGGTGAGCGTGAGACGCTACTACTAGTACATTTGCCTTTCCCGAGGTCAGACTATCAGCTGATAGATTGTGCCTACTTTTCATGTTACGGCGCGCGCGTTCCAAAATATTTTGTAGCTATGCGGACATACGTTGCATCTTAAAATTATTAGTCAAACACGCTGTCTTTGGATATTATTTTTTAATTTAGCAACAACCAAAACATGTAGGTACCTACACTGCTTAGGTACACCGAAAACGGCCGAGCGGGCTTGCGAGCCGTGCTTCACAGAGTACTTTCTACTATCCGTGCTCTGTACGATAGTAACAGATGTGATCGCAGCGGTCAATGCCCTCGCGCGCGCGTCTATTTCGAACTGTTGTTATTGTGATAAATAAAAGTGAATCAGTTTAAAAAAAAAGTTTCATTGGAAAAGTTGGTTATAATCATGAGTACAATCACGTGTTTAAGTATCGGTCACTAATTACCAGTCACCCTATGTAGTTATCATCATCTGATCAAAATTTGTATGGGAGGTCTATTTTTTTTATTTGATTTGTCTATGTTTTCTAGAAGTAAATTGTTCATTTCTACGGGCAGAAGCAATATTTAAAATATGACCGCGCAATTCCGTCGCACTCTGTATATTCGAGTTCGTAATTCGTTCTGGTATCATTTCAGAGCGTGTAATGCTGGCTGAGAAAAGTGAGAAACCTCACGAGGACTCATCTCTTGCGAGGCATGAAGAAAATGACGAAGGTATCTTTTATAGATCCCAGACCAAAAAAAAATAGTAGGTGAAAAACTGTTTTCCAAAAAAAAAACAACCGACTTCCAAAAAAGAAAATACACTAAAATAATTTCGGAAGTCGGTGTCAAAAAACGAAAAAATAAAATGCAAACACCGACTTCCAAAAAAAAAAAGAAGTCGGTGGACATACCTACTTACACAAAAAAAAAATACATATAATCGAACATAGAACCTCCTCCTTTTTCGAAGTCGGTTAAAAATGTTCGTAATCGGACTATTACGAAAATTTTTAATAAAGTCAAATCATACCAGCTGTTGTAGTGATGCGCTTACCAAAAAACAGTAGGTACCTATGTAGCGACATCTATGACGCCACATACGAACTAAACACACGCACCGCGCGATTTGAACAATATCAACAGTCTGAAATCAACCATCGAGCCGTTGCCCGGACCAGACAGAACACCCGTCTGGTCTGAGGATATTCTCCCTTTTCAATGGAGGTTTGCGAGACTACACCCTGTTCCGCATATCTCTAAAATTATTTTATTTACATAGATTATTATAAAACACAGAGCATAAAATAGTGTAGGTACCTACCTACCTAAACGTGTTTTAACGAAACTATGAGTAAATTAATGATCGTCTTCTGTTGCAATTAAACAATATTTTACTTTCTTGCCTTTCGTATTTCCTTGGTTACTTCTAGATGTACCTAGATACAAATCTATAATATTCTAGAATGCTGCGAAACTTGCATGAGGAGACACCTAGTAACTTCGTGTCGTTACTACAGCGGCTTGCTTACAAAACAGCTGGATCGTGTCAGACATAACCGTAAGTAGCATCGTAAATTATTTTGTGTTATTCGGCGATTAATCTTACCGTCATTCCTGACTCGAGGCTTGAAAAGGCGAGATGGTATTACGATACCTACTTATCATAGGTACCGAGACTTATTTTAAACCCGTTTTTCTGGAACGAAAGTCAACACGAAAATCTGCCGTAAAACCATGTCAACTGCTGAGAAAAGTCAACCACGCTAAATTTTCAGCAGTCAGAATCTGGGTGTTAATCTCTTCCTTAAACTTTGGTTTCTTGGTCGGGACGCATAATGCTGCGGTTTGCGATGCGATATAACAATGATTGCGATACAATAGGGTCATCATCATTCGCCTGCCCTTTTCCCAATTTATTTGGGGTCGGCGCAACATGTCTTTTTCTTCCATACTCCTCTATTAGTCGTCATCTCTGTAGTCACTCCCCTTTTTACCCATATCCTCTTTCACACAGTCCAACCATCGTTTCTTTGGCCTTCCCCTACTCTTATAGCCATCCACATCCATACACAAGACTTTCCTCACGACATTTTTTTCATTCCTCCCAAAAGCCTCTTGACTGCTCATACGGGCGATTCAGGCTCACGACATATGTATGAAGTTGCACTTAGACGGCAATATGAGTGGCGATTTTAGTTTTGACCAGTTGTTAGATCGGTCTATCAGCTTGAGAGTTGGTTTTATTCTCTTTGATTCCTCCTCATCACATGCCTATACCACGACAACGACACAATAGGGTACCTATTACACCCATTTTTGAAAAGTGTCTCAATTAGATTATATAGTGCTAATAAACCAATAAAAAAAAACACAAAATTTTATTCAATCAATAGGTGCCTTAGAAATGCATTTAAATTTTCAAATTTCGCGCGTAATTTGACAAAAACTCTGGACGAAGTGGACGCCATATTGCTCTGTGGTCATGACGTCAGTTGGCTGTGTTAATAAAAGTACATACAAAGCATAGATACGCTGATCAGTTGACACTTTATACTTTACACAACCGTATGACATAACATGGCGGCTACTATTCCATGGTGTTAAAAAGTGCGTGTCTACTTATGTACGCACGTAAGAAGTTATACTTCTTTGGCGTAACATGATAAAAAACCATATTTTCACAACGTTTATAAAAGGAAAACAATCATTCTTCTTGAACGACAGACTATAGCAAACTTCAGGGTGTCGGTTCTAACTTCAGGGTGTCGGTTTTTTGTGACGGTGTACGCGCGCACCGTAATAATTTACTCTCATCATTTTTTCCTAACGCGCCAAAAGAAGTAGAACTTCAAAAAAGGATTAAAAAAAACTGAAAACATTGAATTGAATTTTAAAATTTATTTTGATAATTTATGAACTAAAACTAACATTTTCCGACTGCTTTTTGCCTAAGCTATCTCAATAATATATTTGTAGTTTTTTTTCTCTTACAGAGTAAAATTACCTACCCTAATTATCAAATTTAAAAATCAAAAAGAAAGTATGGTGCTCTTTTGTTTTTTTCTTCGAAATAATAGAAAGTGCACCCTACTTTCTTTAAGCGTAGTCATACCTACTCTTCCTCACCGCTGACGCAAACTGCGACGGAAAAAAAGACCATTCGAGACATTTTTCATGGATTAAGTATATGTCCCGCAACGCATATCGCAGCGATGAGTTTCGTTCAAGAATATTATTGTAGTCTTTGGTTTGGTTCTAAAGAACATTTGTTAACTTTCAGTGACGAAACATCTAGGATCGTCATCTATGGAAAAAATCGAGCAACCTATTTCGAACATTGAAGCTTGCACCATGGAACCCAGCGGTCGGAAAGCGTTTGCCACCCAGACACTCAAGCATAGCCCTTATTACCAATCGAAACACATGTCCTGCATGCTCTCACCTGTAACGAGCTTAACAAATATTTGTAAATACGACAAGGTTCATTTAAAATCAGTGTATTATATGCTATCCGCTATCGAGGGAAGGTTGCGAAGGATGAAGCTGGATTCGCCGAGTTCGAACTGTCAACAGATGTCGCTGTTTTAAGTTTTCACATCTCTTCATTTTTCGTACAGTATCTGCCCATTGTCATGGTGTACGGAGTTTTTAATAGTAATCAACGTCCGCGTACTGTAATTCATAGTAGGTGCTTACAATATTGTGTGTTTTGAAATGACCGGTAGATGTCACCTATTGTTATGACATCGCCATTTGTAACCGTATCTTGGACTATTATTCTATAGAAAACTTGTCATTTTGCACCCTCCTAAGTAATTTCACAATATTTTGTCAATGTGCCAATGCTTGATAAGGATAACACAGTAAGAAGTTAAATAAAAATCTTAGTAATTGTTATTCTGTTTTATTTGATACGATATAAACTCTGTAGCAAAAGTTAAAATGTTATTTATAGCTAGGAAAGCAGAATTTAGAATTGAAATAGAAACAAATGAACGTTCCACAGAGTACGGAAACACCGTACCGACTAAAGACGCTACTTCAATGGGACATTTTGGGACTATGTACCCTGTTTTACAAGCTAAAGTTCAAATCAATATTTTTAGAGCATTTTTATTACATACAAGTATGATCGGTTAAAAATCAACTTAGAAGACACAGGGCAAGTTGATAGTTCTCGAATCATTTCGAAATTATGAAACTAAGTCTAGATGAGAATTCATTACATATTCAATAGCGCTACCCAAACAATACACCATGCTAAAATCGATACTCAGTTGATCGTAATAATGGATTCAAATCGGTTCGAATTTATATTACAAAGAGGTAAAGTTTGTAAGTTTGTTTGTAAGAAGTAATCTCTGGAACAACTGAACCGATTATGAAAATTCTTTCACCAGTAGAAAGCAACATTATTTTTGGATGCTATAGGCTATAAATATTTTCGAAATCCACGTAGAGGAAGTCGCGAGCGAGGTGCTAGTACTTAATAAAATAATTCGAGATAATTTAAATTAATCGCCATCAACTCAAGTGCCTATCGACTTTGGCATCATGAATTTTAGTGACCATCATGGTCACTAAAATTCACGACACGACATTTTATTTAAAAAAAAAGTATGGCTTTGCAATGGAATTTGAAATTCGCTTTCAATGATGGATTCGAAATTCGAATATTGTAGTGGCCGCTGATGCGTCTCGGTAATTTGTCTGTAGAACGTTCCATATGAGTGATTCTGTTTTTTTATAAGAACAATTTAACAATTATCGTCTTCTGACTTCACCAGCTATAAATTACACTTTTTTCTGTTTCTATGGTCTTCTCAAAGAAACATAGGGCTTTATATTGAATTGTTCTGCAAAGAAGTACAAAAACTCAGAAATATGTCAGTTATTTATATACAATATCCAATTGTAACATAACAAGCTAATTATATATAGCAGGTTTGTCTCCCTGTGGCATATACAATTCTTTTGAATATACAGTAATATAAAATATACAGGGTCATTGTAACTTGACGTATGCCCGGAAGGACGTGACGTGATATCACTCAATTGTTGCAAAAAGGTCATAATAGGGAACGTGCACGGCGTAGTCTGTGCCATCTAGTGGAGTAAATTCGAAACTTTTATCCTTTAAAAACTTGTCATTGAAATTTCCGTGCCACACACGTATCATGCACACATGCAGCACGCGTAACGAAGACTGCCATCTAGTGAGTGAAATCTGCAACTTGTACTGTTTAAATACTAGACATTGACATTTATGTGGCGCCATCTATAGTTCCTGCACGCTCCCTATATCACGTCCGGCAATACGTCGAGATACCAATATACACAAAGTATTTACAATCGAAGAGAAAATGTTAGCTTTTGGATTAAAGCAATACAAATTAGTCGATAAATATTTGAGATCTTTCACACGGACAACAAAAATGTTTTGACTATAAATTATTGAAGTCCTGCCCCATCAAGTTTAAATTTAAACAAACACCAAAAGCGTAGAGTTAAAAATTTATAATGAATAATTATTATACGTTACGAGCAAAGTCCAAGATCCTGGTTTGAGCTGAATGTTACCACTGGCAGAATACTTTTCTTTCCTTATTTTTCAAAAAACAAACGTTGCCTCCCACTAGGAATTACTCCTGTATCGTGGGTGCGTTCACAAACATGTAAACTCAAATTCAGAAGACACCCAGACCCGAAACAACTAATCTGTAAGCCATACAAATATTTGTTCCTTGCGGGAATCGAACTCGCGACACGCAGAGCAGCAGCCAATCTCTCAACCAAAGCGCCTACCACGGAATAGAAAAATCAAGTGGAAGTGCCCGCGCAGCAATCCGGTAGTAGGATTGTGACACACAATCCTACTTCCTACTAATATTATAAATGTGAAAGTTTGTGAGTGTGTATGTTTATTACTTCTTCGCGCTCAAATGGCTGGACCGATTTGAATGAAATACGGTATGTAGATTAACATATAGGCTACCTTTTATTTCGGTCTAGGCGGGTAAAACCGCGGGGCGCAGCTAGTGTAAAATAATAACAACCTTCGTCTGTTGTAATAGTCTTAATTTTGTATGAACAACAAATAAGCTTTTCGTCAAAATTTGATGTATTGTTCATACAAAATTAAGACTTATTACAACTGACGAAGGTTGTTATTATTTTACATATTTTTCCGCATAATTGTGACACACGATAGCTGCGTGGGCACTTCCACTTGTTTTTTTTTTATATTCCGTGGCACCTACCGTGCGTTTCAATGTATAGTACCATTATCCTTTTTACAGAAATATTTATCTAATAAGAAAACTAATGATGAGATCTAGAAATCAAGTATATCTGGGACAAGCTAGCTGTGGACTTTGCCCGTACGTATTCCTAATAGTTGTGCCACTTGTTTTAATAATATAAGTGTGCCCATAGCCTAAGAATTAATCTACCACCATATTTTAACGGGGTAATCAATCAATACATTTCATAATAATTAACTATTTATTGGTCTTAAATATAACATAAATTTGCTACACAGCTAAAAGTCAAAATAGACCTTGTTGCTATCACAATAAAGTCTGTATTTGTTTGCCGATTATAACCGATATAAAAATATAACATAAAAAAACAGTTGATATTACCATAACATAAAAGGAATGTAACAAATACATTGGTTAGAACAAGCGATAATAAACTTTAATACGTTAACTTAAAGTCTAAAATAAAATGCACCTTGTTGTAACATATAACAGTATATAGGCGTAAATTCAGTCAGTATAACAAGAACTAATTCGTATATTTGCCTTGTGTTAAATATAGCTTTCACAGAATTTGCGTAAAATATTAAGCCTTTACACATTCAAGCCTTGTCTAAGGTGTATCGAGTATTTTAAAAAGAGGACCTAGCATTAATTTTAAGATTTAATCCTTGAAGTATGATAGTACATAAAAGCAAAAAGTAGATTGTCCATCGTATTTTATTTATACAAGGTGTAACGGAAACGTATACATATTTTTTTTTAAGGGCCTACCTCCGAGTGGCGCCCTCATTGAATAAAAAATCGTATCTTTGCAAGGAAAATAAAGATTAAAGAATCATAAGTTGCGTTTGTTACAAATAGGATAAACGGCCGTTTTTGACACTTTTGCTTACTACTTTGGATACGAAACATTTTGAGTCCTGTTTTAACAACGTAAAAATACCTTATCCTATTTGTAACAAACGCAACATAGGATTCTTTAATCTTTATTTTCTACGCCTTACTACGATTTTTTATTCAATGAGGGCGCCACTTGGCGGATATATACGCGGCTATTAAATAATATTATTAATTTTAATTTTACTATTGTTATTATAACTTTCTTTAAGCAAGCTATAGTCAATTCCATACAAAATTACCAACCGCTGATCAAAATTAGTATGGAAGGTCCACAACTTTTAACCCTTTACAAGTTTGATCCTGCATAGAGTATTGGAGCCACCTTTTAGAAGGCTTAGCTAAATACCAACTTGCTGCACTTGACTCGGTGTAACGCAGAGCTATGAGGCTCATTGGTGACGTGAAACTGGTGGATGTCAAGCTTAACAGCATCGCTGCAAGGTTTCCTGCTTGTCGCTCTTCTACAGAATGTACTTCGAAGAGTGTAGACAAGTACTCCACGACCTCATCTCACCGGCCCCCTTCTACCATCGGACATCTAGACGCACTGCAAGTTACCATCCCTACCTTGTTGCTATTCCACCAATTCGCACTAAGCGTTTCCGAACGTCTTTCATAATGCGCACAGCAAAGGAGTGGAACTCACTACCTCCGTCTGTGTTTCCGAATGCATACAAACCTACTTTTTCATTCATCAGCCTTTTAATGTCCCCACTGCTGGGGCACAGGCCTCCTCTCTGTGAGAGGGTGTGGGCCGTAATCCACCACGCAGGCCCAATGCGGATTGGTGGATGTCACATGTCTTCAAATTGTTTCTAGGACATGCCGGTTTCCTCACGATGTTTTCCTTCACCGTTTTGAGAGCAGTGGTGATGAAATAATCTACACAAAGTAAAGCGCCTGCCTGGGTTTGAACTCACGACCTACAACTTGTAAGTCGCGGCCAATACCACTGGGCCACCACTGCTCTCTATACAAACCTAATCTCTTTAAAATTATAGTGAACAGGTTTCTTCTAGGTAAGCTCGCTCCATCGTCGACTTTGTCTCTGTCCCCTCTGACCTAGACTACAGTCAGGGCAAACCCATCTATACTAATATAATAAAGAGGTAAAGTTTGTGAGTTTCTGAGGTTGTAGGGGGTAATCTCTGGATCTACTGAACCGATTTTGAAAATTCTTTTACCAATAGAAAGCCACGTTATTTGTGTGTCACAGGCTATAAGTAAATTTTCGAAATCCACACGAACGAAGTCGTGGGCGAAGTATTTGGAGGCAGTCTCTAATAAAAAAAATTCTAACAGAATTGACTTTTACTTTTTTGAAGAAAGTTGTTCATTTGTATGAGTAGAAGCATTATTTAATATATGACCACGCATTTCCCTTACAACCTATATTTGACGTCAGTGCTCCATAAACCAATTGAAATTTGTCCTATTAGTCTATGGGGAAAATTACAAGTTTCCATCGTCCAATTACCAACTGGGCTATGGAGAATTGAGAATTGTTCCGCCGGTGGTGCTCATGGAACAATTAAAATTTGACCAATTATACATGTTTCATGTATAGTAAAGCCTTGTCCATATCTTTATAACAAAAAAACCGTTATCATACATTTATTATTTTGAATTTAATACGCGAATTAGAAAATAAATGCACTTCTTAGAAACGTTCAAAAGACTTCCCTTTGGGACAGTTTTAGAAATTCCATAGCCCAGTTGGTATTTGGACGACGGAACATGTATAATTGGTCAAATTTTAATTGGTCCATGGAGCACCGACAGCGGAACAATTCTTAATTTTCCATAGCCCAGTTGGTAATTGGACGATGGAAACATGTAATTTTAATATACCCCATAGACCAATTGGTCAAATTTCTCTATGGAGCACTGACAGTATTTGAGCACAGTGACGACAAAATACAAATCCATGGTGAGACTTATTTTAATTCAACGAGACAAGAAACCGTTTTAATGACTTATCGGGCACCAAAAACAAAATATTAGCGAATACACCTAAGACAGAGCACTACCTACCTATCCTTAAGACTATAACAAACAATACTTTACAATACACGACTTTCCTATCACCAAAAACCTCATATCCCTGTTCACCGTAACCTGCACCGAGTGAACGCTTGCAAGCTATTATGACCCTGATTGTCTACGCAATAAACACTATTATGGTTTGGCACGATACTCCTCCACAAACACTTTCAGTTTAATCACAGACGATCCAATGAATCCTGAAACAATTGGAAGTACTTGTTATTTAATTGTTAAGCATTTGGATTCTTCAGATATACTTACTTCAGAACCACTATATCTGCCTAGCCTTTTCCCAACTATCTTGGGGTCGGTTTCCAGTCTAACCGGATGCAGCTGAATACCAGTATTTTACATGGAGCGACTGCCTATCTGACCTCCACGACCCAGTTATTGGGTAATACGATACCCCTTGGTAAGACTAGTTGTCAGACTTTCGGGCTTTAGACGACCCATAACTGTCAAAGATCTACGATTGACAGCCGGGAGCAACGTCTTAACGTGCTTTCCGAGGCACAGAGGAGTCTCGGTATGTAAAGATCTATGGACCAACCCCGGCAAGCGTAGCTTAACCTGACGGATCGACCCGTGCGGCTGTTATTACTTTAGCCACGAGCTCCTCCATCCAGCCAGCGAATCCCATCCATATTTAGCCATCTGATGTGGCCTCAGTGCATTTCAGTCCAGTCCATACATAAATTACAATAACTTTGACAGATATACTCACTTCATATACATTCTCAGGCCAAAGACCTAGGTGTAAACACATGGACCAGCGAGTCCCACCCGCAGTCAGCTATCTGATGTGGCCTCAGCGCATTCCAGTCCAGTCCATACGTGAATTCAGAGTGATGCCTTATCGTTTCTAGAGGCTCACAACCGCGTTTGAGGTCCCATATCCTGAGGAAATATAATAAAGTTATATCAATTTGGATCATATCTGGACTTGTTTCTAACCGATTGGCCGGCGAGGACAACTCACAAAAAGAACTGGAAAAATGAGGAGGCCTTTGCTCAGCAGTGGGCTAATAAAAAAAATCAGTTTACCCTTTGTACTGTTGTGATAACCATTTTTTAAGAGAATAAATAATAATAATAATAATTTAATTCCAGAAACTTATTACTACTTTACAATGGCATTATGGCAGCAATTTCAAAAAAGGTGATGAGATTAGCGTCTGTAGCCGAACTAGGCACTAGACAGATTGTTTGCTGTGCCTCAGCGTCGCACCAATGCGCGTGCTGAGTGTCCAATACCTCGCACTCTGGCTGCACTTAATGATCTCTTGGATTCTAATCCAACAAACGATCTGTTTGCAGATGAATGGACGAAGATTTTATTGGCATGTCAGAAGTACTGTGAGAGGAATTTATGATAGAGTTTCGAGACCCTTTTTATTTTTTAAAAATTTGATATTTTGTAGTTTTCTCTTTTAATTTTTGTGTTTTTGTTAAAAAAATTTGTTAAAAATTAGTTTTAGTTACTGTAATTGGTTTTAAACCGTTGTAATTAATTAAATAAATAAATTAAATTAAATAAATAGGCATAGCCTGTATTTCGGCTATCAGTACCATTACCCACATTACCCACCTTTTAATTATACAATAAAAAAGTAGCACCTAAGTTTTCTTTACATAGGAATAAGTAATTTGTAAGTAAGTAATCATTTAATGGATTGTGATGGTGTGTGTGTATGTATGTATGTTCGTGCGTGTGTCTGTGTGTGTGTATGTATGTATCTTTGTGCGTGCGTGTGAATCTTAAAAATGAAATTTAAAAAGCCACACACTGATCCAGTGCTCGACAACCACTTTTTTTTTTAAAGAACTTTAGCTTTGTTTCAGAAGTAAGAATAATTATATTGATAGAATTACCTTGTAGTAAAATCATATGAGCCGGCCGCTAAAATAGAAGGTGCATGAGGAGAAAACTGTACTCTTCTGACAGCACATTCACACCCTGAAACAAGAATATTTATTAAGGCTTTATGCAACAAAAACGTACAAAAAAAGGAAATATACAAAATATATTGAATGATGAAACAAGATTTTTTAACAACAATGCATCTTTAGTGTCATTCAGGAATTAAAATCTATTCATAAATGAACTCCTGCAGCAGGACGGGCCATGGACTCGAGACTGTCGACAGCTCCACCACAGCAGTGGCGTATTCAAAGATTTGGCGCCCCGGGCCAAATATTTATGCTGCCCCATAGTTAACAAAAAAGGCAATATTCTTTTTTGCTATTGCTTATTTAGAATTTGAGCTACACGATTCGGATAGGTAAGATTTCCTTGTGATTGACAAGAAGTTAAGGGGTGATGAAAAGCAGAAATAGTAGTGCTTATCCAACTTGAAGAAACGGCAGCGGGAGCATTCGCCGCCCCTGGCAGTCCGCCGCCCCGGGCCATGGCCCTTTTGGCCTAAGGGTAAATACGCCACTGCACCACAGTGGCACCAATGTGGAGCAAATCACGGTGCGCCTAAGCGTAGATAGGTCACGATTCATCATCAACCATAGTGCCCATGGTGGATGAAGGGAGCGCCCGAAGTCAAGCCCGACTTCCATTCCCCCACAGCCAGCAGACGTGCACACACAGTAGTACTCGAGGACATGTTAATCAGTTTATTACGTATAATACTGCACAGCAGCACATCCCACCGCCTCTGAGAGGACAGGTTGTTAGGCAAATCCGTATTAAGTGTTTCGTGTTTTATATAATATTTACTTACTATCTGTATTTTTTGTGAATAACCATTTATTATTATTATCTCGTTTATTCAGCTTTTTTACTTATTAAATACATTTTTAAATATTTCTTAAAAAAACATATATAAAAAACATTTAAAAATATAAAAAATAGTAGCCCACCGGTATCGGGAACAGGGTCCAAGCTACGGTCAGGGCTCCAGAGAGAGAAACCACCTAACAATGCGAGCCGTGTCCAGAAGTACAGCTTTCTGAATCCAGCCCTTGCTCCGGCCGCCTAACGAGAGCCTCCCGAGATGTTGGTCGAGGATCGTATTATTATTATATTAGGATAAGCCATTTTCTATAGCCATTTTCCTAAGCCAAGGTCATGATAAATACCCATGTAGCACCCACTCCTATCAAGATCGGAGACTCTACACTCGAAGTTGTAGACGAGTACGTCTGCCTGGGACAAACGGTGCAGTTAGGTAGGGCCAACTTCGAGAAAGAGGTCAACCGTCGAATCCGACTCGGCTGGGCGCCGTTCGCGAAGTTGCGTGGTATCTTCTCGTCTCACATACCACAGTGTCTCAAGACGAAAGTCTATGACCAGTGCGTGTTGCCAGTGATGACTTATGGAACCGAAACGTGGTCGCTCACAATGGGCCTCATCAGAAGGCTTAAAGTCACCCAAAGGGCAATGGAGAGGGCAATGCACGGCATTTCCTTGCGTGACAGAATCAGAAATGATGATATCCGCAAGAGAACTAAGGTTACCGACGTAACCCGAAGAATCGCCAAACTGAAGTGGCAGTGGGCGGGGCACATTGCTCGCAGAACAGACGGTCGATGGGGCCGAAAAGTTCTGGAGTGGCGACCGCGTGCCGGAAGACGCAGCGTTGGAAGGCCTCCCACAAGGTGGACCGATGACCTGGTGAGGGTCGCGGGTAGCCGATGGATGCGAGACGCACAGGACCGATCATTGTGGCGACACTTGGGGGAGGCCTATGTCTAGCAGTGGATATATTTCGGCTGAAATGTTGATGATGATTTTCTAAGCGTTCAATGATAAATGAACCCATTGCAAATAAATCTTGTTGTGTAATAGCACGGGGTCTCATCTCGAACAAAGAAAATTTAGTTCAAACAAACAAACAATAGATGGCGTAATATACATCGATTTCATAGTGAAGTCTATGTAACATTAATATTTTGAAAAAAAGTATGGTAAAAACTGTATTTTCTTATTTAATAAACTACCCTAAGCATAAAACTGTGGAATAATTGGCTCCTAATTCAAATTTAGATGTTTATTGAAACAAATCCTCAGGCATTTATATTTCTTGTACCAATAGATGGCGCTGTTTGAAGTTTTAGAGTTTATCCATTCACCTCTTTAAAATTTGTATAGTGAAACATTTTGAAACAGTCAAACTGTTATGAAGTGCCAAAAATACTGTCACACATTAAAAAATAAAAAAAATAAAAAATAAATAAATAAAAAAAATAAAAATAAAAAAAAATAAAATAAAAAAAAATATTGGTAAGACTTTATGTAAATTTATTCAACTTGCAAGCCGTCGTCGCTGCTAACACCATCTAGCGAGGAGTGGAGGACGGGCCCGAACGAAGAACAAAAGTTGTTTTTGCAAGTCGAAAACCCGTAGTTACGGTGGTACCGTTTCTTTGTATGGGGTGAGGCATCTGTACGCTAGTATTATATTATCTGTGGTAATAGTGTGTCCACAACAAAGTTACTTTTTGTGGAGCAACATTTTACAACATACAGCTTGGCAAAAAAGAATGTGGAATAAATGAGGTCGCCAGTATCGCACTTGTGGCAACCCGGAATACTACTACTCAACAGTTTTTGATTTTTGTTATTTTTGAGGATATGATCCCAATCCCAAGTGGGTGGTTCAGTCCCTCGAACGCTACGCAAACACCATGGAAGGCTTCAATGTCCAGTTTCATTTTTAGTTTCAACTGTCACCGCGTCAGACTCTTCTTTGCCAAGCTGTAAAAACTGTTACAGAATATTCCTCCAAAAAAATAACTTCAGTGTGGACACACCATAAAATTAGCACCTCGATGATCATGATGATGATGATGATGATTGATCTTTACTCCTTATCTTTTCCATCAGGTTTCAGGTTTCTGGAGGCAAATCTTAAAACAATCAATTAATTATAAATTTACCTTTGAGAGTAAACATAGGTGATGTGAGCCTCCTCAGGTCCCATCCCCGGATGAGACCATCAGAGCCAGCTGTGGCCAGAGCATGCGTTTCTGTCCTGCTCCAGTCACACGACAGTACCTGAAAATTCACCATAAATTAGTAAATGTGATAATATAACAAGATCCTTGTCGAAAAATAGGACACTCAATATCTATGTAGAAATCTAAATATAGCAAGATACAAAAAAAAATTGTCATAAAAATTAAAAATCATTTGAAAAACCTAAAGATGATTCTCAATAACGGTTTCTCAAATGATACACTTGACATAATTATGTCGTCGACTTTAATTTTTTAGGGTTCCGTACCGGAACGGTCCAAACGGAGCCCTACTCACGTGTCCGTCTGTCTGTCCGTCGTGTCACAAAATGTTGTTCCAAAGAATTTTTTAACTTCCCATTGCCCTATGAACTTGAAATTTGGTGATAGTATTTATTATTCCGTATGCTTATTAGCAAATACCAATACATAGTACGGAACCTTAAGTGTGTGAAGACCGACACGCACTTGGCCGGTTTTAGTTCTTCTTATTTTCGTCTTACCTTTCGTCTAGTTGTAGCCATATTAAATTTTGATTACTGTAATGTCTTTCCTACATGGAGTTTGAACGGAAGAATAAATATAATAATAAATAATATATACCACAACTATCACACAACGCCATCTAGTCCCAAGCTAAGCAGAGCTTGTATTATGGGTACTAGACAACTGATAAACATACTTATATATTTCTAAATACATATATATTATAGATAAATTACACCCAGACACAGAACAAATGATCGTGCTCATTACACAAACATTTGTCCTGGGTGGGAATCGAACCCACGACCTCCGGCATAGCAGTCAGGGTCACTAACCACAAGACCAACAGGCCAGTCAAATAACACATTTATATTAAGAGCTGGGCAGCAGGGTTATTTACCCTTATGTTTGCATTGGTTATTATTCTATGATTTCACTCATATAAACTGCAGCCATCTTATAGAATAGAATAAAACTTTATTGTACACCAAAACAGTCACACAATAGTTTTACACGAGCTTAAATCTATGGGGACAACGGCGGTCTTATCGCTAAACAGCGATATCTACCAGATAACCTTGGGATGGACTGAAAGAACTCAGAATCTAAAAGGGGGTAGTCTGCGGTGTACTGCTAATAACAAAAAGATGTCAAAATTTTACATTTATAGCTTATACAGCACAATTATTGATACTCAAAGCTAGCCCTTAGATATCCGAGTCCAAACTTCCAAAATTAAACCCTGTTCAAGACAGCACAAGATTCAAATTACCTCAGCATCATGCGCCTTCACCACCGCTGCTGGCCTCGAAGGCTCAGTACACGTCCACAGTTTGAGGTGTCCATCACCAGACACTGACGCAAACGTCGCCGGTGAGTGAGGTGAGAAAGCGGCCGTGTACACTAGTTGGGAGTGACCCACAAATGTGCTGAGGCACGCTTCAGATTCAGGGTCCCACTGAAATGGTTGTATTGATACATGGTTAAAGAAGAATTATTGGGTTACTTAAAAGGGTAGTGTGAAATCAAATCATAAAGGATAGTAAACTCGCTAACTATATGCTTAGTAAACTACAGATTAACGGATTCTAAAATAACATTATGTCTCATCCATCATTTTCAGTTGTCTAGACAAAACCACCTTCAAATATTTAGTCAGAACTAAAGTCCACCCTCCACCTTTTTTAGGGTAGACAATTTTGAAAGAAGATCCTGTTAATCAGTGTTTAAATTGATCACATGGTTATTATTTTTATAAATAAGGCCTTAATGGAGTGCTAAATAGGCCAGTAAGCATTCATGCTCATGTTAGACACTTAAATTGGACATGACTTTCACAGGTTCCAATGACTAAAGTAGGATTTTAGCAATATTGTGTTGAATAGACTAAAGTTATAATAGATTTTAAAAAAACTACAACTTGTTGTGACCATTACCAATGAATGATACCTAAAATTTAAAGAAATTTTATAAACCGGCATTCCAATAAGAAATATTCATTCATTTACTTGAGCGGAGGCCTAGACCAGCATCCATAGTAATTTTAAAAAACTGAAAGTCAATATTTTTTTATTCCTGACACTATGTCTGTTTCCCACCTTTTCAATAAGATTATTTTAATAAGGCATTAAAATAATCTAAGTGAAATTAAACAGATAAAGACTATCTTCTGCCAGCAGCTTCGTTCTGATGTGATTGACTAACAAACATCCATTCATATAAACTTTTGCTTTATAATATTAGTAGGATTTTTTTTATTTTTTTTTTTTATGTTTGATAGGCTCGCGTTTGACCACTATCTCACCTGATGGTAAGCGATGATGTGGTCGAAGATGGAGCACGCTTGCCTAGAAGTAACCTATTCACTCTTGACTTAAAGACTCCCAGGTTGTATCTTACAGGAAACACAGACTCCGGTAGAGAATTCCACTCTCTAGCTGTACGTGCAATGAATGTTTTCTCAAAACGCTTTGTGCGTATGGATGGGATGTCCACCATGAACCGGTGGCACTTCGCCGTACGTCTTGTGGTCCTTAGATGAAACGGGCTTGGCGGAATCAGATCATGCAATTCCGTCGCACACTCCCCAAAATGTAATCGATAGAAAACCGACAGGCTAGCAACTTGGCGTCTATGTTCAAGACTTTGGAGTTTTGATTCAACGAGTCTATCATTGCCGATGATCCCCTTGGCTCGTTTCTCAATTGACTCAAGGGCATCAAGCTGGTATCTTGCAGATCCGTCCCAAAGATGAGAGCAGTACTCCATACACGATCGCACTTGCGCTTGATAGAGTTGGAGCAGCTGTTCCGGCGTGAAGTAACGTCTCACCTTTGCGAGGACCCCCAACTTTTTGGCAGCCACTTGAGCCTTAGCCTCTATGAAGGGACCAAAATTGAGGGTAGATGTTAAAGTAACACCAAGAAGATCAAGTCGGTCGGTTATCGGCACGGTTACACCTCGGAAACATGGAGCCGGGTGAAATTGGCTCCTTTTAGCAGAAAAAAGACACGCCTGGGTCTTAGCAGCATTGAACTTAACCAGATTGGCATCGCCCCATTCTGAGACAGCCTGCAAGGACATGTTCAAGCGCCCAACCATAGCCTCTCGGAGAGACCGGACCTGAGACCCACTAACTAGTGCGTCCGGCACGTATCTCTCGGCAACAGTGCTGTCGTCTGCATACCCAAAGGTACCGGGCTTTAGCAGATCGTTAATATGCAGCAAAAACAATGTTGCCGAGAGCACCGACCCCTGAGGAACACCGGCATTAATAGCCAGCAGTCCGGACGAGCAGCCATCTATGACCACTCGGATAGACCGATCCCTCAGGAAATCCGCTATCCAATCACACAATCCAGCGGGCAGACCGAAGGAAGGAAGCTTGCCAATTAAGCTGTCGTGCCAGACCCGGTCGAAGGCCTTCGAGATATCAAGGGAGACCGCAAGGGCTTCCCCTTGTTTGTCGATGGCCTCACTCCAAATGTGAATGGCATACGCTAGAAGATCTCCTGTTGACCGATTTCGGCGGAAGCCGTATTGTCGGTCACTTAGGATATCGTTAGCTTCTAGGTATGCTAGGAGCTTACCATTCAGTATACGTTCCATACTCTTACAGAGAACGGAAGTTACCGAGATGGGCCTATAATTTGTTGGGTCAGCTCGACTACCCTTCTTGGGTACGGGTTGCACGTTAGCTTGCTTCCAAGCCATCGGCACTTTTCCAGTCTCAAACGAAAGGCGATATAGGCGTGTCAAGATCGGAGACAACTCAGGCGCACACGTCCTCAGTACAATTGCCGGTATCCCGTCGGGACCACTAGCCTTGTTCACGTCCAGGTTACGCAGTACCCTCCGGACATCCTTCTGATGAATGCGAATGTCTGATATAATTGCTTTCTCCTCAGCGGAGTGGGCCAGCGACCCGTCGGGTTTCAGCAGTGGAGGTAGTGAGGAGCGGCAGAAGTTCGATTCAACCGACTTAGCCAGGGACCAAAACGCCTTACTACCAGCTGGGTAAGAAGCAAGTTTGTTCCCAATTCGGCCAATGTGGTCAAACCGAGCCCTCCGCAACACCTTCTTGCAGAACTTGGCAGCCCTGTTGAAGGCTCTCTTCTTCTGACTCACGTCACTCGCTTTACGCGTCCGAGCGTCGACCCATGCCAGGTAGGCCGCGTGTTTAAGCGCATCAGCGCGATTGCACTCGGCACCAAACCATGGTCGAGCCCTACCAGACATTGTCACGTCAGAGAATGGAATGTAGTACTCCATTCCCCGCCGCAACACATCCGTCACGGCGTCCGCGCACGACGAAACATCAGTCGAAGAAAAGCAAGTGGGCCGCCAAGGATAACATGCGAAGAAAGATCGCATGCCATCCCAATCTGCTGACCTGTATCGCCAAACCCGCCTGGTGCCTCTAGGGCTAGGATCGGGCGGGGAGTAGACGGATACAGATTTCACCAGACAGTGGTCGGAAGTACCTAATGGTGAAGAAATCGACACTGAGTAACGGTCTGGATCTGTTGTCAGCAGAAGGTCCAAGCAATTGGCTGTGTGCGAATCAACATCCGGCACCCTCGTTGCCCCCTGGACCAGCTGGGTAAGATTTAACGCCAGCGCTAGCTTATACGTCTCTTGTCCAGCATGGTCTGTGTACTGGTATGGGAAGAGCCACTCCTGATGGTGGGCGTTGAAGTCCCCCAGTAACACCAATTGGGCTGATGGGTACCGTTGCTGAGCCACATCCGCCGCTTTACTCAGGTGTTGTGTGAGCCCAGTTGTCTCCAGATCACCGCTGTGCGAACGGTAGACACAGGCGTAGACAATTTTATCTAGGCCTGTGTCCACTAGGACCCAAAGAGTTGAAAACCTGGAGTCCTCAAGGTTATGGAGACGCCGATAGCAGATGTCGTCCCGGGCGTACATGCATATACCAGCGCGTGGCTTAAAATTGTGCTCCAGGGTAAACCCTGGGTAAGATAGGTACGCCACGTCAGACGGACATCCGATCTGCGTCTCCGAAAGGAATAAGAGAGCTGGTCTCTCAGTCTCTAGGTGGTGGTGGACTGCGGCGAGATTTGAGTGCAGACCTCGAATGTTGGATAGGTGCACTTTGTGTGAGAGGGAGTGCTGCCGCTGTACAGCTTTTTTCTTTTTAATGCCTTTCATTGTTGTGAAGAGTGAAGGAAGGAGAGGAGAAGGAAGTGAAATGAGGTTCCATGCTGGCTACCTTCAGGTACGCACTGACAGGACGGTATCATTGGGGGACTAGTCTGGAGACCGCGGGGACGCCCGAGCCCCCCCGGGAATGTCCATCGGGCCCTCTCGTCTGGTCGCCAACCAGCACGATGGTGCATTCCGGGATTTTTCGTCAGTTGGCGGGGCAGCCTTTCGTGTGTGGCTAGTACACTACTTGGGCCCCCTACTAACTGCGGTCGGCCAGCGGCGCACCGTGCCTCGGATCCCGCTACCCTCCGCGACTAGTCTCCCGATACATCCATATCAGCGCGAGCCCGGTTGGTCTGCCTGCAATGGAACAACTATTTCGACCCAACTCCTCTGGATTGGCTACACTGAGCATCGTACCGGAACACGGCCAGGCCGCTTGGCGGTACGTCTTTGCCCAGTGGGTGGTCGCAAGCCATCGGTCGAAACCTACCACCAGTTTGTGTCACCTGATTAGCACCACCCGGGGACCACGTGTAGGGACTCAATGGGTATACTCCTACGGACGCGGGTGACTCGGCCCCCAAAAATAGGATACTAAGTCTATACTATAAGTAGGTACATAAAAGATGTTAAAAAAAACTAACTCATTCAACTTTAAGGAGTGCTTTAGACCATCGAACTGAATAACTTTTACTATGGGACAAGAATACTATGAAGAGCAATTCGGACTCACACGCATAGGGTTCCGAATATTTTTTTTTCAGTCATTTTTTAAAACTACTATTTAGCTCTTATAGGTTTTCCTGTAATCTATAAGTAACGAACTACGTCCTGTATTTTTTTCATAATTTTCGGCCCGGTGGTTTCGGGAGGGGGAATGGTCAGACAGACAGACACACGAGTGATCCTATGAGGGTTCCGTTTTTCATTCGAACTTGCGGAACCCTAAAAATCAGCTGTTGCCTATTCGCATAACTCGTCAAAATGTACGGAACAGCTGATTTTTTTATCGCGATTTCAAAGTTGTTCCCATAATAAAAGGTATTCAGTTCGATGGTCTACCTTATACAGGGTGTAACGGAAAGGTGTGGTCATATTTTAAGAACTGCATCTGCCCATCGATATGAACAACTTTCCTCAAGAAAATCCGAGGAAATTCTAAAAAAATTTTTACTTCCCATACAAATATTGATCAGCTATATAAGATATAGCTAGCTAGCTAGCTATAAGAACTAGATAACTTTGTATTGAAAGTCCAATTTTTTTTTGGGAATTTTCAATTTTTTTCTCGAGAAAGTTGTTCATTTCCATGGTCTCCGGCTCTTAAAATATGACCACATCTTTCCGTTACACCCTGTATAGTCTATAATAACAATAAGCGCCACTTACCAACTTAACAGTAGTATCCCAACTAGCACTCAACAGATGAGTCCTTGGCCAGTCCACGGAGCAGACCTCGCTGGTATGTGCCCTCAGCACCCTCAGTGGAGCGGCACAACCCACCCTCCACACTATGACAGCTCCGTCTCCGGCACCACAGGCTGCAGCACTTTCTGTTGTGCCTGACCAGGTCTGAAAATTTTATGGAGATGAATATTAGAATAAAACTGTTTATGCCCTATGGTATTTAAGGAGAACATAGTAAGATACAGTGATAAAATTACTGGCACGATTTAAAGGAGCCGGAGGATACTATCACAAATTCTTACCCCCAGTTTCTAAACACATATTTAGAATAATCTATTATGAAATGCCTTTTCCTGAGAAAGTGGTACTCCTCTTTCTGAATCAAGCCCATGATCCAGCCGCCTAACGAGAGTCTCTTAAGGTGTTGAGTCTCTTAAGGTGTTGTCGCAATAACTGAACACGGCATACATTGTTAGGAAGTTCCTATCTCTGGAGCCCTGACCGCCGATAGCTTTGACCCTATTCCCGATACCGGCGGGCTACTATTTTGTACCTATATTTTTAAATGTTTTGTTTTTATTCTGTTTTTTAAGAAATATATTAAAAAAAAAGAAAAAGGTAGGTATAAAATATCGGGTGTAAAAAGGCAGTTTCCGAAGCCGGAAGCCACATACTCTACATTATTTGGATAATTTTTATCCACTAGACGATACCTGGAAATCCACAGGTTCTGGTTCTGGTCAAAGTCGCAATTTCTTTTTTTAACTTTTTTACGAAAATGAATTCCAAGTGTTATTTTTAACCGACTTTCGAAAAAGGAGGAGGTTCTATGTTCGACTGTATGTATGTCTACGACCGATTTTCAAAATTCTTTTTTTATCCGAAAGAATATACACCCGAGGTGGTCCTATATAAATTTTATCGAAATTGCTTTAGCGCTTTTTGAGAAACTGAACAAAAACGAAAAATAGTATAGTATACCTCGATGACGTTTTGGTGTTCTCCTAATGTTTAAATTCCACGTTCCATGTTATTGGGGTTTTTATTTTTGGGGTATAACAACTAAAAAGTGAAAAATAAAAAACTTTTTTTAAAAAAAACAACCGACTTCCAAAAAAAAAAATACACAAAAAATTAAATAAATAACTTTAATTTCGGAAGTCGGTGTCAAATAATGAAGAAGTAAAATACGAACACCGACTTTCGAAATTAAAGTTATTTTTTTAATTTTTTGTGTAAGTATATTTTTTTGGAAGTCGGTTGTTCTTTTTTTTTTTAAAGTTTTTCATACTAAACTTTTTTCCAAACAAACATTACCCGAATTTTTGTTTTTTTTCGAATTTTCGAAATTACGAATTTGAAGTTACAGAAACGCAACGAATATCAAACGCATCTGACAAGTAGGTACCTATGTGGCTTAGAGCGAAGGGGCGGGGCTTAACTCCACTTGCATGGGTTCGCGTTACATTGCGTTTTTTTGCTTTTTTTGGTTTTTATATGGTGTACATAATAAAGAGTATTCTATTCTATTCTTTTTTTTATACCTAAAAATAAAAGTCGTTTCCCAGCAATAATTTTTGCCCAAAGTTACTTTGTTTGATGCGTAGTTGCAGCTTTGTGATGTGTCTTTTTACACCCTGTATGTAAAGATGATGAATACCTAAACGAAATCATATATTTTGAAGCTACTAATAGATACTTAATAAAAGATTTAACAGTGTATTTACTCATCAGAGAACATCAGAGAACATCTAGTAGGTGTAATAAATTAATGTTTATCACCTTATACTGCATAAATATAGGAGGGTAGTTTTCTGAGAACTAGCCACATATTTTTTTTTTGTGGGGTGTGAAATCATCTAATGACATCTCCCGCTCTGGGCGGAGCGGGGGCGGGCGTGTCAGACTCTTACTGACTAAAACCCACCCCTGTTCCTTCCCTGCCCTGAGTGCCCAGGGGCGAGGTAACTCTGTTTCGAATTTATGCTCAACCCCTGGGCAGGCATCGGCTACGACGGGCCCCGTCATTATTGCTGACAACTCTTTGAGGCGCGCGTGGAACACTATGCGCCGTCGACTCTCGGGCCTGGTGCTGATCGGATGGCGAGCTACCACAATGACAATCAGATCAACAACATTTCACAATAGAAAATCATTTATTCAAATGAGGCTGAGAACCAGCACTTTTTAAACACCAAAATGCACAGTTGAATAAGCATTATCTTTAAATGCTTACTTCAAGGTAACTAACATACTATGAGAAACTGCTAAGAAATTATTAGAACAATTACCATTAGGTTACAACATGACAATGACATTTACCTAGACAAAAATTATTGTTGAACATACAATATATACAGCTAGGTACTACCTATTCCATTCTAATACTACAAATCATCTGTTGTAATAATTTCTAACAAATGTTTACAAAAACTTAAATTAAAATATCAGAACTCCAAATTCTGTGAAAAAAAGCACAAATAGATTTCCTATTGCAAATCACTGTGGGTCTTATTTGGGGTCAGTGCAACATGTATTTTCTTCAATACTCCTCTATTAGTCGTTATCTCTGTAGACACCCTCTTTTTACCATCGTTTCTCTGGCCTTCCTCTACTCTTATAGCCATCCACATCCATACACAAGACTTTCCTCACGACATTTTCTTCATTCCTCCGCATCACATGCCCATACCACGACAACCGATTTCCACACGACTTTTCAGTCAGTGGTGCCACTTTCAGACTTCATCTTATATGCTATATACGGAAGATACGGGTGATAAAGTGCTGACTAATCATTTAAAGGCTTTGTCCTGTACACCAGTTGAATTTGATGGATGAGATGTATAATGTTTTCTTAATTTAGAATCAGCTAATCAGTGCTTAGCCTTAAACTAAGCATATGATTAGTGAGTTTTATAAATAAGGCTATGTATCATGTACTTAAAGGAAAGATACAATATCTAAATGGATGTAAAAAAAGTAAACCACAGTCTGAGTCCTACATTACACTAAAAATATTTATTTCAATCCCATTTTGAAACCAAACTTCAATGCAAAGTACTTCTTCTAATTTTTCATCATAAGCATTGAAGCATTTAAAATGGAATGTAATTTTTATTATAAACATTTAACAGTAAATAGATGGATGGATAATGCTCACCATAATTATACCACAACCCTTTACCCGAAAGGTCCAAACAGAGCCTTATTGCTGTCACTCACATGTCCGTCTGTCTGTCCGTTGTCTGTCACAGGTTTTACAGCCAAACGGTTGGAGCAAGTCTTCAAATTTTCACAGTATAAGCATATTGTCGACCCATTCATACAAATTGTCCAAAAATATTTTGAAATGTATTTAAGCTTCCATACAGCTAAAGGGAGAAAAAATTTTAACCTACCCATCAAGTGAAGATATCGTTGTTTAGAGCTCGTTGAGAAGATAAATAGTGTTTTTTTTTTTTAATTATTGGAACACCAAGGAAAAGAAGCCACCAAAGTCAGCTTTTTCTATAAAATTTTGTTCCGAAGAATTTTTTAACTTCCCATTGACATAACATGAACTTGAAATTTGGTGATAATGTTTATTATTTTACTAACAAATACTAATATATTGAAAAATCAGATTTTTCCTTATTTGGTACGGAACTCTAAATGTGCAGAGTCCGACACGCACATGGCCAGTCTTTCAATATTCCTAATACTATGTTTACAATGAAGGTTTGGTTTTCTCGCTTGACAGCAATACCTACCTTGTCTGGTAGGTATTACTATCAGGGTCCTTTGGATGTGCAAACAAAAAGGAGGACAAATATGAAGGTATTACAAATAGAAATTTCAACAATACTGTCTCAAATCAAACCTTACCATTACTTATCATGTACTTAAATTAACCAGGAACTTAACTTAATTGTCTATAAATAAATAAAGTAATGCTAACACACAACTAAGCCAATTATGTGATTATGCAAATGTTAAGTAAGTAGAAGTACGTATATGTATTGTGGGGCTTCAGTGTGTGAATAGACAAACGCTGTTAATGTTTTTATGACATTCTCTTGGTCACTTTTAGGGCTGAGAAACAATATGCCTAGCCTTTTTCCTAACTATCTTGGGGTCGGCTTCCAATCTAACCGGATGCAGCTGACTACCAGTACTTCATATGGAGCGACCTCCGTCCGACTGTCTATCTGACCTCCACAACCCAGTAACTGGGTAATTAATACGATACCCCTTGGTAAGACTGGTTGTCAAACTTTCAGGCTTTTGACCCGTAACAACTGTCAAAGATTGACTGACCACAATTGACTGAGGAGAATTGACAATTGAATATGGAGCAATGAATTCAATAATATTGAGTTGAGCTTTGACAAATAGCTAGACAAGGGGAATGAAGACAGGAACCCTAGGAGCAGGAGGACTAGGTACCTATCTAAAATATTTTGATGTTCAATATTACATTTTTTTTTTAAATAGACCTGAAGTTACTATAACCTACTAAGATAAGTAGGTTAAGGCCCTTATTTATTAAAAAATAAGCATGTGTTTAATTCAAACACTGCTGGTTGCAGGTTCTTAATGCAACATTTTCTAGCTGGAAGAAGAATAGATGTGGGTGTTAAAATAAAATACTGACAAACCGTTTGAAGAATGTGTTATTCTGAATTTAGATTCCACATATTCAGTATTTAAACTAAGCCAAAAGTTAGAGAGTTATAAATAAGATTGTTTATGTTGTAAGTAGTCATTTTTTATTCTTACTTTCTGCAAAAACATTCAATATTTATTTAAATTTGCTAATTAGAAGAAATTTGAGGTCAGTATTTATCATTGCAGACATGATAAAAGAGGAATTCAAGAGGATTACTCTAGTAATAAATTGTTATCAATATAAGTAGGTAATGACTACATTTCAGTAGCAAGATAAAAACCAACTTACCACATCAAACAGTCCATCGCTCCACTCTAATTTTTGGACTTCAATCAAGCCGCTACCATCAGGAGATAGCTCTAAGAAGAACAAGGTTCCACCACCAGCTAAACCGTAATATTGGCTGGTTGCAACTGCGAGGGTATCCGGCCTTGTCCGAGAAAAACGGACGCTGTAGCCGTGACGGCCAGGCGTCAAGAATGTTGGCATGCTGATGGTATAGCTGAAATAGAAAAAAAAAACAGTTCTGAAAAGCACCCTTACAAAAAGCTGCAGAAACAACGTCATTCTAACTTACATTTTTCCAACCTAATACGTCACATTGCTTAACATAAAACTGTGAAAACACTAAGTGGGCTATCTAGGTCAAGTTGTATTAGAATCCTATTAGTTTTCGCTGTGTAAATAATATTATAATCCCAAATTAACGCTACATAACCTTTCAAGGCTGTCACAACAAATGTCAATTTTTGACGTTTGGGAAAGCAACGATTTCTTACCTAAACCTAGTGAAGGGACATCAAATCGATTCCAATACGAGGATGCGTCATACGGCTTAAATCTTATTAGTACGCCTACGAATAAAATCCAATTAGCCGGTTAACGTATTCCGCAGGAAACCTCACATGCTACCTATATAAACGCAATATTTCCTGAACCAAATCATTTCTGGTGAACACCTCAAACCTTCACAATCAGCTTATTCAAACTAACAACTTGAATAAACTTATTTCTTCTACTTATTTCCCTTTACTCATCCCTTATTAGAATATCCAACAAAATGTTGGACTACTTCGCTTTGGCGTTTGTGGTTGCAGTAAAAGTATTTAAGAAAACTACTCCAAATGGAAAAGTTACGGTTTACCTTGGCAAGCGTGACTTCATTGATCATATGGATTACTGCGATCCCGTAGATGGAGTTGTGGTGGTGGATACCGAATACCTGAAAGGAAGAAAAGTGTATAGCCAGGTGCGTTTATTATTACGCAAAGTGCAGTGTTCAGTGAAATTTAAAAGTGAAATGTGTGCAGAACAGTTTTAGCCTCATTTTGTGCATATTTTTTATGGTTATTTGTTCTTGTTTAGCTCGTGACCACGTACCGCTACGGTCGGGAGGAAGATGAAGTGATGGGGCTGAAGTTCTCCAAGGAAATGATCATCGGCCAGGACCAAGTAGTACCAATGATCAACTCTAAAATGGAACTTACACCTGTGCAGGAGAAGCTGCTGAAGAAACTTGGGCCTAATGCTTTTCCTTTTACTTTCAACTTCCCTGAGATGGCCCCAAGCTCGGTAAAACATTTTTATTTTCTCTCGTAACACACTATTCAAACGAAAAAGCAGATGCTCACAAAATAAACTCCCTTCTGTAGATAACACTGCAGCCCTCTGAAGAAGATCAAGGCAAGCCCATGGGCGTAGAATACTGCGTCAGGACTTACGTTGCTGAGCAGGAAGACCAGAAGAGCCATAAGAGGAGCTCAGTCGCCCTTGCCATCAAGAAGGTATTTTTAGAAATCAACCAGCAGAAACCTATACGAATACTATTTAAGGTTTTAAACAACTTATTGATGAATCTTTCTTTTATCTAGCTCCAACACGCACCAACTTCCCGTGGCCGTCGTCTCCCTAGCTCACTTGTGAGCAAGGGATTCACTTTCAGCAATGGAAAAATCAACCTCGAGGTCACTTTGGACAGGGAGATCTACTACCACGGAGAGAAGGTTGCTGCCAACGTCATCGTATCCAACAACTCCAGGAAATCTGTCCGCAATATCCGTGCGATGGTTGTGCAGCATGTAGAGATCACCATGATCAACTCCCAGTTCAGCCGCCATGTGGCCTCTTTGGAGAGTCGCGAAGGATGCCCTGTTACTCCCGGGGCTAGTCTGTCCAAAACATTCTACTTGGTACCTTTGGCTCGCAGCAATAAGGACATTCGTGGTACGTACCTACATATATATCCTGCAATGTTATTTTGATAAATCTCTGAGTGGTCATTCTTAATTATATTGATTCAACAGGTGTGGCTTTGGACGGTCACCTCAAGGAAGACGATGTCAACTTGGCCAGTTCTACCCTCGTACCTGAAGGCAAATGCCCAGCTGATGCTATTGGTATCGTTGTCTCTTACTCCGTGAGGGTTAAGCTGAACTGCGGAACTCTTGGAGGAGAACTCGTTACCGATGTGCCTTTCAAACTTCTCCACCCAGCTGAAGGTGACCATTTCTCTAAAGTGAATCATTGATGTCCTTAACATGTGGATTTGATCAATATTTTAATGTCGTCAACAAACTTTTCAGGCTCTATTGAACGTCAACGCTTCAATGCGATGAAGAAAATGCAATCTATCGAAAGACACCGCTATGAAAATTCTCTTTACACCAACGAGGAAGAAGATAACATTGTATTCGAAGACTTTGCCCGTCTTAGGATGAACGAGCCCGAATAAGCGTACTTTAAAAAGTATTTAAAAAAAAATAGTAAAAAATATCAGAAAATACAAAAAAAAAATGTAATCAAGCAAGTCAGTATCAGAGTATTTTATGTGTGATTGACATCAGACGAAATAAAAGGCTTCAAACAGATCAGCAACAACAAGATCGCATCTTATAACTTAAACTGTAAACGTCATTTTCATCAGATGTGTATTCAATCATCCAGTTTTAGTAATCTAAATTATAAAAATGTATCAACTAATCATGAACTAAGAACACATTGTACTCTCGTGTTTAAAATTGTGCGAATATAAAAAAAAAAATCTGTACCTTCCTGTAACCCTCTATAATAAAAACTTCACCAGAAATTCTTGACTTTTCATAAACCCTCGCTTTTCTTACAACTTATCACTGCTTCTAATAGTTCGAAGTATCTACTAGCACGACTTGTACACCACTGACATAGAACTGAAGATGCAATAGAAGTAACGTGCGTTTTTGCATATTCTATTGTTACTCGATTAAAAGGGGTTTTGATTTCCCCGCCCTATTTGGCGCCCCATGCATAGATTATAAAAGACGATTATGCAAAGGCGTTGTATATGTCAGCCACGGTCCGGTCATATGCATTCGACTTATAGTTCGAATAACTGATCGTGGCGATAATGATGATTTGCTTATAACTGACAAATCGAGTTGCAGATTTCATAAATTAGGTCATCTCAAAATAAAGTCAAATCAACATCCATGCTTAAATTTCTAGGTGAAAATTAAAAGAAAAACACTTTAGATAGACCCGGACTCCGGGTACCTGCTAAAGCCTTACATTGGCGTAATAACTAATACTTTACAACAGGGGCATTTCTCTGAGAAATACCCCTTTTCTCATGACAGTATCATAGAATGCTTTCTCTAGGTCGCCGCTGTCGTTGGAGAATACTCTCATACGCCTACGAGTACGTAGTGCCAAAATTGGAAGTAGGTACCTACCTACCTACGTAGGTACTTACAATTTTGGCAATAGGTATACCTAAATAATGTATATGTAATTTTGGCATATTCTCCTTTTTAGGGCTCCATACTAAAATGTTAATCGTTTTTTCTTGATTTAAGTAGGTACTATTCAATCAATCAAAATCAATCTGCCTTTTATTAACCAACAATGTTGGAGTCAGCTTCCATTCTAACAACTACCGAGTAACTGGGTAACACGATACACCTTGACAAGACATAGGTTTTATGGCTTCGGGCCACTAAACTGTCAAAGACTTTCAAATGACAGCCGGGACCACCAGCTTAAGGCTGTATTCACGCCAAAGGCCTTGAGTGGTTAGCTTGCGTGTTCTGTGCTGAGCTCTCGCGACGCGTCGTACTTCCACCCAGCACGCGTAGCATGACCACCATAGAAACGGGTTTTGTCGACGGAAGAATAGACAAAATGACAGACTGTAGAAAGATTTTTACCGTCCTAAGCATGGCGATCTTAAAACTGAAGAGAAGAAATGTTTCTATTCTTCAGTCGACAAAAGTCTACAATGTAAAGCATGATGCTCGGGCAGAAAAGATGTCAAGTTAGATAAAAAGAACTTTTTCTATTCTTGATAGAATAGAGATAGGATTGGTCATGCTATACCTGCAGTACTAGGACTCGGCCATCAAGGAGCGCTGTCCCATATTAGACGCATTTTTTAATTTATTTTAATAAAATTAATACTACTAATACTCTCCTTTGTATTGAAAAGCAGTAGATATGAGTACACCTACATGAAATATAGTACAATACTCTATTTTAGAGTATGGTTGGCAACCCTACGCCATGCTCTCTTATTACACCTCTACCAACTTGATAATAGGATTGGAATTCACGATCATCCAAAACGAAAGCCGATTGATTGGACGAGATAATATTAGATACCATACCAAATATAGAGGAATCTTCCCACAACTACATCCACAATCAATGAACTTGTGCTGCTGACTGTACTCACAGTTATGTTCCCATTACAAACAGATAAATAGGAATTCTCTTGGAATTCCATAATGTCTAGCGAGACAGTTGTAGGCAGTTGCGTATCTGATAGATTACAAGTTTATTTATGGGAACTAACTCGTTTTATCTAAGACTAGCTACTCGCCCTGGCTTCGCACGAGAGCAAAATGATTTGAAAGGCACGTAGCGCCATCTAGCACCTTTAATCACAATCAAATATAGCCTAAATCACTCAGGAATAACGTAGCTTTTTACTGGTGAAAGGACTTTCAAAATCGGTTTAGTAGTTCCAGAGATTACTTCCTACAAACAAATTTACAAACTTTACCTCTCTATAATATTAGTATTATAAAGAGTAAGTATTTATAATATTAGTATGGACTAGCGACCCACCCACTCCACCTTCGCAAGACGTACAAATTATCCACATATACTTTCTCATGAATCATTAGGCATAGTGATTTATTAGGAAGCTTGAAAATTCGTTCAGTAGTTTTTGAGTTTAGCGCGAACAGACAGACAGACAGACGCGGCGGGGGACTTTGTTTTAAAATATATGTTTGTTGTTTTGTTTTACCATAATAAATATTTCAACCCGTCAAGCCCCTCATTAGAGAACAGTGGTAGCCCAGCGGTATTGGCCGGGAATTACAAGTGAGTGTGAGTTCAAACCCAGGCAGGCGCTTTACTTTGTAAAATTATTTCATCACCGTTGCTCTCAAAACGGTGAAGGAAAACATCGTGAGGAAATCGGCATGTCCTAGAACCAAAAATTCGAAGACATGTGACATGATGATGATGAAGCCCCTCACTAGCAGACACAATTAAAAACCTATTGTCGGAGACGCGAGGGGCCTGACGGATTAAAGAATGTGTCCCATTGTTTTACTTAATCAATTTAAATGAGGTATGTAGTTTATTTTGGTCCAGCCAGTGCCAAGTATCTCATAATACCTATAATAGTAGATTATGCAGAGGAGATAACAGTGTCCTCTCTGTCGTTAGCGTCGTATTGAATCCCGACCTTAATGAAGGATCCCAGAGTTTAGAATTAGAAATACGTTAATACTAGAATCCTGAATGCAATGAGAGATTCCACGTTTTCGAGCAGATAGTTTAACAATATCCCACCAAAAACATAAATGTGGAAGAATGCCAAGTTCTCTATGTATAAACGCTTCACTTAGGAATTAAGTGGTTACTAAATTTATATAGGTACTAAGATCTCTCGAAGTTCCCCTAGTTTAAAAACAACCTACGCTAATTTGATGACCGATGAGTGAGTGAGTCAGTGATAAAACAGTGATTTTCAAGGAGACTGAAATTTTGGATTTGGTAAGTAGAAGAGGGTTTTATTAGACATACAAAATTGCAAGCGTGTAGGTCAAACAGATTGAAAGTTATGAGGGGTTCGAAAATTACCAGTCACCCATCCCACCGAAATCCACGGCCGGTGTTTCGACCTTTTATTTATTTATATTTAACTCAGGTACAAAGAATAACCCATACTACGCTAGTATTATATTATCTGTGCCCATACATATGTGTTAGTACCTATTACTTAGAACTATGTTAGTACAATTGGAAAAAGAAACACGAACATATCTAATTAAAATGTAGGTAAGTAATATATTTTGACTTTTGCTTCGCGAACTTGGCTGACACGCTGCCGTGTGTATACTAAACTGAGCTCTGTGTTCCAGATCAATAAACATGAACTAAATACCGCAAAATTCACTAGCAAGCAGGTATCTAACCACAGAAATGTTAAACGATTGTGTGGTAAATTTTAATTAGGTAGGTATGATGTTACACGTCATGTTCGGAAGTGTGTGCAAAATTAATTAATTTAACGACACAGCCCTCACACAGCCCCCCAACTTTGAAGATGACTGCGTTTTCGACCAAAGAAAAGTTACCTACACGTACCTGGTCTATGTAAAATTCTAGTAGGTAGAGCTAACATAAATTGGAGTGGTTTCTGAAACTTGCTGGGTTGAAATAATTTCTTGTCCGAATTCAGTTTTAAAATTTTAACAGGCTGAACTTGCAAAAAAAATACGGTTTTATTTGCTCTAAAAATAAATAAATTAAAAGAATATTTTTTTAACAAGCTTTAGACCCTCGGCATCATGTGCAATGGAAAGTACGTACGTAAGCAAAATAACTAGATAGCCCAAATTCAACTGTCTTACCATTTACCATCAGGAAGTTCCAGATGGTATCATAATATTGCATTATCTCCGGATTTACACAAGTATGCCAAATTACAGGTCTATATATATTGCCAACAAGTGGTCTACAAATTTTGAAACGGACAACTTGAGTACAAATTAAAATTGCAAGTTAAATATAATCTCTTAAAAAAGGGCAGACAATTGCCCCAACGGTCCATACAAGCGATTGTGAAATAAAAAAATAATTACCGCCTATTACCTACACTTTTCTCATCGCAAAACAAGTTTTGGACAATGGGCTAGAAAGACACTGTCCTTCCGTCTTCACTTGCGAAGAGGGTTCGTCCAAAAACCAGTTTGACCGCTTCCCAGTGTGGGAAAGGACAGTTTTGTGGATGACCCTTTATTTGCATGCGAAGTTTTTTTTTTGTCACTGACAGTGGTCTTTAATGGTCTCGTTTTTAATACCCATAGGCCTATTTCCTTTGTGTTAGCTCTTGCGTTATTTTGGTGCGTACTTTGTTTCACAGGATTGCGGACCTACTTCTTAGTACTTATCGAAAGGATTTTTATTACCTACTTTCCGGCATTCAAGGCGTTCTTTCAAAACGAATTCCTACAGGTCTTGTAATAAATCACTGTGTTTCGTAAATGTATCGATAGTTCGAATCTGAATTCCATGCCTATGTTGCTACCTACATATTACGTATCTACGTTACATCAGTATAACGGAAATGCGGGGTCATATTTAAAATACCGCTTCTGCCTCTAGAAATGGACAATTTTCTTCAAGAAAGTAAAAATAAATTCTGAAAAAAGATTTTGACCTCCCCTAATAATGTTGATCTGCTAATGATAACTTACGGCAAGTCCATTTTTTTTTATTTTGGGATTTGGCTATAACTTCCTTGAAGAAAGGAAATTGTTTATTTCCATGGCCAGAAACATTTCCGTCACATCCTGTACCGCATCTTTTCATCAGATTCTCAGATCTTCAGTCTGTGTAGCAGTCATCAACTGGAAATAGAGCTCTCCAATCGCACGCCATTTCCCTCGATCCTCAATCACTTTGCGAAGATCGTCACTCCGCCAAGCCTTAGGGTGTCCTATAATGTCCGGAGGAATGAACTCACACGCTTGTTTGTGAATAGATCTAGGATTTATTCCTATTAAAATTACTTTTACATTCTTATAAAATTCACTCGCACCCATCAGCTTGACAGCCGTCCTAAATCTATCGCACAATCTTATTTATTTCAAAACTTGAATTTATTTATTTTAATTAGAGAAATATTAATATTATTTATTTTAATTAAAGAGGTCCTGATGAAAGAGTCTCTACAGACCTGTCGTGAAAATCTTAGTTCGTCCCTACCAAAAAATAATATTTGAAATGACTCCAGGGTAAAAATAATTACCCACAGCCCATTAGTCGCTCTCCTTTCTCATCACAAAACTAGTCAGACAAGTTTTGGACAATGGACTAGGAAGACACTGTCCTTCCTCACATCTTCAATTGCGAAAAGGGTTCGTCCACAAACCAGTTTGACCGCTTCCTTAGTGTGGGAAAGGACAGTTCTAGCAATGACCCTTTATTTGCATGTTATGTTCCTTGCGAATGTGACACACGGACGTGAAGTTAGTAGACCGTGTATATCGGTATTATTATTCTTTTGTTAAGAAAATTTAGTTCAGAATCATGAAGCATTTTTCTTAGTATATAAATGAATGAATTTTCAGAATCATACGGTGAATGAAGTGCCTAGGTATGTTTTCTAAGTTCAATGGGCTAACTCAGTACCTACTTACCTACGCTTTTTCGTAAGTACCTACCTATAATTTCCTTAGGGTCGGGTCTTTTAGAGTCATTATCTAGTAAGATTTTTCATGCTAAAACTCGGACATTCATACGTCCTAAAATCTTAATAAAATCATATTTCCAAACAAAACATTCCCCATTCAAAGTTATAATAACACACTTTTAAAACAATTTATCTCCACTAACCATCAATTCTGAACCCCTTCATTCACGGGACATCCCATTCACGTTTACCCCTTTCAAAGTTCCAAGAAACAAGTGCCATACAAGGGGTTACAAGACAAAACAAATGCCATCTACCTTGAGCCGTAATATTTGCAAAGAAACTGGACAATGGTTCCCACAGTTGCAACTGGTCAAACTAGTTATTTCTGGTTTGGTTTGTCTATCCGTCCATGAGGGGTGGACACCCTGTGACCGTCTTGGGCATTGTCTGAGTAGTACCGACGTGACAGTGGATATTTTGCGAGGATTAAGGTGTGGGAATGTTTGACGGCCGTTAGGTAAATACTTCCGTTTGTTATGGAAGTAATAGTAATTAGGAATACGGAAATTTGTGCAAAATAAAAGTGTTAATACGATCAAATTAGTTTATTTTCTCGTTTGCAAACTCTATGGTTATTTTGACGGCATTAGCGTCTAGGACAATCACTCGTAGTATTAAATAATCTGACATTGCATTTTTGATCAAGGATTTACCTACAAGCCCCAGAAGTTCAAGCCATCATTAGAAAGCAGGCTTAACTCTGTCTGAAGCCTAGATCCAAACATCATTGCATATATTGCTGCATGCCTGCTTACATAACAGCCACCTTTTTAACCGACTTCGAAAAAGGAGGAGGTTCTATGTTCGACTGTATATTGTTTTTAAGTATTTCCTCCGATTTCTCTATGACGTTTTGGTGTTCTCCAATTACGACTATGTTTAAATAGTTTGGGGGTCAACGTCCAAAAAAACTGAATTGTCAAATAGTTACAGACATAAGATTATTAACTAGTATGTTGTTGATTTCATAAATCAGTAATAGTCAGTCGGTCATTCTGTAACAATGAAAAAATAAACTTATTCTTATTTTGGTTAGAAGTTCAGCTTACTTATTGCTAAATTTTCGAACCATGTGTCGCCTAGTACCTATATCGAAGCATACGACAGAACAAGAGCTGACTTTCTGAACCCCGATGTTACGTGGACATCACGCCACGGAAGTATTAGTGCCGCCACGCCTCGCACTGAACACCTGGTCGGTACCGTAACGTGGAAGATTTAAATTGTTTTAGACATAGGAAAGTGCACTTAGTGCATGTTAGTCCGTACAGACTGTTTCTTAGATAGTTATAGAAAGAGCAACGACCTCTGCCAAACCTCTTTACAGTTTGTACTTTTTTAAGATTGTGCCAGCTTCCTTGCATCATTGATTGGATCTACCTTATTACCATAATCAGCCTATAATGTTCTCACTGCTGGGACACAGGCTCCTCTCTGTGACAGGAAGGGGACTATACCTACTATACGCCATTACGCCGGCTTGTGGATCTAGCTTACCTCTTTACAGTTCGTATTTTTTTAAGATTGAGTCAGCTTCATTGCATCATTGATTGGATCTAGCTTATTAGCATAATCAGCCTATAATGTTCTGACTGCTGGGACACAGGCTCCTCTCTGTGACAGGAAGGGGCTATACCTACTTTACGCCACCACGTGGGTTTGTGGATCTAGCATACCTCTTATTTTATGGTTCCGTACCCAAAGGGTATTTATTACTAAGAGTCCGCTGTCCGTCCGTCTGCCTATCTGTCCGTCTGTCACCAGGCTGTATCTCATGAACCGTGATAGTTAGACAGTTGAAATTTTCACAGATGATGTATTTCTATTGCCGCTATAACAATAAATACTGAAAAACAGAATAAAATAAATATTTAAGGGGGGGCTTCCATACAACAAACGTGATTTGTTTGCCGTTTTTATAGATAATATAGACAATGGCACTTGGCCAGCTTTTTAAGATTGAGCCAGCTTCATTGCATCATTGATTGGATCTAGCTTACCTACATTAGCAAATTCAGCCTATAATGTTCTCACTGCTAGGACACAGGCTCCTCTCTGTGACAGGAAGGGGGCTATACTATACGCCACCACGCGGGCTTGTGGGTCAAGCTTTGTCAACAAAATAATTATTTGCTTGCTATCTGCTATGTCTTCTATTGTTGTCAATACTATTTTCGAGTCCAGGATATCCCTTTAAATTTCATGTATCGCTGATCCTTATTCCCCAAACTATGATTGGGGAGCCATATTTGCTTAGAGAAGCATTGGGAACAATACCCACATAACTCTATTTTGAAGTCCCAAAGACATTCAAACCTATCGCAATATTAGGCTTAGTTTATAAATAAACTGATTAGCAAATTCTAAATTAAAATTCTCCATATAATTTTTTTTATTAGGATCCTTCTAATCAATGTATATACTAATCACGGTTTAATAACCGTGATTAGTATATACATTGATTAGTATTTATTATTATTTTTACAAATAAGGCCCTAAATATTTTTTTTCATAATTTTGCCTTTCATTAACAATAAAGAATAAGCTCCTTTATTCACTACTAGCACTTCGCCCGTGACTTCGTACGCGTGGATTTCAAAAATTTATAGCCAATGACACTCACAAATAACGTGGCTTTATATTGGTAAAAGAATTTTCAAAATCGGTTCAGGCCCTGTAGACAAAGTAACATCGCTTCGTAGCGAAACGATATCTAAATTCGTCATCGTCTCTGAGATATCGATAAACATTTCCTAGCGTTAGCGTTCCTTCGTTATCTTTTTTGGCGATCACGATCGAGGCGAAGGCGAACTCTGAAAGCGCTGCTTGTCTACGCATTTGTATGGGATAAACACGATAGCAATTCGTTTCTTTATGGTTTCGTTACGAATTATAACATTGTCTACCAACTTGCGATAACGATGTCGACAGTCGACTGACCACGTGACTTAGCGCGGTTTATGTCAATCTCATACATTTTAGTCTTTTCTAACTTCGTTATCGTTTTTAAATTGTTACTTTGTCTAAGCCCCCAGTATATCCAAAGATTACCCCCTACAACCTCACAAACTTTACCTCTTTATAATATTAATATACATTGCACCAGTATCAATATCAATAACCCCAGCATCAGTAATATCTCCATAAAGCCACAAAAGATGCAGACCTATTCACCATAACTCCTCATCTAAAGGTGATGAAACATGAAATTTCACACTAACATTGCATTTACTACAATAAAGAGGGTTCCACACAGCAGCCCTTATATTTTTTTCTTCTCGTCCCTTTGGTTTTTTGATCTTCGACGCGTGCGCACTTTGCATCCCTATAAGCGGTAGATCTAAGAGCATTGTGATCTCCCCTGGTCCAGGGGGCATAAAATCAACCTGTTTGATTTATTTGTACAGCGATTCGTGCAGTTTTGAATACGTATCATGTTTTGAGTTGGTGATTAGATAAAAATTCAAATGATATACTTGGTGGTTTTTGAATAAAATTTGGTCTAGCTTTGTAAGTTTTACGTTGCTTTTTAAATTATCAATACAAATAAATAAAATTGAAGTGTCTGTTTGTAATGTCATAATAATAGTTTTTTTCAAAGCTCATACAGTTATTTGCACGATACATATGCCTAAAAGTCAGTTTAATTTAATTTTTGTCTGTTTGTTCCGGCTTATCGTCGAAAAGGCTGGACCGATTCGGATTAGATTTTACTGGTAGGTAGCTGACTAAATAAGGAGTAACTAAGGCTAATAAAATTCCGCGGGTGAAGCCGCTGCCTGGCAGAAGCTAGTCTCATCTAAATTTAGAGTTTATAGTTAGAGTTCTCGTAGTCAGTATGTTTGGTATTTACCATCATTTTTATTAGTTAACTATTATAGCATATATATATATATATATAGTTAAGTACCTGTTTTATTTTTATAGGTACCTAATAATAGATCTATAATCTTTGTGATAGTATTTCCGATTTTAAATAATTACTATTTATTTTTTTACTGTACACTTACCATAGAGTAGTCTCTTTAACCCAAAGGCTTTCTGGTAGGCCTATGTACCACTACTGTACATGTATTTTAAATAAATAAAATGAGGTATCTCAGAGGAGCTCGTTGCTAAAGTAATAACAGCCGCACGGGTCGATCCATCATGCCGGCGTTGATCCATGGATGGGTGACCATCTTTACATACCGAGACTCCTCCGTGCCTCGGAAAGCACGTTACGCCGTTGGTCCCGGCTGTCAATCGTGGATTTTTGACAGTTGTTACGGGTCGTCCGAAGCCCGAAAGTCTGACAACCAGTCTTACCAAGGGGTATCGCTTTACCCAGTAACTGGGTTGTGGAGGTCAGATAGGCAGTTGCTCCATATAATATACTGGTATTCAGCAGCATCCGGTTAGACTAGATTCTGATCCTAAGATAGTTGGGAAAAGGCTAGGCAGATGGATTGATGATGACCAGAATTTATGTCATAATAGAGTACTGTATTGGATGTCATGTTACCAACCGTATGCAGTATCCACACCACTAACGGCTCCTAATGAAAACAAAAACCAATCGTATCTAAATTCAAATTCGGAAACAAAGAACTCATCACCCGCATTCAACAAATCAAAAGACAGTTACAAAATGGCTACGACTACTATCAAGATTATCCATCAAAACCTGTTGGTCCACTGGGGACATGGGAAACCACTGACCCTTCTGTATAACCCATTCAAAGCACCCTAGTGTCAGTAGTGTGTGACCCGAAGAATACGTTATAGATTCCATTATGAGGGCACATTTACAGACAAGAAAGGTGAATAAACGTTGAATGTGAATAAAATACAGTTAAGAATTCGTACCTTTTTGGATGACGATGTTTATGAATGAAATGGGATTCCATTTTTGGTTTGTGGTAATGTTGATTTAAAAAAAAAAAAAACTGGTCACGTGCGTGTCGAACTTCGCACATTGGGCTTCGCGCAGTTCCGTACCAAATGAGGGAATTATCAAAGAAAAAATCTGATTTATGAATCTAGGTATTGGTATTTGTTAGTAAAATCTTAGATTAAGAAAGGTTATAGACGCAACGTAATTGGACAAGCAGGATCGTTAAAATGTGTGAGTGACCTCGACGAACATATCGATGACGTTTCGGCTTCTCATTCTGTCTGTGTGAGCTTATTTCGCGTGTACAGATACAGGCCGGTTTTTTCATTCTGTTACTTTAGACTACTGGCTTTTGACACTCAGGTAAAACGTTCATAGAACCATGGGAGGTTAAATAATTCTTCGGAAGAAAAATTTTGTGACAGACGACGCCGACGGACAGAACGACAGATGGACAGACGGACACGGAACCCTAAAACGGTACGAATTCGTTTGTTTAATAAATTGTGATAGTCGACAAAATCAATCAAGATAATCAATTTTAAACCTACATAGAGTGGCAGCACCTGACTACTAGAACTTTTGAGCAAAACTCCTTTAGAAGGATGTTTCATTACCTTTAATAGCCAAGATTAATTAAAGGAACGATTAAAACTAAGGGCTGTTATTATACCAAAGAAACTACCTACTAATAAATGGAATAGCTACCCAGGTAGATCGTGCTTCTAGGCGGATCTTAAAAGTAAAAGTCAAAGAAACTCAACAAGTCACGCATATTGATTATAACTAAGTATATATAAGGTGGTATGCAGATTATTTCAAGAGCAAAATGAAGTCGTAATGTTATAATACGGACTATGTAATACTTGTTATATAACGTTAATATTGTTGCCCTACAGACCGATACGGAGCGATCCAGTTATTATTTCAAATTCTCGAAGCAAAAATGTTAACGACGCGAAATTTCTACTTGAAAAGTTAATGATTGTAGATAAAAAAAAACTTTTACAAAAAAAAATACAACCGACTTCCATAAATAATACTAAAAAATGCAAAATAACTTTAATTTCGGAAGTCGGTGTTTCTAGTTTGGTTTCTTCGTTATTTGACACCGACTTCCGAAATTAAAGTTATTTTGCATTTTTTAGTATTATTTATGGAAGTCGGTTGTATTGTTTTTGTAAAAAATTATTTATTTTTCACTTTTTAGTTTTTGTACCCTTAGAATGGGGTACAACAACTAAAAAGTGAAAAATAAATAATTTTTTACTAAATTAATAGCAAAGTTATGCCCGAATTGATAGCCCCAAAAATAGGGAATTTGAACATAGTTGGTGAAATTAGGGTGTATCAGGGTGAACTGTACAAATCTGTATAATTCTTCAGAGCGTATCAACGTAATATTATGTTATGAAGTGGTGAAAACAATATACATACATGCGATTGCAGTAATTCTGGCAGGTTTGCTATCATTTATTGAAGAGTTCCATTGTGTATCTCCGAAGTTCTTTATCAGATCTTCACCATATTAAAACGGGACCACATGTAAAGCAACAGCTTTCAAATAAATAAAAAATCTTCAAAATCGGTTCGCCTAGTAAAAAGATATGAGGTAACACACATAAAAAAAATATTTTTAAAAAATACAGTTAAATTGAGAACCTCCTCCTTTTTTTGAAGTCGGTTAAAAAAAAACATATTCTGTGTAGATTTTACAGCTACAACATTATTGTAAATTTAATAAAAAAAACTAGCTTGATCAGATGAGAAAATTATGGTACTTATTATTCTCATCATAAATCTTTGTCATCGCGGTTTTTGCCGCCTTCTGAATGATTGATGTCTGACCTGTCATCAAAACTGTTTACAAATAAAACGAAGTTTTTTAGTCAATCCAATGATTGTTCGTTTGCCTTCCGTTATTAGGAAAGTAGTAACAAAAATACAACCGACTTCCATAAATAACACTAAAAAATGCAAAATAACTTTAATTTCGGAAGTCGGTGTTTCTAGTTTGGTTTCTACGTTATTTGACACCGACTTCCGAAATTAAAGTTATTTTGCATTTTTTAGTGTTATTTATGGAAGTCGGTTGTATTTTTTTTGTAAAAAGTTTTTATTTTTCACTTTTTAGTTGTTGTACCCCATTCCAAAACTAAATTAATAGTAAAGTTATGCCCGAATTGATAGCCCCAGAAATAGGGAATTTGACATAGTTGGTGAAATTAGGGTGTATCAGGGTGAACTGTACAAATCTGTATACCCCTTCAGAGCGTATCAGCGTGATGGATTGTTGTGAAGTGGTGAAAACAATATACAGACATGCGATTGCAGCAATTCTGGAAGGTTTGCTATCATTTATTGAAGACTTCTATTGTGTATCTCCGAAGTTCTTCATCAGATCTTCACCAAATTAAAATGGGACCACATGTGAAGCAACAGCTTTCAAATAAAAAAAAAATCTTCAAAATCGGTTCACGTAGTAAAAAGTTATGAGGTAACACACATAAAAAAAAAAAAAAAAAAAAAAAAAAAAAAAAAAAAAAAAAAAAAAAAAAAATACAGTCGAATTGAGAACCTCCTCCTTTTTTTGAAGTCGGTTAAAAACCAAATCTGCCGAGCACGTCCCGAAAGCATTGAAATTTTTTCTACAAATTTTTTATTGTCTATCTAAACGGTACTTTATCTTATGAAGATATTTTGAGATAATACCCAGACAGTCAACACGATTTTCCTAGAGTTATTAACTGGAAAGCTGGTTCCCTTTCCTGTCTGGCTGTCCAACTGGTTAGGACTTTACTTTCCAGCAATAAATACGTTAATTTGCTCATTTGCATTTGCTGCAGAACTTGTGGTATGGTTCATAGTTTTACGAGTGTATTCACCTGATGGTAAGCGTGCGTGGTGATAAAATCTGATATCTCTAAATAGATGCACCTATGATACAGGGGATGAATGTTATAAAGATGTATAATTGATTGTTTATGTATGTTTGTAAAAGGTAAGAAGGAAGTACGTACAGACTCGATTACGAAAATTCTTTCATAACAGTTCCTAGCATTCATAGGGACAAATTGAGTAACATAACAAGTGAGAGCCCAAAATCTCATTATACAGAACAGCGTAGATCAAGTAACACAAATCACAAATACAAAATACAACAACAGAACTTTAATTATAAAAATAAATAACTATAACAACACTACATTACTAAACTAATTTGTTAGTACAACTTTCTAATTGTAATTATTATGCGGGGCTATTGGCTGCAACACGTAAGCTTGGCCCGTTGTTCTGTCCACGACATGGCCTGTTGAAGGTTCTAGGAACAGTCTTGGCACTGTGGTTGCAGCACTTACTTCTGGTTGCTGATGCTGCCTCACTCCAGCCCCACCTTCGTAAGGGACGAAATGAGGAGGTTCTAGATGCTGCTTAGGTACTGCGTACTGGGGCAATTGAGATTGATGCTGAGGCAAATACTGTGGCAATTGAGTTGGATTTTGTGGCAAGTACGGATTTAGAGTAGGTTGGTTTTGAGGCAAATATTGTTGTTGTTCAGGTTGATTTTGATTCACATACTGACTTTGCTGTTTCTCTGCGTCGTCTTTGTGGCTCACAACTAACACTACTTGATTCTTTTCCTTCGGTTTTGGGTCATCTTCCTTCTTTCTGTACTGCTGACGCCTTGCCTTTGGTTTTTCAGTCCTCTCATAAGATTCTTCATCCTGGTCATTCTCATATTCTTCTTCTTGAGATGTCTCAGTTGCTTCCTGTTCTTCTCTGTTTTTTCGGTTTTGTTTTTTAGGTCTAGGTTCTTCTTCAGATTCTTGTTCGGATGATTTTGGATGCTTGCGTTCTGACTTGCGTACTCTGTCAACTTTAGGGTAGGCTCTCTTGGCCCTTTCTCTCTCTTCATAGCTTGATTTTTCAGGATCATAATCGTCATTTCCGTATGTTGGTGAATCATCATGACCGTAGTTTGGAGAATTGTTACTGGGTTCATCATAAGGGTCACTATTGTTATTCTCCCGGTAGGAACCGTCGTCGCCGTCATCTCCGATGTTATCAGCATTTCCTGCATGGTTCAGATCCCAATAGTGTTCTCCATACCCACCCTTTTTGTCACCCCATCGTACCTATATTTAAACAGTAATGTTATTATTTGTTCCTTTGGTAAATCGTAATAAATATTATTTTATCAAATGTTAGTGTATATTATTAGATTATGTAGTAAAGTTGTAACGTGTTAAATTATTCTAGTTATAAAATAATTAAGTAAGGACTATAAGAATGATTTATAAAATATGGTTATCAGAAAGAAAGAGTTATCATTACATAATATTGTTAATTTATATTAAACTAGTTTATAAGTTTGAAAATTAATAGCTAGAGTTATTCAGAGACAAAGTCATAGGCACAATGTAGGACGTCCAGATAAATAAATATATTGTTTGTAGAGTTAGCATTGATGATATAGTTAGAACATATTTCAAAGAAATTAATAAAGTTTATGAGATTGAAAATGAATAGCTTAAGTTTCATTTCTTCAATGTAACCATGGCAAATGCACAACGGTATACATTACATAGATAATATCGAAATAAATAAATATAATTTTCGCAGGATTTCCCTTCGGTTTCATAACTAATTATTTTACAAATATGGTAAGTTTGACGAATTATTGTCAAAACAGGTAACAGGCCACTTCAAAGGAAAACCCTGCGATTAACCCCTCATTTATAAAACATCTCTGAACTGTTTAGCATCAGTTCAGCAACTGATCAGCATTTTTATCTCTATAGAAAATTTTGCCGATCAGGCGCTAAAAGATCAGAGATTTTAATATGTGGGTGTGTTAATAAATATGAAGCATAGAAAGCATACTTTGGCAGAGAACAGTCCTTCAGAGGGCTTGGCCCTCTCATGTCGTTCAGTGAAGTGTCGTTCGCTGCCCAACCGATGTCCCTGATCAAACTGGTCAGCTTTCGGCAAATGTCTATACCTTCAGCCAAGCGAAGCAAAGCGGGAAAGAGAAAGAAAATGAAGAAAGGTTAGAGACAGAGCGAGATAAAGGATGTGTTTTACTTTTCCCATGTCCCTGTGGTTCTTAAAGTCTTTCTTCTCGTATCGTTGCTCCCAAGTGTTGGGGTCCTCGCACACGTGACCGAACTCTATCTTGTACGGACTCAACTGTACTGAGAAAAAATCCCTATAAAGCAAAGTATTTTCCATCCTTACTGATAATATTATTTAATGATTCAAGGGCGTTATTAGATCTGTAATCTGCCAACCTCCAAGGTAAAAATCACTTTATGTTAGTATGATTGACAGTTTTAAGTGATATGAGTATTTTTACTAAAGCTGTCTCTAAAGACATGCCTTATTAAAAATGTCCCAAAATCCAAGCATGATCTCATTAAGCGTTAGTTTCACGTAGCCAATAGTGAACGGAATAGCCACAAAAGAAACATTTTGGTCACCAAACCCCTTTCTCTGATTGCTATAGTGTAAAGTATGTCAATGTTGAAACTTATTTGCATGCCAGCTACAATAGAAACCAATTAATGTGAAGGTTGACACTAAAACAAGGCTGTTTCACGAGAGCATCATTTAAATTTGTCATTAAGAGATTGGACCTAAATTTTTTCGGTAGCTTGAGAAATCTGTCAATAATAATTTTCGACAAATAGTCAAGAGAATCTACCGAGCTAAAACTGGTCACGATACAGAACCTCATATCTTTTCTCAAGAATTCCTAAGTGTAAGTGATACAAATAGCGATCTAGAAGTAGTACTTACTGGAAAAATTTCGCCTGAGCTTCAATAGTTGAGGGATTGCTTGGAGGAGTTCGGACTGTGACAGGCTTCGCTATGCCCCGTACCAAGCCAAAATGCAGAGCTAGCAAGCACCAGAGCCATTTCTGAAAAACCCAAGAAGTTTATGTCAATAACAAGGTTTATGTCAATATCACACGTGGGTAAGGTAAACATAAATCGACAGATATTCATAATCTGAAAAGTGCAGTATATGTAAACACTGACAAAACAGCACAAAATTTTTGGACCGACGATCAAAAACTACATCAATTCAATTCAAAATAGGTTCGTGACAACTTTTCCCAAAATAAAGAAACTGAAAACGAAAACACTGTTAACACTGAAGCACTTTCACTTAACAAACCAATTTCTATCAATTTTGATGATAATTTTAATGATTTTGATTAAACTAATATTATTTTAAAGTGGAGTATACCGTATTGTCAAGACGTTGTGACATCTTGGCGGTTTGATTGAAGGTTTGTGCTCAACTCTGCTGGTAGTACATTTATAGACAAGACTGTTACAATTCACTTTATGCAGTGGTTGACAACCGTTATCGAATCACCAATCGATCTATTGATTGTTTGTTTTGTACTTGTGGTTGTGACATATCAAGGAAATGTTGCATATACCTAAAGTAAAAATAAAATTATTAGAAAGTTATCATAGGAAAAGAAAAACAATATAGGTAATTAATAGTGTCCGACAGATACACAAGACAATATACTTACAAGATTTTTTGTAAACGAATTTTTGGTTTCCCTTCCAGTTTCGATCGAAACCGAACCCACGTGGAAACGGAAAAATTGGTAAAATAAAAATAAAAAATGGTCTTGAAAAGGTTATCAGACCATTGAAAAACCGGCCAAGTGAGTGTCGGTCTTCACACATTCAGGGTTCCAAACCTGAGGGAATTTTCAGAGAAAAATCTGATTTATCAATACATTGGTATTTGTTAGTAAAATATACGTTACAATAAACATTATCACGAAATTTTAAATTCTTAAGTCAATGGGAAGTTATTTTTTTGGAACAAAATTTTGTGACAGACGACGGACGAACAGACAGACAGACGGACACGTGAGTGACAACAATACACTTTAAAAAGCAGCCCTTACTTTCATAAATCGATGAATATACAGATATACGAACGCGACAGTCAGTTTATAGATCTCTATCAAATCGCTTTTAAATACGCTATAGTTTTGCCGAAGAAGCTGAATATTCGGAACTTTTTAAAACGAAATTCTGGCAGAAACCAGTTTATTTAATCGAAACCCAAACCTAACCTCCGGTCGAAAATTTCAGTAATTAATTTGTAATTAAGTAGTTTAAAACACAATGGTGAAAATAACCGGGTTTGACACTACAGATATTTGAAGACTCTATCAAACAATGTGAAGACGAACTGCCAGACATAACATATGCTGGTCTTTTAGTTATAATTTAATAGTCTAGACAATACTGCTGACAGAAACTTGCTAACTTGCCAACTTCTGTTACAAAGACATATAAAGATCTAGTAAGTATAGATCTGACTTTGGAAAACAACGGAACGTAACTTTTAAAGAACCGAAGGCTATTCTAACTGAGGATGCCACAGTCAAAGAAATAAACTTCTATGAAAATCAGGTGCTTAACATAGATGCAGAAAATTCAGGGTGCTCAGCACTAAACGAGTAGAATGTTACTTATACAAATCTTGTTGAAAATATAAACAGTGTGTCATGCGATTTTGAACCCTATTTTAAAGAAAATTGAGGATAATAAGTAGTAAGCTCGTGGCTGGCTAAATAATAAAGGGTGCACAGATCGGTCTTTCAGGTTAAGCAACGCTTATCATGGTTGGTCCGTGGATGCTTGACCATCCACAACATAAAGAGACTCCTTCGTGTCTCGACAATCACGTTAAGTTGGACTTGTCTGTCATTTGTACATCTTTGACGACTTTGACAACCGTTTCTGTAGTCTGAAGTCAGAAAATCTGACACCAGTCTTACAAACGGGTATCGTGTTATCCAGTTACTGGGTTGTGGAGATTAGATAGGCCGTCGCTCCATGAAAAATACTGATACTCAGCTGCATCCGGTTAGACTGGAAACAATATACTCCCGAGGTGGTCCCATATAAATTTTATCGAAATGGCTTCAGCGCTTTTTGAGAAACTGAACAAAAACGAAAAATACGTATACCTAGATGACGTTTTTGTTTTCTCCAATTACGAGTATGTTTAAATTCCACGTTCCATGTTATTGGAGTTTTTAGTTCTGGGGTATAACAACTAAAAATTGAAAAATATAAAACTTTTTTACAAAAAAAAACAACAGACTTCCAAAAAAGAAAATATACTAAAAATTTAAAAAAAAAATAACTTTAATTTCGGAAGTCGGTGTCAAATAACGAAGAAATAAAATACAAATACCGACTTCCGAAATTAAAGTTAATTTTAATTTTTAATGCATTTTCTTTTTTTTAAAATAAGTTGTTTTTGTTTAAAGTTTTTATGTTTTTTTTTTAATCTATAAAGTATGTATTTAGGTATAAGTAAATAAAGAGTTGGGGAACAGGCTAGGCAGATTGATTGCTAACCATTTTTCAACCGTGTAGTGTTGGCTATCTCTGGCCTTCTCAGATGAGCCCATTACGAATCGTGCCGCGTCATTGACTCCAGAGCTGTTCGGCTTTCCGAAGCCAATTGTGAAAATGTCCATTACAGACTATTATTATGGATTAGGATGTACAAAAAAGTTAATCCATATTTACTCAACAAACGGCAAAAGAAATTTTATTGTCCTATTTCTATTTTATTGGTCACAAAAAATTGGTTTTAGTGCCAATTGATTTCAGTTCAAACATCTGTTTGATTTAGTCAATGGTATATGGAGTGAAAAATAATATTTGAATATGCTAATAAATTAATTTTGTTACGAAAAAAGTAAAAAAAAATATCTGCTACAGATACACTCTCAGTCACAGGGACAAAAGAGGTGGTAAGTACTAATTTCTTTTGTCCCTGCGCCGCCGGCGACGATATATTTACCAATTAGTCAATTACTATTTTACTACATTATTACTATTAGATTAAATTAGAGTAGAAGAATGTATTCACGAACACCGCCGACCAACTGTACTGCAGTTTAGCAGGAGATTTATGTGTATACGTTATATTATGTTAATTATATATATAAGCTCTTGAATAAACAATTTAAAGAACTTGTATGATGGTCCGCCAAATAAGATGCTTAACTTTTCTCAAAATGCAGAAGAAATGTTTGCAAACATAGATAATACAGTTCAGATGGGCAACAGTAGCAGCAATTACATTGAGATCAAAAACAATACAAAATTAAATATAAATTCACCTATTGAAACTCTGAAAAGAACATTACTCTTAATAATGACGCAAGACGATAAAGTTAATCATTAAATCCAAGATTGAGTAATCCAATGTTTCAGCGATTGAGTAATCACTGATTGGCGTTTCGGAAAAAACAGTTTATAATCACTTTTATAAGGCTGAACGCAATTAGGAAGAAATGGAGCGAACGAGCCAAAAAAATTAACTCTGTTTCCAATAAGATCATTATTGTTTAATAGTTTCTTGCTTGATTAATTCTACTCCATTTAGAACACACATACTAAATAGACTGGAGCGAATCAAATAGCGCGCGCTTATTGGTCAATTCAAATAGCGCACGCTTCCCCGGCTTCCTGTTACACACTTCCGTCCCATTTCACGAAATCACTCCCACAGATTGCAGGAAAACAAGAGGAAAGATGTTACACATCAAAAACTGTCTAATTGGTCAAGCCATTTTTGAGTTTTAGCGAGACTATCAAATCAAATAGCGCACGCTTCCCCGGCTTCCTGTTACACACTTCCATCCCATTTCACGAAATCACTCCCACGGATTGCAGGAAAGCAAGAGGAAAAATGTTACACATCAAAAACAGTCTAATCGGTCAAGCCGTTTTTGAGTTTTAGCAAGACTAACGAACAGTAATTAATTTTTACATAATTAAATAGAAGATGAAGAGTATCGTGATTGTGTTGTGCGTTTGTGTGTGATGTTGGGAGTTTAATACCAGACATGTCGCCGCCTCTTTGGTCTCAGTTGCAAGGCTTACAGCTGAGCATGAGGTGCTGGCTGCTGCTTTAATTTTCATATCTGCCAAAGTGTCTTGTTGGGCTTCTAACACTGATCTTATTTATTATGCCAGCCTTATAATATCCCCAATGCTGGGGCACAGCCTTCCTCTCTGTGAGAGGGTGTGGGCCGTAATCAACAACACTTATTCCCAATGAGGGTTGGTGGATGTCACATGTCTTCGAATTTTTGGTTCTAGGACATGCCGGTTTCCTCACGATTTTGATGTTTGTTTGTTTTCACATGAATGATAGATTTATTTGCGCGTAGATCTATGATTTATCCGTATTCAATTACTTTTACGTTATTATAAAATTCACTCGCGCCTCTCGGCCTGATAGCCATCCTCAATCTCTCAGTCAATTATTTTTATTTTAAAACTGGAATAAGTAGTTACATATTTCTTTTATTCATAATGCGCCATGAGGAGTTTTAAACCTTCTAAAGAGGTTCTGGTGAAAGAGTCTGTCTCTCTCTTTACCTATACTTTTGTCTTTAAAAGATTTATTTATAACTTTGATTTTTAGCAAATAAATATAACTATCTCACACCTCTCCAATTGTAATATTTCCATTTCAATTTAATTTATTGTGTAAATTTTGTATCTAACTTGTAATTTAATTCAGTGTATTGTATAAATTCACCTAATGTTTGGGAGAAGAGAAGACACTGATTCCTGTAACACAGGTGTTCCCACCTAGCACAGGAGTCAGGGCCTCACTGTACTTGTACACACTGTTTTTATGCCAATAAAAATTATCATATCTTAAATTATCTTACCTCTTTGACTGGGGATACTAAATCTTTTAGACATCTTTTCATGAATATCTCGAAATTTTCAATTATATTTATTAAATTGATAAAATATATAAATTGATAGTCCCTTTATAGTTTACTGGGCGGGTGAATATCTCGAAATTTTCAATTATATTTATTAAATTGATAAAATATATAAATTGATAGTCCCTTTATAGTTTACTGGGCGGGGGTACACCTGCACAAGAATAGAAAATAGGCTAAGTAGGTAATTATTGTGTAACTTGTCTTGTTTACTAACAAATTACTAATACCTTGTTATTTTATTTTTTATGTACTACTAACAACCCTACTAACGCCTTCTTTATAATTTTGTTATACTGTGTTTTGTTTTTTTTATGGACTGTATTGTCTGAAATAAAGATAAATTATTATTATTATTATTAAAGTAAAGCGTCTCTCTCGAGATTTGGACAACTGTATTCAGTTCATTGAATGTGTCCGAATTCTTGTCATCCTCATCAATAATTACTTGATATATTCCCAAATCGATACAAATTTACTCTTTTAAGCAATTTCATCTCTCCAATCAGACTTGTTAGTACTATTTTCGTTAACCTCGCTCATTTCTCGCTTAGCTTCCAATTCTATTACGATGAAGTTGGTGCATAAGAAAATAAATAGTCTAAACAAAGTAATATCTGACTCGTTAACCGTGTAATGAGATAGCTGGACGTTACGTCATCTGTAATTCCTTCATTTGTTTTAGGTTTGTGACACAATGGGGATAGGAGAGTTATTACAAGCTTTTAAAATGTTCGTATGTACGAGTAAGTTGTCCGCTTCAAAATTTTCAAACCATTTTCAACCACTTGTGTCTGAATCCGGCGACAATGCAATATTATATGTAAATACTATCAAGCTGATCTGATGATAGCGCCGGGATTGAACTCCCTGATGGCAAATGGTAAGACAGTTGAATTTAGGTTAGTATGTTTTGTTATCTCGAGTACTTTCCAACGTACATGATGACAAGGGTATAGGTAAAGTTTGTTTAAAAGAAAACTTAACTACTTACTGATTTATTTTTAAACTGATTTTGAAATAAAGCTCTGTCTTGTATCCTTTTTTTTATTTGCGATGGGTTTGCTCTTGACTCTAGTCTAGGTTAAAGGTGATAGAACCAGAGTCGAAGATGGAGTGAGCTTACCCAGAAGAAGCCTGTTCACTCTAACTTTGAAGAGGGTTGTATGCGTTCGGAAACACAGACGCAAGCAGAGAGTGCCACTCCTTTGATTTTCCTAGTTCTTTCGTCATAGTCTTTTTAATTCAGCTTTTTAACCGACTTTGGAAAAAGGAGGAGGTTCTATGTTCGACTGTATGTATGACTTTCTTTTTTTATGTATGTGACCGATTTTCAAAATTCTTTTTTTATTCGGAAGAATATACTCCCGAGGTGGTCCCATATAAATTTTATCGAAATTGCTTCAGCGTTTTTTGAGTAACTGAACAAAAACGAAAAATACGTATACCTCGATGACGTTTTGGTGTTCTCCAAAATGTTTAAATTTCACGTTCCATGTTATTGGGGTTTTTAGTTCTGGGGTATAACAGCTAAAAAGTGAAAAATATAAAACTTTATTACAAAAAAAACAACCGACTTCAAAAAAAAAATACACTTAAAATTAAAAAAATAACTTTAAATTCTGAAGTCGGTGTCAAATAAGCGAGAAGTAAAATACAAACACCGATTTCCGAAATTAAAGTTATTTTTTAATTTTTAGTGTTTGTCGTCATGGTTGGTAAAGCTGACTGCCAAGAATTAACTAAATGCACGAAAGACGCTCCTTTTTAAGCACTTAGGTAAATAATGTGTCTTTGAATTATTATATTGCGTTCAACAGAGTTCAACTTGAAGAAAGATGAGTAGTCACTCCAAACAATGTGGTTGCAGCAATCACACCCACAGATTCAGCGCTGGATGAAAGTTGGTGAGAATTGAGCTATTGCTCTGGATTCAGGAGTGGCGATTCCGTACTAGAAGACCGTAGCGTTGGAGGGTCTCCCACATATGTTGGGTGGTGAGGGTAGGGAGTCCAATGGATGAGAAATACACAGGACCGGTCAATGTGGAGACACTTGGGGGAAGCCTATGTCCAGCCGTGAAAAGGCCTATGTCCAACAAAGGACTGGTGTAGGCCATAATAATGATGATGATAAACCCACACCACCCCGCCTAATTAGAGGTCTATTCATCCGCACTAATGACCATAATAAAGATGTCACATAAATCGTGAATATTTTTCCAAGTAGCGAAATTAAGAGCAATACAAACTCACACACATGATGCGTAAATGACGTCACATCATTGTCAACCCTATTTTATTCAGGGTTGCTGATGAAGTGATGAAACACATTTTTTGACAATGATTGTCGCAACTGTGTCTGTATAATAAAAACCGGCTATATGCGTGACGGACTTCGTACATTTAGGGTTCCGTACTAAATGAGCGAATTATCATAGAAACAATCTGATTTTTCAATATTGATATTTTTTAGTAAAATATACGTAATAATACCTAAACATTATCACCAAATTTTAAGTCCATAAGTCAATGGGAAGTTAAAAAATTCTTCGGAACATAATTTTACGGACAGACTGACAGACGGACACGTGAGTGACAGCAATCCGCCTATGTACATTTGTGTTGCATGAAGTTTTAATAAATAAATAAATAGGGCTCCGTTAGGACCTTTCGGGTACGGAACCCTAAAAACGTCGAATAATCGCTGTTCGTTAGTTCAGTTGCGAATCAGTGCCGTGTGAAGATACATTATAAAATGATAGACTATTGTTTGTTTGTTTCAACACTTTATTGATACGACTCGTTACGACGATGTTAATGACATTATTACTGTGAGAGACCGTTATTGATGTGAATTGTGTTATGAGATTATGATGAGGCTGATTACTATGTTAGGCCGTATACAGAAAGAAAGCTGGAAAAAGCTGGAAACTTATAAGCGCTTACCGGCGCTTGTTAGCGCTGGTTCGTTCCACACAAAGGAAGCAGGTTGAAGCAGACCAAGCAAAATGTCGGACTCATCAGTCACGTTTCTATTACAATGCCTTTTATCCCTTTTGTCCCACACAGGTGGTTTACTGAAGACTAAGGATATCAACACGTCTCTATCCATTTTAATATTATCGAAATAAATATGCCTGTCGTAATTGCACGTGCTGTCGCAGTTGTTTATTAATTTTAAATGGCAGCGCCCAGCGCTGACCAGCGCGTTTTGAAGCTTGTCGGTACTTGTCGACGCCGGTCAGCGCGTATCGGCGCGCGTTCATATATTTTCCTGCGCGGGTTACCAGCGCTGTCAAGCGCCGATAAGCGCTTATAAGTTTCCAGCTTTTTCCAGCTTTCTTTCTGTATACGGCCTTAGAAAGGACAGACAGTATACTTACCTTTTTTTTAGGGTGGGAAATTTTCAAATAACTTCTCCCGTTCTGGTTGGAGCGGGAGGGGTTTCAGATTCTTGCTGACTAAAACCCACACGTGTTCCTTCAGTAGCCTGTGCCAGGGTCGCGGTGACTCCTTCAATCACTCCCGCGAGCCTGGCAGTCCCGCGATCCTGACAGTCCCGCGATCCTGACAGTCCCGCGACCCAGACAGTCCCGCGACCCTGGCAGTCCCTCGACTCTGGCAGTCCCGCGACCCTGACAGTCCCGCGACCCTATCAGTCCCGCGACCCTGACAGCCCGCGACCCTATCAGTCCCGCAACCCTGACAGCCCGCGACCCTGACAGCCCGCGACCCTGGCAGTCCCGCGACCCTGACAGTCCCGCGACCCTGGCAGAGACAGTATAATATACCTAGCCTTCCCCAACTAAGTTGGGGTCGGCTTCCAATCTAACAGATGCAGCAGAATAACAGTATCTATTTTACATCGAACTTCAGTGTCCTTCACAATTAATGGGTCGAAAATACACGATGCCCCCTTTCTAAGGAACAGAGAATACCGGTTTAACTGTGTTTGCGCACATTTAGGCACCGCATAATGGACCTTATTCATCAGGTTCTTCATTCAAAATTTTCTATGAAGAATTTGAATTCAGAATCCGCTAATCAGTTATTTAAACTATGAATAAACAAATAATGCTGTGTAGTTTCTCTCGCGTCAAAACTAGCCATCGCGATGGCTAGTTTTGAGATTGATCGTCGTAACCGAAATTGAAAAAATAAAAAGCCTTAATTATTTATTTACAACTATTATTACAGGTAAAACCCAATGCAATAGTGAAGCCAACGCTAACGCTTCGTGCAAAATTTATGGCAACGACGTTACTGGGCGTGAGTCACGTGACAGTTCTCTCCGCAGGTAATGTCCTGGCCATACATTTTGCACGAAGCGTTAGCGTTAGCGCTATTATAAAAGTTACTTGGCTAAGGGGGCTGGTCTGGTTTTCAGACTTTCAGGACTAGTGACGACAGTCTCAGAATGACAACCGGGATAAGCTGAGTCTGCTATACAAAGTGGCATTGTTATGCCATCCATGTAACCATGTTACGCTAGTCATCATCTTGTTCCATTATCCCAATTTATTTGGGGTCGGTGCATGCATGTCTTCTTTTTTAATACGTCTTTACTCACCTTCATATTAACGCGCAGTTATATGCCAAAATCTTTGACTGGTTACATTATGTGTTCAGTGCTGAGCTCACACATCGCGTCGTATGTCCACCCAGTAATAGGACTCGCCCATTAAGGAGCGTTGTCCCAAATTAGACGCATTATTAATAAAATTGAATATACATAAAACAACAAGTAGGTATTACACTAGGTGAAGTTTTCATAAAAATACGCTTAATAGTTTTTGCGTAATTCTCATTTTTTTATCGGCGTTAGACATAACTTTAAAAATTAATTACAATATGTTCTAAAAATATAATTTAAAATTTTCACACACCAAATTATTAAAAAAATTGTCTAGAGTAACATATATTTTTTTCAATGAAATAAGACTAGTCTTTTATACGTGATGTTCAATTTAAAATGATTAGAAGTCGTATATATGCGCCTTAATGGTGAGTCCACACTGAAGTTAAATTTTGTGGAGCAATATTTTGTAACATGATTATGACAAAGGATTTTTTTGTTGCAAAATTTTGCTCCACAAATAGTAATTTTGGTGAAGACGACTATAATGCATCTTACGTGGGCATTGTCACAAAACAAGTAAGTATGTAGCTTCTTACGGAAATGCACTCACAGACCGCACAAAAGTAATTGTGTTCGTTACGTTACACTTTCACACCAATCGCTCATTAACTGATGTGAGTAGGGTTGCCAACCGTACTCTAAAACAGAGTATTAATAAATACTCTTAAATGATAAATGATGTTTATTCAGTAAATAGGTTACAAGGAACACTTTTACACGTCAATGTTTTTTGTCAGTTTAAGCTAGATGAGGCCGGTGTTACCTAGCTGACTACCCTGAGAAGAAACACCGAAACAAACTCAGAGGTCAAAGTCTCTTTTAAAGTGTTCAAATCCATACAATATGTACTGGTTAATTTATATGAGAACCATGTACGTTTATGTATGGGATGAGCTTTTTGAAGAAAGCAACACACAAATTCGAGTGGACCTGTCCAGACAGTGCAAGCATTTGTCAGTCATCGTGAAGCTCAACTCAGAACTTTGAGGAGCTCAACGAACCGACGAACAATACCAAAGTAAGGGCATTTGAGTAAGCCGCAAAAATAATCAAACTGCCAGACAATCATAAAATCTACATGAATATAACGACATACATAGTTCTCGCATTCACATTATTCTATATGATATACCTACCTGAAAAAGATATTCTATGTGATTATATCCTACCTACCTGAAAAAGATATTCCATGTGATTATCTTTTTCATGTAGTAATACCTACTTTATAATCAGTAATACTTAAAGAGTACGATAAGATATTCTTTTTTACACAATGTTAAGTTTAACTATACCAGTCATGCTCCATTGTCTTGTTTAAGTAAAACAAAAAGTTTTGAGCGCATTTACAGCTTATTTAATTCGTTTTTTGATATTCTTACACGGAACAATACGTGCGTTAACAAATGAAGTTTTAAAAAGGGAAGTTGGAGTAGTGCTGTCAATTTATGATACAATATTGTACTACAATGTTGCATATGGTAATAATTTTAGGGTATTGAGTTAAATGTTGTAAACAACCCTAAAAATGTAACTGTTTACTGTTAATATGTTCATTGAAGTTAATTAGAAATGAGCTCGTGATCTACATTAACTTTTATTCAGAATGTTTGGAGTCATACAGTTCTTTCAGAAATGATGAAAAATTGTTATGTGACGCAAAAGGCACAAAAAATACATTATCAAAAATTAAAATAAATGCACTCTTTTTTCTAGTTTGGTATTCTTTATTTACCCTCTCTGAAGTCAGATATACTCTATTTCTTTTTAAAAAAATTGGCAACCCTAGAGGTACAGTAGTGCTGCAGCAAAATGAATATTATGAATGACTTTTCTATCAAGATATTATTTAATTTTACTCGTTGTATGTACTGCGCTACTGTTTGCTTGTATATTATAATTATGTAACTTCCTGTAAGTTAATTTGAAAGATGGTTATTTTATTTTACTTATTATTTCGCTTTTTATTAATCTTCATTTTGCTGATTTTATTTCTAGTTTCTGTCTTTTTCTCTTTGTTATTTCAGCTCTGAATCAACCACCGCTACATTTAGACCCTCCACCGCACCCAGTTTCCTTCCTTGCTCCATGGTTACAAAGTGAGTATGTTTCATGTAAGTACTTCTCAGATGTTTTGAATTTAGAAAACCTATCAAGTCATCATCGTTTTGGCAGCAAACTGACATCACCAGACAAAAAAAAACTGTTTTACACAAATTACAACCGACTTCCAAAAAAAAGGGAGACTAAAAATTGGAAGTCTGTTAAAAATAGGTAACAACACCAAGATTGACACAAATAATCATACGACAAAGCCAGCAAACTATCCTAGGAAGAACAGAAAAAGATAATTTAATTCATTCCTTTGTTTCACAGCGTGTTGAACGTCCAAGCCAATAGCCAGAAGCTTACAAAAGGGTACAACTTACAATCGGTTGTGAAACGTGATCGTCAAGAAAGTATGTCAGTGTAGAACAACTGTGCGATTTCCGATCGAGCCGCATAGGCCGACATCACGATTCACAAGCCTAACAACAAATGATAAGCTGGTGCAAGTTGTAAACGAATATCAGATGACAAAAACTTTTTTACAAAAAATGCAACCGACTTCGAAAAATTACAAAATAACTTTATTATGGAAGTCGGCATTTATATTTTGTTTCTTCGTTATTTGACACCGACTTCCGAAAACAAAGTTATTTTGTAATTTTTAGAAGCCGGTTGCATTTTTTGTAAAAAAGTTTTTTTTATTTTTCACTTTTTAGTTGTTGTACCCCAGAAGTAAAACTAAATATTAAATTTATGCCCGAATGGATGGAAATGGAACATGGAATTTGAACATTTGACACAACCAAAACTTCATCTGTGTATACATATTTTTTGTTTATGTAGATTTTTTTAAAAGTGCTGAATCGTTTCGGTTAAATTTATATGGAACCACCTCTGAAGTTTGACCTACCAAACAAAAAAGAATCATCAAAATCGATTTACAAATGGCGGAGATATCGTTTAACAAAAATACAAAAAAAAAAAACATACGACTTTCGAAAAAGGAGGAGGTTCTATGTTCGACTGTATGTATGTTTTTTTTTTTTTTTTTATGTATGTCCGCCGATTTCTCCGTCAGTTGTGGACCGATTTTAAAAATTCTTTTTTTATTCGAAAGAATATACTCCCAAGTTGGTCCCATAAAAATTTTATCGAAATTGATTCAGCGCTTTTTGAGAAACTGAACAAAAACAAAAAATATGTATACCTCGATGACGTATTGGTGTTATCCAAATGTTTAAATTCAACGTTCCATGGTATTGGGGTTTTTAGTTTTGGGGTATAACAACTAAAAAGTGAAAAATAAAAAAGTTTTTTACAAAAAAAAAACAACCGACATCCAAAAAAAAAAACACTAAAAATTAAAAAAAAGTTATATTTTAATTTTTAGTGTTTTTTTTTTTTTGGAAGTCAGTTGTTTTTTTTTGTAAATAAGTTTCATAATCTTCTCAGCAAATCCTTTCATTTGATGTCCGCCATCTTTGGGAGTCTGCCATATTGGGCTTAGAATGACGTCACTTAGGTAACCATGCAGTCATCCAAATGAAACATGTAGGTATACAAAATTTTAACTCAATAGGGTATTTTACTAAAAAATCTAATTAGTCCGTCAGATATATTACCAAAAATTATTGGATAAGTATTTTTTCTTTTGTCACGTAAACAAAAATGAGAACGATACAGTGCGTTCTGGTTACTTCTAGGCAAGCTTGCTCCATCTTCGACCACATCATCGCTTACCATCAGGTGAGATTGTGGTCAAACGCGAGCTTATCATTGATAAAAAAAATGACTACAAAAATTTTATTAGTCCGTCAGATATATTACCAAAAAATATTGGATAAGTATTTTTTCTTTTGTCACGTAAACAAAAATGAGGACGAACGCGAAATTTCAACGCACTGTGCGTTGAAATTTCGCGTTACGTCACGCTGCGCGACACTTTTTACCACCAAAGTAACGTAACCTAACGAGCTTCCACTCATGAATTTTGATGGGTTTTATCTTTGTCATTTTTTATTGGTTTGTTAAAGCAAAGCATACGTGTACGCGTAATACTTTTTGTTATTTAACTGACGGACTAGTTAGATTTTTTTAGTAAAATGCCTTATTGGAAACCGGGAAGTGGGTTTTTACTTCTATGTTTTTGTACATAGTTAGTTACCGGTGAAGCTAATAAAAGCTTATTAAAAATGAGGAACCAGGATGAGACGATCTCCTCTAGATACTACTACGAATATACTCTACATTTTCGACTACTTTTAAAAGGCGGATGCCCAAAAAATGCCTGAAATGGACAGAAACTACTAATAGTCTGTAATTCTATTTGAAACAAAATATGTATATTAATTGTAATAATTCTTAAATTTGTTTAATTATGGTAACAATATAACAATCACTAAAATATTTAATTTGATAACCACCTCAGATTTTTGAGGTTGCCTTTATTTGACATTCAGCCAAAGAGGAATTTTATAGAATTAGTGCACAGTTATCAATAATTTAGTATAATTCAACCAATATGTACCCTAAATCTAATTAAAATAAAATATGCATGTCAAAGTCAAAATTCATCATCATCATCATCAGCCTTTTAATGTCCTCACTGCTGGAGCACAGGCCTCCTCTCTGTGAGAGGGTATGAGCCGCGGGCCCAATGCGGATTGGAGGATGTCACATGTCTTCGAATTTTTGGTTCTAGGACATGCCGGTTTCCTCACGATGTTTTCCTTCACCGTTTTGAGAGCAGTGGTGATGAAATAATTTACACAAAGTAAAGTGCCTAGCTGGGTTTGAACTCACGACCTACAACTTGTTAGTCACGGCTGTTACCACTGGGCCACCACTACTCATGGCGATTTAATTAATAAATGCACTGATGTCCGTTAATAAAAACTTTTTAACAAAAAATTCAACCGACGAAAAAGAACTAAAAAGCAAAAAATAAATAAACCTTTTAAGTCTTGAGTATTGAGCTTATTTACCTACATAAAATATCAAATTTTATATAAACAAATTTTGAGTCGGCGCCAAACAACAATCTGATTATTAAATATCTAAATTTTATATGTACGTAGAAATGAAGAAGGCTAGATGTAGGTAATTAATCGTTTTATTATTTGGCGCCGACTCAAAATTAGTTTATTTAAAATTTGATATTTTATGTAGGTAAATAAGCTCAATACTCAAGACTTAAAAGGTTAATTTATTTTTTGCTTTTTAGTTCTTTTTCGTCGGTTGAATTTTTTGTTAAAAAGTTTTTTATTTTATGATTTTTTGTGACTCGCATCATCTTTAAATACTCTGAAGCTAATTTCTAATCCTTCATCATTCCTCTTGGCACTGAGCTGATGATGTAACCATCCTTTCATAAGGTTCCCAGGATATTGACCAGTTGAGGTTACCTCCAATATTCCAAAGACGTCTTTTCTTCAAAGTATATTATGTGGTATCTGTCACTAAAACCAGTTTTTTATAACTAACTTCTATTGTTAAGGAAAGATATGGTTTCCATCATCAGCTCAGTTTCATGATGTGATGATTCCTAAATGCAAATACCTGATAAAGTTATGAAAAGTAAACAGAAACAATATTCGTGCCCAATTTTCGAGGTTTTCTCTCAATTTTATCAGGATTCCATGATCAGATCCTAATGTCCTTGACATGGGACCATCCTTGAGGTATACCCTATCTATGAAAAAAAGAATCGTCAAAATCGGTTCATAAACAACAGAGTGAGGGCCGAACATACGTACAGAAACGCTAAACGTGTCCACAAATTTCGAAGTTTTCTCTCAATTTTATCAGGATCCCATGATCAGATCCTAATGTCCTTGACGTGGGACCACCCTTAAGGTATACCCTATCTATGACAAAAAGAATCATCGAAATCGGTTCATAAACAACGGAGTGAAGACCGAACATACGTACAGAAACGCTAAACGTGCCAACAATTTTCGAGGTTTTCTCTCAATTTTATCAGGTTTCCATTATCAGATCCTGATTTCCTTGACATGGGACCACCCTTGAGGTATACCCTATCTAATTAAAAAATAATCATTAAGATCGGTTCATAAATGACGGAGTGAGGGCTGAACATACACAAAAAAAAAAAAAAAAAAACTCCTCCTTTTTTTCGTCGGTTAAAAAGGGCTAGTCAAAGAACTGAGTTCGTTAAAATCCTTAAATGTGAGCTTTTTCGAATAATATGGAGTCTAGAGGATTTGTCTAATAACTACCTAAGTAAGAATAGCAAATCTCTCATATCTTGAGGCACAAAAACATGTTTATTTAAAAGCCGAAACTAATGTCAGTTGACCTCTCAGATACACGCAAAATCTTCACAAAATCGATGCAATATTGTACTCGGAAAAGTTTTTGGATTCTCGCCAACATTTGGGCCACGATCATAGAGATCATGGAATCGTGATTAACTTGAATTTATAAGAATAGGATTGTTATAGAAAAAACCATTAAAACTTTTGTCAAGGTGAGAGTTCATCCAGGCAGTGGTGGCCCACTGGTAACGACCGCGACTTACAAGTTGTAGGTCGTGAGTTCAAACCCAGGCAGGCGCTTTACTTTGTGTAAATTATTTCATCACCACTGGCTCTCAAAACGTTGAAAGAAAACATCTTGAGGAAACCGACATGTCCACCAAAAATTCGAAGACATGTGACATCCACCAACCCGCATTGCACCGTGGTGGATTACGGCCCACACCGTCTCACAGAGAGGAGGCCTGTGCTTCAGCAGTGGGGATATAAAAAGGCTTATGATGATGATGAGAGTTCATCAGTTCAATGGTAAATATATTTACAAACGTAGATAAAGCAAAACAAAGACTTTATTTGAGACTTTTTTGTCAAATCCTCTTTCTTTGAAATAGCGTTTGCATGAATAGTGAAATTGAATTGAATTGGTCGTGCTCTCTTAAGTATAGGAACCACACTGGTGCCACCAACTTCCTGTCATTGTATTCATGGTTTGGCGGAGTTTCTAAGGTGACGTCAAGGTGCAAAATTACAACTGATTGGTCTAATGAAATCCTAAAGAAACTTAGGTATTCACATCATGACATCGACATCCTTTTAATGTCCCCACTGCTGGGGCACAGGCCTCCTCTCTGTGAGAGGGTGTGGTCCGTAATCCACCACGCGGGCCCGATGCGGGTTGCTGGATGTCACATGTCTTCGAATATTTGTTCTAGGACATGCCGGTTTCCTCACAATGTTTTCCTTCACCGTTTTGAGAGCAATGGTGATGCATAATGTAAACAAAGTAAAGCGCCTGCCTAGGTTTGAACTCACGACCTACAGCTTGTAAGTCGCGGTCGTTACTACTGAGCCACCACTGCTCAGGTAAATACAGTGAAGTACAAAATAATAACAGATTGGTTTTATGGATGGCAGTGGGCCGAAAATTTCTAGAATGGCGACCGCGTAGTGAAAACGCATCAAAGTTGGAGGAGTGGGGGCTTGTGACATCACTTCTGGGTAAAAAGCAGTACATTTTAGACGTAAGTGTGACGTTACGTGGAATTTCAACGCACTGTGAAGATATATATACAAACTAACAATAATACCTAACATGTACAAATGCATATGAAAAAACAACTCACTGGGCATCAAAAAATTAATCCACATCGCTGTCAATGGAAAAAGTGCCCAGAACGCTAGCAGCATTGCCACGTTGAATAGCAATGCTGATTCGCTGGCCAAAGAAAAGCCCAGCCCTATTGTCACGTGAAGAGTCGACTAACAGCTTGCTGATATGCTGGAAAACTCAATGAGCACTCGAACCCCCTGGCCCTAGTGTTTCAACCCCAAACGGTTCAAACATGTAACTCCCAATAAGGTTGTTATATTTGCGCCGTTTGAAGTTTTCTGCACCTGCAGCAGCCGCCCCAGCACAGCCCGCTGTGCTAAGAAGATGGGATGGCGCAAGAGTGTCGACACATGTTGCATCCCACACCAAAGGCCTACCCAACTTTCAAGGCATTATGGTCATTCCGTCTGGCCTCTTCCCATCGTCACGTGCCAAGCCATTGGGTTCTAAAACAGCTGGCACCCCGGCGGTGTCAAGAGACCGACGGATGATGTCATTAATGCTGGCGTGCCGTGCTATCCGACCAGCACTCCTACCGCAGGATAGGCCATGGTGTCCGAGGCGGTCGACTGCTTCACCGCATTGACAACGATGTGGAGCTCCACTCGGAGCACCCAGACGCAAATATGTAGCGATCCGAAAAGTGGCGTCACTCAGCATGGTACCAATGTTGGGTGACGGTAGTGCCTGTAGCCAAAGGCCCGACTCCCATTCACCCACAGCCAGTAGGCGGGCACGCACATCAGTATTGGTGGACGTATTAATGAGATTATTCCGTACCAACCTGCAGAGCGGCTCATCCCACTGTCTCTGGCAAGATGGGTTCTCGGGCAACGCCGTGTTCGGGCAAGCCGCTTTCCAGGCGTTCACAGCATCAGTCAAGCTCGGCACCTCACAGTTAACCAGCGATGGGGTTAAAATTCGAGTGGTTAACTGTCGAGTGCTGTGGACCGAGGACAAGAACGGGCGTAAGCTTACAATAAACATACAAAATTTCTAGAATTTTGCGGATGCCGAGCCCACCAAAGCGAATAGGTAGCGTGGCTTGCAGCCATGCCCTGCTCGGTCATCCAGGGCCACATTTAAGATGGAGGTAAGAGTGGAACGAATAATTTGATCGATTTTGTCCAAGAGATGTGGCTGCTTCCATAAAAGGGAAGAGTGATCGCCGAATGTAAAATAATTTTGGAAAGTCTATCTGAAATATCGTTAAAACGTTTAATTTTGTCGTCGATGAATGAAGAAAAACTGTGTTCCAATATTGGAGAACTTAGGAGGTGTAATGAACTTTTCTCTAAAATATTGATCTCTGGAGCTATTGCACTGAATTTCTGTGTGGTCGATTGTCTGTCGGTATTGTCACAAAGAAATATTTCACATTTGGAGTAGTTAAGGTCTTGACCTTAACTACTCCAAATGTGAAATCCCAGTTAATCAAAAAAGTCAAATGTGAAATCTCCAGTTTCAGTCCATTGGCCTTGGCCAATGGACTGAAACTGGTTCTTTAGACATTTTAAATCTTCTAAAACGGTGTCTACGTCACCTCCTAGTGTTCCATCATCTAAATACCACAGGTTAAATTTTGAATTTAGTTGTTGAACGTTGACGCACCGTGTCGTCCTAATTTAGTTGTTGAACGTTGACGCACTGTGTCGTCCTAATTTAGTTGTTGAACGTTGACGCACTGTGTCGTCCTAATTTAGTTGTTGAACGTTGACGCACTGTGTCGTCCTAATTTAGTTGTTGAACGTTGACGCACTGTGTCGTCCTAATTTAGTTGATGAACGTTGACGCACTGTGTCGTCCTAATTTAGTTGTTGAACGTTGACGCACTGTGTCGTTCTAATTTAGTTGTTGAACGTTGACGCACTGTGTCGTCCTAATTTAGTTGTTGAACGTTGACGCACTGTGTCGTCCTAATTTAGTTGTTGAACGTTGACACACTGTGTCGTCCTAATTTAGTTGTTGAACGTTGACGCACTGTGTCGTCCTAATTTAGTTGTTAAACGTTGACGCACTGTGTCGTCCTAATTTAGTTTTTGAACGTTGACGCACTGTGTCGTCCTAATTTAGATGTTGAACGTTGACGCACTGTGTCGTCCTAATTTAGTTGTTGAACGTTGACGCACTGTGTCGTCCTAATTTAGTTGATGAACGTTGACGCACTGTGTCGTCCTAATTTAGTTGATGAACGTTGACGCACTGTGTCGTCCTAATTTCTTATTTACGTGACAAAAGAAAAAAGCTGACAAAGTGCGTGTCAGACTTCGCACATTTAGGGTTCCGTACCAAATGAGGAAATTTCAAAGAAAAAAATCTGATTTCTCAATATATTGCTATTACGACTTTTAAAGGTTTTTAATTGAACATCACGTGTAAACGACAAGTCTTAATTCGTTGAAAAAAAAATATGTTACTTTAGACTGTTTTTGTCGTAATTTGATCTGAGAATATTTGAAATTATATTTTTATAACATAGTGTAATTAATTTGTAAAGTTATGTCTAACGCGGATAAAAAATTGAGAATCACGCAAAAACTATAAAGCGTAATTTTATGAAACCTTTACCATTTTAAAGATTATTTAATCCTACTAATATTATAAATGCGAAAGTTTGTATGTTTGTTTGTTTGTATGTTTGTATGTTTGGCTGAAGGTATCGCAAAAACCGCTGAAGGGATTACAATGAAATTTTGCACACATGTAGGTCATAACCTGGATTAACACATAGGCTACTTTTTATCCCGTTAAATGACAAGACTTAGCGAAGGCTGAGGTGGAAGTAGAAATCCAAAGTCAGGCTGAACGAGCGCACACGCTCAAAAAGTACTAGGACACCAGAAACATGAGAATTATTTCCAGGGTTGAAATCATGAGAAATAAAGACTCACAAAGTACCAGGAGACCAGAATCATGAATAGGTGTTTTCGGGGATACAATCCTAAGCTGTATAACTTCACAAACCACCAGGATACCAGAATCAAGAAGAAGTGTTTCCGGGGCTATAACCCTAAACGGTGTAGATTCACAAACTACCAGGAGATCAGAATCACAAAACATATTCCGAAGCTGGTATTAGGAGAGGTAGAGATTTACAAATTACCAGGAGACCAGAAAAATGAGAAGTATATCCAGTGCTGAAATCATGACCGGTAAAGACTCACAAAGTACCAGGAGACCAGAATCATGAATACGTATTTTCGGGGCTACAATCCTAAGCTGTATAGCTTCACACACCCCACCAGGAGCCCAGAATCAAGAAGAAGAAGTGTTTCCGGGGCTTGAATCCTGAGCGGTATAGATTCACAACCTACCAGGAGATCAGAATCAAGAAGAAGTATTGCCGGGGCTTGAATCCTGAGCGGTATAGATTCACAAGCTACCAGGAAATCAGAATCACAAAGTATATTCCGAGGCAGGTATTATGAGATGTAGAGATTCACAAATTACCAGGAGACCAGAAACATGAAAAGTATTTCAAGGACTGAAATTATGAGCGATAAAGACTCACAAAACTACGAAAAGATCACGAAAAAGTAGTTCCGGAACTGGAATCATGATAGGTGTAGATTCTAAAACTACCAGGAGACCATAGTCATGAACCAGTATTTTTGGGGCTTAAATCCTAAGCGGTATAGATTCCTACGACCTACTAGGAGATCAGAATCACAAAATATATTCTGTGGATGGTATTATGAGAGTTACAGATTCACGAACAACCAAGACATAGAAGAATCACAAATGTTACCAAAAGGCTTGGATTATGAGCGGTAGAGATTCATAAATTACCAGGAGACCAGAATTATGAAGAAGTGATTTTGGGGTTGGAATCATGAGAGGTATAGATTCTAAAATTACCAGGAGACCAGAGTCGTGAATCAGTATTTTTGGGGCTAGAATCTTAAGCGGTATAGATTCACAAAATACTAGGATACCAGAAACACAAAGAGTGTTCCGGGGCTGAAATCCTGAGTGGAATAGATTCTCAAACTACCAGGGAGGGGGCTGGAATCCTGAGCGGTATAGATTCATAACCTACCAGGAGATCAGAAGTACAAAACATATTCCGCAGCTGGTATTGGGAGAGATAGAGATTTACAAAATACCAGGAGACCAGAAATGTAAAGAAGTAAAATTTCCGAGCGGTATAGATCCTTAAACTACCAGGAAAACAGAATCATGAAGAAGAGAAATTTTAGACCTGCACGCGGATGAAGCCAAAGGTAAATTGGAAGTAAAAGGTGGTGAAAAAGTTAATTTCATATAAATGTCTACGCGGACGGAGCCACGGACAAGAAGCTAAGCACCAATTTAGGATATGTTCGGGACCCAATAAATGAAACAGTTTCGATATGGTAAACTATTATACTTAACACGTAAGAGTAACAAGATGGGTACCCCGACACACTGAGCGAGTGTGTGGTCTTCATGTAGAACTTTGACATTCAAAAAAATCTGGCTTTCAGCCTAATTTAAATAACTTTTGATTTTGATTTCTACAGGATTTATTTAACGTGCTACTCTCTGAAAATACCACTCAGACTTATTACAATTACACTTTTTACGCGGGCGAAGCCGCGGGCGGAAGCTAGTTATTTATAATTTAGTCTCAGTGTTTTAGTTTAATACTTGTTGTTTTATGTGTAATAAATTAATAATGCGTCTAATTTCGGACAGCGCTCCGTGATGGGCGAGTCCTATTACTGGGTGGACATACAAGGCGTTACGTGAGCTCAGCGCAGAACACGCAAGCTAACCACTCAAGGTCGTTGGAAGCTAATAGCGCCTTAACTCCAACGTCTACTTCTCACATTTACTGCAACGCAAACGCAATACACAAAAACATTTAAAAAATTAAGAAATTATCACTCAATAACTTGGCATTGATGCTTCTTTAAAAAATCTCCCTTCAAGACGAATTTCAAAACAAAGGCTTTGTAACAGTAAATAGTCTTAGCAATCAGTATAATTAAACAGTTTAAAACACTTTAGTACAAATTATTTTTTTAATGGATGCTGCAATATCCAAGATGCATTAACTAATAATAGAATTACGTGATCTGTTTTACTTTACTTTCAGTTTTTTAGAGGTGACTGTCCATCTGTAAAGTCATTATAGAACTCTTATCGGTACATTAGTTTACCGGATTTTAGAGTTCATTGATTAGTTTTTCCGCGTAATCGATTTTCTGCTACTTTTGTGTCTCAGATACGTTTTGTTTTTGTCGATTAGATAATCTAGATTATGATGGTCTTACAGCATTTGAATCGACAGATGATGTTTTTTCGATAATGTTAAACTAGCTGTGCCTCGCGGTTTGACCCGCTTAGACCGGGATAAAAAGTAGCCTATGTGTTAATCCAGGGTATAAGCTATCTACATACCAAAGATCCAAATCGGTTAAACTGTTTGAGCGTGAAGGAGTAACAAACATACAAACACACACACTCATAAACTTTCGCCTACATATTATTATTGTGATTATTATAGTAATTACGTATTCTAGATTTGGGAACACTATTCTATTGGTTCAATTGAATAATGATCAATTCATCCTTCAGTAAAAATAGATTGACGATCAAGATATCAATAGAAAAAAAAATGAAAGGATTTCTGAAAATGGCACCGAAATCTGAAATGTATGGAAATCAGTTGTCATGTTTTGTGTATGTGATGCAGAGGAATAAAGAACATGTCGTGAGGGATTTTTTTAAATATGAATTTGGAAGAATCGCCACACTGAAGTGGCAGTGACCAGAGCACATTACTGGCAGAACACATTGTTTATGGGGCTGAAAGTTTCTAGAATGGCGAAGATGCAGCATTGGAAGGTCCGATGACCTGGTAAGGGTCGCGGGAATCCGATGGATGAGAAACGTACAGTACCGATAGTTGTGGCGACACTTGGTGGAGGCCTATGTCCAGCAGTGGACGTCTTTCGGCTGAAATGATGATGATAATTATGAATGTGGAAGACAAATGGGTAGACGGTGTGGAAGATGATATATTATTGCTGAAAGGGGAGGAAAGGGAGGGGCTAATTGACTATTGCGGACTTAGAATTACGGGCAATAACGCATTTAGGGTGCTGATGGGGTTGCCCCGATACTACAGCGCATCAGGGATGTTTGCTGAAGCTCGCGTTGACTGCTTCTTCACTGTCATGCGGAAGCGGTACGCATCCCTGGGCAGTAGGGTGCGGGGCAGCACCAACAGCATCCTGTCTATGGTAGCAAGCAGGCTAGACTGTTCGTTTGTGAACCGCTGCTGCAGAGTATCGGCTGGGCCTGTCACCTTGCAGCAGTGGCGTCAGAAATGGGTTTCTGTGTTCATGTTTTACTAACATAGTTTATAAGTGTATTATATGGGTGTAGGATAAGGCGGAGGGAAACGCCCGGATGTCCCCACTTTGAGGATCGCCCAGAGGACACGGTGGAGCACACGGTGGAGATCTGCCCCACTTGGGCAGAGCCCCGCCGTGTCCTCGTGCAGGCGATTGGCGGCAGCGACCTCTCGCGCCCGGCTCTGGTCCAGGCCATGGTACGGAGCGAGAGGGAATGGGAAGCAGTCTCCTCCTTCTGCGAAGCAGTAATGCTCTCGAAGGAGGAGGCGGAACGGGTGAGGGAGATGCAATGACAGCCTCGCCCTCACACCCTCAGCAGCAGCCGCCGCAGGAGACGCCAGGGGCTTCCGGCGCCGCGAGACGATCTCCGGCCACCGTAGACCCGGGCCTGCGGACGGCGAGTAATGGGTAGCTCGCCGTCCGATCAGCACCAAGCCAGAGAGTCGACGGCGCGTAGTGTTCCACGCGCGCCTCAAAGAGTTGTCAGCATACATGACGGGGCCCGTCATGGCCGATGCCTGCCTTGGGGTTGAGGATAAATTCGAAAGAGTTACCTCGCCCCTGGGCATTCAGGGCAGGGTGGAACAGGGGTGGGTTTTAGTCAGTAAGAGCCTGACACGCCCTCTCGCTCCACCCTAGAACGGGAGAAGTCATTGGATGATTTCCCACGCCCAAAAAAAAACAAAGAAAAAAAAGTGTAATATATGAGTCTTGTTACTATGAGTCATGTTACTCGAATTTAATTAAATAATTAATTAAAGGTAAAAGTATAATATGAGGCACTTGATAGTACTAGTACCTTATTGTGGAAACTATAAGTTCAGTTCTGATGACAATATATTTTTATGTTAAGCATAACCTGAATTGACATCCAGGATTAGCTCCAGATGAAGGCAATAGTCAACAGCACAGACCCAAAATTTTAAGGGTCTACTACTGGCCAAGTGGCGCCCTCATTGAATAAAATATTGTAGCATAGCATGGAAAATAAATATTAAAAAGAATCCAACGTCACGTTTGTAAAAGAGGATAAAATATTTTTACGTTGTTAAGACAGGTCTCAGAATGTTTCGTATCCAAAGTATTAGGCAAAAGTGTCAGAAACGGCCGTTTTTCGTACTTTTCCCTATTGCTTACGAAACATTCTGAGACCTGTTTTAACAACGTAAAAATGCTTTGTAACAAGTGTGACGTTGGATTCTTTAATATTTATTTTCCATGCTATGTTACGCCTTTTATTCAATGATGGCGCCACTTGGCCAGTAGTAAGGCCTTAAGTACGCATTTCAAAAATATTTTTTTCAACTAACTTATTTATGATACTATACTCGCTCAGTCGTAACGTAAAACATTTCACCGTTTATATTCCCATAAACCGCGTGTCTTCAATCTATTCAGTTTCCAATAAATCTACGAACGATTAAATATTATTCAACATTACTCAAATTGTATAACTGGCTCTTAGATAACTCTCCTCGGTTACAACGATTAATAAAAACAGAGCTATTACAATTTCTATTTCTGATCCAAATTCATTGCTCATGCATGGAGATATATTTTCATAGTTTGAAGAGGACTATTTTGTATTTTTGTCAGATTCGTCGATTCGTCGATCTCGGCCGTATCGACGCGTCCAAGCGTAAAATGGCCGATAGAAAGTGATATAAATTCGTTTTCTTTCTTAGTTATAAGAAGCTGATTGACACCTTGGTCGCCATTACTATCGGATTCACTTAGACTATAGTACATAAGTTTAGAAATGGACACCAGAATACTGGTAAGTTTGACTTCTGTTATATTTTAGTCAAATAGGGCAATATTATTTTTCGTGTATTTATCGGGAATCGTTTTGACTTGACCTGACTTTGAGAACTAATTATTTAAAAAAAAAACCGGCCAAGTGTGTGTCGGAGTTCGCACATGATTTAGGGTTCCATACCATTTAAGGAAATCGTCAAAGAAAACATCTGATTTATCAATATATTGGTATTTCTTAGTAAAATATACGTAGTAATAAATATTATCACCAAATTTCAAGTTCATAAGTCAATTGGAAGTTAAAAAATTCTTCGGAACAAAATTTTGTGACAGACGACGGACAAACAGACAGACGGACAGATAAACGGATGGACTGACAGACACTTGAGTGACAGTAATAGGGCTCCGTTTGGACCCTTCGGGTACGGAACCATATTTAACAAAAGTGTGTAAGCTGACTTTACTAAGGTAAATTGTTTATATTGTGTATTAGGTGGGGACCTATGAAATCAGCGTTTTGTATGGAGAATTTTAAAAGAAGTTGCATTTTTCATACTAACATTTTCTTAATTTATTTGACAACTATGAACACTAATGTTTTAAAACTTTTATGCAATCATGTTTAAAAACTAAGATAACGTATGCCACTTAGATTAAGCTACAAAAATAAGTTTTGGCTAAGTTACAAATAATGGTTTCATTTCTGCTAACAAAAAGAGGAAAACTATAAGTAATAATGTTTTTTTTTACTATTGGCAGTTGTCTATGACGGTCATTATTCGATTGAATACCAAGCTATTGATGAATATTTTAATTCCTAAAAGTGACGAGGTTCTCTATTTGTGAGAAAAAAAAAATTCAAGCCAATTTCATAGGTCGGGTCAAGGCTAGAACAAATATATTTCAGGAAAAAATAGTGGAGCCGCGAGGCCGAGGGACATCTGACCTTAAAACTAACCTACGGATTAAATGTCACTTTGTCATGGAAGCTCCTTGTCTCACTAATGCAACTTACATGTCGACCCCTCTGACTTCCATGACGTTAAGACACAATATTAGATAATCTTTAGTACGGGTCCGATTACTAAAATTCCTTCTCCAATAGAAAACTACAGTTTCTCTAAGTTGTGATAAGCTTTTCAATCCAGAAAAAGGTTCCCGTAAGATACAAGAGAACAGCTGAGGACAAGATCAAGTTTATTTATTATATTCATTGTTGGGAAAACTGACGATACAATTACAAAATATTTAATTGCAATAAAGCATTGCTTTAGATCTGTGCAAATATGTTCTTACACAGCTTAAATTATATAAATTTACATTAATCAATACAAATAAATAAAATTGAAGTGTCTGCTATTAATATCGAAATAATAGTTTTTCTTTTAGCTCACACAGTTATTTGCACGATACCTATGCCCACTTTTTCTTTTTTTTTGGGTGGCTGCTCTAGAGCTAACTTAGCAGTGATAGTTTTCCTTTAAAGTTCGCTATATATACTACCATCACGAATTTATTTAGATTTTTCAAGCCGATAGTTTAGCTTTTAGGGAGGGGGGGGGGATAGACTCGAACAGAAAAAAGCTTAATATTTCGCAAACGAATCACTAAATAAAACCCAACTTAAAGAAAACAACAAAAAAAATCCAAACAAGCCACTTTTCAAGCAGTCTGATGTAGTTGGTTTTTTTTTAGTTCTATCACAGATTTTATGCCAAGCGGCGGTCAAGACCAATCCAAGACCTCATTTAGTAAATCCATCAAGCCGTTTAGAATACAGCGCGTGCCCAAGAAATAGACATACAAACAAACATACACACATACATACTTTCGAAAAATATTACCCTCCTTCTGGGGCAGTTGGATAAAAATAGTCTTACCCCGCAATGATTTTGAAACCCTATCCAACGATACCCCATACAATAGGATAGGCGAGAAAAAAAAGACATCCCAACTTTACATGGGAGCTACTAGAAAAATAAAAATGTTTTAAGGTTTTATTACTTCGTTATCGTAGCGTGATTAAAAATATATCTATCCAAAATTGCAGCTTTCTAGTACTAACGGTCTTTTAGCTTTGCCTCGGACGGACAAACCGAAACGACAAGGGTTTGTTAGGACTACGAAACCCTAAAAAATTCAAAATAAATACAATAAAATAAATAAATACAGGTAGGTAAATATTAATTAACCAAGTTAAGAACTTCCCTTCAACAAAGCTGTCCCTAGCAACATAGATGCCAATTTCATTTCAACAAAGCTGTCCCTAGCAACATAAATGCCAATTTCCCTTAAACAAAGCTGTCTCTAGCAACATAGATGCCAATTTCCCTTAAACAAAGCTGTCTCTAGCAACATAGATGCCAATTTCCCTTCAACAAAGCTGTCCCTAGCAACATAGATGCCAATTCCCCTTCAACTAAGCTATCTCTAGCAACATAGATGTCAATTTCCCTTCAACGAAGGTGTCCCTAGCAACATACGAGTAGATGCCAATTTCCCTTCAACAAAGCTGTCCCTAGCAACATAGATGCCAATTTCCTTTCGACAAAGCTGTCCCTAGCAACATTGATGTCAATTTCCCTTCAACGAAGGTGTCTCTAGCAACATAGATGTCAATTTTTATTCAACAAAGGTGTCCCTAGCAACATAGATGCCAATTTCCTTTCAACAAAGCTGTCCCTAGCAACATAGATGTCAATTTCCCTTCAACAAAGCTGTCCCTAGCAACAGAGATGCCAATTTCCCTTCAACAAAGGTGTCCCTAACAACATAAATGACAATTTCATCATGTAACACATACCTAATTAAGTATCTATTAATCTCTAATACGCCTACTAATAATTCAATTAACATATTGCATAAATCAAGTTATGAACATTTTAACGCTTGCGGCCATTGAGATAAGGATTGGGCAATTAAATCGCAATTATTCGTGCATATATTAATTTTAATGTGTAATGTTGTTGCTTGTTATACTAGTTTCTTATATGTTTAGCAATTTTGAGACCTACCTAATACCATATCTAAGTAGGTCTACTTTTCTGCTGTGTTTTCTGTGAACGTTTGACCTTAGCAAAATTACGAACGAACGAACATGTAGGAATAATGTAACCAGGATTTTGTAATAACTTACAATTAGGCTTTTTTAGGGTTCCGTACCCGAAGGGTAACCAACGGGACCCTATTACTAAGTCTCCGCTGTCCGTCCGTCCGTCTGTCTGTCAGCGAGCTGTATCTCATGATCTATAATAGGTAGAAAGTTTAAATTTTCTCAGACTGTGTTTTATAGCCGCTATGTTAACAATTAAAAAAGAAATTAAAGGGGGCTCCCTTAATAGAAACGTGTTTTTTTTGGCTTTTTTTGCTCGATTTTAATAATGGCAACAAGTAGATGCTTAAAATCTTGTACAATGGTACGGAACCCTTCATTCGCGAGTCCGACTCGCACTTTGCCAGTTTTGGTCCCACTGCTGGACAAAGGCCTGGCTCTCCCTCTTCCACACATCTCTGTCCTTTGCTAGTAGGTACGGGCCAGTCCCTTCGGTAGGTTTAGCTCGTCTCACCATCTTTGCCTTGGTCTTCCGCGATGTCGTCTGGCATTTAGTGGTCAGTGGTTCTTTTATACTTTATGGAACGCGCAAATCGCTTCAAATCTGTGACATAAACAAATGGTTTAGATAGTTAAAATAAATCGTTTAGGTATTTTTTCATTGAAGAAAAAGAGTCCATAGCTTTATTTTTAACCGACTTCTTATCCGATAGAATATACTCCCGAGGTGGTCCCATATAAATTTTATCGAAATTGCTTCAGCGCTTGTTGAAAATTTGAACAAAAACGAAAAATACGTATGCCTAGATGACGTTTTTGTGTTCTCCAATTACGACTATGTATAATTCCACGTTCCATGTTATTGGGGTTTTTAGTTCTGAGGTATAAGAAAAAAGTAAAAAATAAAAAATAAACTTTTTTACAAAAAAAAACAACAAATATTGTTTGTATTTTATTTCTTCCTTATTTGACACCGACTTCCGAATTTAAAGTTATTTTTTAATTTTTAGTGTATTTATTTTATTTTTTTTGGAAGTCGTTTGTTTTTTTTTGTAAAAAAGTTTTTTTTACAAAATAAGTACGGTTTACGATTCTTATGGCCAGTTTCTAAATTAAAAATTTGAAGTTGATTACTTGTCAAACTCTACTTTAGCCTTTGCCAAACGTTGACTCCTACAAGGTGGACCGATGACCTGGTGAGGGTCGCGGGTAGCCGATGGATGCGAGACGCACATGAACAGTCGTTGTGGAGACACTTGGGGAAGGCCTATATCCAGCAGTGGACGTCTTTGGGCTGAAATGATGATGATGACTTCTTAACACCATATTCTCAATTCGAAAGCTGACCATTTGGAACTAAAATAATTTTTGATCCTTTATTTATAACCGACTTCAAAAAGGTGCAACTTATCAATTCGGATGTCTATATATATTTTTCTTTTTTGTATGTTCGGGCATAACTTTAATTGTCATTTAAAGACGGATTTGCAAATCTTTTTTTTTTTTGTTTGAAAGGGGCTTATTCCGAAATGGTTCCATTTAAATTTCATATAGATCTGATGATGAGTTTCGGAGACAGACAACGGAACTCTTCAAAAAATGACAGCAAATCACCCGCGATTGCTGTTATTGCATAAATATATGCATTGTTAAACACAATTTAATGGGGAAACACGACTAAAAATTGAAAAATAAAATCATTTTTACAAAAAAAAAAAAATTAATAACCGACATCTAAAAAAAACATAAAAAGTGCAAAATAACTTTAATTTCGGAAGTCGGTGTCAAAAAAACGAAGAAACTATACCAGAAACACCGACTATCGAAATTAAAGTTATTTTGCACATTTTTTGTTTTTTTTTTTTTGGAGGTCGGTTCTATTTATTTTTTTTGTAAAAAAGTTTTTTTAGTAAGCAACACCATTTCTTCAAGGAAGCAACAATTTGGATAATCCATTATTTATCAACTACATAATAATGCGTTGTTTTATGTAACTAGCAAGCTATTATTTTACTCCAATTAGTTTATAATGTCTTAATTAAAGACTTCAACGTATACTTAACTTCTTGTAACAAGTGCAGTGCTTCTGGTTAATTTTCTTGCCGTAAATCATCTTCAAACTGGTTTTTTCTTTTTATGAGCATTATGTCATAGTGGTCAATTATCTTAACGAAGAGTATAAATGAACTGAACTGATCTATTAATTAAAATATCAGTTTATTTAATAGATGTTTGATAGTGAGTAGGTATATAATTACGTCGGTAAGAGACGGTAAACTAAAAAAAAATCACTTTAAATGTAGGGGAGGCACCATAAACATAAAAATAAGATTTTATTTTACCGTTTTGTCGGCGCGATTAGGTAATATTTATACCCAAGCAAAATTACAGCTGTCTAGTACTAACAGTTTCTAAGCTAAGCTGCGGTCCCGGGCCTGCGGACAGCGAGCAGTGGGTAGCTCGCCGTCCGATCAGCACCAGGCCTGTGAGTCGACGGCGCATAGTGTTCCACGCGCGCCTCATAGAGATGATTGTCAGCCACCATGGCACTGACACCCTCCCGCTCCGCCCAGAACAGGAGATGTCATTGGCTGATTTTCCACCCCGTCAAAAAAAAAATAGCTAAGCCACGGTCGGACAGACAGACAGAGCGAAACTATAATAATATATCCTTGTCTCTGTTAGGACTACGGAACCCTAAAAATCCAATTGAATCATGTATTTTTCCAATTTCCAGTTAATCTTATCCTGCACGATAATCGCCACATCAGCATGGTCCAGACCGTTTTATCCAGTACCAAGAGGTCCGGGACCACTGCGGTTCACCAGGTTCGCTCCCCCGCCGCCCATCCATGTACTGCGTCAGCATCCATCTCATCACCCTCATTCACTGCAGCAGCTGCAGTCGCAGCAGCATGGGCAGCCTCATTTGCAGCCTCATCATAAATCACCGGGTGAGTTCCGTTGCTTATCTATGGTGAATGAAGAGCGATACCAGACAATTTATGTATTTTAGTTATACCTTTTCTTTTTTCGGGGTTAATCTTCAGAAGGCGCTTTGACTTTTGTGGAAAAAACCAGGGACCTTGGGATTCTTACCTTACTAAAACACCCCGGTGATCACCATCATTGTGCAACGCCTGGTGGGGCAAATCCCTGAGGAGACTTGTAAAGTGTCCCTCCCCTCTCCTCCCCCTGTAAAGGGTCCCCTTGAGCCCAGCTGTGTACGGCAGCACGTCTTCACACTATGCTGCATTCCTTTGAATCACTTGGTGGGTAATCAAAGTCGCTACTCTGAGCGCTCAAGATTCCAAAGTTAGTAGTCATAACTACTATCGATTTCTGAATTGAGATTTCGAAGTTGAGAATTTCTCAAACACTTAGGCAGTAACACATTCTCTATACAGACACCGGGGGATAGTGTTCTTTATTCTTTGATTTTATCGCGAATAAACAGACAGACGCGGCGGAGACTTTGTTTTATAAAATTTTGTGACTAATTCAACTCAACCTTGCCCTTGCAGTGGAGTCCGCAGACCTAGAGGAGCCTAAATGGCAGCGTCCAAAGCGGGGACACGATCATGACTATGACCATCACGACCACGACCACAAAGGGACCAGCGGAGTCACAGGACCTGTTCACACATTTGTAAAGACAGATAAAAATGCTAACTATAAATGGGGTGTCCGACACCACGTGGGGGACAAGTACGCATCATGAACACCAAATTCTCCTCCTTTCAAGAGTATTTTTATGTTATTTATTTAGTTGTATTATTAGATGTAATTGTTGTACTACTTGATTAGATGTATTTAAGATTAAAAAGTGTTTTATTTTGGTCTGCGTATGTGGAAGTCTGAGGCAACGGTTTGATAAAAATGTTAATGTGAGACTGGAATTCGGAATCGGAATGAGCTTATTGAGGCACGTGCTGAGATTCTTGGTCTCAGATAGTACTTCCATTTTTTGTCATTCATTCAAAGAACTTGTCTTTGCAATGCCAATTCAAAGTAGACCGTAGAGTAATTTAGAAACGATTAAAGAAACAGTAATAAGTAGGTTTCACAACAAAAAAAAAAGAGTGGCATTCCGGGAGTGCCAACAGAAGTGAAAACTTGAACAAAAATGCCTAACACGCCTAAAGAAGTTTTCACTTCAATCCAAATAGCGGTGTCGGTGTCGGTGTCGGTGGCGAGTTCAATTGTTTTTTCCCATCTCAAAAATGGCCAACGCGCCTAAAGAAGTTTTTACTTCAATTCGCTACGCTATCCGCTACGAGTGCAACGACGCTACGTGTCATAGCACTCGTAGCGGTTTCGGTGGCGCGTGAGTTCATTAGTTTTTTCCCATCTCAAAAATGCCCAACGCGCCTAAAGAAGTTTTCACTTCAATCCGCTACGCGATCCGCTACGAGTGCTACGACGCTACGTGTCATAGCACTCGTAGCAGTGTCGGTGTCGCGCGAGTTCAATAGTTTTTTCCCATCTCAAAAATGCCCAACGCGCCTAAAGAAGTTTTCAGTACAAAAATAAAAAATCTTCCCTACTAATTTCGATCACGGTGGCCAATCTCAACGAACAAAAATTAGCCAAGTACGCAGGAGATATTAAAGCCCACAATCGTGTGCATAAGCACAGGTGCACTCTCATTTATTTTAGTCTCATAGTCCGATGAGACGGTAATTCGACACGACCGGGGAGAGATAATAATAATAATAATATAGTAGATAGTCGTGTCAGCCAATGGCTTAATAGCCACGAGCCTCGACCAACACCTCAGGAGGCTCTCGTTAGGCGGCTGGATCAAGGGCTTGATTCAGAAAGCAGTACTTCTGGATACGGCTCGCATTGTCAGGCGGTTCCTCTCTCTGGAGCCCTGACCGCCGGTAGCTTGGACCCTATTCCCGATACCGGTGGGATACTATTTTTTATATTTTTAAATGTTTTTTTTTATCCTTTATATTTAAATATTTAAAAATGTAATTAATATGTCTATAAAAATGAATAAACGGAATAATAATATATAATATAATAATAATAATAATATTCCACAACTATCACACAACGCCATCTAGTCCCAAGCTAAGCAGAGCTTGTGTTATGGGTACTAGACAACTGATAAACATACTTATATATTTCTAAATACATACATATTATAGATAAAAGATCAGGGGCCCAATTCTGTAAAATAACTAACTTGTCAATAGTGTGTCGGTAGTGTGTCAGTGGTGTCTCAATAGAATAGTCATTGACATTTGGTATTACATAAATTATTTATGGTCATTGATTTGCCACTGTAGTGCCATTGAAATGCCATAATAACACTATAGTAATAATTGGTAGTCTGGTCTACTATAATAAGTCAATATCATTTTGAAGTTTTGCAGAATACCAAATTTGCAACAGTGACAAAATAATGTCTGTTGTGTGTCAATAGAGTGTCGATGGCGTGTTGCTTAATTCAAAGTTATAGAATTGGGCCCCAGGCGCAGGACTAACGGATTTACGTGTCCGAGGCACGGTGGTATCACACTACCAACTTCCACACTTCGGCCTGCTACTGCAAAATTCCTAATGGAAAACCCAATATTACTTTTTACCCGACCTGTGCCGTATTCGTTAACTCTTGACATCAATTTGATAGGCAGTTTGCCGTACATTGCTGGTTTGACGTTTAGGAAAACCGTTGTGCCTATTATAATTGATGTCCACCCAGCAATGTACTGCAAAGTGCTTATCAAATTGATATCAACTGTATTAGCGAATACACCTGTTAGTAATCGAACCCCATGCTCTGCAAACTTCAGCGAAAAGCTTAGCCATAATTGGAAACATTCAAATAATCTCACAAAAATTGCAGTATCTGCTCTAAATAACCGTTACTCTTACGAAACAAGGCATTAATTTCTCAGAAAGCACATGGCAAATCTTTCACATTACGCATTCTCTTATAATCGAGTTGTAAGTGTAGGTAGCTCGACTTTTTCGCTCCAGCGGTCGTGTCGACCACGCCCGGTCGTTGCATGTTGCACCATCTTGTACACGTATGTGCTTACGTGTTGGGACTGTCACTGATATCTGTGGTACAGATGATATAATTAAATCCACGTGTGCTTAATCTAAGTGAGCTATAAATAAGGGTATTTTAAAGTTATGGAACTCGTGGCTAAAGTAATAACAGTCGCACGGGTCGATCCATCAGGTTATGCTACGCTTGCCAGGGTTGATCAAAGGATGGGTGACCATCTTTACATACCGAGACTCCTCCGTGCCTCGGAAAGCTTGTTAAGCCGTTGGTCCCGGCTGTCAATCGTGGATCTTTGACAGTAGTTACCGGTTGGCAGAAGCCCGAAAGTCTGACAACCGTCTTACCAAGGGGTATCGTATTACCCAGTAACTGGGTTATGGAGGTCAGATAGGCAGTTGCTCCATGTAAAATACTGGTATTCAGCTGCATCCGGTTAGACTGGAAGCCGACTCCAAGATAGTTGGGAGAAGGTTAGGCAGATGGATTTAGCGAATGCATTCAGAGCACCATTATTTTGACAAGCATTTATTTAACTTGCAATGTGTGTAAGTATGTTCGGGTCAAATCTTGCAAGCTGAATTATTTAACTTGCAATGTGTGTAAGTATGTTTGGGTCATATCTTGCAAGCTGAATTATTTAACTTGCAATGTGTGTAAGTATGTACGGGTCTAATCTTGTCAGCTGAATTAAAACTACTTCCTTACACTTACGTCGTTTTTTTATGTGATGATTCAGTTCCGATGACAAAGCATTTTTATTGTAAGCATGACCTGAATCGACATACAGGATTAGCTCCAGATAAAGGAACTTTTCACTGCACAACAGCACAGACTCGAAATTTTGTGTATACATCTAATTGTGATAGCCGGTATAAAAGCATGTTGAATTTTTAACCGACTTCGAAAAAGGAGGAGGTTCTAAGTTCGACTGTACGTATGTTTTTTTTTTATGTATGTCCACAGATATCTATGTCAATTGTGGACCGATTTTCAAAATTTTTTTTTTTCGAAATATTATACGCCCGCGGTGGTCCCATATAAATATTATTGAAATTGCTTCAGCGCTTTTTGAAAAACTGAACAAAACCGAAAAATATGTACTTACCTATACATAGATGACTTTTTGGTTTCCTCCAATTCGAGTATGTTTAAATTCTACGTTCCATGTTATCGGGGATTTTACCACAAAAAATACAACCGACTTCCAAAAACAAAAAGTCGGCTGTGATGTAATGGATGGTCACCCATCTACGGACTGACCTCAGCAAGCGATGCTATAACTTGAGAATCGACCCGTTCGGCTATTATTACTGAGCCACACGATTCTGCGAATCCATACGTTTAGTTCAGAGTAAGAAATCATGTTATAAACATAGCAAAGATAACATCAACATAAGAAAAGGTCACATTCACAAGTCACTGATTGTTATCTCAAATTACTTTACTCCAGTTTAATTTCAATCAGAAAGTTGGGAAGTCACAGCGGAAATGTTACTTAAAAACTCTTGACATAAAGAGCTTTAAATGTTCATTTAAAGTATTTTATGACGCAATATGTACACTTTTTATGTCACTGCTGGTACTTCAAACTGTCGGCGTGATAGCGGGTCGGATTTCCGACGGTCCAATTAGGGCATTTTGAAATTTATAGTTCTGCTAATTTGGTTACGCAAATCTTGTTTTAATGTGAGCGAAAAAGTTCGCATGAGTTTTGGATTAAGATTAAATTATTTATTTCCAGAATCAGTGTTCACATCGTGGTATGTATGTATGTTCAAAACATACAGCTCTGCCGAGTCGCAGGTCCGCCTTTGCACATTGTTTTTAACTTGTGCATAAAGATTTAATACTCGTATGTAAATAAAAAAACGACCCACCCCGGCTTCGTACGGGTGCAAATGATACAGGGTGTAAAAAGACACATCACAGAGCCGTTAACTACGCATACTGTACGTCTAACAAAGTAGTTTTGCGCAAAAAAATATTGCTGGGAAACTACTTTTATTTTTAGGTTTGAAAACTAAAACTATTTTTTTATTCCGCGCAATGTAACGCGAACACAGGCAAGTGGAGTTAAACCCCACCCCTTCGCTCTAAGCCACGTAGGTACTTGTCGGATACGTTTGATATTAATTGCGTTTTCATAACTGCAAATTCGAAATTTCGAAAAAAATCGAAAATTCAGGTAATGTTTGTTTGGAAAAAGTTTAGTAATAACACTTAATATTCATTTTGATTCGACTCGACTTTGACCTTCAATATCTCCAGAACCAGTGGTCCCAGGAGAACCCAGGTATGGTCTAGTGGAAAAATAATATCCAAATAATGGGTAGAATATGTGGCTTTCGGCTTTGGAAACTGTTTTTTTACACCCGATATACAAAAACTTTCCTCATTTATCGCTCTTTCTATTAGTGAAAACAGCATAAAAATCCTTTCAGTGGTTTAGTAGAAGTAAGTGGGAGAAACAGGGAGACGCAGTCACCAACTTTTTTTTCTATCATTTAGAGATAGATATTTCAAAGCAGATTTAAGTAAAATACTGTAATACATCGTTGCTTCATAATCAATACTCACTGAGAGATCCTAAACTAAGGAGTATCCTGTGAGCATCAGCTACCATCAGCCAGTTTTATATTCCTAACAACTCCCACCTGGTTGCCTAAAAAGTCGTAAAAGGTTCCTTAGATGTACGACCTGGATGCGAGAGGGAATGGGAAGCCGTCTCCTCCTTCTGCGAAGCAGTAATGCTTGCGAAGGCGGAGGCGGGACGCGTGAGGGAGTATCAACAACGAAGTCGCCCTCACGCTCTCAGCAGCAGCCGCCTCAGGAGACGCCTGGGACTCCCGGCGCCGCGAGACGATTTCCGGCCACCGTAGACCCGGGCCTGCGGACGGCGAGTAATGGGTAGCTCGCCGTCCGATCAGCAACAGGTATATACTTTGTTACTGAAGTAATTAGTAAGTGCCTAGTGTTCTTCCCGTACTGGGTAAGTTGTACAATTTGAATCATTGTTTTGTTTTATCAATCTGTTAGATATGTGTATAGCCACCGCTGCTTTCTATGCTTTATGTTTTGAAAGGATAAACTATATTTGATTTAACTTCGTTGCTGTCTTTGTAAGCTTCCTTTATCTGGGCCGTTTGTAACGGTCAATTTTTAAATGATGTCCTTAGGATACCTACATTTGTAAAAGAAGTAACTGATGATGTACACTATCGCTAACACCAATTCTTTGGCCTTAATTACACTTTCCCTTTATCAGTGTTTACTATTAGTGCTCATTAGTAATTAGTCGCTTAAATAGTATTTTCTCCTTATTGCCTACTGAACCTAGACTAGCCTTCTAGTAGATGCCAATCTCTTTCTGTGGGCTTGCAATAGAGGCTTAACGAGAAAAGGTGCTAATGCCATTTCGGAACGGGTTCCAGGAACTTCTACACGGCTGAAGATCAGCGTAGCTGGCTGACTGGACGGAACCCTTGAACCGGCACCCTGCACTGCTGGCTGACTGGACGGCACCCTTGAAGCGGCACTGAACCGCGCTGCTAGACTGACTCCGAGGCCATCACCGACGTCACCGACTGGCACCAAGCAGGAGAGTGCGGTATTGACGGCCTTCTACGTGGTCCGACCTTTGACCGGCCTTACCTCCTACCCTCTCATCTGGGATTAATTTTAAACTTTTAAAATATAGTCGTTTTTTTCTTAAACTTTAGCGTTTCTTTTTAAATCCTGTCAGCTATGGAAAAAGGAACGTGACAGTGGCGACGGCGCGTTGTGTTCCACGCGCGCCTCAAAGAGTTGTCAGCAATAGAGACGGTGCCCGTCATGGCCGATGCTTGCCCGGGGGTTCAGGATAAATTCGAAACAGAGTTACCTCGCCCCCGGGGACTAAGGGCAGGAAGGAACAGGAGTGGGTTTTAGTCATAAGAGTCTGACACGCCCTCCCGCTCCACCCAGAGCGGGAGAAGTCATTGGATGATTACCCACCCCACAAAAAAAAAAAATAAAGAAGTACGACCTCTTCGGAAGGTGGCGGGGCAGACATGATCTGCGAACTGTGGAGGAACAGACATCCCACCCCTCCATACTTCAGCAGAACATCTGCCGCCTGGAAGGGAACTGCAGTGGCCAATCTGGAAATCTCTCAATCGATTGCGGACCCAGGTTGGTCGCTGTAGAAAAAATCGGGGCAAATGGGGTATCCTTGACCCATCCCAAAAACAGTGCCAGTGTGGAGCCCCTTCACAGGACATGCGTTACCTCCTTGCCTGCCCAGCATGCACAATCACCTGCAATTTGAGGGATTTGAACGAGGCTAATGATAAAGCTATTCAGGTTGCTACATACTGGTCGGACAAAATTTGAGTCAATATTGACACGGAAAAAAGAAGAAAATATTCCTAATGGGATACCACCACCATCACCGTCAGTCACACTTAAATTGCATAGCAACCAATACAAGCTTTATCATAGAAACAGCTGGAACATATATAATACCATACGTGTACTAACGACCGCACGTGCGAAAAGCTACTTAGGCGCAGTTATACGACTTCTAATGGTTTTTAATTGAACATCACGTCTAAACGACTACTTTTTTTCCTTCCTTTCTTTCCTTGAATAAAAAACTTTTTTACAAAAAAAATAGAACCGACTTCCAAAAAAAGTGCAAAATAACTTTAATTTCGGAAGTCGGTGTTCCTGTTTCGTGTCTAAGTTATTTTGCACTTTTTTTGGAAGTCGGTTCTATTTTTATGTAAAAAAGTTTTTTATTTTTCACTTTTTAGTTGTGGTTCCCCATTAAACTGTGTTAACAATTCATAGACATACGATAGCAGCAATCGCGGTTGATTTGCTGTCAATTTTTGAAGAGTTCCGTTGTCTGTCTCCGAAACCCATCATCAGATCTTTTTTAAATTTAAATGGGACCATTTCGGAATAAACCCCTTTCGAAAAAAAAAAGAATTTTGCAAATCCGTCAATATATGACGGAGTTATGCCCGAACATACATAAAAAAATACAAAAAAAAAAAAAAAAAAAAAAATACAAACATCCGAATTGATAACCTCCTCCTTTTTCGAAGTCGGTTAAAAATTAAATGACGTCACTCTAAGCGTGTTTGTAACTATATTTCTTTTAAACTATAGTATTATTATCAGCATTCATTAACACGACAGTTTATAAAAAGCACTTCATACTTTCACTGTGCAAATGGAAGCAGTGTAATAATGAGGTAATTAATTCCTCGTACATTGTCACTGCCATCGCGATAATTTCTCTGTTTTGTGCATTGTATTGTTCGATATTTCAATGTTAGGGATACGTTGAACTGCCCAGGGGTCGCGGATAAATTAAAAATAAACAGAGTAACCGCACCCCTGGGCACTCAGGCAACTGAAGGAATAGTGGTGGGTTTTAGTCAATAAAAGTCTGACACACCCAGTCATTGGATGATTTCCCACCCCATTTTTTTTTAATCACCTACAAAACAAAGGGCATCGCTGCATGATACGCAAAGACTGGCGACATTGCCACGTAATATAGTGCTCTGTCGAAGGTAGTCTGCCCTTGTGTGACGCGAAGTGTCAGCAAGGCGTTTAGATAGATCTTTGATCAATTTGTGAGTGGGAGCCGAGTCCCACTATCCGAGAGGTTCATCCCCAAACGGCTCGAAAAAATAATTACCAATATAATAAGAAAAAAACTGGCCTATATTTTCCGTCATTTCAAATAGCCAATACAAAAAAAAAAGTTGTCGCGGGGCTGCCAGGGTCGCAGGAGTGTTTGAAAGTCACCGCGCCCCTGGCACAGGCAACGGAACACGGGTGGTTTTTAGTCAGTCCTCCCACTTCGCTAAAAGATTTCCCACCTCAAAATATATAAATAATTGGCATACAACACATAAATATTCGCACAGAATCGCCGACAACGCCCAGCATTACACACTAGACTACTAGGTACTTACCTAAGTCCGCTCTAAATTAGGTTATTACATACATACAACTTATAAGTCTTATAACAGTTATACGAGTAGGCAACGTGTTCCGCAACGTATGTAGCGACCGGTTATCAGTTACATATGACAAAAAGTCGGCCATGTGCTGAGCAACCTACTTCAGAAATATGTATATGGTTTTGTGCCGAAATTAAAGACTTAGGTACATATTCCTTATAGGTATGTAACTGAAGTGAGTGAGACTACCTGTTCTATACAGGGCGTCTCGTAATTAATTGATAACCTCTTAATGGGGCTTTGTACCTACTCATCATTACTAAGGGGTCATACTTTTTGCTGCATCTTTGGGTGTGCAGACGACAGCACTGTTGCCGAGAGATACGTCTCCGATGCACGAGCTGGTAGGTCTCAGGTCAGGTCTCTCCGAGAGGCTATGGTTGGGCAATTGAACTTGTCTCTACAAGCTGTCTCAGAATGGGGCGATGCCAATCTGGTCCAGTTCAATGCTGCTAAGACCCAGGGGTGTCTTGTTTCCGTTAAAAGGAGCAAATTTTACCTGGCTCCATCTTTCCGAGGTGCCAATAATCGACCAACTTGATCTTCTTGGTGTTACGTTAACATCTACCTTCAATTTTGGTCCCTTCATAGAGGCAAAGGCTCAAGTGGCTGCCAAAAAGTTGTGGATCCTCGCAATGGTGAGACGGTACTTCATGCCGAAACTCCAAACTCCAATTTTATCAAGGGCAATTTCGATCGTATAGAGTACTGCTCTCATCTTTGGGATGGATCTGCCAGATACCACCTTGATGCCCTTGAGACAATTGAGAAACGAGCTAAGAGGATAATCGGCAATGATAGGCAGTAGGCTCGTCCAGACAAAGCTCCAAAGTCTTGAGCACAGACGACGATTTGCCAGCCTATCGGTTTTCAATCGGTTACATTTTGGGGAGTGTGCAACGGAATTGCATAATTTGATACCGCCAAGCCCGTTCTATCATCGGACCACAAGACGTACGGTGATGCGCCACCGGTACATGGTGAAAATCCCATCCAAACGCACAAAACGTTTTGAGAACACATTCATTGTGCGTGCATCTAGGGAGTGGAATTCCCTGCCGGAGTCTGTGTTTCCTGATAGCTACAACCTGGGAGTCTTTAAGTCAAGAGTGAATAGGTTACTTCTAGGCAAGCGTGCTCCATCTTCGACCACATCATCGCTTACTACCAGGTGAGATAGATGTCAAACGCGTGCCTATCAACAGTAAAAAGAAAAAAAAACTTTTACTATATCAGCTGTTCAGTACATTTTGACGAGTTATACGAGCATAAATGTAGGAAGCAGCTGATTTTTTTCCCCAGCCGGCCATAAAAATAAATAGGTATTTAAAAACGAAAATGCCCAATGAACACAACGATTTTTTTCTACCACTATTCCAATGAAACTTTACCTGTTTCATTGAACTAGAATTTAAATAGGTTTAGGAAAAACTACGATTATTTATTAGCGTTGCCACGGCTATACATTTTAATTTATTGAAATTTAAATTTTACGGACGCACAGCTCGTCAGTCATGCGACAGACATGTCCTGCCCAGTCCCACTTTTTTCCCACTTAAGGCGCAGTTATACGACTTCTAATGATTTTTAATTGAAGATCACGTCTAAACGACTAGTCTTATTTCTTTGAAAAAATATATGTTACTCTTGACAAGTTTTTTTAATATGTGAATATTTGAAATTATATTTTTATAACATAGTGTAATTAATTTGTAAAGATATGTCTGACGTGGATAAAAAATTGAGAATCACGCAAAAACTATAAAGCGTATTTTTATAAAACTTTCATCATTTTAAAGATAATTTAATTATTTAAGTATATTTTAGTATACGTGTTTCAGTATAATACCTGTTGTTTTATGTATAATAAATTGCGTCTAATTTCGGACAGCGCTCCTTGATGGGCGACTGCCTATCTGACCTCCACAATCCAGTTATTGGGTAATACGCTTTGGTATAAGACTGGTTGTCAGACTTTCGGGCTTTTGACGACCCGCAACGACTATTAATAATATAAAAATAATTTATATTTTAACATATTTCCATAATACAGATAAACTTTTCCAACTTACCTTTTTCGTTGAACTAGAATTTAAGGTTTCCAGTTTCAAAAGCTTTGATCATTACTAGATTATAGCTCAAGGCGAAACAGGATTGCAGCTATTACTTTTAATTTTATTACAATTTATATTTTAACTCGTTCTTTTACGATTTCCTATGAACCGTACAAATTTTCTCTTCATTTACAAGAATCATGTGAATAGCACCATTAAAATCTAGGATACGGATAAATGTAAGAACCCTTAAGATTTTATGGCAGGCAAGCTATTCAATGACTTGATGAACTTTTTCAGGAAGTGCGTTTTATCTAGCCGACTGATTTTAGAAATCTAGAAGACAGATTTAGATATCTTTTGTATCAGATAAACGATTGTGGGAATTTTAGCAGTAGGTAGATATTTCAGCGTAAAAGTTATCTTTATGTGTGTGTTCATCTGAACATTTTCAACTCGTAAACGTAGATAGAAAAGCATCTCTTTCATATATAACAGAGGTCACATTCGATATGTCGCATCGCATGGTACAGTTTGAATTTTTTTTAAATTTGTTAGTGTTTCCTTAAAAAGAAGTCCCTTTTCAAAATTTATTTACGCAACACAATCTGGTGAATCTTTACTTGTCTATAGCAAGATTTCGAATAACCCAGCCCATGTAGATCACGAAAACACGACACAACACGACACGACACGACATGATCTTCTGAATCTGTTAAAGCTTCTGGCTTACTTTTTAACCATTATAGATAGTGAGATCCCAGAGCCACCAGACATAACTTATTTTCTGATTAAGGTGCAGATATACGACTCCTAACTTTAACATCACGTCTAAACGACTAGTCTTATTTGTTTGAAAAAAAAAAATGTCACTCTAGACAATTTTCTTCGTTATTTTATATGTGAATATTTGAAATTATATTTTTATAACATAGTGTAATTAATTTGTGAAAAATTTTGAATCACGCATAAACTATTAAGCGTATTTTTATGAAACTTTAATATTTTTTGAAAGATAATTTAATTATTTATTTTTAGTATAAGTGTTTTAGTATAATACCTGTTATTTTATGTATATTAAATAAATAATGCGTCTAATTTGGGACAGCGCTTCTTGATGGGCGAGTCCTATTACTGGGTGGACGTACGACGCGTCGCGTGAGCTTAGCACAGAACATGCAAGCTAACCACTCAAGGCCAATCACATTGGCATATAACTGCGCCTTAAGGCGCAATTATACGACTTTTAAAGGTTTTTAATTGAACATCACGTATAAATGACTTGTTTTATTTCTTAAAAAAAAATATATGTTACACTAGTCTATTTTTCTCGTAATTTGATCTGAGAATATTTGAAATTATATTTTTATAACATAGTGTAATTAATTTGTAAATTTATGTCTAACGCGGATAAAAAATTGAGAATCACGCAAAAACTATAAAGCGTATTTTTATAAAACCTTCACCATTTTAAAGATCATTTAATTATTTATAATTTAGTCTCAGTGTTTTAATTTAATACCTGTTGTTTTATGTGTAATTAATTAATAATACGTCTAATTTCGGACAGCGCTCCTTGAATGGCGAGTCCTATTACTGGGTGGACGTACGACGCGTTACGTGAGCTCAGCACATAACATGCAAGCTAACCACTCAAGGCCAATCAAGTTGGCATACAACTGCGCCTTGACGAAGTGGGATCGACTAGTGTTATCAAGTGATTAATGTAAACCAGTGGTTGCCCAGTGATCGAAATTTTGTATTCAGCTTCATTTATCTTGGAACTCATAACTGTTTTTCTATTGAAAATTATACCAAAACATTAAGAGACTTTTTGCAATAAAAATCCCCGGTCCCCATCAAAGTAAGAGCAGTAGTTTTTTTCCAAATTTTGAATGTTTTATGTAAAGTTCGTAAAAATATCGCTTCAAACAAATAGCCTTTCACCCCTCGATATATAGATTACGTAACCTTAGCGCCTGATACCGTTAAGGCCCTGGCATAGCATAGAACATAAATATTAAAGAATCCAACGTCACGTTTGTTACAAATAGGATAAAGTATTTTTACGTTGTTAAAACAGGTCTCAGAATGTTTCGTATCCAAAGTAGTAGGCAAAAGTGTTAGAAACGGCCGTTTATGACACTTTTGCTTACTACTTTGGATACGAAACATTTTGAGTCCTGTTTTAACAACGTAAAAATACCTTATCCTCTTTGTAACAAATGTAACATAGGATTCTTTAATCTTTATTTCCTACGCTTTGCTACGATTTTTTATTCAATGAGGGCGCCACTTATGCGGAGGTAGGCCCTTAAGGACCTAATGTATGAGGCTACAATAAACGTGGCCACATTCTGGGCCCAAGTTTATATGTAAAGTTAATCAATCATTGACATGAAAAAGAAGGAACTTTAAAAACCTATTAAATACACAATCAATGTACGTCAAACGGTTGAATTAAAAAATATTTTCCGATACTTTTTGTTTCGAATGACCAGCTAGTGTAATAGACTTCAACGCGATGGCTTATTCTGTGTGTTTTAATGAATAGTTAATGACAGAAAAAGAATACGGATCTTTTTTCACAAATTCCTATCGTAAACCTACAATTCTGTTTACATATTGTTATACCTAAGTATGACACTATAATGTTGTAGGTGTAACCCAAGGGCAACTTGCCAGAGGGTTACATTGCCATACTACGTGGCAATTCTGCCAGTCTTTTGAACATACTTCCTAAACTGGTGGAAGTATGCTCAAAAGACTGACAGCAATGCGGAGGAATTTTTTGACGCCATTTTTAAGGGCTTACTACCGGCCAAATGACGCCTTCATCATCATTCTCCTGCCCTTATCCCAAAAAGGCCAAATGACGCCCTCATTTAATAAAAAATCGTAGCATAGCATAGAAAATAAATATTAAAGAATCCAACGTCACGTATCCGTAAACAAAGTATTTTTACGTAGTATCCAAAGTAGTAGGCAAAAGTACTAAAAATGGCCGTATCTGACACTTTTGCCTACTACTTTGGATACGAAACATTCTGAGACCTGTTTTAACAACGTAAAAATAGTTTATCCTCTTTGTAACAAACGTGACGTTGGATTCTTTAATATATATTTTCAATGCTATGCTACGATTTTTTATTCAATGAGGGCGCCTGCACTTGGGCGGTAGTATAGGGCCTCAAGTTTTATTTACCTTTTACTTCAATTTTAGTTAGTATTTTTTTATAAATATTTAAAAAAATATATATTGATTAACAAAAATAGAACATAATACTAGAATAGATAACAGGTTAGGAGGTAGGTACTAGATTTACAATGTTGCGAGCATCTTCGCGATGGTGACCCGAGATTGTCTGGCCGTGCAAATGTCAGGTTGTTATACTAGTCAGTATTCCGACCTATTCCGGTTCTATCTACTTGTATACGTATGTTTGTTCTAATTTGTTGGTAAGTGGAACTTTAATATGAATTGTTATGGTAAAAAAAAAATCTGCCTATTTTTAAGGGTTCCGTACCAGAAGGGTCCAAACAGAGCCCTATTGCTGTCACTCACTTGTCCGTCTGTCCGTCGTCTGTTAAAAAAAAATTGTTCCGAAGAATTTTTTAATTTTCCAACTGGAAATTTGGTGATAATGTAAATATTATTATTGTTAGTAAGTACAACAAATACCAATATATTGATTGCCCTCATATGGTACGGCAACAATAAAATATATTTTTGAGAGGAGTTCCTGATTTTACGCTTGAAGGATTTTACTCTAGCTTTTTGATGTTCCGCCATTTCACATTTACTTAATTAAAACTCTATCATTTAAACGACTACTAAAAGCAAGAGGGCCATCAATAAACTGAATGCACTTTCTATGAAAATTTGCTATATGTATTTATTATGACAAGCAGTAAACGTTTCCTGTACTTAATTATAAAAGAGAAATGGCCACGTAATACAGATTTATACGGAAATAAATAGAATAATAAACATCAAAGTATGACGACTCACTAATTAAAATTAAATTTAAATATAATGAGGTTGTCATTTTGTCTCTGTTAATTTAAAACTATTGGCAGATATTCAGTTACTCGTGTGTTTTATTAAAGCTGAGATGTAAGCTTGTTTTGTAACCAATTAAGTATGGCTTGAAGACACACATTATCACTTAACATCAGGTGAGATGAACACTAGACAAGCACGAGATAATCAAAGTATCAAAAAAGGATATCAATTGTTTTTTCCCATCTGAAAACTGCCAAACGCGCATAAAGAAGTTTTCACTTCAAAAAAATTGGAGTAATTTTCTTCCGATTCTGATGCGATCCTATACTGCTGCACGATGCCTAGATAGGTTGTCACAGATATTGGAAGCTATCATACACAAATCGAATTCCTTGAGCATTTTTATATACAAGCTTTCATATTTTTATTCCATTTATTTATTTGTTTAAACATATTCTTTACATTTTTAAATATTAAAATAAAAAAGATAAAAAAACATTTAAAAATATAAAAAATAGTATCCCACCGGTATCGGGTACAGGGTCCAAGCTACCGGCGGTCAGGGCTCCAGAGAGAGGAACCGCCTGACAATGCGAGCCGTGTCCAGAAGTACTGCTTTCTGAATCAAGCCCTTGGTCGAGGCTCGTGGCTATTAAGCCATTGGCTGACACGACTATCGGTACAATGATCGCTGAGTCCACATCCCACATCCCACATGTCGACAACCTCGCGAGCCAAGTCAATATATTTGATTAGTTTATCTTTCTCGGCTTTCACGAGGTTCTCGTCATGTGGGACGGCAATGTCAACAATCATTGCACGCCTCTCGATTCGGTCCACCACCACTATATCAGGCTTATTGGCTACAATAGTCCTGTCAGTGATGATGGACCGATCCCAGTACAATGAGATATGACCATTATCGAGAACTGGGTCGGGCGCATATCTATAGTACGGCACTTCCGATTCCACAAGAGAGTATTTCAGAGCAAGTTGCTGATGGATAATCCTGGCTACAAGGTTCTGTTTATCCTGGCTATATTTTTATTATTATTAAAGACAAACATATAAAAACATTTAAAAATATAAAAAAATAGTAGTACGCCGGTGTCGCGAGCAGAGTCTAAGCTACCAGTGGTTAAAGCTCCACAGGCAGAAACCTCCTCACAATGCGAGTCGTATCGAGGAGTACTGCCTTCTGTATCAGGCCTTTGATCCAACCACGCAACGACAGCTTCGCCAGGTGGTTGTCGAGGCTTTTGACTATGAGACCGTTGGCGGTAACAACTATCGGTACAGTGCCAGCCGAGTCCACATTCCACATATCGTGTGCTAAATCGAGATATTTGATTTGCTTCTCTTTCTCAGCTTTCACGAGGTTCTCGTCATGTGGGATGGTGACATCGATTATTATCATTGTGCGGCACGCTAATCGTTCTAACACCACTATATCCGGCTTATTGGCAACAATAGTCCTGTCAGTGATTTTAGATCGATCCCAGTACGTGACATGGTCATTTTCGAGAACTGAGCCGGACACATTGGTACTTGTTATACGGTACTTCAGAATCCACAAGTTTGTATTTCTAAGCAAGTTGCTGGTGAATAATCCTGGCTGCTTGGTTATGCCTGTGCAAATACTCGCCGTTAGCCAAACGTAAACAACCAGAGATATTATTTCTGATGGACTCACCCGGACGGTGATATGCCTGACACACGTCAAACATCCCGTCCTTCATGATATGCCTCCGGTAGTATCCGTCAAGATAACTTCGTCCATAATCGTACAGACAAAACCTTCCTCCCTTCCTCCCTCCCTTCCTCCCTTTTTCTTCGGTCCTTGAAGAGATTTCCGAAACGTAGCCAAGCCACGCATGCCAAGAAATCTACATCAGGCCCTTGAAGATCCCGTTAAAAGCGCCCGTGAAGCTTTTCTATACCTCCTTGCGGTCATCAGTAGATATTATAATTGATAGGTTCGCGCTTAACCACTTTCTCACCTGATGGTAAGCGATGATGTGGTCTATGGTGGAACATGCTTGCCTAGAAGCAACTTATCTTATTACTAAACTTATTTTTCAGTCCATAGCTTATCTAAAACTGCCAAGCTTAACAGCCATTTCACTCTTAAAACCTGAAAAAAAAATCCTTTGAAGGAAATGACAACTTCAGAAAAATAGGTCGCTGATGACCTACTTTAAGGCTACAGTGTAGCCCGCGAAATTCAATTTTTTTTTCGTTTTTTGCAATTTGCAGGTCAGTGGTGCGGATTCTATTGTGCACAAACTAAACTTAATTTAGGCTATTCCTATCTTTTTCTCTCTAACAAAACATGAAAGAGACAGACGTAAATTAGAGCTGTCAAATTTAGTTGAACTAATATTCCCATACAAATTAAGGCTACACGTAAAAATATGTCGATTAAAATAACGGTGAAGCGCAAGGCATAAACTAGTTTAACATCTCTAACTTAGTTCATAGCTATAGCCGTCCTTTTCTCGCACTGCCTTTTAGTAAAAGATTAAACAACGATTCCCTAATTTTAGTTTAGTTACTGAATAAGAGAATCGACACCAATGTCAGCCTAGAATTGATGCCAAATGTTATGATTTCATGAAATACTTACATTTGTAATCAATTCTAACTAAGAGAGTTCTAATGAAGATTTTAATGATTATAATTCTATAAATACATACTTGCTACGGTCGCGAATCAAAATTTGACCAAGATACAACCTGACATTGACCTGCAAATTGCAAAAAAACGTAAGAAAATTTGAATTTCGCGGGCTACCTTGGAGCATTCACCTTAACGACTTATGACATAACTAACATATTTTGAACAAGATACAGATGTATCCACGGATCCTTACAAAATTCACGTATTTAAGAACAAACGTGCTGCGAATACAATGACAACAATAGACACCGCGTGCATAATTTTGTCATAAGGTATTACTAACATTACTGCTTACTTTCCATAAGCTAACGAGACGTAATGTTTCTCGCAGATGCTCTACAAAGATAACCCCGTATTATAGGGTACATTAGAGATCTAAGTAAGACATTATTGTAAAGATTTAGTTTGGTGATTGTTTTTATTGGAGTTCCGTAGCCAAAGGGTGCAAATGGACCCTACTAAAAGCGTAACTCCAAGTTCCAGGTACAGAAATTATCACAATTTCAGAATTATTTTGCTTTGTGGTTGAACCGACTTGATGTAGGCACACTCCATAGAATTCTGTCTCAACCAAATGGTGATGATGCGAGGAGTCTTTTCAGGTTCATGGCCCAAATGTAATTGACTGATTTAGTGTACTTATTTAGGGTATGATGGGACTGTCATACGCATTGCGTTTATAAAAGTCCTTAATCTAAAGAAGAATTAAAAAAATGAAAATTTACAGCCAATCATAGCAATTACGCTTGACTAGAAAATTCGTCAAATCATTAACGTTCGTAAAACTGCGAGTAAGCCATCTGTCAGTCTGTTTCAGGGCGGTACCTTTTTAAAAGCAGTAAGTTTCCTATTATATTGACTTTGAATCATTTACAGAATCTTCGTTATAATAATTAAATGGGCATTGAAGCGGATCTATGGTTGTAAATTGTAATAAACCAGAAAAACGCACATTGTCAATTACGTAATTCAAATCTCTTAACTAAGATAAGAGAACAATAAAATCAATGAAGTGTAATAAAGCTTTTAGAAATCTAATCCAATCTGGATTAAATATCTAATATACAACTTGTATTTACTGACCTATACCGGACACAATCCATCATCTTAACAGACATTAGGTTGATCGTCCACTAATAGATACGTAGACCATGTTAGCAACGCGATTCATTTGTTTTCTGCCAGCATTCGTGCGTGGCGTGGTCGTGGATCGTAGCGGACGATAAAAATCGTTTTCCACTGTCCCATGTTACTGATCGGCGCAACATGTGTTCTTACTCTAGAATGGATAAAGAACCAAGAGCTTAATTACCCATAGCTGCAGTAATGTTAAGTGAGCAATGGCTTGGTTGAAAAGAGATGCAGTGATAGCGTGACGATGGATACGACAAAATTGTGTAAGATCCCAGAGCCGCGACACATTACTTATTTTCTGATTAACAAAATGTGTGGGATTGAGTAGTATCAGTATTTACATTGAATGTATACCTGCTAGAGTGCTAGTTTGGACCGACAGCCTACTAATCCATCGAGTGCGATTGGACGATCTCGTCTACATTTCCATACAAAGCAAAGCTATGTACACGCGCGTAGCTTAGCAGCCAGCCGCTATAGAGCAATGCCTTAAAATTGCTTTCGCGCATATAAAGGCTTAATTATACCTTCCGATTTCAAGGGACCCAATTTAGGAAACAGGAAGGTGTAATAAGCAGTTAGAGCAGTTAGTGTCCGATTTAGTGAGATTGAAATGTCCCGATTTGACTTCCTAAATTGTGTACGATTTAGGATAGTGTAATCTCATCACTACAATTTAGAGCTAAGTGTTGCCAATTTAGCGACCTTGTCGCTACAAATGGGCAAAAAAAATACAAATCTGTTTTAGAGACTTTCTAGCGACTTTTGATATTCTGTCTAGGGGCTTGAATTTGTAAGAGTTGGCAACACTGCCGATTTAGGATTCCGATTTAGGAGTCCAATTTAGGATAGTGTAATCGCTAGCTTCCTACTTCCTAGTTATAAGATTGTTCCTAAATTGGGTCCCTTGAAATCGGAAGGTGTAACTGAGCCTTAAACTCATACGCCTAGCCCCAAGCGATGTTACACAGATGTCCATATCAGTCGCATTATCGTGTATCACTTTAGGTTACAAGGCAATTAAAATGTATCGGCTAGTATGTTACTTTTACGTAACAGTCATACATAGTTCTGATTTATAAGTAGTAAGTAGTGACTCACTATAATACATTGCAAAAGCTTGCTTAGATAAGCCTCGAGGCTTTTTACGAATTGTAAACTTGATTTGTATGAAATTTGGTGTTCTATAAAATACTACTACGAGTAATATTATAAATGTGAAAGGATGGATGGATGACGCAGGTCCTCACCGGACACGGAAGTTTCGGGAGGTTCATGTGTAGGATAAGGCGGAGGGAAACGCCCGGGTGTCCCCACTGTGAGGATCGCCCAGAGGACACGGTGGAGCACACGGTGGAGATCTGCCCCGCTTGCGGAGCCCGTGGAGGCGATCGGCGGCAGCGACCTCTCGCGCCCGGCCCTGGTCCAGGCCATGGTACGGAGCGAGAGGGAATGGAAAGCTGTCTCCTCCTTCTGTGAAGCAGTAATGCTCGCGAAGGCGGAGGCGGATCGGGTGAGGGAGAGGCTACAACAACAGACTCGCTCTCACGCCCTCAGCAGCAGCCGCCGCAGGAGACGCCCTGGGTGGAGGACGTCGCGAGACGATCTCCGGCCACCGTAGACCCGGGCCTGCGGACGGCGAGTAATGGGTAACTCGCCGTCCGATCAGTACCAGGCCCGAGAGTCGACGGCGCGTAGTGTTCCACGCGCGCCTCAAAGAGTTGTCAGCAAACACAACGGGGCCCGTCCTGGCCGATGCCTGCCCGGGGGTTGGGGATAAATTCGAAAGAGTTACCTCGCCCCTGGGCATTCAGGAAAGGGAGGAACAGGGGTGAGCTTTAGTCAGTAAGAGTCTGACACGCCCTTCCGCTCCACCTAGAGCGGGAGAAGTCAATAGATGATTTACCAACCACCCAAGAAAAAAAAAAAGGATGGATGGATGTTTGTTACTCAATCACGCCAGAACGGCATTACGGATCTGGATGAAATTTGGCACATAGATAGATTATTGTCTGAAATAGCACAAAGGCTTTCTTTTTTTTTGGCGGGGTGGGAAATCATCCGATGACATCTCCCGCTCTGGGTGGAGCGGGAGGGTGTGTCAGACTCTTTCTAACTAAAACCCACCCCTGTTCCTTTCCTGCCTGAGTGCCCAGGGGAGCGGTAACTCTGTTAAGAATTTATCCGCTAGCCCTAGGCATACAGGCACCGGCCACGTTGGGCCCCGTCAGTGATGGCTGACAATCATCTCTTTGAGGCGCGCGTGGAACACTACGCGCTGTCGACTCACGGGCCTGGTGCTGATCGGACGGCAAGCTACCCACTGCTCGCCGTCTGCAGGCCCGGGTCTACGGTGGTTGGAGATCAGCTTTCGACGTCCTACGCGCAGTGCTTCTCCTGCCGCGGTAGCGGCCGCGGGTGTGAGGGCCACACCGTTGAGCTTCCCTCACCCAGTCCCGCCTCTGCCTTCGGGAGCATTACTGCTTTGCAGAAGGAGGACACGCAGCACAAAGGCTATTCTTATATCATTTATAACTGGGTAGTTACAAATTCCAAACGGGCGAAGCTGCTGGCTAGTGTATCATAACTGTCTTTAAAAAGCTTGAAGTTGCTTTGAAAGGGAGAGGAAAATCAAATCATTATCTAACTGAACTATCGAATGGTAATTATGATCCAACATAGCCAATGCTCGCAAACTTGGTTATGTCTGTAAAAGTCTTTCTGTACGCCAATTACGCGATTTCATCATCATCCTTTCAGCCGAAAGACGTCCACTGCTGGACATAGGCCTCTCCTAAGGGTCGCCTCCATGACCGGCCCTTTGCGTCTTACATCCATCGGCTACCCGTGAACCTCACTATGTCATCGGTCCACCTCGTGGGAAGCCTTCAAAAGCTGCTGTCTGTCGACCATCTGTTCTGCGAGTAATGTGCCCTGCCTTCTGCTAATTAAGCTTGGCGATGGCTTCAAGCACGATTACGCAATTTATAACTGCACAATTTAACTTTTGACCGCAGGACGTGGTCTTCCGTCGCTTCCGCGGAACAGTACCACAGGTCATCACAAAGTCAGACTAGTGCAAAGTGAAGTGCTACTAACATAGTCTTAAGGCTCTACTACCCGCCAATGGCGCCCTCGTTAAAAAAAAAATCGTAGCATGGCATAAAAAATAAATATTAAAGAATCCTACGTTGCATTTGTTACAAAGAGGATAAGGTATTTTTACGTTGTTAAAACAGGACTCAAAATGTTTCGTATCCAAAGTAGAAATCGTAGCATAGCATAGAAAATAAATATTAAAGAATCCAACGTCTAGTTTGTTACAAAGAGGATAAAGTATTTTTAGGTTGTTAAAACCGGTCGGGTTAATATTTATTGTGTATGCTATGCTACGATTTTTTTATTCAATGAGGGCGCCACTTGGCCGGTAGTAGGGCCTTAAGCCATATTTTTAATACAAATTTTGTTTATATTAAAATATGTATGTTTAAGTTAAGATATTTTCTATGGGCCTGTCTCGCGTGAATTAAATGGTTTATTATTATTATTAACGCAATCCAACCTTTAACGATAACATAATAAACTTATTTCAATTTTTAAATTACCAAAAATCCTTGAACTGCCACACTAAAAGAATCAATTGTCTCCGCCCCTAAACCAGTACTAAATACTAACAAAGGTCAATTAAAATCAAACAAATGATTAAAACCAAAGTGAACGCATTTGAGCAGTTGAGCAATTGATATTTTGATCATCTGAGAGTGCATTGGCATTAAGAACATTGCAAGGCCAAAACCATACAATGTGCACTTAGAAACCTATTTATATCTTATCGAGGTAGTTATTAGGTTCCATTTTGTTCTATTTTTAGATCTAAATGATTTAGTTATAAGAGCTGAGTGAAGTTTTAATTTTAAATGTCTAGACGTTTGTGTCATATTGATTAAATTGGGTTGATGATTTTATTCATCAACCCAATTTCTATTTAATTAGTCCGTCAGTTAGACCAAAAAATATTGGACACGTATATAGACAAGTATAATTTATTTAAGTATAAGTATATTTTGTCACGTAAACAAAAAATTAAGACGATACAGTGCGTTGAAATTTCACATGACGTCACAATTGAGTTAAAGTTGTAAGTACTACTTTTTACTCAAAAGTGACGTAACAAGCCCTCACTCATGAACTTTGATGCGTTTTATCTTTGCCATTATTCATTGATTTGTTAAAGAAAAAATACTTGGCCAATATGTTTTGATAATCTAACTTACGGACGCTATATGTTTGCGTCTGGGTGCTCCGAGTGGAGCTCCACATCGTTGTCAATGCGGTGAAGCAGTCGACCGCCTCGGACACCATGGCCTATCCTGCGGTAGGAACGCTGGTCAGATAGCACGGCACGCCTGCATTAATGACATCATCCGTCGGGCTGTTGACACCGCCGGGGTGCCAGCTGTTTTAGAACTCAATGGCTTGGCACGTGACGATGGCAAGAGGCCAGGCGGAATGACCATAATGCCTTGGAAGTTGGGTAGGCCTTTGGTGTGGGATGCAACATGTGTCGACACCCTTGCGCCAGCCTATCTTCTTAGCACGGCGGGCTGTGCTGGGGCGGCTGCTGCAGGTGCAGAAAACCTCAAACGGCGCAAATATAACAATCTTATTGGGAGTTACATGTTTGAGCAGTTTGGGGTTAAAACATACATGCCATGGGGTCCGAGTGCTCATCGAGTTTTTCGGCATATCAGCAAGCTGTTAGTCGTCTCTTCACGTGACCAAAGGGCTGGACTTTTCTTTGTCCAACGAATCAGCATTGCTATTCAACGTGGCAATGCTGCTAGCGTTCTGGGCACTTTTTCCATTGACAGTGATGGGGATGAATTTTTTGATGCCCAATGAGTTGTTTTCATACGCATTTGTACATGTGAGGTATTATTATTAGTTTGTATAAATCTTTCAAATTTATAATTAAATTATCTTTAGTGTAATAAAACTAATTCTAAACAAATTACAACTTACGGACTAAATAGAAATTATATTTGTTTACCCTGGAGTCATCCCTATTGTGACTATTGTAAATAGTATCATCATTCTCCTGCCCTTATCCCAATTTATTTGGGGTCGGCGCAACATGTCTTTTTCTTCCATACTCCTCTATTAGTCGTCATATCTGTAGTCACCCCTTTTTTACCCATATCCTCTTTCACACAGTCCAACCATCGTTTCTTTGGCCTTCCCCTACTATTGTAACTAGTAATAAGTGTTAAACTTAATCTTTTATTTAAATAAAAAATAATGGATAAATGAGTGGCTAAGCGAAAAACTCGAGAACAGCTGGACAAATTTGAATGTTTTTTTTTAAATCTTTCTTCAAATCTTTGAAGTCTGCGGAAGGTTTTTATGAAGAGAAAAGTTGCACGGAAAGCCGTAATAACAACATTATAGTTCAATGAAAATTTGGGCTCATTAACAAAACAGCGTTGATAGAGCTGCTTCTTATTAAATGGTCTAATTACAAAATGTTTGCAGGCAGAGGGACTTCGTTTGATGGGGAGGAGAGGGGTATCGTGTTATCCAGTAACTTGGGTGTGGAGGTCAAATAAGCATAAAGGAGTCGCTCCATGTAAAATACTGGTATTCAGTTGCATCTGATTAGACTGGATGCCGAACCCAACGGAGTTGGGAAAATCTAGGCAGAAGCTGAGACAAAGATTAACCCCTGTTGACGTTGTTATTGTTGTAGTCCATTGCTATTGTTATTGTTTGTTACTTATAACATGAAACGGTATTGCTCTATGTTTAATTCTTCCAAACATCAGCGTAAGACAGATCCCGGGCCTGCGGACGGCGAGCAGTGGGTAGCTCGCCCTCCGATCAGCACCAGGCCCGTGAGTCGACGGCGCGTAGTGTACCACGCGCGCCTCAAAGAGATGAGTGTCAGCCACCACTGACGGGGCCCATCGTGGCCGGTGCCTGCATGCCTAGGGGTAGCGGATTAATTCTGAAAATGAATTACCGCACCCCTGAGCACTCAGGCAGGGAAGGAATAGGGGTGGGTTTTAGTCAGTAAGAGTCTGACACGCCCTCCCGCTCCACCCAGAGCGGGAGAAGTCATTGGATGATTTCCCAGCCCAGCAAAAAAAAAAAAAGCGTTAGACAGATATCCACTAACGTGCACACTAAGCAATATACCCACAATAATGAAACAGATTCTAACCATTACAAACGAGGATAAGGATGCTCCCACCTCTTTCATACAGACACAAAGGGCTACAAAGAGACCTATTGTATGTAAGCTTGTATGCAGTTCTCTGATGATGTCACTGGGTCGAATGTCATGGGGACGAGCCTATCCATCGATATTTATCGGCCACGTTTTCTATGAGTTTATTACTGAGATTTATAGGTGTTTCAGCCTAACCAGGATTCCGAAACCGTGACCTCTTAGCACGCTGGTGTTAAAACTGGAATAATAGAGCTAAGTTTTTTTCTCTTCTTCTTATACATCAGTCCCTGAACGGGATGTTTCCTGGGTAAAAAAACAAATAATTTTATTTAGTCCATAAGTTAGATTAACAAATAATTTTATTTAGTCCCTAAGCTAGATTAACAAATAATTTTATTTAGTCCCTAAGCTAGATTAACAAACCGATATGAAAATGCGTATTGTTTTCAGAAATAAGCTACACATATTTTAAACAAAGGGTCTTATTTCGAAATGCATGATTTTTTTTTTGGGACAATCCCGCCATATGCATGATATAGTAACCGATGCCGAATAAAATAGAAAATCAGAGAGATTTAGATAGAAAATTGGCTCCATCAGCAAGTATGCAAATTATTACACCCTGTATCATTGACAGCAATAACTGCACTAATTAATAGGACGAGAAATGAAAATCTTGTAGTTAAATATACCTAGGTAGGTACTAAACTTGAGAACGATACCAAGAAATGTTGTTATTATATTTTTAACCGACTTTCGAAAAAGGAGGAGGTTCTATGTTCGACTGTATGTATGTTTTTTTTTTTTATGTATGTCCGCGCATTTCTCCGGCAGTTGTGGACCGATTTTCAAAATTCTTTTTTTATCCGAAAGAATATACTCCCGAAGTGGTCCCATATAAATTTTATTGAAATTGCTTTAGCGCTTTTTGAGAAACTGAAGAAAAACGAAAAATACGCAGATCTTGATGACGTTTTTGAGTACTCCAAATGTTTAAATTCCACGTTCCATGTTATTGGGGTTTTTAGTTCTGGGGTATAACAACTAAAAAGCGAAAAATAAAAACTTTTTTACAAAAAAAACAACCGACTTCCAAAATAAAATACACTAAAAATTTAAAAATAACTTTAATTTCGGAAGTCGGTGAAAAAATATCGAAGAAATAAAATACAAACACCGACTTCCGAAATTAAAGTTATTTTTAAATTTTTAGTGTATTTTATTTTGGAAGTCGGTTGTTTTTTTTGTAAAAAAGTTTTATTCTTCAGGATTTTCATTGAATATCTTCGGTCTTCGTACGATTTAAAACCAGTATTTTTTTTTATAGAGTGCCTTTTAATTAATAAACTCACCGCTGCTGCATTTCCAAAACAAAAACAATAACGGCATTTTTTTAACACAACCTAAAACAAACAAATCCAAGACCGCACTCAAAAAGTCAGATGCTCCAATTTAAATTTCGAATCACACACACATACGTGGATTTTGCCACACCACTCCCGCCTTTACCACCTACGAGCTAGAAGGGGTGCCCCTATATATAGTCACAGTTACTTACACGCACCGCATGATACCTACGTAAATACGTCGCGAGTGCAGTGGCCATTTAGAATTCTTTTTTTGAAATAAATATTTTTTGTGTGTGCAACATGTTACGTCAGTGCGTCACGTTGGCAGTTTTGGGGTGTGTTTTGGCGGTTCCCACGCCCCAGCATCAGTACCAACCTCAGCATCAACAAGTGAGTTTTTTTTAATTATTTATTCTTGTCATGATAAAATGTATTATTAACCAGGCATTAATTCATGTCAGTATTTTTTAGTTACCAGCCCCAATTGTATTAACTAACAAAAATTAAAAAGCCCATCTATTATTACTTGGAAAAACTTAATGTTGTTAGATCTTAAACGAAGTAGTTTTTCAGCTTTCACTTCTAAATAAACAGCTTTTCATAACATTATAAGTTCTTGGAACAAGTTAATTAACTCAGCATAATTATGTTAATAATAATATAAAATATGGTATAGTTTTAATAAAAATATAGGAATACTTACAAAATTTAAAAACATTAATGTGTGTGAAGCTTATATCTTAATAAGCAAACTTTTATTTCGATGACAATCTAAATAAATTTTATTATTTACAAAATTTTCATTTCAAGTTTTCTTTTTTTATCTGGCCTATTTTCCCCGTCCCATAGATTTTTCTTATTTTATCTTCAGTAAACACCAAGTTATTACAATATAGTTGTTCTTAGATATTACCTATTCATAAGGAGTAACCTTTAACTCGGCGTGTCGTTCACCGCTGAGCAGTTCAGGCCACCTCTTAGCTATTGTTAAAGATTGCGCTAGTCCCAGCCTCAATTGCATCTAAATAACAAGGCCCGAACTATTTGAGCGCCTCATGTGAATTTAGTAGATTTGTAATTTTTAACCTTGTCTTTCATGAAAATATATTCGAAGCTTTAATTAATCCAGAGTTTAGAGATTATTCGAAAGAGTTACTGTGGCTCCTGAAACGCAAAAGCCAATTAAAGGAACACGGGTGGCTTTAGTCAGTAAGAGTCTGACACACCCTCCCGCTTCACCTAGAGCGGGAGAAGTCATTTAATGATTTCCCACCCTAAAACAAAGGGCATAAAAGAACACTGAATTGATTATTTTACGAACTATGGTAGTATAGGAACTAAAGACGATGATAAAAGAAAATCTTAAGGGCCCACCTCCCCATAAGTGGCACCCTCATTGAATAAAAATTCATATCTTAGCATAGATGTTATTCGAAATTTATTGACTGCTGTTGTATTGTAATTTATTTGAAGTTTATTTCTGGCTTGTTCCTAACTTCAACAAGCTTTAATTATGTATCATATAGTTACGGGTGATTTTTTAAGTTTGTCTACTACACTCTCCCACGGCTGGGCAAAGTCTTCGCATAATTTCTTATAGCTAGGCATAATTTTTATGAGCTACATTGAGGCAGCCCTTTTTTGTGGTAGGATTAAAGTTTTTTTCAATTTATGGCGTATATATCCGCCAGGTGGCGCCCTCATTGTATAAAAAATCGTAGCAAAACGTAGAAAATAAAGATTATAGAATCCTATGTTGCATTTGTTACAAAGAGGATAAGGTATTTTAACGTGGTTAAAACAATACTCAAAATGTTTCGTATCCAAAGTAGTAGGAAAAGTACCAAAAACGGCCGTTTTTGACACTTTTGCTTACTACTTTGGATGCGAAACACTTTGAGTCCTGTTCTAACAATGTAAAAATACCTTATCCTATTTGTAACAAATGCAACATAGGATTCTATAATCTTTATTTTCTACGTTTTTTTATACAATGAGGGCGCCACCTGGCGGATATATACGCCATAAATTGAAAAAAACTTTCATCCTACCACAAAAATAGGGCTGCCTCAATGTAGCTCATAAAAATTAGGCCTAGCTATAAGAAATTATGCGAAGCCTTTGCCCAGCCGTGGGAGAGTGTAGTAGACAAACTTAAAAAAATCACCCGTAACTAATTAAAGCTTGTTGAAGTTAGGAACAAGACAGAAATAAACTTCAAATAAATTACAATATAACAGCAGTCAATAAATTTCGAATAACATATACTCGTACTAATCCGATTGTATGTCCATTGATAGAAAAATGTATTGTTAAAAGCATAATAACCAGTACACGGTCAATGGAAAGGTTATCGAATATCGATTTGCACGATTTATCTTTTATTAAAATTACATGTTTTGTTGTTATTAGAAAGGTTAATATTCCCACACATGTATTTTTTTCAAAAGCTGTATTTTTCTATCTTCTATCTTGCCTTTTTATCCTTGAAATTGTTTGATCCTTTTTCATTTAAATCTTCTTTTTCAACCTCTCTCACATTTTCAAAGATGTTTGCTCGATTCTAGTTTTTATTTTATTATTTTGGCGAGACTCAAATAGAAAAAACATTTGTTTTAGTTATCATTCCCATTAGAATGCAGATCGATAGCATATATATCATCTGTCTTAACTCTTACATTTTGAAGAGTCTGTATTCACTAGATATTTTCCTCTTTCACATCTACAAAAAATTGCTCAAATGAGTTTTCAAATGTTGCAGTGTTTATTACTTCATCCTTTACAATATCTTCATAAGTATGTGAAAGTATTTCTTGGACCGTTCTTATACCTTTGACGTTGACTAGGCCAAGGCATCTCTCTTTTGTTATTTTATTTTGCAAAACCCATGACGCTGCTTTGTAGAGCGATCTTCTTTTGTTTCTATTCCAACATTTTCAGTAGTATTGCAAAAAGTTGCTATTTTGGTAACTATGTCAAAATTGTCTTCATATATGAGGGATAAACCATTCCTTTTACTCTTCCTATAACTAGTAGATATATATATTTTTTTAAATCTACGTAGCCCCAATGTAGGGCAAAAGCCTTCCCCATATTCCAGCTCTCTTTATGTATTGTGGTCGCCGTCCAAGTTTACATCTTGCGAACATAAAAAAGTGTGTGTGTACTTATGTACGCACGTAAGATGCTTTACTTCTTTGGCGTAACAAGATAAAAAACCAAACTGTCACACAGTTTACATAAGGAAAACAATCATTATTCATGAACCACAGACTATAGTTAACTTCAGGGTGTCGGTTCTAGCTAACTTCAGGGTGTCGGTTTTTAGTGACGGTGTGCGCGCGCATCGTAAAAATTTACTCTTTTCATTTTTCCCTAACGCGCCAAAAGAAATATAACTTTAAAAATCACATAACAACTATCTTAGCGTGATTCAATTATCTCCGTATGATCTAACTTTACTGGCATGCAACGATAGTAAAAATCTTAGGTAACAATTAAAAAAGTAGAAATCAATCAAATCTGAAAGGAGCACATCCGACATTACTCGCAACTCATGTTGGTGTCCGTGTTGCTTCACCGAGCAAAATAATGAGTGCAAACAGACCGGAAAACTTCGCGTCAGTTTTTACACAACAAACATGCACAAAACACACGTGCTTTTGGCAACCCATGTCAAATCGAGCGAGACGTAACAATACGCCGTATGCTGATAGGGATGTCGGAAGTGTCAAAAGTATCGATAAGTTAGATCGACATTTTTAAAGTATTTTTAGAAATATCAAAAGCGATATGAATATGAGTACCTATAATGGAAACATTGATGTTATTGGATAAGACTAGTACAGATAGATAGCTTATAATCATCACGCGGTATAATCTCTTGCTATTTTGAAATCTTAACTCTGGTCTCTTCAGCGAGGGTGAAATATTTTCGATAGGTGTAAAATGATTGTTCTATATAGGTACATTCTAGATACTCATGTATCAATTATTCAATATATTGTAATAATAAAATATGTTACATCGCCAAAAGCTAATGATATATCGCCAATTGTTATCGATGAAACAAAACGTCGATATTTGTTAAACTATCTGCATCATTACAATGTTGTTACACTTTTGAAGTTTCGTAATGTCAGTGGCGCACTTATTTGAAACGAGCTATAATAATTGGATTAATGTTATGTAAGCTCTTGATCGCACTGATTAACGCGAACGGGTACTTGGTAGTTAGCAGTTGGCTTTATTTTTCTACTGGCTGGTAATGCGACAGCGTTAAATTGGGCTTCATCGTCTGCGTTTAATTGGCCGTGGGTCTGATAGTTGTTATGACTGTTATGTGTTTTTTTAAGTATATTGTGTGAAGATGCTTAAGTTTGATCTCTGAATGTGATCTCTCAAAGGTTTGCTGGGAGAAAACTGAACGTTGAGTTAAGCTCGCCTTTGTACATTAATTGTTTAATGACTGTGTTCTGTGTTAAGATGTGGTGTACACTAAAGAATTTGATAGACAATTTATTAGGTAACTTCATATGCTCATTTGACCTCTAAGAGCTAAAGATTAAGTTCGATTAGAGCTTACGATCTTATGAAACGGTAATAACGCTCTCATTAGCGCATAAATTAAATTAATCTAATATACTTTCTCCGTTTAACTATTGCGAAATTTTATGAATACCACTAAAAACGTTGAATTATCTACACAACGTGATGTATAAGTGTCAATAATTTTGTCAATCTCTCCGTATTTGCTCAACTTTTACCTCACTCATAAGATAATTTAAATTTTAATCTGGAGCTTCACTAGTCTATATGTCAATCTCATCATTAACTAACTAATCTTCTTCACCAGTACCTACAATTGACAAGGCCCTGATCATGATTTCCTATTTTGAAGCATCAGCAGACTAAGAGGAACTACGTAATACTAACACTAAAATAATCTAGAGTTACTGTAACCCTATACCCATTCAGACAACACACCCATTCACAACTAACATAACAATAAACCAACCACTCACCAACCACTTTTCTCAGCAGGCTGGTGGCTTTGACCCACACCTACTGAGACAATACCTCGCCGACCAGCAAGCCGCAGCGCCGGCGCCCGCACAGACACAAGTCCTTCAGAGGCCACAACACGTACAGCAGGCAGCACCTAGACCTGTAAGACATCTTAATTATCAAAACAGAACCTAAACATCTTAGATGAATAGTCCTCAGCCCATAGCGACCCAGAAGATACTATAGTTCACAGTGTACATATGGTTATTGAAGCACAGGCATACTCGCTCTTCTCGGTCGGCAATCTGACACGACTGGATAGAGATCAACGGCTTTATCTGCGGCTTTGCGTTCTTATAAATAACAAGGAGTATGGAAGAACAGACAGTTACTATCGTTAGGAAATGGTCAACCTACTCGTACTGTTCTTTAAAAAACTACTATGGAATATACTAATAACATAGGGTGACCTATGAAAATGTACACTGAAGTCCCTCTCTTAGATAATATCTGAGGAAATAGTAAGACCACACTAATTTATGCAATAAACTATAGGTACCGTTTACCGTTTGCCAGCATTGTCCTGTCACTATTTCACTGGAAGCATATATTGCACAGATTCTGAAAACATAAGCTTAATCCAAGGTATCTTGGTATCTCCATCAAGCTAACAATCTTCTCTACCAACAGGCTCCTCAACAACTGTACACGGTCCAGAGCCAGGCTCAGTACCAGCCCCAACCCCAGCACCAGCACCAGCCCCAGCCCCAATACCAGCCACAACCTCAGCCTCAACAACAGCAGTACAGACAACAGCAGCAGTATCAGCCTCAGAGGCCCCAGGAACAGAGGGAACCTGAGGAGTATGACGTAAGTTGAAGATTTAACACCAAGTAATACTAGTGTAGATACAAATCTTCTAGAATCTGTGTTAATACTCCAGTAAAGGTGGAAATATCAATGAAGCATATCACGGAAGAAAGAAGAAAAAAATATTACACCAAGTAAAACTCGTGTAGATGGTTTAAAGCCAAGGTCAATACCAACTTGAGTGTAAGTAGAAGTCAGTGATTGCTGTGTTATTTTTGGAATGCCAACTGCATCAGACCTAAAAACATCGCAGATACGAGAAGCGATAATAACAATAATAATAAATCATTTATTTACATAAATGAAATTGCAGACTAACGAATGTTAGCATTGCCATTAGATCCATAAGGTGGTGGCACGTCATCATTAACTAGATATCGTTGTTAAAAAGCAGAAACGGCTTTCTAAGAAGTCTACTTGTCAACAACTAACCACGACCAACGCAGCCAAGCTAAATTGAGTTAGCCTGATTATTTTCTTGAATAGCCTAAATTGCAAAAATATAATTTTTCAGCGTTTAATTAAAGAGACGAAATAAAATTTCAGCACAGCCTCGTTTTTAGGAAACAAACTGCAACAACCAGAACTAGGTTACTTTAATAAACGAGCAAAACTGGAAACAGCATCTTAGTTTATTTTCAATCTAACGGTAAACGTCAGACAATTACAATTAAAAGTAACAGTGAGCGTTCCGCAATATTACTGCGGCAACTATCAAAATACGTAAACCGACTCCGGAATACATCCAACCTAGTTTGGTTCTCATTTCCTTATAGCTGATACAATGTCCACTATCCAATGTATAGTCAACACGGATGGATCAAATTAACAAGAGCAGGAATGGCCGGCTGCAACTTTCACTTAGAACTCGTATAGCGGTTGTAGAATGGTGGATAAAGCGCTTTAGCGTTCGCTGCGTGAGATCGGTTTACGATAGCTGATGGGAAATAACTTTCTTTGATTATTGCGTGATTTATGTTTTCTTTTTTAATCTTTTGAAAGGTGCTGATGAATATCAGTGTAGGGAATAGAAACAAGTTGATGCTGGAAAATGTGATTGGATCGTAAATGCGCTCAGTTCGAATTTGAACATTGGATTTATCGTTCTCAATGACGTTGAACATAAAACAGCTTCTGTATTCGCTGAATATTTTGCAATGACTCATTGTAGAATGTCCTTTACGGAGAGTTTCTGTCCTGTAACCATTTCGAACATTTTTTTGTAGGCAGGTACTTTACTTAGGTCGTATATACCAACCTTTGTCGGTGGCCTCAATTGTAACTGTACGGAATAATCTATCCTTATTTCAATGCGACGGTTACTTAGCAAAGTTTGTAGTTAAGCTTGGCTGCTCAGAGTATGCGAGACGCGAGTCACGTAGGCTCTCTGTAATCGACACTTGTAGATCACTATTTTTTGTTTATCGACCCAAACTTGTGTCTTCTGTAACATAGGTAACTTATCTACCCTTCTTTTCCAGCACAACCCTTCCTACCAGTTCGGTTTCGACGTTAACGATGACCAGTACACCAACTACCAGAACCGCAAGGAACAGAGAGACGGTGACACCATCAAGGGTTCCTATTCCGTTGTCGACAGCGACGGCTTCATCAGGACTGTTACCTACACTGCTGATCCCAAGGAGGGTTTCAAGGCTGAGGTAGGCATTATTTTGACAACACCTAAATAATATATGACTAGCACTCACTAGAGAAGCAAGATACATAAAGAGGTGGTATCTACTGCTGACTTATTTTGCTGATGTCTGTGATGTAAGTACCATACTTACATCACAGACATCAGCAAAATAAAATGTAGACAGACGACCTTAAAACTAAGAAGTGGATGGAACAAGCATAGACCAGAAAAGCACGACACATAAACAGGTCTGACCTACTGTGGATGACAAGTTGGCAAACATGATGAAGATTTTAATAGACATCACATTCACAGGTAGACAGCACCCTGGTAGACCTTCATGTCACCAGTTATGTTTATGTCTCATGTAACTGTGACTTCAGGAAGTAAGCTTATTGCCATTGGCCAGGCACAAATCCAGACAATGTACCTACTAATATCAGGAATTTTTCAATCGTATCGTAATCTTTTAGTTTTTTATCGAAGATTTGAAAGAGATGATATCAGAGGAAATGATAAGATCCGTTCATTGTTAAAATTGAACAATTTGATTCTTTCTAACAATAGGTAATATACTAGCCTAACTTGATTCACAATAAGTAGGTGAAACAGATCTTAAATGCGATTAAATAATGCCAACTAAGTGTGCCCATGGCCTAGTTAAAGTGGCTTAATGTTGGAACCAATATGCTTTGATATATTGTTTAGCTACTCGTGATCGCAGAAAAAATATCCTGATTTAAGAATCACTTTTCTGGTAGTGACGTTTAGCTATGTGTGATGATAGCATTAACGAAAAGTCATCTATGAGTATATCTCCCTTTTTTGCAGTCTCTTGCACATTTTTTTTTTTAATTGGAAGTTATTACATATTTTGAATTTGTTGTTTATACATAAACTTACAATAGCGTCTCCTCATTATCATCATTACAGACTTTTTGACTAAACTGCCCTGTAAACGATCAAATTTGTTTGACAAATTTGTTGGTCAAACTTCACGATTTCATAGTAGATTGTTTGACAAAGGCATCAAACAAAGCTGCACACTATCAAATAATTTGACAAACACATAAAGTTTGACAAAAAATTTCATCGTTTACAGGGCACTTTAGACTTTCAATCTTAGAGGAAAGGTTTCCCACTCAAGCTATTTATTGACAAGGCTGACTTGAAACAGTAACCCATTTATACTATTGGAAATATTAAAAAAAATCCTCATTTTATCATCCCCAGGTTTCAAGACAGCCCACAGACATCGTAGTAAAGGTCCCCACTCCCAAGCCACAGCAGCTGATCCAGCCCCAAGTACAGCACGCTGCGCACGCGCAACCCAGGCCGCAGCCGCCCCAACAGCAGCCCCAGCACGCCAACCCACAACAGTACTACCGCTACGAGCAATAAGCTATAGAATAGTATACTTGTCTACATATATTTATTGTGTTTTTAGGGAAATTAGAAAAAAAATTATTTTGAGTGAAAAATTACAGTTAAAAATTTTTGGTTCAAATATGGGGTGATATTTTTTTTTATTGTAGTTTATTTGAACAAAGTAAAAAATAAGGGGTTAGTAATTACCCAAAACAAAAAAGACTAATGAGTAATGAAGCTTACTAGAAGGTGATATCTGAAATTTTTTGAACAATTTTATAAGGACGTAAAATACAACACTGAAAAAATACCTTTTGAAGAAATGGTTTCCCAATTGGTTTGAAATTATCAAGTCATAATTTTAGTAATTCAAACCAATATCACATTATAAAATGTAGACATTTTAATTCTTAGTTAGCGTGTGTTAAAGTTGTATGTAGATACTCCGTGCCTCGTAAATTAAGCTGTGGATGTCATGAGTATTCGAGATTAGTTTTTAAATTAATAAGCCCGAATAAAACATAGGTGATGATTGAAGTTTATTTTAGTAGATATTATTCTTATTTATATTCTTAGAACCTGTACTTATCTAAGAAACTATTGTTGATAGCATGTTTAATTTCTTGCCTTTAGTACTTGCTGTTATTTTCTATATTAAATGAATGATATTTTTTCCTTAAAATTCTATAAACTAAAAATATTTGAACTAAAATAAGTGTTGTGATTGCGCAGAAGTATGCCAGAGCCAGAATATGTAGCTTATTAAATATTAATAAAATTACTATTTAAAATAAATTGTGTTCTTACATTAGTCCTATGGCCTCCTTTTCCTCACACTGGATCATAAACTTACGATTTAATAAAAAAAAAATTTTTTTTACTAAAATTTATTAAATCTTTGATACATTCGTTGTTCGTAAGTAAACGTAACATGAGCAATTCGCGAAGTCATAATAAAATAAATTAAATTATTCACAATTATAAGTTGTCTCATAAAATCTATTCGTTGTTTAATAAATGTTTCCGTCACACAACGCCACATAGAATAAATATAAATATCTATAATAAATTAACAAAAAAAATAAAAGTAATATTCAGTCTGTTTAATAAGTTAACTTTTATTGAAAAATGGCCGAAAAATTCGTAGTTATAAATTTTTCGGCGATTTTACAGTTGAATAAATGCACCCTTTAATACCAATTATAAAGTCTCCCTCTTTAAGAAAATACTTCTCTTACAACCCATTTAAAATATAAAATCTAATAAATGCTTAAAAACGTCTTAAGATTTTTAGTCAAAAATATACAATAATTTATACACGCTGTAGATTATGTATTTAGTTACGTACCCTGAAAAATAGCCCCGAAGTAGTGAGAAGTGTTTCTTACACAATCTTTGTGACTTCTAAAATAAAATATTTAAAAAATCTATTATTTAATTCCATTGCCAGCAAAAAGCAAGCAAATTATTATAAACTGTCGCAAAATAATTCTTCTTCCCTCAATTATTACTTTAATTACAAAATGGCGGGAACCAGTCGCCATCTTGCAAATTATCTAATGGACGGATTATTTTTTAATTTCTCCTAATGTTTCTTAGCAAAGGTCTATGGTCTAAGCCTATGGCGTGTCTATGGCGCAGGGTCGGGTCTACAGACGCACCCAGACTCTACTAGCACATAATCTTGACCTGTTAGGGTCACTGGACCCAGTGGAAGTACCAAGAATAGGTAAGGCACGTACGTTTGTGAACATGTGCCTCGAATCACCGAGCATTCACTTGATCTGGAAAAAAGAGAGTAAAGTTAAAAACAATATCCAGAAAAGGTCCCCCTTGACTTTGGGTAGTTCGAGACGTAATCAAACTTAAACAACATGGGCATGATAAAACAACCACCTTCCTCTCCTTTTATGACATTAAAAAAATATATATATATTAAAAAAATGGTTTGTGTATTAAGCCAGTGTCAAGTTTAGAAAGTATTGTTTAAATACAGAATACATACACTTTTTTTTTCGAATAGAATGCGGAAGTAACTCATTCTAATTTTTTTGAAGAATTTGGCAGCCAAAGTGTCGAGCCTGCCTTCTCGGCGAGCTTCGCTGAGGTAGTCAATACTACAATAAAACTTACATATTTCATTTTACCGAGATCGCACCTGTTTCAATGATTCCACATAAATTGTCCAGTTGCGTAAATACTTGAGGCACAAAAATACACTATTTGTATATCATAATATCCACTAGGAATCAATTTACGAATAATTAAAACAGCCCCTGAACTTCACTCGAAAAAACTCGAAAGGTAGTTTGGAGTAGGTACTTTGGAGATAGATACTGTGTGATATATTGAGAATATTGAGACAGGCCAGTAGATATGAAAAATATTTAAATGTAGTTTACATTAGAAAATTCTTAAATCTGCCTACATGATTCCTCAGAACAAAATCTTTAATAGATTCATTCCTATAATGACATATTTTGACGGACCATTCTGTAGACGCAACTGACATACTCGTACTCGGGAATATGACATTTCCCCTTTATCTTAGATGTACCTATTGATAGCCCCTCGGTGGACTTTCTACTACTACCACAATAAAACATAGTCCCGATACTAAAGAAGTTGAATAGGCAACACAGGAACAGTGTTGATGCATTCAAGAAATATAAGGATTTGTTGCAGGACACCATATATACCATGGGCGCTGGCAGGACTATTTTCAGGGGGGTCCATATTCAGCACTCCGCCTAGAATAGTTATCTTTTGCCAATTCATGCAGAGATAGAACTAACTTTGTTACTTATGCTAGTAAGCTTGAGAACTGAAGAATAAAGATGCAAGGACGAACGAAGCAAGCCAAATGTTTGCACCTCGTCTCTCTGCAAGCTAGGTTCTTTGTGGTGCTTTATGTGTGTTTTTTTTCATTTATTTTTTTTATTTACCCCGAAGGGAAGGCTAAAGTCTTTTGACCATATTGCGTAGTCTTACGTAGGGTATTTTTACTTTTTTTCTATTAGAATGCAGATATAACACATTTATTTTTTGCAGTATTTGGCAACAAATGTGTCGAGTCAGCCTTCTCGGCAAACTTCGCTGAGGTAGTCAATAATACAATAAAATTCTCAGCTCCATTTTACCGAGATCGTGCCTGTTTCAATGATTCCACATATTGTCCATTTGCGTTGACACTTGAGACACAAAACTACACCAATTTTACATCGCAGTATCCACTAGGAATCAATAAACGAATAATTAAAACAGCCACTGAACTTCACTCGACAAAATCCCACCAAAGAAAACTTATTTTTTGAATGCCAGAGGGTTGCACCCCCTTGCAGCCTATGCCGAACACCTAAATATTTCCAATAGTTTCTCAAGTACGTAAGTATGAAGCTATTATACTCACTCGCAAACTTCAAAGACGACTTGCTGCAATAGATCTGGGAACTTCTGCACAATTGTGACGGGCTGACCCGAAGTTAGGGAGACTCCGTACATGGGTGCAGTAGTGTTGTACCTCGTCCGACACAGGCGAGTGCCTCCGCACGCGTTGGAGGACGCCGGGGTTAGGCCTGGCAAATTTGAGGCGCGACCTACAATTGGAAGAGACAGATTTAGGGCCGATTTCACCTTTCGCTCTATAAACTAAGTTTTACTGAACTAAGCTTAGCGTAAAAACCAGCCACCACTGACGGGGCCTATCGTGTCCGGTGCCTGCATGCCTCCCCTAGGCATGCAGGCACCGGTCGGTGAAAGTCGGTGTCAAAAAATTAAGACACAAAACCAGAAACACCGACTTCCGAAATTAAAGTTATTTTGCACTTTTTTATATTTTTCATAAAGAAAACCGGAGATGATGTTTTTAACTTGATCAACCAAACTGTATTTATATATGTCACCGGATAAACACTCGTGAAAATGTAAACTCTTTATATAAAATACTAATTTATAGCGCTGTCCGAAATTAGACGCATTATTAATTTATTATACATAAAACAACAGGTACCATACTAAAACACGCCATTTTACAAATAATTTGTGATTTTTAAAATGCTGAAGAATTCATAAAAATACGCTTTATAGTTTTTGCGTGAATCTCAATTTTTTATTCGCGTTAGACATAACTTTACAAATTAATTACACTATGTGACAAAAATATAATTTCAAATATTCACATATCAAATTACGAAGGATATTGTTTCGAGTATCATATATTTTTTTCAAAGAAATAAGACTAGTCGTTTAGACGTAATGTTCAATTAAAAATCATTAGAAGTCGTATAACTGCGTCTTACTTAAGTCTCAACAAAGAACATAAACTGCTTTGCAAAAAATCTCTCCCATCAATTCTAGCGACGCTACATTTTCGCACCCTCCATACATCTTAATAACGACCTCAGGCTGTTGACTTCATCAATACATTACGCAAAAAGCATCAGAAATTCTCACTACACAAGCGTAAGAAATTCTCACTACACAAGCGTAAGAAGTTATAACTTCCTCGATTGAACTGCGAAATCTACAGTAAAAAAAAAGCCGCTCAAGTGCGTCTCGAACTTCGCACATTTTAGGGTTTCGTCCCACAGAGAGAATTTCAAAGAAAAAATCACATTTATCAATATGAGAACGACACAAGCAATCCAGGACAGCACACCTAAGGAGAGGAGTAAGCGGTGGCAAGAGCAGTGCCCACCAACACGTGACTTTCTTGGGCCCAATGAGCACCTGCCTCCCGGTCGTGATTTGCAGTGGCCTATTTGAAAAGCGCTGAATCGATTGCGTACCCAAGTAAGCAGTTGCAAGTACAATTTGTCGAAATGGGGGATAATTGATCCCTCAAATACTGAGTGCGAGTGCGGTGCTCCTACTCAGATTATGACCCATTTACTGGAGTGCCCAAAATGTCCATTCACCTGTACCCTGGAAGACCTGAGTAAAGCTTCCACTGAAGCAATAAACGTGGCCACCTTCTGGGCACAAACAGTATGATTGTATAAGCACAAACAATGTACCACCGACACGAAAAGAAGAAGACTGATAATTGTTAGTAAAATATGCGTAATAATAAACATAACACAACACCTTACAAGTTCATAGATCAATGGGAAGTTAAAAAAATCTTCGGATCAAAATTTTGTAAAAAAAAAGCTGACTTTGGTGGCATCTCATTCCTTTGTTTTCCAGTATTTTTGAAACAAAAAATACAGAATGTAAGTCAAAAAAAATTTTTCAAGCCACTTTTAGCTGTATGGGTATACAATTTGTACGGCTTTGGGTTAACAAGATGCTTAGGTACACTGAAAATTTGAAGACTGTAGCTCTAACAGGGGCCAAATTCTGTAAAATAACTAACTTGTCAATAGTGTGTCGGTAGTGTGTCAGTGGTGTCTCAATAGAATAGTCATTGACATTTGGTATTCTACAAATTATTTATGGTCATTGATTTGCCACTGTAGTGCCATTGAAACGCCATAATAGGATCATTGTAATAATTGGTAGTCTGTTCTACTTTATTATGTCAATAGCATTTGGAAGTTTTTGCAGAATACAAAATTTGCAACAGAGGCAAAATAATGTGTGTCGTGTGTCGATAGAGTGTCGATGGGCCTTAGTTTGGCTGTAGAACCTGTGTGACAGACGACGGATGGGAAGTTACAAAATTCTTAGTGACAAAATTTTGTGACAGACGACGGAAAGACAGACGAACGGACAGACGGACACGCGTGTGACAGCCATAAAATAAAAACACGAGAAGAAAGAGGTAAACTTTATTTGTCTGTATGTAGTCTAATAGTAGTATTCCACCGATATCGCGAACAGGGTCCAAGCTACGGCGGTCAGGGCTCCAGAGAGAGGAACTGCCTGACAATGCGAGCCGTGTCCAGAAGTACAGCTTTCTGAATCAAGCTCTTAATCCAACTGCCAAACGAGAGCCTTCTGAGGTTTTGTTCGAGGGTCGTATCTTACGGCCCTACTACCGGCCAATTTTTTATTTTTTTTTATTTTTTAAAAACGTTGCCCTACACTAGGAATCTTCCTGTATCGTGGGTGCGTTCACAAACATGTATACTCACATACACAAGACACCCAGACCCCGGAACAACTATCTGTAGGTCATACAAATATTTGTTCCGTGCGGGAATCGAACCCGCGACACGCAGCGCAGCAGCCGAACGCTCAACCACTGCGCCAACCGTGTCGTCATCAATTGGCGCCCTCATTGAATAACAATTCGTAGCTTAGTACGTTTTTAGAAACTGTTACCAAAAACGGTCGTTTTTGACACTTTTGCTTACTACTTTGGATACGAAACATTTTGAGTCCTGTTTTAACAACGTAAAAATACTTTATCCTTTTTGTAACAAACGCAACGTAGGGTTCTTTAATATTTATTTTCTATGCTATGCTACGATTTTTTATTCAATGAGGGCGTCACTTAGCGGCTCGTAGAGCTATTGGCTGATACGTCTATCGGTACAATGATCGCTGAGTCCACATCCCACATGTCGACAACCTCGCGAGCCAAGTCTTGATCTGCTTATCTTTCTCAGCTTAGACTATGAAAGGTTATAGACGGAGTGTCAAAATCCAGCAATCTGAAGTATCAGAATGAGAAGCCGACTTGTATCTGTACACGCGAAATAAGTTCACATAGACAAAATGAGAAGCCGATACGTCATCGTTACGTTCGTCAAGTGACCTTGACGAACGTAACGGCTTCTACACATTTAACGATCCTGCTTCATTTAATGACCAATGACGTTCCGTCTATAACCTTTCATAGTCTAAATTTCTTTAGTTCAGTTTCAAAGTTAAAAAAAACCTTTTTTACAAAAAAAACAACCGACTTCCAAAAAAAAAATAAGTACACTAAAAATTAAAAAATAAGTTTAATTTCGGCAGTCGGTGTTTGTATTTTACTTCTTCGTTAATTGGCACCGACTTCCGAAATTAAAGTTATTTTTTAATTTTTAGTGTATTTTTTTTTGGAAGTCGGTTTTTTTTTTTTTAAAGTTTTTTATTTTTCAGTTTTTAGTTGTTATACCCCAGAACTATAAACCCCAATAACATGGAACGTGGAATTAAAACATTAGGAGAACACCAAAACGTCATCGAGGTATTCGTATTTCTCGTTTTTGTTCAGTTTCACAAAAAGCGCTGAAGCAATTTCGATTTAATTTATATGGGACCACCTCGGGAGTATATTCTTTCGGATAAAAAAGAATTTTGAAAATCGGTCCACAACTGACGGAGAAACAGGCGGACATACATTAAAAAAACATACATACAGTCGAACATAGAACCTCTTCCTTTTTCGAAAGTCTGTTAAAACACGATTGATGTAATCCTAGAAAGTAGATACTGATCCCATTTTTACGCACAAAGAAATTTCTTTTGAATAGAAACATTATCATTTTCATCCCCGATTCTTTATCCGGTTCCAAGGGAACGAAGCTGCCAGAAGATTAATCTCACCAGTTCTATTGCTGCTACTGCTATGCGCAGGCGCAGGCGCTCCCTCTGAATAACCGGCGTGTGCGTCTAACAACGCTCTTCTCATGATGGCCGGGTCTACCGTCCGGACACCTCGACCCTGCCGTGTAGTCTGCCATGGTCCCGACTTTAGGGCTCTGTTCACTAAGTGCCTGGAATAAAAAAGTTGGTGGTTATTACTAAAGTTCACGCCTTATAAGTTATTTTTCGATTACAAGTACCTAAATGCCTTTGGATTTAGTTATAGGAATCGCTACGTTTCACCCCATTGCATTTCTATCTTTGAGATCTGCACCTAAAAAAACTGATCAGCAATTCTTGATTTACGATCGAACATCCATATCATACTTAGATAGACAGACAAAATTCATAATTTACTCGTATTTGGGGAAAATGTATAGGAGGTAGGTACTTCTAACACGTCGGCTGTCCTACGCCCGTTGGCAAGAAGACAAGGTGATCCGAGTATGGAAGATGGCAATCAGTGTCTCTTCAATTCTTCATAACGCATTTTATTAACAAATACGAGTAGCTGACCTGACAGACGTTGTCCTGTCTTAAAAATATGAACTGTCGAACGCGCGAAGTTTAAATACTTAATCGTTATGTTTTATGAAATTTTCTAATTTGCCGGACTTTCTTTATTTTTTCTTTCATAAGAACCTTCTCCTGACAATAACAAACACAAGAAAAAAAAGAATTAGTGAAATCGGTCCTACCATTCACGCGTGATGCTGTGACCAAGGAAATAGGGATGGAAATAGATGACTAACCACGCATTTACTGCAATTCCTAGAAATGATCCCGCAACACAAATTCATAACGGTTATGAAAACCATAATCGAATTTTATTTGGGACAAAGACAGCCTAAAAATATACCAACCGAATTGAAAACCTCCTTTTTGAAGTCGGTTAAAAAAGCGCCATCTTTTAGTAAGGTGTCCCAAAACACACCATTCATTAAAGTAGCGGTACCTATGAGAACAACCGTAAACTATTTGCTAAACCATTCATAATTCAAAGTTACGCCGCCCACCACTAGATGTCGCAAAATCGAATAATTAAGTTTTTACGTTCCGTTACGCTCTGTAATCAACAGACGTAATAATCATCATTTTGCAATTACCGTAAGTGCGGAAAATATTAGGTACACTGCATTAAGGTAGCAAAAGAACAAAGATGGGACTTAGTGAGAAAGTTCCCACGAGTGAAGAATGGAACGTGTAGTTGAAATAACGGAACTTTTGCGTACCTACCACATGCTTTATTACATGTCATCTAAAATTGGATTTTGCATGATTAGCTTACTACTATTTTCACAACGCATGCATAAATAATCATGTTTACATGCTAGTAGACTTCCACGTTCCACTTTCCCAGCTGGTTAAACAAAAGTTTTACGGCCCCTCTAATGTAGTCGTTTAGTTGGACAACCTATGACCCTACCTATCTAAACTATTTATTTAAGAATTACTTAGTAAAACTACAACATATTGTAGATATAATTCACAGGTCTACAAAAAATTAAAAAAGTTTTTTTGCTGGCTATCTTTTAATGGCATTTGATGAATGACTTGATTAATTGATAATAAGTCATAGGTACAGAAGGCTATGTGTAGTTTCTAAACTACCCACATCGGAAAAAATTTTACTGTGTTCGCGTTTCGCCAATTTGTCATCGTGAGGGGTTTCTTAAATTTTCCGAATACATTTTATTACATTTATGCTGAATATGTGGCGAAAAAATTAAAAAAAAAAGCAATAACGGCCTTCGTAAAAAAGTAAGTTTCCAGGTTTAAGGTGAAAGCGCCAGGGTAACCCGCGGCATTAAAATTTTCTTACGTTTTTTGCAATTTGCAGGTCAGTGTTAGGTTATATGTTGATCAAAATATGATTCACGGCCGTAGCAGTACGTATTTACAGAACAGTTATCATTAAAAACATCAATACAATTCTCTCAGTTAGAATTGATGCCAAATGTCATTAATTCATGAAATACTTACATTTGACATCAATTCATGAATCATTCATTCTTCAAATGAATTTCGCGGGCTACACTGGCACTTCCACCGGTGGAAGCCCGCGAAATTCTAATTTTCCTAGGTTTTTGCAATTTGCAGGTCAGTGTCAGGTTGTATCTTGGTCAAAATTTGATTCAAAAATATAACTATAGCCAACCGTTTAAATATACATCAGTTTAAACACAACACACTAAAAATGAAAAAATAACTTAATTTCGGAAGTCGGTGGTATTTTATTTCTTCGTTATTTGACACCGACTTCCGAAATTAAAGTTATTTTTTAATTTTTAGTGTAAGTATATTTTTTTGGAAGTCGGTTGTTTTCTTTGTAAAAAAACGTTTTTTTATTTTTCACTTTTTAGTTGAACCCCAATAACATGAAACGTGGAATTTAAACATAGCCGTAATTGGAGAACACCAAAACATTATCAAGGGATATGTATTTTTAGTTTCTGTTAGCTTTTTAAAAAAGCGCTGAAGCAATTTCGATAAAATTTATATGGGACCACCTTGGGAGTATATTCTAACGGATAAAAAAATATTTTTGAGAATCGGTTCTCAATTGACTGAGAAACCGGTGGACATAATTTTTTTTTAAAAAAAAACATACATTCTGTCGAACATACGAGTAGAACCTCCGTTTTTTTGGCGGGATTTCTTCGAATGAAGTTCAGTGGCTGTTTTAATTATTCGTTTATTGATTCCTAGTGGATATTGTGATGTAAAATTGGTGTAGTTTTGTGTCTCAAGTGTCTACGCAAATGGACAATATGTGGAATCATTGAAACAGGCGCGATCTTGGTAAAATGGAGCTGAAAATTTTATTGTATTAATGACTACTTCAGCGAAGTTTGCCGAGAAGGCTTTTTTTTTAAGGCTGACTCGACACATTTGTTGCCAAATACTGCAAAAAAACATTAGAATGTGTTACATCTGCATTCTAGTGGAAAAAAAGTAAAAATACACTACGTAAGACTAGGCAATATAGTCAAAAGACTATAGCCTAACCTTGGGGATAAAAACAGAACCTCCTCCTTTTTCAAAGTCAGTTAAAAAGAGTGTCGATGGAGTTTCTTGCACGTTATTCTCCATAGAGATCTACGCTTTGGAATACTTATGCAATTGAAGAGATTTTTCTGACTGAACGACTTATTGACAATTCAAAAGTGCCTATGTGTTTATTTGAAATAAATGCTTTGATTTGATTTGAAACTAGCCCTTAGACATGTCAAAACATATTTAATTTAATAATTTAATTTATTTTTTACAGTAGGTAATAAACGAAGAAAATTACATAGGTATTCAAATCAAAGCATTGCACAGTACAATCTTAAAAACTAAAAATGTACATATAATAGAAGTAAAAAAACAAGAATATTTTAAATTAAAATTCAAAAGACAAAGAAATTTAAGCTCAATCTAAAAAAAGAAGAAACGTAATAGTAGGTACACTTGGTAATAAAAATATACGAAAAATTCAATCAAGTTGGTTATATAAACTAATAGTTCTTTACAAATAATTTAAATATCTCTCATCCATCTTTTCACATAATCTTAACATTTACGACATACATCCATCCATCTCCCAGCAAACAAGCAATCACTGATTTATTTTGACATGTGGTCAAACTTTTAATAAGCACAGTTTCCAAAAACAGAAACACCCGTTAAAGTAAAATTATGTGTGTGTGTGTCAGACATAATTAATGCATTTTAAAAACATAGTTTATAGTCTGAGTAGGTAGTTTCTTTCTTTCTTTATTTTTCTTACATAGGAATTTAATAAGTTATTTTTTTAAAGTATAATATATGTGCAGCGCCGTAGCACTCGTAGCGGTGTCGGTGGCGCGCGAGTTCGATAGCTTTTTTTTTTGTGAGTTACCTCGTGAACTTTTTTATAACAGAACCGATTTTAATGATTCTTTTAATTTGAAAGCTGGCACTTCTCATGTGGTCCCATTCAAATTTGGTGAAGATCTGATGAAGAACTTCAGAGATCTACACAATGGAACTCTTCAATAAATGATAGCAAACCTTCCAGAATTGCTGCAATCGCGTATCTGTTTGTGGTTTATACCACTTCCTATCATAACATCACGCTGATACGCTCTGAAGGGGTACACAGATTTGTAAAGTTCACCCTGATACAACGTAGTTTCACCAATTATGTTCATATTTTTGGGGCTATCAATTCGGGCATAACTAGTATTTAGTTTTACAACTGAAAAGTGAAAAATAACAAACTTTTTTACAAAAAAAGAAATACAACCGTTATCGTACTTCACAGTTTTTTTTTTCTGTTTTAATCTTCTTGTCTGTTTTTTTTCGTTGTTAAATAAATAAAAAATAAGTAAGTACTTAAGTAGACGAACATGAATCAAAATCAGGAGACGATAATAAATGAATCACTACTGCTACTATTTATTTGTTATTAATGTTACAATCATTATCTCTAGTGTTATAATGAAAATGTTGACAAGCTATGCAATTAACACTTAAACATCCAATTCTTGTTCCATTTCATTTTCGTCCTCCAGTTCGGTCTCTAATTTGATAAAATTCGTGGGCAATATCAGTGACTCATCTAATTTAAGCTGTTTTGGTGCAATAGGATCTTTATGTTCTAAAACCGTTATCAGATCTTCTTCCGTTATCAAATCTTCGTATAAATTTCTTGACATAAAACCAGAGAGACCACTTTTCGGATTCTCGCCAAAAACCATCTCACTGGGTGTTCTACACAATAGCTCGTGAAATGTTGTATTCAGATCATGCTGCACGTACTTCACTCCGTCCTGCCACTTTGTGTTCTGTGATTTGAGCAGCCAATCATTTAACTTCTTAAGAATATCCTCGTTAGATTTCCCTTTGAAATCAGTTTTAGTGAATACGGATTCTGATGCGACAACCTTAATTTGAGGACATAAACCAGAAATTCGCCTACAAATAGGTTTCACCAAGGCCAGACCATTTTTTGATTGCAAAATATTGGGAGCACCAAATACCAAAAAGATTTCTAATAACTCTTCAACCGCTTCTACAACACTTAAAGTTTTCATTGGTTTCAAGTGTGTATATTTGGAAACAAAATTTCTGTACACCATCAGATACTTATATTCATCTCCGTCTTCGTTAGTGACACTCAGTATATCCACTTGCCCACGTGAATAAAGCTCCTGACTTTTATAAGTTGTAGTACTTAAATCTCTAATGAAATCTTCAGAAGTCGACCAATCGGCGATCTGATCACAAGAGCGGTTGTCAAAAGTTTCATTTATAATTCTTTCACTTATTTTATTAGCATCCTGAACCAGTTTTGCGTGTCTTTTGGAGGTCTTTTTGTTACAGGATGCGCACATTGACAAATACACTAATACACTCTCTGTAGTGATATTTCTGTATTTACGTTTTAACTCCACCATCATACGACTTCGCCCTCCGTGGTTCAACTTTAAGTGGTATTCAGATATAATGTCATACATCTCATCCATCGGTACTAACATTTGCCGTCTGTCATCGCCGGGAGCTGGAGCCGCGAACAGTCGTTCCCCGTCAGGCGATTCCACAATTTCGAACTTTTTCAAGCGGCGATAGTCCGCTGGAGTTTTCTTCGTAGCAGTTTTAGCAGCTTTAATCTTTTCAATGAGCCAGTCATATTTATCCCGAGATAACAATACAGAATTTGGTGTCTTCTTATTGTTAAACACATTGTTCAGTCTCCGGTAATATGCATGTCGGTCCACATCTTTATTGTCTTTTGCCGTTTTATCTAGTTTTTTAGATTCACATTCTTCCATTTTTAATATGAAATAAACTAACCTAACCGTGTATTTTGGGATAAAACGTGCACTACGAAACAAAAACACGCCTCGATGCTGTATTATGTTCGTACACTGACTGGGGAGGGCACGAAATGGCAAGATGGCGGGCGCGTCAATGCCCGAAGTTGTCCGAGTGCACGGGCCGGACAGAGCCGAACATAGCGCGTGTTTCTCTAGCGTACAGCCAGCCAGAGCCAGTACGGTAAAACACACCGCACCACCTAGGGGAAACGCGTGTTACCCAAATCCAATTAATAACCGGTTACTTATCTAGCTAAAATACTATAGCTGTAGGTAGTATTTAGACAAATTAGCGTATTACGCTAGCACGCTATTGCCCGTTCTTTGTATTAATTTATTTGATTTTAGAGTGCTACTAATGAAATTAAATTTATGAACCTATACACAATTTATTCGTGGGATGGTCACAATGTTCTAAAAAGAAATTCAAAATAATAGAGTTTCTTGCGCTGATTGACGTTATACTCGTATGTTGATTCAATTCAACATACGAGCATTAAGATGATTAATTAAGTAAAAAATATATTAATTTGATACGTCAACCCCGCCTTAGTACTTTATTTGATGCAAAACATCGTGCATAAAATATCGTGATGTAGGTTTATTGGTTCTATAATTAATGATTTGATTTAAATTGATCAACACAGAAAAGGTAAAATACTAATTTAAATTTTGTAAAGGCCTTTACGAAAATTGCACTTTGACACACATCAATAGCACACCCAGGGCGCGCTATCAACTTTGGACCACATTGCTGGCCCGTTAGAAATATTATAATGCATTGAGGCAGCTATTTCCACCGATATTTTACGGTTATGGTCTAAGACAGGATAGTCTATTAAAAGTAAATTTAAGAATTAGTAACTCTTCTAAAAGTTATCAACGTTTACCAGACTAAAAGTAAAAATATTAAACATCTGCTACCAGTTTGTGTGTCTAAATTTCAAACAATTTCGGTGATCGCAAAATTACTTCTGAAGCCTTTTTTTTACAGTTTGATTCCTATTCTTACCTAGGTCATCAACCCATTAAGTAGATATGTGTTATTTAGAGAGGCTCTTGAGGCTGACATCCCTATAATTTATTATTCTAAACCTCCGAGTACTGCGCGCGCGTCAGATACCTGCCTACCTGAATGAGCCTGGATGGCTAATGCGTGACTGCATTCTGGATTTAATTGGGTATTGAGTATAATGTTTAACATTGTCGTGTGGTCGGGGGACACCGATTCGGTTAAAATGTGAGTCATTGCATGGAGTGTGGAGCCGGTTATGGAAACAGGGTTATCCTCGTTACATAGAGCTTGACATACTTTAGGGTTCGAAGTATTATAATAGCAATACCTATCAATAATTCTTAGCTTTTTAAATTATTTGACCAACATTTAAATGTAACATACGAACATTTGTATTATTGTACGTCCAACAGCTCGATCAGTTTAAATTTCAGCTGCGTTAATTCCTTAGCCAAGGCAATGAAAACAAATGAGCAAACTGTGACCATGGACCATCCTGCATGGTCTCAGTTTGCCAATTTATTTATTTATATATCATTTTTATGGTGAAGGGTAAGCAATACACACTTGAGTTATTTTATAAGCATAAAACTGACTGACTAGCCCAACTCCTGTGCTTGATTTCTTTCTTTTAGTAGTGTTTGACACATAAAAAACCGTAAATAAAATATCGATAAACTATAAAATGTGTTACCTAGGATAAGGGGTTCCGTCCGGACCTGCGCAATCTGTTCCTTGTAATGCATCACCCCACGTGTACTTCAGTCTTGGACCGCAATCTGCAACCACGCAGCATGCTACGAGTGCCTGGAATGTACGTGAAAAGAAAAGTTAACATAAGTCAGTCAACATGAAGAATAATAAATGCAGTGCACGCACGCGGAATAATCTCATTTGGTGTTATTTGCAATAAAATCATTTCAATTGTATCTTTTGTGATTTCTGTATTTTGTAGCGCATAGTATCTAAGCAATCGCGTTTATAAGCTTTTGACGAATCGCACTGATTCGTCAAACGCTTATAAAAAAACTATCATATACCTAACCTTTTTTTCTGGGAAGTTTTATATTCCCAGCAATTTTTACTACTTATTATTTCCAACTATGGTATGGTGTAAATAGTCACTATATAAATAAAATATGATTGGCCGCACGAATTCATCGCCAGCGCGTGAGTCGCCGTCAGGGCGGTATGTGTGTCGTGGCCGAATGACACAGATCCCCCTGCCACGGACCATCTTTGACAAACAAAGCCAGTCCTTTTCCTTGTCTAATTCTATTGGATAGCTATCACAGGAACTGCATATCGTAAGCTTATCGCAAGTAAACATTAAAAAACATTGCCTTCGGCCCGAACGAAAAACATGACTAAGCAAGTATTACTTGTTTAGTGAAATAATAACACGATCGTGGACTTAACATACAAACATAACCGCGGACTTAACATACTGATTCAGTTATTTGCTGTTTGTTTAAACAAGCTTTTTTGACGTTAAGTCGAAGAAACTAGGTACTGACAAGCATGCAGACGAATAAGGCGGATTAAAGCGCTTTTCAAGCGCTATAATATATACCCTTCTAAAATTCCTCGAAAGTCTTAAATTTTAAAATAGACACGAATCTGTCTCCACAAATAAATCAGCGTACTCCCTTAACCTGTTGATATTTAATTTCAAGGATATCATACAACTAATAATTTATTTTTATATTCAAAAAGCTCATCAGCTTACTCTCTGGTTCTTGAAAAAACATCACGGATACTACTGAGACAGATTGTATCCTTAATCAATGGTAAAATACCAAAACCAATATGTCATGTCCGGAGTTCATTTCATTTCATTGGAAACGAAAGGGTAACGTAGTGATGTGCGGTGAATCGAAAAGACCCTCAAGAAGAAAGTGTCAGTGTCAGATTTCTAGGTCATATGTGAATAACATGTCATTGAACTCACTTCGTATAACAGGCTAGTGACAAGTGTACATTGTCTTATTTTATTTGACTGTCATTAGTGATTTTTCAGCTTCAGAGAAATCTATAAGTGTGTTCTTGTATTGTGAATGAAGAACGTGTTCTTGTTTCAAATTATTAACTGCTCATTATAAACCTGTGTTTAAAATCTGGCAGCTGAGTTTTTGCCAATGTATTAGTATGTACCTACCTAAATAAATTGTATTGTAGTTGCAACACAGTCTTTTTCCGTATTCTCATCATGGTATTTCCTTTGATGCAATGTTTTGCCTCCTGGGATCGATAACTTTATTATTATACTGGCCATCGAAAGTCTCAGTGGACACAAGGAATAGATCAAAAGTGAAATTTGAATAAAGAAAAAGCAGCGAAAGTGTTCATCGGCTTCTTGGGGCTATTGTAATTGTAATGGGCAACACGTTCTTGAACGACATTTTGAAGCTCGATTACCGAGTAGATCATGGTCATAGTATTACTGTTTACCCAAAGAAATGTAGCCAAGACAGTAAGAGAGATCTCGAAAGCTTGAAACACTTAGGTATCGTTCATGCTTTCAATGGTTTCTCTGTTTATTTTGGCACGTTATCAAATGTTAGTCATGCACTTTAATGTTTACTAGACATACAACTTTCTACTACGATGCTTGTGAATTTCTGGGTAAAAAAGAAAAACTACATGACATCAACTTTATAACACAAAATTGCGGATGCTGTATGAATCAGTTTGGTGAAGTACAAGTTGCTAATGCATGTTAAGTAGAACTTTAAAACTAAAACACTAATTGGTTATATTTATATTGTTTAACGTTCAAATCGAAACTAAAACAATGGTCAAAAACTTGAACAACTAGCACCTATTTATCTTAAAATAGTACTCGTATTTTAAAGCTCTAGGCTATAATTATAATGATTGCCTACCATACATGGAAACTATGATCTATACGAAGACTATTAATTAACGTGCTAAGCTTAAGGAGAAACTGTAAATTAAAGTAATGGAAAGAGGTTTGCGGTTTATGATATTGGTTTACATAAAAGTCTTACGACTTCCTTTTGCAGATAGTCACCTTGTCATCAAGATATAGAACATGATGTCGGTCAGCAACCTTCGACTAATGATACGTTAATGCGCCTAGACGGCGAATGGGTGCCGTGGTTAACAGTAAAATAAAGATAAACTTCACCCACTGTTTTATGCTTTTTTTACCTATCTCCTGAGCGCTTGTTCGCTCCAAATGCATAGGCAATGAGTCAGTCAACCATGCAGTATAAGACTTGGGATAGCTTTATAGGTTCGTTACAAGTTTATGGTTTCATTATAAAATTATTACAATAGCTGTCTGCAATAATAATAATAATTTTCTGAAGATGTGGCAAATTAGAAGCTTCAATAAGTTATCACAAAATATTTAGACTTCGAAGCAGGTTAATAAATAGAATTCCATTTAGTATTAAGCCAGAAATTTATTTAAACGAAACAGTGTTCATTATTCCATCGAAAGCACTGATTTTCCTTATCTCATAGTAACAAAAAATGAGGGCGCAAAACGAGTCAACATACCATAAATGAGCGGTAAACTTTGATAAGAAGCGATCAATAGGATTGGAAATCAACCAAGTAATTATGGAACAAAAATATGTTTGTCCTAGGTTAGGTTAATAAGTAAATATATATATTATATTACATTCGAATTATTTATTTTTTGTTTCAGGAAATTAAAATCAAGATTACTTACTAAATAATTTTAATTTTATTTACTTACCAAATGAATGTATAAAGATAAACTTCTAGAACACATTTTATAAATTAAACTGTAATTTTAATCTATAAATAAAAATAATAAAAATTGTGCGGCACACTTTATACGCGAATTATCGTCCGAATGTGAAGATGGTACATTCGCGTGAGTAGAAGGGCGTGCGGTCGACGCACTGCCCGCGCAGACAACAAGTGGTTGAAGTGGTGTTCATTATAACGGGAGTTACGCCGGGAGTCCTCAGAGCGGGCACGGGCGCCTACTTTACCTTCCACAGCGGTAGCTCTCTCTACGTATATTTTAAGTAAGCGCCATCTATTTAACGCAAGATGATTTAATTCGCCGATTCATCTTTTGCCGGTTTTACAAAACAACGTTAGCGTTTAGCGTATGAATGACAGTTCATCTTGTGATACGGAACAACACTATTCTGAAACATGGCCGCATGGCTCGGTGACAGCGACCGCTTCAATATCTCAACACAAAACACTTTTAAGCCTTTTACTATTGGATATTATTCAAACGATAATGACACAGATTTAAAATACCTTGACTTGGATAGCAAGTTTAATCATTTTCAAGTGCGTAATTTCGGCAAAAAAAGTCCAGAAAGCAGCGTGACGTCGGAAAGCGAAATAATTCCCAAGGACAAAAACACAGAAAATCGTATTGGATTTTCTCCGTAAGTTAAGTTTTTCTACTTTAGTGTAATTTTTTTTGTGTTGCTGCAGAATCATAACAAAATATTGCATATTTCGCCGCTTTTTGATTCCATTCAATACGATCCAATCAGCTGTTTGTCAATAGTGTTCTATCTCTTTCGCACTTGCGGGGTTGTATATAAGTGGTCTTTTAGTCGATGTATCGTTTTTGGGCATTCTATTTTGGTACATTACCATCACGATGTGAGGCGAATATCCTAATTTTGTGTTCTCCTATGAGTACACTATTGAAAGTCGAGTAAGAGGTATGTTAATTAGAGTTAGTTATTCATTAAACACCTGTCTTGGGAGAGTTTAAACATAGTAACTCAAAACCACTTCAGTAACCTGTGTTGTTCCAGGACTATTTTTATTCACTTCCAATTTCCTTTCACTCACCAACATTTTCATAACAAATTTCAATCACTTTGCATTTGCACATCAATAAACTTAATTTTTACCTTTGTTGTTGGCGTTTACAAGCTAATTAGGCACTAATTAAATTACCAAGTCCGTATCAATAAAGACATTTGATACCTTCCATAGACAAGTATGAAATTGACAAGCTTTTCGTTTTCAGTCATGATGACACAGTATCAGATATGCAAAACTCGGACGTCACATCTAGCATGGATATGGGCAAGAGGAAGCAAGAAGACGGCAGCGCGAGGTACAAATGTGAATATGAGGGTTGTGAACGCACATACAGCACTGTTGGAAACCTGCGCACACACATGAAAACACACAAGGGTGAGATCATTGTAACGCAATGTAGATACACAATGCTTTTTGGTTTACCCTTCATTTATGCATAACACAAGCTTTGCATACAAACTTCATGTTTCTTTAAAATCCACAAAAAAGTTGTTAAAGGACCATTTACACTTATTTATTTTGTTTTAACGTTAACACAACAACCACAGCGATCCATCAATAGTTACAGAAAATTACACAGCATTCAAATTATTAACAAACAACTTTTGAACAATTCTCTCATTTCTTTTACTATAAACAAAAAGAAGTTAAATTTCCTTGTATCATATTTTGAACTAGTTAACTATGACTAATTCATATTATTCACACATTTACATTTTATGCCTAACTTGTTTACATTTTTGCATACATTTATATGCAAATCTTTATGTAAAGTTGTACTTGTGAGAAAAGCACCAAGTGTGCTTTGGAAGCTTTATTAATACATACTAGTTTATGGCAGAGGCTTCGCCCGTGTGGAATTATTACTTCCCCCCATTGTAAATTATAGCCGATATGTTATTCTGGTGTATAAGCTATATTGTAAAGTTTCATCCAAATACGTCCTGTAGTTTTTGCGTGAAAGAGTAACAAACATCATCCCAAACTCACATTTATAATATTAGTAGGATTTAGAAGTGGTGTCTTAGGTCCCTTCTTGGTCATTAACAGCATTATTTATAAAATTAAAGTATTAAATAAATAAATACTGATTGGCGAATTATTAATTTAAGATAACAACATAGGTCTCATTCACCAAATTCTAATGTATAAGACAAAACCGCCTTCAAATGATTCAGCACTTAACCCACATCTACCCTTCTTCCGGAAAGAAAATATTAATGATAAATATCATTAACATATTCATTTTTTTGAAGTGAAAACTTCTTTAGCAGCGTTGCACTTTTCTTGGGATGGGTATAAAATGCTAAACTCGCGTCAGGACACGTGATCTGATCGAAAATTCGTAAGACGATTCCAAAATATTCAAAAAAGCACAACGTTAATGTTCAAGTTTTCACTTCTGCCGGCACTACCGATGTGCAACCCGTTGTTTTTTGTTTGCTCATTCTATAGTGGTTGATGGTATTTTTTTTTGTTTTTTTTTTTAATTATTATTTTCCTGCCCTAACCACAAGTTTCTTGGGGTTGGTATAGCAAGTTTTCTTCTTCCACTCTCTCCTGTCAACTGTCACACTGTTCTTCTCTTTCTTTAGTATATCTACCCTCACAAAACCCATCCACTCTTACTGAGAGAAAGAGAGGAGTCCCAACCTCTCTCTCTCTCCATCCAATCATAAATCAAGACAAAACTAACCAAATTAAATAATGCAAGTAAAAATATTTGTGTTTTAAAATGTTATTATTGCCTATTACGACAATGTTAAACCTAACTTATGCAACAGTTTACGAAGTTTTATTATACTTACTCACCCAAATAGACAGAGTGATTCATGAAAGTGCAAAGCTGGGGCAGGTTGCTAGTTTTTATTTTACAAAGATACAATACATCCCATGCCATTTTAATTACTGCATACAAATCCCCAAAAATAGTAATACTGATGTCTAAACTACAAGCTCTCTCTTGTATAATATGAACTATCCTATATAGTTCATTTTACAAAAGCTTGTAAACAAGAATTTTTATTACATAAGTACTTATATTCAACCTGAGACCTAGTGCATACTACTATAGCACCATGGGCCACCCGTGCGGTGGCGGGTAAACCACCAACAACAGCATTCCCAAGGAGGGTTGGCGTCAGGCAGGCGGCCGGCTATAAAACTTCTGCCAAAACCTTTTTGCAACATGGTCTGGAAAAATATGATGTGCGATAGGGCTAGGGCGTACCCCACAGGCGACGCGCAGGGGCAGCACCCGGCTCCTGTGGGAAATGGACAAGGGTTGTCGCACCAGAACGGGCGGGTGCGACGTAAGACGCAAGCTCGGAGAGTGAGAGAATTAAGATTGAGGTGTGCGAGCTGGAATTTAGGTACTATGACTGGAAAAGGAAGAGAGTTAGCAGATGTTTTAAAAAGGCGACGGATAAATATAGCGTGTTTGCAAGAAACGAAATGGAAGGGTGCAAAAGCAAGAGAATTAGGAGAAGGATATAAGTTTTATTACTGTGGAAGTGATGGCAAACGGAATGGTGTGGGCATAGTTTTGGATAGTGAGTTAAAAGAATGTGTGGTGGATGTTAAAAGAGTAAGTGATAGAGTGATAGCTATTAAAGTGGTTGTGGAGAGTATGATAGTAAATGTTATTAGTGCGTATGCACCCCAATCAGGATGTGAGGATAGTGTAAAAGAGAAGTTTTGGAAGGACTTCGATTGTGTGATGATGAATGTACAGGAGAGTGAAGAGGTGTTTGTGGGGGGTGATTTTAATGGGCATGTAGGAAGTCTGAAGTACGGTTATGAGAGAGTGCATGGTGGTTGGGGGTACGGAGACCGTAACACTGATGGCGAGACATTGCTGCAAGCTGCTTCGGCTTTTGACCTGGCAATAACTAACACCTGGTTCAAAAAGAAAGACGAACACCTGATCACGTACAAAAGTGGCCAGCACGCGACCCAAATTGACTTTTTCTTGGTGAAACGAAACAGTCTCAAAACAGTCAAAAACTGTAAAGTGTTGCCAGGCGAAGGCTTAGTCTCTCAACACAGGCTCATAATGATGGACGTAACAGTCAGTGCCTCGTCCAGTAGGAACAAAGAACGGCCCCCACCCAAAATCAGATGGCGTATGATGGAAAATGAGGAGTGTGCAAGTATGTTTAAGAGTCAAGTGGTAGATAAAATGTTAGACATGAAGGATATGGAAGGAAAATCTGTGGATGAATGTTGGAAAGAGATGGCGGATTGTATAAGGCGAGTAGCAAAAGATGTGTTTGGAGAATCGCAAGGTAAAGGCATGATAGAAAAGGATACATGGTGGTGGAATGAAGATGTGCAAAAGATGCTAAAAGAAAAGAAAATTTCGTTTAAAGTATGGCAGAATGTAGAAACCGGCAATGATAATTTGAAAGAAGAGAAAAAGAAAATTTATAAAGAATGGAAGAGGAGGGCAAAAAAGGCGGTTGCAGTTTCCAGGGCTAAGGCGCAGGAAAAGTTATATGATTTATTGGACAGCCCTAGAGGCCAGAAGGAGCTCTACCGGATTACAAAATTAAGAGAAAGGAGAACGAGGGATATAATGCACATAAAATGTATGAAGGATGAACTCGGTAAAGTCTTGTCGAAAGATGACGAAATAAAAGAGCGATGGAAGGTTTATTTTGAAAAGTTGATGAACGAAGAGAATGAATGGAATGGTGTGCTCAAAGAGGTACAAGTAAATATGGGTTTGGTGAGAGAAATTAGCATGGATGAAGTAAGAAAGGCAGTTCAATGTATGAAAAATGGAAAGGCCATGGGACCTGATGACATACCAGTAGAAGTATGGAAGTGTTTAAAAGAGGATGGGTGTATGTGGCTGACTTTATTCTTCAATAAGTTGTTGTATGAAGAAGTGATCCCACAAGAATGGTGCAATAGTTCGCTAGTGCCCATCTTCAAGAATAAAGGGGATGTACAGGACTGCAACAACTATCGAGGGATAAAGCTCATGTCACATACTATGAAAGTATGGGAGACAGTGATAGAGAAAAGATTGCGAGAGGAGAGTGAGATTACCCCGAACCAGTTTGGGTTTATGCCAGGTCGAGGGACAATGGACGCCACCTTCGCTCTCCGTCAATTGTGCGAGAAGTACAGACGTGTGCACAAGAACTTGCACATGGTGTTCATTGATCTTGAGAAAGCGTATGATAGGGTACCTCGGGATGTGTTGTGGTGGGCCTTGAAAGAGAAAGGTTTGCCTGGGAAGTATGTTGAGTTGATTCGTGCTATGTACAGACAATCTAGTACCTACGTCCGGTCGGCTGCTGGCAACACCGATGAGTTCAGTGTGGCTGTAGGCTTGCATCAAGGGTCGGCTTTAAGTCCTTACCTCTTCCTGTTGATTATGGACGCTCTTACGTCGGAAATACAGGAAGAGGCACCCTGGTGCATGCTGTTTGCCGACGACATTGTTCTGGTCGGTGAAGATGGACCTGAGATCCAGAGCAGATTGGAGAAGTGGCAACAGAAGCTGGAGAAAGTTGGCTTGAAAATCAGCAGAACCAAAACTGAATACATGTTCTGCGATTTCGGCGGTCTCTCCAGTTCTGAAGCTGTAGTGCTAGATGGCGCGCTTCTCCCAGTCTGCTCCGATTTTCGGTATCTCGGTTCACTCGTGCAAAGCGATGGCGAAATAGATCGGACTGTTAAGCACAGAATTAACACTGGATGGATGAAATGGCGGCAGGTCACCGGGACTATCTGTGACTCCCGCATGCCCCTAAAACTTAAGGGGAAGATTTATAAAACAATGGTCAGACCTGCTGTCTTGTATGGTTCAGAATGTTGGGCCACAAAAGGGATGAATGAAAAGCAATTGCATGTAGCTGAGATGAGAATGCTAAGAGCGATGTGTGGTGTTACGCGCATGGATAGGATTAGGAATGAGTATATAAGAGGAAGTCTGAAAGTGGCACCGCTGACTGAAAAATTGTGTGGAAATCGGTTGTCGTGGTATGGGCATGTGATGCGGAGGAATGAAGAAAATGTCGTGAGGAAAGTCTTGTGTATGGATGTGGATGGCAATAAGAGTAGGGGAAGGCCAAAGAAACGATGGTTGGAGTGTGTGAAAGAGGATATGGGTAAAAAGGGGGTGACTACAGAGATGACGACTAATAGAGGAGTATGGAAGAAAAAGACATGTTGCGCCGACCCCAAATAAATTGGGATAAGGGCAGGAGAATGATGAAGTACTTATATTCAACCAGATGCACCAACTAGCAACAATAAAAAAAGTGCTGTGTAATTCATTAATCTTGTGTTGAACTGCCGAATACTGGTTTTCTTTGATAACACTGATTAAAATGGTCACGTATCACCTGAATACTAGTACAAACTGGAAAAGTCTAGCTTAAGAATAAAGTTTCTCATAACAAAGATTTTGGTAAATTCCAGGCAGTACCACAAATGATTTTCTTATCATTTCATATCTCCGCTCATATAAAACGATTTCTGAGGTTAAGAAGTCACATCGCCGGCGACAATTTTCAAATGGGATACCATTCTACTAGTATGTACAAATCATCATCATAGTCCACAGCCTGACTTCACCCTCTGCTGATAAGTCTTTTTTTGAGTCAATTCCCACGCTCCTTTTTTTGTTTTTTTTTCGTACTGGAAATCCTCGTCCTCCAGCTTTGGAGCCGGCGGAGGTGTCTGTCAGACTTGTTCTGACTAAAACCACCCTGGTGCTCGCACACCTTTTTTTTTTTGGGGGTGGGATATCATCCAATGACATCACCCGCCCTGAGTGGAGCGGGAGGGCGTGTCAGACTCTTACTGACTAAAAGCCACCCCTGTTCCTTCCCTGCCCTGAGTGCCCAGGGGCGCGGTAACTCTGTTTTGAATTTATCCACAACCCCTGGGCAGGCATCAGCCATGACGGGCCCCGTCATGGTTTTCTGGCAACTCTTTGAGGCGCACGTGGAACACTACGCGCCGTCGACTCTCGGGCCTGGTGCTCGACTCGCCCTCCGCAGGCCCGGGTTCCCTCGCTCACCTGTGTCAGGGGGTGCGGGTGCGTGTGTGACTTCCGTGCCCCGGACTAGTGCCGACCCGCCGTCGCCATCTGCGGGCCTCGTCCCGAAGTGGGAAGTTAGGGGTTAACTCCCATATACGACGAAGAGAGGAGTGCGTGGAACACTACGCAACGCCGGGTTCTTATTGATGGGTCGACGGATGTCCGGAATCCGTCGACCCCGGACCTTTTTAGGGATGCTAGAAGAGGTTATTCGCCCTTCTCCGGCGGGACAGCAATGTTCATCTCAATTTCCCTTTCTGCGACATGACACTCTCACAGGAGATAACCGCATCCCAGGACTCAGCACTAACGACCATGGAACGAACCACGGTTGTCAGCGACAGTCGCAGGTCGCCTTCGACTGCCGAAACGAGGGCACGACGCAGCTTCTGCCATGCAGCAAAATCGACCATACGCTGGTCGATTTTGCCGCCACGCCGTGTCCTCCGAACAGTGGATGCAGTGATGCAGCATCGAAAATCCGGCTCCCTGTTTATGCGACACTGGTACTTTCCGAAGCAAACGTGCCCCGAAAGCACCTGCATCGTCCGAAACGTCAGTGAGCCGTACTTCCTTCCGAGCCAACGGTCGAGCACCGACCGGACCGCCTCGATTGTAACAAGGCGATAGGATGCAAGAGCCTCCCTCACCATTCCGCCACCAAGCCCGAAGGAGCTCTGACCGGTGAAGCGCGATTTGTCCCTGCATCAGTCTTTCGCCCCGCGTCTTTGCCTCCTCGCGCCACCGGTGTAGTGTCGCGAGTGTTTTCGCCTCAAGGTCCAAAGGCTGGGATCCAGCCAGTACGCAAGCCGCCTCGTAAGAGATCGTACGATATCTTCTGATGACTGACCGCCATCGCTCGCTTCGACTTATGTATGTATGTATGTATGTCGGGCTGGTTTCCGCAACTCCACGCTCAAGGCGCGTATTTTGCGTACAGATGGGACAGCATTGTCATTCGATCCACCCCAGCTCTTCGAGGAAGGCCAGCAGCGCCCTGGTGTTACTGACCATCTCGCTTAGGTTACCTGGGTGTCCGAAGTGTTTTGCCCTGTATGCAGCGACTACTGGGCAGCTTAGTAGCAGATGAGCTGCTGTCTCGTCCTCCTCCATGCAGGCTCTGCAGAGTGGACTGTCTGTGACTCATGTGACAGAGAGATGCTTATTAAAAGACCAGTGGCCAGTTGTAACGGCCGTGACTTTCCGCAACTAGTTTGGTCAGTCGTAGGGCTTGCTTTGTGAAGCGGTCATTAATGGAGGGAAATGCCTCCTTGGTCTGCCTACACTCGCTATGGTTAGCCCATAGCTTGTTGTGTTGATCTCTGGTGCGTTTCCTTACCAGATTGCGTAAGTGTCCAAAGGGGAGAGGCACAATAGGTTCAGGTCCCATCGCTGCCATGCTTGACCCCCCTTCTGGCGAGTTCGTCCGCTGCATCGTTGCCACCGGAATCGCTGTCCTTTAATCCATTGAATGCTTACTTTGTTGTATTTACATACCTGATTTAGGCGTTGGTAACACTCGTATATCAGCCCAGAGTTAACTGTGTGGCTGTTTAGCGCTTGCAGGACTGCTATGCTGTCCGAGAGTATACGTACCGAGCTCGACTTACGCATGGTGTGATGTGGCGGGCCTTTAGGTCAGCTACCCACACCGGGGCTCCGTACAGGGCCATTGATCGCACGATCCTCCTCGATATATCCAGATGGAGTAACTCACGTCACGGTTGGCGCAGTGGTTGAGCGTTCGGCTCCTGCGCTAAGTGTCGCGGGTTCGATTCCCGCAAGAACAAACTTTGTATGACCTACAGAAAGTTGTTCCGGGCCTGGGTGTCTTGTGTATGTGAGTGTATATGTTTGTTAACGCACCTACGATACAGGAGTAATTCCTAGTGTGGGGCAACGTTTTTTTTTAAACAAATAAAAAAAAAACTAATTACCTTAGACTATGAAGGAACGTCATTGGACATTAAATGAAGCAGGATCGTTCAAATGTGTGAGTGACCTTGACGAACGTAACGATGACGTATCGGCTTCTCATTTTTAACCGACGAAAAAAAGGAGGAGGTTCTCAATTCGACCGTATATATGTTTTTTTTTTTTTTTTTTTTTTTTTTTGTGTATGTTCAGCCCTCACTCCGTCATTTATGAACCGATTTTGATTATTCTTTTTTTATTAGATAGGGTATACCTCAAGGGTGGTCCCATGTCAAGGAAGTCAGGATCTGACGGTGGAAACCTGATAAAATTGAGAGAAAACCTTGAAAATTGTGGGCACGTTTAGCGTTTCTGTATGTATATTCGGCCTTCACTCCGTTATTTATGAACCGATTTTGATTATTCTTTTTTTGTTAGATAGGGTATACCTCAAGGATGGTCCCATAATAAAGAAGTCAGGATGTGACAATGGAATCGTGATAAAATTGAGAGAAAACCTTGAAAATTGTGGGCACGTTTAGCGTTTCTGTATGTATGATCGGCCCTCACTCCGTTATTTATGAACCGATTTTGATGATTCTTCTTTTCTTGGATAGGGTATACCTTAAGGGTGGTCTCATGTCAAGGAAGTCAGGATCTGACAGTGGAAACCTGATAAAATTGAGAGAAAACCTTGAAAATTGTGGGCACGTTTAGCGTTTCTGTATGTATGTTCGGCCCTCACTCCGTTATTTATGAACCGATTTTGATGATTCTTTTTTTGGATAGGGTATACCTCAAGGGTGGTCCCATGTCAAGGACATCAGGATCTGATCATGGGATCCTGAAAAAATTGAGTGAGAACCTTGAAAATTGGGCACGAATATTGTTTCTGTTTACTTTTCATAACTTAATCAGGTATTTGCATTTAGGAACCATCACATCATGAAACTGAGCTGATGATGGAAACCATAGCTTTCCTAAACAATAGAAGTTAGATATAAAAACTAGTTTCAGTGACAAATACCACTTAATATGATTTGAAGAAAAGACGTCTTTACAGTATTTGGAGGTAACCTCAATTGGTCAATATCCTGGGAACTTCATGGAAGGATGGTTATTTCATCAGCTCAGTGGCAAGAGGAATGATGAAGAATTAGAAATTAGCCTCAGTGTTACAAGATGATGCGAGCCACAAAAAATCATAAAATAAAAATCTTTTTAACAAAAAAATTAACCGACGAAAAAGAACTAAAAAGCAAAAAATAAATAAAACTTTTAAGTCTTGAGTAATGAGCATATTTACCTACATAAAATATCAAATTTTATATAAACTAATTTTGAGTCGGCGCCAATTAATAAAATGATTAATTACCTACTTACAGCCTTCTTCATTTGTAAGTACTTATAATATTTAGATATTTAATAATCAGATTGTTGTTTGGCGCCGACTCAAAATTAGTTTATATAAAATTTGATATTTTATGTAGGTAAATATGCTCATTACTCAAGACTTAAAAGTTTTATTTATTTTTTGCTTTTTAGTTCTTTTTCGTCGGTTAATTTTTTTGTTAAAAAGTTTTTTGTCTATGTGAGCTTATTTCGCGTGTACATATGATAAAAGCCGGCTTCTCATTCTGGTACTTCAGATTGTTGGATTTTGACACTCCGTCTATAACCTTTCATAGTGTAAGCTAGCAACAATAAAAAAGTGCTGTGTAATTCATTAATCTTGTGTTAAACTGCCGAATTCTGGTTTTCCTTGATAACATTGATTAGGTCACGTATTACCTGGATACCAGTAAAAATTAGATAAGTACAGCTTAGGTTTCTCATAACAAAGATTTTAGCAAAACCCAGTGGTACCACAAATTATTTTCTTATCATTTCATATCGCCGTTCGTATCAAACTTTATGAGGTTATGATGTATCATCCTCGGCGACAATTTTCAGATGTGTTACCATTTTACGAGTATGTACTAATCATCATCCACAGCCAGACTTACCCCACTGCTGGGCATATGCCTATCTCTTTTTACCTAACAGCCCCAGAAGAAGGGTAATGTTTTTCGAGTGTATGTATGTATGTATGTAGATATATATATTATTATGTGTGTACGTCTATTTCTTTGGTACGCGCTGTAGCCTAAACGGCTGGATTTATTTTAACAACTGAGGTATTATTAGATTGGTCTTGACCGCTGAAGTAACATAGGGTAAATAGCTTGAATTTTGAAAAAAAAAAAATGGCGACCGTCATTAGGTGTAGTCGTATTTTTTTGTGACCTGGTCATGTGGGGTGTCAAATTAAAGAGGTTGAGGAGACGGTTCCAAAAATATAACTCACAAAAACGTGAGCAATAATAAATTTTTATCAAAAAACCCGACTGATAAAATAACCACTAAATAGTTCCAAACAAGTCACTTTTCAAGCAGTTGGTGGCCCGTGGCATCAAATCTGTGATTGAACTAAAATAAATTCTTATTCTTAGTTTTTGATATTTTAATTTTTTTTTTTTGAGTAAATCCCCACGCTCCTGTGCTAACCTTATCCAGGCCTCATCTGGCGGCCGGAGACGCCAGACTACCAACACTTCTTCCAATCCTTGGATGCCACTCATTCACTGCCTTACTCCACCTGTCATCACCGCGCCTTGCCAGGTCTCCTGCCTGTGCAAAAATGAAGTCAACAAAACCCCTTGCACTTGAAATGCATAGGCCTGCTTTTGACTCAAGACCACGACTTCGGGTCTAGTTTAAAAATATCAAAAAACCCGACTGATAAAAACAACTAAGAAGTTCCAAACAAGGCAGTTTTCAAGCAGTCTGATGCAGTTGGTGGCATAAAATCTGTGATTGAACTAAAATAAATTTCACCAACTTCATCATACTGCTTGAAAAGTGTCTTGTTTGGAACTTTTTAGTTGTTTTTTATCAGTCGTTGTTTTGTGATATTTTAAAACTAGTTAGTAATGTTCAAAATACCGCGCAAAATATGAAGTGGGTTCTTCGACCTTGAACATATACGGAGAGCTTTTGTTAGGCTGTTTTTGTGTCTTATGTATAAGTGAGCTGATGGTTATTTTCCTCGCAAAAAGTATCGTGAAAAGGATGTGTGAGTGGTCCTATTGTATTGTATTCTGGCTGTGAGAAGTGTTTCTTCGTCTGTTTTGAGATCATTAAGACCACTAGCTTGTATTTCCTGATGTGGAAGTCACGAGTTACCATTCAAAGCACTGGTGACTTCTGATGTGTCTGCAGATTTTAACTTTTCGTCCAAGATTAACTTATCATAGCAGAGCCTAACCCGATATCCGTATTGAATGGGATTTGCTCTGCGGCTTTCGATAGTGGAGGAGGGAGGGAGTGAGATAATTTCTTGCAGAGACAAGGGCTTCCAAACCTTGCGTTTTCCTAGCGTAAGCTAAAACTACTGCTTGCAGAGACTGATGCTGCTCAATCCAGTTATTCAGGATGTTCTTCTGCTCCACTTCGAGCGTTTACTGAGTAGCGTCTCCTTTAACAATATCGTCCTTTGTTTATTTACCTCACACACCAAGTCTCGGCGGCTTGCGAGTCCTTATGGTCCATATGCTGTATCTAACCAATCAGAGGATAATCTTTTTTTTCCTTGGAGGGTGGGAAATCATCCAATGTGTTCTCCCGCTCTGGGTGGAGCGGGAGGGCATGTCAGACTCTTACTGACTAAAACCCACCCCTGTTCCTTCCCTTCCCTGCCCAGAGCTAACTCTGTTTCGAATTTATCCACAACTCCTGGACAGGCATCGGCCATGACGGGCCCCGTCATGATTGCTGACAACTCTTTGAGGCGCGCGTGGAACACTACGCGCTGTCGACTCTCGGGCCTGGTGCTGAACGGACGGCGAGCTACCCTCTACTCGCCGTCCGCAGGCCGGGATAAAACCCACCTCTGTTCTTTCAGTTGCCAGTGCCAAGTGGCATGGTGACTCTCTTTCGAATTTATCCACGACCCGTAGGCAGGCATCGGGCCTAGCGGGCCCCGTCAGTTATTGCAGACATCTCTTTGAGGCGAGCGTGGAACACTACGCGTTGTCGACTCTCGGGCCTGGGCCTTATCGGACGGTGAGCCCGCGCCTACGGTGGCCGGAGATCGGCTTGTAACCCCCGACGCCCAGGGCGTCTCCTGCGGCGGCTGCTAGGGGCAGTCTCCGTTGAGTCTCCCTCATACGTTTCGCATCCTCCTTCGCAAGAATTACTGCTTCGCAGAAAGAGCTCACAGCTTCCTCTTCCCTCTCGCTCCGTACCATGGCCTGGACCAGGGCCGGGCGCGAGAGGTCGCTGCCGCCGATCGCCTCCACTAAGACGCGGCGGTGCTCCGCTCAAGCGTTGCAGACCTCCACCGTATACTCCACCGTGTCTTCTGGGCGATCCACACAGTGGTGTGACACTCGGGCGTTTTCACCCGCCTAATCCTGGACAGGTACACGCAGTACACGCAGGTCCTCACTGTATACGGATGTTTCAGGAGGTTCACTGGAGGTTTCCTGAAACATCTGTGTCTGGTGAGGACCTGCATCAGGCGGAAGGTGAGGATGCAGTCTCCAGCCACTTCAAAGAGGAGCCTTACCGCCGCAATAGGGAATATGCATGAAAAAAATATTTGTTATCTAACCGGTTTATCGATGAATATATTAAAATAGAGTACGAACAGTGAAAGCAAAATCAAAGTGATCGAAAATTAAACGAGGTAATTTTTTTTTAAACAAATATATCTGTCCCTCTCTCGAAAACGCTGTTTTCTATGGCAGTTGTATGGGCGTCATGTCCTTTGACGTCAAAGAACACGACGGACTTCTCTTTCTAATTATCAACTTTAAAGCTTTATAACTTCGTCGCTGATGATGATATTTTGAGAATTCCTTCATGTTTGTTCACTATAGTTAATAAGTCTTTAATTGAACAAATAAAAAAAAAAACATGCATATTCCCATATTGTGAGGTGCTCAGCGCTGAGTTGCGATAGTCGCTTCCGCCATGTCGCCATGAGATCTTGCTGGAGCTCTGTTCGCCAGGCCGCGATGTGTCGCGGCAGCGGAGTTACAGTTACGCCCCGGCGTTTCGCCTCCTCACGCCACTCCCAGATGAGCGCGAGATCAGAGGATAACCTAGCTATTGGATCCAGTAGAGTCGTTTCCTCTCGGCAATCCCACTTTCTTAAGTTTTAATGACAAAGCTGTTTTCGCCAAGTTTGTAATGGTTATGCGTAACGAAACTGATTTGGCTAAAACTTCTACATATCTCATTCGCTGCAGTAGGTCAATCTCAGCCACCCACGCTCTTTGTTACACTTTCCAAATGTGTTTTGTGTTCTCGTTTGCTCTACCTATAGACACTTTTAGACACATCATTATTGTTTTCCAGCTACACAAACTTTTCAAAATAATACTATTTCACCATCCATATCACCTCAGACATGAACGGAATGCTGAAATACTTGTAGGACTTGGGTCGCCGATAACTGACTGGGTTCGCGGATAAATTTAAAATAGAGTAACCGCGCTCCACCCAGAGCGGGAGAACTCATTGGATGATTTCCCAAACTTCTAATTTGGCGAAAGGAGAATTTAGTTCCATTTTCACACTTGGGTGCCCCGTCCCAATAATTTTCTACGATGGAACGAGCGAGCTCCTATTTTGATTTTCAAACATTCTGGGCCTTATGTTTAACTGATTACAAGGTTCTTAATTCAACATTTTTCACCGGAAATAAGGATAAATGTGGGAAGTAAAGTACTGACTAATCATTTGAAAGGGGTTTTGTCTTTAATTATACAGCCGGTCGATTCTGTTAACAGGTCACCGTGAAAACTTAGGTGGAGTGAGCGTGAAGTGAACTGTCATTCCGCCTTGATTGTATGGGTTGACAGCCCACTTCACGTTCACTTCACTTAAGTTATCACGGTGAGATTTTACAGAATAGCACTACAGTATTTTACAATAACTTTCGAAATGTTAAAAAAAAAAAAAAACATTAAACATTTGCTCAAAACAAAAAAAAATGATAAAAAAACAGGTCTATCTAACCCCCAAAGAAAAAAAAAGGGAGAGCATCTCTTCCAAATATAAAAAAATATTAAAAAAGAACACAGCCATTTGGGTCCACTAGTTAGGGACCCAATTGGCTGTAACTGTGGGGCACGACCGGCATTAAGCCAAGCATTATCAAGGATATAATCCTCCAATTTATATTAAGCTTGTCTACATAGTGTGCGTTATAGGCATGTTTTAAATGTTGTCTCATTTAGTTGGAGAATGTCTAGTGGTATTAGTATATAGTACTCATGTATGTATTATAAATATTTTTATAGCCTTATTTACATAGGTATTTGGTTATATTGTACACGATCCTACCATCGAATGTGATCTCTCTCTATCACTCGAAAGGTTTCCTGGGAGAAAACTCAACTTTGAGTTGAGCTCGCATTTGTACATGAACTGTGTAATTACTGTGTTCTGTGTTAAGATGTGGTGTACAATAAAGAATTATGAATTATGAAAAGCCTTAGTAAACCACATTGTAACCCTATACTAGGAACAGATCTTACATTGTAACTCAATCCTACTAGAAAGTCGTCAACTTACACTTTCTTTACTGACGTTATTCTACGATTTATTGCGTTATATAATACATAATATAATATTACGTTGTTGACTCCTTGAACTCTTATCTACTATACAGACTGATACAGAATTTGCCTACATACTAAAATTTCAATTTAATCCCTAGTAAACAAAACATACAAACTATGATAATTGGCCACACGTCATCGGCTCTGACTCTGATCTTCCGATCTTCTAAATGCTTCTCATATCTTCCCGCACCACTATCGAACTATTGACAAAAATACTTACAATCACCATTAGCTGTTATGGTCTGTAAGAGTGCTCAGATGCATTCAGCTTGCCTATTTTACCCAGATATCAGTTATATCTCTCAACTGACTGGCACTCCAAACTTGGCTTCTCAATGCTTGAAGAACCAGAGGTTCTGGTGTCTTTTTTTCAACCAAAGGGCGAAAATTGAAAACTTGAATGCTCGCGCACCCAAGAACCAAGGCAATTTTTCTAGGAAACGATAAACTGTGTACATTCTATAGCACTTGTAATCTTTACTTCTTCTTTTTCCAGGTGAATACAGGTTCAAATGTCCGATGCAATCATGTGAGAAAGCATTTCTGACGTCATACAGTCTGAAGATCCATATACGCGCGCACACGAAGGCGAAACCTTTCGCTTGCAACATTGGCGGCTGCCGGAAAGCCTTCAATACTTTGTACAGGTATGAAACTTTAAATAACTTTACTTGAAGGTCCACCCATATGGTTGTCTTACACAACATCCCAAAGATTGTTTATACCATACCTTCCATCCTTGCAAAATGTAGAATGGACTATCACCCCGGTTAGAAGAGTGTGTGGATGTCCGTCATAAACGACAACCTGAAGGCAGATAAAAAACTTTTTTACAAAAAAATAGAACCCACTTCCAAAAAAAAAACAAAAACTGCAAAATAACTTTAATTTCGGAAGTCGGTGTTTCTGGTTTTGTTTCTTCGTTTTTTGACACCGACTTCCGAAATTAAAGTTATTTTGCACTTTTTGTTTTTTTTTGGAAGTCGGTTCTATTTTTTTGTAAAAAAGTTTCTATTTTTCACTTTTTACTCGTGTTTCTCCATTAAATTGTGTTAACAATGGATATCTAGGCGATAGCAGCAATCGCAGTTGATTTGCTGTCATTTTTTGAAGAGTTCCGTTGTCTGTCTCCGAAACGCATCATCAGATCTATATGAAATTTAAATGGGACCATTTCGGAACAAACTCCTTTCTAACAAAAAAATAATTTTGGAAATCCGTTCATAAATGACGGAGTTATGCCCGAACATACATAAAAAAAAAATACAAACATCCGAATTGATAACCTCCTCCTTCTGGAAGTCGGTTAAAAACTTAGATGCACCGACGACCCAGCACAGACACGTCATTTAGACGAATAAAAAGTGCAGATCTCGTCACTATCGTCTGATCATGATCAATCTACAAATCTCAGTGATAATGAATGGTTATGTATGAGTTAAGTAATGTCTCAATACAATTATTATATTTTAACGTATTGTTGTAGGATATCGTTGTGTATATAAAACAATACGTCATCAGAGATTATTAACTGCTCAAGTCACATGTGTTCGAATCCGATAACAGGGTCAGAAGTACTATTAAAGTGGTAGAAATTATTCGTATGTGATGAAATTGTCAAACAACCTTAATTATGAATCTCGCTATCCATACTAATATTTTATGTCCAGTCCACTATTCAGTAATTAGGGTTCGATTTCACTGAAGCGGAGCAGAGCGGAGCGGAACGGAGCGGAGCGGAGACGTGGAGGAATCGACCAATCACAATAATTGAAATCCTTATCGCGTCACTCGTCTCGTCTGTGATTGGACGATTCTTGCACGTTTCCGCTCCGCTCCGCTTCAGTGGAAACGCACCTTAAATACTGAATAGTGGACTGGACATAAAATATAACATCTTTGCGTTAACAATAAACCTATAAAATTGTCAGATAGTTGCAGCAAAGAACCATCTTTAACAAATTACCTAAAGGGACCCCACTTATTATTCCACTATCTACCTATTCTTCCGTATTGTGATAAGCGACTTATACAAAAAGATTATATTTACTCAACCATAACCTATCACTTGAATGGAATTATTTACTGAACGAGTAGATAAATGAAACATGATTTGGGCGTACTCAGACGTACGTAGACAAAATATTATATACTTTGATAAAAGTCTACATCAGTTTTTTTACTAGAGGTCGACTAACGAGAGGTCGGGCCCGAAAAAACGTACCTACTTTATCAAATAATATGAAACACGTGACCAAACATACGACCACTTCTGCTTTAGTAGATCAAACTTATTGGCCTGCTAGGTGGTATTTCTGTCTCTGTAGCAACATCTATGACTCAACATACGAAGTAAACCCAAAAATCCTGCATCACGCGAGCAAGTTGTTAGCGCGATTTGAACACATACAATCTGCCTAGCCTTTTCCCAACTATCTTGGGGTTGGCTTCCAGTCTCGTGATGCAGCTGAATACCAGTATTTTACATGGAGCGACTGTCTATCTGACTTCCACAACCCAGGTACTTGGTAATACGAAACCATTTGGTAAGACTGGTTGTCAGACTTTCGGGCATCGGACGACCCGTAACGACTGTCAAAGATCCACGATTGACAGCCGGGACCAACGGCTTAATATGCTTTCCGAGGCACGGAGGAGTCTCGGTATGTAAAGATGGTCACCCATCCATGGACTAACCCCGGCAAGCGTAGCTTAATCTGATGGATCGACCCGTGTGGTTCGGACCAGACAAACACCCGTTTGGTCGGAAGATTCTCCCTTTTCAATGGAGGTTTGCGGGACTTTCCACCCTGTTCTGCATACCGCCAAATGTCCAAATACTGGTCAAAGGCTTCCCTCTCCCTTTTCCTCATATGTCTGCCCTCAGCTGGTGTGGGCTAGTCTTTTCGGTAGGAGACAACTTCGCCCTTCGCTTGTAAGAACTTAAATACGAGTTCCGTAGCCAAGTTCTAGGCCAACTCAGCATACCTACATAGATTGCCGTCGGAAAAAAGGTTGACGCCCAGGGTGACAGTCCTGGACACGGGTGGGGTTTAGTCAGTAAGAGTCTGACACGAAAGAACGGGAGAAGATATGGGTGACCTAGAGTATTGCCTCTCCTAAAAACTATTGAGTGGTTACCATAAACAAAAAACATTCATGATTCTTTCTGCAATTCACCTAACCATTTAATGTAGATGACATTTCTTTTGTTATTCTCAAGACGCTATCCTCTGCCAACTTTTTTTTGTGCATATTGTCTTTTTGACAATAAGATACCGTCGATAAAAAATTCTTAGGAAAGTTTGTTATAGAATCTTGCGCAATAGTTGGTGTACGTCACAGGACGAAACAAACAGGACTCGACAGTTTGTTTTCAATATAAATGTACACTTTCTGCCCTAGAGGCCTGTTATGCCTTCCCCTGAGCATTACGCGAAGGATATCCGCACCAGGAAGCGCATAGAAAATGAAATAATCATATTCATAGTATGCATGCAAAATGGCGGCTTGCCTTGCATGAAATCAAAATCGAAATGTTTACACCGAAATAAGAATCGAACAACAAGTCGATCATCTTTTTGACTCCTGTAATCATAAATAATGAAATTTTCAAACAGAACATGGTGAGTCAGAAATTGTTCGTAATTTATGTCTTTGGACGTTTGCCAATTGATTGAACAAAATAGCAACAACAGTTCTCATGTGTGGTGTTAATAAAGATGTGTTTATGCATAAAATGTGATTCAAGAATTTTGTGGAACGAGTGAACTGAAACTTGTACACTGGAGACGATAAGGTTCATTCTTTGATTACATACAGCCTGTTTAGTTTAATATGTTGCCAAAATGGCAACGATCAGCCGATCACAGCTGTTAACGAGAGTTCATAGGAGAGAGTTGTTAACAGGATCCTTTTGAAGTTTCCAAAAATATTTTCATTCTCGCTCCCCACTCATTTAATCTACCTAGACTTTTCCAACTACTTTGGGGTTGCTATACTTAAGGTTTTTTTTTTTTTGTTTGGCCATCATCTCACCTGATGGTAAGTGAAGACGTTTGAGCACGCTTGAACCGAATGCAATGAATACCAGTATTTTACATTGAGCGATTGCTTATCTGAGTCTTTAATATTTTTACAGGACGTTAGTCACTTGTGTCAATGCCTTCACATTCTGTACTATATGAAATCTAATCTTAACTTTGTACAAAAATAGTTCGCACTACCAGCACTCATAGCATGACCACAATAGAAACGGGTTTTGTCGACGGAAGAATAGACAAAATGACGGATTGTAGAAAGGTTTCTACCGTCCTAAGCATGGCGATGTTAAAACTGAAGAGAAGAAAGGCCTCTATTCTTCCGTCGTCAAAAGTCTTCAATGTAAAGCATGACGACCAATTTTTCTCTACTTTTGAAACTTGGGGGTAGAAATATTTCTTCTCAACAAGTGTCAAATAGTCTACATCATAAATTATGGGCCTAGACAAGATCTTAATGATTTTAAAAACTCAATTCTTTGACTAATTCAATATTTCAAAATTGTGGTGAATCTTCCACAAAAACTGAGCATCACGTTGAAGTTGATTTTAAAATCATGTCGGGGTGCTACATAATGAAATTTAAAAAAAAAACTCCTTTTTTATTATTTCATTATTTATTTACTTTGTTGTTATTTCACAACTCCAACTAGATCATTTTTTTACATTGAGTTACGTTGAAAAGGTTTAAGAACTTGCCGTTTGACACATTTTTTTCGATAACGAAACTTAATACTATCGTAGAATTCTTAGCTTATCTACATCACTAACTACCTCCCCGTTTCTATGGAAAGAATTAATATGTCTTTGTCTTCATAGAAACGCGAGTCTACTGGTCCCGGTCGTCGATAGAAAGAACTTTGTCTATTCTTGGTCTACCAAGAATAGACAAAGTTCTTTATAACCAATTCTGTCTCGTATTCTAATACGAGACAGAATTGGTTATGCTACGCGTGTACATATTATAGTGTTACACAATAAGTTGCAATACCAAATTTGGATATAAGGACTATACTACATGCTAGAGTCCCGGGAGTGATCAAAAGAGTTACCGCAGCCCGGTGGCACAGGCAACTGAAGGAACACTGGTGTCTTTGGTCAGTAAGAGTCTGACACGCCCTCCCGCTTCACCCAGAGCTGGATAAGCTATTTGATGATTTCACACCAAATAAAAAAAAAATACTACGACTTTTACAGACATGTAAGATATAGACAAAATTCGCAAGTCACTCAATCATCATCTTCCTGCCCTTGCCCTTATCCCATGTTACTTGGGGTCGGCGCAACACGTTTTTTTCTTCCATTCTGTCCTGGCAGCCGTCACGCTATCACTAACTCCCTTTTCTTTCATATCACTCCTCACACAATCCATCCATCTTTGACCTCCCTCTCACTCTCCATCCATCCACATTTATATTCATAACTCTTTTAGTTACATGTGTTACATCCATCCTTTTCACATGACCATTCGCAAGTCACTCAAATAAACATTAAATGGTTTATGTAATCACTTGACACTTAAAATGTTTACAAATTAACAGCCTTATTTATAAAACTCTCTAACCATAAATATGCTTAGTTTAAATTATCTGACGAAGGCCGGGTTGGTCGGGTGTAGGATAGAACAACTATAACACGATACCCATTATTTTTTTAACCGACTTCGAAAAAGGAGGAGGTTATCAATTCGGATGTTAGTATTTTTTTTTTTTTTTTTATGTATGTTCGGGCATAACTCCGTCATATATTCACGTATTTGCAAAATTCTTTTTTTGTTCGAAAGGGGTTTATTCCGAAATGGTCCCATTTAAATTTCAAAAAGATCTGATGATGGGTTTCGGAGACAGACAACGGAACTCTTCAAAAATTGACAGCAAATCAACCGCGATTGCTGCTATCGTATGTCTATGAATTGTTAACACAGTTTAATGGGGAACCACAACTAAAAAGTGAAAAATAAAAAACTTTTTTACAAAAAAATAGAACGAACTTCCAAAAAAAGTGCAAAATAACTTTAATTTCGGAAGTCGGTGTCAAAAAACGAAGACACAAAACAGGAACACCGACTTCCGAAATTAAAGTTATTTTGCACTTTTTTGGAAGTCGAAGTGAAAAATAAAAAACTTTTTTACAAAAAAATAGAACCGACTTCCAAAAAAAGTGCAAAATAACTTTAATTTCGGAAGTCGGTGTCAAAAAACGAAGACACAAAACAGGAACACCGACTTCCGAAATTAAAGTTATTTTGCACTTTTTTTGGAAGTCGGTTCTATTTTTTTGTAAAAAAGTTTTTTATTTGGTGGGCAATCATCAATTAACATCTCCCGCTCTGGGTGGAGCGGGAGATGTCAGACTCTTAATGACTAAAACCCCGTGTTTCTTCAGTTGCCTGCCTTGGTGACTTTTTCAAACACACCCACGACCCTGGCAGAAAACGATACCCCTTGGCAAGGCTAGTGTCTCATTTTCTAACTTCTACCTGCTCATAGCGACTATCAAAGGTCTACATCATCCTATCACATCTCCCGCTCTAGGGTGGAGCGGAAGGGCGTGTCAGACTCTTACTGACTAAAACCCACCCCTGTTCCTTCCCTGCCCTGAATTCTCAGGGGCGCGGTAACTCACTTTCGAATTTATCCACAACCCCTGGGCAGGCATCGGCCATGACGGGCCCCGTCACGTTTTGCTGACAACTCTTTGAGGCGCGCGTGGAACACTACGCGCCGTCGACTCACGGGCCTGGTGCTGATCGGACGGCGAGCTATCTACTACTCGCCGTCCGCAGGCCCGGGTAGGACCAGCGGCTTCACATGCTTTCCGAGACACTGAGGAGTCCGGCATGTAATGGATGGTTACCCTAGGGTTGCCTACCGTACTCTAAAATAGAGTATTGTACTCTATTTCATGTAGGTGTACTCTATAATCTCTAATAATAATAGAGTACGCTAAAATATTCTTTTTTCACAATGTTTACTATACCAGTATCCATTGTCATAACCCAAAAATGTAACGTTTACTGTAAATATGCCCATTGTAATGAATAAAATTAAGCTAAAAACAGATTAATCCGTCAGGCCCCTCGCGTCTCCTCAAGGAGACGCGACAATTGGTTTTTAATTGTGTCTGCTAATGAGGGGCTTGACGGGTAAGAATGTTTGAAGTCATAACTGGCAACACTAGATTACCCATGACCTAGGCAAGCGTTGCGTAACCTTGAATTTCGATCCGTGTGTTTGTTATAATTTAACCACAACACACCACAATCTCGTCTCCCGGTACCTATTAGTTTCTTCATTAAAATACTAGCTCCTGCCAGCGGTTTCGCCCGCGTGGTATTAGTACTGCCCCACATTATAAATTATAGCCTATGTGTTCTTCTGATGTATAAGCTATATTGCTGTAAAGTTTCATCAAAATCCGTTCAGGAGTTTTTACCTGAAAGAGTAACAAACATCTATACATCCTCACAAACTCACATTTATAGTAGTAGGATATACGGTTTCTTAACCTCATACATAATGGCAAACACATTTCATTACCACCTTTGGGCGCGACTGATAAGATAAACAAACCACCTTCCTAAGATAAGATGTCATAACGAGATAAAAATCTTACGTCATAATAAAACACTGCTACTTATATCTATTTATAATCTTCTGATAGTAATAAAATTGCACATCATGGAGAATTACCGGCAAACGGGGCGAATAGAAACGCAGGGGTGGATAGAAACAAAACTTGAAGGGGTTTTTACGTTATTTAGAAATTGTTTGCAGAGTTTAACTACTACAATTTATTAAACAAAATTAATCGATCATCAGTATCATCACCTGCCTTTTAATAACCCCACTGCTGGGGCACAGGCCTCCTCTTTGTGAGAGGGTGTGGGCCGTAATCCACCATGCGGGCCCAATGCGGGTTTATGAAATGGATGTCACATGTCTTCGAATCGAGAGCAGTGGTGGCCCAGTGGTATCGACCGCAATGCGCGACTATCAAGTTGTAGGTCAAAAGTTCAAACCCAGGCAGGCGCTGCTTAACTTTGTGTAAATTATTTCGTCACCACTGCTCTCATAACATCTTGAGGAAACTGGTATGCCTAGAACCAAAAATTAGAAGAAATGTGACATCCACCAATTATTTGATTCTTTGCTGAAAACCAATATTAAGGTGTCAAAGTGAAAATTCTATTCAAAGCTTTGTTTCTATTTACCCCGTATGTAGGTACTCCGCAAAAAACCGCGCCATGGTTGTACTGTTGAATTAAATTAATAATTCGTATGCCATCCACGTTTCTTACTAAGTTAGAGTCATCCTCATTCTCGGTCCCCTATCATGAGTAATTTGGAGTCGCCGCATGTATTCAACTTCCACACTTCTCTCATCATAACCATCATCAGCCTTACAATGTCCCCAATGCTGGGGCACAGACCTATGAGAGGGTTCCACACTTCTCTATTAGTCGTCTTCTCAGTAGTTATACTATACCCCATACCATGACAACCGATTTCCACATGACTTTGGTCCCAATAGTTATATTTACCACACAAGATTTAGTTTTTATGAAATTAAGGATGATACTGCAATTTATAATAACCTTGAATAGGTGTTAATTTAGGTACAGTTAACCAAATGACTAGTCGGGGACTAGTTTTTAACCATGTTGAGCTGTAGTCAAATCTTTTTAACGTACTTCAAAATGGAGGAGGTTATCAATTCAGATGTTTATATACAGGGTGTAACGGAAAGGTGTGGTCATATTTTAAGAACCAGTTCAGTCCATGGAAATGAACAACTTTCTCTAAAAAAAAAAACAGAAAATTCCCAAAAAAAAAATTGAACTTTCCATACAATGTTATCGTCAGCTGATCAATATTTGTGTGGGAGGTAAAATTATTTATTGAGAATTTCTTCAGGTTTTCTTGAAGAAAGGTGTTCATATCGATGGGCAGATGCAGTTCTTAAAATATGACCACACCTTTCCGTTACAGCCTGTATAATATTTTTATGTATGTACGGGCTCGGATAACTCCGTCATGAATAGACGGATTTGCAAAATTCTTTTTTGTTCGAAAGGGGTTTATTCCGAAATGGTCCCATTTAAATTTCATATAGGTAAATCTGATGAAGATCATTGGAGATGGATAGTGGAACTCTTCAATAACTAACAGCAAATGACTCGCGATTACTGCAATCGTTTGTCTATGTATTGTTCAACTAAAAAGTAAAAAAAAAACTTTACAAAAAAAACAATAGAACCGATTTCCAAAAAAAAAAAATCGAATTTTCGGTTAAAAAGTGCAAAATACTTATTTAAAATTACGGAAGTAAAAAAAAAACTATAAACACCGACTTCCGAAATTAAAAGTTATTTTGCACTTCATTTTTTTTTTGAAGTCGGTTCTATTTTTTTTGTTAAAAAGTTTTTTATTCATTGTACTTATACAGGATGTGACGGAAATAGGTGGTCATATTTTAAATACTGCCATACTGCTGCCCATAGATTTTTTTTTTTGATGATAACTGTACGGAAAGTACATTTTTTTGGGATTTTTCGTATGTCATCTTAAAGAAAAATAACAATAGGTAAGTTGAAGGTTGTTGTAAGTATCTACTAATATTTAGCAGTCATGTGTGAAGTTATCATGTGATGGAAGAGAAAAGATTTACATTGTCATTTGCTATTCAATTAGCGTGACACTTTGTTTGTGGAATATTTGTTAGGTTAAATACACATGTTTAGAGGCTCGTGATGGAGTGGCAGCACCATGTTTTCTGATTTGAATGTCCGGAATGCAAATATTACTCAAGATCTGGCAGCCGGGGTTTAGTATCCTACTTCTTACTAATATTATAAACTAGCTGACCCGAAAGACGTTGTTCTGTCTTATCTATGAACTGTCAGGCGCGCGAAGTTTAATAGTCGTTAAGTTTTCTGAAGTTTTCTAAATTTCCGCGCAACTTTCTCAATTTTTTCTTTTATAAGAACCTTCTCCTGACAATAACAAACACTAAAATAAAAGAATTAGCAAAATCGTTCTATCCGTTCACGGACCAAGGGTTCAGTTTTAACCGACTTCCAAGAAGAGGAGGTTATCAATTCGGATGTTTGTATTTGTTTTTTATGTATGTTCGGGCATAACTCCATTATAAATTGATGGATTTGCAAAATTCTTTTTTGTTCGAAAGGGGTTTGTTCCGAAATGGTCCCATTTAAATTTCAAAAAGATCTGATGATGGGTTTCGGAGACAGACAACGGAACTCTTCAAAAATTGACAGCAAATCAACCGCGATTGCTGCTATCGTATGTCTATGAATTGTTAACACAGTTTAATGGGGAACCACAACTAAAAAGTGAAAAATAAAAAACTTTTTTACAAAATAATAGAACCGACTTCCAAAAAAAGTGCAAAATAACTTTAATTTCGGCAGTCGGTGTCAAAAAACGAAGACACAAAACCGGAACACCGACTTATGAAACTAAAGTTATTTTGCACTTTTTTTGGAAGTCGGTTCTATTTTTTTGTAAAAAAGTTTTTTTTTTCTTTTCTTTGTGGGGTAGGTAATCATCCAATGACATCTCCCGCTCTAGGGTGGAGCGGGAGGGCGTGTCAACCTCTTACTGATTATAACCCACCCCTGTTAATTCCCTGCCCTGAATGCCCATGGGCGAGGTAACTCTTTCGAATTTATCCTCAACCCCTGGGCAGAATTCGGAGCCTTTACGATTGGGCCACCACTGCTCTCAGCAGCAAGACTGATAAAGAATATCCTGTCTCCAGGCTATCCGTAACGGCTTGTCTTGCCCAATCAATCTGCCTAGCCTTTGCCAACTGTTTTGTTTTTTCAGGGTTCCGTACACGAAGGGTCCAAACGGAGCCCTGCTGGGGTCAGCTTCTTGTTTACTATATTACAAATATTAAAAAAATCAAGTACCGTAGAGTTGTACGCAGCTCCTAAATTTTTTGTAAGTACCCCAATAAATGTGCTGTCACCTTAACCTTGAGCACGCGAATCTTAGTTGTAAGCATTATTGGTTGTTTACATAATATCCATATTTTTTTTACCAAGATTAGATAACCAACCTTACTCAGTTGAGTAAGGTTGGTTATCTAAGTTATATTACGACGTAATTTATAGGAAAAACACTGTTTTTAGGGTTCCGAAAGTCCGAATGAAAAAACGGAACCCTTATCTTATATCACTCGTATGTCTGTCTGTCTGTCCGTCTGTCACAGACTGTCACAGACAATTTTCTCCGAATCTGCTGGAACGATAGAGTTGAACTTTAGTACACACATGAATATCTGTGACCCAAACACGGACGTGTAGCCTAAATAAATTAATTTGGGGATTAATTTGGGGGTGAAAATCTGAAAATTAATAATCAAAGTTTTTCAAACTGTGTCGTGGGTCATATCAAATGAAACGGCACATTGTGAGGGTCTCGAATATATTTTTTTCATAATTTTAAACTAAATAATTTTGAAGTTATTTAAGAAAATAGATGAAAAATTACCGTTAACTCCGAAACCACTGGGTCTAAAATTTTGAAAAAAATGTACAGAAAGTAGTTCTTTACTTATAGATTACAGGAAAACCTATAAGCTGGAGGCAGTTTAAATAAAACCTTAAAAAATATGATTTGTTCGGAACCTTTGCGCCCCCTACAAATGGCGATACTTTTCATAATTCTTGGCTATCACCATCGAGAGCCTTGTTCAGCGCGCCACTAAGTATATTCGTCCGCAGTTGTCTGATGCCAAACCAAAGATTTCTTCTCTGGTCTGTGAAAGTCTCATTTTGATCTTACCTACCGTCTTTTGTTTCTGGACCTCCTGAGTTTCTTGATTACGAAAGCACCCATAAATAACTCATTATCTTGCTACCCTTGTGTCACGTGACTTGGAGTTGGCGCAAAATGTTTTCTTCCATTCTCCCCTACCAACCGATCAATCACTCTCTTCCATCCCTTCTATTTTTAGGGTTCTGTACCCGAAGGGTCCAAACGGATCTCTATTGCTTTCACTCACGTGTCCGTCGTCTGTCACAAAATTTTATTCCGAAGAATTTTTTAACTTTCCATTGACCTATGAACTTGAAATTTGGTGATAATGTTTATTATAACGTATAATTTACTAAAAAATACCAATATAATTATTGATAAATCAGTCATTTTTTCTTTGATAATTCCCTCATTTGGTACGGAACCCTTAATGTGCGAAGTCCGTCTCGTACTTGGCCGGCTTTTATATCGGAACAACCGGAAAAGAGATACTTCCAACTGGACCCATTTTCATTTAATTTAAAGCTGTTTGATTTATGAAAGGCTTTTCTTTTTCTATCTTCAGGTTAAGGGCACATCAACGACTGCACAGCGGAGACACGTTCAACTGCAACGCGGACGGATGCACGAAGTTCTTCACGACACTCAGCGATCTAAAGAAACACATACGAACACATACACAGGAGAGGCCATACAAGTAAGTGTTAGAGGAAAAAGATTAACAGTAAGCCTCCCATTTCTCATCTTCTTCGTTTCGCTCTTGACAGAGTTGTCCAATCGTTGGTGTGGATGTAACTCGCCTCAGAATCTCTCGCCATCTGATTCTGTTCCTCCTCATCAGCCTTTTAATGTCCCCACTGCTGGGGCACATGCCTCCTCTCTCACCAATGCGGATTGATGGATGTCACATGTCATCGAATTTTTGGTTTTGAGAGCTGTGGTGACGAAAGTGAAGCGTCTGCCTGGGTTTGAACTCTAGACCTACAACTTGTAAGTCGCGGCCAATACTACTAGGCCACCATTGATCTTCTTCTGATTCTTTTAGATGATATTGAATACCAGACGATATTGTATTAATTTCTGATATTTTTTGGCAAAAGAGACTACGATAACTTCGCAAGTATTTGCAGGTTATTATGAACCAGTCTTCTAGCATCGAAAGTCCTTACTATCAAATCAAAGCTTTGCCCAACTCAAAGTTGACTTTCCTAACTCTTGAGTTAAGCTCGCAAGATGTACATGAACTCTGTTTTCACTGTATGTCATAACTTGTTTTGGTGTACAATAAATAATTAAAAAATAATAAAAGCGTATACGTGACCTGTGTCTGATCCGAATCAGAAATGTGATTTCTAAATAACCTAGATTTAGTATTGAATTTCGGTTTTCCCCAAAAGGGGAAAAGGTCACGCCTAACAAACGTCAAAATAAAGCTCGATCGACCGAACGAAATACAATGAACTTCGTAGTAAGAAACGTCCGAACATTCGGCCGATACTTCATATAAAGAAGTAGACCAGGGGGTCTACTCCTTTATATGAAGTATCGGCATTGAACCTTGCATTCCATCCGCATTGAACATGTTTTGGATGAGACAGAGTTCCGATCTAGTGCGCTACTTGTTAAGATAGGATCAAACAAACAGAGAACCAGAACAAGAACTGTAATCATACATGTATGCTAAAGCAATATCAGGATAAATTTCCTGCCAAATCTATAATTTAGTTTCATGTTGTTCGAGGTAAAGAACCAAAATCCATTTGTAGGAATGAAATCCTTTCTTTTCTTGATATTGACTTACTTGACTTAATGTCCTATGTCCCCTATAGATGGGACAGAGGGCGTCCACAGTAGTCCTCTATCGCGAACGACCTTGAGCTTCACGCTTCACCTCGCTTCACGTCATTCCGTTGCTCGTAACTTCTGCCAACACGGTGCGACGCCAGGTTTGGCGGGGACGGGCACGCTTTCTTTTCCCTTTGGACGAAAGAAACAGATATACAAAGATTCCAGTCCCGTGCTTGCTCGGGTATGTGATCGGAATCCCTATGGAGAGTGTAGCCAATCCATCTCCACTTGCGACGCTTGATCTCTTCTTCTTGATGTTCTTAACATTAAAGAAAGAAAGAAAGAAAAAACTTTCATTTTGTTTTGTTTTTGTTAAGGGGTCTATGGATAGACGAATGAAATAATACTCTATCCATCGTCATCTTCTTTCCCTTATCTCATGTTAATTGCAGTTGGTGCAATCCTTTTATGCTTCCGTTCCGTATTTTCAATAATCACGCTAAATGCAAAAACCGGCCAAGGCCAACCGCACGTTTAGGGTTCCGTACTAAATGTATTTTTGACAATTCGTATGGCGTAGGTTGTCGTAGGTCAACAAGATGCTTATACTGTTAAAAAAAACATACAAAGTTGATACGACAGAGGGGCTTTCCTTTAAACTGCCTATACTAGGTACTATTTTCAAGCTCTGTACCAAAAATCAATTAAATCGGAGCAGTAGTTTAGTCACAAACGATTTTTTAAGTTTTGGCCTCGTTTGAACACGATGTATCTTTCCTAACAGCTGATTATGTCTATACGCACAGGTCATGCACCTTAAAACGATAAATCTGAGTATAACCTACGATACGACGCGTTGTTGCCGTTCTCACGCAAGTCACAAGTACATTTTCGCTATAAGATGGCAATGCAAACAAGGATAATGGGTATAAAGTATGGTATAAAGGGTGGTTGCGTTTTACTCTGAATTGTAAGCTATTTAGTTTGTTTGAAAAAAAAAAACCTCATTTATTATTATTTTTATTTTTATACCGTATCCAATTAATACTAAACACGTATAGTATACGTAGTTTAATTTAATGCCCCTCTGTCACATCAACGTTGTATATACGGTCGAATTGAGAACCTCCTCCTTTTTTTTCGTCGGTTAAAAATTTGAAGACTGTAGCTCCAACCGTTTGGCTGTAAAATCTGTGTGACAGACGACGGACAGACAGACAGGCGGACACGTGAGTGAGAGCAATAGGGCTCCGTTTGGTCTGGTACGTAACCCTAAAAATTATCTTTTACTGCACAAAAACAAGTTGGCTGAGTAGCAAAAGAATGTGCATTTGCACATTCATACAAAATTAAGTACTATATGCATAGATACTAAAGCTGTTTTTAAACACACTTTTCTTGAATTCGGATCGGATGCAGAGCGCAAACGCTCTTACAGCCACAGTCACAGATAATTTCGCTACATGCTCAGGATAAATGGCGCTAATTTTTAATCTCTAGACTAGACGATGAATCACGCCTAGTAAAACGAGAATTATTATTATTTATCTTTGATATAGGAGCTCGTTGCATGCTAATAAGCGGAAGTTGACAGGTGAGATAAATATCTTGTTAGGCTTGATATAGAGAGGTATCGGTAACTGGAAAGTTCTGCTCGCGTGAAGCGTGAAGATAAGGCAAGCGTCTTGTTATTTTTAGTTATTTATCCATCATAGATATTATAATTATTTGTTCACTAGCCTCTGCCAGCGGGTTCGCCCGCGAAGAATTAGTAGTTCCCCGATTATAAATTATAGTCTATGTGCTATTCCAGACTATTATCTATCTCTGTGCCAAATTTCATCCAGATCCGTTTAGCCGTTCTGGTGTGAGAGTAACAAACATCCATCCAAACTTTCACATTTATAATATTAGTTATAATATTAGTCCTATCTTGCCTTATGCTAAGTCCTAAGCGATGATTGGATCGACGATAATGTAGCCTAACCCCTAGTCCTAATTAAACCTCAAATTAGTAAGCAGACTGCCTCTTACATTTACAAAACTGTTTCAATTTTATGTTATAATTTATTCTGTACGGGCGTAAGGTAATTGTCACACTACTAAGGGGAAGACACTAACACCTTTTTTTTCTGTGGTTTGGGAAATCATCCAATGACATCTCCCTCTCTAGGGTGGAGCGGGAGGGCGTGTCAGACTCTTACTGACTAAAACCTACCCCTGTTCCTTCCCTGCCCTGAGTGCCCAGGAGCGCGGTAACTCTGTTTCGAATTTATCCACAACCCCTGGGCAGGCATCGGCCATGACGGGCCCCGTCATTATTGCTGACAACTCTTTGAGGCGCGCGTGGAACACTACGCGCCGTCGACTCTCGGGCCTGGTGCTGATCGACGAGTTACCCACTACTCGCCGTCCGCAGGCCCGGGTCTACGGTGGCCGGAGATCGTCTCGAGACGTCCTCCGCCAAGGCCGTCTCCTGCGGTGGCTGCTGAGGGCGTGAGGGCGACTCTGTTGTTGAGCCTCCCTCACCCGTTCCGCCTCCTCCTTCGCGAGCATTACTGCTTCGCAAGAGTCAAGACAATAACACCTGCAACATAGTTTTTACTAGTGCAGATGTTAGAGAACCCTATATTGTAATAGAGTATTACACCCAATTTTGAAAAGTGTCACAATTAGATTCTATAGTGCTATTAAACCAATAAAAAGTACACAAAATTTTTATTCAATCAATAAGTGCCATAAAAATGCATTTAAATTTTACATTTTCAAATTTCGCGCGCAATTTGACGAAAACGTTGGACGCAGTGGACGCCATATTGCTCTATGGTCATGACGTCAGTTGGCTATGTAAATAAAAGTACAAAGCATAGATACGCTGATCAGTTGACAGTTGGCACTTTATAGTTTACATAGCAGTATAACATATACCATGGCGGAATGCAAACTTTGAATTGAATTTTAATTTTTTATTTTATTTTATGATCTAAAACTAACATTTTCCGACTGCTTTTGCCTAAGGTATCTCAATAATAATATATTTTTAGTTTTTTTCTCATACAGAGTAAAATACCCTATTGTTCAGTTATGTCAATAAAGCAAGCTTTTATTTAACTTACAAAGTTCGTATGTATTTTAGAGTCAAATCTCGCAAGCTTCAACCACTTCTTTTTACGTGTTGGTTCAGTTCCGATGACAATGCATTTTTTTACAATGATCAGCTCCAGATAAATGAGTACATTAGAGGTACCTAGTTTAAAAGTGGCGCCAGTCACAGAAAAGTTGAAAGGGAACCGCTTATCTTGATTTATTCATGTGAAGAGGAGGGATGAAACACATGTAAAGGGAGGCCAAAGAAAGGATGGATGGATTGTGTGAGGAGTGGTATGAAAGAAAAGGGAGTTAGTTATAATGTGACGGCTGACAGGACAGAATGGAAGAAAAAAACGTGTTGCGCCGACCCCAAGTAACATGGGATAAGGGCAGGCAGATGATGATGATCAGCTCCAGATAAAGGAACTCTTCAATACACTACAGCACGGACACGAAATTTTGTGTAGGTACACGTTTCATTGTGAGAACTGGTATAAAAGCTTTAAAAAAATGTTTTTTAACTATCGTATTATCTACATTACATAGCATCATAGGTATGAAGCTATGTACTAAAGACGCCTACAACACAAGAACTCGCAAAATAAATCAGTAAGATGAAATATATTGTAGCCACAGCCTATTTCAAATCAGCAAATTGCAATCAAATCAAATCAAATCAAAAGTCATTTATTCAAACTAGGCTGAGAACCAGCACTTTTTGAACGTCAAAGTTCTACATAAAGACAGTCCCCCAAAAAACGCCCGCCCGTCACCACTTCCTAGTGTTTCAGCTGTGAAGAAGTAGCCAACAAACTCCCCAGCAACACATCTGTCTGTTAAGTTTTAAGAACTTGAATCTATATAATTATATGCAACAATCTTAACATTATGTAAAACAGAAAAATAAATATATGTCGTCTAAAATATAATCATAAAATTAAATAATCCGCCACTTGCCGGCTAGCACACTCAATCATGCCATTAAAAACAAACTCAAGCATAAACACTAAACCAAATTAAAGAAGCCTCCATACATAACTGGTGTGCCTCTGCTTACAAGAACAAAGATGGAAACTATCAAAGGGCTGTGATTCGAAGCCACAAGTGATTGCCGAATGCCGAATTCACCTGATACTACAGACACAGACTACCCACTTCAGTCATCCAACGCGTTTGACAGGCGGAGCTTAGTACACAATTACATGTTACCTTTCCAAACTGTCAATATCATTAAAGCACTGTAGTATAACTTTACTCTGTGAGACAAGACAACTGTCTGCCAAATGTTTGTATGTCTCTTTGATCATCAGTCAACGTTCCCTTGTAAACTATTGTCGCTTCATAATTTTAGATTTGAATGACAAGACAAATGGGTATAGTAGGTTTCGTGTTTCTTTAGTGGGTCTACTGCCAATTGCTCCGTGAACGTGTATCCTGGCATGTGTCCAGATATGTAAGTTTCGTAAACACGTGTTTTCTAAGATCTTATCGTTCGTTGTAGCATTGATAAATAAGTCGTTATGGTCCGTAGGCGGCGGTCTGGTGAATTGGCAGTCCTCTATCGCGAACGACCTTGAGCTTCACGCTTCACCTCGCTTCACGTCATTCCGTTGCTCGTAACTTCTGCCAACACGGTGCGACGCCAGGTTTGGCGGGGACGGGCACGCTTTCTTTTCCCTTTGGACGAAAGAAACAGATATACAAAGATTCCAGTCCCGTGCTTGCTCGGGTATGTGATCGGAATCCCTATGGAGAGTGTAGCCAATCCATCTCCACTTGCGACGCTTGATCTCTTCTTCTTGATGTTCTTAACATTAAAGAAAGAAAGAAAGAAAAAACTTTCATTTTGTTTTGTTTTTGTTAAGGGGTCTATGGATAGACGAATGAAATAATACTCTATCCATCGTCATCTTCTTTCCCTTATCTCATGTTAATTGCAGTTGGTGCAATCCTTTTATGCTTCCGTTCCGTATTTTCAATAATCACGCTAAATGCAAAAACCGGCCAAGGCCAACCGCACGTTTAGGGTTCCGTACTAAATGTATTTTTGACAATTCGTATGGCGTAGGTTGTCGTAGGTCAACAAGATGCTTATACTGTTAAAAAAACCATACAAAGTTGATACGACAGAGGGGCTTTCCTTTAAACTGCCTATACTAGGTACTATTTTCAAGCTCTGTACCAAAAATCAATTAAATCGGAGCAGTAGTTTAGTCACAAACGATTTTTTAAGTTTTGGCCTCGTTTGAACACGATGTATCTTTCCTAACAGCTGATTATGTCTATACGCACAGGTCATGCACCTTAAAACGATAAATCTGAGTATAACCTACGATACGACGCGTTGTTGCCGTTCTCACGCAAGTCACAAGTACATTTTCGCTATAAGATGGCAATGCAAACAAGGATAATGGGTATAAAGTATGGTATAAAGGGTGGTTGCGTTTTACTCTCAATTGTAAGCTATTTAGTTTGTTTGAAAAAAAAAAACCTCATTTATTATTATTTTTATTTTTATACCGTATCCAATTAATACTAAACACGTATAGTATACGTAGTTTAATTTAATGCCCCTCTGTCACATCAACGTTGTATATACGGTCGAATTGAGAACCTCCTCCTTTTTTTTCGTCGGTTAAAAATTTGAAGACTGTAGCTCCAACCGTTTGGCTGTAAAATCTGTGTGACAGACGACGGACAGACAGACAGGCGGACACGTGAGTGAGAGCAATAGGGCTCCGTTTGGTCTGGTACGTAACCCTAAAAATTATCTTTTACTGCACAAAAACAAGTTGGCTGAGTAGCAAAAGAATGTGCATTTGCACATTCATACAAAATTAAGTACTATATGCATAGATACTAAAGCTGTTTTTAAACACACTTTTCTTGAATTCGGATCGGATGCAGAGCGCAAACGCTCTTACAGCCACAGTCACAGATAATTTCGCTACATGCTCAGGATAAATGGCGCTAATTTTTAATCTCTAGACTAGACGATGAATCACGCCTAGTAAAACGAGAATTATTATTATTTATCTTTGATATAGGAGCTCGTTGCATGCTAATAAGCGGAAGTTGACAGGTGAGATAAATATCTTGTTAGGCTTGATATAGAGAGGTATCGGTAACTGGAAAGTTCTGCTCGCGTGAAGCGTGAAGATAAGGCAAGCGTCTTGTTATTTTTAGTTATTTATCCATCATAGATATTATAATTATTTGTTCACTAGCCACTGCCAGCGGGTTCGCCCGCGAAGAATTAGTAGTTCCCCGATTATAAATTATAGTCTATGTGCTATTCCAGACTATTATCTATCTCTGTGCCAAATTTCATCCAGATCCGTTTAGCCGTTCTGGTGTGAGAGTAACAAACATCCATCCAAACTTTCACATTTATAATATTAGTTATAATATTAGTCCTATCTTGCCTTATGCTAAGTCCTAAGCGATGATTGGATCGACGATAATGTAGCCTAACCCCTAGTCCTAATTAAACCTCAAATTAGTAAGCAGACTGCCTCTTACATTTACAAAACTGTTTCAATTTTATGTTATAATTTATTCTGTACGGGCGTAAGGTAATTGTCACACTACTAAGGGGAAGACACTAACACCTTTTTTTTCTGTGGTTTGGGAAATCATCCAATGACATCTCCCTCTCTAGGGCGGAGCGGGAGGGCGTGTCAGACTCTTACTGACTAAAACCTACCCCTGTTCCTTCCCTGCCCTGAGTGCCCAGGAGCGCGGTAACTCTGTTTCGAATTTATCCACAACCCCTGGGCAGGCATCGGCCATGACGGGCCCCGTCATTATTGCTGACAACTCTTTGAGGCGCGCGTGGAACACTACGCGCCGTCGACTCTCGGGCCTGGTGCTGATCGACGAGTTACCCACTACTCGCCGTCCGCAGGCCCGGGTCTACGGTGGCCGGAGATCGTCTCGAGACGTCCTCCGCCAAGGCCGTCTCCTGCGGTGGCTGCTGAGGGCGTGAGGGCGACTCTGTTGTTGAGCCTCCCTCACCCGTTCCGCCTCCTCCTTCGCGAGCATTACTGCTTCGCAAGAGTCAAGACAATAACACCTGCAACATAGTTTTTACTAGTGCAGATGTTAGAGAACCCTATATTGTAATAGAGTATTACACCCAATTTTGAAAAGTGTCACAATTAGATTCTATAGTGCTATTAAACCAATAAAAACTACACAAAATTTTTATTCAATCAATAAGTGCCATAAAAATGCATTTAAATTTTACATTTTCAAATTTCGCGCGCAATTTGACGAAAACGTTGGACGCAGTGGACGCCATATTGCTCTATGGTCATGACGTCAGTTGGCTATGTAAATAAAAGTACAAAGCATAGATACGCTGATCAGTTGACAGTTGGCACTTTATAGTTTACATAGCAGTATAACATATACCATGGCGGAATGCAAACTTTGAATTGAATTTTAATTTTTTTTTTATTTTATGATCTAAAACTAACATTTTCCGACTGCTTTTGCCTAAGGTATCTCAATAATAATATATTTTTAGTTTTTTTCTCATACAGAGTAAAATACCCTATTGTTCAGTTATGTCAATAAAGCAAGCTTTTATTTAACTTACAAAGTTCGTATGTATTTTCGAGTCAAATCTCGCAAGCTTCAACCACTTCTTTTTACGTGTTGGTTCAGTTCCGATGACAATGCATTTTTTTACAATGATCAGCTCCAGATAAATGAGTACATTAGAGGTACCTAGTTTAAAAGTGGCGCCAGTCACAGAAAAGTTGAAAGGGAACCGCTTATCTTGATTTATTCATGTGAAGAGGAGGGATGAAACACATGTAAAGGGAGGCCAAAGAAAGGATGGATGGATTGTGTGAGGAGTGGTATGAAAGAAAAGGGAGTTAGTTATAATGTGACGGCTGACAGGACAGAATGGAAGAAAAAAACGTGTTGCGCCGACCCCAAGTAACATGGGATAAGGGCAGGCAGATGATGATGATCAGCTCCAGATAAAGGAACTCTTCAATACACTACAGCACGGACACGAAATTTTGTGTAGGTACACGTTTCATTGTGAGAACTGGTATAAAAGCTTTAAAAAAATGTTTTTTAACTATCGTATTATCTACATTACATAGCATCATAGGTATGAAGCTATGTACTAAAGACGCCTACAACACAAGAACTCGCAAAATAAATCAGTAAGATGAAATATATTGTAGCCACAGCCTATTTCAAATCAGCAAATTGCAATCAAATCAAATCAAATCAAAAGTCATTTATTCAAACTAGGCTGAGAACCAGCACTTTTTGAACGTCAAAGTTCTACATAAAGACAGTCCCCCAAAAAACGCCCGCCCGTCACCACTTCCTAGTGTTTCAGCTGTGAAGAAGTAGCCAACAAACTCCCCAGCAACACATCTGTCTGTTAAGTTTTAAGAACTTGAATCTATATAATTATATGCAACAATCTTAACATTATGTAAAACAGAAAAATAAATATATGTCGTCTAAAATATAATCATAAAATTAAATAATCCGCCACTTGCCGGCTAGCACACTCAATCATGCCATTAAAAACAAACTCAAGCATAAACACTAAACCAAATTAAAGAAGCCTCCATACATAACTGGTGTGCCTCTGCTTACAAGAACAAAGATGGAAACTATCAAAGGGCTGTGATTCGAAGCCACAAGTGATTGCCGAATGCCGAATTCACCTGATACTACAGACACAGACTACCCACTTCAGTCATCCAACGCGTTTGACAGGCGGAGCTTAGTACACAATTACATGTTACCTTTCCAAACTGTCAATATCATTAAAGCACTGTAGTATAACTTTACTCTGTGAGACAAGACAACTGTCTGCCAAATGTTTGTATGTCTCTTTGATCATCAGTCAACGTTCCCTTGTAAACTATTGTCGCTTCATAATTTTAGATTTGAATGACAAGACAAATGGGTATAGTAGGTTTCGTGTTTCTTTAGTGGGTCTACTGCCAATTGCTCCGTGAACGTGTATCCTGGCATGTGTCCAGATATGTAAGTTTCGTAAACACGTGTTTTCTAAGATCTTATCGTTCGTTGTAGCATTGATAAATAAGTCGTTATGGTCCGTAGGCGGCGGTCTGGTGAATTGGCAGACTTGACTGTTTATGTTAGACCTTGTTTATAAAAAAAATAACCATGTTAATCACATGGAATTTGAATTTAGAATTCGCTAAATCAGTATTTAAACTAAGTATATGGTTAGAGAGTTTTATAAAATTAAATAAACCATCAAGTGATCCGACTTCTTTATAACACACTTGTTAGAAGTAAACTTGATTCTAGCTCTTGTGTTTGGAACCCTTACGAGAAATCTTATACCCTTATGGTGGAAAAAGTTCATAAAGCATTTTTAAGGTATTTCTACAAACGTAGGTTTGGGTACTACCCATATATGTATCCAACCAAATTTCTGCTGGGTTGCTTGGGCTTTACCTCACTCCAGGTGAGACGAGCTGTTGACCAGCTTGTAACTGCTTGCAAAATAATAAACGGAAGCATCGACTCTCCTTGTCTACATGCGGCGCTGTGTAACATTTTTGTTCCTGACAACTATTGCCGAGCGAGACGGCATAAATTATTTATGGTGCCACGTTGCCGCACGGATGCACGAAGTATGTCACCCATTCCGCGAATGCTAAATGCACTCAATGCTCTCCTAGAGTCCAGTCCTGGATTAGATCTGTTCGCTGATGAATGGAAAAAGATATTGTCTGAATGTCTGACGATTTGCGAGAAGACTGAGTGAAAGGCACTGAATTAAGTATGCATAATTTTGTGCAATTGTAATATTTTTTATTTTATTCTTAATGTGTTTTATACAATTTGTATTTTGGTTTTAATTTGTAATGTGTATGATCAGTGTAATTGGCATTTTGTCGTTCTGGTTAAATAAATAAGACTGGTTGTATCTGGAAAATAAAATGTTGTTTATAAAAATAAAAATAAATGTTTTTATTTCAGACACATTTGGCCCATAACATTGATAGAAGTACACCAAGAAACTATGTTATATTTAAAAATTAAAATAAATTCAAATCAAATACAAAATAAAATTAAAAACGAAATTAAAATCAAATACAAAATAAAATTAAAAACGAAATTAAAATCAAATACAAAATTAAAATCAGAATCAAATCAAATGAAATACAAAAAAAAACAAAAATAAATAATAACGACGACATAAACAAGTCGTTCGTTGTAATTAATGACGATAGGTCAAAATTTTACCATTCGGCCTAGCTTATTCTGAACTGTGGTCATTCAAAAGGAGTATGGTAACAATATTTGTTACCATACTCCTTTTGAATGAATACAGAGCGGGACTTTCTGTTGTTTTTTTTTCTCAATAGATATATTTGGTACAGTATACTAACATAGATTTTAAGAAAATTGTTACTAACACTTTTATGGATTCTGCCCGAAATAAATTAATAATACTCGTAATAATCTCTGATCAGTAAATCAGTTGTCAATACTTATAATTTTTCTTTTATTGGTTTACGCGGAACGACACAAACAACGATGACTTATTATGTAGCACGATACAGTAATTTTAAGATTTCTGCAACCAGAACCACAACGGCTAGTCAGTAAGGACATGGAAGGCTCTACATACTAACTAAAACATCCTTGTTATATTTTCCAGATGTCGAACAGAAGGCTGCGGCAAGTCGTTCACCGCATCGCATCACCTTAAGGCGCACGGTCGCACGCACTCGGGTGCGCGGCCGCACGCATGCGGGGAGCCCGGCTGCGGGCGACTGTTCTCTACCGCCACCAGTCTGAAGGCGCATGCGATGAAGCATCAGGTGAGTTTGTTAGATGTGGAAGAGAAGACTGCGGCAAGTCGTTCACCGCATCGCATGACGTGAAGGCGCACGGTCGCACAGATGCGGGGAGCCCGGCTGCGGGCGACTGTTCTCTACCGCCACCAGTCTGATAGCGCATGCGATGAAGCATCAGGTGAGTTTGTTAGATGTGGAAGAGAAGACTGCGGCAAGTCGTTCACCACATCGCATGACGTGAAGGCGCACGGTCGCACGCATGCGGGGAGTCCGGCTGCGGGCGACTGTTCTCTACCGCCACCAGTCTGAAGGCGCATGCGATGAAGCATCCGGTCGTTCACCGCATCGCATGACCTGAAGGCGAGGGAGAAGTTAGACGATTTTAGGCTCTATCCAAGTATTTTAAGCATCTTCGCAGCTTCACCTTAGCTGAATGCTGCTATTGCATAAAATAAAATTTTTCTCGCTGTACCACTCCGAAACTCTGTTTATTTTACTTAGAATAATTTGTCAGTATATATAAGTGGAGAATAATTAACTTTTTAGGGCGCACGAAAAATATTGTGAATCCTTATTTTGAAAATAATGAAATGTCTGTTAAAAAGCGTTAAGTATGCGGTAAAGTTCGGTCGTTGATATTCTCAATTAGCGAAGAAACATTTTGGCGAGCGCCCAACCTATAAATTTTATTTCATCGTACAAAATAATGTTTTGATGGAAAGATAAACACTTGCCCATTAAACATGTGGACAGGTAAAAACTATTTTAAAACAAAATTATGCAGTCTTACAATTAGTAGGAGAGCTGGTAGACATTTTTAGGTAGGAATTGGAGGCAGGCTGAAAACTTGTCCTATACCTCTCCTATAATACCCAAACATAGAACTGCAGACCTGGCTGGGAAGTAGTGGGGCTAAATCTTATATTTCCAAAGTTAGAATTTTTTTTTTTTTGCAAAAAATATCCTTGAGGCAATCTGAAATATTTGTACCTTTCTAATGAATATTATTGTTCTTTATTGTACATATAAAACATATACAGAAAAAACACAATGCGACAGTTAATTACAAAGGCGAGCTTAACCCAGCGTTTGGGTTTTCTTACAGCAAACCACAAGGTGAAAAATACATAATAGCTTAGGATTATCATAAGTGCACAACAAAACTCAAAATCTAATATTGTTGCTTAAAACTAAACAAATATGTGATACACAAACATAATATATACCAATAATATAAACAAAGAAATTCTATAAAAAAACATATTATTATGGGTCATGTTGACAGGAAATGCTCCCTTATTCCTCTCCTGAACACCTCCAACGAAGGGCTATCCCTTAGAGTGTGTGGAAGAGAGTTCCAAAGGCGTACAGCACGAACAGTAAAGGATCCACCGTACCGACTAGAAGAGTGAAAAAAATATAATTATTTATTTGGCTTAAGTATTTATTTTTTTACTTCAAATATTCAATTGAAAGGTACACAAATTTCAGATTGCGTCAAGGATAGTTTTTTTGCAAAAAAAAATCCTAACTAGAAATACAAGGGTTTATTTAGCAGGTCTGCAGGTCTGTGTTTGGGTATTATAGAAGAGGTATAGGACAAGTTTTCAGCTTGCCTCAAATACTTACCCAAAAATGTCTTCCAGCTCTCAGACTAAATTCTTTTCTGGATACAAGTGCATTAATCTTATTGTAGGAACACGCAGTTTAATTGGAACACATTTCTTTATTTTTTCTATGTTTTGATCCAGTTTGAAAAACAGTGTGAGTCAGTTTTTAAAACCGCCGCAAAGTGTATGAGTCATGCGCTTACCGGCCGCTACCGCTTTTTCAGTGACTTTCAATAACTTCTGTTTTCTAATCAGTCAAAGACTGCATCAACGCCTATCTGAAAATTTATATTAAGTCGCTAATTTGTCTTTACTCGTATCTGTCTAACAAAGCGACGTAAAGCTGAGGCCAAACCTGCGCGACCAAAGCGACTGCGAAGCGGGAGCATCTACCGCGCGACGGACGCTACCCATAACATCTAATGGCGCTTTGCATACCTACGCGACCGCATCGCGGGACGGCCGCGTCGGCAGAGCGGGACGCACGCGTCCAGTGGTCAGACGTGTGTTGTGAGCGAGTTTGTTTGTTATTTAATTCCACAATGACTACAACAGGAGATACTACAGAGTTGTTTATAGAAAAAGTAAGAGAATATCCTATTTTATATGATTTGAAAAATCCACACTAAGAATTTACGAAAAAAGGATAAAATATGGGATTTGATCGGTCCGGTGTTTAAAATGGATGGTAAGTAAATAAAACACATTTCATTACTAATTTTATAGTATATTCTCTATAATATGTATATAATATCCGATTATAATTATATGAGGACGGGGGAGGTTGAAACAAGGAAGCACAATTCTTTCTAAATTCATTGATAAACAACCAACCAAAGTCTCTGCGCGTAGGTACGCTGCACGAAATGGCAACGTCGCTCACGTTCGCAAGTACTTGAACTGGGGGGCAATACATGTCGCAGAGGCATATTGTAGGTATAAATAGCCCGTTTGCAAACGGCTACGAAAATGTTTAGGAAATCGCAATAATCCACGTCTTATATTTTTTTTACACAGCATTATTATTCATATTATTATTATTAAAGTAGTTTACAAAACGGTCACGTATTTGGAAAGGAACGTTAGCTGCTCTTCTTACATCGACATCAAAGTTCACAAAGACCGTAGTCGTAGGAGATGGTAATAAATGCAAAAAAGTATCTGCCTTTTTACAAATCAAGTAGTTATGTAAAATGCAAGTTGTTTTTACAACAAGTTTAGAAGTTTCAACATCTATTTCTAAGGGTCTATCATATATCCTCCATTTTTTTGCTAGAATACCAAAAGCGTTTTCTACGACACGTCTTGCTCTGCAAAGTCGATAATTGTAATTGTCTTTACTATTGTCCTCCCTTGCTGACCGCCTTGGAAAAGGTCTCATCAAATATGTTTTCAAGACAAATGCTTCATCTCCAATTAAAACATGAGGCGTAGGTATATTTTGCTCGAGAAGAGGTTTAGGTGGCGGAATATTTAGCGAATTGTTTGACAACTTTTGTCCCATTGGTGATTCTTCAAGTATTCCTCCATCACTATTTTTTCCATATCCTCCAATGTACACACCAATGAACTTATAGTCTGGTCCAACTATTGCCAGAAGTACTATGGAAAACTTCTTCAAATAACAGAAATAGTTAGATCCACTGTTTGGAGGACTTTTAATGGTAACATGCTTGCCGTCAATACTACCCACGCAATTTGGGAACTGCCACCGTTCGTGGAACATGTTAGCCGATGCTTCCCAAATTTGTCGTGTAGGCACGGGCATGTAAGTGGATTGTAGTCTCGAGCAAATATAGTAACATACTTGTTTTACTATGTGTGCTACTGTAGAAAATCCAACCCTGTAGCTGTGAGAAATGGTTTTGTAGCTATCGCCGGTTGCAAGAAATCTGAAAAATAAAACAAATTATTATAATAGACACTCACATCAACACCTCCTCCACACATCCCATACGCGTGCACACACACACACACACACACACACACACACACCACACACAAACACACCACACACACACACACACACACACACACACATATATATACATCAAGAGAGAAATACCATAAAATAATTAAATATAAATATATTATATTAAAATTCCAGGTGATGCTGCGAAAAAAAAGTGGAAAAATCTCCGTGATACATTCGCAAAATATCTTAAAAGTACGAAAACCACTACAGGACAAGCAGCAAAGAAAAACTACGGCCAGTGGCAGTGGGCCGAACAAATGAAATTTCTAAAACCACATTTAACTTTTGCTAAAACAATAGATAATATTAATGATCCCTCTGAAAACGAAAGCATTGATCAAACCGACGATGCCCAAAATATTGCAGTTGAGAATAATGAATCACAACCGGTAACACAAACTTTGCATCACAGGCTGAGATCATTGCTGCACGAAATGCACCTATTTCAAATACTCCGCCTGGATCTAACACTCTTACGCAAAAAAATAACAATAAAGTCACGCCAGTCAACCAAGTGCTAGAATATTTTGAAAGGAAATCACAAAAGAGATCACAATCACAAATGGACGATTTGGAACATATATTTATTGGATATGCAAAGAGTGTTAAGAGATTGTCGCTCCGTAGACAGACTATTATAAAAATGAAACTAGCTCAAATCATAGCAGAACAAGAATTAGCAGAGATCGATGAAAGCACACGTGTCTCGCACACTTACACTAATTCATCGACTCCTTCAATCTTTTCCGATGATGGCAATTATTCTAATACTTACAATACAAGTGCACCAAATATTTTGGACTTAATTAATAACAGTAACACAGAAATGACATCATCTGCGGCTACGGCAACTTTAAACTTTTCTAATTACGCCGATTATTCCAACACTCCTAATACAAGTTCAACAGTTAATTTACAACCGATTATTCATAATAATAATTCAGACGAGACAACAGCCGAGGCTGTGGTTACAACTCGTGAACATGAACTGCACGGTTTGAATGAAGAGGCAGTAAATGCTGATGGTGATTCTACTGCAGCGAAATATTTGAAAACATTCTCGGCTTAAATCTGATTTTCATATTATATTGACTTCATAATTTTAAATGTTTAAACCTCTGAATGATTAAATCTTAGTCTTTTTTCTTTAACCTATGTCATTTATATGTCAGAAATAATTTTGGTTATAGAGATTTTGCAAAATTGGGTGTGAGCAGATGCAAAACATAGGTACTAACCTTAAAGTTATTGCTAACCGTTCCTCTGCAGAAATAGCTTCGCGGTATTTTGTATCTTGTTTTGTTATGTCTTCTTTAATCAATTCTAAAATTTCATCGAAACATGCTTCTGGCATTCTGAAATAGATAAAAAACCGTTGTGGGCTGTTTCGTAAATCTCTCATTAGGGTATGGTATTCCCCATATTTTTTTCTTTCCTTGTTAATATCGTGTACCCATAACCTTTTCCTGTAAGTAATAATAATTAAGTTAAAATATAAGAATACTTTGTGATAATACTTAGGGCGCTTTCACATTATAAGGCACAGTCAGCGGCTCACTATGAGCCGTCATTAAGCGCGCCATGCTCTTTTTTGAATAGAGCTTTCACATCAAGCGTAACTGCCAATTATGCGCTAGGTGTGAAAGGTCTAATCAAAATAGTATTGTGCGCTAACTGATGGCACATAGTAAGCCGCTGTCTGCGCCTTATATGTGAAAGTGCCCTAAGTTATTTGTGCAAACGCCCCTAGGGCTCGTTTATGCACACGTGAGGCGTTGCGCGTCGCGTGTGGCTTAAACGGTCGCATACAACACCATACGTTTAACGAGTAGTAGTAGTAGTAACGTAGACGATCCTGGCCTTCGCCACACATTAATTTGTGGCTTAGGGCTCTTACAGACGAGCGACAGTTTGTCAGCAACAGTTCGCGACACTGGTCGGCGACGGTCAGCGACAGTTGGCGACCGTCGCCGACAAGTGTCGCGAACTGTCGCCGACACACTGTCGCTCGTCTGTGAGCTCTTACTCAATCACTAAATACAATACTTACCGTGTTGTTTGTTCCGCAAGAGCAAGCAATAAAAGGTCTTCCTCATCAGAGTCAGACTCTGATGTTAAGTACCAGGATGTCATCACCACAACAATTTAGTAGTTACACCAGATAAAGTCGCGCGTCTTCAGTGATTGTTCATCAATTAAGAGTCTATGTTACCTCAAATGGCTTAGCATGATCCTCCGTTATGTCGATAATACTGCAGCATTAATTTTGAAATAAATATATGGCAAGGTTGAGGATCAATGTTAAGTATTATAAACCTCAAAAACACGATTCCATAAAATTTTCTCGATAGAAAAAAAATCCAAAGTTACCTCTAAACCGAAAACAATAAACCGCTAGCATTCAAAAAATGCTTAAAATTAGATCATGAAACTTTGCATACTAACTGAACTTACTATAAAGCAGGTCCTACAAGTTTTTTTATTTTTAAATTACCATTATTTTCACAGTAAAAATAAAATACCTAAACTATCACCTAAACTATGCCGTCTTGAAGCTTGTTCCCTGGCGCCCGACGCCCCCGTTCAGTCTCGCTTCGGCTTTCGAACGGGAGGGCTGTGTCGCTTGCGCTCAGAGCACACATTACGCAACAAGACTACGTAAAATACAAATCTTGTAGTACTTATACTTATAGTGTTGGTGCAATGGGAAATAACCGTAATAAAAATAAGAAACGAAAGGGTTGGCGCAAAGAAACTGGAAAACATGATAAACGTAATGAAGTAAGTATATAGCTACCTATCTACTTACAGTATTAGTGATTACAAACATGTCACGTTTGGTGCAGTGGCAGGTGATTGGCTGCTGCGTTAGGAGTTGCAGGTGTTTCTGCATGTGATGATTTGTGTTTGTAAACGCACCTTTCACGATTCAGGCGAAATCCAGGTGTACACTTTTTTTTTTGATATAAAATGTGAAAAATGGGTGTCCAATTTTGTAAAAAGTTAAAAAGTTCCCTAAATAGGTTTGTTGTTGTTTTGACAATATACAACAAATAGGTATCTATATAGTACCTAATTGTTTTTTTTTATAATGTTGCCGACTCCAGGATTTGAACTGAATCGGAGACGGTGCGATTACAAACACAAATCTTCACATTCACAAACGCGCAGAACCGACACAACTGTCTGTAGGCCATAAAACACTGATCTGTTATTATTATTACTACACATGGCTATATAATTTTGACGGCACGGTTGGCGCAGTGGTTGAGCGTTCGGCTGCTACGCTGCGTGTCACGGGTTCGATCCCCGCACGGAACAAATATTTGTATGACCTGCAGATAGTAGTTCCGGGTCTGGGTGTCTTGTGTATGTGAATTTACATGCTTGTGAACGCACCCACGATACAAGAATATTCCTAGTGTGGGGCAACATTTTTTTAAAAGACAAACAAAAATCAAAAAAAAAATTATCAAGCTATAAATTTCCAGTATAAGCTGATCTCACATTGTATAGGAATTCCGTACAATGAGAGGTCAGCTTGTACTGGAAAATTATCCCTCCACCATCAAATACCAATTCACCAAATTTGTATTTCAATAAAAAATGTAGGGTGGGTAATTGTTATTTGTTATTCATAGGGCAAATCTGCTTCTATGGATGATTTAGTCTTCTTTTGTATATTTTTAGGGTTCCATAGCCAAATCATAAATAAAAATATGTGAGGTCTAGGTAGGTATTTATTTGTCCCGTGTGATTGTTACAGGACCGGACGGACGGAGGTATGACCTCCGAAAACTGTATAAATTCGGACGAAACAAATCTTCATGTGTTACAAAATATATAATTGTAAGTACCTATCTATCATACGTGTGTGATAATCACGAAATTTGCTGTTCCCCCATGGCACTACCGCTTGGTACTAACGCGTAACGGTACTATCACGAAATTGGCGAATTCATAATAAAATTTTCATAATGTTGGACTTTTTAGGGTTCCGTATTATTTATTCATGTTGACAAAATTATGCTGCCGGGGTCGCGAGTATATTTGAAAGAGAGTTACCGCGGCTCTTGGCACAGGCAACTGAAGGAACAGGGGTGGGTTTTAGTTAGTAAAAGTCTGAGATGCCCTCCCGCTCCGCCCAGAGCGGGAGGTCATTTTTTATATTTTTTTTTATTATAATCGTTTATTAGGAACAGAACAACAAATACAGGCAGATAAAAAAACAATGTACAACGATGGTAGCTGCAAAAGTTTAAAACTTTGGCGCAGCCACCAACGCCCATCACGCTAGTCATTGAATGATAACATAACATATCCCAAAAAAAGTGTTTTATAATGAATGTTGTGTTTTCTTGCAGATCACCCGAGAACATGAGCTGTTCACTGAATATACACAATCATTGAAATCAAGCGTCCCATTGCAGCATTCTAAACATCTTTGGACGAAGCTAAGATATAGATAAGATAGAAGTAAATTTTTGGAGAAAAACTCAAAACGGACTTGTCGTAAATAAAAAACATCCTTGGTATATACAAGTGCAAGGACAATTACATATCATCGGTACAAAAAAAAATGTATTTTCGGAATAAGGTCTGGATGCGACAAAAACATCAAAGTCGAAATTATAGAAAGATGACCAATATTTCTGAAATGGAACTAAAATTAGAACATTTTTATAAAACATGCATGTTACCTGAGCTATGCAATTCCAGACATGTTCTAACTATGTAAATTAGAAATTTAAGCGATTAAAAATAAATGTTATTTAATTTTGACTATTTTTAATTACTTTGAAAAAAACTTATGGTATTTATCATACCTACCTGCATACTTACCTACTTATCCTACCTATACCTACCTATCTTATATTTATACAAACCTTGTCCTGAGAATCACGAACACAACAAAAAAAGAATTATGCAATTTGGTGAAGTCCTTCGAAAGATATACGCATACCTACATTTCGGCGATTCATTCTTATATAGATGCATAATAACTAAGAAAGTGGTAATACAAGGAGAAAGCTACCTATTATAAGATTTTAAAATGGCACAGCGTAAACTTACTACCAAGCCAATGTACCTACAGAACCCTCAGTGCAATGGTGACTTGCACTTGACTAGTTTTTTAGCTCTACTGCTACTAAACCGGCTCTAAACCACTGCATAAATTCTACAATTTATGTAGTGGTTTAGAATCGATTTTTCTAACCTATGTATACCATATGTATGTATACCTAGGTACTTGCATATACCTACAACCTACATAATTACCTACATGCGCAAACGGCTGTCACATAACATACATACACTAAAACTATAAAACGCAAACTTACTACAAAACTAATTGGCGGAACCCACAGCGCAAAGTTGGCTCGCATTTGACTAGTATTTTATAGAAGTAGGTAGGTAAAATAAAATAGTGTGCACGGCTAGACATCACCTATACCGTCCAGTATAAGCTGATCTCGCATTTTATAGGCTTTCCGCACACTGAGAGGTCAGCTTATACTGGAAACTGATCGTTTATAGATACATTGAAATTGTATTTGCGATATAATATATAATTTTATATTCATAAAATGACAAGTTAAAATTAAATTAGATTGATAATTTTATTTCTTAGTACTCGTCCGATAATAGTGTAGTTTACTCTAACGAAATCGCTTCGACCTCAAGGCCGCGCGTGTCGCGTCTCTGCGAGCAAAAGTGTGCGAGCGAGATAAAGAGTGCAGTGGCACGCGGGGAAGTGGGGGCGAAATTAGAATTTGAGCTGAGATGGTATAGGCTCTTAATGAAGTTGGCGATTCGCGCCGCAGCAGTCGCGCAGGTATGCACGTCAGTTTCGCTTTGCAGACGCTCCCGCATCGCGTCCCGCGTCCCGCTTTACTGACGCGCAGGTTTGGCCGAGGCTTAAGGGTTGTTTTATTTTAGGTAAAAAGAATATTATTATTTTAAATTATCCGTTTTTCTTTCCGCAGATCAAAGCCGAGCCGATACTCAACAAAGAAATTAATGAACCTGTCCAAAAGCAACCACAAACGCAAGCATCCAAAACGGCCGACGATCTCATGAACTGGGATAGTCTCCTCGAATCCTTCGGCAGAATCACGACTGAATCCAACTCGACCGATGGCAGCCTAGAGGACATCACGAAGGTCAACACTGTTGATATAACCGACCTACTCTTCCCAGACAATACTCAAAACATTAAAAATATCGAACACGAAGACTTAGCTGTAGACTACGATTTGGCCAGCCTCACTCTATCTCCATTCGCGGTTGAAAAGACTGAACAGAAAAACCTTAACGAAGAATCTTGGGTTGATGTCAATGATTTACAAGCAACAGTGCCTTTGGAATCACCCTCAATAGAGATGGGACATCCCAAATTAGAAGTTAAATCTAAAGCGATGCAGTTAGCTTTAGCTAATGAAATAGAAGACCAGGCGCCGTGGGTAGACGTCAGCGCTCTAGCGGCTTCAATATCAGAAACGCCAGTTTGCATCGAAGAAAAAACCCCTGAGAGCATTTTCACTCTCGCGACTTTCGTCCCCACTCATATGCAGAGTTACATAGACCTGAATGTAGAAGTTGCACCAACCGCGAATCTTATTACCCACGACTCGTTCAATTTAGATACCCCAAGCGTACTAGACGTCGGCGACAAAGTGTTCAACGATAGTGAAATAGTTACAAATCTCGGCACAAATAAAATTGATACCGACTTAGACTTATTTTTAGGGTCTGATGATGATAGATCTCTGAATACTCCACCCCCATCTAAAGTGCAACAGAACATCGAAATAAACCCAGCCAACTCGGTCCTCTTCAACACTGACTTAGATTTGGAAGATACATTATTGTTTGATAATGAACCTCCCTCTGATATGTATGTGGTGAGGACTGAGAATATATTTGGTAAGGTGGCTAAAAGGAATACCCTGCAGCAGTTGACGGCTGACGCTGGAATTTGTTCGTGTTCAGATTGTAAGTGTGATCCAAGTCTCGGCGAGTGCAGAAACTGTATGGGCACAGTTGAGCCTGATGATCCTCCTAAGAAGCAAGGATGCGGCGAGGATACCTGCTCCTGCGTCGATTGTAAATGCGATCATGCGGCCATGAAGTGCGCAGTAGGCTGCGGTCAGGCCACGGACACCAATCACAACACATTCTTGCATTATCATAGACGACACAACAACTCAAACTTGGAAGACTTAGGAATTTTCACGGTCCACGAATGCGACGACAGTTTGCAGTCGTCAGCGGTGGTGAAGAGTTTGTCATGTTCATGTAGCTCGCACGCAGAACCCAGTGACAAATGCGATCGAAATAAAGTGGAAAAGAAATCTTGTTGCAGCGAGAAGCAATCGGCTAGTGAAGAGAAAGCTTCGTGCTGTAGTAGTAAAGTGGCCAGTTCTGATGATAAGTCGTGTTGTAGCGATAAGAAGCCGTCGACTGGAGAGAAGGAAGCATGTTGCGGAGGCGACAAGTCGTGTTGCGTTACAATATGTTTCAAGAAACTTGACGCGTTCAAACAATTTCTTTCTGATAACGACCTCATTCACGCGTTAAAAACGCATAACTTAAACCTAACAACAAGTTAATAAATTGTAGCTTTTACAAAACATTGCATTTAACTACGTACAAAAGCATTGAGTTTCTTGCATTGCCATCTTTACGCTGTTAGTCTGCCCTACGTGATATTTTGTCCAATTTAAGCAATATTTTATGTAGATAATTGTGTTTTGTTGTTTTTTTACACATGTATTTCGCCGTAGTAATTTTATATGATTATGAAATAGATAGAGAATATTATTATATTATTCATATACAATGAATTTGTGCAATCATACTTTTTGTGATTTTTTATAATATGTATTGTTGTATGTAATGTTAAGAGTTTTTATAACTTATACCTTCTCCAATACAATTTGCTCTCTGTCCGAGAATATTTTATGTAATACAGAAAGAATTTCCAAAGATAATTCCAAAATATTACAACCACGTTACATGGATTTCAAGGGCTGCTACTAGTGGTAATAAGAACGTAGTAACTTTACATTTTAACTAATAACTAATAATTGTACAATTACATGAATACAATATTATAATGTATTAATGATGGTTCCTGGGTCTAAAAACAATAACTATTTAGTCCATAAGTTAGATTATCAAAAAATATTAAACAAATATTTTTGGCTTTACAAATCCAATAAAAAATTATAAAGGTAAAATGCATCAAAGTTCAGATGTCGGGGCTTCTTACGTCACTTCGTGATAAAAAGTGTACCAAGACGTGACGTCACGCAAAATTTCAACACATATTTTTATTTTTTGTTGACGTGACAAGAAAATATGTGCAATATATTTTGGTAATTTAACTGACATACCAAATAGATTTTTTTTAGGAATACCCTATTCTTCAACGAGACAGAGTGCCAATTTAGTGCCATAAGGTGAAAAAAATATAATGATTTTAATGAAAATCAAATGATTTATGAATCGTAAATGTTTGGTGCTATCTATAGTTGTAAGTAAACCAGTGCCTTAAATGTTGTACTTATAATGTGCTTAAAACTGTACAAATGTTGAATAATTTTATATGAGATTTTTATTCATTAGTTTAATATAGATGCGATAATCTTAATGCTATAAGGTTTCTAGTCCACCTAACAAATAAAATGCTTTATATTATTTTGTTGGTTTTATTTGAGATCAATACAATGTGGTTTTCTATCAAGAGTAAATATCATTTAAGCATGCTTGAGTACCTAGGTATACTAAAGGGTCTAGAAATGTCAAAGTTATGCTATATATTTGACAAAGGGGTCTTGAATATCATAAAAAAGTTATAAGTATGCAATACATTGAATACAGATTGGGTAATATATTCCCTAGATGCAATAGAAGTTCGACAGGAATAAATACTGATTTTCAAATGGGTTTTCATAAAACTTGCATAGAAAGATGATAAAAAAATCATGATTTATGAAACTTGTAGTTATTTAAAAGTATGAGTATTCTTACATTGATCAACAACAAACACTCATAAGGAATGTATTACATAAATTGTTCACATACAAAAGATTAAAACTTAAAATTATATAGAGTAATGAAATTATTTAAAAAATATTGCACCACTTGTAAACTACATAATATATAAATTTTTATTTTCAATCTGAGATTTTTGATGGGCTAAAGTAGCCAAGAATCAAATGGATGTATTTCATTTCAAGACTTATTTACCAATGGTGCCATACATTTAAATCAATACAATAATACACACAACACTGATTAATACAAAAAGATGCAGTTATTAAGATTCCAAGATATATTTTATTCTGAAGTTAGCGCCTTTTTTTCTTGTCATGTCGCCTGGCTCGAGACATGGCTGCCCGATGGCCTGGTGACGACTGCTCAGAGCTGCATTCATCACTGTCTGTGTAAGCCTGAAAGCAACAAGAAAACTACGTTATTGTTCAATTTCATTCATATAAGCAAAGTCAGAGTAAAAATGGATGGACAAAGTTTTACATGTTTTTAATAGTAGAGACATATATTATGAAAATTTTACCTACAATATCTTTTTACATTTGTTTGAAGGGGTCTTAAGAAACTGGCACTTAAGGAATTTATACAAGATACCAATTTGTCACTAGGTAAAATAGACTAGTACAGGGGTCATTTTAGTCATGTAAATAAGGTTGCATTGGCTGAGAAAAACATATATTTAAGAAAAAAAGATGCGATTTGTGATAAAGCAATGGTTTACCTTTTCGTAAGGATGAGGCTCACTTTGTTCATCAGTCAGAGTCACACAAGCCATGAGGCAGACAAGCTGGAAGGCCGCACCGAGGTACAAGCCATATCGAATAACTGTACTCATCAAATCTTCAGCAAAAATCTCACTTGGAATCATTTTTAGGCGATCGATAAACACTGAACTGAAATGGATGCAAGAGAACGTCGAACGGTAAAACGAACCTAGTTATCCGTGTACTCCTGGAGTAATGCTAAAAGACGAAGCATTTGATACTGATAATGGTAGTAATAATGCTCTTGGGGTGATAATCCAGCATTCGCATAGGCTAATGATCGGGGAAGAGCCTTTAGATCATAACAATTATTCCCGGACATTTTGAAAACCTAGCTGTCACATTTAGTTCAGACACAGACTAGATAAAAAAATCAATACCCTAGAATGTTGCTATATAAATATATATATTGGAGCAAATTTTTTATTGGGCCTCTTCGTCGTGAGTTTGTTTGATAACTTAATAGTTCAACTTCAAAGAAAAATATTCACAGTCCAACAACGTCATATCATCAGTCGCCAATAATTCATAGCACCAAAATTGAACATTATTCATCATAATAAAAGTAGTAGTAAATAATAGACCAGAAAATGCTACTCAGCAATGATGACGCATTATTATTCTTTCGTCTTACGCTCATCTTTACTTTTATTTGTTTCGTCTGAATGATCGATCAGCAGTTACCGCAAAGAGTTACCGTGTTTATTTTTTGTGGGCAATATTTTACTGCGTGGCGCAAAATTTAAATCTTGCGGGGTTTTTTGGCGGGACTTTCGAGTGGAATTGAGTGGCTGTTTTAATTATTCGCATATATTCCTTTATAAAAATTGTGATGTAAAATTGGTGAAGTTTTGTATCTCAAGTGTTTACGCATTTGGACAATATAGAGGACAATATTTGGTAATATCATTGAAACTGACGCCATCATCTCGTTAAATGAAGTTGAGTTTTTTTTTTGCATTGAACTTAGATTATATACACTATAATGTGACAATATTATAGCATTGACTACTTCAGCGAAGCGCAGTCGTGAGGCAAACACTTTGTCATATAGGTGCGATTTTCTCGACAAAATGTACTGAATTTTTTTTCGCGATTTTGTGGTTGGTCCCATAATTTAAGTTGTTCGTAATGATGAGTACAATGTGAATGACCCTTAATTAAGGTGGAAACTCCAGGGTAGCCCGCGAAATTCAAATTTTCTTACGATTTTTGCAATTTGCAGGTCAGTGTCAGGTTGTATGTTGGTCATTTGATTCGTGGAGTTGCCCAAGCGTGTAAATAGCCGTGGGACTCTGCGGATGTGAAAGACAGTATTACGGCCAAACACTTGGATTGAATGCTGGCCCAAAATTGCCTATATTTGTCTGTATAACTTCAAGTTAGGAGTGGTTGGCAGTAGACGGCGCATGTGGCCCTACTCCAAATTAGCAAGAACAAGTGGTACCTGACTTTCCTTTGGCTGCCACTCGTTTCTTCACACCAACACTCTTGATTATTCTCGTTCAATAGTTACACGGACGCGGTAAATATGGGTTATTTATTATTCCCGGAGAATCCCTAACGTTTACGGGATATTACTCGGGATTTTAGTGTATTTGCGGGACGATGTTAATAAGACATTAATTTAGTCTGCGGTGAGATGCGCTCTGCCTCGCGGCGATAGGCACACTGAATTATCTATGGTTCCCGTAAAGCCGGCTACGCACCTGTCTTACAAATTAAAGCAAGACACACACACGACGTGATACCACACCCCATCCAACTTGCAGAGTGGCGGCAACTCGCCACACCAATTCGCGACCGGTAAGTATTTCATGAAATCATGACATTTGACTTCCACCAGAGGTTTAGTAAAGATAATAAAATTTTATTATCTTTACTAAACCTCTGGTGGAAGTTCCAGGGTAGCCCGCGAAATTCAAATTTTCTTACGTTTTTTGCAATTTGCAGATCAGTGTCAGGTTGTATCTTGGTCAAAATTTGATTTGCGGCCGTAGCAAGTATGTATTTGTAGAATTATAATCATTAAAATCATCAATACAACTCTCTCAGTTAGAATTGATGCCAAATGTCATGATTTCATGAAATACTTACCGGTCGCGAATCAAATTTTGACCAACATACAACCTGACACTGACCTGCAAATTGCAAAAATCGTAAGAAAATTTGAATTTCGCGGGCTACCCTGGAGTTTCCACCTTAATTAAGGGTCATTCACATTGTACTCATCATTACGAACAACTTAAATTATGGGACCAACCACAAAATCGCGAAAAAAAATTCAGTACATTTTGTCGAGAAAATCGCACCTATATGACAAAGTGTTTGCCTCACGACTGCGCTTCGCTGAAGTAGTCAATGCTATAATATTGTTACATTATAGTGTATATAATCTAAGTTCAATGCAAAAAAAAAACTCAAATTCATTTAACGAGATGATGGCGTCAGTTTCAATGATATTACCAAATATTGTCCTCTATATTGTCCAAATGCGTAAACACTTGAGATACAAAACTTCACCAATTTTACATCACAATTTTCATAAAGGAATATATGCGAATAATTAAAACAGCCACTCAATTCCACTCGAAAGTCCCGCCAAAAAACCCCGCAAGATTTAAATTTTGCGCCACGCAGAAAAATATTGCCCACAAAAAATAAACACGGTAACTCTTTGCGGTAACTGCTGATCGATCATTCAGACGAAACAAATAAAAGTAAAGATGAGCGTAAGACGAAAGAATAATAATGCGTCATCATTGCTGAGTAGCATTTTCTGGTCTATTATTTACTACTACTTTTAGTATGATGAATAATGTTCAATTTTGGTGTTATGAATTATTGGCGACTGATGATATGACGTTGTTGGACTGTGAATATTTTTCTTTGAAGTTGAATAGTAAGTTATCAAACAAACTCACGACGAAGAGGCCCAATAAAAAATTTGCTCCAACATATGAGTCATCTAATGCGAGAACTATGTATGTCGTTATATTCATGTAGATTTTATGATTGTCTGGCAGTTTGAGTATTTTTGCGGCCTACTCAAATGTCCTTACTTTGGTATTGTTCGTCGGTTCGTTGAGCTCCTCAAAGTTCTGAGTTGAGCTTCGCGATGACTGACAAATGCTTGCACTGTCTGGACAGGTCCACTCGAATTTGTGTGTTGCTTTCTTCAAAAAGCTCATCCCAGACATAAACGTACATGGTTCTCATATGATTTAACCAGTACATATTGTATGGATTTGAACACTTTAAAAGAGATTTTGACCTCTGAGTTTGTTTCGGTGTTTCTTCTCAGGGTAGTCAGCTAGGAAACACCGGCCTCATCTAGCTTAAACTGACAAAGAACATTGACGTGTAAAAGTGTTCCTTGTAACCTATTTACTGAATAAACATCATTTATCATTTAAACACTGTCTCGACCCTGGCAATTTGATTGTACTTACCCTTTTTTGTACCTTGTCATCCGTCTCGCAATGGTAAGAACAATAGCGGATCAGAGCAATGTTGGCCCAGTGGTAACGGCCCTGACTTACGAGTTATAGGTCGTTGGTTGAAACCCAGGCTAGTCCCGTTTAAATTTGGTGAAGATCTGATGAAGAACTTCGGAGCTACCTTTTCCATTAATGATAGCAAACCTTCCGGAATTTCTGCAACCGCATGTCTGTTTCTTATTTACATCACTTCTTAGCATAATATCACGCTGATACGCTCTGAAGAGATATATAAGAGGAAGTCTGAAAGTGGCACCGCTGACTGAAAAGTTGTGTGGAAATCGGTTGTCGTGGTATGGGCATGTGATGCGGAGGAATGAAGAAAATGTCGTGAGGAAAGTCTTGTGTATGGATGTGGATGGCTATAAGAGTAGGGGAAGGCCAAAGAAACGATGGTTCGAGTGTGAGAAAGAGGATATGGGTAAAAAGGGGGTGACTACAGAGATGACGACTAAAAGAGGAGTATGGAAGAAAAATACATGTTGCGCCGACCCGAAATAAATTGGGATAAGGGCAGGAGAATGTATGTATGTAAATGAGTCATCTAATATCAAAGGCGGCAATATCCACTCTTGGTCGAAATTGAACTATACTTGTCATTTTATTAATCTGTGTACGTAGTTTGCATCTAGAAATCCATTGGACATCATCAGATACGGCAATATCCCGTATAATAATTAGAGCAATGAGCGTATAGTAATAATTATAACATTATAATAATTAGAGTTTTTTGGCGGGATTTTTTCGAGTGAAGTTCAGTGGCTGTTTTAATTATTCGCTTATTAATTCCTAGTGGATATTGTGATGTAAAATTTGTGTAGTTTTGTTACTCGTAGAATCATTGAAACAGGAGCGATCTCGGTAAAATGGAGCTGAGAATTTTATTGTAGTAAAGACTACCTCAGCGAAGTTTTCCGAGAAGGCTGACTCGACACATTTGTTGCCAAATACTGCAAAATACATTATAATGTGTTACATCTGCATTCTAATGGAGAAAAAGAAAAAGTGATAGTGAATTAAGTCTTGGCTTAAAGGTCTTGTAACCAAGCCAGTGGCGTAGCCACAATTGTTTAAAAAAATAAACTAAAATAATTATGAAGTTTGTAATAAACACGGCATTGTCTTTCGTCATTCAAATCAAATCTGACAATATCCATGTCGACCAATCACAGCGCAGAATTTAGTATGGCGGGACGCTTGTTTGTTACTGCTTACTGCCGATTGGTGTTTATTTTTATTGTTTTTGTCGAGTTTAAGTATTATTTGAAAGTTATTATCAGTATTAACTTGACATATGGAATGTCAAAACGGCCGTTTTTGGTACTTTTGCTTACTATTTTGGATACGAAGCACTTTGAGTCATGCTTCCACAACGTAAAAGTACCTTATCCACTTTGTAACAATACGCAACATAGGATTCTTTAATCTTTATTTTCTACGCTTTGCTACGATTTTTTATTCAATGAGGGCGCCACTTGGCGGCTATATACGCCTTATTAGAATATATTTTTAAATTTTTAGTCTCACTTCTGTTAAAAAAATTGGAAAGGCTCGGGATAAGGCACACACAACTTAATCTGTTCTCTAACTATCTGAGAAATCGCTTTCGCAGAGTCAGGGTGGGAGAATGGACAAGTGGTGATCTTCCGATTGAACACGGCGTTCCTCAAGGAAGCATCCTCGGTCCTACTTTATTTCTCACCTACATAAAATCTTTGCGACCTGATCTTGACGAATGGAAGGATAGTCACTTTTGCTGACGACACGGCCCTCCTTTTTGTGGGCGATACATGGAAAGAGGTCTACAGCCATGCACAGCAGGGTTTGAATTTCGTTCTCAACTGGTTAGGAAATAACAAACTAACTCTTAATGTTGATAAAACCAAATACATAGCTTTCTCCTTAAAACCCGTCACCCTTCCTAATCGTACCATAGTGGCTCACACCTCCAGCTGCACCTCGCACATTGCCACATGCTCCTGCCCCACCCTACATACTCGTAAAACCGATGCTATTAGGTATTTAGGTGTCATAATTGACAGCGCGCTTAATTTTCACGCAAATTAATATTCATTTTTCGAAGCCTACGTCAAGTTGCTGACCCAGACATTATCAAAATGGTATACCTTGCTCTGTGTCAGTCCGTGATTTCATATTGCATAACCATCTGGGGTGGTGTAAATAAATCATGTATGCTGAGACTTGAACGTGCGCAGAGAGCAGTATTGAAAGTTAGTAACTTTTTGCCATTTCTACATCCAACCAAAGATCTTTATTTACTCACTGGCGTTTTAACGGTGCGTCAGCTATTCATTTTTAATGCCACCCTCCGAAAGCACTCTCAGCTTCATTATAACCCCACAGCACTTGAAAACAAACGACGTTAGTTTGCAGTGTGTCCGTCAGTAAAAACCCATACAACATTATTATTATACTCTTTGCCATACAAGTTTTGCTCGTCACCATTACACGTTTCTAGGCAACTATCTATATAATAAAATAAATAAAATATTGTCAATTTATTCCCTTTCCAAACAGTTATGCAAGTCTAAGCTATTGGAATGGCTGCAGAAACTGGACTATGATAGTACCAAACTACTACTTCTTGTCCTGTCTTAGACTGGGTCCGCTTGATGGAAGTTTCCTTCACTACAGCGATCAAACGACGCAGGCACTATGACCACGGAATAAAAATTCCCAAAACAAATAACAACAACACCCATACACGTCACACATATGAATCAGACATTCAAACGTCCTTATCACACGAATCTCAGAAACGCTCACAGCCGCAAGCCACACGTATAGAACCACTTCTCCTCCATTTTGTTCTTGTCTAATAGTATTCAAATTATATATTTTAGTCTGTTGCTTTCTAGCAACATGTAACTTGTTTTTTTTTTTTTTAAACTTATTGTTTAGGGTGAGGGCCTGGCGATCCGTAACACAGGGTCTCCCTAGTACGGACTCCAGTCTCTCGCAAAGGAGCTTCCTACTTATTTCTTAAGATACTTAGTTAAGATGTTAAATTGCAAGCAAACCTTTGTGTACAGAGAACAATATTTTTTTTATTATTATTCCACTTATTTTATAATATATACATACAATTTACATTTTTAAATATTAAAATATAAAAACTAGTATCTCACCGGTATCGGGATAGGGTCCAAGCTACCGGTGGCCAGGGCTACTGAGAGAGGAACCTCCTAACTATGCTCGCCGTATCTAGGAGTACTGCCTTCTGGATCAAGCCCTTGTTCCAGCTGCCCAACGAGAGTCTCCTTAGGTGTTCGTCGAGGCTCGTGGCTATTAAACCATTGGCCGTCACGACTATCGGCACAATGACTGCTGTATCTACCTCCCACATGTCGACAAACTCGCGAGCCAGATCAAGATACTTTGTTTGTTTATCTTTTTCAGCTTTCACGAGGTTCTCGTCATGAGGGGCAGCTATATCAATAACCATTGTGCGACGGTCTAATCGATCTATCACCACTATGTCAGGCTTATTGGCAACAACAATCCTGTCAGTGATGATAGATCGATCCCAATATAACGTGATATTGCCATTTTCGAGAACTGGGTCGGGCTCATACCTATAGTATGGTACTTCGGATTCCACAAGATTGTATATAAGAGCAAGTTGCTGGTAGATAATCCTGGCTACAAGGTTCTGTCTATGCAAATAGTCTCCGTTAGCTAGACGAGAACAACCAGAAATAATGTGTCGGATTGATTCTCCGGGCCGGTGGCATGCCCGACAGATGTCAACCGTACCGTCCTTCACAATGTATTTCCGGTAGTTATTCGTCATCATAACTTCGTCCATAATCGCACAGACAAAACATTCGGTTTCCTCAAAGAGGTCACCAAAACGCAGCCAGGATACGGACGCTAAGAGATCTACATCTAGGACCCGGTAAAAACATCCGTGAAGCTCCTTCCTCTGCCATACTTCCCTGCGGTCGTTAGTATCCAGTACCATAGGTTTGCGTCAGTTCACCTTTGCTAAGGAGAGCGGGGTGAGGCCCCTGTCCACAGCGACCACATCTCGATGCATACCCACGTCGGCTTTGAGGAAGTATTTCCTAAGGCTGCATACCTCGCGGTTGTGTAGGGTCTTAGCGTTTAAGAAGCCACGACCCCCATTTATTATTATTATGTTATAGTTCATTGTCCCAGTAGAATCTTGTTTAAAAAAAAAATCTGTTTATTTTTAACTTTTAGGTTGGTTAGTATTTTTAAAGAAGGCGTGATGTTTTAAAATATTCTACGGATATTATGATGTGATGTAAAGTGCTCCTCAAGACGAATCAATTGAGCCCAAACTCGGTGTGCCTATGTTGTTTTATTATAGAGATAATGTGGGCACCTTCCAGCTTCATCATCAGACCCTGGATAACGTCTAAGTGTAAAGTGCTCCCTCGGTGAGGTTATGTTGTTTTATCACAGAGATGCCTTGGCCACCTTCCAGCTTCATCATCAGACCCTGGATATCGTGTAGGCGTAAAATGCTCAAATCAATCGAGTCCAGTTATCTTGTTTAGTTCAGAAGTTCCTATGGCCATCTTCCGTCTCTATCATCTGACCAGCTTCATTGTATTGTCACCGAAGATACATAAGTCCAATCGGACATCGGGAAGTGGGTCTAATTTGAGTTGCAAGATTCCACCCGAACAAACATAATCAAGTCTTAGACACTTGCAAGTTAAATAAAAGCTTGTAAATAGGGTTGTATATTACGTATACAGGGTGTAACGGAAAGGTGTGGTCATATTTTAAGAACTGCATTTGCCCATCGATATGAACAACTTTCTTCAAGAAATCCTGAGGAATTATAAAAAAAAAGTTGTACCTCCCATACAAATATTGATCAGCTGATGATAACTCCGTATGGAAAGTCCAATTTTTTTTTTGGGAATTTTAAGTTTTTTCTTAGAGAAAGTTGTTCATACCCATGGGCAGAACCGGTTCTTAAAATATGACCACACCTTTCCGTTACATCCTGTAGATTGGTAGGCAAATTGCTGTATGAGGGTTTTTTTTTTTTTTTGAAGGGGTGGGAAATCATCCTATGACTTCTTCCGCTCTAGGGTGGAGCGGAAGGGCGTGTCAGACTCTTACTGACTAAAACCCACCCCTGTTCCTCCCTGCCTCGAGTGCCCAGGGGCGAGGTAACTCTTTCGAATTTATCCTCCACCCCCGGGCAGGCATCGGCCGTGGCAGGCCCCGTCCTTTTGCTGACAACTCTATGAGGCGCGCGTGGAACACTACGCGCCGTCGACTCTCGGGCCTGGTGCTGATCGGACGGCGAGTTACCCACTACTCGCCGTCCGCAGGCCCGGGTCTACGGTGGCCGGAGATCGTCTCGCGGCGCCCGAACCCCCTGGCGTCTCCTGCGGCGGCTGCGGCTGGGGGCGCTAGGGCGACTCGGCTGTTGTCGAGTCTCCCTAACGTATGCCGCCTCCCTCGTCACGAGCATTACTGCTTCGCAGAAGGAGGAGACGGCTTCCCATTCCCTCTCGCTCCGTACCATGGCCTGAACCAGGGCACGGCGCGAGAGGTCGCTGCCGCCTATCGCATCCACGAGGACACGGCGGTGCTCTGCCCAAGCGGAGCAAACCTCCTCCGTATGTTCCACCGTGTCCTCTGGGCGATCCTCGCAGGCTGTATGAGGGTTAGGTTATACCTACAATCGATTGATAACAGACTGGATTAGTTGACGTCGACTGAACCAGATAACTCAACCCCTCCGCCGACCGCTTCCTATTGTCACCAGCCGCCACTCGTGCCGAGCTAACTACCTACTACCTGCGTCACATCATCATTCTCCTGCCCTTATCCCAATTTATTTGGGGTTGGCGCAACATGTCTTTTTCTTCCATACTCCTCTATTAGTCGTCATCTCTGTAGTCACCCCCTTTTTACCCATATCTTCTTTCTCACAGTCCAACCATCGTTTCTTTGGCCTTCCCCTACTCTTATAGTCATCCACATCCATACACAAGACTTTCCTCACGACATTTTCTTCATTCCTCCGCATCACATGCCCATACCACGACAACCGATTTCCACACAACTTTTCAGTCAGCGGTGCCACTTTCAGACTTCCTCTTATATACTCATTCCTAATTCTATCCATGCGCGTAACACCACACATCGCTCTTAGCATTCTCATCTCAGCTACATGCAATTGCTTTTCATTCATCCCTTTTGTGGCCCAACATTCTGAACCATACAAGACAGCAGGTCTGACCATTGTTTTATAAATCTTCCCCTTAAGTTTTAGGGTATTGCGGGAGTCACAGATAGTCCCGGTGACCTGCCGCCATTTCATCCATCCAGTGTTAATTCTGTCTACTACCTGCGTCACAGTTCAATCAATTTGCTAAGCCTTTGCCCAACTATCTTGGGGTCGGCTTCCAGTCTAACCAGATGCAGCTGAATACCAGTATTTTACATGGAGCGATTACCTATCTGACCTCCACAACCCAGTAACCGGGTAATACGATATGCCTTGGAAAGACTGGTCGTCAGACTTTCGGGCTTCTGACGACCCGTAACTACTGTTAGAGATCCACGATTGGCTGCTGACCAACGGCGTAACGTGCTATCCGAGGCACGGAGGAGTCTCGGTATGTAAAGATGGTAACCCATCCATGGACCAACGCCGGCAAGCGTAGCTTAACCTTATGGACCGACCCGTGCCGCTGCTATTACTTTAGCCACGAGCTCAGTATAACCATTAACATCTCGAAAATTATGATTATCGGTTACCGTTACATCTGAGGGTCTGAATATTGAATAATTAAACCTGAAGATCTATCTCAGTGGCCACAAGACCAGGAGAGATTAGGAAAGATTAATTGGCTTGACATGGTTTGCCAAATTAGTGGAGATTTTAATCATGAAGTGGTTGACTTTGGCAACCACCTTGAATAACGGCAATAAGTCAGGTCGGGAGTGTTTAAAAGAGTCACCGCGCCCCTGGAATGCAAAGGGCAACTCAAGGAACACGGATGGCTATTAGTCAGTAAGAGTCTGACACGCCCTATAATTAGTGCTCTGTGACACGCCCTCTCGCTCCACCTAGAGCGGGAGAAGTTATCTGCGTCACAGATAATAATTAATAATACCATCGTACAGGATGCCTCATCTCATACAAAGTATTGTGACCGTCTAACTAGTGAAATTAGGATTTATTTATTTATTGAAAATCACGTAAATAACCCCATAACATCTTAGCGCCAAAGCAATGTTACTACCACAAAATACAATTAGAAATACCAATGAAAAACAATTAAGTAAATTACATTAAAAATACCCATCGAAAATACAATTAAAAATACAATTTCACCATTACATAAACCATTTATATTTGTCCGTGGTATAACTTTTACCGCCATCTGTTATCACGTACGGTCCTAAAAGATGGCGGTAAAAGCGCACTCTTCATCTCTACTATCTACATATCTACTTGACCTTGAGATTACGTTGTCACTAGTTGATCGTCGATCGATCGATTGTTTACCGACCGGTATCCGACGATCCCCCGAAGCTACTCGTATTACACCAATCGATCAACATCTGTCGACCATCAATCGATTGTTAGTCGACCAGTATTCGTTGATCAGCCAAAGCTATAACACCAATCGATCAATATCGATCGACCATCGATCGATTGTTTGTCGACCGGTATCCGTCCATCAGCCAATACGGTGACTGGTAATTCGGCAAAGTTGCCAGGTTTCACGGTACAGACATCATGAATGACGAAATAAAGCAACAATTTCCTACTAGTAGTGGTAAGTATTTATTACCTATATTTTATATTTGATTGAATGATATCTTGAGCGAAGCCTGCACTTGTTTCAAGGCAATACGGTACCTTGCGTGCCACTTTCGATAGCGGATTTTTTTTTGCGTCGCGCAGCCGGGTAAAAAAGAAAATTTCCAAATAAGTAAGTACATATTCAGGTTTAAATTCTTTGTTCATAAATTGGGGGTACCTACTTGAATATAATACGAACGATTTTAACCTAACTCTGTCATTGACTCTTTAGTAAAACCCAAGATTAGGTAAACTAAACAGAGATAAATCTTCCACAAAACACAATGACAATTTGCGATTGGTCTCGATGCGCACAGTATGAAACGAATCACTTGATTGAAAAAACGATTTATGTACGCTTATCGGCAGTAGTCATGTCACTTCTTAATGTTTGGTATTCAGAATAAAATGAAACAATTTTTTATTTGTGAGTAAATTTTTTTTATAACATTCTGAGATAGTTTACATAAGTGTCAGAGGGCCAATTTTGTCGATTATACCATGTGTTTATCTCCAACTTCCTCTTATGTGATAGAATAATCCTACCTATGCCAATATTTAAGGCATAATAGCAGCAATTAAAGCTCCTAGTGTTAATTTAGCTGCCACAAAAACTTCGATAATATGAGTCGTTTAGCTTGTGTTAGTTGGAGTGACGTCACCCCAGCTCCCTCATTCAATACAGACAAACTAGTGAGGTTAGGGTTTTGGACTAAAGTCAGAAAAATAAGGCCTAATAGCTGCACAAAGAAGAAAAGAACTTCAACGATAATACTTAAAAACTGTTGAAACTAGGATCAAAAACGTGTTGTGTAAGCTGGAGTGACCCCAGCTGCTCAATCATATCTTCCAAACGCAAGAAGATATGAATACGTATTTTGGCTCAAAAATTATGACAGCTCAAAAATTATGAGCTGCCATAAGCAGCAAAATTTTCAAATCTCTATTATAGTCAAAATACTCTTTGAGATATTAAACCGATAAGCATGTGTAAGCTGGAGTGACGGCACCCCAGCTGCTCATGTCATGTCATATCTTCCGAACGAAAGAAGACATGATTATGTATTATAGCTCAAAAGTTAAGGCATAATAGCTGCCAGAGGCAGCAAATCTTTCAAATCTCTAGCCCTTTTTTTTAGCACTTGTAGTTTACACGTAATAAACAAAAAAACAGTTTCCACGCCAAAAATTCAAAATTAATTTGAGACTTATAGGTAGGATTATTCTATCACATATAAGGAAGCTGGAGCTATACACATGATTATACCTATAAATCTAATAAAAAAGACTAGATACCTGATGAACTCAGTGATTTGCTCCTGATAAAACGGAATCTTAGGACGACCTATACCTAGGCTAGACCTGTAGGTTGTCTGAAGCCGTTTTGTTACGCTCAAGCAGTGGCCAGGTAAGACGGCAGAACCGCCCAAATATTTCCAAAGTAGGGATGTTAAAAATATGAAATTTAGGATCTGGATACGTAGTCGTATACCTACGGAAAAAGGAATAGTAATATACCGGTTTCAGATACGGTTACGGATATGAAATTGTTTCGGATTATCGGATAGTTTCGGTTACGGATATCACATTTTTAAAGAATTTAGCAAGATAAATGATTTGACTTTATTTCTAGTCTAGCTTCTGCCAGCGGCTTCGCCCACATGTTAAAAAGTAGCCTATGTTTTAATCCAGGTTATAATCTATCTGTGTCCAAAATTTCATTCAAATCCCTTCAGCCTTTTTTTGCGTGATTGAAACACAGACATACAAACTTTCGCAATTATAATGTTAGTAGGATCAATAATTAATAATAGGGAATATGCATGATAGTTTTTATTTGTTCAATTGAAGACTTATTAACTATAGTGAACAAATATGAAGGAATTTTAAAATATCATTATCAGCGACGAAGTTATAAAGCTTTAAAGATATATTAGAAAGAGAAGTCTGACGGGTTCTTTGACGTCAAAAGACATGACGCCCATACAGCTGCCATAGAAAAAAGCGTTTTCAAGAGAGGGACAGATATATTTGTTTAAAATTGCTATATCTCGTTTAATTTTCGAGTAATTTTGATTCGGCTTTCACTGTTCAAACTCCAGTTTAGTATATTAATCGATAAACCGGTTAGATAAGAAATATTTTTTTCATGCATGTTCCCTATTACATAAATGACTAATGAATCATTAGTAATGATTGGTTATCATTAGTAATGGTACCATTCGCACCCACCCGCAACCCAAGTTGGCACCCAACTGGGTATCATTTGGTAACTAAACCACATCCATTGGGTTTTCCAATTAGTCATTTATGTAATTATTAATCATCATACTTACCTACCTACTTTTAATTGCATGTACGTTTTGCAGAGTTTGCATTAACTTGATCAATGTACACAACAGTTTTGAGCTAAGTACTCGTAAATGTTAAATTGTAATGTAATCCCACAATCACTAACTAGATACGAGTAAGGAATAGGAATAATAAACAATGCAGGGGACGCACGCGGCTTGTGTGTCGGCTCGGCTGGGCTAAAACAAAAACATGTATCTTTTAGACTCCATCCCTCTCCGAAATTATTTGAAACTTTTATACCTATCGGTTTCGGTTACGGTTACGGATACCCGGGCCTGCGGACGGCGAGTGATGGCACCAGGCCCGAGAGTTGACGGCGCGTAGTGTTCCACGCGCGCCTCAAAGAGTCTGACACGCCCTCCCGCTCCACTCAGAGCGGGAGAAGTCATTGGATGATTTCCCATCCCACAAAAAAAAAAAAGGTTACGGATACATTTTTGTTTCGGATATCCGGTGGTTTCGGTTACGGCCTTAAACAGGCCTCCCAAGCATCGCAACATCGACTGTTCCTGTGCTTTTCACATACTCGACGTACAGTGTTCCTTCAAAAGATCACCCGAATTCGTTACATCATGGATGCTAGATCAAGCAGTGGTCTTTTGGCATCGGTGTTCGACTTACGATATCTACCTATCTCAAGCAGGTCGTGGGTTCAAAACCAGCTAGGCGCATTAATTTGTGTTACTTATATTTTCACCTCTCACATCTCAAAACGGTGAAGGAAAAATATTGTGAGGCAACCGTCATGTCATGTGAGTTATGGTCGCCTTCGTACATGAATTATTTAATCACTGTGTAGGTACTACCACCAAACGGGGTGATAGGAACGCTAGGGTGAATAGAAACAAAACTTTGAAAGGGTTTTTTACGTTATTTATAAATTGTTTGTAGCGTTTAAGTACTCCGATTTATTTATAACCTCTTAGGATCCGCGGACAACCCGGGTTGTCGAATTGAAAGCCCGACGACAACCCGGGTTGTCAGCCGATTCACGCTTTTTTTTTCCACTGATTCACGTTTTTTTTTTTAAACTCACAGGTGAGATTCGGATCCTGAAGTGAATTGTTATAAAAATAAATCGTTGCTTTAAAATTAATATTAGAGTATCATATTGAAAATCCTAATCAAAGTTTTGTTTCTATTTACCCCTTCGTTCCTATTCTTCCTGTTCGTATGTTAGTTGTTTGTTTTAGTTTTTAGGAATTAAGAAACTTACTCCTTCTCAAAGAGAGGCCTACTGTGTCCCAGCAGTGGGAACGTTATAGGCTGATTTCATTCTTATGGTCGCCCAGTGGTCGACATTCGACCATAATTCATTTAATATTAAGTTTTAACTTTATTAGTGTTGAAATAAGCGTGACAATGATGTGTTTACAAGTAGCGGCGCGTAAGTCTAGCGCTGAACGATAATTGCTGCGCATGGGTGGGTGGCGCGGGTGGCGCGCGGGGAACAGAATGCGACTGGAGAGCCAATCGGCGCTACGCACGCTCGCCCTTCATCCCGCTAGCCCCCTCAGGTACCTTAATTTTTACTTCTGCGCAATAACGGTCAGCGCTAAAGTTTCGTGCCGCTACTTGTATGTGTCAAATGCATGGAAGTGTGTGTGTTTTTATTAATTTCATTTATTTCTAATGCATATTATATAAAATATTAGTTTACTGCACTCCTACTCCATAATAACTTTAACTAAGTCAAATTTCATACTTCTCCGTTAGTGTAATTTTCGTAAAAAGTGGAATAGCTAGAAAAGTTTTTGCTTCACGTATGATCACGCAATGTGATGCTAGATAGTAGCTGGTGGCAATGTGTCTTAATATTATTTATTATAATGTTTTTTTTGCAGTTATTTAAATGCCTTGTAGTTTCGGCGAGAAAACAAAAGAGGGTACCTATCGGTTTCGGTTACGGTTACGGATACCCGGGCCTGCGGACGGCGAGTGATGGGTAGCTCGCAGTCCGATCAGCACCAGGCCCGAGAGTTGACAGCGCGTAGTGTTCCACGCGCGCTTCAAAGAGTCTGACACGCCCTCCCGCTCCACCCAGAGCGGCAGAAGTCATTGGATGATTTCCCACCGCACAATAAAAAAAAAACGGTTACGGATACATTTTTGTTTCGGATATTTCGGTTACGGCCTTAAACAGGCCTCCCCAAGCATCGCAACATCGACTGTTCCTGTGCTTTTCACATACTTGACGTACAGTGTTCCTTCAAAAGATCACCCGAATTCGTTACATCATGGATGCTAGATCAAGCAGTGGTCTTTTGGCACCGGTGTTCGACTTACGATATCTACCTATCTCAAGCAGGTCGTGGGTTCAAAACCAGCTAGGCGCATTAATTTGTGTTACTTATATTTTCACCTCTCACATCTCAAAACGGTGAAGGAAAAATATTGTGAGGCAACCGTCATGTCATGTGAGTTATGGTCGCCTTTGTACATGAATTATTTAATCACTGTGTAGGTACTACCGTCAAACGGGGTGATAGGAACGCTGGGGTGAATAGAAACAAAACTTTGAAGGGGTTTTTCACGTTATTTAGAAATTGTTTGTAGCGTTTAAGTACTCCGATTTATTTATAACCTCTTAGGATCCGCGGACAACCCGGGTTGTCGAATTGAAAGCCCGACGACAACCCAGGTTGTCAGCCGATTCACGCTTTTTTTTTTCACTGATTCACGTTTTTTTTTAAACTCACAGGTGAGATTCGGATCCTGAAGTGAATTGTTATAAAAAATATTAGAGTATCATATTGAAAATCCTAATCAAAGTTTTGTTTCTATTTACCCCTTCGTTCCTATTCTTCCTGTTCGTATGTTAGTTGTTTGTTTTAGTATTTAGGAATTAAGAAACTTACTCCTTCTCAAAGAGAGGCCTACTGTGTCCCAGCAGTGGGAACATTATAGGCTGATTTCATTCTTGTGGTCGCCCAGTGGTCGACATTCGACCATAATTAATTTAAGTTTTAACTTTATTAGTGTTGAAATAAGCGTGACATGACATGATGTGTGTATGTGTCAAATGCATGGAAGTGTGTGTGTTTTTATTAATTTCATTTATTTCTAATGCATATTATATAAAATATTACTTTACTGCACTCCTACTCCATAATAACTTTAATTATGTCAAATTTCATACTTCTCTCTTACGAAAAAGTTGTCACGACACTTTTTTGCTATAGTAAAAAAAATAAAATTTTATTACAATTACTTTTGTTATAGTTGTTGTTATTGCTAGAGAGTTGAGTTGAGTTGAGCTGAGTTGAGCTGAGCTGAGCTGAGCTGAGCTGAGCTGAGCTGAGCTGAGCTGAGCTGAGCTGACCTGAGCTGAGCTGAGCTTAGCTGATCTGAGCTGAGCTGAGCTGAGCTGAGCTGAGCTGAGCTGAGCTGAGCTGAGCTGAGCTGCGATGAGATGAGATGAGATGATGAAGTATAACTTCTTACGTGCGTGCGTGTGTGCGTAGTTAATAATAAAAAAAAAAAATAAATTAAAAAAAATAAAATTATATTACAATTCCTTCACTAATTAATCGAAAGGAACTTCGTTCCATCCGGGTGTCCCTTGACACCTCTCAAGTTTTTTATTATAATGTTTTTTTTGCAATTATTTAAATGCCTTGTAGTTTCGGCGGGAAAACAAAAGAGGTTACAAGAATACTTTAATGGACTCAACAGCTCACTCCCTCTCTGAGAGAGGCCTGTGTCGCAGTAGTGGGTTCATGCTTATGTTTTGTTATGCTAGGTAGTAGCTGGGGTCAATGTGCTCCACTGGAACGCCCGGCCAAGGGACCCAGTCACTCGCGCCGCGCAAGTGCCCGTCCCGTTGCCAAATTAAAGCTTAATATCTCGTAAACTGTTGGAGCTTTAAGCAAATAAAAATTACGTGTGTATTGCTGATATTATAGAGAATCGACACATGTGGAAACTAAAGTCCGATAACGTGTTCTAAGTACTTCAAATGAAATGTAAACATAAATGTAATGTTAGCGGTAACCGTTAATATAAGTTAACCCATGTTTTTACCATTAATTTTGTAGTTTGTATCTTTAAAACCTATTTATCATTAAACTAGGCTATATAATCTATTTTTGATACCCATAAGTCACTTGGTGAAATGTTCTAAGTACCACATTAAAACCAAACAAAACACAAGCGAAAAAAACGCGTGGGCCGCGTAGGTCATCGTTCCTAAGGACTTTTTTTTTGGGTCTCGTTGGTGTCCGTTACAGTGGTATTAATTATTATAATATTTTCTTTTGCAGTTATTTATTTATGCCTCATAGTTTCGGCGAGAAAAAAAAATGTAAAAAAAATTGATCCATTCACATCCGATAGTAGTAGTCGTGAGACTGACGTTGTGACGTTCGCCGACGGATTTTTGGACTTGAGAGGAGGCATCAAGAAATATTTCGCTCTGGTATTTACATTATTCTGACAGCATGCAGTTTCTGAAAAGTTATACAGCTAGCAGATTGTCAAATTCAAATCTTATAAAAACCAAGCTACTATTCGATCGCACTTGTTGATATACCGAATAGTCGAATTAATGCTTCTCCTACACATTTGTTATACGCATAGCCACAGTGTGGAAGTGGAACTCTCTGACATCTGTGTTCTCTACCTCCTCACCTATGACCGTCAGCCTACAAAGCAAGAGTGAACAGTCATTGTCTGAGCTCGCTTGCTCCATCGTAGACTTCATCTATCGCTTACCTGCTATCAGGCAGATCAAAGTCAAGGGCGCGCTCATCAGGAATAATAAAAGGCCACAGACTTGTTAACCGGTGACTTTGCTCAATTTGTCCCAGCTATGACGTGTCACTGCTCTCAAAACGGTGAAGGAAAACATCGTGAGGAAACCGATATACCCTAGAACCATGAAAACATGGGACATCCACCAACCCGCACTGGGCCCGCATGGTGGATTACGGCCTACACCCTCTCACAGAGAGGAGGCCTGTGCCCCGGCAGTGGGGACATTAAAAAGGCTGGTGATAATGAAAATGATGATGACGTGTCACTAATCCTCTATAAAAAAGAGATAGTGCTATAGGTCCTGTATAGCTCCTTCTCTCCTCACAGCGGACTAATGATGGCATTGGCACGTCATAGTACCTGAGCATCGAACCCTAGAGGACACGGTGGAGCATACGGTGGAGGTCTGCCCCGCTTGGGCGGAACACCGCCGTGTCCTCGTGGATGCGATAGGTGGCGGCGACCTCTCGCGCCCGGCCCTGGTTCAGGCCATGGTAAGGAGCGAGAGGGAATGGGAGGCAGTCTCCGCCTTCTGTGAAGCAGTAATGGGGACGCGTGAGGGAAGCTCAACGGAGTGGCCCTCGCGGCCCCGGCCGCTACCACCGCAGGAGAGGTACTGGGCGTACTAGGCGTAGGACGTCGCGAGACGATTTCCGGCCACCGTAGACCCGGGCCTGCGGACGGCGAGCAATGGGTAGCTCGCCGTCCGATCAGCACTAGGCCCGTGAGTCGACGGCACGTAGTGTTCCACGCGCGCCTCAAAAAGATATAGTCAGCCACCACTGACGGGGCCCATCGTGGCTGGTGCCTGCATGCCTAGGGGTAGCGGATAAATTCTGAAAATGAGTTACCGCACCCATGGGCACTCAGGGAGGGAAGGAACAGGGGTGTGTTTTAGTCAGTAAGAGTCTGACACGACCTCCCACTCCACCCAGAGCGGGAGAAGTCATCGGATGATTTCCCACCCCACAAAAAAAAAAAATCCCTGCAGGATAGCTGTGCTTTCGCGGTTGCTGCCTCTAGACCACTGCTATGTAGGTGAATTCACAGACGAATTTCATTATTACCCACAATTTCGTCAGTTCCCGTAAGTCTTTGGATGCTTACATTTTTATACTACCTAAATACTGTCCCGCTAGTCTTGCGTTCAAGCAAACGCCAGCCGCGCTTAGGACGGGGTTCTGGGTTCAATTCCCAGATAACGTGTTGTTGGGTTTTTGCATTACCTAGAAATTTCCGTAGTTTTGAAGTTGGCGGTATTATACCCCTGTGCCTCGGAAAGCTCGTTAAGGTGTTGGGTCTGTGGCTATTCTCTCTCTAGTTGTGACGGATAGCCGTCCTTTCGGACAGTGAGGTTTAGGGAACAGAGCTAGTGGACCTGTTTTGCGCACTCATTTGTGCTGTTGTAGAACAGCTACTTGAAACTTATTTTCGTTTGTAGGAAGCAGCATTGATAGACCACGGCAGAAATATGATCTGTTCTCCATTGTCCGTGCTGATGCCTCTGGGCAAAATGCTAATTGGAGCAACAAATCAAGCAGAAAATGAATTATTAGATGCAATAGGTCTTAAGAGAAAAAAACAGGTATGTGTACCTACTATGTGATTCGTAAATATAAAGGTAGGTACATACTGTACCTAACTGTTCCTTAAATTTATACCCAGGCCGACTATTGAATACATTTAACGGACGGATTTTACGGTCGTTCAGGAATATCTGATAAGTGAGAGCTTTAGATAAAATAATTGGAAAGTAAAAATTTCACATGAAGTTTTTCATTTTCAAGAGAGATCAGGCCCCCCTAGCCATATTACATTTCTATTATCGTTTACGCTAACGCTTAGAACAAAATGTATGGCAATGACATTACCTGCATAGGTAAGTGTCACGTGACTTATCGCAGGTAATGTCATTGCCATACATTTTGTTCTAAGCGTTAGCGTAAACGATAATAGAAATGTAATATGGCTAGGGGGGCTGGATTCGGTTTTTTTTAAGTAGGTCCAAGGGGCCTTCGTGGTGGATATCCAACAGAAATTGTATAATAATCATTTTAAAGCATTTTTTCAAACGTACTTATATATTATGTCCAGTTAATATTATGTACAATGTCTGATCACAGCTAAACTCCGCCATCGCACTAGTCAGAACCAACATGATGTACCTGAAAGGAGTGGAACTGGATGTGGCGAGCAAAATATATGTATCTTCTGAAAAAGCTATCAAGGATAGGTACAAGAAACACGCACTATCCATATTCGGGACCTCAATTGAGAAGATCGACCGATTCCATCCAAAAGAAACTGCGGCCAAAATTAACGATTGGGTAAGAACTTGGAGATTTACTTCTTCTTCTACCCATAACCCCTTTTTTTTTGGGGTTGGGTAGTCATCCTAAGTCTTCTCCTGCTCTGGGTGCAGCAGGAGGGCGTGTCAGAATCTTACTGACTAAAACCCATCCCTGTTCCTTCCCTGCCCTGAGTGCCCAGGGGCGCGGGAACTCTGATTCGAAATTATCCACGACCCCTTGGCAGGCATCGGCCATGGTGGGCCCCGTCATGCATTGGTGACAACTCTTTGAGGGGCGCGTGAAACACTAAGCGCCGTCGACTCGCGGGCCTGATCCTGATCGGATGGCGAGCTACCCACAACTCACCGTCCACAGGCCCGACCTATAACCCCTGGTGCTATGTTAATTGGTGTTTGCGCTATATTTTTATCCCACTGCCCCCTAAAGGAGAGAGTGGGGTAACTGAGAACGGCGGGTAATTAGGAACACTGAATTTTTGGGGATTGTATCGCGACTTTTTTTTCAAAAAACCTTTTGATTGTCATAGTCTTTGTTACTCGGGTTTTTGGAACGAAGTTCCTTATCGCGAGTTGTGAAAGGGGGCTAGACGGCAAAAATTCTTACGAAAAAAGTTGTCACGACACTTTTTGCTATAGTAAGCTATTATAAGCTGTGCGGCGTCGCATGTTTCTCTGTCTGTCTCTCTCTCTTATAGAAAGCAAGCCAGATATTTTCATTTCTATTTCGCATTGAACAGTGATTAACTATTTATTATTAATTATTAATTATGCTGAGCTGAGCTGAGCTGAGTTGAGCTGAGCTGAGCTGAGCTTAGCTGATCTGAGCTGAGCTGAGCTGAGCTGAGCTGAGCTGAGCTGAGCTGAGCTGAGCTGAGCTGCGATGAGATGAGCTGAGCTGAGATGAGATGATGAAGTATAACTTCTTACGTGCGTGCGTGTGTGCGTAGTTAATAATAAAAAAAATATTATAAATTAAAAAAAATAAAATTATATTACAATTCCTTCACTAATTAATCGAAAGGAACTTCGTTCCATCCGGGTGTCCCTTGACACCTCTCAAGTTTTTTGTTTATGAATTGTTTATTTAACATTGTTCTCATAAATTAGAAGCTATGTAACCAGGATTTTTATACATAACATTGTTTTAAAGAGTGTCCATGGCGTTTCTTGCACGTTCATCTCCATAGAGATCTACGCCTTGGAATGTACAATTAGCTTCATCTTTCTGACTGACCGACTTATTGACAATTCAAAAGTGCCTGTAAATGATTTATTTGAAATAAATGATTTGAATTGAACTTGAATTGAACTTGAATTGGAATTGAATTTGAATTGAATTTGAATTAAATTTGAATTGAATTTGAATTGAATTTAATTTGAATTGAATTTGATTTGAATTTGATTTGAATTTGATTTGAATTTGATTTGAATTTGATTTGAATTTGATTTGAATTTGATTTGAATTTGATTTGAATTTGATTTGAATTTGATTTGAATTTGATTTGAATTTGATTTGAATTTGATTTGAATTTGATTTGAATTTGATTTGAATTTGATTTGAATTTGATTTGAATTTGATTTGAATTTGATTTGAATTTGATTTGAATTTGATTTGAATTTGATTTGAATTTGATTTGAATTTGATTTGAATTTGATTTGAATTTGATTTGAATTTGATTTGAATTTGATTTGAATTTGATTTGAATTTGATTTGAATTTGATTTGAATTTGATTTGAATTTGATTTGAATTTGATTTGAATTTGAATTGAAATTGAAATTGCATTGAATTGAATTGAATTTGAATTGAATTTGAATTGAATTTGAATTGAATTTGAATTTGAATTTGAATTTGAATTGAATTTGAATTGAATTTGAATTGAATTTGAATTGAATTTGAATCGAAGTTGAATCGAAATTGAATCGAAATTGAATCGAAATTGAATCGAATTTGAATCGAAATTGAATCGAATTTGAATCGAATTTCAATCGAATTTCAATCGAATTTCAATTGAATTTGAATCGAATTTGAATCGAATTTGAATCAAAAGTGAATCGAAATTGAATCGAATTTGAATCGAACTTGAATCGAATTTGAATCGAATTTCAATCGAAATTGAATCGAATTTCAATCGAAATTGAATCGAAAGTGAATCGAAAGTGAATCGAAAGTGAATCGAAATTGAATCGAATTTGAATCGAACTTGAATCGAATTTGAATAGACTTATTGACAATTCAAAAGTACCTGTAAATGATTAATTTGAAATAAATTATTTGAATTGAATTTGAATCGAATTTGGATCGAATTTGAATCGAATTTGAATAGACTTATTGACAATTCAAAAGTACCTGTAAATGATTAATTTGAAATAAATTATTTGAATTGAATTTGAATCGAATTTGGATCGAATTTGAATCGAATTTGAATCGAATTTGAATAGAAGTTGAATCGAAATTGAATCGAAATTGAATCGAATTTGAATCGAACTTGAATCGAATTTGAATCGAATTTGGATCGAATTTGAATCGAATTTCAATCGAATTTGAATGGAATATAAATCGAATTTGAATTGAAGTTGAATCGAAATTGAATCGAATTTGAATCGAAGTTGAATCGAAATTGAATCGAATTTGAATTGAAATTGAATCGAATTTGAATCAAATTTGAATCGAATTTGAATCGAATTTTAATCGAATGTCTATTGAATTTGAATCGAATTTGAATCGACTTTCAATCGAAATTCAATCGAATTTGAATCGAATTTCAATCGAACTTGAATCGAATTTGAATCGAATTTCAATCGAATTTCAATTGAATTTCAATTGAATTTGAATCGAATTTGAATCGAATTTGAATCGAATTTGAATCGAATTTCAATCGAAATTGAATCGAAAGTGAATCGAAATTGAATCGAATTTGAATCGAATTTCAATCGAAATTGAATCGAAAGTGAATCGAAATTGAATCGAATTTGAATCGAACTTGAATCGAATTTGAATCGAATTTCAATTGAATTTCAATTGAATTTGAATCGAATTTGAATCGAATTTGAATCGAATTTGAATCGAATTATTGACAATTCAAAAGTGCCTGTAAATGATTAATTTGAAATAAATTATTTTTTATACTAATACGTGTGGGTTACGTTTTAGAATAAAAAAAACCCGAGTGTTTTCGGCAAATTGACATGTACATAATTTTGAGCCTATTCTTATAATAATCTGATGTATATATAACAAATAAGAGAAACGATGGTTAGACTGTGTGAAAGAGGATATGGGTAAAATGGGGTGACTACAGAGATGACGACGACGACGAATAGAGGAGTATGGAAGAAAAAGACATGTTGCGCCGACCCCAAATAAATTGGGTTATGGGCTGATTTATTGTAAATCAAAAAAATCTTCCTTTTTTATATAAAAAAAATCCAATCCTATTTAAAAATACTGTTTGCACAGCAAAATAGTTACCTCAAAATATTATTATTTTAGCAACAATTAGAGTTCATGACGCATCGCTACAAGCGGAGCTTTTATTTCAGCCGGAAATATGCTAACGACAGTCGTAAGTAAGGTAGGTTGACGGATCCACTGCGCGAGTCTCCTATTTCTGTCTGCAATTTCGCGGGTCTCCTATTTCTGCTGTTTAGGTTTGAATAAAAATTGACAACAATTTATATGGCTTTGCTCCTATTATTCTTCATTTCCTTTAGGTGTTCTCAATTACCCCACTTTCCCTTATGTGTGTATGTCATGTATGTCTATTTCTTTGACACTCCCTCTACCCTAAACGGCTGCATGGATTTCAACAAATGAGGTATCATAATGATGAGCCGTTTAGGGTAGAGGGCTATCATTAGATTTTGTTTGACTGCCGAAGTGACACAGGGCTTATGAAATTGAAAAAAAAAAACAAAATGGCGGCCCGTCATTAGGTTAGTTAGGTCGTATTTTTTCGTGACATGTTCATGTGGGGTATCGAAATAAAGAGAGATTCCATAAATGTAAATCACTAAAATGTAGAAAAAAAAAAAACAGAATATTTAAAAAAATCCCGACTGCAAAGAACAACTAAAAGGTAGCAAACAATTCAAATTAAATTTCAAGCAGTCTGATGCAGTTGATGGCATGTGTGCACACATCAAGTCAAGAACATAATAAGGACTTTTCACCGATATTTGACGTTTGTGTCGGTGTGGCTCTCTGACCATTTTTTTTCTAGTAAAAATAGAAATCAAAGTCAATATCTACGTTTAGTCACAGATAATATAATACTAGCGTAATGATGCCTCATCCCATACAAATAAACGGTACCGCCGTAACTACGGCCTTTCGACTTGCACAAGCAACATTTTATTCCTCGCTAGATGGTGTTAGCAGCGACGGCTTGAAAATTGAATGAATTTACATAAAGTCTTACCAATATTTTTTCACATATGGAGAAATTACAATATAGTATTTTTGGCACTTCATAACAATTTTACTGTTTCAAAATGTTTCATTATACAAATTTTAAAGAGGCGAATTTATAAACTAAAACTTCAAACAGCGCCATCTATTGGTACTAGAAATATAAATGCCTAAGGATTCGTACCAATAAACATCTAAATTTCAATTAGGAGCCAATTATTTCACAATTTTATGCTTGGGGTAGTTTATTAAATAAGAAAATACGGTTTTTACCATATATTTTTTTCAAAATATTAATGTTATTTATATTAATATTATTGTTTGTTTGTTATAATTAAATTTTCTTTGTTCGAGATGAGACCCCGTGGTTTAGTGAGCAATATGGTCTCATCTCGAACAAAGAAAATTTTGTTCAAATAAATATCAATAGATGGCGTAATATGCATCGATTTCTGAAGTAAGTAACATTAATATTTTGAAAAAAAAAAATGGTAAACCTGTATTTTCTTAATAAACTACCCTTAGTTCGTAACCTTAGTCTGTACGCTAGTATTATATTACCTGTGCCGTTAATAACAACCCATGTTCGGTAACATCGCTTTTGACAACAGAGCCATCTGTCTTGCTAGCAGCGAATGACCTATACATTCGTGAATCGTTGTTGCCGCCATCTAGCGGACATCCCCGATACCACCTCCTAAGCAAGTTCACAAGTCTTCGCAAAACATGCAAGGCATCAAGTGTGGAGGTTGCGGTCGATATATATGTACGCTAGAGGGCACCAGCAGGCGAATTCGCTAACTCAGTAAACATCAATTTGATAGGCACTTTGTCGTAGGTACATTGCTCCTTTGACGTATAGGAAAACCGTAGTGCCTATTATAATCGATATCCACCGAGCAATGTACTGCATAGTGCTTATCAAATTGATGTCACTGTGTGTGGGCGGGCGTCCCTACGAAGAACAACATATCACCTAACTGTCGTTGTCCCGAGTGCAAGAAGAATATTGCTCGAGACAACAGGACTGAAACTGGCTCCCCCGCCGCTAAATTTTCAAGTGCTGACGTCACCACTCGTATTAGTAACGACAAAATTGCAGGTGATCATTGAAGAGTTGAGGGCGGTGCGTGCGGAGATTCAGGTGTCTATAAGGGAGATGGAAGTGGAAATAGCGCGGCTTAAAACCACCTTGTATACCTGCAGCACGCGCATCGACGGTCTGGAGGCCAGGGTGGACGCACTAGAACGACTTTTTACTTTCGAAGTTTTTTATTTTTGGCAGTTTTTCTGTTACCAAGTGAGTTTAGGCTCAAACTGGAAGGGGAACCGAGCATTCGGTTACGGTTTCGGTTTCGGGTGAAACTGGAAGGGAAGCCAAACATTCGGTTACGGTTTTGGGTGAAACATGAAGGGAGCCAAACATTCTGTTTCGGTTTTGGGTGAAACTGGAAGGGGAGCCCAACATTCGGTTTCGGTTTCGGCTGAAATTGGAAGGAGAGCCGAACATTCGGTTACAGATTCGGCTAAAAATCGTGTTTCGGTCGGAAACTATTTTTAGTATATTTACCTACTACGAAATGGTACTACGGAATGGACCTTTTTATCTACAGCATATTACACTGAAAACCAAGTTGTAACTACAATTTAAAAAACCGGCCAAGTGCGTGTTCGCACATTTAGGGTTCCGTACCTACCAAATAAGGGAATTTCAAAGAAAAAATCGGATTTAGTAAAACATACGTTTTTAATTTAAAAAAATCAGCAAATTTGAAGTTCTTAGGTCAATGGGAAGTTAAAAAAACCTTCGGAACAAAATTTTGTGACAGACGCGTGCAGACAATCAATCAATCAATCAGTTCATTTGTGAAACATGGGTGTTTACATAAATCCACTGCAGACCCACCGCACCCCTGGCCGTAGCCCTGGTGGTACGGTGGGTATTTTAAAGTTCAACGATACCCCTGTATAAACAAAGTGACTGCTGACATGCCTAAGGCTAGCGGATGCCTAGGGGTAACGGATAAATTCGTACCAGAGTTACCGCTCCCTTGGGCACTCAGGCAGGGAAGGAACAGGGGTGGGTTTTAGTCAGTAAGAGTCTGACGCGCTCCACCCAGAGCGGGAGATGTCATTGGATGAGTACCCTCGGGTACGAATCCCTAAAAATCTAGTAATAAATTAAATTGCTTACGTGTAAGTACCTAACCTATTTCTTTTTTCTAAATCAGGTGGCCGATAAGACGAGGAATAAAATTACTAAATTGTTTAGTTCGTCAGATATATCAAGAGATACGTCGATAGTCCTGGTCAATGCTGTTTATTTTGCGGTAGGTTGCAAAACTACTTATAGTAGGTGATACGGTAATAGAAATATATTCCCTCATCTGTTATTTGAAGACGACAATGTTTGTAATAAGTTCAGCAATCGGGTCATCTCGTAATCGAGACACAATTAAAATCTATTGTGTCTGCTAATTTGGACGTGCAAAGGGATATGTTAGAGAATCTATTATAAACATTAATAAATTGCAGACGGGTTGCCTAGCTAAATCCGGGGGCCTTTACTGATGTATAATATTAACTTTATTTAATTTTTTTTTTATTATTTTCCCCGATTAGTTATTTATGATAATCAAGCATGAGTCTAGATAATGTTACGCAAAGAATTGCAAAAATATAAATAATAATAAAATAAATAAAATAAAATAAAACAATCTTTATTTCGGATAAGCAACATCCTTAAGGTTTATTAATCAAAAAAGAAAGATAACTTATAATTATGTTAGTAAACTTAATTATCTATTTAGAAACAAGGCAGTTGTTCGAAATACATCTTAGAACAACATCACTTAATAGAAGAGACTCGTACCTCCCCGCTATGGTCTTCAGGATGGAGTTGGAGCTCCCCCGCACTCTGCAGAGCAAAGAGGCAGATTTCTGTCTGACGATGGCATGGAAGCCATATCAACATGTGCTTGTGTAAACATACCTGATGCACTGCAGAAACGGGGCAGCCCCATTAACATCCTGAACCCGTTATTATATTGGTAGGGCGCTGATAGCCCCTCTGAGTATAGTTGGTCCACATTCTGCACGAATAGAACACTTGGCAATAAGCTTTAAAAAGCGTTATTTTGACTGCCCTGCTACAGCGCGCAAACCTACGAGCCAACATGTTACATCGGACTGCCAGCGCCCTACGTTCCCTCTCAATATCAATTTGGTCACCAAGGTCGTCGGTTACATAATGCCCCAAGTACTTGAACTGGTACACTCTCGATATGTCAAAATATAGGTTGTCTAACTTAGCTCTACTATATCTTAGCCTTAGCGAAAATGAAAAAAAAAAAGATATTTAATCTGCCTTAATTACAGAAATTAATCGAACGAATCTTTTTTCAGAACTATATCCTTCAGAATCAGTATATTGTAACCGGGGTTGGTGGCAATAGGTTCGCGCCTTATAAACATAACTGGTGAAATGTGTAGATGTACCTACTGTAGTGACTGTGAACGTGGGCTCTACTCCGGGCGAGTGCTTCTGGTGTGTGTGAAAAAAAAAAAAACTGCGGATAGCAATATTTGATACATAAATTTTTAATCACTCCCTTTTTCATCGACAACTCAAAACTGACTGACTTACACAATTCAATAATTTTCCTATCAAAATCAAATACTAGATCAGCCTATCTTGCCCACAAGGTTTGATTTTCGAGCGATCTCCTTAAAAATATCACAGTAGGTACTAATAGGTACACCTCTGCATTTCCCTTCGAGGAACGCAGGCGTAATGTTATGTTGTGTTAAGCCCCTCATTAGCAGACACAATTAAAAACCTATGAGGGGAGCCTATGAGGGGCCTGACGGATTAATAGACAATTTTCATGAACACTTGGTAAAATAAATAATTTTCTAGGGTAAATGGAAGCACAGATTTCATAAATCTCACACGGGTGACTTTCACTCGCCGTCTGGACTTCGACGACTTCCGATGATGACCCGTGAAGGGCACTACAAATACTGGAAGTGTGACGTCATAAACGCTGAGGTAATAGTCTTTACCCCCTAGCCTTTTCAGAACTGCATGTTGTGTGGTCGCAGAAGAGATGGTCGATGGAGCCGAAAGAGTCTGGAGTGGCTACCATAAATCGGAAGATCGATAGACCGATGACCTGGTAAAGGATGCGGGAATCCACTGAATTCGAGATGCACAGGACGTGTCGATGTGGTGACACTTGAGGGAGGCCTATGTACATATGTGCTGCACCTGACATCTTTCGGCTGGAATGATGACGATGATCCGGGCGCCGGTGACCGAAAAGTTCTGTGACTATATAGTTCATATAGCTAGAATGGATGTGAAGATTGAGATGACAGTGAATATACAGGGTGTAAAAAGACACATCACATAGCCGTCAACTACGCATACTGTACGTCTAACAAAGTAGTTTTGCGCTAAAATTATTGCTGGGAAACGACTTTTATTTTTAAGTATTAAAAAAAAAATTATACGCAATGTAACGCGAACTCAGGCAAGTGGAGTTAAACCCCGTCCTTTTGCTCTAAGCCACGTAGGTACTTGTCTGATACGTTTGATATTCATTGCGTTTTCAAATTCAGGTAATGTTTGTTTGGAGAAAAGTTTAATAATAACACTTTGAATTCATTTTCGTAAAAAAGTAAAAAACAATCTCAGGTATGGTCCTAGTGGAAAAAAATATCGAAATAATGGGTAGAATATGTGGCTTTTGGCTTCGGAAACTGTCTTTTTACACCCGATAGATGTATGGAAGAAGAAGACATTCTGCTTCCACCCCAAATAAATTGGGATAAGTGCAGGAGGCGGATGTATGATGGTTGGGGTAGGCTGAAAACAAGTATTTTACTTGGAACGACTGCCTATCAATCTCAACCACATAGTAACTGGGTATCACTTACACTTACCATTTAGTTCTTTCCTTCCAATACTGCTCTTAATTTCTCAATTCGTCTGTATGTTTTTTTTTTGTATGTATTTTACGCGATTTCTCCGCCATTTGTGAATAGATTTTGATAACTCTTTTTTTGTTTGGTAGTACATACTTCAGAGGTCCCATATAAATTTTATCGAAATTGATTCAGCATTTTTTGAAAAAATCAACATAAACAAAAAATATGTATACACAGATGACGTTTCGGTTGTCTCCAAATGTTCAAATTCCATTTTATTGGGGTTATCCATTCGGGCATAATTTTAATGTTTAGTTTTACTTCTGGGGTACAACAACTAAACAGTGAAAAATAAAAAAACTTTTTTTCAAAAAATACAATCGTTGTCTAAAAAAAAATTGCAAAATAACTTAACGAAGAAACAAAATGCAAACGCCGACTTCCGATATTAAAGTTATTTTGCAATCTTTAGAAGTCGGTTGTGTTTTTTGCAAATAAGTTTTTTTATTTTTTCTTTACAAAATATATGATGTGCAGAATAATGCTAGTAATTCTCACAGTGCGGTGCGGCAACGATTTAAAAAAAAGGCATGTATGCAATTCACATGAGGTAGAAGTGAAACCAAAAATGTTGGCTAAAACAAAACAAAACACAAAAACAAAACACTGTATAATCCTTCCTATCTCATTATTTCTCCCACGTTAAATCTTATAAATTTATGTGTCTCTCTTTTTACTATCGCTTTTTCGTTTCATCGACTTTCAAATCACAACGATGCTAAAGAAGTTTTCACTTCAAAAACTGGCCAAGTGCGTATCGGATTTCGCACTGCGTAAGGGTTCCGTACCGAATATTGGTATTTGTTAGTAAAATATACGTAATAATAAACATTATCACCAAATTTCAAGTTCGTAGGTCAATGGCAACTTAAAAAAATCTTCGTAACAAATTTTGCGACAGACGATGGACGGACAGACAGACAGACGGATACGTGAATGATAACAATAGGGCTCCGTTTGGACTCTTTGGGTACGGAACCTTAAAAAAGAAAGGGCTGCGGTGACCCAGTGTTAACAACAACGACTTACTCCTAAGTTAGTAGTAGGTTATGGCTCGAACCTAGACAAGCATTTACTTTGTGTATAATATTTCATCACCACTGAAACCGACATGTCCTAGAATCAAAAACTTCAAAGACATGTGACTTCCACCATTGGACACACACTCTTACTCTTCGGTTGTCGTGGTATGTGCATGTGATGCGGAGGAATGAAGAAAATGTCGTGAGGAAAGTCTTGTGTATGGATGTGGACGGCTATAAGAGTAAGAGAAGGCCAAATAAACGATGGATGGATTGTGTGAAAGAGGATATGGGTAAAAAGGGGGTGACTACAGAGATGACGACTAATAGAGGAGTATGGAAGACAAAGACATTTTGCACCGACCCCAAATAAATTGGGATCAGGGCAGGAGAATGACACTCTTATAGAGAAGAGGCCTGTGTCCCAGGAGTGGGAACAATAAAAGGCTTATTATGCTTATATGCTTACACTAAAATGAACCTAAACTATAGCTGAGCTGTATGCTATATTTATCCCTGAAATGTAAACGATTCCTGTGGCTTTGGATAGGTCAAAGGAGTAAAGCCGTGGAATATAGCCAGTATTAAATAAATGTAGGTACGCTGATGTATTTCACCAGGTCATAGAAATTCCCTACGAAGGTTCGCAGGCATCAATGATAATAGTGCTACCGTTCAGCAACAGCGGCTTGCCAGTTCTCCTAAGAGCTCTGAAACTCTCTCCCAAACTGTTAAACAAGGCGTTGGAGAAAATGAAGTTTACAGATGTAATACTAACGATGCCAAAGTTCAAAATAGAGTCGTCACTGGATCTGATGCCTTTGTTAAAAAAGGTGAGTATTCAACTTATTATCTTAGCATCTTTGAGATTTCTCAAAACCCTGAACTTTCAGAACTGCGACATGGCTGGAGGAGACTGCCAACTACACCGTATTGTACCATGACCATATCATGACTATGCTAGGGAACGGGTCAATCAAAAAATTTTCTTTGTATTGAAAAGTATGAGATTAGATTAGATTAGAGATAGACACTAAACCGTTCCGTCATAGACCGTCGCGTGTATCGACACCGGTAAAATAAGTATGCATGCCAAAACGGTGCGCGCAGGTGGCGATACGGTGTGAGCATAAGGGTTATAATCGCGTATGATGACCATTATGCACGGGTATGATACGCTGTTAGTACGTTCTAGTGCCAGCGTCGTTTATCTTTCCGTACTTGATAATTATGTTCCTAGCATGTTTATGGTCGTGGTTCATGTTACGGTGTACTAGGCAGACTCTTTTATACGCTTTTCATGAAATGAGATACCAACCGACGATTACCTCTGTACGCGCTATACAAGTTGGCGTAGAGCTATTGCAGGATATGGAAGCAAATATTTAGGCTATGAACTATGGTTCATGTCTGGCCAATGCTATTTGCAGGTAGTGACTTGCATACTCGACAATAGGCCCCGAAAACGGTTTTATTTTATTTGTATGTGCACGGAGCACCCGCAAGAAATCGTACCTCTGCAGCCATTGGTGCAAGTTTTTAACGGAATTGTAACGAAAGTCTAATAAAGGACATGAGCTTTAATTGGCTTTAAATAAGAGAAAACCAAATGTAATGAGGTGACGATATACCCCGAAGTTTCAAGTTTTCAGTACCATGTGAGCTGCTGTTTAGTGTTTACTTATGAATAGTTTGCATCTATTAAAATATCATTACCTTAAAGCTTTTTTTAAAGTGGCGATGATATTTTTAATCTATCTGTTTTCACCTCCGGTTTTATTAACTTTCGTTTCCGCATAGGTATACAAATACCCACCTCCGACTCTGAATTTTCATCCACTAAGATGGGCAAAATAAAGTGACCAAGTAGCATATAAACTTGTCATCCATCCTGTTACTGCCCAGGGGTTCAGGATAAATTCGAAACAGAGTTACCTCGCCCCTGGCCACTCAGGGCAGGAAGGAACAGGGGTGGGTTTTAGTCAGTAAGAGTCTGACACACCCTCCCGCTCCACCCTAGAGCGGGAGAAGTCATTGGATGATTTCCCACCCCACAAAAAAAAACATCCTTTTAAGGCATACATAGAGAGTCGTGAGCCAAAAACGTATATAGAAGTTTCAATAACAAATCAACTATATTAAAATTCCAGATTGGGTTAAATTCTATATTTGACTCTAGAGCATCAGGTTTATCTGAAATAATTGAGGATGAAGAAGTGTTTGTAACTGCAGCGATACACAAAGCAATTATTGAAGTAAATGAAAAAGGGACAGAAGCTGCTGCTGCCACTGGTAAGCCTATGATTAATATTTTAATAATTCTACTTTTTCAAGTAGTCATAGCTCTAAAAAATCGCTTACACGGAAAACATTACTTCTTGGAAACTGATTGGGTATAAAGATATGTTCTGGACTGGTGACCGCGTACTAGAAGCGAATCATTAGAAGGCTTCCCAGGTATGGTAAGGTGGTGAGACGCAGGAGTCTGCTGAAAGCAGAAAAGCACAGGCCATGCGCCTGAAACGATGATGATTATAAAGTCGTCTCAGTATAAACGACTATGTTAAAATTGCAAAAAACATGCATGCAAGCTTGCAATTAAGTTCCTGTTAAAATCGTACAAGTTTCTTTGATAAACTATGTACCGGTAGTGAAGACAAGACAGGGCTAGGTAAAATAGAGTTACGAGCTGGGTATGGGATAAATTATTTTACACCGATTAATTAACCAAATATCTTTTAATAACTCAACAACTTATTTACACAAACACTAATTCACTAATAATCACTATTCTCTTCGTAATCGCATGTATTCGCATCCGTTCGCATCCGTAGTCGAAAACAGACTGACTCACTCGCTGCGCGTCTGTCCTATTTATACAGCCATAGAAGTTTCCAGAACATTGTCGAACTATCCTATAGTGGAATATTGTAGAAACATCTATGAACTTCTACACAGTACCACAATGGAATGTTCTCGAACGTAGTGGAAACTTCTGGAAACTTCGACCACATTCTCGAACGTTCCATTGTAATACGGTCGGCGTAACAATAGTGTTTGATCGATAGACGCCTATTGTACTACACCTACTTTTGCAAATGGAGAGGTTTTCGCATTATGAATTGTATCTTGAGACATGATTGTTATCGTGTCTTTTTTTTTTTTGGATATGATACTTTCATTGAAATACTTGATAAAGGAAAAATTTACTTTATTTTCTTAAGAAAAGCGAATATTTTCTATCTCATATTTTCTATCTTCTGCACTCTTTTGTTTTACCATTTTAAAACCCATCTCTATCTTGGTTTAGTAATGTAGACAAAGTAGCGTACCACGTAAAGTTTAATCATTTCGCCTGGAGTCCATTTCTGTAAAGTTTTTAGTTCAGATTTTTTTTTTTTAAATTGATCTGTTACTTTTTTGGTTTCGTTATATTTTTTCTCTGCGTTCTTTTGCCACAGTTAGTCCGACGGCTCCGACCAAAACATTGAGTATTTGTTATTTAATTTGGAAAATACATGTCAGCATTGTTCTTTTAGTGTTCTTTTACTGTTCGTTTACTAAATAAAAGAAGATCTCCTGAGACTTGTGTATTCGTGGTTTCAGGAATGTTATTCAAACAATTTTTCATTTGTCAATTGTCGTCTTTCATGCCATACGGTATCAAGATTATTGGCAAGATTTTATCAAAAACAGTTGTTTTCGGGTACCTTTTGTGAAAATAATTGATAATAATGTGATCAATAAATGAAGGTGATGTCTTGAAAATGATTGTATTTTGATTTTCATAAAACATAATCATCGAAATAACCATGGATACGAGGACACAAGATATTTCGAATGAGACTACAAAAAAGATTAACGATAGAAGATAGACTAGGTTTTTTTTTTTTTTTTGGGTGGTGGGAAATCATCCTATGACTTCTTCCGCTCTAGGGTGGAGCGGAAGGGCGTATCAGACTCTTACTGACTAAAACCCACCCCTGTTCCTCCCTGCCTCGAGTACCCAGGGGTGAGGTAACTCTTTCGAATTTATCCTCCACCCCGGGGGCAGGCATCGGCCGTGGCAGGCCCCGTCCTTTGCTGACAACTCTTTGAGGCGCGCGTGGAACACTACGCGCCGTCGACTCTCGGGCCTGGTGCTGATCGGACGGCGAGTTACCCACTACTCGCCGTCCGCAGGCCCGGGAAGATAGACTAGGTCACAATGCAACCAAGGTTACAAAAATATATTTTATAAATACCTATATTACCAGTAAAAAATTCTGATCAGTTATTACATACTAAAGCAGATCAATAAGTAATAGCATAAAAAACCGAAAGTTAAGAACAATTTGGCAAGACAGTCTTAAAGAACGCATTTTCAACGTATTCCGATCCATGCGTATGTTAGATAGGTATACGTTTTTCATTTCTTCACGTTCGCCCATCTAACCGTATATTAACATAATTTGCAATGGTTTTACACAATGACATGTACTTTTGAAGGGTCCAGAAAGTCAGTATATATCCTTCTTATCTTTATTAGCCTTCTACCATTACGAATGTCTTGGATACTAGGCTTTTGAAAATTAATGTGCGTTTTGTAATCTGTGCAAAATAAATAATTTTTCTTTCTTTCTTTTTCTTTCTTATCTTTCCTTATAAATTCCTTTTGTTAGTCATCTTTTAATTTTTGTTTCACAACATTGTCTACTCTGTCTAAAAGCATACGACGTTCCTAATTCTGATTGACAACGCATATAGCTGTTGTATTTATCTTTCATTAAATTGTGGTGTGTAATATAAGTACCTTATTGATGTACATGGGGAATGCTCGAAAGACACCTTTGATTGAGTCATTAGTCAAGGCAATTTTAAGTGGCTGTGGGCTGTGCACATTGTTCGCAGAACGTGAGATTGTGCCGAAAATTTCTTGAGTAACAACCGCGAATCGGAAGGCGCAACGTTGGAAGGCCACACAGGCCCACTAGGTGGACTGATGACCTAATGAGGGCCGCGCGAATTGGCAATGCTTAGGTGTGGCCTATATCCTGTAGTCGACTTTCGGCTGTAATTAATGAATGAACGCTGACTCAAGGTTATCTAATTATGTTATCGTTAAGAACGCTTTGAAGTTTGGATCGTTTTCTGATATCGTGTTCATGATTGCAGGAATAGAAATGGTACCATTAAGTGGCAAGTTGAATCAACAAATATTCCACGCTAATCGTGCATTCCTTTTCTACGTCGTCTTTTACAAAGAGCAGTTGTTTTCTGGAGTATTTTCCGGATAGTAGGTGCGTAAAAATTTAATAAATGATATGTGAAACTCTGAGCTAATGTGTGTTTTTGATTTAAAAGAGGTAGGTATCCTTGGAGTTTCTTATCCATTTCTTCTCCATAGAGATCTACGAGTATGTTTTGGAATCATGCATGACTGACATCGGGCCCACTCTAGTTATCTCAAGTTATTGGTGAGCTTTTCTTAGACCATATTTTCATAATATCTGACAACTCACGTAAGGACATCTTATCGATACTTTGAGAAACTATAGAATTAATATCGTCATTCCAGTTTATAATCGGTCCTTATATTGACCCTTGGGGTACACCAAGTAACAATTTGTGCTTTTGTGATTTTTTAACCTCCTGTTATTTTCATATTTCATGGCTTATAATATTTGCCCATTTTTACTCTACTGAGCGACGCAAAGGAGGGTTTATCAGTCTATCTATGTATGTATTTATGTATGTATATAAGTATGTATGTTTGTTCCTTTGTGGGCTATAGAGACCAAACGCGAGGGCCGATTTTGACAATTCTTACGTCAATTGATTCGTCTTAATCATGCGAGTGCTACTAAAGACATGACAGAAATCAAAATACAATATTGTGACAACCAGACGCCATATTGTGAAAAAGAAAAATGAAAAGTCGACGAAACATATTAAGTGGAGTATCAAAATAAAGGGTTTGAGGGTGCAATTCCAAAAATATAACTCACTAAAATGTAGAAAATAAAATAAATAGTATATTAAAAAAAACCCAACTGCAAAAAAAACAATTAAAAAGTTCCAAACAAATCACTTTTCAAGCAGTCTGATGCAGTTGGTGGCAGTTGTTTTAGTTCAATTTTATTATTAATTTCATGCCACCAACTGCATCAGACTGCTTGAAAAGTGACTTGCTTGGAATTTATTAGTTGTTTTTTTATAACAGTCGGGTTTGATAATATTCTGTTTTTTTTTGTACGCATCGTTTTTAAACTGTTACGCAATCTTGACTAGCAAATCGATTGCGTGCACAGGTACGCCGCTGCAAATACAACTTGGCATAGTGGGGTTTTATAGACTCGTCTGATACCCAGTGTGACTCACATACTGGAATGTACATCAACACAGTCTGTCTGTGAACAGTTTCGAATAATTTTTGCTTGCAAGTTGTGAAGCATATCCGCCCCGCCCATTACATTGATGTCCAATAGCTTTACAAAATAGTTATAGTATAATATATGTATAGTTAGTTGGTAAGTTATATTTTTATGAATAAACGTCTTCGTGTTTAATTTTCCGGGTTGGCCTTTTACTAAATTCTATAAGTGAACGTCATAATCATAAGCACCGAATCTGTTGCCGGTCAGTATTTCTTTAACTTTAACCATGTTTCACGCAAAAAAATTGTTTCTTTGCGAGATACATGGTTATGTCATGGTTGGTCTAATTATTATACATATTTTTGAAAAAACAAAAAATCTTTACCAATGTGTTACTGCAATACTATTGGTGGACGAAACCAAGCTAGCCGCAGGTAGCCTTTGGTCACTGCACACCAAATGCACCCTTATGGTGGTCACAGACAGACTATGTTGACAGTAGTACGAAGTGCCCATACACCAGCACTACGGAGGATCTGATGAAAGCTACTGAAGCTGCAATTAATGTGGCCAGCTTCTGGGCCCAACGTATTTAATAAGATCAAAACGATCGATTCGAAAGAAGCGGACTAGCAAAATCAATCAACCTTTTTTTTTTTTGGTGGGTGGGAAATCATTCAATGTCATCTCCCGGTCTGGGTGGAACTTGTGGGCGTGTCAGACTCTTACTGAGTAAAACCCAGCCCTGTGTGCTCCTTCCCTGCCCTGAATGACCAGGGGCGCGGTAACTCTGTTTCGAATTTATCCACAACCCTTGGAAAGGCATCGACCATGACGGGCCCCGTCATGGTTTGCTGACAACTCTTTGAGGCGCGCGTGGAACACTACGCGCCGTCGACTCTCGGGCGTGTTGCTGATCGGACGGCGAGTTACCCACCACTCGCCGTCCGCAGGCCCGGGTCTACGGTGGCCGGAGATCATCTCGCAACGTCCTCCGCCCAGAGAAAATCAATCAACCTGACATTCCTTTTCGCAACTTTGTTGGGGTCGGCTTCCAGTCTAAGCGGATGCAGCTACCAGAAGTACGAGTATTATAACTTTTATTCTAAGGAAATTTTAAACAATAGGTTACTTCTAGGCAAGCGTGCTCCATCTTCGACCACATCATCGCTTACCATCAGGTGAGATAGTGGTCAAACGCGTGCCTATCAACAATAATAGAAAAAAAAAACTGTACAAAGAGCGGCTGCTTGTCTGACCTCTACAACCCAGTCGCTGGGTAACTTGATGCCTACTGGTATAAAAGTGAAAAATAAAAAACTTTTTTCAAAAAATACAACCGACTTCCGAAATTGAAGTTATTTTGCAATTTTTAGAAGTCGGTTGTATTTTTTGAAAAAAGTTTATTATTTTTCACTTTTTTGTTTTTTTTTTTTGTTGTACACCAGAAGTATAAGTAAATATTTAAGTTATGCCCGAATGGATAACATGGAATTTCAACATTTGTAGACAACCAAACGTCAGCTGTGTACCTATACATATTTTTTTATATATTGATTTTTTTTTAAAAGTGCCGAATCGATTTCGATAAAATTTATATGGGACCACCTCTGAAGTGTGACCTACCAAACAAAAAATAATCATCAAAATCAATTCACAAATGGCGGAGATATCGCGTAACAAACATACAAAAAAAAAAACATACAGACGAATTGAGAACCTCCTCTTTTTTCAAGTCGGTTAAAAATTGGCTTGTTTTTCTGACTACTCATAACGACAGAAAAAGATCTACAATAGGGATGTTCCTTGGGTATAAAAATAATTATTCTATTTAGTTCGTAAGTTAGATTATCAAAACCATATTGGACTTGATTTTTTTGTTTTACCAAACCAAAAAAAAATGACAAACATAAAACGCATCAAAGTTCAGGAGTGGGGGCTCGTTACGTCACTTTTTTTTTAACGGTTCAAGTGGATCGAGGGGTAAAACACAGCCACGTGAAATTGTAACGCACTATATCGTCCTCATTTTTGGTTTACGTGACAAAAGAAAAAGTACATGTCCAATATTTTTTGATAATCTAACAGACGGACTAATTATTTTTTGATAATCTAACAGACGGACTAATTATTTTTTGATAATCTAATAGACGGACTAATTATTTTTTGATAATCTAACAGACGGACTAATTATTTTTATATAATCTAACACACGGACTCATTATTTTTTGTTAATCTAACAGACGGACTAATTATTTTTTGATAATCTAACAGACGCCTAATTATTTTTTGATAATCTAACAGACGGACTAATTATTTTTTGATAATCTAACTGACGGACTAATTATTTTTTGATAATCTAACAGACGGACTAATTATTTTTTGATAATCTAACAGATGGACTAATTATTTTTTGATAGTCTAACAGACGGCATAATTATTTTTTGATAATCTAACAGACGGAATAATTATTTTTTGATAATCTAACAGACGGACTAATTTTTTTTTTCGGACACTAGCCTATTGTCACACCCTGTTTGGTCTTAAGCTCCTATTGTAATTTTATAGTGTACAATAAAGAGTGTATCTATCTGCATATCTATCTATTCTAAAAAAATACAGGAGTCTTAATGGAAATGTCATCGGGAATGTTAACACGGCCAATACCTTTTGAAGCGAAACGTCCATTTCTGTTCTACATCACAACCTTCAAAGAACAACTGTTTGCAGGCGTCTTCAAAGGATGATTATTTCTTGGGATCAATTAACTGATCTCCTTATTTTATCAAACATGGGTTACTGTTATCGTGTACATAGTGACTGCGATCATTATTTTATTTCTACTAACTACACTGGTTTTAATGCTTTACTGGAAGAGGCGTATGTTCAAGTTTGGGTAACACAAACACAAAATGGGGCCCAAGTACCTGAAGGGACAGGCTTCTGCCTTCACTGGTACACTTTTGTGTACCAGTAGTTTATATTTCGTATGGTACAATTTAGGGGAAAGTCGGATACGTGCGAAAAACCTCAAGCAGTGGAAAAATAATAACCTTGTGTGTAACTACTCGTGGAAGTGTAAATACTTGTCACTCCTCACACACCCCAACAAAACCATACACAACACACATGCCACAATCACCTCGATCTCCCCTGGCACTCCTCATTATCATTCACCCACACTCCCATTCACCCTACACTCACCACATTAACTCAACGTCAAAATACATCCCAAATCATTTATCCTGTACTGTTTATTCTTAGCATATTTTTTTCTTTCTTTTTTATTGTTTAAATTAGTTAATTAACCTATTGGGTACCTTTTGCATGGAGCATCGTTCCATGCTGTATCTGGAGAAGGGCGTTGTTAGCTGCGCTACAGTTTACAACTTTTGCAGCTATCATCATTTTACTTGTTATACTTAGTCTTGTGTTATTGTTCCGAAATAAACTTTTTGTTATTATTGTTTTATTATTTTATTTTATTATAACTATGTTTTTCGAGCTGCTTGGGGTTGAAAATTGCAAATCGTGGGGTCCGAGAGCTCACAAATTATTTAAAGAAATATTAAAACGCCATGTTGACACTACGCGTGACCCAAGGGCAGGCTTTTTTCTACGACAGAGGATAAGCATAGCCATACAAAGAGACAATGCCGCCAGTTTTTACTGCACAATACCAGTCGACAGCGATGCGGACGAATTTATCGACGCAATATTTTTATTATTTTTTGTTAGTTTAAGGTTTTTATTTTATATGGCTATAGTAACTTATGTAGATGAGGAGGAGCTCGTGGCTAAAGGAATAACAGCAGCACGGGTCGATCCATCAGGTTAAGCTATGCTTGCCGAGGTTGGTCCATGGATGGGTGACCATCTTTACATACCGAGACTCCTCCGTGTGATTTTTTTATTAATTAATGAGTTACCGTCTCGATATGAAGACTTTTGCCTATCTAATTTAGTTTAATGTGCTATTCAATTAAGCAATTATATTGGTATTCTTTGTACATAATATCGAACAAAATACGAGTATGTTAAAATTTTGCTCCCAGTTAAAGATATTCTTTATTGACATTTTTTTATTAAATTTATTATTTACGAAATTGTGACTAGACAATACCTATTTGTTTGTGTTCTGTCTTAATTTACTGACATAATTATTATTAAGTATTAGCGTGTGGCATGAAATCTATTATTTACCTATTGACTTTATTTTTTGTTTCATTTTGTGTATTTAACATTTGATTACATTTGATTCGGTACCTTTAACTATTTTGTATGCCTTTTGGCGGGACATAGTATGGACCAACATTTTTTATTTTTATCTAATATCTGTATTATATTACCCTATGTTCACAAAATTAATAAATGAATTTGAATTTGAAAAAATGAATTTGAACGAATTAAAAGTAAAAAAAATCTTATTAAAAACAAGCTTTTATCTGGGACAATGAACTAAAAAGTTAATAATAAATTCAAGGAAGAATATAAGTTTATTGATTTGTTGTTTAATTCCAATTTAATTAAATTATTTTACTTCTTTTTTAAGGTTTTCCATTTTGTTGAAACTTATGATTGGCTAACTGCTACAAACCTTACGTGAGGGCCCTGGCACCCATAACACAAGTTTAATCTTAGCTTGGGTGTCAGTGGACTGAATCTAGTGCCCAAGTAAAATTTGTGAGCATCATTAATTGTAATTTTAGACTAACTTAAAGAAATAATTATTATTAAGTATTTGTCGTGTAGGTTCTTACCTATATTCTTAACAACTTGCAACTTTTGTTTGGCTGAGCCAGGGCCTCGGTACTTTGAAACACACCCGACATTGTCGAGCAAGATGACGGAATGATGTGTTGTGTAGAGTATTTGAATTCTCTAACAGCAAGTAAACTACCAGCGTACGTCATCCAGCTGAAGTCAGTATCCCGATTTTACTACTTTCGAATTAACACCACCTGAGTTTTGTAACGTATCCCGGCTTAAGCTCTGCAGAAAAATATCATCGAGGTGAACAATTCTTACAGGTTGTGGCGATGACGAAACTGTTTATAGAATAGAATATAATAGAATAGAAGACGTCCACCGATGGACATAGGCCTCCCCCAAGTGTCGCTACAACGACCGATCCTGTGCGTCTCACATCCATCGGATTCCCTCACCAGGTCATCGGTCCAGCTTGCGGGGGGCCTTCCAGTGCTGCGTCTTCAAGTAAGCGGTCACCACTCCAGAACCTTTCGGCTCCAACGACCATCTGTTCTGTGAGAAATGTGTCCTACGCAATGCCACTTCAATTGCACACAATCGAAGTGGCATTGCGTAGGGCACACATGTAGTGGCGATTCTACGAGCTACGTCGGTAACCTTGGTTCTCCTGTGGATTTCTTAATTCCTGATTCGATCACGCAACGAAACTTTTGACTTAACCCTCTCCATTCTCCTTTGGGTGACTTAACGAGAAAGCCTTCTGATGAGGCACATTGTGAGCTACTATGTTTCAGTGCTCTGTATCATTGTCATCACTGGGAAAACGCAATGGTTATAGACTTAAATTTTGAGACACGAGAAGATGTGTATGTGAAACTAGAAGATACCGCGCAGTTTCCCGAACGCTGCCCAGCCGAGTCGTATTCTGCGGTTGACCTCTTTCTTGAAGTTTATGCCACATTTAGCATTAATTTCCCACAATTACTCCTTCCAATTCAAGTGCGTGCAGTTCCCTGTAAGTGTATGCTTCGCAAACACCCATATGCAAATTACAGTGGGCAGACACTGCCTCTCGGCCCTGGTCCAGGCCATGGTACGGAGCGAGAGGGAATGGGAAGCAGTCTCCTCCTTCTGCGAAGCAGTAATGCTCGCGAAGGAGGAGGCGGAACGGGTGAGGGAGAGGCAACAACAGCGGACTCGCCCTCACGCCCTCAGCAGCAGCTGCCACAGGAGACGCCAGGGGCTCCAGGCGCCGCGAAACGATCTCCGGCCACCGTAGACCCGGGCCTGCGGACGGCGAGTAGTGGGTAACTCGCCGTACGATCAGCACCAGGCCCGAGAGTCGACGGCGCGTAGTGTTCCACGCGCGCCTCAAAGAGTTGTCAGCATTCATGACAGGGCCCGTCATGGCCGATGCCTTCCTAGGGGTTGAGGATAAATCCGAAAGAGTTACCGCAGCCCTGGCACTGAGGCAGGGAAGGAACAGGGGTGGGTTTTAGTCAGTAAGAGTATGACACGGCCTCCCGCTCCACCTAGAGCGGGAGAAGTCATTGGATGGTTTCCCACCTCCACAAAAAAAAAAAATACTGAAGACTGCGGGTGTCGACCTCTAGACCAGCCGCTTCTCACATGAGACAACTGTAGGTCACTTGCTTCTGCATCACCACATTATCACCACTCTCAGTACATTTGGGTTCATGAAAGCAAGACTACCAATCTATAGAAACGATTTTTTAATGTGTAATGTTATTACTTTACCAACTTTTAAGTTGCGATCCTTATTTTTCTGCTTCGTTGACGTTCATACATCTGGTCATAATACATACATAATATACCTATTTACCAAATGTAATTGGCGTTTTGACCTTTAACCGTTTTATGTTAAAGTAAAATAAATCAATAAGATCCTTTCGGAATGCAACGCAAGCACAGAATTATTAGTTTTATTTGTGCAGGTTTTCGAGCTTGACGCGGACAAAGTCGCAGGCAACAGCTAGTTATAAATAAGTTAAAATAGGTTACCTACAATTACGTTAGGTATCGTTTACCAAAAAACTAGTAAAATGCACAGAGCATATAAATTTTATTTTTATGATTTTAAGACAAAATGACCTGAGCAAATAAATGAATTATTATTATTTTATTATAATCAAAATATGCATTAATTCGAAAAAACTCTATAATAAGAATTTGTGAGTCTCCATATGCAAAATGTTCATTCCGTCGTTGTGGGGCTACAACGACGGAATGAACGTACACAAAATAATGTCATAATTACCATTACGTCGATTTAATACACAAAAATAGCTCCACTTCGAGGAGCTCTCCGCGCAACTCACCTTATGTGAGTCGCTGTTTCCGCGAGATCTTTGCGAATTAGCATAAATGTGTAGCTACATACCAACATCACAACAACAGCATCAACTGATGTTGATTTCCGTCTTTATTTCTCATAACGTAAATACACTTTCCAAGTGCTGTGTCTTTGAAAAAAACATTTAAGTCGATGTTTCTCCAAAATATTTTTCCATAGTATTTCCAGTGATAGTGCAATTTTATGCGACCAGTCTGTTATATTGTGCCATTGGTTTGATAATAAATGTACCACTGAGTATGAGTTGTCATCAAAACATGATAATTGAGTTATTATCTGAAAAAAAAAACTACAATATACAGGCTGTAAAAACTACAATATACAGGATGTAAAAAGACACATCACAAAGCCGTTAACTACGTGACTATGCATACTGTACGTCTAACAAAGTAGCTTTGCGCAAAATTCGAAATTTCAGGTAATGTTTGATCGGAAAAAAATTTAGTAAAAACACTTGGAATTCATTTACGTAAAATAGTAAAAAAAAAAAATTGCGAATCTGACCTTCATTATCTCCAGAACTAGTGGATTCCCAGATATGGTCTAGTTGAAAAAAAAAATCCAAAAAAATGGGTAGAATATGTGGCTTTCGGCTTCGGAAACTGTCTTTTTACACCCGATATTTTGATAATGTTTTCATTATTTTAAATGATAACAACAAAATCATTCAATTAATAGTCAAAAAGTAACTTAAATTCATAATTGATTATATAACATAACAAACTTACTTATCAAAAATTTAACATTTTCCAAACTTAAGTAAATTCTGGCAACTTTTACTTTAAATAATTTACAGTTTTACTAAAAATTTTAATTCGCTCAGTACTCTTAAAATATAATAATTTTAACTTAACACATTTATTAGGTACAATATAGACAACTCCTTGTGGTACGATTTACAGTACTAATCGACAGAAAATTGGGGGCCGAGTCACCCGCGTCCGTAGGAGTATACCCACTGAGTCCCTACACCTGGGTTCTGGGTGGTGCTAATCAGGTGACACTAACTGGTGGTAGGTTTCGACCGATGGATTGCGACCACCCACTGGGCAAAGACGTACCGCCAAACGTCCTGGCCGTGTTCCGGTACGATGCTCAGTGTAGCCAATTCAGAGGAGTTGGGTCGAAATAGTTGTTCCATTGCAGGCAGACCAACCAGGCTCGCGCTGATATGGGTGTATCGGGAGACTAGTCGTGGGGGGTAGCGCGATCCGACGCACGGTGCGCCGCTGGCCGACCGCAGGTAGTTTGGGGCCCAAGTAGTGTGCTAGCCACACATGAAAGGCTGCCCCGCCAACTGTCGAAAAATCCCGGAATGCACCATCGTGCTGGTTGGCGACCAGGCGAGAGGGCCCGATGGACGTTCCCGGGGGGCTCGGGCGTCCCCGCAGTCTCCAGACTAGACCCCAATGATGTCGTCCTGTCAGAGCGTGCCTGAAGGCTAGCAGCGTGGAACCTCATTTCACTTCCTTCTCCTTTACCTCCTTCACTCTTCAACTATGAAAAACAGGAACAAGAAGAAAAAAGCTGTACAGCGGCAGCACTCCCTCTGTCACAAAGTGCACCTGTCTAACATAAAAGGTCTGCACTCAAATGTCGCCGCAGTCCACCACCACCTGGAGACTGAGAAACCAGCGCTCGTGTTCCTTTCGGAGACGCAGATCGGATTTCCGTTGAACGTGTCGTACCTTACTTACCCAGGGTTTACCCTGGAGCACAATTTTAAACCACACGCGGGTGTCTGTATGTACGTTCGGGACGACATCTGCTATCGGCGTCTCCGCAACCTTGAAGACTCAAGGTTCTCAACTCTTTGGGTCCTAGTGAACACAGGCCTAGATAAAATTGTCTACGCCTATGTCTACCGTTCGCACAGCGGTAATTTGGAGACAACTGGGTTCACACAACGTTCAGAGAGGCGGCGGATGCGGCTCAACAGCGGTACCCTTATGCCCAATTGGTGTTACTGGGGGACTTCAACGCCCACCATCAGAAGTGACTCTTCCCATACCAGTGCACAGACCATGCTGGACTAGAGACGCATAAGCTAGCGCTAGCGTTAAATCTCACCCAGCTGGTCCAGGGGGCAACGAGGGTGCCGGATGTTCATTCGCACACAGCCAATTGCTTGGACCTTCTGCTGAAAACAGATCCAGACCGTTACTCGGTGTCGATTTCTTCGGTACTTCCGACCACTGTCTGTATCCGTCTATTCCCCGCCCGATCCTAGCCCTAGAGGCACCTGGCGGGTTTTGGCGATATAGGTCAGCAGATTGGGATGGCATGCGATCCTTCTTCGTATGTTATCCTTGGCAGCCCGCTTGCTTTTCTTCGACTGATGTTTCGTCGTGCGTGGACGCCGTGACAGATGTGTTGCGGCAGGGAATGGAGTACTACATTCCGTAATCTGACGTAACTTTGTCTGGCGAAGCTCGTCCTTGGTTTGGTGCCAAGTGCAATCGCGCTGATGCGCTTAAACACGCGACGTACCTAGCATGGGTCGATGCTCGGACGCGCAAAATAAATGACGTGAGTCAGAAGAAGAGAGCCTCAACAGGGCTGCCAAGTCCTGCAAGAAGGTCTTGCGGAGGGCTCGGTTTGACCACATTAGCCGAATTGGGAGCAAACTTGCTTCTTACCCAGCTGGTAGTAAGGCGTTTTGATCCCTGGCTAAGTCGGTTGAATCGAACTTCTGCCGCCCCTCACTACCTCCACTGCTGAAACTCCACTGCCCGACGGGTCGCTGGCCCACTCCGCGGAGGAGAAAGCAAACTTGTTTACCTCTCTGTTTGAGGAATCATCACGTCTAGATCTTGGTCTCAGTATAAATATGGACAGTACGGAAACTACGTACAAACGTTCGAAACAGCACTCCCACACAGACGCGCGCATCTACGCTAGCCCTAAGCGATAGTCGCGGTGCGCGCAGTAGCGGCTGCCGTGTCGAGACGAGTGGTCGTGTTAGTTAAGCCTTGAGCCACGGACCGTTTTAAAATGCCACGAGCGTATTGCGCAGTGTACTGTTGTATAAACTCGGCTTCTTCAAATCCGGGGCTTTCGTTTTTTAAACTCCCTGCTGATCTTGAAAGGTAATAATGATTTAATTATGAAAAATAAAGACGTTTTTTAAAATGTTAATGGTTTTTCATTTACATCACACGCATTTTCAGGTTGAAACGCGGTACGGTGCGCTGCCGCAGGGTTAACTAGCCTATCGGCCGAGCGCCGCGCATTTTGACTTCCACCCTCGAAAACCATGAAAACGATATCCATGAAAAAAAATTGAAAATTTTGCAGCCGCCATCTTGGATTTATATTTTGACCTCACCAACGACTTTAACACCCTCGATAACTACAAAAACGAGACCCATGCCAAAAAATTTGTTTTTTTACCAGGAGTCATTTTGGATTTACATTGTGACCAAAAAAGAAAGTGGTATGGAATAACATGCACTAACGCATTTTTGCGTGACTATTTCTCCCAGTCAACTCCTACCGCAAGCCGCGTTATAGAACTTCGTTCCAAAAAAAAAAAAACGGTACGGCCCTTAGTGGGATATCTTAATATTTTTCAAATTGCACGGCAACTTTGAAGCATCTTCCATAGATTTTTTTCCAAACATTAACAGTGACAACCCTAGCTCTCTAATGGAGCGTAGGTTATCTCAACAAATAGGCTTAGTTTCCATACTGTCCATATTTATACTGTGTCCTGGTGGCGCGAGGCCCCCTGGTACTCTTGGTGGATGCGAGTCGATTATGTCGGACATTCGCATTGATCAGAAGGATGTGCGAAGGGTATTGCGTAACCTAGACATCAACAAGGCTAGTGGCCCCGACCGGATACCGGCAATTGTACTGAGGACTTGTACGCCTGAGTTGTCTCCGATCTTGACACGCCTATTTTGCCTTTCATTTGAGACTGGAAAAGTGCCGATGGCTTGGAAGCAAGCTAACGTGCATCCCGTGCACAAGAAGGGTAGTTGAGCTGACTCAGCAAATTGTTGTTAAAACAGGTCTCAAAATGTTTCGTAACCAAAGTAGTAGGCAAAAGTACCAAAAACGGCCGTTTCTGACACTTTTTAACAACGTAAAAATTCTTTATCCTCTTTGTAACAAACGTGAAGTTGGATTTTTAAAAAAAAAAATTCTGAGCTATGCTACGATTTTTTATTCTATGAACCACTGAACCGTGAGTAGGGCCTTAAGTAAAATCATCGAAGATTTTGCTTAATCGACATATCTTACTTTATGCCATTCTTAAGGACCAGAAGCGGTTATTATTTAAATGAAAATAAATGAATCATCAACCAAGAAAGTTTTATTCCTTAAAAACGTTTTACAATAACAAGTACGTTCCTACTTCTACAAAATTATAAACACGATCCTAAATACGTCAGTCGAGTCCGGAGCCAAACGAAGAAGAGAGCTCGTACCGAATGCGCCGCGCCTTTTACGCAGCACCGCTCGGCTCAGACTCGGGAGTGGGGAAACTTGCTGAGTGGAGGATTTTGCTAACACGGCCGTTCCTGACAGCGAGGCGTCCTCGACCTCAGCTTGCCTTGCGCCATCACTAGGTCCACCATCACCAGACTGGCCGTCAACCTCAGACTAGCCATAATCATCTCGCTATCTAACATTGTAATTCCTAACCATCATCTTATTTTGAACCAGTAATGTACCATGTTTTAGCTTTAGTTTATTTTTAAGCACTATAATTGTATAGGAAATGTTACTCCTGTAGACTAAATGTAAACTTTTTGTAAACCATAATTCAATAAATATTCTATTCTATTCTATTATATTCTATTCTATTCTATCTGCAAAGTAACACATACTGTACATTTGTTTTCTTGCGTCACTTATGTGTCTGAAGCCAAAGAATTGTAAGCACTTGAACTAATGTTGTTAAGTACGCAATAGTGAGTGTGCACTCCCACCATCAGGTACCCAACTAAACAGGAAGGTTTCTTAGGTAATTGAAATGTAAATTTAAATGCTTCAGACTAGAAAAAAAAATGCTACAAAGCAAAAACAGTGATTTTAAGCATTAAAACGTAATTTATGCCTTAAAAACGTTTTACAATAACAAGTACGTTCCTACTTCTACAACATTATAAACACGATCCTTGAATAACATTATAACGTCACTAAAATACGTCAGTCGAGTCCGGAGCCAAACGAAGAAGAGAGCTCGTACCGAGTGCGCCGCGCCTTTTACGCCGCACCGCTCGGCTCAGACTCGGGAGTGGGGAAACTTGCTGAGTGGGGGAACTTGCTAACACTATTTTAATCTTGTCGTTAAACGCAATATTCTAGCAATTGAGTTTTAATTTCTTATTTTTATTTTGTTCTTTTAAAGTTTAGACAGTATGCTACTATTTTTTATTGCTACAGGGTTTAATATGCTAGGAGCAATGTCAATAATTCCACCAATACCAATAACATTTGAAGCCAATCGACCATTTCTGTTCTACATCACAGTCTACGCTGAACAACTGTTTGGTGGTGTTATCAACGTATGATTATTTCTTGGGATCAACTAATACTTAAAATCAAGAGCGTATTATTAACTATATATTAGTTAAATATCTGGAAAATAAACATCTTCTTTTACAAACGTAATTTAGTTTTAGGCAAAACCGATCCACGGCAGATGCGGTATTTAAGCTGTTAAATTATATTGTTAACAATTTTGATAATAAAAAAAAAACAATCGGGATATTTTTAGATTTATCAAAGGCATTTGACACAGTCTCTGTCCCGATTTTAATTAGTAAACTAGAAAGCCTTGGAATTAGAGATCTCCAGTTGAATCTTTTTCAAGATTACCTGAGTGACAGGACACAGTGTGTACGAATTGATAATATCACAAGCGAAGAGGTCCCGGTGACTTTTGGGGTTCCTCAAGGGAGTATCCTGGGTCCAACACTCTTCCTTTTGTACATAAATGACCTCTGTCAGATGGAAATTCCAAATGCAAAGATAACCTTTGCAGATGATACGGCTGTGCGTCTGTGGAGACTCATGGAACGAAGTTTTTTCAAATGCCCAAAAAGGAATGAATATGGTAACTAGATGGTTGTACGGGAACATCCTGACCCTAAATGTTAAAAAAACAAATTACATAAGTTTTGCCGTATAAACCACTGATAAACCAGACCCTTCACTTCGTATTATTTCTCACTCATGCGCTAACCCCATTGATGCGAACTGTTCCTGTCGCAATCTTACAAACACAGCATTAACTAAGTATCTGGGTGTAATGATAGACAGCAATCTGAATTTTCACCATCACATAGACCTCTTAGCTGGAAGAGTGCGTAAACTAATGGTAATTTTTAAAGCTTTGAGACACGTTGCTCAAAACAATGTCATCAAATCGGTTTACTTCGCCCTCTGCCAGTATCTACTTATTTATTGCATCACCAAAAATTGAAAGAGCCCAAAGAGCGCTCCTTAAAGTTAGTTCATTCCTGCCATTTTATCATCCAACTTCAGATCTATATAAAAAATGGGAAGTTTTAACGGTTAGACAGTACTTTATCTTATACACTGTACTGAAAAAACATTCCTTGTTAAAATATGAGCCAGATAAGTGCAAGAATAAGCGCCGTAAGGACACAGTTTGCACTACAACCTCATTTAGAGCTAAAGTTGCTCATCCTTTCTTCTGCTACCAAAGCTCTCATTTGTATAACAAGCTAAATCGGGCTCTCTCAATATAATCATTACCAAGAGTTAAATGCAAGTCTGCCATCATAGAATGGTTGCTGAAGCTGGACTATACACTCACAGAGAACTTACTCCATAATTAAGTAGCACATACTCGTAATATTCATAACGAACTCTAAATATATATATCTTTATTATCATAATTACACAGTACGCACTTCACATTTCTTGCCTCACTCATAATGTAAACATGCTATGTATAACTTGGTTACACAGTCATACTAAAGCATTTTTCTACTTGTAATGTCATTATTATTAAGATCTTAAATTATAATAAATTAAATTGGATTAATAAATTAAACTAAATTGCATTAAATTATATATTGAATTGCATTATATGAAATTGTATTAAATTGAATTGTACTATGATAAAATGTATTAAATTAAATTGTATCAAATGATCAAATAATTCAATTGTATTAAAATAAATTCAAATTGTATTGTAATTAATTAAATAGTAACTAACTAACTAATTAAATTATAATCATCTCTTTTAGGCTAAGCGATTTTATCTATTTAGAGGGTTTTTGATCTTTATGCCGAGATACAGGACTCGTCCTACTTCAGCTACTGATGTCCCCATGTTGTTTAATCTTAAGTACTAGCCTAAAAGTGTATAATGTAATCCATTGTATTATTTTTGGTGAAGAAGAAATAAATAATTATTATAATTGATTTTTGTAGGTAAATAATACAGAACTACTCATAGACAATATTGTCGATGACATTATGCGTGTACCATATACTAGGTTGCAACATTTATTGTATTTTAATAAATTAACATCTTTCTATCTATTTATTCTAAAATTGCTTGCTGCAGGAATCGCAATGGGATTATTATCATCGGGAATGTTAAAACGTCCAATAAGATTTGACGCTGAACGACCATTTCTGTTCTTCATCACAATCAACACAGAACAACTGTTTGCAGGCGTCTTCAACGGATGATTATTTCTTGGGATCAATTAAATGATTTTTATTACAATAAATATGGGTTGCTTTTATCTTGTACTTACGGACTTTTTTTTTGTGGGGTGGGAAATCATCTAATGACATCGCCCGCTCTGGGTGGAGCGGGATGTCAGACTCTTACTGACTAAAACCCACTCCTTTTCCTGCCCTGCCTGAGTGCCCAGGGGTGCGGTCACTCATGTTAAGAATTTATCCGCTACCCTTGGCATGCAGGCACTGGCCACGATGGGCCCCGTCAGTGGTGGCTGACCATCATCTCTTTGAGACGCGCGTGAAACTACGCGCTGTCGACTCACGGGCCTGGTGCTGATCGGACGGCGAGCTACCCAGTGCTCGCCGTCCGCAGGCCCGGGTGTACTTACTGACTGGAGTCTTCATTTTGTTTGTATCAACTTAACAGGTTTTAATACTTTACTGGAAGAGACGTGTGTTTAAGTTTAAGTAACACAAACACAAGATGGGGCTAAGTACCTGAAGGGGTAGGCAGAAATATACCATAGTATACACTTCGTCAGGTACTATTTAGGGCAGAGTTGTATGTATTGTACAACTTTTTAGTTTCAGAATGATATCTCATTTAGATGTAAATCAACTATTTATCCGATACCAAATAATCTATAATGTTTTTTATCTTGTACTGTAAAATCAATACTATACTCTTAATACATTTCTCAAAATATGAATTTTTCCAGAGGCTTTCCAATGGTACAATTTATGTTACCAGTCTATTAAACTTAGTCACTGGTTTGTCATCAAGACATGATAATTAAGTTATTTTTTGAAAAAATTATTAAACTACACTATACATTTTCATTAAGGCCGGGTGTTTCAAGCGAAATAGGTATTTATGTGCGAACAACCGCGCGCGGCGCGGCGTTAAGATCGAGTCGGTTCGGCCCGCGCGCGTGAAACTGCGGTTACGTATGCCCCGAGTGTTCGCGCGCCACAGTGGAAACTGAACAGTATTCCAACGGTATTGGCAAATTAATGAAGTTGATAAAAGATAAACAACCGACTTCCAAAAAATAAAATACCTACACTAAAAATCTTTCTATTTGACACCGACTTCCGAAATTAAAGTTATTTTTAAATTTTTAGTGTAGGTATTTTCTTTTTTGGAAGTCGGTTGTTTGTTTTGTAAAAAAGTTTTTTATTTTTCACTTTTTAGTTGTTATACCCCAGAACTAAAAACCCCAATTACAAAGAACGTGGAATATAAACATACTCGTAAATCTCTCTCTATAGAAATCGGTGGACATACATAAAAAAAAAAATACGTACAGTCGAACATAGAAGTAGAACCTCCTCCTTTTTCGAAGCCGGTTAAAAATAGAATAATTAATTATATACTGTAAGTTAAACGATTATGAAATAATAAAGTTATAGTTTCACTTTCAGTTTTGTATAAAGTTTGTGATGTAGCTCTGCTTAGCTATGCCAAAGTTATCTCGAAAAAATAGGGATAGTTAAATATAAAACAAATTTCAAAAATAAAATAATATTATGTACCCAATGTAATGTGAACAGTTTGATATAGTGAAATAGGTTTCAGTTTCGTTGCAGCTACAGTCTTGTAGACAGTCGGTGATTAGCAATTTTTTATGCCAATTAAAATAATAATAATAATAATAGAACTTTTGCTTCGACCAACAACACTGATCATGGATAAAAAAATACACAATAAAAAATCACATAAATAAACTATTGTCCGGAAGTGATTTTTCTGTATGCTAGTAGTAGGTACTACTATTTAATCTTGGTGAGGATTACGATTATCAAGAAAAAAAAGACGTACTGTCTTTGGTTTCTTGATATTACTGATTTTCTGTCCTGTTTAGGGTTCCTTTGTCAACAAGGAACCCTTATAGTTTTGCCATGTCCGTCTGTCCGTCTGTCCGCAGCTTAGCTCATAGACTCTTAGAAAGCTATAATTGAGCCTGGATATACATATTAATCACACGGTGGGCGGACAAAGTGGTAAAAAATTTTTTTAAAAAAAAATTATGGTTCCTCACGTAAAGTGGCTATTTTGTTTTTCTCGTCTATCTAATGGTGTGGGATATCGTTGAATAGGCCATTTAAAAATGTTACAAGTCTGTGAAAACCGTTTATCAATTCATGGATCCGTTTAGGTACGTTAAATTAATAAGCTTTAAATTGCAAATTTTTGTTAGAGTGAAGTGTGCCCCCGGCCCCTGCTAGCTAAATGGTTGCTATGTGAAAAAGTTCATGGTAGTGGTATATATAACGTAATTAAAAGTAAAACTATCACGGCTAAATTAGCTCTGTTAGTTTCAGAGTAATAGTCGCCCAACTTATAAAATATTTCTACTTCTTAAATTTCGTACAAAATTATTAGAAAATAATGACTAACGTGTGGTTGTTACTTATTTATTATTTAAAACGTGTAGTAAACAATATGTACAATTTTGGAAAAATAATTCTTTTTTTGTTTTTTAATTAAAACGTAAAACCGCGTAGGTATTCAATTAATATGTTCATAGTAATAAACATAAAGACCCCTTCTAAGTCCGCATGTTATAACAGGTGGCTACGGAACCCTACCATGTGCGTGACCCGACACGCACGTGGCTGGTTTTTTTTTTAACAAATAAGCCTTTTTATTTCGATTAATTTTTGAACTGAAACAATAAGTTATTGTATTAAAAAAAATCGGAGCAGGATATATTATACTAAAACAATAAAGAAAAGAAAAACAGTAACCTATATATCTCTTTTTGAACTTGAACCTACTGATATACCTATTATATTTGGACTGTGGCACAATTTTACAATCCTATAGTCGTGAAACGAGCGTAAGTACCACGGAATAGAAAAAAGCAAGCAGAAGTGCCCACGCAGCTATCCGCGTGTCACAATAATTATTTACAATTTATTTTATTTCTTAATTCAAATATACAATATTATTTGCGTAGCAGCGCGCGCAAAAATTTGGCACAGGTCTTACCTCGGTAACGTCCCGCGGGACACTGGCAAGCGACGCGTGGCTCGAAAATCACTTGAATAATCGATATTTTTTTAGATAAATTTAAGGAAAAAAAAACGATCGGGTGGAATCGATTACAAAATGAATTACCTATAATTTGATATCATTTATAGAAAAAAAGAAGTATTAGTACTTGTTTAAAATGAAATTTGGCTCGTGAAAAAACTGCAAATCGAACGTAGTTTGATATTTTTTTCTATCGAGAAAATTTTACTGTATCGTGTATTGATCGGGTATATCCTATGAAGAAAGAATGTATCTAAAATACATATTTTTTTCAGATTCTAAATGTAATAATTTGCCTATCAAAAACCAATTCTGAAACGGACCAAAACAGGAATACCCAGCCTTAAGTATTAAGTCAAAAAGTAACATTCATAATTAATTATTTTGCATAACAAACATATCAATAATTAACAAAGAAAACATTTGCCAAAATTAAAAAAAATCAGGCAACTTTTATTTTAAATATGTATCCAGTTTTACTAAAAAAATTACTTCTCTCAGTACTCTTAAAATGTAATCTGTATAACTGCATACGAAATTTTGCTGATTTTGCTTTTCCACTAAGAAATGCAAGATACACGCAATCAAATTTCTATCAAACACCAATAGGAACGATTCCAAGCTCTTACACTGAACACACTTATCAGCCGCCATTACATAATAACTGGTGGCTGAAGTCGCTGTCAGGGCATAGTTTCATGTTTCCAGCAAAGAAAATTTAAATCATCATCATCATCAGCCTTTTAATGTCCCCAGTGCTGGGGGACAGGCCGACTCTCTGTGAGAGGGTGTGGGCCGTTATCCACCACGCGGACCCAATGCGGATTGGTGGATGTCACATGTCTTCGAATTTTTGGTTCTAGGACATTCCGGTTTCCTCACGATGTTCTCCTTCACCGTTTTGAGAGCAGTGGTGATGAAATAATTTACACAAAGTAAAGGTCCTGCCAAATTCAAAACCAGGCAGGCGCTTTACTTTATGTAAATTATTTCATCACCACAAAACTTGAAATATATTGTCATAAATTCCTCCGCCTTGTACTAGTTTACTTTTATCTCTAGGTTAATAGGTGAAGGAAAAACTTTCGACCCCTTTTTACGAAAATTACGCGGACGGAGGAGAATGATATTTGGCACAGATAAAGATTTTAGGGAGAAAGAGTGCAGAAAGCTAATTTTTATAAAATATGCATTTGAAAAAAAAAAAAAAATATTACACACACTACCATCCCTTTAACACGTATATACTCATTTGTTTATGGTTCGCAGTCATGTCAAGTCATGTCATATGTTTATGGGTGTAGTAATTGACAATAAAAACATTTTTTTAAGTATCGTATGTTAGGACGGGCAGGATGCACATGTCAATGAGTTTTCTTTTATGTGTTATAGGAAGACTGCTTTTCAAGTGTTCTTTAAAGGCCCAGAAGGTCTTCCAAGTATTTTGGACTCGTCTTTCTTTGTCTTGCCTATTTTTAAAAGACATTATCTGGCCTAAGTACGTATACTCATCGACATATTATAGCAACACATTTCCGTCTACCTCGACCCTTCGTCTCGTGCTGTTGGTCATGATCTGGGTCTTGGATCTGTTTATTGAAAACTTAACCTCAAGACTTGCCGCGTTCAGATCTTGGAGAATTTCTTCAAGTTGTGTAAGTGATGTTGAGAATAACACAATATCGTCAGCAAAGCGGAGGTTTGTTAGTTGGTGTCCGCTATAAAGTATGCCTCGTGACTGCCATGAATCAGGCAACTTGTTGAAAACCTCCTCCAGTGCGCTTGTAAACAACTTCGGTGAGAGCGAATCGCCTTGTTTAACCCCTTTTCAACGTTGACGTTTGGACCAGAAATGTGTATCTTGATGTTCACAGAGGTACTTTTATAAATTGTGTCAATGGGGTCAATGTAGGTGTATATGTGTAACGTTTTGAGACTCTAAACCATTGATGATTGAATGAAGGTCTATACATTCGAATGCCTTGGCATAATCCACAAAGGCCAGATAAAGACAGTGGTTTGTTATATTCATTCTATTTTTCAATAACTTGGTTTATATTAAGGAGATGGTCGGTAGTGGAGAAACGGGGCCGAAATTCTGCTTGTTTGGGAGGTTGGTGAAGGTCAAGCGTTGGAGCGATACGGTTCTATATTATTTTGGTAAACAGTTTATACAAATGTGAAATGAAGGCTCGATAGTTTGAGATGTCAGCTTTGTCTGCTTTTTTGTGGAGTAAAATTATATTAGAGTGGCACATTTGAATAGGAATTAGACCGGTGTGTAGGATGGTGTTGAAAAAAGATGTGATGTGGAGGTAAAATAACGTATCGCCCCAACTTCAAAACTTCTGAAGTGGGCCATCTGCCCCTGGGCTTATTATATTTCATCTCGCAAAGAGCTCGCTGAACCTTGTAAGGACTGATAGGATCAACAGAGTCCGGACAATAATAAACAAAGTGTCTGAACCGTTTGTGTTGATCCTTGTATAGGTTTTTAGAAAATGTTGTCGATATTTCGATAATTTTGCTAGAACTACTTTGTTTCATACTATTTTCATCTTTCAGGCTAGAGATAGGTACAGGTCTTTTTTTTTTTTTTTTTATGTTTGATAGGCTCGCGTTTGACCACTATCTCACCTGATGTTAAGCGATGATGCGGTCGAAGATGGAGCACGCTTGCCTAGAAGTAACCTATTCACTCTTGACTTAAAGACTCCCAGGTTGTATCTTACAGGAAACACAGACTCCGGTAGAGAATTCCACTCTCTAGCTGTACGTGCAATGAATGTTTTCTCAAAACGCTTTGTGCGTATGAATGGGATGTCCACCATGAACCGGTGGCATTTCGCCGTACGTCTTGTGGTCCTTAGATGAAACGGGCTTGGCGGAATCAAATCATGCAATTCCGTCGCACACTCCCCAAAATGTAATCGATAGAAAACCGACAGGCTAGCAACTCGGCGTCTATGTTCAAGACTTTGGAGTTTTGACTCAACGAGTCTATCATTGCCGATGATCCTCTTGGCTCGTTTCTCAATTGACTCAAGGGCATCAAGCTGGTATCTTGCAGATCCGTCCCAAAGATGAGAGCAGTACTCCATACACGATCGGACTTGCGCTTGATAGAGTTGGAGCAGCTGTTCCGGCGCGAAGTATCGTCTCACCTTTGCGAGGACCCCCAACTTTTTGGCAGCCACTTGAGCCTTAGCCTCTATGAAGGGACCAAAATTGAGGGTAGATGTTAAAGTAACACCAAGAAGATCAAGTCGGTCGGTTATCGGCACGGTTACACCTCGGAAAGATGGAGCCGGGTGAAATTGGCTCGTTTTAGCAGAAAAAAGACACGCCTGGGTCTTAGCAGCATTGAACTTAACCAGATTGGCATCGCCCCATTCTGAGACAGCCTGCAAGGACAAGTTCAAGCGCCCAACCATAGCCTCTCGGAGAGACCGGACCTGAGACCCACTAACTCGTGCGTCCGGCACGTATCTCTCGGCAACAGTGCTGTCGTCTGCATACCCAAAGGTACCGGGTTTTAGCAGATCGTTAATATGCAGCAAAAACAATGTTGCCGAGAGCACCGACCCCTGAGGAACACCGGCATTAATAGCCAGCAGTCCGGACGAGCAGCCATCTATGACTACTCGGATAGACCGATCCCTCAGTAAATCAGCTATCCAATCACACAATCCAGCGGGCAGACCGAAGGAAGGAAGCTTGCCAATTAAGCTGTCGTGCCAGACCCGGTCGAAGGCCTTCGAGATATCAAGGGAGACCGCAAGGGCTTCCCCTTGTTTGTCGATGGCCTCACTCCAGATGTGAATGGCATACGCTAGAAGATCTCCTGTTGACCGATTTCGGCGGAAGCCGTATTGTCGGTCACTTAGGATATCGTTAGCTTCTAGGTATGCTAGGAGCTTACCATTCAGTATACGTTCCATACTCTTACAGAGAACGGAAGTTACCGAGATGGGCCTGTAATTTGCTGGGTCAGCTCGACTACCCTTCCTGGGTACGGGTTGCACGTTAGCTTGCTTCCAAGCCATCGGCACTTTTCCAGTCTCAAACGAAAGGCGATATAGGCGTGTCAAGATCGGAGACAACTCAGACGCACAAGTCCTCAGTACAATTGCCGGTATCCCGTCGGGACCACTAGCCTTGTTCACGTCCAGGTTACGCAGTACCCTCCGGACATCCTTCTGATGAATGCGAATGTCTGACATAATCGACTCGCATCCACCAAGAGTACCAGGGGGCCTCGCACCACCAGGATCTAGACGCGAAGATTCCGCAAACATAGAGGCAAACAAGGTTGCTTTCTCCTCAGCGGAGTGGGCCAGCGACCCGTCGGGTTTCAGCAGTGGAGGTAGTGAGGGGCGGCAGAAGTTCGATTCAACCGACTTAGCCAGGGACCAAAACGCCTTACTACCAGCTGGGTAAGAAGCAAGTTTGTTCCCAATTCGGCCAATGTGGTCAAACCGAGCCTTTCGAAACACCTTCTTGCAGAACTTGGCAGCCCTGTTGAAGGCTCTCTTCTTCTGACTCACGTCACTCGCTTTACGCGTCCGAGCATCGACCGATGCTAGGTAGGCCGCGTGTTTAAGCGCATCAGCGCGATTGCACTCGGCACCAAACCATGGTCGAGCCCCGCCAGACATTGTTACGTCAGAGAATGGAATGTAGTACTCCATTCCCCGCTGCAACACATCCGTCACGGCGTCCGCGCACGACGAAACATCAGTCGAAGAAAAGCAAGTGGGCCCCCAAGGATAACATGCGAAGAAAGATCGCATGCCATCCCAATCTGCTGACCTGTATCGCCAAACCCGCCTGGTGCCTCTAGGGCTAGGATCGGGCGGGGAGTAGACGGATACAGATTTCACCAGACAGTGGTCGGAAGTACCCAATGGTGAAGAAATCGACACTGAGTAACGGTCTGGATCTGTTGTCAGCAGAAGGTCCAAGCAATTGGCTGTGTGCGAATCAACATCCGGCACCCTCGTTGCCCCCTGGACCAGCTGGGTAAGATTTAACCCCAGCGCTAGCTTATACGTCTCTTGCCCAGCATGGTCTGTGTACTGGTATGGGAAGAGCCACTCCTGATGGTGGGCGTTGAAGTCCCCCAGTAACACTAATTGGGCAGAAGGGTACCGTTGCTGAGCCACATCCGCCGCTTTACTCAAATGTTGTGTGAGCCCAGTTGTCTCCAGATCACCGCTGTGCGAACGGTAGACACAGGCGTAGACAATTTTATCTAGGCCTGTGTCCACTAGGACCCAAAGAGTAGAGAACCTGGAGTCCTCAAGGTTACGGAGACGCCGATAGCAGATGTCGTCCCGGGCGTACATGCATATACCAGCGCGTGGCTTAAAATTGTGCTCCAGGGTAAACCCTGGGTAAGATAGGTACGCCACGTCAGACGGACATCCGATCTGCGTCTCCGAAAGGAATAAGAGAGCTGGTTTCTCAGTCTCTAGGTGGTGGTGGACTGCGGCGAGATTTGAGTGCAGACCTCGAATGTTAGAAAGGTGCACTTTGTATGAGAGGGAGTGCTGCCGCTGTACAGCTTTTTTCTTTTTAGTTCCTTTTTTCATGAATAAAAGAGTGAAGGAAGGAGAGGAGAAGGAAGTGAAATGAGGTTCCAAGCTGGCTACCTTCAGGCACGCACTGACAGGACGGTATCATTGGTGGACTAGTCTGGAGACTGCGGGGACGCCCGAGCCCCCCCGGGAATGTCCATCGGGCCCTCTCGTCTGGTCGCCAACCAGCACGATGGTGCATTCCGGGATTTTTCGTCAGTTGGCGGGGCAGCCTTTCGTGTGTGGCTAGTACACTACTTGGGCCCCCAACTAACTGCGGTCGGCCAGCGGCGCACCGTGCCTCGGATCCCGCTACCCTCCGCGACTAGTCTCCCGATACATTCACATCAGCGCGAGCCCGGTTGGTCTGCCTGCAATGGAACAACTATTTCGACCCAACTCCTCTGGATTGGCTACACTGAGCATCGTACCGGAACACGGCCAGGCCGCTTGGCGGTACGTCTTTGCCCAGTGGGTGGTCGCAAGCCATCGGTCGAAACCTACCACCAGTTTGTCACCTGATTAGCACCACCCGGGGACCACGTGTAGGGACTCAATGGGTATACTCCTACGGACGCGGGTGACTCGGCCCCCAAAAGGTCTTTCCCTTTGTGATGCCCTGTTTAGCAAGTCTTAAAGAAATATTACTTAGTAGAGCTGATTTAATCATATTGGTATTACAGTCTCTAATTCTTTTGTTATACTTCGTTTAATTAATTTATCTATTTTATAATATTCTACTCTATTTTGTTTCAATGTTTCCCTATTAATGATGTGTTTTATTGCTTAGTTTCTTATTTTTTCTTGTACTTTTAATTTTCTTGGTAACTGTTGAAATATTTTCTATAATATTACGGTATTAGCTCTGAGGATTTTTATTTGTAAATACAATAAGCAGTAAATCGAAAGAATTTTTTAATTCTAAATTGAATTTCTCTATATTTTTAATTGAAACATCTTTGTTAATTTTCTTTATTCAATTTTTAAATATTGATTTACGATTCAATTTTAAATTATAAACAATTTTGGCATGCACTGGCCTCCGGATCTGAACTAAATTTTATTTTATTTATTACTCTAACATCTTTTACTATATTATGCTGTTTGCTAGGAAATAAGCTGTTAATTATTTTCAACTTTTGGCCAAATGCGAACTGGAGGATTGCGTTGCGTCGGACGTTTCTAGTACCTAAGCCATGTGGACCGAGAATTTCTGGGGTATCTATATCTTGTCTTACCTCTATCTTAGCGTTGAAGTCTCCGGTAACAATGTTCCATGTGCTATAGTTTTCCTCACATGGTTTTTTGAGAACATCATAGAACTCTTCCAGTTCGACATCGCTATGTGACGGAATAAATGGAATAACGACGTCGGATAAAACCTTAATATCGTTAAAACTTAAAATTTAAATGAGCTCGACTTGCGACCTATGGACGACCACTAGTAATAATTATCAGGTAATTTTCATAATATCGTTTCGTCATGCGTAACGTGTCTAGAGTCTATACAGGGTGTAACGGAACGGGTATGACTGGGTGCTGCGCGCCGACCTCCCTATTGGCGTCAGCGTAGTCTGCTACGCTGACGACACGCTGGTCCTGGAGCAGGGGTGGTCGTACGAGGCGGCGGCCGACCGATTGACACGCGGGGTTACGACAGCCGTGGAGAGGATCCGGCAACTGGGACTCGAGGTGGCATTGCATAAGTCCGAGGCCATGTGTTTTCATGGTCCTCGGAACGCGCCACCGGCGGGTTCCCAGATTACGGTAGGAGGGGTTCACATCGGCGTCGAGGGAACGATGAAGTACCTGGGACTCGTCCTCGACAGCCGGTGGAACTTCGTCGAGCACTTCCGACGTTTGGCTCCCAGACTGGAGAGGGCCGGGGCCGCATTCAAGCGGCTCCTGCCCAATCTGGGGGTCCAAACGCCTCCTGCCGGAGGCTCTACGCGGGGATCGTGCGGTCCATGGCCCTTTACGGGGCACCGGTGTAGGCTCGTTCATTGAGGCAGCGGGCAGCTCGCCGGTTGAACGCGTCTCAAAGGGTCATGGCGATCAGAATGATCTGAGGATACCGCACGGTCTCCTGTGAGGCGGCGAGCCTCCTTGCCAGACTGTCGCCGTGGGATCTGGAGGCAAAGGTCCTCGCGCACCTCTACGAGTGGCGCGAGGAGGTGAAACACCGGGTGAAACTCCGCTGCCGCGACACCTCGCGGCTCGGCGGCCAGAGCTCCGGATTTCATGGCGACATGGAGAGAGCTACGTTCACAACCCAGCGCTGGGCAGGCCACCATTGCGGTAGTAGTGCCCCTCTTTGAGAGAGCTGGAGAAGCGCCACGGCGTCCTCACCTTCCACCTGACGCAGGTCCTCACCGGACACGGAAGTTTCGGGAGGTTCCTGTGCAGGATAAGGCGGAGGGAAACCCCCAGGTGTCCCTACTGTGAGAATCGCCCAGAGGACACGGTAGAGCATACGGTGGAGATCTGCCCCGCTTGGGCGGAGCCCCGCCGTATACTCGTGGAGGCGATCGGCGGCAGCGACTTCTCGCGCCCAGCCCTGGTCTGGTCCAGGCACAGAGCGAGAGGGAATGGCATGCTGTCTCCTCCTTCTGCGAAGCAGTAATGCTCGCGAATGGGGAGGCGGAACGGGTGAAGGAGGCTCAACAACAGAGTAGCCCTCACGCCATCAGCACCAGCCACCGCAGGAGACGCCCTGGGCGGAGGACGTCTCGAGACGATCTCCGGCCACCGTAGACCCGGTCCTGCGGACGGCGAGTGGTGGGTAGCTCGCCGTCCGATCAGCACTAGGCCCGTGAGTCGACGGCGCGTAGTGTTCCAGGCGTGCCTCAAAGAGTTGTCAGCAAAACATGACGGAGCCCGATGCCGAAGGAACAGGAACAGGGGTGGGTTTTAGTCAGTAAGAGTCTGACACGCCCTCTCGCTCCACCCTAGAGCGGGAGTTGTCGTTGGATGTTTTCCCACCCCACAAAAAAAAATGGGTGTAACTTAAAGGTGTGGTCATATTTTCAGAACCGGTTCTGCCCATGAAAATGAACAACTTTCTCTAAGAAAAAATAGAAAATTAAAAAACCCTGTATAATGTCGATTAAGCAAAATCTTCGATACGTCATGTTATTTTAATCTTCGTCGTATAATACACAGTATTCTACGAGTAGCAATTAAATGTGTTTTCACAGGCACCCTCGATGATTGAACAAAGCCTCAGACGCCGCTCTAATGCGTATGAGTAGCGGAAAAATGCCTAGGGGTAGCAGATAAATTCGTAACAGAGTTATCGCTCCCCTGGGCACTCAGGCAAGGCAGGAACAGGGGTGGGTTTTAGTCAGTAAGAGTCTGACACGCTCTCTCGCTCCACCCAGAGCGGGAGATGTCAATTTCCCGCCCCAAAAAAACCACTCTAAACGTGGCTGCTTACCGGGTCCAAACCTTAGTAAATGTACCACGACACGAAAATAAGAAGAAGCAATTAATTTTTATTCTTTTTTTTTGTTGTTTTAAAGTTCTAAAGACAGTATTCTAATATCTTTTATTGCTTCAGGGTTTATTTTGCCAGCAGCAAAGTCAATGAATTCACCAATAACATTTGAAGCCAATCGACCATTTATGTTCTACATCTCAATCTACACTGAACAATTGTTTGGTGGTGTTTTCAACGGATAATTATTTCTTGGGATTCATTAATTGTTTGTGGGAATTAACGACATTGTGTAGATCTTTACGTCCACCTACGTATCAAGCTTTGATGTCAAGATGTTTACTAGATATTTACTGTGATATTCCTATGAATCTAGTATGTAGGGAAAGGGTTTATCAAGAAGAAAAACACAGAAAGACAAGACTAGGTATTTATTTCAAATAGGCTTGTCAATAATCGAAAATCTAGTTGCCCGTTCGTAAAACTAGGTCTTCATGGAGAAGAACGGCAAGAAACTCCATGGGAACTCTCATATAATATTTTATTGACATATGGGAGAGAAATCATCAATATAATAAAAGCAATGCATAAATTAGATCAGCAATGACCAATGCGGATTAATAACCATGAATAACTTTAGTAAATATTAGCAATATAATATTATTGCATCTTATAACAGTACATCAACAATGAAAATCATCAGTATTAAAGTAATAAAAGATGATCACATTTTATCATAACAATTCATAGCAATGAAGCAATAAAAATGTATTTAAATCAAAACATACCAAACCATTCAGAAGCGTCTTGCTGAGTCCAAAGTCAAACGATTTCTGCCCGGTCGAGCGTCTTGTGCCCTCTTTTATAATGCGGCTCGCTTGTCAGTGGCAGGGAGCGAATAGTCGTACGATATAATTTAATTGTTAAACTGAGGGTACTACAAAAAATACACTACTCTCTTTAAATAATACTAGAAAATAGACATTTCTCCCACACGGCCATTCTGACGAGCAGCCGGTATAAAGGCTCGTGAACAATAATTCAATAATATGGTTTTTGGATGTAATGTTAAATTATAACAATTTCATAATTTCTTAGATTTAATCATCTAACAAAAATGATCATCACAAGATGACATCACTTTATACATATTGCCTCGGTAAAAAGCCTTGTATTAGGCGCGGCATAAAAAAAAACTGTGATAACATTGCCTCGGTAAAAAGCCTTGCATAAAGGCACGGCGGAAATCACTATGTACATATTGCCTCGGTAAAAAGCCTTGTATAAGGCGCGGCATAAAAAAAACTGTGATAACATTGCCTCGGTAAAAAGCCTTACATAAAGGCACGGCGGAAATCACTATATACATATTGCCTCGGTAAAAAGCCTTGTATAAGGCACGGCAAAAATAAAAAAACTGTGATAACATTGCCTCGGTAAAAAGCCTTACAAGATGGCACGGCGGAAATCACATTACAAACATTGCCTCGGTAAAAAACCTTTCGTGAAGGCGCGGCATAAACAAAATGGCCTCGGTAAACAATCCTTCAAGGATACGGCCAAAATAGTATAACTCATTGCCAAGCACTCACCCAACACCTGGCCAGAATGTTACGGGTGCGTACAAGCCAAAAAGCTACTAATTTCTAGAATCTATTGATTCTGTTAGTTTATATCTGGAGATACAAGTCTCCAATTATTACAACGCATGGACCCTTAAAATAACTGTCGAGATTTTTTTTTTTTAAATGGGTCAGTCTTTACTTTGGACAAGTTAAGTTTTTTACCCGAACGCGATCGTCTATGTGACGTTTCGCTAGTTCTCGACAAGTATTAAGGTCCAAGCGTTCAAGGTCATCATAACAAGGGCAGAAATGGCTGGAGGCGATCAACTGCAACCCATAAGAAGCTGAAAGGGAGTTCATCCATTGGTTTTATCTTTGCAATTGATGACAATGAAGTTCGATTTCCCAACGGCATCCTTGCAGCTTCTTTGGGTGGAATTATCAAATACCGTGAAACAGTCAGTGAGGACCTTCACCAGCCTTTTGACATGGTCAATTGCACGACAGACATCAGTTGCGATAAAATGTAAGAAGTTAATAGACCAGTTTTGGTAAAACATCCGCAATTATTATCATCTACATGACGCCGCTTGATCACATATTATTATTTTGGTTCTAAAAAAAAAGACAACATCTTTCGGACAGTTATCGGTGGCATGTGCAGTAAGGTTTGTCACAGGTTTTAACAGGCAATACTTAAAAGAAAGCATCAATGAAAACTACGGCATGTGGTTTTTTTTATTATTATTATTTCGTTTTCGTTTACTTATTATTATTATTATTTTTGAAAAAGTATAAGAACTTTATCTATGAGATGTTAAGGCGAATTGAGGAGACCTAGATTGACTCTCGTTGATTTTACAAGTGAGGTAATACTTGACTTACCTACTTATGAACATTTTTAGAAATGCTTGGAAACCTAAACTTTTCGCGTACATTTTCTAGGGCTTTTTTTTTCAACCCACGAGTTTTATCTATTGTAGCATTTTAAATTAAATCTGTATATTTTTTTTTCTCAAGTATTTTGCTCTTTATTTTCTACCATTGAGACTTAAAACATTACTTATGTTGAGAATTGTAGGGTTTCTACTGTGAAAATATAAGTGAAGGACAGACATTGAAAGGACTAGTTGTTTGAGAAAAAATAGGTACAAATACATATTCTAAAATATCCCGCAAGGCCGCAAAATTGGCGAACCTGTTTGACTGAGGGATAGGAGACTAGGTATAACTGTACCTTTGTTTTTTTTTTTTGTTTTGAGTAATTATATTTTTTTATATTTGAGCAAAGCCAGCCCTTGCAAAGAATTAATAACTATTCTCAAGTTATCCATACTTTCAGGCACAGATTTAGAGAAAACATGAATAGATCAATACGAATATATCAACATACATGTTCAGCGCCGCATTAATGGCCCTCTAAAAAAACTGATACACAAAAACTCGTACTGCCCATCAGGCGCAACAAATGCTGTCTATTCAGCAGTGGAGTCAGGAGATAAAAGCATTTGCTGAAACGCAACGCCAAAGAACTTGGCATTAACGAGTTTACCGATGTGGTCATTAATCAGAAAGAGGGTAGGGTCTGTAACAGAGTTAAGGTGTTCTGTAATAACACTGATACAAGCCTGTCGGGATGATACTACCACGAATGATTCCCTTTTTTTTTAATCTTGTGTAATTTTATTAGTTCTGTATTTAATTGTGTTACAGAATTCCCTAATGTAAAAAGGGTATTGATAAGGTTTCAACTTAATGATCTAATACAAGATCTAGCTCAAAACTCAAGTTGTGATGTAGTAGATAAGTATATTATTTTCTACCTCTCCGAGTACTTATAAGACGTATCAATACATCAAATATACTCAGTATTTACTCGGCATCTGAGATGTTTCATTCTCCTTAAAGTCCCGTCCTTATAAAGTCATCGATGCAAATCTAACTATTATAGTAGAACAAAATGTATTTTCTGCAATTCTACGTAACATTCAAGTTTTGAAAGGTATTTTGCCACTGGCGGAATCCCAAACACTTTCACGTGATAATGAGCACTTTAATTGCACCATTGCCCATGAGACAAATAAAGTCGCAACCATCTGTTTTTTCAATCGTGTGAACAGTTCTCAGCAACCATTAAAGGATTCACCAATCTTTCAGATTTCGGTTGAGAATGTAAACGTTTGAAACAATTTTTACACACACCACACGAGTTTAAGGGATTATACCAGTTTGCACGGCATCAGTTTGGCTAGTAGCAGTATTTTGAATCCTTACTAGTACGATAGTCCCTTTGCAAATGATCAACCTTAAAGCACTTTATCACTTTCGTTGACGACACGGCCAGAGGCGTATTTTTTTTCCTGTTTGATATGACACTACGCCCACAGGCGGTTAATTTTACCAAGTCAAAACAGACAGACCGCCTATTCCCGTGTAAATTTGCGAACATTACTATGAAGCCACGCATTCCAGTGTCATATTGCACTCAATTAAATTTGTCTAGTGTCAAGAGAGATACGACAATCCGCCTGTAGACGGTACCGGCTACGGGCGGATCGCCATATACCAAGTAAACTAACTCCTTTGATACGACAGTCCGCCTGTAGACGGTACCGGCTACGGGCGGATCGCCATATACCAAGTAAACTAACTCCTTTAATACGACAGTCCGCCTGTAGACGGTACCGGCTACGGGCGGATCGCCATATACCAAGTAAACTAACTCCTTTGATACGACAGTCCGCCTGTAGACGGTACCGGCTACGGGCGGATCGCCATATACCAAGTAAACTAACTCCTTTAATACGACAGTCCGCCTGTAGACGGTACCGGCTACGGGCGGATCGCCATATACCAAGTAAACTAACTCCTTTAATACGACAGTCCGCCTGTAGACGGTACCGGCTACGGGCGGATCGCCATATACCAAGTAAACTAACTCCTTTGATACGACAGTCCGCCTGTAGACGGTACCGGCTACGGGCGGATCGCCATATACCAAGTAAACTAACTCCTTTGATACGACAGTCCGCCTGTAGACGGTACCGGCTACGGGCGGATCGCCATATACCAAGTAAACTAACTTCTTTGATACGACAGTCCGCCTGTCGACGGTACCGGTTATCGACGTACCGTCATACTAAAGGTACCTAGGCTTTTTTATTACGGCAGTCCGGCTATACGCGTGGTATTATTTTATATGAAAAATTTTAGTGTCATTTTCGGAATGTCAACTTCATCTGAGTGTCCGTGATCGTGTTATACAACGCATGAACTTATTGTCTCGGAAGTTACATTTGGTCCTTTTAGCAGGAAAATTGTGATCAGCGAAATCATGGACTGGATGTCTAAGTTTATAGTAATTTAATTTTTATATCTATTGGCAACATCGTAAGTGTCAGCCGTGCAACATACGAAAGTCCAACACACCTGATATCACAGCGTCCACCAAATGCAGTTCGGTCACCTCGACACCAACAGCCTTTTTCACCAGCTCCCATGGCCGGATACATATTCGGTCAAGTTGCTTGCCTTGTCACTCATATACTCCATGAAAGCAGTAAGGTTTCCATAATATCGAGTTTCATCTGAAAATGTTTGAATGAGATTAGACTTCATGTTTTCACAATTAGTCAGCGTGGTATAGTTGCGACGTGCACAATTGGCAAAACGCCTTTTAAGTTTCTCCTAAAAAGGTTAAGGCGCAGTTAATAGACTTCGAATAGTTTTTAATTGAACGTACGTCCAAACGACTAGTTTTATTTCTTTGAAAAATAATATACGTTACTCTAGACAATTTCTGTCGCAATTTTATATGTAAATATTACAAATTATATTTTTACAAGACAATGGCGCGGACTCTGTTTTGCACGAACCAAACCCAATTTAGGCTATTCCTATCTTTCTTTCTCTCTCTCTCTAATAAAACAAGAAAGAGATGAACGTAAATTAGAGCTGTCAAATTAAGTTGAACTAATATTTCCATACGAATTAAGGGTACACGTAAAAACATGTCGATTAAAAACACGATGAAGCGCGAGGCGTAAACTAGTGTGAAATCTTCTCGCACTACTTTTTAGTAAAAGACAGCAATTCTCCAATTTTAGTTCAGTCATTGAACAAGAGAATCGGCACCAGTGTTATTAATTTGTAAAGTCACGTCCAATGCGGATAAAAATTGAGAATCACGCAAAAACTAAAGTGTATTTTTATGCAACTTTCACCATTTTGAACATCATTTAATTGTTTATATTTTAATATACGTGTTTTAGAACAATACCTGTTTTTTATGAATAATAAATAAATAATGAGTCTAAATTTCGGACAGCGCTCCTTGAAAGGCTAGTCTTAATTACTGGGTGGAAATACGACGCGCTATGTGAGCTCAGCACAGAACACGCAATCTAACCACTCAAGGTCATTTGCCGATATTCTGACTTCAAATCGTCAACATGACGTATATGTGCGATCATAGGGATCAAAAGGTGGTAGATATACAAGTAAACTTCGTGCACGTGGTAAGGGATATATTATTTGTGCATCGTAGCAGTACTTGCGTCCTGAATATATAAAAATAAATATACTCATCTTTTCTTTCATCGTAGCTTCCATACAATCAAGCGAAACAGAATTACTGCCCTGATTGCCTGGTCCCGGAGTGGTCGAACATGAAGATCTGCTCCGACTAGTGCTGGGGCCAGGTCGGGTAACCAGGTTCTCTTGCAGCAGCTGCCATTTGACCAGTGTGCCAAGGATCGGAGATATCAGTACTTCGTTAGAGACATCAGAGGTTTCAGGAAACTTGGCAGCAGGGGTTTGCTCGTAGTTTGTCATCTTAACTGAAACTCGAGCAAAATGGAAAATGTGTTAATAATATGGGCACTCGATCCAACTTCTGATGTGGGAATTAACGACATTGTGTAGATCTTTACGTCCACCTACGTATCAAGCTTTGATGTCAAGATGTTTACTAGATATTTACTGTGATATTCCTATGAATCTAGTATGTAGGGAAAGGGTTTATCAAGAAGAAAAACACAGAAAGACAAGACTAGGTATTTATTTCAAATAGGCTTGTCAATAATCGAAAATCTAGTTGCCCGTTCGTAAAACTAGGTCTTCATGGAGAAGAACGGCAAGAAACTCCATGGGAACTCTCATATAATATTTTATTGACATATGGGAGAGAAATCATCAATATAATAAAAGCAATGCATAAATTAGATCAGCAATGACCAATGCGGATTAATAACCATGAATAACTTTAGTAAATATTAGCAATATAATATTATTGCATCTTATAACAGTACATCAACAATGAAAATCATCAGTATTAAAGTAATAAAAGATGATCACATTTTATCATAACAATTCATAGCAATGAAGCAATAAAAATGTATTTAAATCAAAACATACCAAACCATTCAGAAGCGTCTTGCTGAGTCCAAAGTCAAACGATTTCTGCCCGGTCGAGCGTCTTGTGCCCTCTTTTATAATGCGGCTCGCTTGTCAGTGGCAGGGAGCGAATAGTCGTACGATATAATTTAATTGTTAAACTGAGGGTACTACAAAAAATACACTACTCTCTTTAAATAATACTAGAAAATAGACATTTCTCCCACATGTTTTTTATTTTAATAAACACGGGTTATTTATGTCTAGTAGTTATTTATTGCAGTTCTGTAGCAGTACTAGTATTCTGTAAAAAAAATCATCGTGTTTACTAAGGTGAAGTGGGATACGTATCGGTTATCACTGTGAGCGGGTTTCTGCAGAACTATTATCAGAGGGTATCTGGAGATCTTCAAACCTTCAGCACATCACCTCATAGAGCACTTTAACTAACTCAAAAGGAGGCAAGGGCAAGCGATGACAGCTAGAAAATTTTAAAAACTACTGAGTCTAAAATTTTGAAAAAAATACTGGAAATATGTAGTTATTTACTTAGAGATTACAGGAAAACTTATGAGAAGTCCATGTTTTTAAAATCTTTATAGGCTTTGGTTTTTTGTGTAGCCGGTTACAAATGCGTAACCCATTTTTCAAACACTTTCTGGTCTTCGATTACACAGAAATTGGCATTACTTATACAATTAAGTGCTCAATGCAGTAATGAGTCTCATGGTGACATGGAGAGAGCGACTGTCGTAACCCAGCGCTGGGCACGCCACCATTGCGGCGGTAGTGCCCCTCTTTGAGGAGTGGCTGGAGAGGCGCCATGGCGCCCTCACCTTCCGCCTGACGCAGGTGCTCACCGGACACGGCTGTTTCGGGAGGTACCTGTGTCGTGTCAAGGCGGAGGTGACCCCCGAGTGTTTCCACTGCGAGGATTGCCCAGAGGACACGGTGGAGCATACGGTGGAGGTTTGCCCCGCTTGGGCAGAGCACCGCCGTGTCCTCGTGGATGCGATAGGCGGCAGCGACCTCCCGCGCCGTGCCCTGGTTCAGGCCATGGTACGGAGCGAGAGGGAATGGAAAGCCGTCTCCTCCTTCTGCGAAGCAATAATGCTCGCGAAGAGGGAGGCGGCACACGTTAGGGAGACTCAACAACAGCAGAGTCGCCCTAGCGCCCTCAGCCGCAGCCGCCGCAGGAGACGCCAGGGGCTGCGAGACGATCTCCGGCCACCGTAGACCCGGGCCTGCGGACGGCGAGTAGTGGGTAACTCGTCGTCCGATCAGCACCAGGCCCGAGAGTCGACGGCGCGTAGTGTTCCACGCGCGCCTCAAAGAGTTGTCAGCAAAAGGACGGGGCCTGCCATGGCCGATGCCTGCCCGGGGGTGGAGGATAAATTCGAAAGAGTTACCTCGCCCCTGGGCACTCCAGGCAGGGAGGAACAGGGGTGGGTTTTAGTCAGTAAGAGTCTGACACGCCCTTCCGCTCCACCCTAGAGCGGAAGAAGTCATAGGATGATTTCGCACACCCCAAAAAAAAAAAAAAAATGCAGTAATGAGTACTATGAAGCTAGTCTGATGATTGAGCTGGAAGGCCATAGGATCTCCTCAACCAAACAAGATGGCACCATCGTGTTTGGTCTCATTGCATGTGTTTTGACAAGTTACGTTAGACTAGGTAATGCCTAAGGTCTGATGATGGAGCCGAAAGGTCTCCATAGGATTTCCGCAACCAAAAAACGATAGAACCATTGTGTTTCGACTCACTCGATGTGCATTGAAAAGTGATTTTACACTTGGTAGTACCCAGGGTCTGATGATAGAGTCGGAAGGTGACCAAAGGATCTCCGCAACCAAATAAGATAGCACCATCGTGTTTCGGCTTATTAGATATGTATTGACAAGCGATATTACATTTAGTGGTGCTGGTGCCTAGGGTCTGATGATAAAACCGGAATGTGATCATAACAACTCCTCAACTAAACAAGATAGCATTATCGTGTTTGGGTTTATTGAATTTGTACTGAATAGTGTTAAATTAGAAGGTGATCAGGTCTATGATACGTGGGGCATACTGAAAATTTCTGGATTTGGCCACTTACAATGAAAGAATGAAAAAAACAATTATGGAATTCGAAAATTGAACTTTTTGGGAACGTGTGAGTGATTTATTTTTAATCGTCTTCAAAAAGAAGGAGGTTATCAATTCGGATGTTTATATATATATATTATGTATATTCGGGCATAACTCCTTCATAATATTGATGGATTTGTAATAATCTTTTTTGTTTAAAAGAGGTTTGTTCTGAAATGGCCCCATTTAAATTTCATATAGATCTGATGATCAAAAATTGACACAAAATCAACCGCGATTGCTGCGATCATATGTCTATGAATTATTAACACAGTTTAATGAGGAACCACAACTAAAAAGTAAAAAATAAAATACTTTTTTGCAAAAAAATAGAACCGACTTCCAAAAAAGTGCAAAATAACTTTAATTTTGGAAGTTCGGTGTCAAAAAACGAAGACACAAAACCAGAAACACCGACTTCCGAAATTAAGTTATTAAAGTGCAAAATTAAATTAAAGTTATTTTGCACTTTTTTTGGAAGTTGTTTCTATTTTTTGTAAAAAAGTTTTTTTATTGTTGTGGCGTCTTTTTGAAAATTGTGTGTCGCTACCAAAATGAATTTATCTCATAAATTACTCTACTATTTAAATAGATTTAACTCTGTTCTTTATTTATTTATTTTATTGAACATTTTCGTTCAATGATTTTTTATGTTTTTCGCTGTGGGTTCAGTCAACAAGAGAGTTGCTAGAAATTTCAATTGGCATTTGGTGATGAAGCACCATGTCGCGGCTCTGTGTATTCTTGGTTTGGAGAATTTAGACGTGGACATGATCCCATGACGAGGTACGTGAAGGTCGGCTGGCGACTGTGGTTACAAATTCAATATTGATACCGTACGACAACTTGAAACTGACAAAAAAATTACTTGTCAGCAAATTCGTACTTTGTTAGGCATTGGAATGAGCCAAGTGCAAAACATTTTACATGTGCATCTGAAGGTTTTGAAGCTTTGCACTCGATGACCGCATGACTTAACCGAGGACCAGAAATGACTGCATGCCCACTGGTGCTTTAAAATGATAAAAAGTTTAACGGAGGACAGTCATTAGCTGACAATAATATCGTGATAGGTGACGAAACCTGAGTGAGCTTTGAACCCGAAAGAAAAAGCCAGTCGGCAGGGAAGGTCTTTTCTTTTGAAGATTTGCCGACGAAAGTTAAGAAAAGTCGAAGCATTGGTAGAAAAAATCAGGACATCACGCTACAGTATTGCTTGAAGATAAAAGGACAGTGACTACAGATTGGTACATCAACACTTGCTTGCCCAGAGTCTTAGAAAAAGTTTGCGAAAGGCGTCCTCGAAGCAATGTCCTCCTTCACCACGATAACGCATCCTCACATTCCGCTAAGGTAACGAAAGCGTATTTAAAGGCTTCAAATGTGGAATTGATGACGCATCCGCCTTACAGCCCAGACCTCGCACCCCGCGACTTCTTTTTGTTTCCAAAAATTAAAGACAAACTTAGAGGCACACGTTTTACGAGCCCTGAATCGGCGGTGAATGCGTTCCATGAACCCATTGAAGAGGTCCTTAAGAGTAGAGAAGAGTTGGACCAGTCTTCCACTGGTCCAACTGCTTTGTACAATGGTTTCAGCGAATACAAAAATGCATTAATTGCGAGGGAATATACTTTGAAAAACAATAAATGTATCCTAAGTCATATATCTAGTCTTATTTATCAGAATCCAGAAACTTTCAGTATGCCCTAAGTATAATATATAATAATAATAATATATTCCACAACTATCACACAACGCCATCTAGTCCCAAGCTAAGCAGAACTTGTGTTATGGGTACTAGACAACTGATAAACATACTTATATATTTCTAAATACATACATATTATAGATAAATTACACCCAGACACAGAACAAATGATCGTGCTCATTACACAAACATTTGTCCTGGTCCATATATAGGATCTGCAACCATACAAGGCTTTTTTTTTGTGGGGTTGGAAATCATCCAATGACATCTCCCGCTCTGGGTGGAGTGGGAGGGCGTTTCAGACACTTACTGACTAAAACCCATCCCTGTTCCTTCCCTGCCTGAGTGCCCAGGGGTGCGGTAATTCATGTTAAGAATTTATCCGCTACCCCTACGAAACCATACAACCTATCACCATCATGATTAGACTCTTTGGATATGCCCATTCTGACAAGTGTCATTAAACTAGGTGGTGGCTCTGATGATAGAGCCAGAAGAGTACCATAGATACTAAACAAACAAGAAAGTGCAGTATTATTTGGTCTCATCAATCAGGATAAGTATTTAATTAAATTTTCTCTAATGTTAAAAAGTATAAAATAAAGTAAGTATATATAAATTAAAATCTTTTTAAGGCAAGTTTCAATCAAATGAAAACATACACTGTTTCATACGCTGTTTTAAGGATAAGCCTATTATTAGTTGTACCAACGCTTATGTAGGTATCTAAGTTTTAGTTAGTATTTTTAAGTTTATGTAAAAGTTTGTCTTAAAAAGACTTTATCTTTTTTTTAAGTCATTAAAAAAATATTTGATTCCTTCGGAACCCTTTGCGCACGAGTCCGACTCGTACTTGGCCGGTTTTTTTTGTATCATAATTTCAGCGCGCCGAACCGGTTAGCTCCGTTTCTATTCCCTCCAAGGCCAATTCGATTTGTTACTGATCATCCGATTTTTAGGGTTCCGTACCCGAAGGGTCCAAACGGAGCTCTATTGTTGTCACTGATGTGTCCCACTTTACATGTACGAGAGGCTCTACCAAAAAAAAAAACAAAATTGTAATGTTTCGTTTTCTTGGCGTGATTAATCCATGCAAATCTGGGCTTGCTGATGACTCGGACACAATATATTCGGACACGGTGTCCGAATATATTGTGTCCGAGCCCAAAATTGCAGTGTTCGAGTACTAACAGTCTCTAGGCTATGAATCGGACGGACAGAGGGACAGACTGTTGTTGACTGATTATGGGTTCATCCATTCTTGGATGAAGGCCTCCATCATTTGTTGCCATTGGTTCCTTTCGTTTGCAGATATTCCCAGCTACAGCTGTGATGTCATCTCGCCATCTTTTTAGAGGTCTACCGCGCTGTCGAAGTGTAAGACGAGAATAGCATGTATATTTAATTTACACGAAGATGTCTTACTTAACTGATATCCTGACCCATAAAGATAACTCTAGGTTATCTATATCCTGACCATTCGGAAACAATAGATAGTGCCCTACCGAAGGTTCGGTTTCGAGCAGTTTCGCCCAAAAAGTGGCCGAATATTCGGCTTAAACCGAAAGTAGCGTTTTCAAACTGTAGGTTGTGATACAGACTTAAAAACTGAATGTCTCGTAAGTCTATGTGTATGTCATTTGTGTGCAATCATCGTCTTATTAATTTAGTATTTAATATTTTATAAAAGTAAGGGCTGAATTTTCAATGGTTTGATAACGTTTTCAAGTTAAGTTTTTAACAATTTTTCTGTTACCACGTGAGTTTTGATTTCGGTTTTGCCTGAAACTGAGGAGAGGAGAGGAGCTCGTGGCTTAAGTAATCACAGCCGCACGGGTCATTTCATCAGGTTAAGCTACGCTTGCCGTGGTTGGTCCATGGATGGGTGACCATCTTTAATACCGAGACTCCTCCGTGCCTCGGAAAGCACGTTAAGCCGTTGGTCCCGGCTGTCAATTGTGGATCTTTGACAGTTGTTACGGGTCGTCAGAAGCCCGAAAGTCTGACAAGCAGTCTTACCAAGGGTATCTTATTACCTAGTAACTGCGTTGTGGAGGTCAGATAGGCAGTCGCTCCATGTAAAATACTGGTATTCAGCTGCATCCGGTTAGACTGGAAGTCGACCCCAAGATAGTTGGGCAAAGGCTTGGCAGATTTTTTTCGCCGAAACTGAAAAGGGAGCCGAACATTCGGTTACGGTTAAAAGACGTGTTTCGTACGGACACTAAACGTAAATATTGCAAGTTCTATTAAAACTCTTCAAAGTCTCACACATGCGCAGTAAACGTATTTGGGGTGGCAGTCGTTCTCATTCATCCCTTGAATCCCAGTTGAATGTCATTTGTCGAGGGGCTCACACCTACCGCTCGGTTGGCGCGAAAACGTAAACTTTTACGATTGTTTTTCGAACACGATAGTGAAGTGCATTATTGGGAATTACGGTTTATTCTGTGATAATAAGTGACATGAGTTATGTTTAATTCTGTGCTATGAAAATATTTTAAAATAAAAGTGGAGAAATGTAATAAAAGTTTTAAAGCAGTAATGGAACACGATGTACGCCAGACTTCGGTTGTTTTTTTAAATAATTGGGAAAATAATAAGTTTATAAATGGAAGTGAATTTTTGGATTTGCCTGGTGATAATACAATTTCAATTGGCTTTTTATGTAGAAGGACAAAACTCGGTCAAAAGTGAGTATTTGTTGAAAAATATTCGTTATGTTTTGACTTTTAACTGACTTTAATATCTCTAAGGCTTTCAAAAATGAATATCAAATAGGCAAAATCCGTAAGTGCTGTGCACACCTTAAAGTAAAAAGTTTGCTGGGATGATTTTAATTCAAAATGATAAATTTTCTGTAAATGTTTCTGTGAAATGTTGGATTGCTATAACAACAAATGTTTGCACTAGTAAGTTTTTGTATTTAATAAAAAAAAAGATATGAATGGGAATCTGTAAGATACTTAAGGTTAAATAATAATATAATAATAATAATAAGTTATTTTTCACTTATTTTTAATACGAAAAAATTACTGAAACATTACGCTATTACAGTCTTCATAAAAGTCTTTTACAAAATTTAGTTTAAAGTCAGTTGAAAGCTATATATATTAAACTGTCTCTAGACGAACTAGCATGAAACGTTTTATTATAGATTCTCATCGTCGAACAGATGATACGGTTAACACGGATATAAAACAAGAGAAACCACTAGAATTCCTAGTCAGTCACCAAACAAACCAAGAAAGAGATTATTTCCTACCTCCAGTCTTTACAAACCACGAAGAAATTGAAGAAGATGACGAAGAAGATGAAAATGCTTACTTAGATTATGACTACGATGGTAAAGAATCGAATTATAAAGATTCCCCAGACTTGGCAACAGTTCGAAGCGATGCTCATGACGTATCTTCGATAGATGACAAGATACCATTGCATACAGCAAAAGATAACTTGCCAATTTTCCTGTTGGAACCTGAAAATACTTATGTAGTTAAAAATAAGCCAGCTTCTTTGAAGTGTCGGGCTGCTAATGCTTTAAAAGTAAGTAACTATTTAATGACTCTATTTAAAAAGTATTTCTACTATTTGTATATTCATTTATAGGGTTCCGTACCCGAAGGGTAGCCAATGGGACCCTATTACTAAACTTCCGCTGTCCGTCCGTCCGTCCGTCCGTCTGTCTGTCAGCGAGCTGTATCTCATGGTCGGTAGACAGTTGAAATTTTGCATAGAATCTTTAGCAACAAATAATAAATTAAAAATCGATCTTAATAATGGCAACAAGTAGACGCGTATAATCTTGTACGACGGTACGGAACCCTTCATGCGCGAGTTCGACTCGTACTTGACCGATTTTTTTTTTTAACTAAAATACAAAGTATGGTTCGCATACATTCGACTGGTTATTTTTCTCTCTCGCATTACATATTATATTTTAAACAACAGAAGTGGTTGTACCTTGCAAACCTTGCATCCTTGCTCCATATGTTACTTATTTACACAATGATGTACTTGTAACTGAATATGATATGGGGGAACTTTGCTCATGATGTATAATTTTCATGACACATAGCTTAGAAAAATATATTGAACCAAAGTACTTGTCACCGTCACCGATTTAAGTATCACTTTTGTATATAACATTGAATATTGTGGATTACCGAATAGTTAGTCATCTTTCCAAAAGGAATATGTAATATTCATAGCTTAAGTTTATGAATCATGGTACTTAGCTGCTTTGATTGGTTCATTAAAATAACTTGAATTATACCTACCTGGTAATAAATTAAATGGATGGGCTAGCAGAAGCTATTTTTTAAATTTTCCAAGTGAATAGGTTCTTCTAGGCAAGCGTGCTCCATCTTTGACCACATCATCGATTACCATCAGGTGAGATAGTGGTCAAACGCGTGCCTATAAAATGTAAAAAAGACCAACAGGTTTAACTAATTTTGAACTTCTTTTAACTATTACAATATAATTTCAAACATCAAAAGAATAATCGGTCAAACTAACCAGCACTATTTCTCATCATCAAGGTATTTTTCAAATGCAATGGCGTACAAACCCAAGCGCTTAACTTCGAGTTTGTGGACCCTCAAACTGGGGTGCGGATCATAGAGGGAGAGTGCAAAGTGACGAGGGAAAACGTAGAGGAGTACTTTGGGAGTGACAAGTACCAGTGCTCTTGTTTTGCTTGGACCAGTCGAGGGCATATCAGAAGTCAACCTGCCACAATTGAACTTGCTTGTAAGTGAATATTAAAGTACCTCTTTTTAAGTAAAGAAAAAAAAAAAGAATCTTAGAGCTAACAATTCTAAAATATGTGAAATCCACCAACTCACACTGGGCCCACGCGGAGAGTAACAGACACTTTCACAGAAAGCATATTTATGTCCCAGCACTGGCACATTTTAGGTTCATATTATTCCTTGAGTCTAAAAGTTACTTTGAAACTTGTATATAAAACAAAGTCGGGTTAGTTACACCATTTATAACTCAGGAACGGTTGGACCGATTGTTATGATCTTTGATTTGCTAAATTGGTCTCCGACCCAAAAAGCGGAATAACTATTAAAAAAATCGTAATATTTCACGAAAAAAAAATTACGAAGAAAAATCGGTCTCAGACCATTTGTATGTAATGGCTTTTTTGATGATATCTCGACAATGGATTCATTTATTGATTTTGAGACGGTACGAAGTTCGCTGGGCCAGCTAGTGATATACAAAAACGCTGTGTAAAAGTTTTCTCTCTATGCTGGATAAATATTGTTTTGATCTGCTTTCGTATTCATCAGCTAAGTGAATTCTTGGGATGGGAGCCAAAAGTTGCCAGTTGGGAATTTATGCCTGTGTGGTATGTACTAGCTATCCCTTTTGTTATATAACGTTACAAAATACAACCCAGTCAGAGAATCTGACTATTAATTTACAAGACTGAAAGCGAAAAAGTACTCTAACGAACTTACACAGATACGTTGCTCTTCATAATATAAGTGATGTAATCTGTGCCTGTGACTGCCTCGTTATTCTCGTAGTTGCAAATGCGACTACTGAGCGTGAGGTCCTGGGTTCAATTCTCGGGTCGGGCAAAAAGTGCTATTGCGGTTTTCCATTAGGAATTACTCTGTAACAGTCCGAAGTTTGGTGATGTGACACCCCCGTGCTTCGGAAGGCAGGTAAAGCCGTTGTTCCTGCGTCTGATTTCTTCCCGGTCGTGTCGGATGTTCGTCCCATCGGACTATGAGAGTGAAGGAACAGAGAGTGCATCTGTGTTTGCGTACACATAATATCTCCTCTTTTTGGCCACCATTATTATAATGTAATCTGTAGCCAAAACGGTCCTCTTAATTGTAGTGAACCCTCGAAACTCTAGGGTAACATTACCAGAGCTGCTCTGTCACGACAAACTATAAAACCATCTATCCCTCCTCCAGATATTAAGAAACACTTCTCCGTGGCTCCACAATCGCAGCTCGTGAAACAGTACACGGCAGTGACATTCCGCTGCGAGCCTCCTCCGGCAGCTCCCTTTGTCCAGATATACTGGCTGAAGAATGGAGCGCCGGTCGTTGAAGATGATAACGTGCAAGTGTCCAAGGAAGGAGATCTGTTTATTAAACAAGCTACGCTATTGGTGAGTTTAACTTCTTCCATACATGGGTGTTAAATTTCCTTAGAGTTTTTTTATTTTTATTATTGATGGGTTTGCTCTTGACTCTAGTCTAGGGGTAACAGTTTATTTTCATTTTCCGATTGGGCATGGACGTGTCCATTAATGCAACTAGTGAAATAAAAATAAATAAAACTTGTGCTTATCGAGTATTTTGGGACATCATCTATAGCAGTTGTTCAACTCTACGCAAAAGGTTGGCCTTTTTAGCAGACAAAGAGTCAGCATTGCCTTTTAAAGTAGCAATGATGATTTCTAATATAAAATCAGTAGGTAACCAAATCCAAATTTTGTTTAACACTGAACTCTTTACGAGTAAACTTTTCATTCTTGTTTGAAAAAATAAATTTTAATAAAAGCCCGAAACTTCCTTAAACAAGTGAACAAAGAACTGAATTCCACGGGCACTGGGTCCCAACAGATTTCAATTGTGAAACAATTTTCAGGACATGGCGAACTACACATGTGTCGCAGAAAATTTAGCGGGGAAAAGGATATCCGAACCAGCCTTGCTGACAGTTTTCGGTACGTTAAAATTCCAACTCGTACTTGTTTACTTGTTTCTTTTGAAATAAAGTTGTCATAAAAGCAATTTTGCTGTTTCGCGTCTCTTTTGTTTGGCCCATATTTTGATTTCGTAATATTCTGTTTTGTAAAAATTAATGTGAATTTTATTAAGTCATCAAAATAAGCATGTGACTAAAATTAAAGCGTAATATTACGTAAAACAAATAAATTTGTGAAAAGAATATTATAATTAATTTATGCTTATTGTCTTTACGATTTATGTACATTTGTATAAAATGCGTACCTTGAGGCTGGAAATCAATTCGCTCATGTAAAGCATGATAATCTGATAATATCCCTTACCTCAGTCAATGGTGGTTGGAGCACATGGTCGGCATGGACCGACTGCTTCTGTGATGATCAAGGAAGGGAGGGTCACTCAGGGAGGAAGAGAGAAAGGACTTGTACTGCACCACGGCCTCTGAATGGAGGTCAACCGTGTATGGGACCTAATGTACAGAAGACACAGGACTGTTTGGATTGTGATATAGGTACGAGAAAACTTAGCAAATTATTTATAAATTTTAGTATTTGATTCAAATACCTACTACGAACCTACTATTTGAATCAAATACTACAATTTATGAAATCTTCTAACAATAGGAAACGTAATAAAATGTTCCCGTTAGTGACATCTCTTTAAAATTATATTGTTTCCATTCGTTCGTTGCTCAATATTTTTAGAGCTGTTTCCATTTTATTTAGTTTGTTTGTTTGTTTGTTTGACATTTAACTATTATGTGTATTCAGAATTTTATGGAATGCATAATCTTTTTTTTCATATAGATGAACTAGATGAGTTGGCTGACGAATCACCGGATTTAATACTAGGTAAAATTAAATTATCATCAATTATTTTAAATTATAAGAAAAACAAAAGATCTAATGTACTTTTTTCATAGCCAAGAAATCTAAAGTATTTAAAATTCTCTTAGGTCGTTGGTCCCAATGGTCTGAATGGTCCAGATGTGACTTAGACTGCCTCCGAACTAGAAGAAGACGGTGTCTTTCTATCAATGCCTGTCGAGGTATCGACTATCAAGTTGCGCAATGTCCTTTGTGTGTGAGGACTTCTAAGTCTGATATTAATGATGGTCAGTGGTTTTCATTATTTGTCTGCGTTGTGGTGTTACTTTCATTTAATATGGGTGTTTAAGCAAAACTGGTCCAGTTCTCGTCGTTTAGTTTCCCAGACATACCCAGTTTTCTAAAATTGGGTGAAAAACCGCATTTCGCGATTTTAATTGATTATTAATTAATGCTCAATTATCCACTAGTTGATATATAGTAAATGACTTTATATGATGTTTCTAAGCAGGTACCAGGAATTTCTTTTTTGCTTATATTTTTTTTTAATGCTTTTTTTTTTAAATCAAGTTTTTGCAGTTTCAACTTCTTATTGTTAAAAAAAATGTGCCAGTTTTGGAATATTTTTTTAATCATTATTATTAATTGACTATTCTTGATACCGAATCTAGTCTTAACTGAATACCCCACTATCCTTTTTGCTTGGAGGCCCACAAATGTTTCCTGGTTAATTAATGGTTAGTCGTTTACTTTATCTTTTGGCTTTAATTGATTCGTGGTTGACTTAATAATGAATGAATGTCTTAATAAGTAAATGTAACTAATTTATCTTTCACAGGATCTTCATACTGGCCTATATTTATTGCGTTGTCGATAGCTTTCCTAATATTTATAGTTGTTGTCATATTGGGAGTCAAATATATTAAAATTAGGATGAATGAAACTTCACCCTACGTTAAACCACCTTCAGGTAATATTTTTTTTTATCTTTTACTGTTAGCTTGGGTCTTAATTAAAATGCTCTACTTAGTGTTATAGGTTCATATGTTCTACTTGAAAACTCTATATTCCTGTCATAGTTTTTTTTTTAACCATTGATAGGCTCACGTTTGACCACTATCTTGCCTGATGGTAAGCGATGATGAATAAAATAGCATAGAATAAACTTTATAGTACCGACACCAAAAAAATTTAAACAATTTTATCCACTTCATTCATTTTCTTTCTGCTCCATTGACTTTCTTCTCATACGCAGGTTCAAATTACTTCGGCAACGTAATCAAGAGGACTCTAACCAATCAGCCGGACCTGACCATTCACGAAGAGTTCCAAACTATTGACTCTCGAAGGACTCACAGACATATGAGCACATCCACTAATCCACGTCACGAGCATTTGTATGAAGTACCACAATTAGCTAACAGGTAAATACAAATGTAAGGGTTTATTGTTAAGACTGTGGAAGGACTTATTTGATCCTTAGAGATGAAATTAAATTAGTAAACTGGTAATTGGGCATGTAGGCTTAATGCCTATTTTAGCTTATCAGAAACAAAATGTTTTAAGCTTCATGTACAAGCGAAACCAAGTAATATTTTAATTAAAATCTTCATGCAAAAAAATACTGATAGACATTAATTAAAATATTGTTTCTTGAAGACTATCGTTTAAAATCAATAAAGAAAGTAGACTTATTAATTAAAACTTTTTGAAACATGCTCATTGTTCAAAGGTGAATTGTTTAGTTACATTATTTCAAAAGAAGTATTCTACTTTTAATATAACGTTTATTTGCAGCTACATCACGCCAATAGACCACGAGGTAAGAACTGAAAGAAATGGCAGCGAAAGGAATTACGCTTGCAAGGACAGCGTCGAGTCAGACCGATCTGATTCCAGTTGCTTTTTGAGCTGTGAGTTCTTCTATGCACCTTCGAGAGGCACCCGATTGCGAAATGTCATTATCCATAGTCATATCAATTTATTTAAAGCACTAAATTACTTTTGAGCAAAATTCTACATCACTTGATTCGTTTTCTTTTACTTCATAATTATTGTCATCAAAACATTCACAAAAATCACTGTTACGTCGTTAACATCCACAATCCAATGCCTCTTAGCTTTGTTAGCTTTAACAATCACCAAATTACCGTAATTGACTTGCAATATAACATAAAATTTCCTTTCAGCCGGTTCGTCGTATGGCAATGAAAGTGTAGAAATGTCACCGTCGCTGAAAAACAACGCATCAGTAGAATCAAAGTTCTTTACTAAGCACATAGATGTAGCTACTTCGAAAATAGTTGCAGCCGATGGTGATTGGTTGAATCTGAATAAGTGTGGAGTAAGCTTGTTTATTCCTGACGGAGTTGTGGATAAGGGCGAGGAGTTATTCTCGATCGAGGTCGCAGACGACGACTGGAATAGGCCGCTGCTGCAAGAAGGTAAATTGAATTTAAGTTTAGGCCTTTTGACCTGGATAGGGAATCGAGATCGGCGCGCTAGATTTAGATCCGGTTTAAAATAGGGGTTGGTTTAGCTTGAAAGTGAATTTTGTGATGTAAAAGATTGGAGCGCTTATGGAAACTGAGATAGGAATCTGTATATCTGGGCAAAAGTTTTATGGCATTCATTTTAATTTGTTAAGATTTATAGTTGATCACATTGCTATACAGGGTATAAAAAGACACATCACATAGCCGTCAACTACGCATACTGTACGTCTAACAAAGAAGCTTTGCGCAAAAATTATTACTGGTGAAAAAAAAAAATATTGCGCGCAATGTAACGCGAACCGAGGCAAGTGGAGCTAAACCCCGGCCCTTCGGTCTAAGCCACGTAGGTACTTGTCGGATACGTTTGATATTCATTGCGTATTTGTAACTGCAAATGTGTGATTTCAAAAAAAAAATCGAAAATTCAGGTAATGTTTGCTTGGAAAAAAGTTTATTAAAAACACATGGAATTCATTTGCGTAAAAAAGTAAAAAATAATTAATTCTAATTTGACCTTCAATATCTCCAAAACCAGTGGATTCCCAGGTATGGTCTAGTGAAAAAAAAAATCCAAATAATGAGTAGGATATGTGACTATCGGCTTCGGAAACTGTCTTGTTACACCCGATATATTTTTAAAGTCCAATTCTTTAACAAACCATTTCATGTAACAGAAATTCTACTAACACTCTTGTTTACAACAAGATTTGAAAGGACTTTCACTTCCTCAAACAAACAATAAACTACAAACACGATAAATCCCAAACTCTTCAAGAATCACCTTCGTCTGAACACCTGCAGCAAATACAGGTGACGCAAGAAATTTGTGCTTTATATTAAACTTGGCCATTTCAGAACCGAAGTAGGATTACATTGAGCCATGGTCTGACCTAAATCTCAAATGTCAGGCTGTTCTGACCTATAAGTTGCTTCGTCGGCAGCCTAGCGGTGTTATTTTGGAGCCGGGTCACAATTGATTGCTTCCAAATATGGTCCTACATAGTTAAGGCTGTAGCTTATTAGATATTCGTAGGCTTACAATGGTTTTGGTTGTGTTCTATCTGTTTTGTAAGGAATGCGACCGATGCCCCACAATGTAGAGCCCACAGTTACATTATGGCGGTCATAACCTAATAATTCGAGTAGCGATAAAAGATTTTGGTGAACTGAGTTAACATTTTGCATTAAAGATTTTTTTTTCTTTGACAGGTGAAACTCAACTAAGCCCAGTAATACGCTGCGGACCCAAAAACTTTCACTTCAGCAAGGGTGTGGTTTTATCCTTTCCGCATTGCGCAGCTTTGAAGAACACCAGCTGGCTTCTCTCCATCCTCCAAAGGCCCGAAGAAATCAACTCGAGGGAGTGGCGAAAAGTTTTGACTTTGGGGCAGGAAACGCCCGGGAGCCCACTGTTCGCGCAAGTCGACCCTTCGAAAGTTTACCTAGTGAGCGAATTTCTAAGCGACTTTGTTCTAGTCGGCAGAAGTTTTAGCGGTCTAGACGCCAAGCTGTACAAACTCGCGCTGTTTATATCTAAAAGAATGGACGATAGCTACTATAGCTTGAAGATTCATGTGTTTAACGATACACCTTACGCTTTCTACGACTGCTTCGAAAGTGAAAAGAGGTCTGGTGGCTCTCTGCTCTGTGATCCAAAAACTATATATTTCCAAGAAAATTTTTCTGATTTGTGTATTAATATTAGGGATGTAGGAGTTGGTTGGAAAGTACAGTCTGGTGGAAAATACCAGGAACTGTCGTATTCTCAAGTCTGGAACATGACTGTTCGATCTCTGCATTGTATATTCGTGTTACAACAAACGGACTCGATAAATTGTCTAGAGCTAAACGTGTCTGTTTACCAGAAGCAAAAGCAATCAAACTCTGTCAATTTCAATTTCAAGACTAACGACTTGAATTTTAATATCAACTGTAAGAGATTCAGTTGTACGAGTGTAGAGACTGTTAATATATTAGAGAACCCGTTCCATTATTCTTCACTGACTAAGAAGGAGGGTAGGTATGACTTTGTGTATAAGAATCACAGCTTTAGGAGCTACTTTAGCGTTGACAATAATTACCGGACTAATGTGTTGACTAAATCGGATAGAGTGATACTATGTAAACTGTTGGACTCTCAGACGGCGAAAGGCAACGACTGGAGACTGTTGGCTGAAAAATTAAAAGTTTGCTCGTACTATTATTATTTCTCAAATACTTGTTCTCCAACAGAAAACATATTGAATTTATGGTTGTGTAGAAATAACGACGTGAACATGTTAGTCAATTTGTCGCGGGTATTCAGGGAAATGGGCAGGATTGATTGTGCAACAGTTGTGGAAAGGCGTTGTTTTACTAACTGAACGAAAAATAAAGAAATGTGAAACAATTGTTGGGTTTGAATAGAGGAAAATGTTTCTTCTACTTCCTTTATTGAGTCAAGCTTTTGAGAAAATATTTGAACTTATGTACTCTCCAATTATGTCATCGCTGTTTCTTTTGTTCTTCCCCACTTCTATTGTACTTTTAATGTTTGTTATAATTTTTATTTTCTTACGTTGGTTTTTGCTTTGTATTTTTCATCTATTCAAACTCAATGTTTGTTATTATATGGCCGCTGTTAATTTACTCACTTTTAAGAATGCTTTTGTTTATAAGGACAATTTCCTTTTTCTATTTATAGAGTTCATGATATTTTCTTCACTTTTAGTGCGAATTACTTTTAGCAACTTAATGAATTTTATACTTTAGCAACCACTAAATATAGTATGTTTTGATCAGTATTGAGATAAACTTAGGGAAGCTTAATATTTTACTAAAGAGTATGTTTGAAAAACATTATTAGTTGTATATAAATAAATATTAATGAACCAAATAGATACTGTATTGTTTAGGTAAGAAAATTAAGTAGTGATTTCAAATTTTGAATTAAAGTAAACATTTGGAAGTTGTTGTTTTGTTTATTTAATCCTTCGTCTGAAAACAACATTATTTGCTGACTGAAAATTAAACTTTCAAGGTTGCTGAAAACAGAAAAGCTATCACTGAATAGAAATGTAGCACATTTCATAGAATTTCAATGTGGGAAAGGCCTTTGTACATAAAGGTTTATTTAAAATAACCTATACCTACCTATTATTCTAGTTTAATATGACTAGTTCATAAACTCGACCCCAAATTACGAAGGCAGGTAAAAAAGAGAGTCTATAAAAACAGTGTACTTCTCAAGTTTAAAAAAAATAAATGAGAAAACTAATAATGCAATAGAGAAGGTAGCACCAATGCCTAAAACATTTCCTAATGGGTGCCAAGAAACGAGGTCCGTATCACAAAAGAGTATTTCCCTCATGGAATAGTAAATAGGTTAAAGAGATAATAACCGTAACACCTCTTCTTTACGAGAGGATTTCTTCGATGGAATCGAGCGGAAACTGGTAAAATTGTTACTTGTGGGACGAGTCATGAGAAATGAGCGATTAATAACAAAAGGTTGATTCGCAATATACGCATCAGAGTTAGGGTAGGTCAATCTTAGCAAAAAATATAATTGGGTACTTACAATTGTTGGTTTTTGTAAGTTTTTACAAAAATAAACTTTGGAAATACTGATCCGATAATTTTTCAGTACGAGAGAGGTCCACTATTCTTGAGTAATATTTTTATCCCAATAAAATGCAAAGTTTCTCTGGGAAGCCCCAAAAAACCCGCTAGTCTATCATAAAGACCGAATACCACACTGTTGATAGTAGAGAAACTCATTTTATTATTATCAATTGTGACATTGGTGAAAAGAAAGAGACATTCTTTCTCTTATATTTATATTTTTAACATAGCCTTACAAAACTTTCAGGTTCTGAATTATATTTCGTTTCCCAAAAAAAATCGGAGCAATTTCATTTTGAAAGCTATTATTCCATGGAATAAGACTTTTTTCACTTATTCATTATTTCAAACGCATACCTACTTACTAAACCCAAACAATACGAAAACAGCGTACGTAGAAGAGCCTCAATAAATTCTGTCCCCGCCCGCGTATTTCACTTGTACCAGCCCACGGTACACCGTAGGAACGTAGTCTCAATTAATTATTAAACAATGCAATCGTCTCGACCGGCACAACCCTAGCTTTAATACTTGAATACCTAGTATTTGGGTCAGGGAACGTGGAATATACGCTGTATCGTGTTGCGATACGGACCAAATTATTTAGTGATATCTCGACATGAATTTCGGAACGCTAAGTGAATTCCGACGAAGACAATTGTTCGTTGATTTTTTGTGTTTACCTCGCTATAATATTCTCCGTGATTAGATTGTCTTTCGTTAAGTAGGGATGTTCGAATTGTTCCAGTTTTAATATTCACTAAGGTCAGTAAGTATTCATGGTACGTTACTTTTTATGTTCCGGGTCATGACTTCACCCACCTGTGGTTCAATTGAGATCGTGATCTGTGTACTGACATTCTGTTTTAAAATGACATCCGTCTGTGAGGTTTGTGACCTATATTTTTATTTAAAATTTTGTTTTTGTTGAATGGAAAAATACCAGTTTCTCATGGATGGATGTTTGTGACTCAATTACGCCAGAACGGCTGTACGGATCTAAATGAAATTTGGTTCAGAGATAGATTATAGCCTGGAATAGCACATAGATTATAATTTATAGTGGGGGAAGTAATATATCCACGCGGGCGGAGCCGATGACAGAAGCTATAATAGAAAATGATAGTATGTGCGAGTATCTGCAAATCTACTTACTCGTAACCCTATTAGGTAATATTAGAACGAAATTATATTGATTTTACTTTAATTGAAAGATAATATCTAGCCACTATCCACATATTTTTCTTTCATTTAGCTGAAATGGGGAAAGCGTAAGGTTGCAAAAGTCATTAGATTTTAGGTACCCGCGAGTTCTAACTTCAATCAATTTGGAATGGAAGCTGAATTATGTGAAGATGAGATTTATGATGTTTTCGAATTTAAACCATAGCCTTTCTGATGAGAAGAATATGATCGTATCAGTGATGCAGCAGCATAGATCTTTGCCTGCCTAGGGGTCGCGGATAAATTTTAAACAGAGATACCGCGCCTCTGGGCACTCAGGCAACTGAAGTAATAGGGGTGGGTTTTAGTCAGTATAAAAGTATGACACGCCCTCCCGCTCCACCCATAGAAAAAAAACCTACACTACAAAAGGGAAAAGTTTCGAATTTCCTCCACGATGGCACAGACTACGTCGTGCACGACAGTACGTTCCCCGTACCGACTCAAATTAAAATTGTTAATTCAGAAATCGGATGTCACTGTTCTTGGGTTGATCCAAAAAGTTAACCACAATATATTAGGGCCAATTTCACCTTTTTCAAATTCTAAACATCCAGTTTTCGACGTTTAAGCTCGCTTAAACGCGTTTAGCCGCTGTCATAAAACTGAAGAGTTTGATTGTTTGTTTAGTTTAACGCGCTTATCTGAGGAACTACTGGATCGAATTGAAAAATTATTTTTGTGTGGAATAGTCCATTTATTGAGGAAGGCTATATAACATCACGCTGCGACCAACAGGAGCGAAACATCATGAAAATGTGATAAAAACGGAAAAAAAACCTTTTGAGAGCTTCAGTTGTGTGCGCTGCGATAACCGAGGAAGGTTTGTGTGAGGTGCAAAGCTGGGGCGCGTCGCTAGTTATTTATGGACTCATTGGCCATCAAAATCATCCAAATCGCTATCAATTTTATAATATTAAAAAATTTAAATAAGTCACAACCACCAACCAACGAAAAAAAAAAAGAACTAGACCTCCTTTTTCACAGGTTTTAAAAACACAGCCGCAACTCCACAAGGTAGACTTACGGAGGCAGTTCTTAATTGGAGGGTACTTAGTTCACGAGCTCTCCGTGTGAACAACTGTGCTTCAGGATCTTACGGATTTTATACTCGTACTAATAGCGAGCACAGTTCAGCTGTCATTTAAAAGTAGAGCTTCTGGTTGAGTGATGTTTCTTTTATTTAAGATAGACTTTGAAATTAAAGTTTGAATGCTAGACTGGTACTTGTCTCGGTATGTGGTGCTTTGAAGCTAGGTAAGGTACGAAAATTGAGGGTACATTTTTGAGCCATTTGAAAGATGAGCAATGATTATTTTGTTTTTAATTTTAGTATTTTTATGAGTTAACTGGCTTTACGGTCTCATCTTCTTTTTGTAACGATTTTGACTCAAACTTTGTCCGACCAGTATGTAACCACCTGGATTGCTTTGTCAATGTTAGATTAGTACTTGTCTCAGCTTCGTATAAATCATTCAAGGTGAAGATCGTTGTGCATGCTGGGCAGGCAAGGAGATGACGCAAGTCCTGTGAAGGGGATTGGCCACTGTAGTTCCTCTCCAGGCGGCAGATGCACTGCCGGTGTGTAATAAAAGTTATTAATTTGAGTAACATCTATAACGGAAATTTCAGTCTGATGACTCGAAAGTCTTCTAGGGTACGTAAGAGAATAGAATAGAATAAAACTTTATTGTACACCAAAACAGTCACACAATTGTCTTACACGAGCTTAAATCTATGGGTACAACGGTGGTCTTATCGCTGAACAGCGACATCTACCTGACAACCATGGGATGGACTGAGAGAACTTAAAATCTAAAAGGGAGTAGTCTGTGGTGTACTACTAAAAAAAAAGGATGTCAAAATTGTACATTTAAAAATACATACATATATATATACATATCAAATATTACATAATTGTGTAGGAGGTGAGAAAAAAGGAGAAAAAGAATAAAAGGAGGGCTAATTACGGAAGAGATGAGAATACATAGAAACAGAAAGGCATTATAAAGAAAGGAAATGGTATTGAGTAAATGATGAATGAAATGGCTGTGAGTAAATGGATTTTTTCGACTCATGGTATGAATTGGAAAAACCTACTTCTCTAGAGGGAAGGTACGAGTACCTATGAGATTTTCTCAAAAGCATTTTTATTAAGGTTAACTTTATTAATATTTTCATCAAAGACACTTCATCATAACATCGGAAAACTTAGATTTCCATTTATAAAACAAATGTTCTATCGAAAGACTCCATAAGTCCACACTGCCATTGTTTCCACAAATACATCCCGCATTACTCTAGAGCCCGAGTTCATATCTGTTATACGCACACTCAATCTTTGCACAATGTAGTACTTTGCACACAAAAGATAACAAATCGTGCTTTTAACGCAATCGTTTGCAGTATAGTGCTGGAGCACTTTTGTTTAAAGATGTGCTGGTGATTTAGTGCGTTCATCAGGTCAACGATGCGTGAGGAATGGGAAGTGATAAGTTGGTAAAACTGAGGTTTTCGGAAGGTGAAAGTGGATCTTCGATAGCGGTGGAAATAGTAAAGGATTGTAAGTAATCAATACACTTCTAAATAAATAAATTTATTTATTATTTTATTATTTTTATTTATTATTTTTTTATTTTATTATTATTCCATTTATTTAATTTTATATACATACAATTTTAAATTATTTAGGTACTTAGAAAACCATAAATAAATACAAAAACATTTAAAAATATAAAAAATAGTGGTCGAGGCTCCTGAAAAAGGAATTTATTTATTATTATTTTTTTTTTTCTAAATAAATAAATTTATTCAGAAGTGTATTGATAAGAAGGTTGTTTAATTGTTTAAAAATTAAATAAGCAAGCTTGATTTTTTGCATGAGAAAAATTTTGAGTTCCTGCAGGGAATGGCAGACTTTTGCCCAGCAGTGGTGTAACTAAACTTCTACAAAAAAAGTAATTTGTAATAGGGACGTTTCCTGGGTATAAAATAATAATTCTATTTAGTACATAAGTGAGATTATTAATATTGGACATGTATTTTTGCTTTACCAAACCAATACACAATGACAAAGATAGAAGGCGTCAAAGTTCAAGAGTGAAAGCTTGTTACTTAGTGGAAACAACGCACTAAATCGTACTAATTTTATGTTTACGTGACAAAAGAAAAAATACATGACCCATAGTTTTTGGAAATCTAACAGACGGACCAATTAGATTTTTTGGAAAACTACTTTTATACAGGGTGTAAGGTAAATGAACGCACATACGTGTACTAGTGATTCAGTACATGATTCTGGACCGCCTAGCGTTGGAATTTTTCGTCAGCCTTTTCCTAATTTTTGAAATATTTTTTTTTTTTTTTAAATTTAATTAATTATTTTTTCATTTAAAATGTCTTTGGGGTTGATAGGTATAACGATTTTATAGATTTTAAAGTGAAAAAAAATTTTTTTTTTTCAAAAATTAGGAAAAAACCCGACGAAAAATTCCAACGCTAGGGGGTCCAGAATCATGTACTGAATCACTAGTACACGTATGTGCGTTCATGTACCTTACACCCTGTATACAGGGTGACTGGTAATTAGTGACCGATACTTAAACACGTGATTGTACTCATGATAACGAACAACTTTCCCTAAGAAAGATTTTATATAAACTCGTTTACTTTTATCACAATAACACAACAGTCGTATGAAATTCGCGCGCTCGCCTGTGGCCTTTCAGTTGTTAGCCGCGTGACGCCATTCTTTCTTTGGGAAAGTTGTTTGTAATCATGAGTACAATCACGTGTTTAAGTATCGGTCACTAATTACCAGTTGCCCTATATACAGGGTGTAACGGAATGGTGTGGTCATATTTTAAGAACTGCATCTGCCCATTGATATGAACAACTTTCTTCAAGAAAACCTGAGGAAATTCTCAATTTTTTTTTATCTCCCATACAAATAATCATCAGCTGATGGTAACTTTGTATGCAAAGTTCATTTTTTTTTGGGAATATTCTGTTTTTTCTTAGAGAAAGTTGTTCATATCCATGGGCAAAACTGGTTCCTAAAATACGACCACACCTTTCCATTACAGCCTGTATATAAATAATTATAAGTACTTATATTACTTTTTAAATGATTTCACCTAAAACCAAATCCACATAGCCATCCAATGATTTTACTAATATGGTTTCAGGGTCGACTTTTCAGGAATAGGGTTGATTAGGGACGGAGTGATTTGGGTAAGCGTTATTACGGGATCAAGTAATTAGGGATAAAAAAATCTCGAATTACTCAGCCTGAAATATCGGATGCGAACGAGTATTTTTGGATTTTCATTTCTGGATATGGAGCAGGTAGGTAGGTAAGGGAAAAAAATAGAAACACAAACTCACGCCTTTTCACCATAGGGGTAAGCATAAACTACAGAATACCATCTGCTACGATTTATGTTTTGGTTTCTTTACTTTTAGACCTTCGAACAAAATAATAGTACCTAGATTGTTGCATCAAGAAAATTAACATGAGTGCATTAATTACTCACTTTGATAAGGTACGTAATCTACTTTTCTTTCAACTACCAATCTACCTAACGTGATAAAATATACCTACTCAAATTAAACACTCAAGTTAATGCGAAAACAAAGTTTTATTCATCTTCTTCTTAAACATTTAAAACTTACAATTATTCAATGTGCAATTAAAAGTAAAATTTGCACTTTTACTTCCAAGTTAAAGTTCAAATTTCAGTTTTAATAAAAAATAAACCAAACAAATACTAGATTAAAAGTTCCAACATTTGGGGCTGATTTAGCAATAGTCAGATAATTTTGAATTGAAGAATAAATGACTGGCTGTTTGACATATTTTCTATAGAACAGCTGTCAAACCAACATTTTTATCCCTCAAATAAAAATTATCTGACTAATGAAAAACCAAAAAAAAGAGTAAAAGGCCTAAAGTCAAGTATTTGTTTGGTTTATTTGTCTTTGTGTGTTTCAAGTCGGTTTTATTCAGTCGATTTTTATTTTCAGCAAGTATCTTTTTGATCTAATGATAACATTACTACGTAGTTGAAAGAAAAACATACATTCTGAGGGCAGTGGTGGCCCAGTGGTAACGACCGCGACTTGGAAGTTATAGGTCGTGGGTTTGTACCTAGACAAGCGCATTAATTTATGTAAATTATTTCATCACCCATCTCTCAAATCGGTGAAGGAAAACATTGTGAGGAAATCGGCATGTCCTAGAAATCAAAAACTTTGACGATATGTGACATCCACCAACCCGCCTTGGGCCCGCGTAGAGAAGAGGCCTGTGTCCCAGCAGTGGGAGCATTAAAAAGCTGATTATGCTTGTATGCGTTTTTTAACCGACTTCAAAAAGGAGGAGGTTATCAATTCGGATGTTTTTATATATATATATATATATATATATTTTATGTATGTTCGGGCATAAATTCGTCATTTATAGACGGATTTCCAAAATTCTTTTTTTGTTCGAAAGGAGTTTGTTCCGAAATGGTCCCATTTAAATTTCATGTAGATCTGATAATGATTTTCGGAGACAGACAACGGAACTCTTCAAAAAATTACAGCAAATCAACCGCGATTGCTGCTATAGCATAAATATGCATTGTTAACACAATTTACTAAGGAAACACAACTAAAAAGTGAAAAATAAAAACTTTTTACGCGTGCCTATCAGCGTTTGACCACTATCTCACCTGATGGCGATAGCTAGATTAGCGATGATGTGGTCAAAGAAAGAGCACGCTTGCCTAGAAGTAACCTATTCACTCTTGTATTAAAGACTCCCAGGCTGTAGCTATCAGGAAACACAGGCTCCGGTAGGAAATTCCACTCCCTAGCTGTACGCACAATGAATGTGTTCTCAAAACGCTTTGTGCGTATGGATGGGATGTCCACCATGAACCCGTGGCACTTCGCCGTACGTCTTGTGGTCCGTTGATGAAACGGGCTTGGCGGAATCAAATTATGCAATTCCGTCGCACACTCCCCAAAATGTAATCGATAGAAAACCGACAGGCTAGCAACTCGGCGTCTATGCTCAAGCCTTTGGAGCTTAGACTCAACGAGCCTATCATTGCCGATGATCCTCTTGGCTCGTTTCTCAATTGACTCAAGGGCATTAAGCTGGTATCTGGCAGATCCATCCCAAAGATGAGAGCAGTACTCCTTACACGGTCGAACTTGCGCTTGATAGAGTTGGAGCGGCTGTTCCGGCGTGAAGTACCGTCTCACCTTTGCGAGGATCCCCAACTTTTTGGCAGCCACTTATTATAATATACTACGAGTACATTCTGTGTTTTTGTACTAAATAACAAAAGAAACCAAACCACAGCTAATCAAACTCACGACTCATCCACATACAGCAAAGTGAAACAGAACGTTCTAAGCCCCATCATTTGTCACAGCAAAGTGGCGAGCGTTCCGCGGAAGTAGACACGATGAGCGCATGAGTTGACGTCGACGTCGTCACACGTCGACGTCGTCAGCCATTGTCTGACGTCACGTTACAGGGCCCCTCCTTCCTGCGACGCGGTGGATCGTAAACTTTATGCGGAGATTTGTCTCGGTTCGTACGTTTACGTGTGGAATATGTATTCGGATCCGTTCTGCTCTGATGTTCGAGCTTAACCGGAAGTGCGGGGTTGCCTTTATTTCTATGTTTTATTGTTCAGCTGAGATTGTTATGGCCTTTTGATGGGTATGTATAGTTTTGGGGGTGTTGTGTGGCTTACAAAATAACAGTAAAGTCTTAAATTGTATATTTTTCGTAGGGTCTGATTAGAACCTTAGTCAAGTTTGGCATTGATGCCTGAAAACTGTTCTGAAATGTAATTCTAAGTCTTTATAGCAGATCGCAGAGCCCCCAGACATTATTTATTTTCTTATGAACAAAATATAGAAAAAAATGAATTAATAACATTGATTATCAGGATGCTAAAGACCGACAGTACTCGCCGCCAGTACTCGCCGCCAGTACTCGCCGCCAGTCCTCGCCGCCAGTACTCGCCGCCAGTACTCGCCGCCAGTACTCGCCGCCAGTACTCGCCGCCAGTACTCGCCGCCAGTACTCGCCGCCAGTACTCGCCGCCAGTACTCGCCGCCAGTACTCGCCGCCAGTACTCGCCGCCAGTACTCGCCGCCAGTACTCGCCGCCAGTACTCGCCGCCAGTACTCGCCGCCAGTACTCGCCGCCAGTACTCGCCGCCAGTACTCGCCGCCAGTACTCGCCGCCAGTACTCGCCGCCAGTACTCGCCGCCAGTACTCGCCGCCAGTACTCGCCGCCAGTACTCGCCGCCAGTACTCGCCGCCAGTACTCGCCGCCAGTACTCGCCGCCAGTACTCGCCGCCAGTACTCGTCGCCAGTACTCGCCGCCAGTACTCGCCGCCAGTACTCGCCGCCAGTACTCGCCGCCAGTACTCGCCGCCAGTACGCGCCGCCAGTACTCGCCGCCAGTACGCGCCGCCAGTACTCGCCGCCAGTACGCGCCGCCAGTACTCGCCGCCAGTACGCGCCGCCAGTACTCGCCGCCAGTACGCGCCGCCAGTACTCTTCGCCAGTACTCGCCGCCAGGTCAGGGCGCGTATTTATTTTTTAAAATTAAACCCGGCCGTTTTTTTTTATTTAATTTTAGTAGTGTTCGTATGTACTTTAACCATTTTTTTTATTGCAAAACCTTAAATAACACTAAGCATCATCATCTTTCTGCCCTTATCCCATGTTACTTGGGGTCGGCGCAACACGTTTTTTTCTTCCAATCAGTCCTGTCAGCCGTCACGCTATCACTAACTCCCTTTTCTTTCGTATCACTCCTCACACAATCTATATTTTAACATTAAGCAATCTCCATATAATTTGAAAATCAGAAAATAAGCTATCTCTGGCGGCACTGGGATTTTGGACTACTGAAGGTATAAAATTGAAAGTAAACAAGACATTCTAAAGTCACCTATGCATAGAACTAATAGAAAAGCTTTTAAGTAATTTGTTAAGTGATGAGCTATACCACTGTACCCGACTACCCGTCTGATGTCAGCGGAATTAAATAGGTATTGCACTTTTAGTTAAAAACCAGTGACAGCCGGTGGCTCGAGCCACTGACTCCTGTCAATCTCTGTTTTAGTGAGGGGAGCGTGCAAAGTGTATTGTCGTGTCGACACCATGGGGGATGATGCGCGCCTAAACAAATACCCTCCGTAACACGACACCCTGATTCACCCTTAAATAAATATTAACTTTATGACATCCAACCTAAAAATTCCAATTAATTTTCCCAAAATCCATAACTTTCAAACAAGTTGATCGAGTCAAAAACGACCTCGCAGACGCTCTTAACTCCGTAAATAATAAATCAAGACTCAAACCCTTCAGGAAGTTTATGAACTTGTTAAAAAATATCCCAAATGCCGGAAAGCACTCACTTAGATTAGGAAAAAAATATATTACCAGTATTGGCGTAAACATAAAGTTTTCGCCACCCACTAAGCATTAAAAGAGGTTTTTAAATTTATTCACCCTTCGATTTTCGGCAGTTTCTTGAGGAAACTTTGAGAAAATTTCAGCGATTAAACCGTGCGGAGTGCACAAAGTTAAGGGTTGAAATTTGCATAACGATCGACCTTATACGTTGTCTGGTAACATCGAAGTCTGTCGAAGTTCGGCTCAGACGAGAATTTGCAATCACTTAACACTTTGGAAAAATAAAACTGATATAAATTTGAGTAGTTTTTTATTCAAAGTCAATATCACTTCTAAAACGATTCAATTTGGCAAAATTTTATCATTTGGCTTGAACTAACTTCATTGAATCCGAATGACTTCACAGTTAGTATTAAATTACTATAATACCAGAGTTTTTGGCACACATCTTACAGCAATGAACATCTGCAAATCAATCATTCAGCTTTTTATTTATACCACAAAAAGTAATATTAGGTGGACCTATGAAATCAGCGTTTTGTATGGATAATTTTAAGGAAGTTGCATTTTTCATACTAATATTTTCTTATTTTATTTGACGACTATGAACACTAATGTTTTAAAACTTTTATACAATAACATTTCAAAACTAAGATAACGTATGCCACTTAGATTAAGCAACAAAAATAAGTTTTGGCTAAGTTAATTAAGTTATTTCTGCTAACAAAAAGAGGAGTCATTTTTAAGGTATTTTTTTTTGTTTATAAAAATAAAAGTAATAAGGTTTTTTTACTATTGGCAGTTGTCTATGACGGTCATTATTCGATATAATATCAAGCAATTGATGAATGTTTTAATTCATAGAAGTGACGAGGTTCTCTATTTGTGAGAAAAAAACGCCAATTTCATATGTAAGGAGCCAATAATATAGTAGTAATAAGAATCTTTATTAGAACAAAAACACATTTTACAAATTGATTGCGTACAAAAATAGCTACATTAGTTAGCAACTGTGTGCTATTAACGCCCACTTCCAGGAGAGAGACACCACAGTTATAATTACTGAAGAATTAAAAAAAGAAAGTTAAACTTTATAAGATTGAAAAAATAAATTAGAAATTATATAGGTACAGTAATACAACTGTATATTATAAGATCTACAAGTATAACGGACACAGTTAATTTCCCTTCTAGTCTCAGCTGGTAACTTGGAAGCTCAAGCGTTGCTCTTAATATCAACACTATGATTAAACTAAGTTTCCCATACAGCCATAATACCTACCTAAGTACTGCCCGCTGCACTTTCCCTCAAACTGCTAAGTTCTTAATCCTGCCTTCCTGCCGTCGGGTAAATATCCCTTAATGAGCCGTTTCAGTGCGTAGAGACCACTTGGCAATCAAACCGATTCAGACGCAAGTGTCTAGGTACCTACTTGAAAGATGCGTGGTGAGAGGAAAACAAGACCATTCGTTTTCTGTTTATTACTTCCTGTAAGGGTATTTTCTTTTTGGACTGTACTTTTGTAACATTGACGTGAAACTTTCTAAGTACAAAGCATATTTCCCAGCAGTGGGAGAGTAGAAGGCTACTTTTAACGTTCCCATTGCTGGGATTTAGGCCTTCTCTCAAGTACTAAGGTTTTGCAATATTTTCAATTTTTGTTCGTCAATATTCGCCAAACATACACTGTTTCAAATTGACTGGGTATATTTATACTTATTTTTAGTATCCGGCCGTATACAACGCTACGTATCTAACTACATAAAATAATTTTAGCGATGATGATGCAATTAAAAAAAAATCAGAACAAGAAAAAAAAAGAAGTTTCAAAACAAAAGAACACAATACAAAGCCACATTCAATTTCTTCATTTATTCCTCTAAAACAAAAGAGGAATAAAAAACCGTAACTATGAAAGATGACGTTACGATTTTTCTTATTTTAGTGGTGTTCCCCGAGTTAGCGGCTCAGCGGACCCCCGATCTCTTCCGCCACATAAAACCTGCAGCGATAAATGATAATTATTATATTGTTCAAGTATTTCGATGTAGCTGAATAATATATAGGCATTGTTACGAAGTGGTCTAAGTTGTAGGTAAAAGTTTGGGCTGGGAAAACTGCAAGGAATAATACTGAAAATAAACCCAGAACTGAAGTGCTTATTCTCATAGGTACCAATATTTGTTGTTGTGTGGAGATTCGCTTTGTGTGGAGAACGAAAATATCGTGAGGAAACCGGGATGTCCTAGAACCAAAACTTCGAAGATGGATCACATCATTCAAGACCCCGCATTGAGCCGGCGTGGTGGATTACGGCTCACACCCTCTCACAGAGAGGAGGCCTGTGTCTCAGCACTGGGAACATTATAGGCTGATTCTTCTTCTTCTTCCTTCTTCGACCACATACGACGCGGCTCTAAGTTTTGCGGTCTTCTGCAATGTGGACTGGTCGGTTACATGCTGCCTCCAACAGCCTTCTTTATCACGTCAGACTATATTTCCGGTGCTCGGCCTTGAGCGCGTCTTCCTTCCAACTTGCCCAGTATTAAGAGCATTTCCAGGTTATGCCTAGGTGAGCGCATAGTATGTCTGAAAAAGATAAGGGCACGCTCTTGGCATAATGTAGATAGCCGCTTGGTGATTTGGAGTTAATCAATAGGCTGATTATGCTATGTTATTATAATACACGTTTTGTAATGATAAAATATAATTAAAAAAACTAAATGCAGTGCCGTCACAATAAGAATTAGTTTGGAGATTTGCACCGCTGATTACTTCCACATAGTTAACCAAAATCTTATTTCATTTGAAAGACTATTGAAAGAAAACCTACATTACATTTTGATACAATGTTGTTTAATTATCCAGGAAATCAATACTAAAGAACAGGTTTTAAAATCGCTCAACTTATAAACGCTTCGGTGGTCGCTTGTATCTCGTTCCCAACTCGCTTACTCTTATGACTTGCATGAACTTCACCGGGTTGTTCCCGCGCTTCAATGAGCACAGTAGGCAGGGGCAAGGGGGAATATTTCAAGGGGAGGCACGCCAAATTTGGACACTTTAATGCGAGTTTTGATGTTTTATGTTAATATCCAGTTGGCAACTTTGTCCAATAGTCATTGAATTCTCGATCGGGCTCCGGTAGATATTCACGATAACAAATTAATTTTCAATATTAATGTGGGAACGAAACGGTTGACACGGTGCTTTTTACTTTCACAATTGAGCAAGTTTTGAAAATTAGTCGACGTTGGCTGCCTTAATTTTTAGGGTTCCGTACCCGAAGGGTTCAAACGGAGCCCTATTGCTGTCACTCGCGTGCCCGTCTGTCCGTCGCCTGTCACACAGGTTTTACAGCCAAACGGTTGGGGCTACAGACTTCAAATTTTCACAGTATATAGTTGACCCAAAGCCATACAAATAGTCAAAAATACATTTGTTACGGAACCTTGCCACCCCACCCCAATTGCCGGTTTTTGGTGTAGGTCTTTCCATTAGGTTTTGTTCCATTGTTTCCTGATAGCTACCATCTGGAAGTCTATATGGCAAGCGCGCTCCATGAGAGTGAGAAGCTCCGTGAGATAGTGGTCAAACGTGAGGCTATCAATAGTTAAAAAAAAGGTAAGGAAAATATTTTCTGATGGATACCGATAATGTTGCCATTCTGAATAATTTTCAGTACCTAGTAGATATGTAGGTAAATATGACCATTTAATAGCGTAAATGACTAAAAAATCTATTTGGTCCGTTTGTTAGGTTACCAAAAAATATTGATCAGTTAAAAAATAAATGATCAAAAACAATATAAAAAAAAATTAAATAAATATTATTAAAAAAAATATTATCAAAAACATAAACTATCAAATAATTATCAAAAAATATTGATCAGTTAGATTACCAAAAAAATAGTAAAAATAAGGTACGAAAAATAGTATAATTTTTAATGCAGACAATATTTTTGTTAGATACTTAATAAGGCAACATTTTAAATAATTTTCTGTAGGTAACTAGTAGATATGTAGGTAAATATGACTATTTAATAGCGTAGATGACTAAAAAAATCTATTTATTCCGTTACATACTCGTATATTACCAAAAAATATTGGATACGTACGAGTGTTTTTTCTTAAAAGTGACGTAATAAGTTCACACTCCAGCAGGTGTATTCGCTAACTCAGTTGACATAAATTTGATAGGCACTATGCAGTACATTGCTGCTTTGACGTATAGGAAAACAAAAATGTACTATGTACGTAGTGCCTATTATAATCGATGTCCACCGAGCAAAGCAGCAATTTATTTATTTATTTATTTATGCACACACAAAAACACTTACAGAGAAAAACGAACAAATACAGATAGAAGAGTACAAAGGTGCTGCTTATTTCAAAAGAAATTTCTTCCAGCAGACCTGCGACTGGAAAGTTGGTTGAGAAATGTAGACACAGTGTGTATAAATAGATATAGAAACATAAAATAGACTAGAATACATAAATAATTCAAACATAAAATATACCTAACTTTACAAAAAAACAAAGTACATAATTAAATATAAAATAAATATCAAAAATAAATATAATCACGGAATGGTGGAGAGGTAATACTCTTTGACTTGCTTCTTGAATTGGTAGACAGTTTTCGAATCGCGGATATTAGGCGGAAGTGAGTTCCACAATCGTACCGCATGAACAGAGAAGGAGTGGGAATAGAAATGGGTTTTATGGGATGGAAAATTGAGATGATGCTTAAGGTGGGATCTACACGGGGCGTCGGCAGGACGAGTGAACGAAAAACGATCACGCAGGTAGCCAGGATATTTAGGATTATAAAGGATGTTGTACAGGAGACATAATATCCGAGTGTTCCTGCGAAGACGGATAGGGAGCCACTTGAGATCCTTGCGAAACTGAGAAACATGGTCGTATTTCCTCAGACCAAAAACAAACCGAATGCACAGGTTTTGCAAGCGCTCAAGCTTATTTAAGAGCTCCTCAGTGGCATCCAGATAGCAGGCATCAGCGTAATCAATGATCGGCTGAATTAAGGTTTGAGCTAAAGTAATTTTAGTTTTAAAGGGCAAGAAACTTTGCAGGGATTTTAGAGAGTGGAAGGTAAAGTGCACTTTACGACTAACCTCGTTCACTTGCGCTCGCCAAGAAAGATTGTTGTCAATTATGACACCGAGATTCTTAGCTAAGTCGGTGTACGCAATGGTTGAGCTGTTAAGGGATAATGGCGTCAATGTGGAAACGTCAAGTGCAGTGCGGTAATACCGACTGCCTATGATCATAGCCCGGGACTTGGAAGGATTAATCTGTAGGCCGTACGACTTAGCCCACTGATCAATACGCTCCAGGTCATGATTCATGGCATTAACTGCTGATTCCGCGTCAGCAAGCAAGAAATGACGATAAAGCTGCAAATCGTCTGCGTAAAGATGAAAATTAGAGGTCCACCTTAGTGACAGTATTAATGAAAATAGAGAAAAGAAGAGGAGAGAGCACGCCACCCTGAGTAACACCAGCAGTGAGATCACTCCAATTAGAGAAAATCTCGTCAAGGCGAACACACTGAGAGCGACCCCGAAGATAAGAGTTGAACCAGGATAAGGCAGAGGAAGAGAAGTTAATAGAACGAAGTACTCCAAGCAGTATGTCAAAATCCACTGAGTTGAACGCACAACTGAAATCAAGTAGAACTAATAAAGTAAGAGATTTATTGTCCATAGCCCAGCGGATGTCATCAGTGACTTTCAGAAGTGCAGTTACAGTGCTGTGACCAGCGCGGAAGCCAGATTGTAAAGGGGAAATAAGAGCATTTGACGTTAGCTATCTAGAAATTTGACCATGAACAATGTGTTCGAGAACTTTAGAAAGAAAAGGCAGAATGGAGATGGGTCTGAAATGAGAGAATGACGAAGGATTGTTTATTTTGGGAAGAGGTATTATGTGTGCCTTTTTCCAGGCTGAAGGAAATGTGCCAGAGAATAAGGAATAATTGAAAATATGAGTGAGAATGGGAAGCAGTTGAGGGAGAATAGGTAATATCATTCTGGAACACAGATTGTCATGGCCCACAGCAGAAGAGGAGATAGCAAGAAGAGATTTTTTAACATCATCTTCAGAGACAGAACTAAGATTAAAAATTGGACAGTTCGGTAACGGCAATTTGGAGAGCTCAAGCAAAGTAGAAGTTTTGACACTTAGGTCCAGAGAGACAGGAGGAAGAGAAAAGTGCCTATTAAGAGCACTCAGGTCGACATCTTTACACGTGTTAGTAGGAGATTTGCCGATACCGACTGAGTTCAGGAATTTCCAAACATGAGAGGACTTGCGATCAACAAGAGATTCGTGAAAATAGCGTCTCTTAGCATCACGACAAAGACGATTGCAGTTGTTACGCAGAGCTTTGAACAGAACAAGATTTCGTTCCGTGGGTCTACGCCTTACGCCTTCGCTTCGACAACAATGTACTGCAAAGTGCCTATCAAATTGATGTCAACTGAGTTAGCAAATACACCTGATGAACTTTGATGCGTTTTATCTCTGTAATTTTTTATTGGCTTGGTAAAGCAAAAAAGACCGGTTTAATATTTTTTGCTATTGTAACCTACTGACTAAATAGTATTACTAGTTTTGTTCCAAGAATCATTCCTCTTATAATTGTACCTTTCTTGTTTTACATTCAGATCGGTAGATAAGAAAAGTCTCAGACACTTTCATGAGGGAGGTACTTATTTATGTTTTTCCAGGTGCACTACAAAGAGCAAACATCATAATCCATGTTATTTTTTCAAAACCAAAAGGCGGAAAACTTGAAGTCTATTCACCGTAAGATCTTCGAAAGGAAAACATAAATATTTAGCAGTCCTGTCCCTAATACTATAAAAACATATCTCCCATAAAATATTATTACTAAAAAAAAAGATGGCTGTGGTGACTATTCCGTTTTTTGTGGTCAAGATTTTGATGTCCATTGATGATTTATTATCTGCAATCATTGCTGTTTCTCAAACAAAACGGACAATAGACATCAAACAGTCGTCTTATTCAGTGGGCAAACATTTTGTCGTATCTGATCTGCGGGTCGAGCACTTTTCGCTCTTATATCCTTAGTAATAAGGTTGAAAAGTATAACATACAATGAGGTTTTATTATCTTCATTGACTGCCGTTTCTTGTTCATGACTTGGAAGGTCTATCCTTAGCCATCATATTTTATACCTGCTATATGTATGAAGAAGAAAAAGTGAATGTTTGTTTATATTTTTTAAAGGGTAACTCTAGAAGTATTGATCAGATTACGATTCACATACAGAAAGCTGCAATCTGAGTGTCATAAGCTACCTTTTCCCAGTGAAATACCCTGCTGGTGTCTGTGTTAACAGGTACAACCTGGTGGTCTTTAAGTCAAGAGTGAAAAGGTTACTTCTAGGCAAGCGTGCTCCATCTTCGACAACATCATCGCTTACCATCAGAAGATATGGTGGTCAAATGTGATACTATCAATCATTGTAAAAAAAAGTGTGTGTGTACTTTTGTACGCACGTAAGAAGTTATACTTCATTGGCGTAACAAGATAGATAAATATTATTATTATAATTTTTTAAATATAAAAATAATAATATTCATAATCGTAATAGTAATCGTAATCGTAATCATAATCGTAATCACAATCATAGTCGTAATCATAATCATAATAATATTATAATATTATTACATTCTTTTTTTTTCGCATTTACTCTCGCTCTGTCTCTTTCTATTCCCCCTCCCCAGGAGCGTTAAACGTTTAACGCAACCTTGTTGGAAGTCGCATAAGAAAATAACTTCAAAAAGAAAAATGCACGTTTTCTGTGGGATAGACCATGGAAGGAAAGCCGAAGAAAAATGTCAATCTTGAACAAAAGAAACAATGGACATCGATCTTAACTATTACCTCGGTCATCATATTTTATATCTGCTAAACAAAAGTCTCCTGTCTTTCTCATATATGCGTTTCAGAGGGTACACGAAACGCATAAAAATTTATTTGTGCTCATTTGAATTTCATCTTGTATGACAGGCTGGTTCATACATAATAAACGGGGTAAGTCTTCGTCTGCACGGTTTTGTAGCAGGACATGATATTAATGTTAGCTGTTTGGTGTTAAAATGTTGAGAAAATTATGATGAGTATTCAACATAGATACCAGTCCAACAAGATCAGTCCAGTCCAGTTCCAATAGATATTAGTTACTATCATTTTGCTCGCGAAAACATAGTATAGAAATATAATTTATCTTCCACAAAATAATGTAGCTCTACCAGTGATTTTTTTTTATAATTGTATCATTAGTTCCGGAGATTATCCACTACATACAAACTTACAAACATACTTCTTTATAATATTAAGATATTATCTTTTTCAACTAACTTAAGGAGGCGACTTTCAGATCAAGTAATAAAAAACGTAGTGGAATGCATGTAACTTAAGTTTTTACACCATGTGTGTCAAAATCGGGAACTTTTTAGGAGATCAGTCAAACTGCAGCGAGTGATTCCGAGTGTCGCCTTGTTGCTACGGCAATACAACTGAGTTAGGTGGTTTTGCTATGGCTTTTCTGTAACATTTAACACCATTGGTTTAAATCCTCGTGTTTGATTTGTGAACGCTGCGTATTTCGAATCCCTAGCGAATGGTATACGTAACGTATTCTGTCAAAAAAAAAAAACTTTATTACAAAAAAAAACAATCGACTTCCAAAAAAGAAAATACACTAAAAATTAAAAAATATCTTAATTTCGGAAGTCGGTGTTTGTATTTTATTTCTTCATTTTTTGACATAGACTTCCGAAATTAAAGTTATTTTTAAATTTTAGTGTATTTTCTTTTTTTTTTGGAAGTCGGTTGTTTTTTTGTTTTAAAAAGATTTTTATTTTTCACTTTTTAGTTGTTTTACCTCAGAACTAGAAACCCCAATAACATGGAACGTGTAATTTAAACATACTTGTAATTGGAAACAACCAAAACGTCATCTATGTATACGTATTTTTCGTTTTTATTCAGTTTTTCAAAAAGCGCTGAAGCAATTTCGATAAAATTTATATGGGACCATCTCTGGAGTATATACTTTCGGAAAAAAAGAATTTTGAAAATCGGTCTACAACTGACAGATAAATCGGTGGACATACATAAAAAATAAAATAAAAAAAACATACTGTCGAACATAGAACCTCCTCCTTTTTCGAAGTCGGTTAAAAAATTACTCACGTGGTGAGACTGAAGCGACGTTAAATTATACTAAGAAACGTTATTAAAGGATTTTTAGATACTGTACAGTGTTTTTTCATTGCACATCAACGGAAATTGTGGAACTTTACTGGCTCGGCGCTTTCTTGTGGTCGTCACTGTTCATTCTGTGTTTCAGCAGTTGCATAAGATGAGAAGTGAGAGGCCGGATTGTGTCAAAAAACGATAACTGCAAATTGCATAATACAAAAAAAGTCAGTGGTTGAGTAAATCCTTAAAGGTCACAGCACACATATCAACTCGGAAAGGGATCGTCGCCGTATCAACTCGAGCCGTGCTATATTCTTTGTATGAAACTCCCTACTGCAACGCACACTAATCGGAATTGTAACGTAATCGCCTCGCCTCGGAACAAGCTCACGAACCGGTGCGCTTGCGCTACCCACGCTTACGGCTTGTCGTCCCTGCGCTTACGGCTCGTCGTCCCCGCGCTTACGTCTCTCCGTGCCCTCTCAGTCTCACCCCTCCCGCGGCTTGCCTGCCAGCACACTACTGTTGTCAAACGTGGTGTCATACCAACTCATGTCATTCACAAGACAACTTCCAGCTTTATTGCGCGCGTGTTTTATTGAATTTGTAGGTTAGATTCCAAACAAACAAACTAACGAAACAGGTTCAAACTGTGTGCCAGCCAGATCAACCAGCGGTCGGTGAGCCGTAAGCGCGGCGTCGCCTAGCCGTAGCCGAGTCGACGTACCGGAGCTGCTGATCCGCTTTGGTTACTTGCTTACGTTAGGTTGACGCCTGTTTGACAACGAGATGAAAGGTGATACGGTGACGATCCCTTTCCGAGTTGATATGTTTGTTGTGACCTTAAATCGCCGTTCACTTAACAGAGTAGGCTGATAACTAAGCGGCACCATTCAATTAGCGGCCTGAATGGTATTCAGCCAATGCGTATAATACCACAATTAAAGAACTGGCTAGCTAATGCTTACGCCATTCATACAATAGTGTGACCACGTGACGAAAAAAAACTAAGGGCACCTCGACACGGACGAGTTAGGTTTGATGGAGGAGAAGCAAAGCGAGTGAACGAAGATCCCGTCACGTACTTCATGTTAGGTTCCTTTGAACCCTGCAGACTTTCCACTTCGTCGGATTATTTCCTACTGACGAGCGTCGCGCGCGTCGTCAGCACATTGCCGGCTGAATGAAAATCAACATAGATTTTATGACTTGACTCAAATATCTAGGCTAGGCCAGAAATTAAACGTTATCGATCCAAGTAATTTGTGTAGTTTGATTAAATTGCTGAATATAAATTCGGGCGGCTGGTAGTAAAACGGCGAATTAAGCTGGTTGACTGTGACATTAAACTATTATCATCCTTTATCTGAGTTTTTTTCATTTCGAAGAGTTGATTTTTATATAAATCGTGGCTTTGATAAGTAATGTCTGAAAAATGTTGGAATGCGGTAAAAATACGAGTAATAATAATAATAATAATAGATAATTTAATTTTTATATTTTTAAATGTTTTTGTATTTATTTATGTTTTTATATGTAAGTACCTAAATATTTGAAAATGTAAATTGTATGTATATAAGATTAAATAAATGGAATAATAATAATAATAATTAAATTATTTATTCGAGCAACACAACTCATAGTATTAGTAACATTTTGACTTATATCTATGTTAGTAAACTAAATTATATACAATCAATGAAATTAACCTAACACAAATATGGCACATCGTTACTATGCTGCAAGTCCAGCAGAAATCTTGCAGCACCGGTTAACGATCGCGCAATCCAGTCGGCCAGAGATCATTTTTAGGATGCTGTTGGTGCCACCCCGCACCCTGCGTACCAGGGATGCGCATCTCTTACGCATTACTGTATAAAAGCAATCTACGCGGGCTTCAGCAAACATCCCTGAAGCACTACAGTAACGCGGCAACCCCATCAGCACCCTAAACGCATTATTATATTGGACTCGGAGGGCGCTGTATGCCTTTAGTGTAAAATGAGCCCACAGGCTACACGCGTAGAATGAAGTACAATATGCACGGAATAATGCGATTTTGACTTCACTCGAACAGCGTGCAAACCTGCGAGCTATCATGTTAGCACGTACAGACAGCGCCCTTCGCTCCCGTTCAATGTCATTATCATCCCTGAGGTCGGCAGTCAGATTGTGCCCTAGATACTTAAATTGCTTTACTCTCTGTAGAGGAACATCGTTCAGTTTAATGGTCGGCATCTCAATAGGTACACTACTGCTGCCGGCCTCAAAGACCATAACTTCACTCTTTTTCACATTATACACAAGTCCATGTTGTAATACATATCTTTCGCAAATCCGCAACAGCTTGCTGAGGCCACAGGGCGACGCACTCAGCAGCACCATGTCGTCCGCATAGCTTATATTATTTAAGCACACTCCATCTATATAGCAACCTACCCTGGTGCTGCTGAGCTCCTCAATCAGCTCATTCACATACAGGTTGAAGAGCAATGGCGACGTCAACCCTCCTTGTCTCACTCCGCACTCCAACCCATACGCGTCAGATCTGACCCCTGCCCATCTGACACTATTGACCTGGTTTCCATACCAGAACTTGATGATATTAATAAGTTCTCTTGGTAGTTTAGCATCATCTAACTTTTTCCAAAGTATTTCATATGAAACCAGGTCAAAAGCCCTCGAGAGGTCGAGAAAACCAGCGTATACGGACGTTTTCCGATCCGTATAATATTTGACAGTCTGCTTAAGACACAAAATAGCACTATCCGTAGACAATCCGGGCCTAAAACCGAATTGGTTGTCATGTGGTCTTATATATTTATTTAATTGCGTGTTAAGCAGACCGTCAAATATCTTCGAGATAATTGTCGCCAATGATATAGGCCTATAGTTATTCTTATCGGCTATATCGCCAGTTTTATTTTTAACTACAGGTACTACCAGCGTTCCCAACATCTCGACCGGCAGATATGCATGACTCATGCACAATGCGAACAACATGGACAATGTCCTGGGCAGATGGGGACCCGCGTATCGCAGGTGCCCAATGCTGAGGCCATCATGGCCGGGTGACTTTCCTCTAGACATTGATGAAATTGTTTTTTCAATATCTTTGGCGCTAAACCTGGTTTCAAGTTCCATTCCAGACCCAACATCGAGCACCCATGACGGCGGCCCCAGCGGCGACTTTACACTGAAGTGATTCATAAAGATATTCGCAATCTCTTTTGAATCACTTGCTCCGTCGATACACACAGGGAGCCCGGGTCTTTTATTCAACCTATTTGTGGCTTTCCAGAATGATTTAAAATCTTTTTGTGAGTGATGTGAAGCGAGCATGTCCATTTTAATCTGAATGAGTAATAGGTTGCAATGAAACTACCTAAGTATTTTTTTTTACTCCTTTTCTGTATTAAAAGAAAAATCCTAATTTCATGACCACAAGTTACACCAACTAGTTTTTACGAGCATTATTAATAACAGTTTTATTTGCCCGCGCAACCGTACCACTCGTAAATGTCAACAGTATTTTTATGACAGTATTTCATTGTGCGTAAAGGCATTAAGTGATTCTGCCAATGACGTTATAATAGCGTAACATGAAATAACTTTATTGTACAGGCATTACAGACAAATTATGTTATTTTCGTTTTCGATTTGTCGAGAAATGAGGTTCTTTGGACTGGCTTATAGCTACCTACTAATTAAATTAAATTAGATACCTTATCATAATGAGTTCCTATTTTATAAATAAACGATTTTATTCGACAGCATTTAACACGTCATGATAACAAAAAAAGTGAGCCAGACAAAGGCTAAAGTTTGAGAGATTTCTTTAGAAATAGGCGTTACCTATGTACCTTACTATTTTCCAGTTCCCATATTTTTTATTTTTATTTTTTTTTAAAAACGTTGCCCCACACTAGGAATTACTCCTGTATCGTGGTTACGTTCTCAAACATGTATACTCACATACACAAGACACCCAGACCCGGAACAACTATCTGTAGGCCTTACAAATATTTATTCCGTGCGGGGATCGAACTCGCGACACGCAGCGCAGCAACCGAACGCTCCACCACTGCGCCAACCGTGTCGTCGTTCTTTTGTTCTTGTCTTAGAATAGTTGTTAAATAAATTGTTTATTCCGAGATATGTGGATGAATTTTTTGATGCCCAATGAGTTGTTTGCATACGCATTTGTACATTCCGAGATTGAACTCTATTTTTTAGGGTTCCGTACCCGAAGGGTCCAAACAGAGCCCTATTTCTGTCACCCACGTGTCCGTCTGTCCGTCTGTCTGTCTGTCCGTCATCTGTCACAAAGGGTTACAGCTACAGTTTTCAAATTTTCACAGTATGGGCATCTTGTTGACCCAAAGCCATACAAATAGTCAAAAATACATTTGGTACGGAACGGACGGAACGGTTTTTTAATTTTAACAAAAGTTTCCTGTGTTTAATATTTATTTTATATGTAATCCTACATTGTAGATACTCTAGAATGTAATACCTTGTTGACACACGTGATACCGTCAAACGCTTTTATATTCGATTTCTATCTTTAAACGAATTTTGCATATAAATCCGATGGCGCCGCGGCGTCGCATCCCGGTGCAGTCCCGGACGCATTCCCACCAATCTCGGGAATTTATTAGTACGGGATCCCGGACTAAAAGCGGGGGCGTGACCGCTTCAGCGGAGCCGAAATGGATGCACATTCCCGTTTAATAAGACATGAAGAATACTAGGGCTGCGTCTTGAGAACTCTTGATACTTAAATTTTACTTTTAGAGAACTTGCTCTTGATATTTTCCTTAGAAAGAAGAGTATGACTGATAGTGTCACATGCTTAGACTATGAAAGTTTATAGACGGAACATCATTGGACATTAAATGAAGCAGGATCCTTAAAATGTGTGACCTTGAAGAACGTAACGATGACGTATCGGCTTCTCATTTTGTCTATGTGAGCTTATTTCGCGTGTACAGATACAAGGTGGCTTCTCATTCTAGTACTTCAGATTGCTGGATTTTGACACTCCGTCTATAGCCTTTCGTAATCTAAGGTCACATGTATGTTTTGTTTGCAGTCCTAGGTATTTCTTGGTATTAGCAACATAGATATAATTTTAGGCACATAAGATATTTTTTCAGGCTGCAGAGGGTATCTTAACAACTCAAACTGGATTAAAATTCTACAATACATCTGGTACTACAGTGGTTAGTCGTCGCCTTTTATCCATACCATAACGTAGGCTGTCCCATCTAGTATAACTATTATGAAGATATTTTAGAAATAGAGAAGTGCGGGCCCTCTCATTTACCAAGTGCTTTCAAACAACTGCGCTATACATACACGATTCATTTCACTGTAAAGAAAATATCAGATTATTCATGCAGGCTTTCAAGGGTCCATATCATTACAACCACTCTTAAGTCTTAACATAGCCACATGACAGAGACAGAAAATCTCTCTATCTCTGTCTACAAATGACTTATTCTTAGCGTCCATACTAAAGTGGTTAAGGGGGCTAGCATGAAGTGACAGAGCGGGTAAGCAAGCGGGCGATAGTCAATTGTTTTACCCAGAGGAAACACGTCTATATTTGAATTCAGAATTATCAAATTTTGGAACAACCAACTCTTTTTCATATAAGACAAAGTTCAATTTACATTGCAGCCCATACCTTTTAGGGCAATATAATTAACACACTTTTATTATTAAATTCATCTATAAATATGTAAAAAATCTTAGAAGTTAAATAAGACCCACGTCACGATTTCCGATTGTGTTGAAATTTTGAGTACGTTTGGTTTAAATGACAATGCATGATTAGCTAAGTGACATCATTCTAAATTCAATGTGGCGGACTCCCAATGATGCGGACTAGTTATTTTGTATGAATTTTCATGATATGGGCATTAAATGAAAGGGTTTACTGAGAAAAACGCGAAAATCAACAAATAGAATGTGTTTTTAGGGTTCCGTACCCAAAGGGTAAAACGGGACCCTATTACTAAGACTACGCTGTCCGACCGTCTGTCTGTGATAGTTAGTCAGTTGAAATTTTCACAGATGATGTACTTCTGTTGCCGCTATAACAACAAATACTAAAAAACTGAATAGAATAAATATTCAAGGGGGCTCTCATACAACAAACGTGATTTTTTTTGCCGTTTTTATAGATAATGGTACGGAACTATTCGTGCGCGAGTCCGGCTTCGCCCATGGCCGGTTTTTTTTGTATTTTTTTAAACTACAGAAAATTATATTTGAATAAGGTCCATTATGTAAAATCTATATTATCCTCTACGCCTGCTACAACAACTTTCGATGACACCAATCGCGCCCGGCAACGCTTCTGCCACCGCTTCCGCTCCGGCCCTAGTCACCGCGCGTTCACTCTGTACAAGGCCTTAGTTACCGATACATACATTCCAAACTTTTTGTTCTGTAGGCATTTTCATGTCCCCTCGGAGGCTGAGTCGTTTTATATAATCCATTAAGTTGTCAAGGAAGATTGATATAACGAGATCAGGATCAACTTACTTGGGTGCATCGCTAACGACGCCTCTGATCTTTGCCAAATAACAAATCAAAGTGAAAGAGAGAACTCTCTTGTGAGGTAGGTACTCGTAGTTGTGTAGGTACTGTGTAATGTTGTTGATATCTTATGATTCATGTGTCTTTGGTGTTATGGTGTCAGTCAAATGTCATTTATTTTCATTGCTGCTGAAGTTAGGAAACCATCGATACGGAAGCAGAAGTCCAAAAATTTTAGGATAGGTGATGTCCACCCCCACGCAGGGCACTTGTGGTGGATGTTGTGTTATTTGAAATCAGTTTGATTTGAATCAGGAGTATTTTGTACTAAGCTTCGAACATCAATCTACCTAGTATTTTTCCCAACTATCTTGGGGTCGGCTTTCAGTCTAACCAGATGCAGCTGAATACCAGTATTTTACATGGAGCGACTATCTGACCTCCACAACTCAGTAAGTTGTGGAGGTCAGACTCATCCTCATCAGTCTTACCAAGGGGTATCGCATTACTCAGTTACTGACTGAGTAATACGATACCCCTTGGTAAGACTGATTGTCAGACTTTCGGGTTTCAGACGACCCGTAACGACTGTCAAAGATCCACGATTGACAGCCGGGACCAACGGCTTACCGTGCTTTCCGAGGCACGGAGGAGTCTTGGTTTGTAAAGATGGACTCGTCCATGGACCAACCCCGGCAAGCGTAGCTTAGCATCATGGATTGACCCGTGCGGCTGTTATTACTTTAGCCACGGGCTCCTCTAAACTTCGAACATGTTCACTTGTAAAAACCTTGAAGTGTTTAAGCTGGGAAGAAGAAGTAGAGCAAAAAACTTCTGTCTGTTGAGTTTGAAAAACATAAAAAAAATAGGTAAAATCGGGTTACTTTGGCCTTGGGTTATAATTTTGGCCTAAGCTCGTTAACCAATATGAACAGAGGACACTGCGCTTACTGTGTTCCTATTGCTTGGATAGGACAGTGTAGACCAGCCAAAAAAGGTACCAGGTTAGTCTATAGTTACGTGTCGATGGTTACCTTTTTAGATAGATTGTGCCAAGTAGGTGGCCATTTTCAGGACCATCCTTCCGACTCAAAAGGCTGTATAGTTCCACAATGATCCTCAAAACCTATGCAGTGGAGTGCAGCTGACTGGCTCCGTTACTACATTGTGTGAGCTGCCCCGTGAAGGCTACGTACAAACAAAAAAATCACTCTTTCACTTGGATGCATACAATCAACAAGCACGAAACAGCAAACTTTTGAAAAATTTCCGACATATCCGCCCTTTGTGGAGATCAAAGATTATGGATATAGTAAAGATGCTACTGATGTCTGAGTCATTGGAAAGTACAATATTTATATTGCAAACAATTTTTTTTTGTTTGTCTCTAAGGACAATCGTTTGAGGAAAATGTTTGCAATAGTGTTTAGGATATCTAAAGGCGCAATGGGTTGTAAATCAAATATTCTTTAAAGAAAGTAATTGAACATGATTTGATTAACATTAAGTGTAGTGTGTAAAACATGTTGAGGAAATCGGTATGTCCTAGAGTCAAAAATTCGAAGACATGTGACATCCACCAAACCGCACTGGGCTTGCGTGGCGAATTAAGGCGCATTTATACGACTTTTAATGGTTATTAATTGATCATCACGTCTAAACGACTAGTCTTATTTCTTAATAAAATATATGTTACTCTAAACAATTTCCGTCGTAATTGAGAATGAAAATAAGATCTGAGAATATTTGAAATTATATTTTTATAACATAGTGTAATACATTTGTAAATTTATGTCTAACGCGGATAAAAAAATGAGAATCACGCAAAAACTATAAAGCGTATTTTTATGAAACCTTCACCATTTTAAAGATCATTTAATTATTTATAATTTATTCTGTTTTATTTTAATACCTGTTGTTTTATGTGTAATAAATTAATAATGCGTCTAATTTCGGGCAGCGCTCCTTGATGGGCGAGTCCTATTACTGGGAGGACGTAGGGCGCGTTACGTGAGATCAGCACAGAACACGCAAGCTAACTACTCAAGGTAATTGGTAATAAATAGCGCCTTAAGGCCCATTTCCTCTCACAAAGAGGAAGCCTATGTCCCTGCAGTAGGAACGTTATAAAAAAATCCATGGATTTTGAAGAAAATTTATAGACCAATGCTTCTTTTGTTTCAAAGTTTGTTGGCCCTTCAACATAAATGACGCAAAGAGTGTTGTTAAACTGTCAAAGTATTAAGTGTATTTTCTGTATAAGTTCTTGAAAGACTGAATTTTGAGAAATATTTTATATTCTGTGTTCAGCTAAGATACTGGGAAACTGTAGGGTTAAAGGTTTATTAAAAAAAAAATATTTCAAATTTCACCTGCATCATTGTTATCTTTCCCTTTAATTAGACTTTCATAGATCTTTTCCATTTTTCTTTTGTTGATTTCCAGCGTTTGAATATCCAGTAGGCATAATACTTTTTCAGTTTATGCCGCATCTGCTGTATACTCTATGTTGATTGTCATTTTTCTGCTCCGCGGGAGGGTAGTGTGACAATGCGCTTCGGTAGGGGAGGGGGGCAGGGAGGGGGCGGTATATGTTCGTGATGTTTTCATTTTTCACTCACTTTTCACAATTTTTTACACAACAAACTTGTGAAAGAGACCGTTTTGATACAATTGGGGTTCATACGCCGAAAATGCCCGCCGTCGGATATGCCCGCCAATATTTTATTTTGTTTGATAAATTACGCACCGATAGTTTTCATCGTGCGAAATGCGCTTTTATTTAAGTAAGCAATGATGAAAAATGCGGGCCCGCACTGATGGAGTGTCTGCTTTTAATTTTTTCTGTTTATACTTTTAAAATCGTGCTTTTTGTGGAGTTAATACAGTGTCTGTGTCGATTTCCATTCATAAAGAATCGGAAATTTTTTAAGTGTTGTTTAACGAATTAATATGATATGATTGAATATGAGATGACACCCTTTTATTTATCTAGGTACACCTTTCAGCTTTCGTTTAGCAGATCCCCTCCAATCATCCATTTTTACTTATAATTTATGATATATCTGGTGTAAAAAGACAGTTTCTGAAGCCGAAAGCCACATATTCTACCCATTATTTGGATATTTTTTTCCACTAGACCATACCTGGGAATCCACTGGTTCTGGAGATATTGAAGGTCAAAGTCGTTTTTTTTTTTACTTTTTACGAAAATGAATTCCAACTGTTATTACTAAACTTTTTTCCAAACATACATTACCTAAATTTTTGATGTTTTTTTTTCTAACAAAGACGCAATGAATATCAAACGTATCCGACAAGTACCTACGCGGCTTAGAGCGAAGGGGCAGGGCTTACTCCACTTGCCTGGGTTCGCGTTACATTGCGCGCATTATGAAATAGTTTTTTTATACCTAAAAATAAAAGTCGTTTCCCAGCAATAATTTTTGCGCATAACTACTTTGTTAGATGTACAGTATGCGTAGTTGACGGCTATGTGATGTGTTTTTTTACACCCTGTATAAATTGGCATCATTTAAGAGGTGCAAATCAAAAGCTTCTCTTGAAAACAAATATCCAACCATAATAACTATAGCTATACCTCAATACCTGTATCTGCCGGCAAAGCAATAGCCTTCAACAAAGAATTTGCAGCAAGAATCAATTTATTCACGCGTACGGTACCCTCGCCCGTCAAAGGTCGCCTCGCATATCGCTAAATTGTCGGGGGGTCGTCATTAGGATGCCTCGAAGGATCTCTAATTGTTTCCGAGCCGGGAAGTATCAATTTACAAGCAATTTGTAACCGTGATTACTTCAAATTAAGAGTTTGAAGTTTGATGATCATCTTTTTGAATAGGTATTTATGTGAAAGAATTCAAAATATATATGAAGAAAGAAAAAAGAATGTATGTGTGCCTCACACAAAGACTTATTAAAACTAAAAATATATAATTTTTTATTAGCCTATATTGTGCCACTGCTGGGTAAGGTCTCCTCTATATCCTTCCTGACACTCTTTCTTGCGACACCTCAAAATAAAATTAAAATAAATTGTGTGATGCCAAAAAGGCGCCTCTCTACTCATCACATTTAATAATATAATTTATAAATAATAAATAACGCAGCGCTGCTATTCTGCTAGGGTCAGCTGTGATTCCATGGACACACTCACGGAACGTGGTAGGTATATACTAAAATAAAAATTACCAAAATACATTCTAATACTTATAAGACCTCTAATACATTCTAAGACCTGGTGACCTGAAACAAGCCTTTAAAGCCTAGCTTAGGCACCAGTCTCCCACAGTAAACTAAATGTTATTATGTAACATGTCTGCAATGTTTATTGTGGTGAGAAAATAAATACTTATACTTATTATCATTATTAATAGCGATAACGACTATCGAAAATTCCAGAAAATTCCAACAACCTTATTTATAAAAAGTCGTTAACCATAATGATTAGGTTAAACACTGATTAGTGATTTAGTTTAAGATTATAAATTAAAAGAGCTAATTTTACTTTCATTCTGCAAATCAAAGTTTCTATTATTCATATGGTTAGATTTTTTATAAGTACCTTAGGCTCAAAATACAGAGTGGAGTGAGAGGGAATAAGTGTTAGATAGAAATTAACAATTTCCTTCAAGAAAGCCAAAGTCTGTTTTCTGATAGCTACAACCTGGGAGTCTTTAAGTCAAGAGTGAATAGGTTACTTCTAGGCAAGCGTGCTCCATTTTCGACCACATCATCGCTTACCATTAGGTGAGATGGTGGTCAAACGCATGCCTATCAATAATTAAAAAAAAAAAAGTCGACTCAAAAAAAAAATTGGACCTACCGTACCTAATTGTGATCAGATGATGATTTGCCACAATATTTAAAGATATATTTCGTTACGAGCATTTGTTTTCATCATCATCATCATCAGCCTTTTAATGTCCTCACTCCTGGGGCACAGGCTCTCACAGAGAGGGTGTGTATTTGTTATAATTAAAGTTAGTTACGAGTATTTCAGTATGTAAATAAAATTCAATAAATGCAAAACGAAGCTAGGTAAGTTATCACCAACTTACAAAGTTGATAACGTAAAAGAACCGTCCAAATTTTTTTGAGAACTTTCAGTGAAGAATGAAAGAAGGAAAGATAGTTATTAATTTCGATGAGGAGAAGCAGTATCTAAAATATGACCACCCATATTCATTACTCCCTTATGGGACTAGCCACGGGCAAAAACTTGAAATTTTTCATACTAACTTCCACCCCCTATTTCACCCCTTTATGGGGAGAGTTTCCTAAAATCCTTTCTTAGCTGAAGTCTCCTACTCATAATCTACCTTTGTGTCAAATTTTGTCTTCGTAGGTCCAGTAGTTTTTGAGATTTCGTGATTAAACAGTGAGTGAATGAATAAGTGACCTTTCGCTTTTATATAATGTAGAAGATTTTTACGTACTTCCAAGATCTCGTGGTCATTCCCAAAAACTTAGGCATTACGACAAACGCTATCGCCAGTAGAACTATTAATACTTTGTCTACCAACCCCCTCTCACCATATCAATCATCTATAGCCCGACTTCGCCCACTGTTGGGCAGAATCATCTCTTTGATTGTATCAATCCCACTATATGGTTGCAGCCAAATTCGATCGGATGGGCAGGGTTAAATATTCATAGTCTGACCTAAGCTAGTTATAAATCCTACCAGCGTTAGGCAAAATACATATACCTAGTCATATCTGGTGCTATCAAACATATGTATCTTTTTCGTTCTGTTTCAAAGTTGGTTTTATGTTTATTTTTCATGCTAGTTGTTTATTTCTTTAAAGAATTCATACACTTCTGGACACATCTATTGGCCCACCTTAGAGTTTAGGTTTCGATGGCCCCTACCGAAATATGATTGCTAGATTGAACAAAAACTGTTGATGCAGTTTTAAACCTGATACATTTTACCATCTTTTTCGATCGTATTGTTTTAAATTTGAATTCAGAATATCATACGACATGGAGCTACGCCTAACAAGTCGGATATGCGCCTTGTTAAAGGCAATTGATTTTTGAATAAAAAACATGTTTTATCAAAGAGGTTTAATTTAATAACGCGTGTTGCCTCCATGGGCATCTACCACAGCTCTCATACGATTAGGCATAGAGTTTATTAACCGCTCTATGAAATTTTGAGGGATCATCTCCCATTCCTCTTCTATGGCAGTTTTCAACTCCTGCATCGTCTGGGCCACTGGCTGACGAGCCCTAACACGTCTTTTTAGCTCATCCCACATGTGCTCAATGTGGTTCATGTCTGGGCTTCTGGCTGGCCAGTCCATAACTGTGATGTTCACATCCCGAAGATATTCCCTGACGATGCCGGCCGCATGGGCTCTTGCATTATCATGCATAAAAAGGAAATTTGGGCCCACATAGTCCGCGTATGGTATCACGTGAGGTTCTAAGCACTCACGAATGTACCTTTCAGCATTTAATGTTGGCAGCCGTGGTCCTGTAACAACCTCAAGTTGAGTTTTGCCGCTCGCGGATATACCGCCCCAGACAGTCCATGAGCCACCGCCATAAGCAACCCTCTCTTCAAAGCAGCATTGTGCGAAACGCTCTCCCTTACGTCGGTAGACCTTCTTCCTTCCATCATTGCCATGTAACACAATTTTAGACTCATCAGAAAAGAGTGCACGGCTCCAATCTTGCTGTGTCCAATTTAAATGACTGCGTGCGAAATGAAGGCGCGCTGTTCGGTGGGCTCGCGTTAGTTTTGGCCCATTAGCTGGCTTGTGTGGTACCATATCGCGTTCTTTTAACCTTCTCCGAACAGTTCGAGCGCTCACAGATACTCCGTGGAAGTCGCGAAGTTGGTTTTGTATCTCAATGGAGGTAAGGTGACGATTTCTCAAGCTGGTCGTCACGATGAATCGATCCTGCCTTTCAGTTGTGACCCGAGATCGTGGCCTTCCTTGGCGACGATTAAAGCCGCCAGTCTCTAGGTACCTCCGATAAACATTTCGGACCGCAGATCGACTTAAATTAAGTTGAGCACTCACGTTTCTTTGGCTGTGTCCGGCCTGAATAAGTGCCACAGCTTGGGCGGCGACTTCAGGTGAAGTATCCATAGATTATTGATAGAACCTCAACTTAATGTTAAGAATAAGTAATGTTTGTTGCAAAACCAAAGATATCAATCACTTTTTAACCGACTTCCAAAAAGAGGAGGTTCTCAATTCGTCTGTATGTTTTTTTTTTTTTTTTGTATGTATGTTACCCGATTTCTCCGTCAGTTGAGAACCAATTTTCAAAATTCTTTTTTCATCTGAAAGAATATACTCCCGAGGTGGTCCCATATAAATTTTATCGAAATCGCTTCAGCGCTTTTTGAGAAACTGAACAAAAACGGAAAATACGTGTACCTCGATGACGTTTTGGTGTTCTCCAAATGTTTAAATTCCACGTTCCATTATATTGGGCTTTTTAGTTCTGGGGTATAACAACTAAAAAGTGAAAAATAAAAAACTTTTTTACAAAAAAAACAACCAACTTCCAAAAAACAAATACACTAAAAATTTATAAATAACTTTAATTTCGGACGTCGGTGTCAAATAACGAAGAAGTAAAAATACAAACACCGACTTCCGAAATTAAAGTTATTTATAAATTTTTAGTGTATTTTTTTTTGGAAGTTGGTTGTTTTTTTTGTAAAAAAGTTTTTCAAGAATTAAATCCAAGTAAACCTATAAAACCAAGTTTTCTTAGTATTCGACAAACAGGCTCCAAATTGTCTTTTGTTTCTTTAAATTCTGTATTCGAAATTCAAAAAAAGACTATTGAATGAAATTGTGAATGTGCCAGGTTCAAAACTGCATAAAAACTTTTTGCTCGACCTAATATAAAATTTTAGCTAGGACCAAACGAAACTGAAAATACAAGGTGGGCCAATAGATGTGTCCAGAAGTGTAGTTGGTCTGTATAGAGATCAGAGTTAATTGCAATTTTAGTAGCAGTATACAACTACTAGAATTACCCAACAGCTTCGCCCGCGTGTGTGTCGAAAATTACAAGTGTCAGTTACCACTGTGAGGATCGCCCAGAGGACACGGTGGAGCACACGGTGGAGATCTGCCCCGCTTAGGCGGAGTCCCGCCGTGTCCTCGTGCAGGCGATCGGCGGCAGCGACCTCTCACGCCCAGCCCTAGTCCAGGCTACGGAGCGAGAGGGAATGGAAAGCAGTCTCCTCCTACTGCGAAGCAGTAATACTCGCGAAGGAGGAGGCGCCCCGCTCCACCCAGAGCGGGAAAAGTCATTGGATGATTTCCCACTCCATCCAAAAAAAAAAAAGTGTCAGTTACCAGAGAAACAGACACAAAAGAAAATCGATTGTGTCTCGTCTCCCGTATGCCATGGGACGTTGAAGGATTAACTGAGTTCATGATCTACCTTTTTTTAGTTTTCAGGGGGAAACCTTTAAAAGGCGCTTGTACTTTTGGGGAAAAAACCAGGGAGTGAGGGAATCTTACCCTACTAAAACCGCCCCGGTGATCACCATGGCCGTTACTTCTAAAAGACCACTCCGGAACCCCCGCTGTGCAATGCCTGTTATGATGATGCATATCCCAGAAGAGATAGTAATAGGCGTTTCCCCTGACCCTCGCTGTGCGCTACCACACGTGTTCACAGTACCGCCGTATTCCCTGAAATCACTCAATGAGGCAATCAGAATCTGATCGGAATTCCTAAATACAGGTCCATGATTTACATTAATGTGAAACATCTATTTTGTGTTGAGTGTTTTTTTGTGTTGTAGTTGTTGTTGCTTTTGGTTGTTGTTAGTTGTGGTTGTTGTTGTGGTTTTTGTTGTTAGTTGTGGTTGTTATTGGTAGTGTTGTTGTTGTTTATTGTTGGGTGTGTTGTTGTTGGTTTTTGTTGTTGTTGGTTGTTTTTGTTTGTTGTTGTTGATTGTTGTTGGTTGGTTGTTGTTTTGTTACTTTTTTTCGCATAGATGTTTCAAGGGAGAAAGGAGTCGAGAGCGGCGGAGTAATGGGACGACGACATTCGGGTTGATTTTACTGCCAAACCGCGCCAATAGATGTTTCACATAAAAAAAAGATTTATATTATGTTTGTGTTGATTTTAATTGAAACTACAAACATAGTAACCCTCTGAAATAACATGAGTTACATCTTTCAGAATTGGAAAGCTTCCCGTATAAGCTTCCCGTAAGTGCTGAGCCGTCCGTCCCATTGTACATTGGCTGCCAAGTTTGATAATGCTATTTGTCGTTTATCGGAGCTTCAGCAGTCAATAGCAGACGTCAAATATTTCTTAATTGAATGGCAGTACATATTGAACAAACGAAACCTTTAAAAGTCTTTAGTCAATATGACAACCTGTGAATGATAATGGTCGATAGTCAAAAAGTCCACAAAGTATAGGATTGACTTAGCCTTCCGAAATAAAACGTAGTAAATCCTAAACCTTTTGAACCTGCGGGATTGTTCGAAATAGTCATCGTAGCCCTGGAACGCAAACTGAAGGAACCCAGTGACTGGATGGGTTTTAGTCAGTAAGAGTCTGACACGGCCTCCCGTGTCCCCTCTCAGAGCGGGAGAAGTCAGGTACCTAATCGTTTAACACCGTCAAAAAAATGTCTTTGGACTTTTGACTCTCAAGAATATCACTTTTTCCAGAGCCTAAAGTAACTTCTGCTTCTTCTTGTATATGTATGTAGCCACCTGGATAGCCCTGTCATTGGCTTCTTTTAAATAATCCAAGGTGCAGGTGGTTGTGCATGCCGGAGTAGTCAAGGAGGTGTGCATGTGCTGTGAAATGGCTCAACCCTGGCACTGAGTTTGGGATGGGTCAGGAATACCCCATTTGGCTAAAGTAACTTAAAACATTGCATTATGAAATCAGACGGCACGGTTGGCGCAGTGATGGTTGAGCTTTTTGCTTCTGCGTTGCGTGTCGCGGGTTCGATCTTCGCACGGAACAAATGTTTGTATGGCCTACAGATAGTTGTTCCGGGTCTGGGTGTCTTGTGTAACTGAGTTTACATGTTTGTGAACGCACCCACGATACAGGAATAATTCATAGTGGGGGAACGTTTAAAAAAAAAACAAATAAAATTAAAAAATATATCCAGGTTTTTTTCATAGCGTAATGGATAGTACTCATGATAACAAAGCATACTAGCCCGAATTCAGCCCTAGTTCTACCATTTTTCATCAGGGAGTTCTAGTTTCTAGATATCGGTGCCATCATCAGATCAGCTCGTTGGTATATATATAATATTGCATTATCACTGGACTTACATAAGTATAATTATATATAATTTTTGCTTTAGTAGAAACCAAGAAGTAATATAATAAAATATTGCCAATTTTGAAGCGGACAACTTACGTAAGAAAATTGTCTTCGTTTTTTGACACCGACTTCCGAAATTAAAGTTATTTCGCACTTTTTTTGGAAGTAGGTTCTTCTTTTTTATTGTAAAAAAGTTTTTTTTCTCTTTTTTTAGTTGTGGTTCCCCATTAAATGATGTGAACACTCCATAGACATACGATCGCAGCAATCGCAGTTGATTTGCTATCATTTTTTGAAGAGTTCCGTTGTCTGTCTCCGAAACTCATCATTAGATCTACTTATATGAAATTTAAATGGGACCTATAAGAACTTTGCAAATCCGTCTATATATGACGGAGTTATGCCCGAAAATACATAAAAAAAAATACAAACATCCGAGTTGATGACCTCCTTATTTTTAAAGTCGGTCAATAAAAGCTTGTCCAACCAACATAAAAACTGCTATCAGCGATCTTAATAACTCGCAAAACGACTCCTAATTCTTTAACTACATTCAAAAGATACTTTGATCTTCGAGCTAATCAAGTCACAGTAACTCCCTACCTATTGCTATTTCATTTTAAAGTCATTCGTCTCAAGGAATTTAATTATTTTCGGAGATAAAAAGTACTGAAGCCCCGAGTCGATTGAACAGACGATGTTGCAGTTTGGAGGGGACGCAGCAAGGAACAGTTTTATACATTTATCTATGTAGAATTTTAGATTAGCTTTCAATAGTACGTACATTTAAGGAATGAGAGGGGTACATTTAAGGTATGAGAGGGCCAATCTCTTCTTACTTTTTAAAACAGCGCAGTTATTATAGGTGGAAGGTGGAATTAAATTAATAAAGGATTTTTCGTTACACCGTGTCGTGACCGGGCCGGGTCCCGGCCGGGGCACGTCCACCGTGCGCCGGCCAGACCAGTCATTCATGCTACACCGGGCTGTTTGCGTGTATTTTGGCGGAGCACGGCGGCCAGGGCACGGCCGGGCCCAGCGCACACGTTCATGTTGCACCGGCCGGCATGTGGCAGGGCCGTGCCGGAGCCGGGAAACAATACTCACCGACATTTCGACGCCGTGGCCCGGCTGGGGCAAGGCGGCGCACGGCCGGGCCACGGTCAAGCATGAATCACTTCATACAAAAAGTATACTATAGATGTTTGACCGTGACCCGGGCCTGGGCACGGCCGGGTTGTGACACGGTGTAACGTAAATCATCCTTAAGTGTACACCTTTTTTTGAGGGTTGGAATATCATCAGTGACTTCTCGCGCTCTGGTGTCAGTCTCTTACTGTATAAAGTCCACCTGTGTTCCTTTAGGGCGATGCCCCATTAGTGCGTTGCGTTGCGTCGTCGCAACGGATCAACGCATTGTATGCCACACCTGCGTTGCGACGACGCACGACGTCGCAGCGCAAGAGGATAACGCACACACCACGCAAGTCTCATTTGCCCCTCAAGCAGTGGAACACTCCGTCGTCCGCGGCGTCGCACCGGAGCTCCGACAGCGCAGCGGATCACCCGCCTCCCACTCCGTCTCTCGTCCGGCGATCCGTTGAAACGTCACGCGCGACGACGCAACGGTCTAATGGGGCATGTCATAAAAAATATATGGAAAACGACGCAGCGACGACGCTGCGACGACGCAACGTAGCGCAACGCACTAATGGGGCCTCGCTCTTAGTTGCTGGTGCGTTCCAGGGCCGCAGTGACTATTTCAAACGCTCCCGCGACCCAATAGGTGTACTCGTACACCTACTCGATTAATTTCCTGACACATTTAAGGCGCTATTAAATGCCAACAACTTTGATTGGTTCACTCGCGTGTTCTGGGCTGAGCTCACGTATAACGCGTCGTAAGTCCGCCCATCAAGGAACGCTGTCCGAGATAAGATGCATTATTAATTTATTGTACATACAACAACAAGTATTATACTAAAACACGTATACTAAAACATAAATAATTAAATTATCGTTAAAAAAATGAAAGTTTCATAAAAATACGCTTAATAGTTTTTTCGTGATTCTGAAGTTTTATCGTTAGACATAACTTTACAAATTAATTACCAGCGTCAGGTATCTGTCTGGCAACATTGCTGAACTGGACCTTTTTGGCGTAGTCGTGAGGCACACGCTATGCTATTTTTAACTGACGAAAAAAAAGGAGGAGGTTCTCAATTCGACCGTATATATATTTTTTTCTAATTAACTTTTGTATTGTCACTTTTTTATGATTGTCACTTTTTTTTAGTTTTAGGTCATTTGCATGAACCTAACTGTAACCAAATAAATATTTTTCTTTCATTTGCTTTCTTTCTCACATAGTTATCAAATTACAAAGGAAGTTGTTTAGAGTAACATATTTTTTTCAAAGAAATAAGACCAGTCGTTTAAACGTGATTTTCAAACAAAAATCATTAGAAGTCGTATAACTGCACCTTAGACACCAATTTTGAGGCGTGTTCAGGAAAGAATATTTATTCCAGGAAATCAAAGCAGATGACAATCTCATAGGTAAACTTGCGAGAGACCACTCATTATTCAAAAACGTAGTGGGACAGACTACGTAAAAATGGTGTGGGGTCGTGTTCTGCCTTGCGCCTCACGCACTCTAGACGTAGATAGAAGCTTAGCTTAAAATCAGGACATAGATACGTTTTAGATGCAACGTTGATTTTGCTTATTAATATGTATTTACTCTCTGATTCGTGAGGAGCTCGTGGCTAAAGTAATAACAGCCGCACGGGTCGATCCATCAGGTTAAGCTACGCTTGCCGGGGTTGGTCTATGGATGGGTGACCATCGATTTTGCTTATTAATATGTATTTACTCTCTGATTCGTGAGGAGCTCTTATTTGATTACACTATCCAATTAAAAAGTGATTACAGACCAAACTAGGCCTTAGGGAGACTCAACAGAGTCGCCCTCACGCCCCCAGCAGTCGCAGCCGCCGCAGGTGACGCCCTGGGCGTCGGTGGTCGCGAGGCTATCTCCGGCCATCGTAGACGCGGGCCTGCGGACGGCGAGTAATGGGTCACTGTCCGGTCACCACCAGGCCCGAGAGTCGACGGCGCATAGTGTTCACGCGCGCCTGAAAGAGATGTTAGCAACTACTGACGGGCCCGTCATGGCCGATGCATGCATGCCAAGGGGTCGCGAATAAATTCGAAACAGAGTTACCGCGCCTCCTGGGCACTCAGGCAAATGAAGGAACAGGGGTGGGTTTTAGTCCGTAAAAGTCTGACATGCCCTCCCGCTCCACCCAGAGCGAGCTAGGCCTAAATTTTTATTTTGAAATGAGAAGTTATATCTACTAATGTTATAGTGTTTGTGAATTTGTAGGTTCGATGATCAATTTAAACTCAAAGGCTGAACGGATTAAGATGAAACTTGGCACATAATAATTTGACGGGCGTCCCATGACGGCCAACTTTTTTATTTGTAAGTACCTATGGTACCATCAAATAACTTCTCCCACTCTGGGTGGACCCTTTCGCTCCATCCCGAGCGGAAGTTATTTCGGCGTGTCAGACTCTTACTGACTAAAACCTACCCGTGTTCCTTCAGTTGCCTGTGCCAGGGTCGCGGTGACTCTTTCAATCACTCCCGCGACCCTGGCAGAAAAGATGAATCTCAAAGCGTCAGTTTAAAATAAACATAAAAGTATTTATTTATTATTTATTATATACTTTATTGTACACCAAAAAAAAAAAATACACACATTAAGGAAAACTTATACTAAAAAACATACAATTGGCGGCCTTATAGCATTCCGCGATCTCTTCCAGGCAACCTGGAATGGACAGAGATTGCCTGGACACAAAATGGGGCTGCACTTGGTGCAAATATAAAGAATACAATAGGTACAATAATAGATACATAAATACATACATACTAAAAATATAGGCAAGAAACTAAGTGACAACAATTTAATAAAAAAAAATAAAAAATAAATGGTCACAGTGACAAGTAATGCTCCCTTACTAGTCTTTTAAATATTGGTAGCGATTGCGCGCGTTTTACTGCAACTGGCAATGCATTCCACAGACGAGCGGCTTGGACTGTAAAGGATTTATCTTGGAAAGTAGTGGAATGCATTGGCATTTTAAGTCTCAAGTTATCCGATGACCTAAGAACTTTCGTGTGGGAGTCGCAAAGAAACTGGAAACGTTTCTAAAAACAAAGACTTCAAGCATTATTTTTATACAGTCTCCATCTTAATTCCAATTAAACCTCGTAAACTAGCAACACTGTAACAACGCTGGCAACACTAACGTAGCGTGAAAGTAAAAACATTGTTTGTGGTATTTCTCTCGCTCGCGTGAACGGCCTCTAGGAATAGAGGCGTAATTGAATTATCAGATTGTGCACGAAACGGGAAAATGTCGACGGTATTCATTTATAATAGGCGTTTGTTGTATAAACTATCGTCACGATTATGTTTCGCCGGATTATGAAAGGATTTATTTGGGTATTTTGATAAAAATAGTGTTATTATCGCTCGTTGCAGTGTTTAAATGGATTACGTTAATAGAACAAATTGTATTATTTTCAAGCTGTTTATTCGCAACACCATTTTTTTTTCTCTGTATAATTTATTACTCTTTAACTAGTAGTTCTTTATGCGAAAATTGTTATTTGTTTTACATAAAACGTTGGTAGGTACCTTTCGTCTACTCTAGGTTAAAAATATAAATGTAAATATAAATGAAGTACTTAATATATACTCGTACTATCATTAAAAACTACCCTTAAACAACGGCGACTGAAATAGAAAACTCGTTAAAATTATTATCTGCACCATAAAACTTTTATACAGTTTTAAGTGGCGATAAAATCGGAAAACTAAAAGATCAACAATAATTTTGTGTGATCTCGAGAACTATAAAAGTTCAAATTATACTTGACAATTCAAAATTATACGAATTTTATCGTCGCGTATATGCGACTTTCAATAAAATGTCTGTATGAGCTCTGCGCGACTCCAGTCTAGATTTTATTCGGGAAGACAGACTACTCTTTTGTTTTATTAAATGCAAATGTGCAGTTATGCCTTTATGAACTTTGAGATTGAATTTTTTGATGAAAAAGAAATGAAGAAAAGTAAATAAAAGTAGTTTTAAAATCAGTTTGTGTTTTATAAGATTTTTATTCGTTATTTAAACTGAATTAGAGCATATAATTTCTTCCTTATAATCAGAACCAACTCCTTGCACTGTTGCAATTCATATAATCAGCCTTATTTGTAAAACTCTCCAACCATATGTTTAGTTTAAATATTGATTAGCGGATTCTAAATTCAAAACCACTATAGAATTTTTTTACTTAAGAACCCGCTAATCAGTAAAAATAAGGAGGTTATCAATTCAGTTGTTTGTATTTTTTTTTATGTATGTTCGGGAATAACTCCGTCATTATATTGACGGATTGTTACGAAATGGTCCCATTTAAATTTCATATAAATCTGATGATGGGTTTCGGAGGCAGACAACGGCACTCTTCAAAAATTGACAGCAAATCAACGTCGATTTCTGCTATCGTATGTCTATGAACTGATGGCACAGTTTAATGGAGAACCACAACTCAAAAGTGAAAAAAAAAATTCTTTTTTACAAAAAAATAGAACCGACTTCCGTCGGTGTCAAAAAACGAAGACAAAATGAGGAACACCAACTTCCGATATTAAAGTTATTTTGCACTTTTTTTTGGAAGTCGGTTCTATTTTATTGTAAAAAAGTTTTTTATGTATCTTCGTTTTTTGATACTGACCTCCGAATTAAAGTTATTTTGCACTTTTTTTGGAAGTCGGTTCTATTTTTTTGAAAAATTAATTAAAAAAAGTTTTTTATAACTAATTACATTCTTATTTTTTTTTTAATTAAGGCTCTATAAGCGAGATACTTCTACTGTTTGGAAAAATCAAATCAATTAACTATGTTCCGGAGAAAGTCAGCCTGAAAGTGTAGCCTGTGAGATATTATAGCTAGACAGTGTAATATTTAATAAGAAAAAAAGTAGTTTACTACATTATTCACCAAAATGTAAGCTATACAGTTTTATTTTTGTGGGTGTGGGAAATCATCCAATGACATCGTAAGCGCACTAAAATCGCCTAAATAAAATATTTCAGAACTTTGGATATAAACAACTAGCAACCTGCCTCGGCTTCACACGGAAGCAAAATGTTTCGAAAGACACATAGCGTTTTTTTTTTTTGTTGGGTTCGTAAATCATCCAATGACTTCTCCCGCTCTGAGTGGAGCGGGAGGGCGTGTCAGACTTTTACTGACTAAACCCACCCCTATTCCTTCATTTGCCTGAGTGCCCAGGGGGCGCGGTAACTCTGTTTCGAATTTATCCGCGACTCCCCGGGGGCAGGCATCGGCCTTGACGGGCCCCGTCCTGTATTGCTGACATCTCTTTGAGCCGCGCTTGGTACACTACGCACCGTCGACTCTCACGCCTGGTGCTGATCGGACGGCGAGCTACCCATTACTCGCCGTCCGCAGGCCCGCGCCTACAGTCGCCGGAGATCGTCCCGCGACCCCGACGCCCAGGGCATCTCCTGTGGCGGCTGCTGTTGGGGGCTTAAGGGCGACTCCGTTGAGTCTCCCTCACCCGTTCCGCCGTCTCCTTCGCAAGCATTACCGCTTCACAGAAGGAGGAGACTGCTTCCCATTTCCTCTCGCTCCGTATCATGGCCTGGACCAGGGCAGGGCGCGAGAGGTCGCTGATGCCGATCGCATCTACGAGGACACGGTGGTGCTCCGCCCAAGCGGGGCAGAATTTTCACCGTGTCCTCTGGGCGATCCGCACAGTGGTGACACCCGGGCGTTTCCTGGCGCCTTATCTGACACAAGAACCTCCCATAACAGCCGTATCCGTTGAGGACCTGCGACAGGCGGAACGTGAGGACGTCGTGGTGCCTCTCCAGCCACTCCTCAAAGAGGGGCCCTACCGCCGCAATTGTGGTGTGCCCAAAGATACACAGCTGATTTTTAGGTTGCAATGTCAATGTTCGTGCCACGGTAAAATTTGTTCACACACCAACCTATCGCCAGAAATACTGAAAATGCAACCATATCCGCCCAAGCAGTAGATAACCAAAAACAATTTTCATCTACACTTCAACCCCTACTTTACACCTCCCTTTACCAGCCAAAAACCCACAAAAAATAGCCCCGTAATAACATAATAATAACGACAACAATATATCTCCGGGCTACTGGCTAGCAGTTCGTGCCTCGTTCAAATTGAGCCAATCGACTCGCCAGGTGCGAGGGGATCCCGGCAAATATTTGCAGCTTTAGGATCCAGTTATCCGTAGTAACAACTTAATAACGATCTAACTTTTAAATGAGTGTCTGTCAGTTTAATAATGTGTACTAGTGCGGTGGGTTAAATTGTAACATGTATTTTGTTAAATTATAATTTTGTGACGGGCATATAGAACAGAATAGAATTGTGGAGGTACTCTGAAGGGTTTCTGATTTACTTATTAACTTATTTAAAATAACATAATATTATAGACTAACATAATTTAGTTTGTTATAGCAATATGTGCAGGAACCCCATATTGGGTGAAGGCCTCCTCCAAAGGTGCCCATTCGTCTCTGTCCTGTGAGTTCTGTTTCCAGTTTGAGCCGGCTGTCCTTGCAATCTCTTCATCCCAACGTGTCAACGGTCTTCCTCTGCTCCTTTTACCTGGAGGACCTTTCCAAAATGTCACTTTTAAGCTCCATCTCTGATCTTTCAGCCTCGCGACATGTACATACACGACTTTTTTACACGAACTTAAATCTATAGTATGGGTACAATGGCGGTCTTATCGCTGACAGTGATATCTACCAGACAACCTTTGAATCGACTGAAAGATCTTCTTATATTTCGGTAATTATCTGAGTAGACATTGACCCCTCGTTTCTAAATTAAGAATTTGAAGTTGATTACTTGTCAAATTACTTAAAACCTTAGTATCGAAATTTAACAAAGTTTAGTATTCAAATGTAGGTATCGAATCGAATGAGCAGATAGTAATTCTTTTTTTTTAAGTCATTTATATTTTTGGAATCGCCTCTTCCTACCCTTTATTTTGATACCCCACTTAATATAGATTCTTTTTTACGTTTTTATTTTTCACAACATGGCGTTTGGTGGTCGCCATATTGTATTTTGATTACTGTCATGTCTTTAGTAACACTCGCAGGATTAAGACACATCAATTGACGTTAGAATGATCAAAATCGGGCCAATCCCGGGGCCCCCATCGGTTTCTAAAGCGCCACAAAGGAACAAACATGCATACATACAGTCACGAGCAAAAATATATACACACGTAAACTTTACTGGTAAGCTCGAGTATCTTAAATGGAATGGAAAGTATCCTTTTTTTTGGAGGATGGGATGGGATGGCTCTTGGTGGAGCGGGAGAGCGTGTCAGACTTTTACTGACTAAGACCCACCCTTGTTGTGTTGTGTTGTTGTTGTTATGGTGTACATAATAAAGAGTATTCTATTCTATTCTATTCTATTCTTGTTCCTTCAGTTGCCTGTGCCGAGGGCCGCGGTAACTCTCTATCGAATTTACCTGCGACCAGTTTTACCCTATACGAAAAACATAATACACATGCCTTATTAAATTGACTTGTCGCAAACATAATAAGAATAATGTTCTTGTTTGTAAGTGTAATGCTGTATCGACCGCCGCGACCTTCACATCGAACGAACAAGAAATATGTCGGGCACATGTAAATAACTTATTTGTATTCGTGTTATTTCTTGTAAGTTATACCAACATGGTTACAAATGAGACCGTGTTTTGTTTCTTGATAGAATTAACACAGAGACTTATCTTGGCTATCGGCCAGTAAGTTTTAAATGTGATTCCATGAAGTGTGCCCTATTCTGAAAATAAATAATGCGGTTTGCTGTTTAAAGGACATTGACAATTTATTCATGTATGGGAGTTGAACCAAGTGGTGCCTAGAATGGACACTATGCATTATTTACCTTTAATTACCACTGCTCGTGATCATAGTACATTTCTGGGTGGCGGCGTAGCAATGTGCTACGATCATGAGCTACGAACTACGAGCACGAGCAACAAAGGAGTTGTGAGGATTTCTACCTATTGATAGCTATGGTATGTCTGAGTTGTTTAAGATTTTATTTTCCGTAGTTCAGAAAAGCAATTGCATCATGTAAAATATTTAAAAAAACCCTACTGCAAAAAATATCTAAAACGTTCCAAACAAGTCACTGTTTAAGCATTCTGATGCAGTTAGTGGTAGTTACTTCAGTTCAATCATAGGTTTCATGCCTCATTTGTTGATATACATCCAGCCGTTAAGGCTACAGGGCGTGATCTAATTCTTTAGCACGTTAAATATTTTTCGAGAGTTTGTATGTATGCATGTAGATGCATACACGCAAACTCTCGAAAAACATTAGCCTTTTGGGGCAGTCAGGCAATATTTGTTTTCAGCTGTATACAGTCACACATAGATAATCTTGGGGTCAACTTCCAGCCCGATACTATTAGGAGAAGGCTATGACAAAAAAAAAAAAAAAAAAAGAGATGTGTGACCATTAGGTCACACATCTCTTTTTTTTAGTCAGAACAGGAAGAACAGGGGTGGGTTTTAGTCAGTACACACCCTCCCGCTCTACTCAGAGGGATGATATCCCATTCCGAAAAAAAAAACCTGTACGTACACTGAATGTGTTTGTTCCCTAAACGATTTGTGCGTGTGAGTGGGATGTTCACCATGTACCGGTGGCGCATAGCCGTACGTCTAGTGGTCCGATGATGGAACGGGCTTGGCGGAATTAGACTATGCAATTTCGACGCACACTCGCCAAAATGTGACCGATAGAAAACCGATAGGCTAGCAACTCGGCGTCGATGTTCAAGACTTTGGAGCTATGACTCAACGAGCCCATCATTGCCGATGATCCTCTTGGCACGGCTCTCAATTTCCTGTAGTGCATCGAGCTGGTATCTGGCCTTGTTTTTTAAATAATATTATAAATGTGAAAGTCTGGATGGATGGATGAATGTAACTCAATCACGCCAAAACTAACTGAACGGATCTGGACGAAATTTGGCATAGAGATAGATTATAATCTGAAATAGCATAGTGAAATAGAATAGTGGGGGACGTACTGTTTCCACGTTGGAGAAGGACTAGCTATGATCTGAATCTTAAACCCAAATAAAGAGGTCTAACTACGCTGATTTAACTTAAATCCCTAAACAGCAGTCAAAGCTGGCAATACATCATATTTAGCGCGGTTCGATCAATCAGATCTTGCTGTCACCTTGGCCATTACTCAATTAAGACTCGTGATGGATGGCGGGGGACGTTTCAAAACTGTGGGTATTGTAACGTGAATAGGGAATGTGTTTTGCGTGTAGTGTGTGGTCGTGGTTGGATTGCTATGCTGGTTGGTGTGTCATGTACCTACATGAGAAAATACTACTACAGAAATGGCGTTACAAAATCTAGCATCTGGACCGGTTTATCGTTTCCGAGTTAAGAACGTGTTAAACCATACTTTAATGCTAAAAAGTTTGTCAGGCCTGAAACCGGGTAAGCGTTTGAAAACTTTATACGTCTTGGATGTATAAAGTTTATGTAACTAATATTATAGATGAGAAAGTGTGTGTGCTACCTACCACACACACCAAACCAATCATCATATCATGAAATTTTGCATAACATTGGCAGGAGTACAGAAAAGACCATAGGCTACCTCTCATCCAGAAAAAAACTGGCACTCCGGGAGTAAGGTCAGAAGTGAAAACAAAAACGCACACACACTGTTTGTTTTGAGTATGTGTTTTTTCTTCATTGTTATTTCTGTGTGCAGTGCGTGTTTTGTGTACCTACTGATGCTGAATAAATTGTATTCTTTCTTTCTTTCACTCTCGTAGCGAATCGCGTAGTGGTGTCGGTGGCGCGCGAGTTCAATTGTTTTTTCCCATCTCAAAACTGCACAATGCTCCTGAAGAAGTTTTCACTTCAAAAACTTTTTTACAAATAAATAGAACCGACTTCCATAAAAAACAAAAAGTGCAAAATAACTTTAATTTCGGAAGTCGGTGTCAGAAAACGAAGAAACAAAACCAGAAAAACCGACTAAAAAAGGTTTTATTTTCCACTTTTTAGTTGTGTTTCTCCATTAAATTGTGTTAACAATGGATATCTAGGCGATCGCAGCAATCGCGGTTGACTTGCTGTAATTTTATGAAGAGTTCCGTTGTCTGTCTCCGAAACGCATCATCAGATCTATATGAAATTTAAATGGGACCATTTCGGAACAAACTCCTTTCGAACAAAAACAATAATTTTGGAAATCCGTTCATAAATGACGGAATTATGCCCGAACATACATAAATAAAAAAGAACACAAACATCCGAATTGATAACTTTCTCCTTTTGGAAGTCGGTTAAAAACAGTACTGTTTTCAAGGGAAAGAAAAATAACTTTCGACAGTCACAATTGCTAGATGCTAGATGGAGCTACGTGCGCGGGCCTGCGGACGGCGAGTAGTGGGTAGCTCGCCGTCTGATCAGAACCAGGCCCGAGAGTCGACGGCGCGTAGTGTTCCGCACGCGTGCCTCAAAGAGATGTCAGCAATTTCTGACTGGTTCGTCAGGCCGATGCCTTCCTTGGGTCGTGGATAAATTCGAAATAGAGTTACCGCGGCTCTTGGCACTCAGGCAACTGAAGGAACAGGGTGGATTTTAGTCAGTAAAAGTCTGACACGCCCTCCCGCAATAAAAATACACAACTAACAACCCGCCCCGGCTTCAGACGGGAGTAAAATGATTAGAATGACACGCAGCGCCACCTTTTTTTTTTTGGTGTTGGAAATAACTTCTCCCGCTCTGGGTGGAGCGGGAGGGCGTGTCAGACTTTTACTGACTAAAACCATCCCCTGTTTCTTCAGTTGTCTGTCTCAAGAGCCTCGGTAACTCTCTTTCGAATTTATCCACGACCCCTAGGTAGGCATCGACCCTGGCGGGCTCCATCAGTTATTGATAACATCTCTTTGAGGCGCGCGTGAAATACTACGCGCCGTCGACTCTCGGGCCTAATCCTGATCGGACGGCGAGCTACCCACTACTCGCCGTCTGCAGTGGCCGGAAATCGGCTTGCAACTCCCGACGCCCAGGGCGTATCCTGTGGTGGCTGCCAGTGGCGTGAGGGCGTCTCCGTTGAGTCTCCCTCACGCGTTCCGCCTCCTCCTCATGAGGTGACACATTACCTCTCGCTCCGTACCATGACCTGGACCAGGGCCGGGCGCGAGACGTCGCGTACCGCCGATCACCTCTACGAGGACATGGCGGTGCTCCACCCAAGCGGGGCAGACCTCCACCGTATGCTCCACCGTGTCCTCTGGGCGATCCGCAAAGTGGTGACACCCGGGCGTTTCCTTCCGCCTAATCCTGAACAGAAACCTCCCGAAACATCCATGACCGTTGAGCACCTGCGTCAGGCGGAAGGTAAGGACGCCATGGCACCTCTCCAGCCACTTCTCAAAGAGGAGCCTTACCGCCGCAATTGTGGCTTCACAGCCTGTGTTTGTAACTTCGTGCTAATTTAATAAAATAGTTTGTTAATACAGGGTGTAACGGAAATATTCTAAAAATAAAATTGGACTTACCTTACTAATTTTAATAAGCTAGTGATAACTTTCTACGGAAAGTCCAATTTTTAAGGTTCCGTACCCGAAGGTTCCAAACGGAGCCCTATTGCTGACACGGTTGGCGCTACAGTCTTCAAATTTTTACACTTGTTAACCCAAAGCCATACAAATTGTCAAATATTGGCACGGAACCCCAAATATACGAAGTCTGACACGCAATTGGCCGGTTTGTTTTTTTGGAATTGTCCCTAACTTCTCAGAAGAATGTTGTTAATGTACATAGGCAGAAGCAGGATCTGAAATATGACGACGCATTTTTGTTACACCCTGTAGGTATAGCTTCTAGTCTAAATACCTAAGGCATACCTAGAGTCGTGTACGTACCCGAACACACCACACTCAGCTATGTCCCCGGTTTCCTCGGTATTGGGTCAGTGCAGTATTGCCAAGCATTTAGCTGACGTAGAACATTGCTTTGGTTTAATGCCTACATGCATTCAGTCTATTAATGGGATTGGTAATAATAATAACTTATTAGGAACCACATTTGTATACAAAAACAATTGTAACGTTAACAACTGCAGAAGTGCAATACTGTGTCGCAGTTATTAACACCCGCCACCGTAGCTAACATGATATTGTACATGGATTCTAATTTAAAAGCTACGAATGAATTACATAATTCGAAAATAAGTCAGAATAAAATCAAGGTTAAAAATACAAAACAAAAAACCAAATTACAAATAATCCAAAAGAAAATCAAAAATTAAATCATAATAAAAACCAAAATAAAATAAAAAATAAAATCAAAATAAAGTCAGAAATAATAAAAAATAAAAAGCTTTAGATATAAAAATGTAGGTGTATGGTAGTTTGTTGTTACGATTATGTCCCGTAATATTTCCGAAATATGAATGAGAACATTTAAGAGGAGAATTTATACAGGGTGTAACGGAAAGGTGTGGTCATATTTTAAGAACTACATCTGCCCATCGCTATGAACAACTTTCTTCAAGAACACTTGAGGAATTTCTCAAAAAAAAATTTTAGGTCCCATACAAATATTGATCAGCTGATGATAACTTTGTATGGAAAGTCCATTTTTTTTTTCGCCAATTTTCTATTTTACCTTAGACAAAGTTGTTCATTTCCATGGGAAGAATCGGTTCCTAAAAAATAACATAACTTTTCCGTTACACCCTGTATATTGCGCAAATGAGTATCATTTCAGCCCTGTATCACCAGCTGCTGGGTATAGGCCTGTGTTTTTACCCGACTGCCCAGAAGGAGGGTAATGTTTTTCGGGCGTTTGTATGTATGTATGTTTGTATGTCTATTTCTTTGACACGCCCTGTAGCCTAAACGGCTGGATGAATATCAACAAACGAGGTATCATTTGATTAGGTTTGACTGCCGAAGTGACATAGGCTAATATAACGGGTGTAAAAAGACAGTTTCCGAAGCCGAAAACCACATAAAATATTCTACCCATTATTTGGATAATTTTTTTCCACTACACACACAACCAGTGGATTCCCAGGTATGGTCTATACCTGGGAATCCTTTGGTTCTGGAGATATTGAAGGTCAAAGTCGCAATTTTTTTTTTATTTTTGACGAAAATGAGTTCCAAGTGATATTAGTAAACTTTTTTCCTAACAAACATTACTTGAATTTTCGATTTTTTTTTTCGAAGTTTAGAAATTACGCATTTGCAGTTACAAAAACGCAATTAATATAAAACGTATCTGACTAGTACCTACGTGGCTTAGAGCGAAGGGGCAGGGTTTAACTCCACTTGCCTGGGTTTGCGTTACATTGCGCGCAATAAAATATAGTATTTTTTTCATACCTAAAAATAAAAGTCGTTTTCCAGCAATAATTTTTGCCTAAAACTACTTTGTTAGATGTACAGTATGCGTAGTTATATGATTAGTAGTATATATGATTTTTGACACAAATATAATGGCGGTCGCCATTAGGTTAAGTCGAGTTGAGGTCATATTTTTTTTGTGATATGATTATGTAGTATAACAAAATAAAGGGTAAGACGAAGCGATTTTAAAAAATATAACTCACTAAAATGTAGAAAATAAAAACTCTGTTAAAGCAGTCTGATACAGTAGCTTGAAATCTATGATTGAATAAAATAAATACCACCAACTGCTTATTACTGCTTCAAAAGTGCTACTGCTAACTAGTTTGAAGTGATGACTTTCTGAATATGGTGGACTCCCAAAGATGGCGAACTAGTTATTTTTATGCATTCCCAAGTTATGGGTATCAAATGAAAGCATTTGCTGAGAAGAATAATGGAAAATAAAATGACGTCACACTAAATTCCAAGACCAAGCCGATTCCAAGATGGCGGACAAAATAAGCGTATTGTTTTAGTTACACATTTTAACTATATTATTTTATTACAAGTTGTAATGAATTTAGTGTATCTACAAGGAGGCTTTAACTAATAAACGTATTCATAGGTCATCAGTCTTGACATTCATCTCATCTTGTTTTAATCTACTCGGTGACTGTCAAGAATGTCCTAACTCGAGACTGTTAGGAGCAAAGGAACTCCGCTCATGCCTGAGGTAGCACACAAAGTGATAGGAGGAGCGATTTTATTTCTGAATTATTTATAAACACTAATGACATTACTTAACTGATGTCTTGAATCTGATGTGAAGTTGCCACTTAAATTTTAATATTTATTACGCTGTATAGTATTTAGTTTACTCATTGTTTGCTGCAACGGTCGACGTTATGACGTCAGCGCCGGCTGTCGCTGAAAACCAGCATATGTCTCGCATAGGGTCGCAGCACTAAGCTGAGCGATGGCCGTTTTGCGTGGATGTGACGCATGTTTTCCTCCAGCTTTTTCTTTTTTGTTGTTTCTATGTCTTTTGCGTCATGTTTACTGTAAATATAAGTATTTTCTTTCTTTTCTTTTTTTCTATGTCTGTGTGTGTATCTGTTATTAATGGTTGGTTCAGGGTGTAAAATTTCGCTTACCTCCGTTGTAAAGGGAGGATCCTTGGACTAGACGGGTGTTGTGTGTGTTCGGCAACCACACACAACACCCGTCACACAGATGGTTGTTGTCGGATGGCTATTGTATATGTTCAAAACGCGCGGGGAACTTCGATTGCGCGATGCAGGATTTGTATCGCAGTCAGGTCGAATTTTGTGTGACATCAGGTCTAATTTTGTGTGACATCAGGTCTAATTTTGTGTGACGTCAGGTCTAATTTTGTGTGACGTCAGGTCGAATTTTGTGTGACATCAGGTCTAATTTTGTGTGACGTCAGGTCTAATTTTGTGTGACGTCAGGTCTAATTTTGTGTGACGTCAGGTCTAATTTTGTGTGAAGTCAGGTCTAATTTTGTGTGAAGTCAGGTCTAATTTTGTGTGACGTCAGGTCTCATTTTGTGTGAAGTCAGGTCTAATTTTGTCTTGCCAGGGTCGTGGGCGTGATCCAAGGAGTCACCACGGCCCTAGCACAGGCAACTGAAGGAACATGGTTGGGTTTTAGTCAATAAGAGTCTGATAGAGCTTCCCGCTCCACCCAGAGCGAGAGAAGTTATTTCATGATTTCACACCACATAAAAACGGTCGAATTTTCGTGTTCGTTTGTGGCGGTATCTATACCGCAAAACCCATAATTTAATACGACCTACAGCGGAATCTATTCCGGTAGCAGGTCGTTTTAAATTATAAGTTTGTTGCAAGAGAATCTGAAATTGTCACTATAAACAAATGATAAGAATTAAGAACATGATTAAAAAATAGTACATTGGAAGAGTCAGCTCTTTTTTTAATAGGTATTTTACTGGCAACGACAGAAGAACTTGTAAGATCGTCGCTAAACTGTAGTGTAAAATAATATTTAAGAAATTTTACGCCTAAAGTGTTTTCAATACCTACAAGCAAACTCTAAAGCACTAATCCGTCGTGGATCCATTAATCGCTCCTCTCACCATGTCTCCACCCTATCCCTTGCAGAAAGGAGAATCTGAGCAAAGTAAATATTTAGCGAAGTAATTAGCGAGTAGCAAGTACCCCAAGTAGCCAGGCTACATAGGGTACGCCTGAACGTCAGATTCTTGCGTGTTCAGGAATTTCTGCCCTGTTTATTAATTACTTACTCCAAAACTATGGGGATACTGTAAACTTTATGTTTTGTTTCCTAAAAGGTCGGTTGTTTTTTTTTTTTTTTTGTAACTTATTTTCCTTTTTATTACATGAGTTTTACATTTATTGGGCGGGTTTTTAGTTGCGTTTTTCTTTTTTGTTTCTTCAGTATCTATAACCAAATGAACATACTCATTGCGGTACCTACGTTTTAAAAGGTTCTGTAAAAAAAAATGTGATCAATACTATGTGTTATAATGTCATACATTTTTTTAGTCTCAACATAAAAAAAACAAGAGTGTGCGGTTTTTAACGGGCCCAAATTTAAAACAATTTAAACCAACATTTAATCTAAAAATTAGGCCACTCAGAGGACGCTGATTATTTAATATTAACAAAGTGAAGCAGTGTACCAACCGTACGGCACCCGGTATGCCCAAAGTTACAACGTTGTCAAAGGAAAAATTTAAACAGCCTCAAAGTGTTGTCACATTTTTCAATTTGTCAAAGCTGAGTTATGGAAGCGAGTGTAGCTCCTATCTGGTTCATATGACACAGTGTAAAATATTTGTGGCCAGATAACAGACATGTTTGAAAAAGTTGATGCGGCAGGGGAGAAGTTTTTTGGAGAAGTTTTGTCTTTTTGTACTGCTTACGTGATATTTAAACTGTGGTAGAGCGCGGAGCGTTCTCGTTTCCGAGTAGGTCTCGCAATTTTTTCGCTACCCATCAAACCACAGAGCACCGAGACGCCTGGGTGGCCCCTGCCTGACTAGTTATACGCAGACGGGACTCCGGGGTTGTGGGCGCTCACAGTGGGAACTCTGTCCGCCAATCGAGTGATCCCAGGAAAGCCGGTGGGCACAGTGATCATGTGCTGCAGTGCACAGTGATGCTCAGGGGAAACCATTTTACAGTCTCGCCAGGGATGTGTGTTATACGGTGGAGATTCCGGAGTGGTCTTTTGAGAGGTAACAACGCCTGTTTGAAGTGCTGATGGTGATCACAGAGCGGGAGAAGTCATAGGATGATTTCCTAACACCAAAAAAAAGGGGTAGTTTTAGTGACGTAACAATCATATTTTCCTCCTTCCTCCTTTGTATAGGTTTTTCTGTAATCTTTAAGTAAAGAACTACTTTCTGAGTTTTGTTTTGTTTTTTTTTTTCGATTTTTTTTAGACTCAGTGGTTTCCATGATAAAGGGGAGAGGGAATGGTAGTTTTTCATCTGTTTCCATAAATAACTTTAAAACTGTATAAATTATGAAAAAAGTAGATTCGAAACAATCACAATGTACCTTTTCATTTGATATGTCACACAACATAGTTTAATAAACTTTGTTTTTTAATTTGCCGATTTTCACACCAAAAGTGACCCCCATATTCCACATTAATTTATTAAAGGTACACGTTCGTGTTTGGGTCACAGATATTCATATGTGTCTCTATCAGTTCAGCAGATTTGGAGCAAATTGGCTGTGACAGACGGAGAGAGACAGACACACGAGTAATCCTATTAGGGTTCCGTTTTTTCATTCGGACTTTCGGAACCCTAAAAATCCCGCACTCCCTTATTCTAAGTCTAGGTGCCTTTTGAAGGTTTTCTACAGAAAACATTAAAAAGGTAGATTCTTTACAATTTCCAAAAATTGCCATTGTTTGGTTTCAGCAACAACATCATGCTCCATCTCAATACGTCTTGTTTCATAAACCATTAAAAACAAACACTATGTTCTCACCCACAGTTCCTGAAACCATTACTGTTTATCTCCCGCAGACTCCTTTACCCGTTTTACATAACAACATAATTATATATTTTAGCGAGCAATCTAGCCGTGAAACATACAACGAAAACAGGAAGTGTGTCGAAAAGGAAATAATAAAACAAGGTTTTGGTCCTCAAAGAAATTGTGTGGGTACCGCCGACCGCGTGAAAATGAAAGTCCTTGCACCGTTGAAACTTTTATGTAAAACAACCGACTTCCAAAATAGAAAATAGACTAAAAATTAAAAATAACTTCAATATGGGAAGTCGGTGTTTGTATTTTATTTCTTCGTTTTTTGACACCAACTTCCGAAATTTAAGTTATTTTTTAATTTTTAGTGTATTTTTTTATATGGAAGTCGGTTGTTTTTTTTTGTAAAAATGTTTTTATTTTTCACTTTTTAGTTGTTATACCCCAGAACTAAAAACCCCAATAAAAAGGAACGTAGAATTTAAACATACTAGTAATTGGAGAAAACCAAAACGTCATCTATGTATACGTATTTTTCGTTTTTGTTCAGTTTTTCAAAAAGCGGTCAAGCTATTTCGATAAAATTTATATGGGACCACCTCGGGAGTACATTCTTTCTAATCCACAACTGACAAAGATACCGGAGAACATACATAAAAAAAAATACATACAGTCGGACATACGACTATTGACAAATGCTTGCACTGACTGGACAGGTCCACTAAAATATGTTTGGTTCTTTCTTCAAAAGACCACTACAGACACTAAGCTGCATGGTCCTCATATAGAATAATGTGAATGCGAGAACTATGTATGTCGTTATATTCATGTAGATTTTATGACTGTCTGGCAGTTTGAGTATTTTTGCGGCCTACTCAAATGTCCTTACTTTGGTATTGTTCGTCGGTTCGTTGAGCTCCTCAAAGTTCTGAGTTGACCTTCGCGATGACTGACAAATGCTTGCACTGTCTGGACAGGTCCACTCGAATTCGTGTGTAGCTTTCTTCATAAAGCTCATCCCAGACATAAACGTACATGGTTCTCATATGATTTAACCAGTACACATTGTATGGATTTGAACACTAAAAGAGACTTTGACCTCTGAGTTTGTTTCGGTGTTTCTTCTCAGGGTAGTCAGCTAGGAAACACCGGCCTCATCTAGCTTAAACTGACAAAAACATTGACGTGTAAAAGTGTTCCTTGTAACCTATTTACTGAATAAACATCATTTATCATTTATCATTTACTAGCGACCCGCCCCAGCTTCGCTCGGTATAAATTTACATATAAACCTTCCTCTTTAATCACTCTATCTATTAAAAAAAACCGCATCAAAATCCGTTGCGTACTTTTAAAGATTTAAGCATACATAGGGATATAGGGACAGAGAAAGCGACTTTGTTTTATACTATGTAGTGATAGTGATAGAACCTCCTCCTTTTTCGAAGTCGATTAAAAACTAGCTTCTGCGAGCAGCTTCGCCCTCGTGAAATTAGTACTTTCCGCACTATAAATTATATCCAATGTGCTATTCTAGACTCTAATCTATCTCTATGCCAAATTTCATCCAGATCCGTTCAGCCGTTCAGGCGTGATTTAGTTCATCACAAACATTCATCCATCCAAACTTGCGCATTTATATTAGTAGGCTAGAAGAGGATTTTTATTTTATTTTACTATGACCTACTGTTCATACAGGATGAGTTTCTCCAAGTGAGCGTGGATGACCAAATCCGAAACTACATAATTATGAGGATTAGCGAGATAAATACTCAAAGGAGTCTAAATTTTTTAGTAAGTTTGCTGAACGTCATTACTTCCTAGAATTTGAACTTCATTAGTAACATTATAACATTTACAAGTTGTAAGGTAGTGAGTTCGAACACAGCCAGGCGCTTTACTTTGTGTAAGTTATTTCATCACCACTGCTCTCAAAACGGTGAAGGAAAACATCGTGAGGAAACCGGCATGTCCTAGAACCAAACATTCAACGACATGTGACATCCACCAATCCGTATGCCCCCGCGTGGTGGATTACGGACCACACCCTCTCACAGAGAGGTGGCCTGTGCCCCAACAGTGGGGATATTAAAAGGCTGATGATGATGAGTAACACTGTCGAATGGTGTAATATTACAGTGTCTTTTTTTCTCCAAATCAACGGGTTCGATTTCTGGCTAGTAATATTGATTTTTCAAAAATGTAATGATACAGTTTTAGTTTTCATTAAAATCGGGCGTGAGACTCCTTAGGGTTTTTCGCCCTCCATGGCCACTTTTTTTTTTCTTTTTTTTTTTTTTTGTGGGGTGTGAAATCATCCTATGACTTCTCCCGCTCCGCCCAGAGCGGGAGAAGTCATTTCTGGCTAGTAATATTGATTTTTCAAAAATGTAATGATACAGTTTTAGTTTTCATTAAAATCGGGCGTGAGACTCCTTAGGGTTTTTCGCCCTCCATGCCCACTTTTTTTTTTTTTCTTTTTTTTTTTTTTTGTGGGGTGTGAAATCATCCTATGACTTCTCCCGCTCTGGGCGGAGCGGGAGGGCGTGTCAGACTCCTACTGACTAAAACCCACCCCTGTTCCTCCCTGCCTCGAGTGCCCGGGGGCGAGGTAACTCTTTCGAATTTATCCTCCACCCCCGGGCAGCACTGCCCGGGGGTGGAGGATAAATTCGACCCCACAAAAAAAAAAAAAAAAAACCCCGGGCAGCTCCATGCCCACTTGGAAAATTAACCTTGTATAGAATGGAGAAAGAAACAATTTATGTGCGCTAACTTTATTACGTATGCACAACTTAAAAGACTTGTACTAATGTTATCGAGACATATAATATGTAATGTAAATACAATTTAACCAGTTCTCAACTTTTAATGCTCGATTCTTAACGCGTCGAGTTCCAACGGATGAGGTAACAATAGAGTTTTCTATTGTGTCTGTTTCTCTGGTAACTGACGCGTGACCAGTCAGTGATCTAAAATTAAGACGAACAATCGAATTTAATAAAATATTTAAATTTTAGGGATATTGGTATAAGTATAAGATGAAATCATTGCCCTGCACTGGGTCAATAATTATTAAAATTACCTCCTCCTTTACTGCAAATTCCTCTAATTAATGTCTCAAGATTTATGACAAACCACATAACTCACACGGGACTCACGTCCGACAATAACAAGTAAGGTCCGTTATCTTAAGAAATATCGCAGACTCGTGCGGCTATAGTACCTAGCGTCCCCGGGCCGCAAGATGTAGATAACGCTGGATATAATTGAAATGCCCCGGATGAGGGTAGATGTGATGTTGGATTACCGCCCTTTTTACTAGTTGAACGAATCGAGACAGTTATCATTATTTTTACGAGACATTTTTGGAATGTTTGGAGCTTATGTTAGTTTTTCCAGACATATGAAACATGATGCGCCCCGCGGTTTCACCCGCGTTGATCGGGATGAAATGCCTATGTGTTAATCGAGGGTATAAGCTATTTACATACCAAATTTTATCCAAATCGGTCCAGCCGTTTGTGCGTGAATAAGTAACAAACATACAAACACACACACTCACAAACTTCCGCCTTTATAATATTAGTGTGATTGGTCTTTAGGATCGTATCATACGTATACATCAAATAAGCCAGCTGTTCAACTTGTATTTTTAACTGACTTCCAAAAGGAGGAGGTCATCAATTCGGATGTTTGTATTTTTTTTTTAATGTATGTTCAGACATAACTCCGTCATATATTGACGGATTTGCAAAATTCTTTTTTTTTTGTTCCAAAGGGGTTTGTTTCTAAACTGTCTCATTTAAATTTCATATAGATCTGATGATCGGTTTCGGAGACAGACAACGGAACTCTTCAAAATTTACAGCAAATGCGATTGCTGCGATTGTATGTCTATAAATTTTTGACACAATTTAATGGAGAACCACAACTAAAAAGTGAAAAATAAAAACTTTTTTACAAAAAAATGGAACCGACTTCCAAAAATTAAGGTTATTTGCACTTTTTTTGGCAATCGGTTCCATTTTTTTAAAAAAAAAGTTTTTTTTTACCACCTTTTGTACAATTTCGTTTAAGTGTATGATTAACTAGTGTTTTTCTGTTTGTACAATAAAGTATTACTATTATTATTACATATATCCGACACGCGTGGTCAAATTTGAAATTCTGCTTCTGCAGAAATGAGCCCCTTTTTTGAAGAAAGTAATAGTCAATTTTGAAAAAAACTTTGGACCTCCCATACTTAGGTACGAGTATTTTGATCAGCTAATGATAACTTTGTACTGTAAGTCCATTTTTATTTATTGGGAATTGACTATAGTTTCCTTGAAGAAAGTAGTAAAAATCGATAAGCTGAAGAAGTATCTAAAATAGGACCATCCATTTCCGTCACACAGATGTTTCAAGGCAATGGTACTTAGTCATTAAGTATCAGGTATAGTATTCGGCAAACTTAATGGCGTTTGGGAATACCACCAACTTTCAAACTGAAAAATAAGTAGGTACTGTGGCGATTGTAGACACAGCCTAAACTCAGCTTGTCTGGACCGGCCTTTAGCTGGCAGTTAAGAATATTGGAGAGTCGTCAGAATAATTATAAAAGAGTAGGTGTCAATTTGGTTTTAGGTCAGACCATAGATGATACACTTTATAAAAAAGTAGGTCAGACTGGAGTTTTGCCCTTGCAAGTGGGCACACATGTTATTCTTATTAAAATAAATATATAGTCTATCACGCCCTCAGTTCTTTTCTTATCCGCCCGTAGCCAGTTACCCTTTTATACACCGCACGACCTCTACCCTGAAGATACTACAGCGTCCCAGGATCCCTGCAGGCCGTACCGTAGGTGCCTTGGGGTCCTTCAGTACCATACACCCCTAACAATATTCACACAGCTTCCACACAGTTAGAAAATCATTAAATAAAAATAAAATAAAAAATAAAAAAGCCTTTAATTTCTTGCAAGAAATAACAAAATAGTTATACTTAATCCTAATTATTAAACTACTTTTCTTTTTTTTTTGATATTTGCAAATGTTATGTTATAATTTAATTATAATTTTTTTTTTTCTTTAATAATAACTTTATTGATCTGCAAGAACCCTTCCGCAGGTGAAGGCCTCCTCCAAATAGAAAATCATTAAATTGCCTAAATTATTGTCGGTACCTGCGCGCAGTTGCACTCGCAGCTATACTTTAAGTGAGTTTGACGAATACTTTAAGTGTTATGAGCGTAGGTATGTGTCTCTTCTACTTCTCAGTCGGTGCACTCTTGACAGAGCGGTCATGATCATTATTAGTTATCATGACGTATGCCCCGTTTAGTTATGCGGCGTCATTTTTCTCTGACTGCTTTTTATCTTGTGCTTTTCGCGTATGGTACAATTAGTCTCAGTTTATAATCAATCCATTCCATGAAGGATCTAATGTCCTTAACTTTAATCTGCATTACCAGGTACTCGATTAAGTTCTTGTTGCGACGGGACGCGCGGCCAAAGAAGATAAGAAATATTTTTTTTATGTGAAACATCTATTGGCCCGGCTTGGCAGTAGAATCGACTCGAATGTCGTGACGAAAAACGGCATGACGCCGTCGTGTCACGATGCCCCCACTACGCCGCCGCTCTCGACTCTCTTCTCCCTAGAAACATCTATGCAAAAAAAAGTAACACAATAAAAACTAACAACTAACAACAACACCAAACAACAACAGCAAGAATTAACCACAACAACAACAAACAATAACAACAACCAACAACAGCAAACAACAACACCCAACGACAACAACAACAACAACCCAAAAAACAACAACAACAACCAAAAACAACAAGCAATCGCAACAACAACCTACAATAACCAACAATAATAACAACAACAATAACAACCACCACAACCAACAAGAACAACAATAAACAACAACAACTACAACACAAAAAAATAGAACCGACTTCTAAAAAAATGCAAAATAACTTTACTTTCGGAAGTCGGTGTTCCTGGTTTTGTGTCTTCGTTTTTTGACACCGACGTTGTTGTTCCCCATTAAACTGTGTTAACAATTCATAGACATATGATAGGAGCAATCGCGGTTGATTTGCTGTAAATTTTTCAAGAGTTCCGTTGTCCGAAGAGTCCGTTGGATAACCTACTTACCTGGACTGTGCATCTCTCGTTGACTATGGCAAGAATAAGAAAATTAGTATATATTTTCAAAAACTTACGGACAGTAGCGAGTGGTACTCTGCTTGTACAAATTTACCGAGCGTTGTGCGAATGCATTATTAGGTACTGCATTTGCGCATGGGGAGGTGCGGCAAAAACTCATATGATTGGAGTCGAGCGGGCACAGCGGATGGCTCTTAAAGTTCTTTTATACTTACCGTATCGTCATCCTACATCTTCAGTGTACGAACTGGCAGGAGTCTTATCTGTGAGAAATATATTTGTGTACGAAATGCTATGAAGGTACCACAGACGAGTTCCTCCTAACCTCACCATATCAAGAAAGCGAGTAGAACGCTGCCCTGTGCCTCGTACTAGAACAGCATTTGCTAGAAGACACTATAGTTTTCTAGCTCCAAAGACGTATAATAGATGTAATGAAATCCAAAGAATTAACATTTTGAATAATAACAAATTTAAAAAAGTTGTATATGTATGGCTAAATACAATGGACTATATGAATGTAGAAAATCTTTTAAAACCATAATCAATCTACATTCACGCACTCATCACACAAGTACACACTACAACACTACATGCACACACAAACACACCCACACGTACACACACACACACACACACACACAGACACACACACACATGGCAACACGTTTGTTAACTCTTTTTATTTTTATTAGCTTAAACTCTTTCAATTTTATTTTATAATTTATTCTGTACGGGCATAAGATAATTGTCACACTAATAAGGGGATGACACTAACACCTGCAACACAGTTTTTACTAGTGCAGATGTTAGAGAACCCTATACTGTAATTGTTCAGTTATGTCAATAAAGAATATTATTATTATTATTATGTTGTCTGTCTCCGAAACCCATCATCAGATCTATATGAAATTTAACTGGGACCATTTCGGAACAACCCCTTTCGAAAAAAAAAATAATTTTGCAAAGCCGGAATATATGACGGAGTTATGCCCAAACATGCAAAAAAAAAACAAATATCCGAATTGATAACCTCCTTCTTTTTGAAGTCGGTTAAAAACACAATACACAAAATAATATTAATAATATTTATTTGTATTTTTAGAAAAACGTTTCTCCACATTAGGAATTATTCCTGTATCGTGGGTGCGATCACAAACATGTAAACTCACTTACACCATACAAATATTTGTTCCGTGCGGGGATCGAACCCGCGACACGCAGCGCAGCAGCCGAACGCTCCACTGCGCCAACCGTGCCGTCAACAAAATAGATGTTTCACGTCTGCTGGGCGTGGAGTGGGAGGAAGTGTCAGATTATTACTGACTAAAACCCACCCCTGTTCCTTCCCTGCCCTGAATGCCCAGGGACGAGGTAACTCTTTCAAATTTATCCTCAACCCCTTTTTATTTGGGCTACGTTTGGACCCTTCGGGTATGGAACCCTAAATCTGACCATTTTGTATTTCTTTTTCTAAATTCTGGTTGGTTTTTCCCCGTAAAACAATAAAATCAGTTTAGTTTCTGAAACTTTTCCTTCAGTTGCCTGTGCGTTCCAGGGCGGAGGTGAGTCTTTCAAACACTCCCCCCGCGACCCTGAAAGAATACTTGGAAGATGGAAAAAATACAGTGTTTGGTTTTCATTTCTTCAAGTAAAGACCCGTTTGTGTAGAGCAGGTGTTTTCTTGGGCATCCAATTAAAAAGAAAATGTGTAATTTTCTCCGCAACAATTAATGTTAATGTCACCTTTCCATATGACCTAATTGTTGAGGTAGAAAAAGCGCTGCGTGCTAAGCAAAGACCTCATTTATTTTGTGCATGTTTCGTTGAATAAAGCTATGAATATTTAATTCAAGAACGTCTTTATAAACCTTCATGTGGTATAATTTATCCTGAGATTTTTAAACTGCAGAAATTTGTGCTAAGTACCTACATACCCACTTTTTTTTTTAGTTTGGGAAATCATTCTATGACTTCTCCCGCTCTGGGTGGAGCGGGAGGGCGTGTCAGACTCTTACTGACTAAAACCAACCCCTTCCTTGCCTGAGTACCCATGGGAGCGGTACCTCTGTTATGAATTTATCCACTACGCCTTGGCATGCAGGCACCGGCCATGATGGGCCCCATCAGTGGTGGCTGACATCTCTTTGAAGCGCGCGTGGAAAAAAAACTACTCTCTCTTTGGGGCGTGAGGGCCACTCCGTTGAGCCTCCCACACCTATTCCACCTCCTCCTTTGTGAGTATTGCTGCTTCGCAGAAGAAGGAGTCTGCTTCCCATTCCCTCTCGCTCCGTACTATGGCCTGGACCAGGGCCGGGGCCTAATACATACCTACTGACGTTAAAAAAGTAGGTATTTTTTTCAAGTTTGTGGACTTCCTCGCATTTGGTTCGTATTCGTGTTTTCTTTTCAGATTTTATTTAAAGGTCACTTTTTACGCAGTATTTTTTTTTACACGGTTATTTTTGCACTGTTATTATGCTGTTATTTTTTACTATTAATTAGTTATTATGGCTGGTTAGTAATAATTTGAGAGAATACAATATAATAGAATAAACTTGATTGTAAAAACTTTTTTATAAACAAAACAACCGACTTCCTAAAAAGAAAATACACTAAAAATTAAAAAAATAATTTATTTTCGGAAATCAGTGTTTGTATTTTATTTCTCCGAAATTAAAGTTATTTTAAATTTTTAGTGTAGTTTTTTATTTTTACTTTTTAGTTGTTATACCCCAGAACTAAAAACCCCAATAAAATGGAACGTGAAATTTAAACATATTTGTAATTGGAGAAAACTAAAACGTCATCTATGTATACATATTTTTCGTTTTTGTTCAGTTTTTCAAAAAGCGCTGAGAGAAATCGGTGGACATACATAAAAAAAACATACATGCAGTCGAACATAGAACCTCCTCCTATTTCGAAGTCGGTTAAAAAGTAAAAGCTACACAAATAAACTTTTATCATTCTTTCTTTCTTCATATTTCAAGTTTTTGCAAAAAAAAAAAATTATTTCTCCTCATTTATTTTGTTCAAATTTTTCCTCTAGGATTCGTGTAGAATTTCCTTTCAAAAATCAAGTCAAATCCTAAATGTTCCCCATTTTACGTTTTTGCTTTGCTTGCAGATATTTTAAACACGAAGCAAGAAAGTTTACATCTTAAATTATATTTTCATTGACGTGGAAATGTTCATAATGTAGTGTAAATTGGAAGAGGTACGCGATTAATCCTGAAGGTAATGAGGTGGTGATAATTAATGTTCTGTAACAGTTAAAGAGATAAAAACTTTTGTTTAATTTATTCATGTCGTAATTATTTAATACTAGCTCCGACTTCGCACGGGAGCAAAATTATTCGAAAAACCAAGACGTGGAAGTGGCGAAGTATTTAGCAAAAAAAAATTAGATACAGCATCAACAAGAAAAAAAAGATAGAGATTAAGGCAGTCACATATAATAGTTTTTTGAGCTTCAAAACTTTAATTGCAAGATAATACTGTGCTGGTCTATGACCAATTATGATATAGCACTGAAACGTTGTCCACAATGGGGCTCATCAGAAGGTTTAAAGTCACCTAAAGGGCAATGAAAAGGGCTATGCTCGTAGTTACCTTGCGTGATCGAACAGAAATAAAGATATCAGCAGGAGAACCCAGGTAACCGACATAGCCCGAAGAATCTCCAAGCTGAAGTGGCAGTGGGCAGGGGGAACATTGCTCGCAGAACAGATGGTCGATGGGGTCGAAAAGTTCTGGAGTGGCGACCGCGTACCGGAAGACGCAGCGTTGTAAGGCCTCCCATAAGATGGACCGATGACCTGGTCAGGGTCGCGTTAGTCCGATGGATGCGAGACACAGAACCGTTCGTTGAAGCGACACTTGAGGAGGCGTATGTCCAGTAAAGGACGTCTTTCGGCTGAAATGATGAAGATGATGAATACTTTGCTACCTTTATAACAAACATGACGATAGCGGGTAGCGGGGTGGCTACCCGCTACCGCTCATCACCCAGCCCAGCCCCCGCGGTCAGTAATTAGTGGTCGCTACAAAACTTCCGAGTCATTAGATCGGCCGTGCTAATTGCGCGGGATCGCCCCACGCTTTGTACCCAATTAGTTTGCTTCCTTATAGTTGGCAACACTGCGTCACGGGGTTGGTAGTCGGTAATGCCACGTCAGATGTGGTTCTTATCTGTGAAGGGTTTAGGGCTAATAGTGGGTAGGGAGGCTTAGATGTTTTGGTTAATAAGGAAATGTAAATAAAGTATCAACTACTTTACAGTTATTGTGTAATCCATTAAGGGCCGATTTTGCAACATAAAACCGCCAGCGAACTTCTATCTGAGGAATATAAATGGCAGTTTGAAAGCTTTTATATGAAAAATATGTTACTATTAAAAAGTCGGCCCTAACTGTTGAAATCGGATGTTGAAATCAAATCTAGGATTTCTTAACACTTTAGATTATAATACTTTGTACCCAATAAGTTTGCTACCTAATGGTTGGCAACACTACGTCACGGGGTTTGGTATTGGCACGTCAGAATATGTGTTCGTTATTTTTAAAGGGCTTAGTGTAATAGTAGTTTCGTATTGCGTGGTTAACTTTTCATTCATTCTGTTGAATGCGAAACAAAATAAAAATAAAAACTAAACAAATCACTTTTAAGTCTACAGTTTTATTACAATTAAACTAAATTTGTTTTAAGTCAAATCTGAGATTTGTCAAAGACTAGTTTTGCGTTTAATTTAGTAAGGATACTGTATACAGTTAATAGAACATAGATGTATGAATCTTAAATCTACAGTATGATACAGCTCATCACTATCACTACTCACTAAATATTATAAAAAAAGTCCCTGACGCGTTTGTCTGTCTGTTCGCGATAAACTCAAAAACTACTGAACGGATTTTCATGCGGTTTTCAATAATAGACAGAGTGATTCATGAGGATAGTTTACGTGTATAATTTGTACCCCTGCGAAGCTGGGGCGGGTCACTAGTGACGTATATCATACAATTTGTATAACATATAATATTGTATGATGTACGAGTACATCATACAATATCATGATAATTTCTGTTTTTCTATTTCATTTTGTTGACAGGTTGCTATTTATAATTTTACCTTTGTCTATTTTTTTTTCAATACGGTTTCAATTTTACAGACCAATAACTTGTTTGAGTGGTTTTTAACTGTGAATTCAAGTTGGTTATAATAATAACCAACCAACCAAACCAACCAACCCACCCAACCTAACCACCACCACCAACCCACCACCACCACCCACCACCCTCCACCTAGTAACCTTTTTTTTAGAAATTATGTGTTTATGGATCTGTTATGGTCTGCAATAAAGTTTTATTATTATTATTATTATTAATAAATGAATAAATAAAAAAAAAAAATATTCATTTACATCTGAACTGTATTCTTACCTAAAATGAAAACCCCATTTAAAAATCTATTAAGAAACAGCTGTTATCACTAGATTTTTACCAAGAAACTTAGTTCTCCTCAAGTAGGTCACAACAGTAATACTAGATTTCTTTCTAATTTTAAACGCTATTTCCACATTAACTTTACTAATTACCCAATTAAAGACTAGGTAGGTACTATTTTCAGCAAATTACAGGAACCATTACAGCCATACAATCAGTGGGCGTCCCATTTTTAGCCATAAAGCTATCCCATTCACGACGCCGGGCCATTAGTTGTGTGTTTAGTAAGATTTGTGAGCACTAGCCGAGCGTCGAGCGCCGTGAATGGGACAGGGTCAAGACTGGCGCCGAGACGACGCCGATGTGATGTTTGGCCAGGATTGTAGAAGTTTGGATACGAATTAGCTTACGGAATTGATAATACGCAAGCTTTGTATTTAATGTAAAAATCGTTGCGTTCCATAATGTGAACTTAGAGTATAGTGGGTGAAAGATATTCATAAACTTATTTAGTTCAGCGCTTAAAGAAATTACATTTATAAATGCGACTGTTTGGTTGGATGTTTGTTACTCAATCACGTCAGAAGGGCTTAACGGATCTGGATGAAATTTAGTGCACAAATAGATTATATTGTGTTTTAGCATATCTATCGTTTATAAATAAAAAACGTTTTTACAAAAAAAAACAACCGACTTCCAAAAAAAAAATACACTAAAAATTAAAAAATAACTTTAATTTCGGAAGTCGGTGTTTGTATTTTACTTCTTCGTTATTTGACACCGACTTCCGAAATTAAAGTTATTTTTTAATTTTTAGTGTATTTTTTTTATGGAAGTCGTAGGTATGTTTTTTTTTGTAAAAATGTTTTTTATTTTTAACTTTTTAGTTGTTATACCCCAGAACTAAAAACCTCAATAACATGAAACGTGGAATTTAAACATTTAGAGAACACCAAAACGTCATCGAGGTATACGTATTTTTCGTTTTGGTTCAGTTTCCCAAAAAGCGCTGAAGCAATATCGATAAAATTTATATGGGACCACCTCGGGAGTATAGTCTTTCGGATAAAAAAAGAACTTTGAAAATCGGTTCACAACTGATGGAGAAACAGGCGGACATACATAAAAAAAACATACATACTCGTACTGTTGAACATAGAACCTCCTCCTTTTTCGAAAGTCGGTTAAAAATGAATCCCTATTTCCTTGGTCACGGCATCACGCGTGAATGGTTAGGCCGATTTCGTTAATTCTTTTTTTGTTGTGTTTGTTATTGCCAGTGGTTATGAAAGCAAAAAATAAGAAAGTTGCGCGGAGAATTAGAAAATTTCAGGAAACTTAGCGACTATAATTTAAACTACGTGCGTTTGACAGTTCATAGCTAAGACAGGACAACGTCTGTCGGGTCAGCTAGTATATCTATATAAAAATCAATCCCATTTCCTTAGTCACGGCATTAAGGATGATTCACGTTACGCCACCGCGTCGCCACCGAGACTCGGCCGTGCCCCGGCCGGGGCACGGCCGGGGCACGTCCACCGGGCTAGTCAATCATGCTACACCGGGCTGTCACCGGGCTGTCACCGTGCCGCCACCGGACCCCGGCCGGGGCACGTCCGGGGCACGGCCAAGCATGTATCAGTTCATACAAAAAGTATACTATAGATATTTGACCGTGCAATTGTTTGACCGGCAATTGTTTCCCGGCTGGGGCACGGCCGGGGCACGTTCAAGCCCGGTGCACACGTTCATGTTACACCGTGTCGCCACCGGGCCGAGCCCTGGCCGTGCCCCGCCCGTGCCTCGGCCGTGCCCCGGCCGGGGCACGGCCGGGGCCCGGTCTGGCTTGAATCACTTCATACAAAATGTATGCAACAATCTTTGACCGTGCCCCGGCCGTACCCCGGCCGGGGCACAGCCAGGGCGCGGCCCGGTGGCGACACGGTGTAACGTGAATCATCCTTACGCGTGAACGGTTGGACCGATTTCTTACTTTTTTTTTTTGTGTTTGTTATTGTTAGGAGAAAATTGGAAAATTTCAAAAAACAGTTTGACAGTTCGCGCGTCAGGACAACGTCTGTCGGGTCAGCTAGTAGGCTATAATTTGTTGGTAATGTGGGAAGTAGGTAGTTATAATTAATTTATTATGGCTATAAGAGTAGAGGAAGGCCAAAGAAAAGATGGTTAGACTGTGTGAAAGAGGATATGGGTAAAAAGGGGGTGACTACATAGATGACGACTAATAGAGGAGTATGGAAGAAAAAGACATGTTGCGTCAACCCCAAATAAGTTGAGATAAGGGCAGGAGAATGATGATTATCTAAATATTTACTAAACAATCATTGACAACGAAGAATTTTCATAACAAAGGTACGAAATCGATAGTACGAATATTAAAAATCTACCGGAAATATATGGCATAACCAACTTTATCGTGGGACCCATTTTCCTCGACGCATATCATTATTTTCTTCTAACCGAGTGATTCAATCCTTTTGGAAATATCAATCCAATACGTCGACTGGATTAATAACCCAGAGACCCAGGCATATATTTCCACGGAACCACAATTATTTTCACAATATAAAGGGTGTAAAATATCAATGGGCCCTGAAAGGAAACCACTTTAAATCCTTAAGATAGATTATTTTACTTAAAGGAAACATTCCTTTAATTTTAAATGGAAACAAAACTGCTTTCACAGATTTCTCGACAAGCTTACCTAAACCAGGAATCGAACCAGCTAAAATTAAAAAAAAAATAAACACTCGCTATTTTTTTTATTGTTGATAGGCACGCGTTTGACCACTATCTCACCTGATGGTAAGCGATGATGTGGTCGAAGATGTACTAATCGATAGGATTATTGTTAAGGATAAAATCTCTCTAATTAACATTTATTCTTAGATCATGTAATCTAGCATTAATTTTATTTTATCATAGAGATATATATATAAGAGGGCTAGTTTGAGGAAGCACGGGAGAAGCACGGAAGGACTAGGAGTAGGACAGTGTAGGCTAAAAAAAATACAAATCAAAACGGTCGGGGCTCATTGCTAATTAATAACAGCCGCACGGGATGATCTTCAAAGTTAAGCAACTCATGCATCGGAAAGCCGTTGGTCCCTGTTGCCATTTTAGATCTTTGATAGCTATTTGTAATGGGTAGTCAGAGGCCAGACAATTTGACAACTAGTCTTCCCAGAGGAAATGAAGGTCAGATAGGCAGTCGCTTCACGTAAAATACTGGTCCCACTACTGCTTCAACATATTTGAGAAAAGGCTATCCAGATTAATAGGTATGAAAATGGTCTGAATTATGGTTAAGGAAATCTCAGTGACCTACGAATTCTTATCCAGAAGATTTCACATTCCGCGTAGCTATCAAACGTTCTTCGTAGCCAATGAGTGGTCTCGTAGCAACCACGCGTCGTAGCACTAGAGCTGCCCTGCTACGCCATAGCGCCGTAGCCGGGACTGCGCGAAATTTATCGTCTCGTATCGGAAACGCCTCCGTGGTGCACCACTAATATATTGCTATCTAGGATAAAAGTAAGAAGAAATGGACGAACGATTTTATGTATTAGAAAAGCATATACTCTACAGTCTGCCATTTTTTTTTTGGCCCCTGCCTCGCTTTTGCGTAGAACTTAAGGGTCTATTACCCGCCAAGTGGCGCCCTCATTGAATAAAATAACGTAACATAGCATAGAAAATAAATATTAAAGAATCCTACGTTGCGTTTGTTACAAAGAGGATAAAGTATTTTTACGTTGTTAAAACAGGACTCAAAATTTTTCGTATTCAAAGTAGTAAGCAATAGTGTCAAAAACGGCCGTTTTTGACACCAGCCTTAAGCACAACTGGGTAAATTTCAGTTTACTATAGTAAAGCTCGCTCCTGCCTTACCCACCAAAAAATACATGCGTGATGTTATGTTACGTTGTGATTTCTATTTTTCTATTAAGGAAATTCTGCAGCGATTATTTAAAAATACCGGCCAAGTGCTTGTTGGACTTCCCACAGTTAGGGATCCGTAGATAACAATTTTTGACAATTTGTATGGCTTTAGGTCAACAAGATGCTTTTACTTTAAAAATTTGAAGACTAGCTCCAACCGTTTGGCTTTATTTTTTATTTGGGACCAGCCCGCCACACTATTCCCAAATCACTGTAACTTCTGTAAGCCAGAATCAACAGTGGCGACCACCAGAAAAAACGCCGAGGCAATGAAGCTCGACGAGTCCCAGAGAAACGATTAAACTGTCTTGGCTCCCGCAAATAAATTAATCTACCGTTTGGCTGTAAAACCTGTGTGTCAGACGACGAACAGATGGATACGTGAGTGACAGCAATAGGGCTCCGTTTGCACCCTTCGGGTACGGAACCCTAAAAAAAGAGAACTGCTTCTGGAAACGTAGACAGTATTGGTAATACGCAAGCTCTTGCCTGTATACTTGTCTACGGGTAGAACTTAAACACCTTTTTTCTAAAAAATCAGTCCTAACTCTGGACTAGCAAACTTTTATGATCAAAACATTTCCCACCAGAATACTTTATCAATTCTTCTAAACTAAAACTTCGTCTATTTACCATACCCTTTCAAACGCCGGATTTACGTCCACACTTCAAACTTGGAGGCTTCTTTAAAACTACAAACTATTTGCCCATCTCCGGCCTACTTTATGAAAAGGACCGTCCATAGACGGTGGAGATAAGGCCTCGTGCACACGGGCACCGGGGCGGCCATTAATATCAATCACCGTGTCGTGTTCTCTCAATAGGACGTGTGATAACGGCCTATAGAAAGGTCGTGCTGAAAGAAAGTTTGTAGTCCAAAATGTCGGGGCCGGATTTTGGCGGTTTGGGTGTTAATAGTGTGTTTGTAGTGGTTAAGGACATTTTTTTTCTTTTTATTGGGTCAAATTTTAAAAATATTAGTAGGATAACAAACATATGCATTGAAAATCAGCCCATACAATCAAATAAATGGAATAATAGATTAGTATTATAATAGCTACTATAAGTATTATAATTATATTTTAATTAGTAGAACTGAAAAGAAAACAAGTGCGAAACGAACTCGCCCATGAAGGGTTCCGTACCATCGTACAAGATTATGCTCGTCTACTTGTAGCGATTATTAAGATCTAGCAAAAAAAGCAAAAAAAACACGTTTCTTTAAATTATTTTTATTATTTGTTGTTATAGCGGTATTAGAAATATACATTCTAAAATGAAAGAAAGAAAAATTGTTTATTCTCAGATATAACTCACATTACAGAAAAATTTATTAATAATATAGACATACAAGAATGCTAAAAGCCTCGTATTCAATCAATGTAAGTCTTCTGGACTGGATTCTGTGAAATTTTCAACTGTCTACCTATTACGGATCATGAGATACACCCGCCCGCTGACTGACGGACGGACGGACGGACAGCGGAGGCTTAGTAATAGGGTCCCATTGGTTACATTTGGGGTACGGAACCCTAAAAAATACTAAAAAAATAATAATAATTCCAGGAAATACACATTTACGATGATCAAATACAAATCTTTTTTGCTAAGTTAAAGGTATCGTTGGTACCTGTACTAATGAAAAACATTATATCACAGGTACCAGCGCTTTCTTTAATAAAGTTAAGCAAAAACAGTTACAAATGTTAGCTGTATTATAAATCTGTTTACTGAGTAGAGAGACTGTGTAGAGAGCATCTCTGATTCTTAAGCAATTTCATATTTCGTTTCTTAAGAAAAGTTTTTTTTTATTATAAGTAAATTGATCTCCTTAAATATGACCAGAGAATTAAGTCACCGGGCTGTATATTTTAATCTAAATCTGAAAAAAAAATATCAAGACCAAAATAGTGGCAAAGCTTTAGTTGTTTCAGAAACTAAACTGATTTTATTGTTTTACGGAGAAAAACCAACCAGAATTAGAAAAAAAAATACAAAATGGTCAGATTTAGGGTTCCATACCCGAAGGGTCCAAACGTAGCCCAAAAAAAAGGGGTGGAGGATAAATTTGAAAGAGTTACCTCGTCCCTGGGCATTCAGGGCAGGGAAGGAACAGGGGTGGGTTTTAGTCAGTAAGAGTCGGACACGCCCTCCCGCTCCACCCTAGAGCGGGAGATGTCATTGGATGATTTCCAACCCCACAAAAAAAAAGGGCCAAGACGTAGCCTTATTGCTGTCACTCACGTGTCCGTGTGTCCGTCTGTCCGTCGTCTGTCACGAAATTTTGTGCCGAAGAATTTTTGAACTTTCTATTGACTTATGAACTTGATATTGTATAATAATGTTAATTATTAATGTTAATGCTAATGTTAATTATTGTTATTTTACTAACAAATACCAAAATACTGATTTCCCTCATATGGTACGGAACCCTAAATGTGTGAAGTCCGACACGCACTTCGCCGGTTTTTATTACATCTTGCCGTTCCCTCTTAGATAAAACATAAATATTAACATTGACGAAAACAATTCATTCCGACGACAGTAAAACAATAATTACAACTGAAGTAATTAAATCAGGCGATGACGGAACTCGTCAAAATTTACGATAACTCATAAATTGAGTCGCGAATTTAGTGCCGTCTTATAATTCAGAGAGGTAGTGGCTCGTGAAGAATCCCCTACCAAGGAAACTAGGGACAACTGGGCATTTGTATGAACTGGACTAGGAATATTAGAGAGGTCTCAAATTTATGGCAAACTAGCGTCTGCCAGCGGCTTCGCCCGCGCCGAATTAGTACTTCCCCCATTATAAATTATAGCGTATATGTTATTCTGATGCAAAAGCTATATTATTGAAAAGTTTCATCCAAATCGGTTCAGTAGTTCTTGCGTGAAAGAGTAACTAACATCCATACATTCATACGCACAAAGCGATTTGAGAACACATTCATTGTGCGTACAGCTAAGGAGTGGAATTGCCTACCGGAGTCCGTGTTTCCTGATAGCTACAACCTGGGAGTCTTTAACGCCCTTCTCGCGGTCCAGTGGCGCCCTCATTGAATAAAAAGTCGTAGCACAGAAAATAAATATTAAAAAATCCAACTTCACGTTTGTTACAAAGAGGATAAAGAATTTTTACGTTGTTAAAACAGGTCTCAAAATGTGGAAAGAGTAGTAGGCAAAAGTGCCAAAAACGGCCGTTTCTGACACTTTTGCCTACTACTTTGGATACGAAACATTTTGAGACCTGTTTTAACAACATAAAAATTCTTTATCCTCTTTGTAACAAACGTGAAGTTGGATTTTTTAATATTTATTTTCTGTGCTATGCTACGATTTTTTATTCAATGAGGGCGCCACTGGACCGCGAGAAGGGCCTTAAGTCAAGAGTGAATAGGTTACTACAGGCAAGCGTGCTCCATCTTCGACCATATCATCGCTTACCATCAGGTGAGATAGTGGTCAAATGCGTGCTTAACAACAATAAAAAAAAAACGTCCTCACAAACTTTCACATTTATAATGTTAGTAGGACCATGTTGTTTTTTTATGCCACCTTATGAGGATTATCTTTGGTCATATTAGCAAATCCTGTTCAAATAAACATTACGAATCATTCTTTTTTGATAAAAAATTAGCGATCAGAAATGAATGTCTTTAAAAAGTAGGTAAACTTTATGGTGTTCTGTCATGTTACGAGTACCTAACAATATCAATTCTTCCACTAAAACACTTCAACCAGTTTCTACCTATAACATCTTTCTCGTTTCAGCTGAAAGGCGTCAACTGCTGGACATCAGCCTCCTGCAGGCGTTACCACATCGTTCAGTCCTGTACTTCTTGAATCAAGCGGACTCGTGTGTCTCTCACCAGTCTGTCATCTTTCCACCTTTTTTTTGAGGGTGGGAAATCATCAAGTGACTTCCCCCGCTCTAGATGGAGCGGGAGGGCGTTTCAGAATCTTACTAACTAAAAACTTTTTTACAAAAAACAGAACCGACTTCCAAAACAAGTGCATAATAACTTTAATTTCGGAAGTCGGTGTTTCTGGTTTTGTGTCTTCGTTTTTTGACACCAGCTTCACTTTTTTGTTGTGGTTCCTCATTAAATTATGTTAACACTACATATACAGGGTGTAACGGAAAGGTGTGGTCATATTTTAGGAGCCGGTTCTGCCCATGGAAATAAACAACTTTCTCCAAGAAAAAATATTAAAATCCCAAAAAAAAAATTTGACTTTCCATATAAAGTTATCATCAGCTGATCAATATTTGTATGGGAGGTAAAAATTTTTTTTTAGAATTTGCTAGGATTTTCTTGAAGAAAGTTGTTCATATCGATGGGCAGATGCAGTTCTTAAAATATGACCACACCTTTCCGTTACACCCTGTACATACGATCGCAGCAATCGCAATTGATTTGCTGTCATATTTTGAAGAGTCCCGTTGTCTGTCTCCGAAACACATCATCAGAGCTATATGAAATTTAAATGGGACCATTTTGGAATAGAGCCCTTTGGAACAAAAAAAGAATTTTGCAAATCCGTCACCTTGTGGGAGGTTCTAGCTACGGATACACATTTAAACAATCACTTGTCCATTATCCGTGATTTCTTGACCACAAGTACGGCCCACAAGTCTCCGAATCGTATTTATGCGTCTGAGATCGCGCATCCCCGTAACATAAATAACGTCGAATGGCACGATACTACAATTTATGCGCGCACCGCAACACTGCACTGCGATCGGAAGCCAAACGAATTAACTGCACTTCTTATGTTAACTTAGGGTGGTATGTAAAATTTACAGTTTACGTAGTTTACACAAGTAGTGTAACTCGCGGGAGTATGTAAAATTTGTAGTGTTGAAGTAGGGTTTAGGGGTGGAGCTTAGGAAACAGGCTGTCTGAATTATGCTAACGAGATTTGGAATAGAATTTATGGCTGTTCAGATGTGAAAATCGTTTAAGAAAAGTAAAGTATGGCCTGCACATATGGATATATATACTTGTCATATATAATAATAATATTTATTTCACCAAAAACAACACAACAGTTTACAGCATTCTTTCAGGCTATAGTACTAAAGGTTACGTTACAGAGGAGCATCTGTAGCCGAAGTAGGACGGATTCTGTATCTCGTATACATGCAAAGAGATGCATCTAATCTAGTTTAAAATAAATTAATAAAAGTTAAAAATTAAAATTAAAGGTTAAAACTTATACTTAAATCAAAAACTGAAAAATTTTCCGGATCGCTACATGTCTGCGTCTGGGTGCTCCTTGCGGAGCTCCACATCGCTGCCAATGTGGTGAAGCAGTCGACCATCTCGGACACCATGGCCTATCCTGCAGTAGGAGCGCGGGTCGTATGGCACGGCACGCCAGCATTAACGACATCATCCGTCGGGCTCTTGTCACCGCCGGTGTGTCAGCCGTTTTAGAACCTCATGGCCTGGCACGTGACGATGGAAAGAGGCCCGACGGGATGACAATAATGCCTTGGAAGATGGGTAGGCCTTTGGTGTGGGATGCAACATGTGTCGACACCCTTGCGCCATCTCATCTTCTTAGCACGGCGGGCTGTGCTGGGGCGGCTGCTACAGGTGCAGAAAACCTCAAACGGCGCAAATATAACAACCTTATTGGGAGTTATATGTTTGAGCCGTTTGGGGTTGAAACACTAGGGCCATGGGGTCCGAGTGCTCATCGAGTTTTCCATGACATCAGCAAACTTTTAGTCGACTCTTCACGTGACCAGAGGGCTGGCCTTTTTTTCGGCCAACGAATCAGCATTGCCATTCAACGTGGCAATGCTGCCAGCGTTCTGGGCACTTTTCCCATTGACAGCGAGGTAGACGAATTTTTTGATGCCCAATGAGCTTTACCACTACCGGATTTTTTATGCCTCTTGTACATATTTTATTTATTAAGTTATTTATTAGTTTAATTAGCTATTTTAATTAGATATTATAATAAATGTGTTATCTTAACATAAACATAAATGTAAAACAGAAAAACTATAGACATCGTCCAAAATACAATCATAAGACTCAAAAAAAAAAAAAAAAAAAAAAAAAAAAAAAAAAAAAAAAAAAAAAAAAATTATATATAAAATGTCAAGAATTAAAAACTAAAAATTAACTATTGAAAATTAATAAATCCAATTTATGTATAAAAATATAAATATATACTTGTGGGATCGCGTAGTTCAAGTACTTGTTAATAAGGAGTAGAACATTGTATTTCAAATGGGTAGGTACTTAACATGATTCAATTAAAAAGTTAGTATGAAGGCATCATTACATGTGCCTTCTCACAGAGTTGCATTTAGTGAGTAACAGTTTTTGCCATATAGTTTTTAAACTCAATTCATTTAAAGGAAAAAGGTCATATTTTCTTTCTATTTTTGGTTTTTTGACAGCCGATCGACCATAGCACAGATGACCATAGCAAACCAAAGTATGAATATAAAACGTTTAGTTGCGCGTTGCACAAGTGCACCATTGAAGAAATTATATACTCCATTGACCATAGTTTTATGCATTATAGATTAAAAGTAGATTTATGTGATGTTAATTTTTAACCGACTTCAAAAAAGGAGGAGGTTCTCAATTCGACTGTATTTTTTATTTTTTTTATTTTTTTATTATGTGTGTTACCTCATAACTTTTCACTACATGAACCGATTTCGAAGATTATTTTTTTAATTGAAAGATGTTGCTTCACATGTGGTCCCATTTTAATTTGGTGAAGATCTGATGAAGAACTTCGGAGATACACAATGGAACTCTTCAATAAATGATAGCAAACCTTCCAGAATTGCTGCAATCGCATGTCTGTATATTGTTTTCACCACTTCACAACTTTACATCACGCTGATACGCTCTGAAGGGGTATACAGATTTGTACAGTTCACCCTAATACACCCTAATTTCACTAACTATGTTCAAATTCCCTATTTTTGGGGATATCAATTCGGGCATAACTTTAATATTAATTTAGTTTTAGAATGGGGTACAACAACTAAAAAGTGAAAATTTAAAACTTTTTACAAAAAAAATACAACCGACTTCCATAAATAAAACTAAAAAATGCAAAATAACTTTAATTTCGGAAGTCGGTGTCAAATAACCAAGAAACCAAACTAGAAACACCGGCTTCCGAAATTAAAGTTATTTTGCATTTTTTAGTTTTATTTATGGAAGTCGGTTGTATTTTTTTTGTAAAAAGTTTTTTATTTATTATTTTGCTTTTTGCATGTCTAAAAATGCACGCCTTTTGTTTTTTTTTTGTGTTAATTATGACTTATTTTTTTATTTTGTTTTAGTAATTTTGTACCGTGTCCCGTGAGTATGTCTGTGGCAACGGGCTCTAACAGAATACCAGCGCTGCGTTATTTATTGCTTTATTGCATAAATATCGCAGCATAACGCTGAGTTAGGAGCCATTTTGGCCTCGCACAGTTTATTATTATTATTTTTTATTTTTTGTATGTTAACATGTTTTTATTGTGAGGTAAAAATAAATATTGTTTCTTCTTTCTTCTATTTTTGATGCTCCCCTAAGGCAGTATTCGAGATAAAAGTTTAGTTCCATCAATAACCCAAAAACATTCTACGAGTAACTAATTCCCAAAAATCAAAAGCCTTTATCATCCATTTCTAATACCCTTTCTTTGACAGTCCCAAGACATTCCCAATACAACTTGGCGTTACTTGGCTGGCGCAGGGCGCACCCCATACGGACATGAGTCTGCTTTCGATCCACCCCCATTGCTGTCAATACTTAATGATACTTTCCGGTGTCTTCGCTCTCTATAAGACGTCTTTCTTGATGTTTTTCGAATAATACCATTTCCCGGTGTTCCGGTTTTGTTGCGTATTTGAGTGGCATTTCGTTTGGTAATGTTATGTGATGGTTTAAGTTTAAGGTTTGTGTTATCATTTTTATATTCGTATAAGCACACGATAACTGGGTTGTTTTTTTTATTTTTTATTATAGATGTGTTTGCTCTTGTCTAGGTCAGAGGTGACAGAAATAAAGTCGACGATGGAACGAGCTTACCTAGAAGAAGCCTGTTCACTCTACCTTTGCTGTTAATAGGAAAAGCCCGCCATACTACTCCCAACTCCTGAAAGCCAGAATCGATAGTGGCAACCAACAAAAAAAACGTCGAGGCAATGAAGTTCGACGAGTCCCGGAGAAACGATTAAATTGTTTTGAATTTTGCATCGCAATTAATCAGAAAAGAACAGCGGGTACTGAAAAACTTCCACTGCCCTCCTTATCAAGCAGGAGAAAGAACACAGTTAGGCAAATTGGCACTTCGCCGACTGCGGTGCATTGGCCTTTTTAGGGTTTCGTAGCCGAAGGGCAACCAAAGGGACCTTATTACTAAGCCTCCGCTGTCCGTCCGTCCGTCTGTCTGTCAGCGGGCTGTATTCATGATCCGTGGTAGGTGTTGAAATTTTCACAGATTGTGCATTTCTGTTACCGCTATAACCACCAAATAGCTAACAAAAATAAAAATCAATTAAAAATTAAAAGGGGCTCCGTACTAGAGAAGTGTTTTTTTTTTGCTTTCTATGGTTCCGTACCCGAAGGGTCCAAACGGAGACCTATTGTTGTCTGTCTGTTCGTCCGTCGCTGCCACAAAATTTTGTTCCGAAGAATTTTTTAACTTCCCATTGACCTATGAACTTGAAATTTGGTGATAATGTTTATATTAACGTATACTTTACTAACAAATACCAATGTTTGGTACGAAACCCTTAATGTGCGAAATCCTACAAGCACTTGGCCAGTTTTTTTGCTTGATCTTAATAATGGCAACAAGTAGACGCGTATAATCTTTTACGATGGTACGGAACCCTTCATGCGCGAGTCTGATTCGCACTTGGCCGATTTTTTTTTAGTGCCAATCTCCCACGCCTGTGGCACGAGGTCCCGCGATGGCAACACTGTTATGGACCAACCTTGAGCATGATCATACCTATCTCAGAAGCTTGTCATAATAAACGAGACAAATGACGACGTAACGTGAGTGAAAATTATAGATAGTAAATCAAGTTTATTAATTGACAGGTAGTGAGACAAACCCCAAAATTGATTAACGTTTTCGTAAGGTGTTGTTTTAGCAGTATATCAATCAATAGATAGGTAATTTATGAGTCTTATGAGACGTTACAAGTTCTGAGGGCTATGCTACGAGTTTCATTGCGTAACCGAATCAGGAATTATGATATCCGCAAGCAAACCAGTTTACCAACATATCCCGAAGAATCACCAAACTGAAGTGGCAGTGGGCAGGGCACATTGCTCGCAGAACAGACAGTCGATGAGACCAAGAAATTCTGGAGTGGCGACCGCGTACCGGAAGACGCAGCGTTGGAAGGCCTCCCACAAAGTGAACCGATGATCTGGTGAGGATCGCGGGTAGCCGATGGATGCGAGACGCAGGACCGGTTATTGTGGTGACACCTAGGGGAGGCCTATATCCAGTAATGGACGTCTTTTGGCTGAAATGATGATACAACAATTAAGGTGCAGTTATACGACTTTTAAAGTTTTTTTAATTGAGCATCACGTTTAAACGACTAGTCTTATTTGTTTGAAAAAAAAATATATGTTACTTTAGACTTTTTCCGTCGTAATTTGATCTGAGAATATTTGATATCATATTTTTAAAACATATTGTAATTAGTTTATAAAGTTATGTTTAACGCGGATAAAAAATTGAGAATCACGCAAAACCATAAATCGTATTTTTATGAAACTTTCACCATTTTAAAAAATATTTAATTATTTATAATTTAATCTCAGTGTTTCAGTTGAATACTTTTTTGTTTTATGTGTAATAAATTAATAATACGTCTAATTTCGGACAGCGCTAATTGATGGGCGAGTCCTGGGTGGACATACGACGCGTTACGTGAGGTCAGCGCAGAACACGCTAGCTAACCACTCAAGGTCGTTGGCAGCTAATAGCGCCTTAATGAAGGATAGTATTTGTTAAATTGAACTTATTGACTGCAGGCATACATAATATTTTTAAACCATAAATCAAACAGACCCATTTTTACCATGATGGATTTCCGGGTAGTGACTTTCAAACACCACATATCAAAATCTACATAATATAAAATATACCTATATCCACGTATTTCGTTATATTTTGTTTTTTACGGTAACATGTAAATTGTGTCTGTCAAACAAATTGATTCGCGTCGCGATGAAAGACTTGCTAAAAGGTTGTCGCTCTCGGAAATGCGTGATCGGAGCTCTGAGAGTGGGTACAAATGTGTGGAGAGAAATATAGGTAAATAAGGATTTTGTTTTTGTTTATGTTAGAGATTGATACAATAGCTTTAAGAAAGTTTAGAGTTAAGTGAGAAATGGAGAGTGATTTTTCACTTTCTATACAAAACTTAATATTCTGTCTCTCTAATACATTTTTAGACCTAGGTATTCTTAGGATCATACTAATATCCAACTGACAGTGATCTGTGAGTTGGATAATATTATGATCTATGGCCTCTGAGTGCTTTACAGGCCTCAATGGTCCCGGGGTGCTAGAGATAGCATTCTCAAACTACATAGTGATAAAACCAAATAGAGAACCAGAGAGCAGAGCTCAAAGTACATCTGTATGTATAAAATTCAAAGTCCTGACTGACTAACTGATATGTCAACGCACAGCCTAAACCGCTGGTCCTAGAGACATGAAATTTGCAGGGTGTGTTCTTTGTGAAATTTAGGTACTTATCCACTAAGAAAAGGTTTTTCGAAATTCAACCATTTTTTTTTTAATTCAACCCTTAGGGGGGTGAAAAAGGGGTTTTAAGTTTATAACGGGGAAGTACTAATTCCACGCGGTCGAAGCCGATGGCAAACACAAAGCAAGCGTGTCACCGATTGTTCATAGAAATTGGCGACACGTCACAACTTGACTATTGCTTTGACAACTCAAAGTAGGTACCCGTCCCACTATTGAAATAAAGTCTTCTCAATAGCTTCACAGAAAATGTGTCAACAAATAAACACTGCAGAACAGCAATAAATAAAACTGCCACAATCACATCGTTTTTAAACCAACAAGAATTTCAGGCACTTCATAAGAAAATCTTCAGAGCGCATTGTTTTCTCAGAAAACGTATTATCTGCTAACAAATAGCTTGAAGCTCTTGCGAACCGAGGGCTGCTCGTGATATTTCATTTTTCATCTTTTCCGTGATGTTTTTGTACTGTAAGAAAAGTGCAAATGACGCTTACCAAGATTTCCGAGAAAGCAGGTCGCGGTGACACTGTGGTGTAACAATGAGGACTGGGGAAGTAGACTAGCGGTTTGTGAGGAAAATTAAAGGTATTAGTTAAAAACATCTTTTGAAGGGTCCAAACAGAGCCCTATTGTTGTCACTCACGTGTCCGTCTGTCCGTCTGTCTGTCTGTCCGTCCGTCGTCTATAACAAAATTTTGAACGAAGAATTTTTTAACTTCTCATTGACCTATGAACTTGAAATTTGGTGATAATGTTTATTATAACGTATACTTTACTCCCGGGCCTGCGGACGGCGAGCAGTGGGTAGCTCGCCGTCCGATCAGCACCAGGCCCGTGAGTCGACGGCGCGTAGTGTTCCACGCGCGCTTCAAAGAGATTACAGCCACCACTGACGGGGCCCATCGTGGCCGGTGCCTGCATACCTAGGGGTAGCGGATAAATTCTGAAAATGAGTTACCGCACCCTCGGGCAGGCAGGGAAGGAACAGGTGTAGGTTTTAGTCAGTAAGAGTCTGACACGCCCTCCCGCTCCACCCAGAGCGGGAGAAGTCATTGGATGATTTCCTACCCCCCAAAAAAAAAAATGTGTAAGTAGGTACTTTACTAACAAATACCAATATTTGGTACGGAATCCCTAATGAGCGAAATCCGACACGCACTTGGCCAGTTTTTAAACAACCTTTAATACCGGCTATTACAATTACATGTGTACACAAAATTTCGTGTCCGTGCGGTTGAGCAGTAAAGAGTTCCTTTATCTGGAGCTAATCTTGGATCTCGCTTCTGGTCATGTTTACCATAAAAATACGTTGCATGCGGGAAGCGGTTCTAATTCAGCTTGCAAGATTTCACCCGAACATACACACAAACATTGCAAAATAAATAAATGCTTTTAAAATCAAACTAATATTTATATGTGAAAGCTTTTTTTTTTTTGTGGGGTGGGAAATCATCCAATGACTTCTCCCGCTCTGGGTGGAGCGGGAGGGCGTATCAGACTCTTACTGACTAAAACCCACCCCTGTTCCTTCCCTGCCTGAGTGCCCAGGAGTGCGGTAACTCATTTTCAGAATTGATCCGCTACCCCTAGGCATGCAGGCACCGGCCACGATGGGCCCCGTCAGTGGTGGCTGACTACAAATGTGAAAGCTTGGATGGAATAAATTTGTCACAGAAATAGATTACAGTCTAGATTATAATTTATAATGAGAGAAGTACTAATTTCACGTGGGCAAAGCCGCAAAGCATAATAAGAAAAAAGAAAATATTTAGGAAAGGAGTGATGAAATATAACAACAGCTAGACAGGGTAGCAGCAGACCGAGGAGAAGGTAGCGCGACGCCTTGGATGGTATTGGCGAAATGGCGTGAAGAAGTACAGCTCAGAGAGAAGTGAAAGTTGTGAGCCTTTGCTCAGGAGTGGGACAGTTCAGGTTGACTAAAACAACCGGCCAAGTGCGTGTCGGACATCGCACATTTAGGGTTCCGTACCAACGTATTATTGACTATTTGTATGGATTTGGGTCAACAAGATGCACATACTGTGAAAATTTGAAGACTGTAGCTCTAACCGTTTGAGTTACCGCACCCTTAGGTACGCAGGCAGGTAAGGAAGAGGGGTGGATTTTAGTCAGTAAGAATCTGACACGTCATTCCGCTCCACCCAGAGCGGGCGAAGTCGTTGGATGATATCTCACCCCACAAAAAAAAAAGCTCTAACCGTTTGGCTGTAAAATCTGTGTGACGGACCACAGACAGATGGACACGTGAGTGACAGCAATAGGGCTCCGTTTTGATCCTTCGGGTACGGAACCCTAAGAAAAGGAGAGAAATTCCCAGCAGAAATCTGTGTTTTCAGATAGCTACAACCTGGGAGTCTATTAAGAGAGTCTTCTAGGCAAGCGTGCTCCATCGTCGACCACATCATTGCTAGTCATCAGGTGAGGTGGTCAAATGCGAGCCTATCAAAAATAGTAAAAAATAAATTCTATCAAATTTTTTTCGTTTATTTTTTTCTTTTATTTTTTTTTTGCTGATTTTGACAATCGTTTTTTAGGGTCCGAAAGTCCGAATGAAAAACGGAACCCTTATAGGATCACTCGTATGTCTGTCTGTCCGTCTGTCACAGCCAATTTGCTCCAAATCAAGTAGATTTGACCAATTAAGTTTAAATTTGGTATACTCATGAATATCTGTGACGCAAACACGGATATTAAATGAAATTGGAATATGGGGGTCGCTATTGGGGAAAAATTCGAAAAAAAAAATTGTTTTCGAACTGTAATAAGCGACATAAAAAATGGAAGGGCGCGAAAATGCTCCTCAAATATATTTTTGTCATATTTTAAAATTAATCGATTTTAAATTTATTTAAGAATATAAACGAAAATTGACCATACGAGGGAAATGGTCTATTTTCGTTTCTCCTTGTCTCTGAAACCATAAAACCAAAAATTTTGAAAAAAAAATACAGAAAGTAGATCTTTACTTATAGATTACAGAAAAACCTATAAGAAGTACCTCTATGTAATTTTAAATTGAAAAAAATAAGATTTGTTCGGAAGCCTTTGCGCGCGAGTCAGACTCGCTCTTGGCCAGTTTTTTATTATTATTTCATCTTTAATCAGTTAATCACTGTTTTAACATTCACATCCAGTCAAGATGCAGTGGATAAACCGTATGCTATGAAGATGCTTCAGAAAAATACAACTAAAATGCCTATAAAACCGAATCACATACCTACCAAACATCCTTCCCTATTTATTACAAAGACATTTACAAAACCTAGAAACCAACCAATCAATTAAAATTCCAGTCAGTGGCGTTTGTGTCGCCCGTCTGTCGCCACAGCCAGAGGGGGAATGTTAACAGCATTTGCTCCCAGATTAAGCTATTCACAGACCTTATTGTCTAATTGTCGCATTGTTTGGAGACCTCCTTGCGGGAACAGTTCCACGATACGCGGCTATAGAAGATAGCCGTAAAGCATTTAGTTCATTTAATTATGGAGAGAGCAAACGTTTGGATGATTTCGTTAAAATTTCGGGGCAAGTCTTGGACGTTAAGGTTATTAAATGAAGTGCTTTTAGATGTTAGATTTCTCTCTCTTAGTAGGACTTTTAGCGACTTAGTCGGGTCTGAATATTTAAAGAGCATGGTTAATAGATACTTGAATACTAGGTTTGAAATACGAAACTAAGTTTTCCTTATAAAAAATTTGAAAATGTCGCGTATCTAAATTTATTGTTAGATCTTGCTTACATCTTCCCACTTTTCCCGATCTAATGATTTTATAGGCCAGTCCTTTAAATATTACTTTAGCTAATCCCGATTTTTTTAAAATTCCGAATTAGTTAAAGTCCTTTTTAAAGGCCTTTAACATTTTTAAATCGGGAAAAGTGGGAAGATGTAAGAAAGATCTTTGCCCTGTAGTGGGACAGCATGGGAATAAAATAATAAATAATTTATAACGAGAACCTCGTGAAAGCTGAGAAAGATAAGCAAATAAAGAATCTTGAGCTGGCTCGCGAGGTTGTCGACATGTAGGGGTGGATACAACAGTCATTGTCCCGATAGTCGTGACGGCCAATGGCTTAATAGATCAGAGTTTCGACCAACATCTGAGGAGGCTCCTGGACACAGCGCTAATTGTTAGAATATGCCTCTCTCAGGAGCTCTGACCGGCCGGTAGCTTGGACCCTATTTCAGATACCCGTGGCCTACTATTTTTTACATTTTTAAATGTTTTATATGTTAATATTAAAAAACAAAACACGTGAATAAAATAAAATAATTTATAATAGTTATTATTAATTTAACTTAATTTACTTCGATAAAAAATCTCTAGTTATATTAACTTAACCAAAATATCATCTTGTTCCTCGTTCCCATAACATGATGTATCAAAAAAGACAACGTCAATTGTTTTTCTAGCAACATTTCAGCACTTGACAAACTCTTTGATAAATTAAACCCATCCCATATTATCACTGTTTTTCCTTCATTACATCGTCATTAATCTCAGTGTTTCCTCTCACAGCGATGCCGATGTATCGACTCGCGAGGTTAGAGACATCCCTCCTCGCGTTCCGGCCATTTCACCGGCAATCTGAGCGGCGATGACGCGGCTCTTCCATGCTCTATGAAGCACGGTTGAGGTGCGGTACCAATGACAGCGGTCTACATTATATTCGAATTTCGATCACCAATAAGGCAGCCTTCATTAGTAAACCGTGTAACATAGTCTTGCTCAGTTCACGAACGAACTAGGTCGTTAGAGCGCTCCCACGGGCGAACTAGATCCCAGAACCGTCACTCTTTAGTTCGTTAGTTTATTTGATATGACCGAATTAATTTTAGTAGCGAAAGCGCAGCGCCCCCCTGCTAATCACATCACTACTGCTTCACATTTATTCGCTGTACATGAGCTTCTTATCGTTTGTTGAGTTGTCTGGTTTGTAGAACTAGTAAAGAGAGCGAACGATCTGTCTTTCTCTAGTTAGAGTCAGGAACTGGCGAACTAAAAGAGCAACATAGTTATCTATGGAGCCGCGAAGTGAGCGCTCCAGGTTATTGTTGTTGTCACGACTAATGTAAAACTATTTAATGTAATAAAACGTTTATGAAAGCCCTGACTTTTGAGCTAGGACAGAAGACAGTAAGAGTGAAGTCTTATCTCGTAATTGTCTTCACCTGTTTGTGAACCATTAACGTTTTTTCGTACTACATTACTTCTTCTCATGTAACTTTCATTTCTTAAACTGGATCGCGTTCCAGGTGGTTCCATTTTCTGCAACTGTCTTGAAATTCTTCCTTTGATCCGTGATGTCGATGACCGGTGATCTGACTTTTGTAGCGACACCAAAATGTTCTTCTCTGCATTCATTTGAAATAATTACAGAAATTATTAAGTAGTTTCTTTATGCAATTATGATAAATAAAAATATAAAATAGTAAGATTTTTGTATTGGAGACTATTAATTAAAATAAATTTTATTGGCATGGTAAAATATTACGACTTATCTGAAAATCTGTGTGGCTTTATGGTGGGCTTTTTTTTTTTCTTTCAAGATAAATTGAGCAGCTCTAAACTAGAATTTCCAGGTGATTCTCTGCTCCGCTCCTCGCTCAACCCAGCACCTCACCCCAGGGCTAACGAGCAAAAAGCTCGGCATACTCAGCGGTCCGAATTACCCTGATTCTGGGTAATTACAGAGTACCAACCCTATCCTGAACACTATGTCACGATGACGCCATTAGGGTAAGCAGAATTGTTGCAAAAGGCTCGTGATTAAAAGGCTGTCTACAAAGGCTGAATCAGTAATTATCATTGCTTTAAAAAGACACTTAATTACCAAAAGCTGTGGGATATGGTAATTTTGTTGTGAGTTTGCGGTTTGTGAAGTTAAGCGGTGATAAAGTTGCGAGTTTGCAAATCACTTTGTGGCAACATTGCCGCGTATGTGGGGAACCCTTTTCTTCATTGAACTTTAGCGATTTGTGTTAAGATAAACAGCTGGTGCAGAAATTATTTTTGGAAATTCATCTTTACTTATACTCGTATGCTCACTACTGTGATAAAAAATAACCGGCCAAGTGCGAGTCGGACTTGCGCATGAGGAGTTCCGTACCAGCGTACAAGATTATACGCGTCTACTTGTTGCCATTACTAAGATCGAGCAAAAAAAGCCGAAAAAAACGTTTCTAGTAGGGGAGTCCCATTTAATTTTTAATTAATTTTTGTTATTTGTTGTTATATAACTGTCTACCTATTACGGATCATGAGATACAGCCCGCTGACAGACTGGCGGATGGACGGACTGTGGAGGCTTAATAATAGTATCCCGTTGGTTGCCCTTCGGGTACGGAACCTTAAAGATACGGTGTTTAATTTTTTACGACCAAAGTAATATGTTTGCACCAATCTTGAATTGTTCCCCTTTACATAACTCTCCTTGGCTATCGATGCATAAATCCCTAGGTTTTTTTTTTACTAATTATAGGCTCGTGTTTGACGACTATCTCACCTGATGGTAAGCGATGATGTGGTCAAAGATGGAGCACGCTTGCCTAGAAGAAATCTATTCACTTGTGACTAAAAAACTCCCAGGTTGTAGCTACTCGTATCAGGAAACACAAACTCCGGCAGGGAATTCCACTCTCTAGCTGTACGCACAATGAATCTGGTTAGGTTGACTCCATGATTAGAAGCATTACTGGAAAACTTTTTTCGGAAGTGTTAACACTGATGCGAGGTTATCTGTACACAGGTGCACTGCCCTTTTAGGTGCACTGTGCACTGTGCAAATCAGTTGCTGTATCGTGGACCACCTTCTTCATAACAACGTGCCATGCCACAGCTCACTTCTGATTTGCACAGTGCACCTATAAGCGCCGTGAACCTGTGTACAAACACGCACATAAGTGTTAACACTTGCACCTAGAATATCACACTTACTTTTACGACATAAAAGTGCTTTTAAAAAAAAATTGCTACAAATTTTCCCAAAAAGGACTATTAAAGGCCCCTTTTTCGTTAATGGTAGAATTGATTTGTCACAAATGGTCAGGGGCATTTTTATTAAAGTCATTTAATAGAATTTTACTGTCAGTCAACGTCGGTACTAGAAAGACCTACGGTTGTAATATTTGATTGCGATTTAGTTCACGTCAGACCCCGAAAGATCAATACCATTAACACAACAGAATACGACCCCAATAAAAGTCAAACTACTATCTTTTCAATACATATAACGCACCTAATACTGTCCCAATCTTCCGTAATCCAGAACCCAACGTCCCAGAAATATGCACATGCATTTAATCAGTAGCGGACCAGACGGTGTTATCTCTCCGGCATCGCGCCCAATTACTGGCTCCTGCCTCCCTGCGAGGGATGAAGATACCATCGAGATAAACAGCGCACCCTGCGTTGTACGTCGGATTTATTATTTTCTGCTAATTGACAATCTGCCAATGTGTTGCAGTTTAAAATTAAAATTTTATTTATTGTGCTTAATAAAGTTGTTTTGCATGGATATGCTTTTTTTTTGCAAACTGGATCATTTATAATAATACAATCCTCCCGACATTTACCAAACATTTACAAACAAAATAACAACTTGTCAGCGGGCAATGGAAAGAAGCATGTTAAGTCTAAGGAAAATTCAAAAAGTAAGAAGTCAGAGATAAGAAAAAATACCAAACTTACGGCTGCTCGACATCGAGCACTAAAACTAAAATGGCACTAGGCCGGCCATGTAGCGAGATACACCGACAACGTTGGACTCTTAAGATTACTAAATGGACCAGCCCACAAGGAAAGAGAAACGTGGGAAGACCACAAAAAACTCGGTGGCGGGAAGAAACTGGATCGGAGCTGCACAGGTCAGGGAAAAATAGAAGAAATTGTTTGATTGGTATTTTTACAGGAATCCTTGATAGGTATAGGCTTATGGAGGCATATAAGGGATTTCGGTAAAAGTATTAGAACGATGTATAAATTATAACTAACACTAGACTAGAGTCATTTACTAACATTAGATTAAGAACTGAGTGTGAGGTCCTAGGTTGCGCTTGCAATCATGAGACTACTGTTTTACTACTGCTGTGTAACAGTATCCATGAATAGGGAAATTAAAAATTGCATCTGGTGCACCGTATAACTCAGTTTCATCTTTCTTAGTATCTCTTTTGTCACTTCTCTGTTTTGTTTTGTTCAATAAATTATCCTCGAATTTTCATGCTAAAACGGGAGAAAACTATTCTTTTAACGTGTATCTTTCCATTCTTCTTAACTACTGCTTTATTCAACCTGCTTTTAATGGGCATCTTTTGGTCTTCTTATCCACTCATCCACAAACATGGTAGAGATCTACCAGTGTCAAAAGTTTCAAACAGCAAGAAAAATAAAATCTCTATAAAAATTGTGAATTTATTATTATGTTACCGCAACTCACGCCCAGCTCCACCCAGAGCGGGAGAAGTCATTGGATGAATACCCACCCTCCAAAAAAAAAAACAGGTCCCCAAGATACGGAAGCTAGTTTGTGGACCACTTTCCAAACAAACTGAATTGCCTTATCAGCCATCAAAAATCTTCCCAGACAACCTTTGGCACAGTTCTTCATTATTGATCTACATAACAAGCAAACAATGACGTACGAACTGATCCACTTGTCTACGTCAATCATCCCCAATTACCCGTAACACTAACTCAAATATTGCTGGCGATAATCCCGACACGAGCCGTCCTAAAACCGTGAGTCTTTAAATAAGCCAGACAAATGAGGCTAAGGACGTAAAGAATTAGTGTAACCCCTGGATAATTGCCCCAAACCAACCCCTGGTTACAGGGGTGCGAAAGTGCATGCTTTCTGCCTATTACGGTAGTTTTTGCATTAAGTGCATGTTAGTGCGTTGGTCGTTATTTAGGTGCGTGTTTTTAACCGACTTCGAAAAGGAGAAGGTTCTCAATTCGACTGTAAATTTTATTTTTGTATGTTTGATATGCGATTTTTCCGCTAATTATTATGAATTGATTTTAATGATTCTGTCTATGAGGTGGTCCCATATAAATATCGAAATTGATTAAGAACTTTTTGAAAATGACAACATACGAGTAATTATAAAATATACATACACGGATGACGTAGGTTTTCTCCAATTATGTTCAAATTCCATGTTATTGGGGTTATCAAGTCAGACATAATCTTTACTATTTAGTTTTTCAAAGTAACTTTTTAATTTAAAATTGAATTTCTTCAAACATATTTTTTTTTTTTAAATTGACAGGTTTTGCTATCCAATAATGGTTTATTACCAAAGTTAAAACGACTTAGATTCTTTCAAGATGGATTTAAAACTGTAAAATAACTTAACTATTTGCACAAAGCGTGGGTTTAGTGCGGAAACATTGTCTGGAAACCCCGCAGGTATCTTAGCAATAAAAACGTCGTAAATGGTCGTATTTTTCAAAAGAACAAGAATAAAAGCGAACCTCTCTTCTTGAACTAAGTCTTGAACTAATAACAACAGGAGTAAAGAAGCAACTAGGTATGTCTTTTCCCACTGATGGGACACAGGACCTCTGTGAGAGGGTGTGGGATTGGTAGATGTCTCATGTTTTCAATTTTTTGATTCTAGGACCTAGGGCCGGTTTCCTCACGATGATTTATTATTTATTTATTTATTAAAAAATCATGCAACACATAAGAACAAAGGCGGAATTAATACCTTAGGCATTCTCTACCAGACAACCAAGGGTGGTGGAGAGAACATGGCAGGTGCATAAACTGAGAATATATTATTAAGAAGAAAATGGTAACGAAAATATATATACATATAGTTAAAATAAACATACATATATATTTAATATAAATTTTCTAAATATATAAAAAATATATATATAATAAAAAAAATGTAATTGTCTTCCTTTATCCTTTTTTATAGCAATAACGATGAAATAATTTACACAATTTAATACACAGGGTTCAAACCCACGACCTACAACTCGAAGTCGCAGCTACTACCACTGAATCACCACTGCTTTCATAGACAATTATTTTGAAATTTATTTTTAATGATTTTTAATACCTACATTAATTAACTAACATAGTTTTAAGATAATATTATAGTAACAAACTATGGACATTTCAATAGTCTGAAATAAACGAATTTTATTTTGTATTTTGTTGTTTGATGCTATAGCATTCAAGTGTAATATGCTCATTGGAAACTTTACCTCTGCCACTATTGTCCGCCAAGCTTTCCCAGCCATGTTCGGGTGGGGTTTTAGTCTAACCAGTGTTTTGCACGCTACGCATACTTTTCTGACCTCCACACCACAGTAACTGGGTTGGTAAATAAAACTGATTTTCAGACTTTCGGGCTTCTGATTTTCCGTAACTATACTGGGTGTAACGAAAATGAGTGGTGATATTTTTAACCCCGGACGTAAGAGAGGAGTGTTGTAAGTTTGAGGTGTCTGTCTGCGTATCTGTGTGTCTGTATGTGGCATCGTAGCTTCTAAATGAATGAGACGATTATGATGCGGTTTAATTTTGTTTGAAAGCTGACGTGATCGAGATGGTTCTTAGCTATTTTATTTTACTTCCAGAGTTTTTGTTTTGTGTCGGGGGTTATTTAAAATTTTAGATAGTACTTCTGTCCATGGAAATTTTCTTCGAGGATACCATAGTTAATTCCCAAAATATTATTAGATTTACCGTACATACAGACCCAAACTTTTTACCTTAAGAGGCCTCTTACAGTCCACTAGCGCCGCCAATCGAAAAAATGTCATAACTCGTAAATAGAATCAAAAATACAAAATATGTTCTATTATTAGTGTGGAAAAGGCAATAACGTAATTGTATAACACCTTATCAACACTTGAAATATAGCTGTTTCGCTAAATCGTGCATTCAAAACATAAACGGCCGTTTTTGTTACAAATGCACGATTTAGCTAAACAGCTATATTTCAAGTGTTGACAATGTGTTATAAAATTACGTTATTGCCTTTTCTACACTAATAATAGACCACATTTTGTATTTTTGATTCTATTTACGAGTTATGACATTTTTTCGATTTGCGGCGCTAGTGGACTGTAAAAGGCCCCTTAACGCGATCGTACCAAGATCTCTAGATTACATAAACCTCAAACTGACGTCTGGGAGAACCTTCTATCCGAATGGTAATTTAATGTAGCTGGGAAAGTTCCATCAAATGCCGACACCTCCACCAGTTCTTCGCATCGGTTCGTGAGCGGCTGGCTAGGACATGAGCACAGATCATGGCGACTTTAAGGATAAATTATTTTCCTTCAGGCTTGTAGCCTCGCCTTTATGTCAATGTTCACCTGATTGCGAATACGAACAATCCGCACATCATAATTATCTTAGGGCAGTGTACTCTTTGGCAAATTGAACGCAATATTATGTTGGATAGTATTAACCTTTAAAGTCCCGATGACAACCCGGGCTGTCACCGGGCTTCGTCGACAACCCAAGGTTAACGTTTGCTTGGAAAAAAAATTAACCTCTTAGGATGCGAAACTCAACTGAGTTTGAAAACAAAAAAAAACCAGCCTCCTACCTCTTAAGATCCGCGGACAAACTCGGGTTGTGTAAGAAGCCCGATGACAACCCGGGTTGTCATCGGGACTATAAGGATTCAGCCTATCTCTGGAGTTGTCTATTACACGGACCTTGTGGAAACTAGAACAAATTTCCGTGCGTTCAAGCGTTTTTGCCATATCTATTATTGGAATCAAGTGTAACAGCTCACAATTTAGGACCCATTAATATTAGTGTTTTAATCCATGGTGCTTGGCAACTGGGCTTAACGCTTTTGTAAATATCTCTTTGTACCTAACGGCCTAGCTTTGTTCTGTCTCCTGCTTGATTAGGAAGGAAGTGAAAATTATGTTTTTCATACTCCTCCGCTGTTCTTTTCTGATTAATTTCGTTGCGGGACCCAAGACAGTTTAATCGTTTCTCTGGGGCTCGTCGAGCTTCATTGCCTCGGTGTTTTTGCTGGTGGTCGCCACTGTTGATTCTGGTTTTGAGGAGTTAGTGGTTTGGGAACAGTGTGGCAAGCTTATCTGAAATTAATTTAACTACCGTACATAGCTGTAATCAGCTGATCAAAATTATTAGGTTCAGTTTTTTTTTACGTGAAGGGGTCCAGTGAACACATTTATTATTGGGGGTCGAGGGACCGAGAGTGGACTAAACGAAAACTTCTTTAAGCTCGTTGGGTATTTTTGAGATGGAAAAAAGCAATTGAACTCGCGACACTGTTATCGACACCGCTACGCAATCCGCTACGAGTGTCACGACGCGTAGCACTCGTAGCGGATTGAAGTGGAAACTTCTTTGGACTTCGTTGGACATTTTTGTTCAAGTTTTCACTTCTGTCGGCACTCCCGGAGTGCCATTGTTCTTTTTTCCAGACTGACTTTCTTGAAGAAAGTTATTCATTTCTATAAGCAGAAGCAGTGATTCAAATATGAACACGAACTTCCGTTATAATCTGTATGCCTACTTGGTAATATTGCTTGTGTAACATCTAAAAATATAACGTGTACCCAACATGATACGTCCAATATTCAGATAATAAACCTATACAATGTTATCTTAGTCGCCCCAATTCGCGAATACGTCGCGTCCACCCCATTAGACATTCTTACATACAGCCTATTGCACAAACTTGTACACGCAGCTGTCAAAAAAAAAAACCTTTGAAACTCAACCTTGGTGTCATGAACATAGAGATGTGTTCCAAAGTTTTGGGGTGTAAAGTTATGTTGGTATTTTCCCATATCATATGACATTGACCGTAGTCGAGGGTAGAGATGAGTCACCGGTCGAAATAAAGGAAAGTTGCGGACGTTCTGAAGGTTCCTTCCAGACGAAGATATAAATGTTAATAGGTGACGTATTTTTATTGTTATGACCCTGTGATGACTGTCTGGAACGGCTTTTGTGCCTGTAGTTTATGAGGCAAATTTTGTAAGGAATATTGGAGATGGAGGCAGATGCCTTAGTCGTAATAGTGAATTGTTCGGCTGCGTATTGATCTAGAATTATTTCCGATTCCACATGACTTCCAGACAACAACTAAGGCAGCTTTTTGTCGTCTGAAAAGACAATAACGTCGGAATATAATCGAGAATCTAGTTCTTATAATATCGCACTTATATTATAAAGGTGAAATTTTGTGAGTGTGTGTGTTTATATGTTTGTTACTTCTTCACTCTCAAACGGCTGGACTAATTTGGATGAAATTTGCTGTGTAGATAGCTTATATCCTGGATTCACATGTAGGATACTTTTATCCCGGTCTAGGGCGAAACCGCGGGGTGTAGCTAGTGTGTTATAAAAGCGAAAGTTTGAATGGATGGATGTTTATTATTCAATTACGCAAGAACGGCTCAACGGATCTGGATGAAATTTTGCACATATATAGATTATAGTAAATTGGGCTTCTTTGGAGGAGGCCTTCACCTGTGGAAGGGTTCTTGCAGATTAATAAAAAAAAAACTTAACCTAAGCAAATATCATAAATAGAAAAGTAGTGTACTAATTAGGATTAAGTTTAACTATTTTGTTACTTCTTGCAAGAAATTAAAGGCTTTTTTATTTTATTTTTATTTTTATTTATATAGACTAGTCTGGAATACATAGCAATTTTGCTGTAATTTATAATGAGGAAAATACTAATTCTACACGGGCGAAGCCGCTGGTAGAAGCTAATATGGTCTAAAGACGACTTAACAGCCAAGTTTGATTTGTGTCTTTGATAATATTAATCGAGTAGAAAGATAGGTTAAGCTCCTGGAGGAATGTAAAATACTAACACGCAATATCAGAAAAAAAAATCGACGCGTCACAAATTCAGCGGGAGTCAAGTGATGCGATTGGTAGTTTATTTATTGGTTGAATGAATTTCTCACTCAATCACGATATTTAACACGTGCACTTGAAAATTTGCCTCATTAATTTTGTTCGATGAATTATCTACTCATAATCACACTAATATTATAAAGGCGAAAGTTTGTGAGTGTGTATGTTTGTTACTTCTTCACGCTCAAATGGCTGGACTGATTTGGATGAATTTTGGTATGTAGATAGCTTTGTAACAAGGCAGTGTTAAAGCCTTGTTTATTTTTTGACCTCTATTCCAAAATTACGTTCTTTGCTACCTTTTTTAAAATTCAAATTCAAAATTACTTAGTTTTCTCTGTCAAGTCTCTGTTTTCATATTGAAAAATCAGTTCAAATTCTGGAGCCGAGCTAGTAGAAGCTCCTCATTATCATTTTTCGACTCTTCAAGTGTCAGTTACCAGTTTCCTAGAATTGTGCATTAATACAATTTAATTACGTAACTAGTCACAGTGTATGTGTTCGTAATATTATAATAAAGCCCACTGTTGTAAATAACAAATATAATGTGTTAACTCGTCGTGTGTTTATTCATTCAACTCCTCATCTACGGTCCTCCAACTCTACGTCCCTCCTCTGCGTGTCACTCCTACGACCTCCGCAACGAGACACGCCCTCCGTACCGTGACAGCTTATATCCTGGATTAACACATAGGCTACTTTTTATCCTGGTCTACGCGGGCGAAACCGCGGGGCGCAGCTAGTGTGATATAAAGCGACACCAGCCGTGGCAGTTGCGTCAAGCTCGAGTGACGAGTATTACACACCGCCGCCGATAACACCACCGCCTGTATACATCCACGGAGAGGACGCCGGCCGCCGAGCGTTTAGGTCCTTGAAGCCCACCGGCTTCTGATAGGGTCCCATCTCCCGGCGGAAGTGTGGAGCGCATGCGATGGACATAATCCATCAACGAGGACGTCTTGCGCTCATAATATGGGGTTACAGAGGGAGGAACAACCTGACCGCGTACCGTGTTCTGATGCTATCTTTTTTTCAGGTGCTTGAGCCAGCCTTTAACGTTTCGGCCCAACAATTGTTGCTGCATAATCATATGTTGAATATGCCTAGGGGTAGCGGATAAATTCGTAACAGAGTTACCGCTCCCCTGGGCACTTAGGCTGGGAAGGAACAGGGATGGGTTTTAGTCAGTAAGAGTTTGACAAGCCCTCCCGCTCTACCCAGAGCGAGAGATGTCATTGGATGATTTCCCAACCCGCCAAAAAAAAATCATATGTTGGATGATACTGTACTTCATCGCCTCCGAACTGAAATATGAGATAAAATGTCACCTAATAGGTAATTTGACAAGAACATTTTCAAACCACAACATCATTAACATAATATACCTACCTACTTCATCAACATAATATGCTACTTTATAACAAAATAATAAACTCATCCTCCCCAATACGGGTAGTAAATGAGATATCGATTATAACAGAATTTGCGTTTCACCGCACTCTATAATAGAGGTCTCCTGCGTCGGAACTATCGACAAAAACCCACAAATGATTTGCAATTATGCAGTCTCAATGGACTTATTACATCAATAGAGGGGGACCGCTGGCCGGGGAGCTAGCAACAATTGAATTTTAACGACCTCTATAATACTGCGACATACGGACTAGGAGAGATGGTCTAGGAGAATTTACATATATTTTATTATTATTTCTTTCTTACTTCTCCGCTGTTCTTTTGTGATTAATTTCGTTTCTCCGGGACTCGTCGGCCTCCATTGCCTTGGCGTTTTTCTAGTGGTCGCCACTGTTGATTCTGGAAAGAAAAAAAAAGAAAGATAATGGAAGGGGAGGAGGGGGGGTCAGGATTTGCAGTGGTTGGGAAAAGTGTGGCGGGCTTATGCCAAAAAAAAAATTGAACCAAATATGACTGTGATGACACTTATGAGTGGTTTTATTTGCCTGTCACGTTTCGTTTACGTGTCAAGGTAACCGGCAGCTTTAAATATTTTAGCACCATAGCACCCATCTTTTAGTACCAAACTTCGCAAAGAAAGCAGTACCTATCTAACATCGAAAGATAGCTCATAATTTACTTTCAAACATCTTGCAACAAACACATCAGATTAAACTCTTATATAACATCAGAAGCAGCAAGATAATCCACGGTTAAAAAAATTTAGGAGATAATAAAAACATGTCCAACTAAGGGACTGCTTTTTTAATAATCTGATAATTTTGTAATTAAAGATTATGTGCCACACATAATCTTTAATTTTACAAAATTATCGGATTATTAAAAAAGGCAACACATATTCTATACAAAAAATGTCAAACCGCCATTTTAATTCCCCACGTATATTTTATTTGACTGTTGAAAAATCAGCTTTCTATTACAACCGCAACAGCTGTGTGTCCACTCAAAGATTCGGTCACAGATGGCGGTCCAGATTTGTGCTGGCAGGACGATCCTATTTGTGACGAAAGAACCGAGAAAATAGGCTTAAAATAAACGTTAATACATAATTTATATGGCTTTAGACTCGTTACATCGACTCAGATCCCTTTGATGTGTACGCTTTTCGAGTTTTTATCGAATCAAAATTGATTATTATCGATTTTTTGTGGTTGAAACTTATAAGGGTTGTAATTGTTCATGTCATGTAAACAGGGGGCGAATATTTTTAAAATTGATTGTATTGTGTAATTGATAAAAATCTACATTGGGCTCAGCGTGTATTGGTGTAGAAAATTGATTCTTTTGTAAGAGATTCATCAATCGCATCTCGACTGATTTTGTATTGTGGAAGTGAACTATCGATATACTGGGAATCCTTCGATTGATTGAAGATAAGTTGAGCACAGACATTTACTATCTACTATACAAAAATCTGACAGACTTTCTGAGTGTCTTATACGACCGATGGTGAGTACTAAAGACTGCTAGTTTAATATTAATATATTATGTGTTCGTTTAGAGGAGCTCGTGGCTAAAGTAATAATTAATGTGCGTTTTGTAATCTGTGCAAAATAAATAATTTTTCTTTCTTTAACAGCCGCACGGGTCGATCCATCAGGTTGAGCTGCTCTTGCCGGGGTTGGTCCATGGATAGGTGGCCATCTTTATATACCGAGACTTCTCCGTGCCTCAGAAAGCACGTTAAGCCGTTAGTCACGGTTGTCAATCGTGGATCTTTGACAGTCGTTATGGGTCGTCAAGAGCCCGAAAGTCTGACAGCCAGTCTTACCATGGGGTATCGTATTACCCAGTAACTGGGTTAAGAGGGTCAGATAGGCAGTCGCTCCATGTAAAATACTGGTATTCAGCTGCATCCGGTTAGACTGGAAGCCGACCCCAAGATAGTTGGGGAAAGGCTAGGTAGATAATGATATAATGTGGTCGTTTTCCAATAGGTAAACCTTAACATATTCAGTTAAAAAAATTCATTCGTACATTTTTATCGACGTATTTCACATAAAATGTGTGACAATTTATTAGCCAAATAACTAAAACACACGATTCAAAATTCTAGTCACACGCGGCATGTTCAAGCATAATGTCACACAAAAATTTATTCTCCAATTAGAGCGCAATTCAGTACCAAAAGGGAACAAATTAAGGGTCGTAATTATAATCAATTAGATTGGGGTGCGCGCGCGCACGTGCGATGCACGCGCCATCTAACGAGGAGCTGCGGACTTGCGTCGATGATCATGTGTCAAAGTGAGATGTCAAAGTAAATATCGTTACTGTTTGAGGATTAAGAGGATGAAAAAGGGTAGTTAGAGTTCTTTTAGTTTGCGTATGTGTTTTGAGGTGGAAAAAAGAGGGCGCTAATTTGTTGTGTTGTTTTGTTTTCTCGTGAGGCGAAAGTTATAGAAAAGAAACTAATATGGAACTTGCACAAAACAATACAAATCGCCGCACTGTTTACTAATCAGCAGATTTTTTTCTGTTCCACTAATTAGCAGATTCTAAATTCAAATTCGATCCGGTTTTTTGTAAAAAAGTCTTATGTCTCTGTAATCTTCTTTTGTGAAGGCCCTTCCTCAAAACTATTAAAGAATTACTATATTATAACAAAGAAACGTAGACTATAATAATAAAACAATTAAAAACGAAACAATAACATGGGAACTTAAATGGGAAATTCACGCCCCATGAGTCAGTTGTTGTTAATGAGTCAATCGTAAAGGAAAAGTGACGTCAAGACACTCACACCCGATCGTAGGGTAAATAAACTTAATTACCGTAGACCAATTATTTTTACAAGCTTTTATTTTTAACTTGCAACTGTCCGTATGTTTGTAAGTTGTCCGTCAAAATTTGCAAACCATTTTTCGACCATTTTTTGGTATCCGATTGAGCTGAAATTTGGCATACACCTTTAGTTCTGGTGACCATGCATTTTTAGGGTTCCGCACCCTACGTTCCGTTCAAACGGAGCCCTATTGTTACACTCTAGTGTCCGCCTGTTCGTCTCTCCATCTGTCCGTATGTCCTTATGTCCGTATGTCCGTATGTCCGTATGTCCGTATGTCCGTCTGTCCGTCTATCAGTCTGTCCGTCTGTCCGTCTGTCCGTCTGTCCGTCTGTCCGTCTGTCCGTCAGCCCGTCCGTCCGTCTGTCCGTCTGCCCGACTGTCCGTCTGACAGTCTGTCCGCATGTCCGTCTGCCCGCCTTGCCGTCTGACCGTCTGTCCGTCTGTCCGTCTGTCCATCTGTCCATCAATCGTGTGTCACACAGGTTTTACAGTAAAACGTTTGAAGCTACAGTCTTTAAATTTTCACAATATAAGCATCTTGTTGACTCAAAGCCATACAAATAGTCAAAAATACATTTGATACGGAATCCTAAATGGGGAAAATAAAAAACCTGGCAAGTGCGTCTCGGACTTCGCAAAGTCCGAGACGCACTAAATTGACAATTAGGGTTAGCTCCAAAGGAAATCTTCAATGCCCAACAATTTTGTACACAACATTTAATTGAGATAGACGGTAGAAAAGTTTGTTTAAAAAAATGTTTTTTTGAAGTTATGCTTCTTTTGGCGCGTTAGGGAAAAATGATGAGAGTAAATTTTTACGATGCGCGCTCACACCGTCACAAAAAACCTACAGCCTGAAGTTAGCTAGAACCGACACCCTGAAGTTAGCCATGGTCTGTGGTTCATGAAGAACGATTGTTTTCCTTTTGTAAACTTTGTGACAGTTTGGTTTTTTATCTTGTTACGCCAAAGAAGTATAACTTCTTACGTGCGCACATAAGTACACACACACTTTTTTTTTTACTATGAAGTTATTTGTCATAAACTTGTGAAATTGAAACTATAGTAGGTAACTAGATACCTACTAGGCAAACGTCAGTCATACCATTGACAGTAAAATAAAATAAATATGATCAACTTATTATTATTATAACTGGGAATTTTTGGAAGTGAAAACTTCTTAGCCGCATTGAGCGAGTAAGTTTAAAACTTATGGGTTCGCGTCACCGACATGCTAGTGACGTGTTTCGCCAGATTAGCGACGCACAGCGGCCTGTGTACATGTATCATGTGCGTATTAGATTCCTTTTGGATGGGTAAAATTTGTATGTCCTAGAACCCAAAATTTTAAGACATCTTCCAAGCCGTATTTGGCCCGCGTTGTGGATTATGGCCCACACCCTCTCACAGAGAGAAGGTCTGTACCCCGGCAGTGGGGACATTAAAAGGCTGATGATGATGATGATGATGGGTAAAATTTGTTAGTTCGCGTAACGTAGTAACGTTAGTTCACCGACAAACTTTAACGACAAGTTAAATTAACCACGTGAAAAGTTTAATTTGGCTTCTCCCGCTCTGGGTGGAGCGGGAGGGCGTGTCAGACTCTTATTGACTAAAACCCACCCCTGTTCCTTCTGCGTTAACTCTGTTTTATTTTTACTCGCTACAATTTGTGTATACCTACTGTGCGTTGTTTTAATTGTGTTCTAGATAATCATTATCTTAAAGTTTTCACTTATTCAGGAGTCCCTATGACTGCCTATTTTTTTTTCATGAGATTTAGAATTTTTAACAAATTTTTCAAGTGCTCAAACTCGAAAGTCAATTCACTTTACAATTTTTGAACAATACAGCCCTAACCCCGAAAATTCTCCGAACTGAGATTTTTTGGCACAATGGCTGTTCTTTAGAACAATCAAACACGACACGACTCGACACGTGTCCATCACACTCAGTGAGTCGTTCAGTAATGAGTGAACGGTGAACGAATGTGAATGGAGCGATGACGTCACGCAGTGTCGGACACTTTTGCAAGCGTGATCGTATTGTGCTCGCGGCGTTTTTCGGATACTGGGTTTTGTAAATTGTGGTCTACTTGATAATAGACCATAACGATTGGGCTCCCAAAATAAATAAAAAAAAACCAGCCAAGTGCGAGTCGGGCCACGCACAGGTTAGGGTTCTCTAGTCCCTCGTTACAATACGTAGACTTAGAAGGGGACTATTATGTTGTTTATGCATGTTTAGATTTTATTTTTTTATAATTTTACACTTTTACTACCTACCCGTTTGGAACAAGTAACAACTTCAGCTTAGTAATTTTGTACGTAGGTACATTTTATAAGTTGGACCACGATTACTCTTAAACTAACAGAGCTAACTTAGCCGAGATAGTTTTCCTTCAATTTTTGTTATATTCACGATTTTCTTCAGGTTTTTTCAAACCAACAGTTTAGCTTTTAGGGACGGGGGGACGCTCGACTCTTAAATAAATACATATATATTTTTTAAAGTTGTATATTTCGCAAACAGATGACTAAATCGAAAAATTGTCTGTACAAGTCTGCAATGATTTTGAAAGCCCTATCTAATGATATTCCACACTATAGGATAGGCAACAAAAAAATTATGTCATCCACGCTTTACATGTAGGGGCCATAATAATTTTTTTTCAAGATTTTATTGTTTCGTTTTTGGGCGTAATTAATATAAATGCCCATGCAAAATTACAGCTTTCTAGAACTAACAGACTCTTAGTATGCCTCGGATGGATAGACAGACAGACAGAAACCTTGGGTTCCTTGTTCTTGATAGGACAACGGAACCCTAAAAACTCGACCAAGTACGAGTTGAACTCGCACGTAAAGGGTTCCGAACGAACCTTCTTTTTTTTTAAATAATTTTTTTTTTTACACTAAAGTCTTCGTTCTTACAGGTTTTTTAATAGTAAAGAACTGATATTTGATAATTTTTTTATCAAATTTTTTGGGTCAGTGGTTTCCGATATTAGGAAATTAAAGTAGCAACTCTTAGATACTTCAAAATTCAACTAATATATTTGCAAATGTGGGTACACAATTGTTAAAAGTATTATAATACTTGGGTAAACAATTTTCACCTTATTTTTTTGAAAACGTTGCCCCACACTAGGAATTAAACCTGTATCGTGGGTGTGTTCACAAACATGTATAATTCACATACACAAGACACCCAGACCCGGAACAACTATCTGTAGGCCATTCAAATATTTGTTCCGTACGGGGATAGAACCCACGACACGCAGCGCAGCAGCCAAACGCTCAATCACTGCGCCAACCGTGCCGTCAAACTAACCTACACGCACAAATTAAACCTACACGTACGCAAATTACAGGTTATCTAAAGCGAGAAAACTAAAATTTAAAGAAAATCAAACATAGAGCTTAAAAAAATCTGTTTATAGTCTTAACGTGGAAAGTAGGTACTTTCTCAAAATAAAATCATTAAGGTATCTCTCATACCCGCACCTGCGGACGGCGAGTAGTGGGTAACTCGCCGTCCGATCAGCACCAGGCCCGAGAGTCGACGGCGCGTAGTGTTCCACGCGCGCCTCAAAGAGTTGTTAGCAAAACATGACGGGGCCTGTCATGGCCGATGCCTGCCCAGGAGTTGAGGATAAATTCGAAACAGCGTTACCTCGCCCCTGGACATTCAGGCAGGGAAGGAACAGGGATGGGTTTTAGTCAGTAAGAGCCTGAAACGCCCTCCCGCTCCACTCTAGAGGAGGAGATAATAATAATAATAGAATAAAGCTGGCAACTCTCAACGTCAAGAAGTTTATTTTCATTCACGAATTTTAATATTTTTCTAAACAGTTTTTGTCCGTTACAATAAATAAATACAAATTCAACAGAAGAAACTATATACACAAACAAACAATAAAAACTATAGATAACCAGAATAAATAAGGAAAATTAAGCAAAACAGAAAAATGAATCAAGATTGGACAGATGACATAATATGTCACACTGAAATAAATGATGATACAACAATAAACCAATAAGAATGAAAATATAATAATGATAACAAGAGCAGCTGCCCATCGCGCACGCCATCCACCCCCGGACTCGCCGCTCAGCTCCGCCTCGCCGCCGCCGGACCTCGGACCACCAGTGTTACCGGCGGCTGCAGCCGCGTCGAGCTCGAGCGACGAGTATTTCTCCCCGCCGACGTCGCCAACACCTGTACGTCGGCAGGGGAGAGGCCGGCCACCGAACAGCCTGGGACTTAGGGGCCAACCGGCCCCGAGCCGGGTCCCCGCTGCCGGTGGTTGTGTGCAGCGCATGAAATGGACTCAATCCATGAACGAGAACGTCATGCGCGCATATTACGGGTCTACAGAGGGGGGAACTAACCTCACTGCGTATCGTGGTAGGATGCTGTCTCTTTTTCAGGACCTGGAACCAACGGTCAACGTCTCAGCTCAACGATTGTCGGATCAGGTGCGGGTCATCCAACGCAACCACAGGTTGGACGACGCCGCACTTGATCGGCTGCGCTCAGAGGTACTGAGCAACCTTATCTTCTCGACTACGACACAAAGTGCGGCACCGCCGGTTTTCGAAGAAATCCCACCGGCTTCTCATATAAACCTGCCGCGGTCCAATCATGTTGATGAGGAGACAGATGATAGGGTTGTCACAGTAAGTAGCCAGTGCAACGATCGACTGAGGAGCGCACTGGAAGATGCGCTTCGCGAGTATAGATCGAGTCCGACTCAACTTAGACCCCGTTTATCACGGTTACCTATGCACAAAAAAAATAGGGCGCTAGTGTGTGCTCTAGACTCGCTGCTTAAGAATGTTTTTGAGAGCAGCGAGGACCTCGTTGATACGCACTCGATCCTGTATTGTGGGGCTGTTGCGGCATGTCGTTTAGCAAATGTAAAGTTACCAAGTTGTGACGAAGCTACTCGACCAAAGCCTACCGTACCGGCCTGGCAGTGTAGGATCGAGAGGCGTATTGATGGAGCCAGAGCACTCATTGGCAAACTATACTGCTTCAGGGAGGGCAATACAAGACCACGTGTGATGCGCTTCGTGAGGCGGGCATTTTCGGGGACTGGAATCAGTCCTCGAGAATACATGTCCCGTGTCACGGAACGCATTGACTTCCTGAAGCAGAAGGTTTGTGCATGGGCCAATCGTATTCGGCGGTATAAGCGTCGGGTCGACCGGTACTCACAGAACCGCATGTTCCAGAGCGATGAGAGGTGGGTATATAGAGCTTGGGAGCGACCTGAACAAAATGTGACTGACGTGCTCCGCCCCGATGCTGCTGCCACGAATGCATTCTGGTGCAACATCTGGTCGGTGCCCGTCTGTCACACTGAGGGTGGCTGAATGCGTGATGTCGAACGCGTGTGTGAAGCTATACCAGACATGGAAAAAGTAACCATCACTCCATTCGATGTAGCCAAAGCAGTTCGTCCGTTACCAAACTGGAAATCTCCGGGACCGGACGGACTGCATAACTTCTGGCTTAAATGGTATAGTAGCTCACACGCGCTTCTGGCATCTCAATTCCAGGCATCCTTAGAGTCTGGGTCGCTGCCTCAGTTTCTAACAACTGGTGTTACCCACCTGCTCCATAAGACAGGTAGTCCCACGGAACCCAAGAATTATAGACCGATTACATGTTTATCGACGGTCTATAAACTTCTTACATCCATCCTGAGAGCGAAAATTAATGTACACATTGAGAGCAATACAATTATGTCTGCCTCTCAGAATGGATGTAGGAACGGGTCCCGTGGTACTAAGGAGCTACTCCTCATAGACATGGCCATAAGCCAACAGGTTCGTCGATCCCACAAGGATTTGTCGACATGCTGGATAGATTATAAGAAGGCCTACGACTCTGTTCCACATACATGGCTCATGAGGGTGTTGGAGTTGTACAAAATAGATGCAACTCTACGCACCTTTCTTGGGTCATGTATGGGGCAATGGAAGACGGTCCTTCGCTATCCAGGATGTCGACCAATCCAGGGGAATGATGAGCCTATATGGATTAAACGGTGAATATTTCAGGGCGACAGTTTGAGTCCACTTTGGTTCTGCTTAGCCCTGAATCCTCTAAGCACATTGCTGGAGGATTCGTGCCTGGGCTTTCGGTTGAGAAGAGGTGGTCAGGCCATATCTCACCTTCTTTACATGGATGACCTGAAACTCTTTGCCCCCAACAACTTGCAACTGATGGAGTTACTGAAGGTAACTGAAACTTTCAGTAGCGCTATCAGGATGGAATTTGGTGTGGACAAATGTGCAGTCATGCATGTAAAGCGAGGGGGGATTATGGAATCTGAAGGGATTCAACTCTCGGATTCCATACACCTCAGATCTCTCTCCTCAACCGAAACATACAAATATTTGGGTATGTCGGAAGCGTTAGGCATTAACGTTACTGACATGAAGCAATCGCTGAAGGAGCGCTTCTTTAGCCGCCTTAAAAAGGTATTGAGTAGCCTTTTGTCGGGCGGAAATAAGGTGCGCGCCTTCAACGGTTGGGTCATGCCGGTTTTGATGTACTCTTTCGGCATACTCAAATGGACTCAGACTGAGCTCGACGCCCTGGACAGGAGGGTCCGTACGCTGCTGACCGCAAACCGGATGCATCACCCACGTTCGTCGGTGATGAGACTGTACATCCCGCGGAAGTGTGGAGGTCGAGGCTTTTTAAATGCTAAGACTCTCCACAACCGCGAGGTGTGCAGCCTCAGAGAATACTTTTTAGAATCCGACGTGGGGATGCACCGAGAGGTAGTCGCAGTGGACAAGGGCCTCACCCCGTTGTCCATGGCTAAAGAGAACTGGCGCAAACTTGTAGTACTTACTACTGATGACCGCAAGGAGGTATGGAAAGGCAAGGAGCTTCACGGGCGCTATTATCAGGCTCTTCATGGGCCTGATGTAGATAGCTTGGCGTCCGTGGCCTGGCTACGGTTTGGTGACCTCTTCGGGGAAACTGAAGGTTTTGTCTGTGCGATTATGGACGAAGTTATCTTGACGAACAACTACCGGAGGCATATTATGAAGGATGGGACGGTTGACGTGTGTCGGGCATGCCACCGTCCGGGTGAGTCCATCAGACATATTATCTCTGGATGTTCTCGTCTGGCTACCGGCGAGTATTTGCACAGACATAACCAAGTGGCCAGGATTATCCACCAGCAACTTGCTTTAAAATACAAACTTGTGGATTCTGAGGTACCGTATTATAAATATGTGCCCGACCCAGTTCTCGAAAATGACCATGTCACGTTGTACTGGGATCGGTCTATCATCACTGACAGGACTATTGTTGCCAATAAGCCGGATATAGTGGTGATAGACCGATTAGCGCGCCGCACAATGATAATCGATGTCACCATCCCACATGACGAGAACCTCGTGAAAGCTGAGAAAGAGAAACAAATTAAATATCTTGACTTGGCACACGAGGTTGTCGATATGTGGAATGTGGACTTGGCTGTCATTGTGCCGATAGTCGTTACCGCCAATGGCCTGATGGCCAAAAGCCTCGACGACCACCTGTCGAAGCTGTCGTTGCGCGGTTGGATCAAGGGCCTGATTCAGAAGGCAGTACTCCTTGATACGGCTCGCATTGTGAGGAGGTTCCTATCTCTGGAGCCCTAACCACCGGTAGCTTGGACCCTGCTCCCGATACCGGTGGACTACTATTTTTTATATTTTTAAATGTTTTTTATATGTTTTCTTTTAAAATATTTAAAAATGTAAATAATATGTGTAAAAAAAATATACGAAATAATAATAATAAAATGTTTATTTATATCTCCACAAAATTACTTAATGCTAGCTAAGTATGTTGACAGATATTATGGCAAAACAATTGTAATTTGTGGGAGATCTGGAGTCTGAACTAAGCCTAGGCCTGTATTTCAGAGCTCCAGGCCCCCATCACATCCTAATATTAAAGATTGCCAACATGTAAACAGTGCGAATGATGAGATGTCATTGGATGATTTCCCACCCCACAAAAAAGGTATCTCTCATGCCTCAATAATTGCTTTTTGAGAAAAGACTTTCTACTAATAATTAATTATATTTTGAGAAGGGACATAATAATGTTTCAACAGCAACAACTTCTGGAGAGGCGTCACGGCGCCCTCACCTTCCGCCTGACGCAGGTGCTCACCGGACACGGCTGTTTCGGTAAGTACCTGTGTCGGATCAAGGCGGAGGTGACCCCCGGGTGTTTCCATTGCGAGGATCGCCCAGAGGACACGGTGGAGCATACGGTGGAGGTTTGCCCCGCTTGGGCAGAACACCGCCGTGTCCTCGTGGATGCGATAGGCGGCAGCGACCTCTCGCGCCGTGCCCTGGTTCTGGCCATGGTACGGAGCGAGAGGGAATGGGAGGCCGTCTCCTCCTTCTGCGAAGCAGTAATGCTCGCGAAGAGGGAGGCGGCATACGCTAGGGAGACTCGAACACAGCCGAGTCGCCCTAGCGCTCCCAGCCGCAACCGCCGCCTGAGACGCTAGGGGGTTCGGACGCCGCGAGACGATCTCCGGCCACCGTAGACCCGGGCCTGCGGACGGCGAGTTGTGGGTAACTCGCCGTCCGATCAGCACCAGGCCTGAGAGTCGACGGCGCGTAGTGTTCCACGCGCGCCTCAAAGAGTTGTCAGCCAAGGGAAGGGGCCTGCCACGGCCGATGCCTGCCCGGGGATGGAGGATAAATTCGAAAGAGTTACCTCGCCCCCGGGCACTCGAGGCAGGGAGGAACAGGGGTGGGTTTTAGTCAGTAAGAGTCTGACACACCCTTCCGCTCCACCCTAGAGCGGAAGAAGTCATAAGATGATTTCCCACCCCCCAAAAAAAAAAAAAAACAGCTACAACTTAAGTTTCACTATGCATAATATACAAAAAAGCCTAGATATATAGATTTCTGAATATCTGACTCTAGACTGAGGAGTTCGTGGCTAAAGTAATAACAGCCGCACGGGTCGATCCATCAGGTAAAGCTACGCTTGCCGGGGTTGGTCCATAGATGTGTGACCATCTTTACAAATCGAGACTTCTCCGAGCCTCGGAAAGCACGTTAAGCCGTTGGTCCCGGCTGTCAATCGTGGATCTTTGACAGTCGTTACGGGCCGTCAGGAGCCCGAAAGTCTGACAACCAGTCTTACCAAGGGGTGTCGTATTACCTAGTAACTGGGTTATGGAGGTCAGATAGGCAGTCGCTTCATGAAAAATACTGGTATTCAGCTGCATCCGGTTAGACTGGGACCCCAAGATAATTGAAAAGGCTTGGCTGACTTAGACTTTCTACTAATAATGCATTTTATTTCGAGAAGGGTTTAATGTTTCAACAGCAACAACTTAAGTTTCACTATGCATAATAAACGAAAAAGCCTAGATATACAGGGTGTAACGGAGAGGTGTGGTCACATTTTAAGAACCGGTTCTGCCCATGAAAATGAACAACTTTCTCTAAGAAAAAATAGTAAATTCCCAAAAAAAAAATTGGATTTTCCATACAAAGTTATCATCAGCTGAATTTCCTTAGATTTTCTTGAAGAAAGTTATTCATATCGATGGGCAGATGCAGTCTGTAAAATATGACCACACCTTTCCGTTACACCCTGTATAGATTTCTGAATATCAGATTCTAGACTGAGGAGCTTGTGGCTAAAGTAATAACAGCCGTACGGGACGATCATCAGGTTAAGCTACGCTTGCCGGGGTTGGTCCATGCATGGGTGACCATCTTTAAATACCGAGACTCCTCCGTGCCTCGGAAGCACGTTAAGCCGTTGGTCCCGGCTGTCAATCGTGGATCTTTGACAGTCGTTACGGACCGTCAGGAGCCCGAAAGTCTGACAACCAGTCTTACCAAGGGGTATCGTATTACCCAGTAACTGGGTTGTGGACTTCAGATAGGCAGTCGCTCAATGTAAAATACTATTATTCAGCTGCGGTTAGACTGGGATCCCAAGATAATTGGGAAAAGGCTAGTGGGCAGACTTAGACTTTCTACTAATTATGAATTTTTTTTCGAGAAGGGGGATAATGTTTCAACAGCAACAACTTAAGTTCCACTATGCATAATAAACGAAAAAGCCTAGGTTATATATAGAAGTGAATTAAAAAGGCATTTTACGCAAATTACTCATAATGAGTATACACTTTAGTTTGTTATACTTACTACCATCTTTAATTGTGCTATATTAAGTACTTGAAAATAATATTACAATGTAAAACACACAAGTTTATCATCTGTTAGTATTAAATAATAATCTTAGATTTAGTTATTCCGAACTCACTTGCCATATATAAGCCATCAAAGGCTTCTGTGGTTTGTAGCACATATATGTAATACTATGTTATAAATATTTTGATCACTATTAAATATATATATATATATATATATATGTATAGATTTCTGAACATGTACGTCAGAACTAAACTAATAAACAACTCAATATGTAAATAACCAAACTGATAAAAGCCTAGTGTAATTCCCTCAAAGTACCGTAATTTTTTAAAGTCCCAGCTTAATCTGATGGAGTTTCTATAAACTCAATTAAAACAAATCTCTCAAAACTCACATTGGAATGGAACTCCATACTAACGCAGACGGGAAGCGGCAAACGACACAAGCGTCCTGCACTTCGCACGTATAATTCCAGTAATTTTCAAGCCCATTGGCCGGAAAATATGAATTTGCCAGCGATAGTTCAAAGAGCTTAGAGATTAACTTGACGAGTACTTGTGAGTATCATTTGTAATTATGAGCTGGTATAGATGTAGTATAGTTAAGTGTACAGGAGAGTAAACTTTAGATGGTGAAGGGATGAAAGGGGATGAAGGGAGAAGAACCTATAACTATGTAAAAGTATTAGAAGGTAAATTTGACCCACTTCCCGGTTTCCGTTTGAGCTGAAATTTAGCATGCATGTTGAGTTTGGATGAGAATGCGTGGTTAGCTAAGTTTCGTCATTTTAATTTGAGCAGTGGTGGCCCAGTGGTAACGGCCGCGACTTACAAGTTGTAGGTCGTGAGTCAAACCCCGGCAGGTGCTTTACTTTGTGTAAATTATTTCATCACCAATGCTCTCAAAATGGTGACGGAAAACATCGTGAGAAAACCGCTATGTTCTAGAACCAAAAGTTCGAAGACCAGTGACATCGACCAACCCGCATTGGGCTCACGTGGTGGATTACGGCCGACAGCCTCATACAGAGTGTAGGCCTGTGCCCCAGGAGTGGGGACATTAAAAAGATGATGATGATGGATTGGTCATGGATTTGTTTGTAGGTTCACATACAATATTTTTTTCTTCAGTCATAAAATGTTTTAGATATTCAAACCCCTTAAAGTAATTACGAAAATGCCTCACATTTTCACTCAGTACATTATAATTATGCCTAAACAATACCCAATTCATAATAAATTGGTTTGCTTTGGTTTGTTTGTGAGAAGATTACGAAAAAGTTTGGTTTTTTTTGGCAATAATTAAATTTTCAGGAATTGAATACTACCGGTGACTAGGTGATAAGGTGAGTTATAAAATAATTCGTAAATTCATGTAGATGTGAACAAAAACAAAATGGTTTCGTTTCATCCAAGTAAGGTTAGTCATACCAAAACTAGTAAAAATTAACCTCATTTATATTGAAACTTAGTATCTACTGCAATAGGCCAGATAAAATTCAAAGTGTTACCACTGACTTGCTACCTACTATACCTTTAGGTACTGTGGCGTATGTACACACAGCCAATAGACGGTGTGTGAGCACCGGGTTTTTGCTGGCAGTTGATAATATTCGAAGAGTGGTTCGAATATTAAGATAAGAATGAATTTGTAGAATGTTGCGATTGTTTTAAGTTAGTTCTAGCTCTCCCGTCGAAGAGGGCACATGTATAACTTTGTATTCATATTAAAGTACAGTACGCTATCATACCGCGTTTGCCTCCATACACTTCACACGTAAATCAAGTACACTTTCATTCACGACACTCTCGCAGCCAGCGAGCGAGACAGCTCCCCAAGGTTACAGGAACGCTCCTGGAGCCCTAGGTGCTCTAGTATCTTCAGGTTAGTGGTCTCATGCTTCATCTGCTTGCGAGAGTGTGGTGTACGAGAGTGACTGGCTTATATATGTGCAGTGTAATAAAGGAAAGAGGGATAGGGCACTCTATATAACTATATTGAATCACGTTTAGTAATACAAATGTGCCGTCTTGCCACGGGCGAGTTCAAGTCTGACATAAAACTGTGATATTCTTTAATATTCCATCAACTCTCCAATAATCTCAACAGCCAGCTGAAGGCCGGTACATACCCGCTGAGTTTAGGCTGTGTCTACAATCGTCACAGTACCTACAATGGAAATCTTTCATGATTCAGAGCAAAACCGATTTATTTGAAAAAATCAGTGCTTTAAAATTATTCATAATTTGTGTTTTTATTTTCTTTCACTACAACACGACCTAATTACTGCATAGAACATCACCCTAATTAAAGGTTCAACTTTAATCACGCAGTTAAAACTCCGAAGATATTAACTTCATCTCTAGGAATACAGTTTCAAAGTATTTACTTACTCTCTAGTAATAGAGCAAGTTCTCCGCTTTTGCTTTGCATCTACTTTGATAAGATACTTCTTGTTGAGGAGTATTTATTACAAGTCAGAAATATTTACCGCTCGCCTTGGAGTTGTATAGTATTTTATACCTACTATAACTTAGATGTTTATTAAAGTTATCGTTCGATGATATTGATTCGATCTTTTTTGTTTCAACATCAATCAACTCAGCCTATCGCAGTCCACTGCTGGACATAGACCTCTCCCACGCTGCGTCACAATACCCTGTCCTCCGCCTTCCGCATCCAATATATCCCAGCCACCTTCTTAAGGTCATCGGTCAATCTAGCTGGGGGGCGTTCCACACTACGCTTGCCGATACGCAGTCTCCACCCCAGGACTCGTCTGCTCCATCAGCCATCATTCCTTCGACAAACATGACCAGCCCACTGCCACTTCTGTTTGCTTATTCTGCAAGCTATGTCGGTTACTTCGGTTCTTTTCCGGACAACTTCATTCCTGATTTTGATCCTTTTTGTGTGAGACATTGATTTATGAGTTTTTCTACTTTCGTCACTGAAATCACGGTCGACCTTACACAGGATGTAAAAAGACACATCACATAGCCGTCAACTACTCATACTGTACATCTAACAAAGTAGCTTTGCGCAAAATTTGTTTCTGGGAAACGACTTTTATTTTTGTTGTCTTTCAGTTGTCGCGCATGCGCCGTCCCGTGCGGGTGTGTGAAAAAGAAATGGCGAGTGCAAAAATCGTAAAGTGTACGTCGTGTAACATAGTTATTAACGAGTTGTTAGCGTTTGTGCAAAATAAACTAGATGTTATGGACAATGAGAGTCTTATCGGGATTTGTGCAACTGGTTTCTCTGTGGAGGATATTGATCAAGCAAAGACGTTACTATTTGAATCTATGTCGGTGGGCAAGCGAAAAATATCAAGGCGAAAGGACAAACGTCACAAGGATTTGGAAGACATTATAACCCTGTTTAAGAATACGGATCCTGAACTCATTCCCATATTTGTGGCTAAAGAATTGTGCAAGCTGCCTCCGGTAACATTTGATCACATCGATGTTACGGGGTTGCTTAAGCAGATAGTTGTGCTAAAAACCCAGTTAGATAATGTGAAAAATAACTATGCCACGGTGGAGCAGCTACAGGAAATAAGGAATGAGCTGCATAATTGCAAATATGGGTCAGTTGTAGGGATGGACGACTGTAACATAAACAAACGTAGGCGAGGTGCATTTTGTTTGGATAGTGGGCCGGTAGGCATATCACCACTTTTGGAACGGTTTGAGGAGCCGGCACAGAGACAATGTGGAGGTGAGAGCACACCATTAGTGTTATCTCCATCATACCTGCGTTCGGCAGATGTCTCGGTGAACGTGATACGTGCGGTCGAGCGAGGCACAGAAATGCCCAGTGCAGCGCAAGATGATAAACAACGTGTCTTGATAACGAGTAAAGTGTCACAAACAAGTAACCGGGAATTACCAGCAATAATACCGGTTTGTTCCACGGCTACGCCTAGTGAAGTGGCTGAGAAGCGACTAACTATGGCAGAAATTGTACAGAAAAGTGGCGATTTCAAGATAGATAAACCAGAGTCTAGCTGGATGATAGTACAGAAAAAACGACATCGTAACCGTTTTGCGAGTCAATTAGGCAAGGCCGCTGCAGAACCTTTATGTAATTTTAAGGCAGCTGACACCAAAGTACCCCTTTTCGTCTCCAATGTCCATAAAGATACAGAGGAATCAGACATAATTAATTACATTCAAAATAAAACCCAGGAAATAGTGAGGCTGACAAGAATTAAAATGAAACACGATAAAGGATACAATGCATTTAAATTGTTTGTTTCAAGATATAGATTGCATTTATACCTTGATGACAATCTTTGGCCGAACGGAATTAAGTTCCGCCGCTTTGTTAACATGAAAAAGGGGCCTGAAGAGCAATATTTTAATGGATCACACACAAAGCAGCAAACTAGTTAGTTTTAACTGTAAAAATGTGAAGAGGAGTGTGGAGTGTGTTCGATCACTGTGTGAGGGAGCGGATTTGGTAGCCCTTCAGGAGACATGGCTGGTGCCGCAGGACTTGCCGTTCCTCGGTAATATCGATGATAACTTCAGTTATACTGGAAAATCGGCCATGCACTTATCTGCCGGCGTGAGACGTGGTAGGCCTTTCGGAGGGGTCGCTATTTTATGGCGTAAAAGTGTTTTTAAAAGTGTGTCGGTGGTGCAGTGCGAGAGTGATCGTATCACGGCGATTAGAGCGGTAACATGTATGAATTGTGAAGTTGTAGTTATATGTGTGTATATGCCTACAAACCAACCTGACAATCTACCATTGTTTACGAACTGTCTTGGGGAAATCAGTGCTATTATACAACAAAGTACCGTAGAATCGGTATATATCCTAGGTGATTTCAATGCTCACCCTAATTCTTCATTTTGTGATGAATTACTTAATTTTTGTGATGATAATAAATGGATATGTGCTGACATGACTATGCTAGGTAGGTCGTCGGGCACCCATACATTTTATAGTGAAGCTCATGGATGTAAGCGCTGGTTAGACCATTGCTTAGTAACGGAATCAGCTTGCCAAACCATAATCAGTATTAATGTTGATTATGGTGTATATTGGTCCGACCACTTGCCTGTCATTATTAATTGTAATCTTGACATAATTAGAAAGAAGTGTATCTGTGAAAATTATAATTGCTATGTAAAGGATGTTGTTTGGAATGACAGAAAAGCGGACGAAATAGAAATTTATTCTGACATATGTAATATTAAATTAAGAGACCTTCACTTCCCCAGTGAGTTGAGTATGTGTGCGGACAGTATGTGTAGTGTTCTAGAGCATAGGTCTATTATTGACAAATTATATAATGATATTGTAAGCATTCTACGTAAAGCTTCTATGCAAAGCAGGAGAGTGAGAAAGTTTAGAAAAGGTAGAAGTGTGGTAGGGTGGAATAAACACGTGAGGGATGCACATAGTCAGGCTAGGCAGGCTGTAGTGTGTAAGACTAATGTGTGTGTGCACATCTGTATCTTAATATTAAGTATCATACATATTATAAGGACTGAACGTACGCTAAGAGCAGTAATATACAATACACCAATGAAGGCACTTGTTTCAATCATCTTCCCGAACCGACAACCTTACATGGCGACCCTGCCATCTGAGACGGGTGCCGAGTGCGGTCGCATAGTATGGTACAAGTGACATTCTTTTTGAGTTTAAAAGTGGACTAATATTATATTGGTTAAAATGTGCCGGTCGAATATAGAAAAAGAAGACGTTATCATATCACAAAGTGCATCGGGTGGTTCAAATTCGGCGTCTATGCAGGAGTACCATTTATCAAACATTAGTATCGTGATGTTCATTATCTGCACCATATTAGGAATCGCCGGACTATATGCAGTATACAAGCTTTACCAAAAATGTCATTATTCCTGGATAAGGAATGAGGTTCTCGCTCAAAACCTAGCACGATCATTTCGACGACCACACACCGAGACTCGTGTCTGTTACGAGTGCCGCCAGCAACGCCAGGAGCAGCGCCAGGAGACTCGCCAGGAAGCGGGTACCAGAGGCCAGAAACCGCAGTAAGTGACAAAGATAGTCAGTGATAAATGAAGTGATTGGTGTTCGGGCAACAAGTGAAATATTAAATGTTCCCGCAACACACACACAGTTACACAACACACAGCAAGCAACACACAACAACAACAACACCAGCAACAACGCAGCAACTCACAGTTATATAATACATGGTAAACCTGATAGTGGGCCTATTTATGATAACATGTATCTAACTCGTAAAACTTTTAAATCAAGACTGAAGTATTGTCAGAATCACCAAGACCAGCTTTGAATGGATACATTAGCCTCGCAGGTTGAGGGTAAAAACTTTCGTGCTTTCTGGAAGGGTACTAGGAAATTGAATTATCAGGTTAGTTTGCCAGTGAGTGTGGGCGGTTGTAGTGAGCCCAAAGATATTGCTAACATTTTTAAGGATCATTTTAAAGTTGAATCAACCCTTGCTGCCCAGGCTGTGACTGCGGAGGGTGGGGCCGTCACTGTCCATGAGAGCCCAATTGGCTTTACTAGCATGAGTGTGAAAAATATCATCCAAAACATGAAAAGAGGTAAATCACCGGGCAGTGACGGACTCAGCATTGAGCACTTACAACACGCAGGCAGTCACTTATTTAGAGTTTTAGCTATGCTATTTACCTTCTGCATACGTCACTCATACTTACCATCTAAGATGACGGAAACAATTGTGGTACCTATAGCAAAGAATGTCACTGGGGATGTGACTGATAAAAATAATTATTGACCTATCTCCCTAGCTACTGTGATGGCGAAGGTCTTCGATGGGTTGTTAGATGCACAGCTAAGCAAGTACATCAGCCTGCAGGATGCGCAGTTTGGGTTTCGTGAAGGCTTGTCAACTGAAAGTGCTATTTTAACACTTAAACACACGGTCTCATACTATGTTAATAGGAGCACGCCTATTTACGCATGCTTTCTCGACCTGTCGAAGGCTTTCGACCTAGTGGATTATAATAAGCTCTGGGCTAAGCTTGGAGAGATCGGGGCTCCTGCTGAACTCATAAGTATATATTCTTTCTGGTACAGACATCAGAAGAATATGGTCAGGTGGGGAAATGTTTATTCTGACGAGTATACACTTGAGTGTGGTGTGAGGCAGGGGGGACTGACCTCTCCAAGACTATTTAATTTATATATAAACCAGCTGATTGGTGAGCTCAGCAACAGCCATGTTGGGTGTCATATAGATAATGTTTGCGTCAATAACATCAGTTACGCGGATGACATGGTGTTGCTGAGTCCATCTGTTGGTGGACTGAGGAAGCTACTCGGTATCTGTGAGTCATACGTTGGGGATCACGGCTTAAAGTACAACGTTAAAAAGAGTGAGTACATGGTTATCAGAGGTAAGAACAAACAACCTGAGCATGTACCACCAGTGTATTTAGATGGAGTATCTTTGAGTCGCGTCTCCCAGTTTAAGTACTTAGGCCACATTGTTGCCGAGACCTTAAATGATGACGCAGATATTGAGAGAGAGCGAAGGGCATTGTCGGTGCGCGCGAACATGTTGGTGCACAGGTTTGCGAAGTGTTCAGCGAAAGTAAAGGTAACTTTGTTCAGAGCCTACTGCCAAAGCTTTTACACTAGTGCCCTGTGGACCAATTACACGCAGCGGGCCTACAATGCTCTAAGAGTTCAGTACAACAACGCCTTTAGGGTTCTGTTGAAACTTCCTCGGTTCTGCAGTGCCTCGGGCATGTTTGCTGACGCGAGAGTGGACGACTTTTACGCGTTAATGCGCAAGAAGTCGGCCTCACTGATACGTCGAATTAGAGGTAGTGGCAACGGAATCTTAAGGGCGTTCGCAGAAAGACCAGAGTCGGCAGTGTGGGATAGATTTGTTAGGCTGCATATTTTATGAGAGATTTGCAGCTTAATATAAATGATTTTAAATGATGACATGATTGTGAATTGATTTATTATTATTATTTTTGTGACTAACATAGATTTAAGTTTATTGCTACTAACATAATATGGACATAAAATTTATTACTGGTCTGAATTAAATGATTTGAATTGAATTTAATTTTTAGGTATGAAAAAAAAACAATTTTTTATTGCGCGCAATGTGACACGAACCCAGGCAAGTGGAGTAAAGCCCCGCCCCTTCGCTCTAAGCTGCGTAGGTACTTGTCAGATACGTTAGATATTCAGTGCGTTTTTGCAAATGCGTAATTTCGAAAATTTGAAAAATTCAAGTAACGTTTGTTTGGAAAAAAGTTTAGTAATTTGGAATTCAAATCCACAAAAAAGTAAAAAATAATTGCTACTTTGACCTTCAATATCTCCAGAATCAGTGGATGCCCAGGTATGGTATAGTGGAAAAAAAATATCCAAATAATGGGTAGAATATGTGGCTTTACACTTTACACCCGTTATAGGTGTTCAGCAGGTCTTTGTCCAGCTTTGGACTGCTAAGGTTAAGTTGATTAATGTCGTGATTGCACCAGCTAAGCCTAAGAACTTGATTTTTTCCACATTTGCCCCAATTTTAATCCAACTAATATTATGAATGTGAAAGTTTGGATCCATGGATGATTGTTACTATTTCACGCAAAAACTACTGATAGAATATTAATGAAACTTTACATTAATATACATAGCATAATAATAATAATAATAATAGATATGCGCCCGACCCAGTTCTCGATAATGGTCATATCTCATTGTACTGGGATCGGTCCATCATCACTGACAGGACTATTATAGCCAATAAGCCTGATATAGTGGTGGTGGACCGAATCGAGAGGCGTGCAATGATTGTTGACATTACCGTCCCACATGACGAGAACCTCGTGAAAGCCGAGAAAGATAAACAAATCAAGTATATTGACTTGGCTCGCGAGGTTGTCGACATGTGGGATGTGGACTCAGCGATCATTGTACCGATAGTCGTGTCAGCCAATGGCTTAATAGCCACGAGCCTCGACCAACACCTCAGGAGGCTCTCGTTAGGCGGCTGGATCAAGGGCTTGATTCAGAAAGCAGTACTTCTGGACACGGCTCGCATTGTCAGGCGGTTCCTCTCTCTGGAGCCCTGACCGCCGGTAGCTTGGACCCTGTTCCCGATACCGGTGGGATACTATTTTTTATATTTTTAAATGTTTTTTTTTTTATTTTTTCATTGAAATATTTAAAAATATAATTTATATGTATTTACAAATGAATAAACGAAATAATAATAATAAATAATAATAATAATATCCCACAACTATCACACAACGCCATCTAGTCCCAAGCTAAGCAGAGCTTGTGTTATGGGTACTAGACAACTGATAAACATACTTATATATTTCTAAATACATACATATTATAGATAAATTACACCCAGACACAGAACAAATGATCGTGCTCATTACACAAACATTTGTCCTGGGTGGGAATCGAACCCACGACCTCCGGCATAGCAGTCAGGGTCACTAACCACTAGACCAACAGGCCAGTCAGTCAGCATAGCATAGACTGCTGTATAAGAATTTTAAGATGGATGTGTGGAGTAACGAGAATGGATAAAGTGAGAAATGAGTACATCAGAGGTAGTTTAAAAGTGGCGCCAGTGACAGAGAAGTTGAAAGGGAACCGCTTATCTTGTGGTATGTTCATGTGAAGAGGAGGGATGAAACACATGTAACTGAAAGTGTTATGAATATAAATGTGGATGGATGGAGAAGGAGAGGGAGGGAGGCCAAAAAAAAGATGGATGGATTGTGTGAGGAGTGATATGAAAGAAAAGGGAGTTAGTGATAGCGTGACGGCTGACAGAATAGAATGGAAGAAAAAAACGTGTTGCGCCGACTCCAAGTAACATGGGGTAAGGGCAGAAAGATGATGATGACGTCATCAAATTATAGTCTATAATTTATATTGGGGGGAAGTACTTATTCCACGCGGACGAAGTTACTAGCCGAACCTAGTTAGGAATTTCTCTTTATGATCCTAAATTGAGGCGAAAAATTGGGGAAAATACGGAATCACTGTTACATAATTATATAATATTAAAAAAAAACTTTTTTACAAAAAAACAACCAACTTCCAAAAAAGAAAATACCTAAACTAAAAATTCGGTGTTTGTATTTTATTTCTTCGTTATTTGACACCGACTTCCAAAATTAAAGTTATTTTAAATTTTTAGTGTAGGTGCGAGTATTTTCGTTTTTGGGAGTCGGATGTTTTTTTTTGTAAAAAAGTTTTTTATTTTTCACTTTTTAGTTGTTATACCCCAGACCTAAAAACTCCAGTAACATGGGACGTGGAATTTAAACATACTCGTAATTGGAGAAAACCAATACGTTATCTAGCTATACGTATATTTCGTTTTTGTTCAGTTTTTTAAAAAGCGCTGAAGCAATTTCGATAAAATTATATGGGACCACCTCGGGAGTATATTCTTTCGTATAAAAAAAGAATTTTGAAAATCGGTCCTCCACAACTGACAGAGAAATCGGTGGACATACATAAAAAAATACACACAGTCGAACATAGAACCTCCTCCTTTTTGGAAGTCGGTTAAGAAGAACTCTGAAGAGCACTTCACCGCATACAATTCAAAACTGCTCGACATTTTCAAAGACCCGACTTCCGCAAAAATATTTATAGTTTCCTTTTAAAAGAATTCGCTTCTAAAATATTTTTCTCTATTTACAACTGTTTGAGAAGACTTTCTTGCGAATAAGTTCTGTTGGAGTAAAATTTTTCTCGGTAAACTGAGAGCGAAGTGACTTCTGACAATATTTCTCAAGTACAGAGGAGTCGGTCGTACTGCAGTTTGAAAACGGAAACAATTTCACAGTAAAAGCAAACGTTTTGCATCAGCAACTAAGGAAACTTGAATGTCATCGTTCTGTCGCTTTTTTTCCCGTCTGCTCTAGAACCCCTTCTGGGGCAGACTGGGGGTCAAGGGAATGTTTTCGAGCGTTTATATGTATGTTTGTTCTTGTTTGTTTGTTGGTTGTGTGATTGTTGTTTTTTTGTTGTCGCTACGTAGGTGCCTGCATTGCGACCCGACACCTCATCACTAAACATGGCAGGGTCGCCATGTTAGGTTGAATATTGCAGGAGAATAAAACGCTCTGACTGCTGGTTGATAACTTAATTTGTTTATTAATAAGTATTGGTATTTAAGTACACGAGTGACATACATAGGAATATATAAACTTAGAACATAGTACATACACTACAGTATGTCTATTTATTTTGCACGCATTGTAGCCTAAACGCTTTTTTTTAATTCTTTCATACAGTCCACCCTTTGTATATACACCTTGTAGAAACTAGAACAATTTACGTGCGTTCAAACGTTTTTTCCATACCCATTATTGGAATCAAATTCAGGACCCATTAATATTAGTGTTCATTTTAATCCACGGTGCTTGGCAACTGAGCTTAACCCCAGTTGTAGATGCCCCTTTGTGCCTATTGGCCTAACTTTGTTCTGTCTCCTGCTTGATAAGGAGCCCTATTGCTGTCACTCACATGTTCGTCTGTCTGTCCGTCGTCTGTCAAAAATTTTGTTCTGAAGAATTTTTTAACTTCCCGTTGTCATAAGAACATGAATGGTGATAATGCTTATTATTACGTATATTTATAATTATATATTATTATTACGTATATAACGGAGGGATGAAACACATGTAACTGAAAGAGTTATAATTATAATGTGGATGGATGCAGAGGGAGAGGGAGAGCAAAGAAAAGATGGATGGATTGTGTGAGGAGTGATACGAAGGAAAAGGGAGTTAGTGATAGCTTGATGGCTGACAGGACAGAATGGAAGAAAAAAACGTGTTGCGCCGACCCCAAGTAACATGGGATAAGGGCAGGAAGATGATGATGATGATTACGTATATAATAATATATTAATAAATCAGTTTTTTTATACGATAATTTTTCTCATTTGGTACGGAACCCTAAATGTGCGAAGTCCGACACGCACTTGGCCGGTTTTATTTTTCTTATTGATTCGCTGTTTTTTTCTGACTAATTTCGTTTCAGGACCCAAAACAGTTTAAAAATTTCTGACTCATCGAGCTTCATTGCTTCAACGTTTTTCCGGTGGCCGCCAGTGTTAATTCATACTTTCGGAGGTTGCAGTGGTTGCGAAGTGGTTTCGAGCAGTGGTGGCCCAGTGGTATTGGCTGCGACTTACAAGTTGTTGGTCGTGAGTTCAAACCCAGGCAGGCGCTTTACTTTGTGTAAATTATTTCATCACCACTGCTCTCAAAACGGTGAAGGAAAACATCGTGAGGAAACCGGCATGTCCTAGAACTAAAAATTGGAAGACATGTGACATCCACCAACCCGCACTGGGCCCGCGTGGTGGATTACGGCCCACACCCTCTCAAAGAGGAGGCCTGTGCCCCAGCAGTGGGGACAATAAATGGCTGATGATAATGATGATGAGTGGTTGCGAATAGCGGAGCAGACTTGTCCCATTAAAAAAAAGTTCATCTTTTGTTTTATTGGTTACGAAACCTTGAATAAATAATGTAAAAATTACAAATAACTCTTAATGATCGGGTGAAACTACAAATTGCTCTTGAGTTGACTATAGTTTAGTAAATTGGAGCAATTTACTGTTAAACGGTCGATTGTTGTAATTAACTAAACGTTGTGGGTTATGGTGGTAACGGCCCTAAAAGGGTGAGGTGGGGACTAGCAAGCGAGAGGTCTTGAGTTCTCCTTTGTGGCACATATATATATAGATACATTCATTGTGCGTACAGCTAAGGAGTGGAACTCCCTGCCGGAGTCTGTGTATCCTGATAGCTACAATCTGGGGGCCTTTAAGTCAAGAATGAATAGGTTACTTCTAGGCGAGCATGCTCTATTGTCAACCACATCAACGTTTACCATCAGGTGAGATAGTGGTGAAACGCCGGCCTAGCAATTATAAAAAAGAGAATGTGGTTTGTACCAAACATGTAGGTACTTTTCTTTTTCGGAGAGCACTTTAAGCCGTGGTCCCATCACCGTGTCATTTGTAGTTCTTTGACAGTTATTACGGGTAGTCAGAAGCCAGAAAACTGATGCTAGTATTGCCTAGAGCTCAGTATAAATATGGACAGTACGGAATCTACGTACAAACGTTCGAAACGGCACACTCACACAGACGCGCCCATCTACGCTAGCCCTAAGTGATAGTCGCGGTGCGCGCAGTTGCGGCTGCCGTGTCGAGACGAGTGATCGTGTTATCTCCTGAGCCACGGACCGTTTTAAAATGCCACGAGCGTATTGCGCAGTGTACTGTTGTATGAACTCGGCTTCTTCAAATCCGGGGCTTTCGTTTTTTAAACTCCCTGCTGACCTTGAAAAGTACCTAATAATTAAAAATAAAGGCGTTTTATTTAATTTTAATGGTTTTTCATTTACATCACACGCATTTTCAAGTTGAAATGCGATAAGGTGCGCTGCCGCAGGGTTAACTAGCTATCTGTCGAGCGCCGCGCATTTTGACTTCACTTTAACACCCTCGAAAACCATGAAAATTTTTGCGTGACGTGAAAAAAAAGGGTACGGGGCTTTGTGGGATATCTTAATGTTTTTTAAATTGCGCGGCAACTTTGAAACATCTTCCATAGATTTTTTTTCCAAACATTAACAGTGACAACCCTAGCTCTCTAATGGAGCGTAGGTAATTATCTCAACAAATCGGCTTAGTTTCCATACTGTCCATATTTATACTGTGCCTAGAGGTATCGACAAAAGACTGACGAAGTTTATACTGCTTATTTTTCCGTTTTAACCTCCAAAGAATCATGCAAAAATGTGACTAATTACTGTTACACACATGTTCTCTCAAACGGCACCACTAAGTCCAAAGATAAAAACCATATAATTTCAAAGCTTAAACGATCGGTTACCACGGCTATGTGCAACCGACCGCACGAACATAAATATGTAGGTAACTTGGACTCCTCGTGCATATAAATGAACGCTTTCAAACATGAATCTTTTACCACACTGAACAGTCTATTTCATTGTATAACATGGGAGAGTTTTAAAGTTTACTCTAAAAGAGAAATGTATTTTATTGCCGTTTAGTTCTAAAGGTGAATTGAATGTTAAATGGTTTTGAGATATATCTACATAGTTACGTTATTTTTCTTGAAATAAAAAAGTCAGTGTCAAAAAACGAAGACACAAAACCAAAAACTTTAACTTTCGAAAGTAAAGTTATTTTGTACATTTAATTTTTTTTTTTGGAAGTCGGTTCTACTTTTTGTAAAAAAAAAATTTTGTAAGAAAGTTTTTTATTTTTCACTTTTTAGTTGTGGTTCCCCACTAAATTCTGTTAAAATACATAGATATACAAACTTTTTTGGGTTAAAAATATCTTTTGTCCTTTTTTATACCCCTGTCAATGTATAAAATCTTGAATTTTAGTAAACTGAAACAGTTTAGAGAGTAAGAGAGAAACTCACTCGATTAAACTCTTTTCTTAAAAAGGTCTCAACTAACTTTTAAGACCTACAAATCTTGTGTATGCGTATGAAGTTATGAAGTTAAAATGAAATCGGTATTTAAAATCTAGTGTTGGAAGTGAGAGCAGTGGTGGCTCAGTGGTAACAGCCGCGACTTATAAGTTGTAGGTCGTGAGTACAAACCCAGACAGGCGCTATACTTTGTGTAAATTGTTTCGTCACCATTGCTCTCCAAACGGTGAAGCAAAACATCGCGAGGAAACCGGCATGCCCTAGAACTAACAATTTGAAGACACGTGACATCCAGCAATCCCCATTGGGCCCGCGTGGTGGATTACGGCCCACACCCTCTCACAGAGAGGAGGCCTGTGCCCCAGCAGTGGAGACATTAAAAGGCTGATGATGATGTTGTTAGAAGTGAAAAAAACATTTGAACTTATTTCTTAGTATGAATATTACCAAAATTATATTTTTTATTTAAGTAGGTACTTATGCCTGTAGCATTGTAGCAATACGTCATACCCTTAGCGAATCACTTGTATGTTTATTCGTTGTAATGAAACTTGCACCAAAAACGTACAACTTCTGTTTCACAGAAGAAGACACAACAAGCTTTTATACCGGGTATCATATTTCAATGCGTAAACAAAATTTCGTGTTCGTGCTTCTGAGCATCGAAGAGTGCACGCTTACCATAAAAATGCATTGTCATCCGAACTGAGCCAACATGTAAAAAATCAACTCAGTAGTATAAGAGACAGAGGTTCTATTTCAGCTTGCAAGATTTGACCAAAACAAACATACATGCAGACATAATTGCAAGTTATAGAGATAAGATAAGCTTGTAAAAAGCACCCATACCCGGAACTTATCTCCAGAAGAGAGCAGGACATAAAATATTTCTTCCATATCGCAAACGCAAAAGCCCGCAAACTCACAAAGTCGATACCATAAACAACGATTCTAAAGAGCCATACTGAGCGATGCGCAGTAGCCAGTAGATACGTAATCTCGATAGTAATTAGTCGAGATAGAGATTTACATTTAGATTCGTGTGGTATTAGCATGCGCTACCCATAACTCTTCACCGTGCGCACGCGTCGCCTAGCTAAACGTAGATAGGTGCGGCCGATGGCTGATTAGCAAAAACCGTGCATAGTTCTGTTTTGTGCAACGGTTCTCAATTTAACCCCTGGGGAGAATGACTTGCATTAAAAGGGGCAGTTTTTGTCGTGGGTAGGGTGAATGCAATTTATTATGAATTGGGTATTGTTTAGGCATAATTATAATGTATTGAGTGAAATTGTAAGGGGTTTTCGTAATTACTTTAAGGGGTTTGAATATTCTAAGCATTTTATGAATGAGTCAGTAATATAAATTATATAAATCTCGTGTCACGGTGTTTGTGGTTGCAAGCCTCCGAAACGGCTCGACCGGTTTTTAATGTTTTTGTTTTTGTATAGTTGGCAGGTTGGGATGAGAACAGATTGTAAAGTACTTTTCACCCTCCTACCCCCCATTTTTTAATTGCAGAACGACGTTTGCCGGGTCAGCTAATAATCCTACTAATATTATAAATGTGAAAGTTCGTGAGTGTGTATGTTTGTTACTTCTTCACGCTCAAACGGCTGGATCGATTTGAATAAAATTCGGTATGTAGATAGCTTATAGCCTAGGTTAACATATAGGCTACCTTTTATTCCGGTCTAGCCGGGTAAAACCGCGGGGCGCAGCTAGTGATAGAATAAGTTTAATGCACAGAAAAAAAATATTGTATGTAAACCTACAAAAATAAACCATGAGCAACCTATCGTCATCATCATCAGCCTTCTAATGTCCCCACTGCAGGGGCACAGGCCTCCTCTATGTGAGACAGAGTGGGCGGTAATCCATCACGCGGGCCCAATGTAGGTTGGTGGATGTCACGTCTTCGAAATTTGATTCTAGAACATGCCGGTTTCCTCACGATGTTTTCCTTCACCGTTTTGGGAGCATGCAGGTGATGAAATAATTTACACAAAGTGAAGCGTCTGCCTGGGTTTGAGCTCACGACCTGCAACTTCTAAGTTGCGGCCGATGCCACAGGGCCACCACTGCTACCAATGACCAAACTGCCTTTGTGAAATAGAACATCTATACTATGTAGTTTAAATCACTAGCTCCTCTAAAAAGAACAAACAGAAATGTTAAAAAAAATATTATCATAATTTTGCTACCGGTGCTGTTTAGTGTTAAAGAAGAAAATTAATAAATGAAAATTACAAAATTATCGGATAGCCAACGGGTGATAGTATTACCATATAACTGAATCTTTGAACGTGATTTTTATACACTTCAAAACGTTGAATTGAATTAAAACTTCGCACACTTATCAACGACCGATGACAATGCATGGTTAGCTAAGTGACGTCATTCTAAATCGAATATGGCGGACTCCCAAAGATGGCGGACTAGTTTTTTTTTTTTTAATTTCCATGGTGTTGTTGTTCTGGCTAGGCTTTTCCCAACTATCTTGGGGTCGGCTTCCAGTCTAACCAGCTGCAACTGAATAATTATAATAATAATCATTTTGCATTTTCATGGTAAGGGTACATGGTAAATGATAGGAATTGCATAAATGAAAAAAAAAAATAAAGCATGTTTTTAGTTAAAAAAAATAAAAAAAATAAAGCAAAGCATAAAGCAAAGCATATAAAAAAATAAAGCATGTTTTTAGTTAAAAAAATAAAAAACCATGTTTTTAGTTTAAAAAAAAAATATATTTATCTACTAGCGACCGCCCCAGCTTCGCACGAGTACGAATTATACACCGAAACCTTCTGCCCGGGGGTGGAGGATAAATTCGAAAGAGTTACCTCGCCCCTGGGCATTCAGGGCAGGAAGGAACAAGGGTGGGTTTTAGTCAGTAAGAGTCTGACACGCCCTTCCGCTCCACCCTAGAGCGGAAGAAGTCATAGGATGATTTCCCACCCCCCCAAAAAAAAAACACCTAAACCTTCCTCATGAATCACGCACTCTGTCTATTGTGAGAACTGCATGAAAATCCGTTCAGTAGTTTTTGAGTTCATCGCCGAACACACAGACAGGCGCGGCGGGGGACTTTGCTTTATAATATTATTTATTTATATAGACACACCAACGATTTATTTACAAAATAATATCAAAAATATTTTACAACAATTATTATTAAGAGAGATCCTGTGTAAAAAAATAATTTGCGGGCACAACATTTATAGATATGTAGTGAAAAAGGCCAGGTAATCAATGAATTAATGATATAACTGAGTACCGAACAGGGTAGAGGTGTTTTTGTAGTTTTAGGAAAAATATGTGTTAGTATGTAAAATATAGAAAAGTTTGATATCCACAGTCTCCTATCGTTCAGTTTACTCGTTCTGTTTGTCTGTTTGTTGCATGTACGGATCGATGCAGTCGGATTGCGATCGTGATGCGGGCAGCAATGGCCGCCATTGTATTGTCAATTATCGCGGCAAACTAATCTAGTCGCCTGTTGTGATCCAGGGAGTGAATGATGCTGATTTACTCGCGTAATTCATGTTGCGAACGCAAATATTGAATGAATGGATTGTAGGTGAAGTAAATAGATCCAGGGATTGGTGATTGTGTTATGATTTGGATGGTGAATAGAATAGCGAGCTAGAGCGTTATTGTAAGTATATTAAACCTTCATGCACAAAGGTATTAAGGCATATTTAATGCCTTAGTGCCTTCATAAAGAAACAGGTTTTCAATATGGACAGGTCAGTACCGCTAGTACTGGTCGGTGCAAGTAAAATAACTGCCAACGACCTTGAGTGGTTAGCTTGCGTGTTCTGTGCTCAGCTCACGTAACGCGTCGTACTTCCACGTAAGTAATAGGACTCGCCCATCCAAGGAGCGCTGTCCGAAATTAGAAGCATTATTAATTTATTACCTATACATAAAAAAAAAAAAAATATTATACTTAGACACGTATACTAAAATATAAATAATTAAATGATCTTTAAAAATGGTGAAGGTTTCATAAGAATACGCTTTACAGTTTTTTCGTGATTCTCAATTTTTTTTCCGCGTTAGACATAACTTTACAAAATAATTACACTATGTTATTAAAATATAATTTCAAATATTCACATACCAAATTACGAAAAAAAATTTCTAGAGTAACATAATTTTTTTTAAAAGAAATAAAACTAGTCGTTTAGACGTGATGTTCAATTAAAATCATTGGAAGTCGTATGACTACGCCTTAACTAGCATGTAATAGACACAGATTTGAGACTTGTCGGTAGCGACTACCTGCAGCGGGTCATACGGGTTGAAGAATACCAGCGGCCTGAAACAAAATACTTTTCTGTTAGCGTTCACGTTACCGCTTAGTACAAAATACTTTTTTACAAAAAAAAATAAAACCGACTTCCAAAAAAACAAAAAGTGTGTTTTTGGTTTTATTTCTTCGTTTTTTGACACCGACTTCCGAAATTAAAGTTATTTTGCACTTTTTGTTTTTTTGGAAGTCGGTTTTATTTTTTTTTGTAAAAAAGTTTTTGTTTTTCACTTTTTAGTTGTGTTTCCTCATGAAATTGTGTTAACAATGCATATTTATGCGATAGCAGCAATCGCGGTTGATTTGCTGTAATTTTTTGAAGAGTTCCGTTGTCTGTCTCCGAAAATCATCGTCAAATCTACATGAAATTTAAATGGGACCATTTTGGAACAAACCCCTTTCGAACAAAAGAAGAATTTTGGAAATCCGTCTATAAATGACGAAGTTATGTCCGAAAATACAAAAATCCGAATTGATCCTTTTTGAAGTCGGTTAAAAATGTATGGCAATGACATTAGCTGGACGTGAGTCTCGTGACAGTTCTCTCCGCAGGTAATGTCATTACCATACATTGTGTACTAATCGTTAGCGTGAACTTTAACAGAAAATTATTTTGTCTCAGGCCCTAAAAGTCATGATAGCCACTACGGACAGATTTACCCGTTTCTTTGTACATTTTACCTGCACCGATCAGTACCAACGTGCACCTAAAGTAGGTACCGGAAACCTGTTTCTTTATGAAGGCACTCTTAGGCATTCTCTACCAGTCAACCATGGGTGGTGAAGAGATCAGTCTAGTATGTCAGGTGCATGTTAATCTGTTGGAAGTATACAATATTTAAAACTGGGTAGTTACCAAAGTTCTAAAATAGACGTACATCATATACAGGATGTAGCGAAAAGGTGTGGCCATATTTTAAGAACTGCATCTGCCCGTCAACATGATTTTATTCAAGAAAACTAGAGAAAATAATCAATGGACTTTTTTTTGGAAATTTTCAATTTTTTCTTAGAGAAAGTTGTTCAGTTGCATGGGCGGAACCGGTTCTTAAAATATGACCACACCTCTCCGTTACACCCTATAGATATATTTAATATAATGTGTGTAAGTATTCGTCAAACTTAATGGCGTGCGCGAAGTTAGCTGCGAGTACAACTGCGTGTAGGTACAGTCAAGTCGACAATAATTTAGGTAATAATTTGGGGTTTTTATTCTATTTTATGATTTTCATAACTGTGTGGAAGCTGTGTGTTCGTGCAAGCGCCTATAGAAATTCACATGGATGTAATGTTGAGGCTACGTAGATTATAGCTAATCGTTTTTTTATTTTCTAACGCTTGTACTGTCTACCTACATCTGTGATATCCTCTCAATAAATTTGCACGTTCACATCAAGCAACGTATTTTTCTTTTTATTCCCGTAATTATACCTGGATCAATCCCATACACTGTGTGAATATTTTTTAGGGGTGTATCGTACTGTGACGATTGTAGACACAGCCTAATATAGCGGGTGTGTACCGGCTTTAACTGGTTGATTAGAATGTTCGAGAGAGATTGGAGAGCCGTTTGAATATAGAAGAGTAGGTGACACATTTTGCTGTATGTCAGATAGATGGAAGTTTAGCCCTGGCAAGTGGGCACCAATGTTATCGTTTTGCCTAATTAATATCATCATCATTCTCCTGCCCTTATCCCAATTTATTTGGGGTCGGCGCAACATGTCTTTTTCTTCCATACTCCTCTATTAGTCGTCATCTCTGTAGTCACCCCTACTTACTATTTTTACTACTACTTTTGCCTAATTATATAGATAATTGAAATCGCCCTCAGCTCTTTCTCTTATTCGCCCGTAGTCAGATCCCTTCGAATAGTCCTCTCGCGCCAAGAAAGCGACTCCCCAAGCTACGTGACATCCCCCGGAGTTACGAAGAACGTCCCAGGATCCCTGCAGGCCGTAAAGGTGCCTTGTGGTCCTACTTATTTGTCAGTTTGGAAGTTGGAGGTATTCTCACACGTCATTAAGTTTGACGAGTACTATATCTATACATATAAATACGAAGTAACAGAAAATAAGTAAATGAGATGATTCTGCTTATTTGTTTTGCTTGTTTTTGTGGAATGCAAAAAAAAAATGAATGTATTTTTTTTTTGTACCTTACCAGTCCTACCTGCCAAAAACACGTAAGCTCCGGTGAATATTCAATAAACTAAGAAGAAACTATCCTGTCTTCATCTGCAAGAAATCCTAGTTCCTTAACATCCTACATACAGTTTCCCTTAGTTCCTTTATTCCAAAACACGTTTCTCTACCTCACAATTTAAACCCATCTCGCAAACTGAATCAAAAACGTGCCCGTCAAAAATCTTATTTCCCAAATTGTCTCCTCAGAGAGCCGATGGCGTCCAACGAGATCAGACGTCGTTTACCTCCGAATCCTCTGATACACTCCACTTAGTAAGCTTACACAATTTCTTTTTCCTAATAAGAGTTCCCTTTAAAGAATTACTTGCTTTTTATTGCCTTTAACTTGCTGTAAACGACTACGGAACTCGGTGCGGACATCAAAGCCGGAGATAATCCAATAAGGTGCGTACTTGGCCTTATAGCGCGGATAATTTGTAGAGGGATCCGCCTTAATCAACACTGAAGGAAGGAAAGACCTTTTTTATATTCGTCAGGTAATAGAGATGTGACGGTTGATGAATTAAGGAAGGTTGTGTGAGTGCCCTGCTTTTTTTTCAAGTTGATTAAAAAGAATTAATTATATTGTCAGTCTTTCTGACTACACATGAAGTTGAAATCAAACTTACAGATTGGTTGCAGAAATTAACGTATGACGAAACCGAGAATCTTATTACCATTGTCTCTTAATAAAACTATTATTATATTTAATTTAACTTATGTTTTTGTAACTATAAGTACTTGCACGTCAATTAATAACAGTTGTATGCGATTATACCTGGATGAACTTTGGCTCCTAAAACACAGGCTTTTGGCCTAGTTTAGGAGGCATCAGTTCGCCCTCTAATGTGAATCTATTGTACAATATTTCCCCAATCTTTGTGTACTTATGTATGTTTTTCTACGTGTACAATTTTTATTTTATTATTATTGTGTCCAGTAAAAAACTTGAAGTGAAAGTACCTAGTTATCATTAATTTGAAGACAGTAAATATTTAAATCTTTGACGGGTCCAATAATACCTTTTCAAGTCCCTCTACCAACAAACAGTGCACCAGAAAGAAGACAAACACCGACTTCCGAAGTTAAAGTTATTTTTCAATTTTAAGTGTAATTTATTTTTTGGAAGTAGGTTGTTTTTTTGTAAAAGAGTTTTTTAAATTTATTATTTGTTGGTATAGTGGCAACATAAATACACATTCTGTGAAAATTTCAGCTGTCTACCTATTACGGATCATATTCATGAGAGCCCGCTGACAGACAGACGAACGGACAACGGAGACAAGTAATCGGGTCCCGTTGGTTACCCTTCGGGTACCGCAACCTAGAAAGAGGGCGATAGAGTGCCTTGAAATTTCGCGTGACATCACAATCTCACATTTTTAAACTTTACTCCTTTTTATCTTTGTATTTTTTATTGATTTGGTAAAGCAAAAAATACGTGTGTTTAACTTTATACGGACTAAATAGAATGCGGATTTTTGTACTCAGGAAAAATCCCTATTGTAACAGGGACTAATTTTTTATTTTATAGTCTAGTATGAACGGTAGGTAGATGACATACAATAAGTACCTACTATTATATGCCGTCGTTTGCCAAATATTCTTCTTCATTAATTATTCTTTTACGATATCTTTCTTCAACATTATCAGATTGAATCGTCATACTGCGTAAGTTGTCGGCGGCTGTCTTCGCTGACGGCTTGGCGCCATCGCTTGGCTCCAACAGTTCACTGACCGGGTGCTTCCAGTCTCCCATCGTTTTTCTTTTTTCCCGCCGTATCTCAGACGCCCATTGAATTATGTTGTCACTAAGATTAATGGGATTATGTCGATCTTGCCGAGACTGCGTTTTTTTTTCTTTTAATTCAAAGCTTTTTTGGCTGTTTGAGTTCTTTGTGCGTAAATGTTTAATATACATGGTGATACGAAAACATTTGGACCCTATATTACCTTAGCTAGAGCAATTGTGGTCCAGTGGTAACGGCTCTGACTTACGTGTCGTGGGTTCGAACCCATGTAGGCATTTTACTTTATGTAGGTACCTAAATTATTTCATCATTAGTGCTCTCAAAACGGTGAAGGAAAACATCGTGTGGAAACCGGCATGCCTTAAGACCAAAATTTTGAAGACATGTGACATACACCAACACGTACTGGGTCCGTGTAGGAGGAGAGAAAGGAGGCCATGTCCCAGCAATTCCGGGAATATAAAAAGGCTAATAATGCTGTAGACAACCTAAGTGCTTATAAGAATCCACCGAATAACCTATCCACTCTATATTTTAAGGCAATAAAAATTTCTAAAAAAAAATTGTATTGCTATTCAACGTGGCAATGCTGCTAGCGTTCTGGGCACTTTTTCCATTGACAGCGATGTGGATGAATTTTTTGATGCCCAGTGAGTTGTTTTCATACGAATTTGTACATGTTAGGTATTATTATCAGTTTGTTTATATATCTTTTAAGTTATTTCTATTAAACCAAAAAAAAAACTATTATATCCTATTGAGATAATTTTGCAAAGGAGTTCTTTTCGATAAATCGACTCACTGGCTTTTCTCGTTTTATGTTAAATAATTTCAAGAGACGAAGCTTTCCAACAAAAATAAAATATTTAACCTAATCTACCTTTATTTTTTCATTCTTTTCTTTGTGTGGTGGGATGTCATCCAATGACTTCTGCCGCTCTAGGTGGAGCGGGGGGCGTATCAGACTCTTACTGACTAAAACCCACACCTGTTCCTTCCTTGCCTGAGTGCCCAGAGGCGCGGTAACTCTGTTTCGAATTTATCCGTGACCCAACCTAATCTACCTACATACTTATTTAGCGAATTTAGTTATTGATACAGTTTTCAAGTATCGTGTCGTATCGTTACGCGAACCACAAAATCCGCAGAAAACACAAATTCATTTTAAATACTTTCTCATAAATAATTTGACGTCAGCAAACTTGTCTGTCTGTAAGCGGATTATTTGTTATTCGGACCACCAACGAGAGAGTTTACTATGAAATATGGAGTGTCGGTTAACCGCAAAACTGTTCAGAAGAGAATTTTAATACTGTTTGCACATTTTAGAGGAATATTTTGAGTTATTAATGGCTTGAACTTGGATATGCAGTGAGATACTTTTAGAGAGAAACTGTTTGTTTTTGGTAGGTTTCGATTTCGCTAATGATATCGTAATGAAATCGAGAAAGTCCTACAGGCCAGCAAGTAGCCACAAACTTCTCAGAGAACATCGAGTTGCCAGGTTACGGTTTGCTCGAGAACACGTCCGATGGACAGATGAAGATTGGTCCATGGTTATGTTTTCTGATGAGTCCAGATTTTGTTAATACACACGATGGGAGAGTATTTAGACGACCAGGAGAATGGTATCATATAGCGTCTTTTGAAGAAGGTTCCATTCGGTGGAGGATCAATCATGGTATGGGCTGGGATATCTTCAGACAGTCCTACGGAGTTAGTGGAGATAGAAAATGGTTTCCTGACAGCTCTCAGATACGTACAGGATAAATGAGCATGCAGGTCCTTTCTTAGTGATTAGGGAATTCCATTTTTATGCACGGTAATGTGCGGCCACATAGTGCTCATTTGGTCCATGTAATATTCAAAACGTCGGTATTGCCTGCATGGAGTGGCCAGCTCGCAGCCCAGACTTAAATCCCATAGAACATGCGTGGGACGAGTTCGGGTAATGCGTTAGACAACGTTCTTCAGGTATAGGGACCTTATCCGAGTTAAAGAGTGCACTAGAGGAAGAATGTTCCAATACAGCCCAAAATCGTATTAAAAATTTGGTTTAAAGCATGCCACACCGTCTTAATGAAGTGATACTGGCTCGTGGAGGAAATACAAAGTTTTATTTTTTAAGATAAACTGCGATATGTATTTTTGTATTTAATTAAAAAGAAAGAAAGTGTGCAAACCGTGCTATGTATTTTCTTTTATGTGTCGATTAATCAGTTACTTTTTATAGTATTTTATTGATAGGCACGCGTTTGACGGTGATTTAACTCGCTTGCCTAGAGATCAAATTTGACCTTATAGCTATAACGTGGGGGAGGTTATAGCTATCAGGAACCTGATGCCGGCATCTCATTCCGCTTCTTGGCTGTAACGCATAATTAAAATATTTCCAAAACGTTTTGTGCATAAGGGATCGCTGTACTATTTAGTGTCCGATAATGGAACGGGCTCGGTAGAATTAAATGGCTTTATTTAAAAAATACACGATCGAATTGAGAACCTCCTCCTTTTTTTTCGTCGGTTTAAAAAAAAATAATCATCTGATTAGTTCCAACAGTAATTAGCAGGTTCTGAATTCAAAGTTTTCTCACCGGAAGAAGGGTACATGTGGGTGGTTAAGTAGGTACTGACTAATCATTTGGAGGAGGTTTAGTTCTATAGACGAATTTGATGGATGAGGCGTGTGCAATCAATTTCTTTCTTTCTTCTTTCATTTAGAATACGCTAAATCTTTGTAAGTATATAAAACAAAGTCGGATTAGTTACACCATTTATAACTCGAGAACAGCTGGACCGATTTTTATGATCTTTGATTTGTTGTATTTGTCTCCACCCCATATAGCAGAATAACTAACAAAATCTGCTAAATCTTTGTATACAGCATGTAACATAAACCCTGTCCGTTCCAATAAAGGCGTATTCCTAGTTTAACATACGTACTAGAATAAAATAGTAAAAAAAACTCCTAAATAAAAATAGTAATAGATTTATTATTTTTATAAAATATGCGAAATTTAACACTAAATATGGCAAATTTTCATAAGTTGACAACACTCCACCGGCCGGCGAAATCTTTTAATTTTTACCTATTTTTATTTCAAACGATACCGCCCTGTACTAGCAAAACTGTGGGTGAATTTTCTCGAGCGCTCAGTGTTGCCTTTGATAAGTTTATCTTTTTTTTTAAATAAATTATTTTCATTGGGGAAAAATAATAATCTCGTATCCATTAAATGATTACGTATATGTGTACGCAGTACGATACCAAGTAAACACTTCAAGATCGGACAGGGTTTTTGTTGCATGCTGTATAAAACAAAGTCGGGATAGTTACACCATTTATAACTCAAAAACGACTGGACCTATTTCTATGATCTTTGATTTGTTGGATTTGTCTCACACCCAATAGCAGAATAACTAATAAAACGTTGGAAAATTTCACGATAAAAAAATATGAAGAAAAATTATGTTTTCATACATTTTGGATGGAATGGCTTTTATAATGATATCTCGAGATTGCATTCATTTATTGATTCTGAGGCGGTACGAAGTTCGCCGGGTCGGCTAGTAATATTTAAACTAAGCTTATTATGGTTAGCGATTTTTATAAATAAGGCTGCGTATACAACCGATAGGCTGGCTTCATAGAGCCAAAATACCTACTCTATTAACCTCGATGCGTTTTATAGTAGAGTAAGGAGGGAAGTTAGGGTGCTTTGGTCGAACATTGTACTTGTAGTGGTTAAGAAAGAAAGAAAGAAAATACGTTTATTTACGGTAAACACATGGTTACACAAACACTTTACTCTCTGTACCATAATCAAAACCCAATATAAGGGAAAATATTACCTACAAATGGGGTGAATAGGAACGCTGTTGTGAATTGAAACAAAACGTTGAAAATCCTAATAATTTTCAATTTGATACCTTAATATTTGTTTCTAGCAAAACATCGATTAATTTTTCATTATAAAACAAAGTCCCCCGCCGCATCTGTCTGTCTGCCTGTTCGCGATAAACTCTAAAACAGCATGAAAATTCGTTCAGGCGGAACGAATTTTCATGCTGTTTCCACCAATAGACAGCGTGATTACCCGGGCCTGCGGACGGCGAGTAATGGGTAGCTCGCCGTCCGATCAGCAACAGGCCCGAGAGTCGATGGCGCGTGGTGTTCCACGCGTGCCTCAAAGAGTTGTCAGCAAGAGATGGGGCCCGTCATGGCCGATGCCTGCCTGGGGGTTGAGGATAAATTCGAAACAGAGTTACCTCACCCCTGGGCACTCGAGGCAGGAAGGAACAGGGGTGGGTTTTAGTCAGTAAGAGTCTGACACGCCCTCCCGCTCCACCCAGAGCGGGAGAAGTCATAGGATTTTTACTTTAATTTACTTATATTTGCACGCCGAAATTAAAGGCAGAATAAGAGATCAATTTTGTCCATTTTGTCAACCTTCTGTACCTTATTTATGCAAATAAATGATTTTTGATTTGATTTTTTGATGATTTCCCACCCCAAAAAAAAAGAGCGTGATTCACGAGGAAGGTTTAAGTGTATAATTTGTGCCCGTGCAAAGCTGGGGCGGGTCATTAGTTCATGAAGAAACTAGAGTACTTAAATGCTGCATACAATATATAGGTAACGTGCAAAACCCCTTTAAAGTTTTGTTTCTATTCACCCTGTTTCACGGTTCAACAACTACATATTTTTACAGCATAAACAATCTCCCAAACAAACTCAACGTGTGTTGTCAGCAACAGGTGGGAATTAAAAGGACAGTGACAAAAACAATTTCCGAGAACGTGACCGTGGCGAGAGCAGCCGGCGCGAGGGAGGGGGAGCATGACGTAGATATTATACTGATGATTTGGGGGTGACAGGTTATGTGTGTATTTGGTATTGTGTTATTATATTTTTAGCCTCAATGACAGTTACGTCTATAGTTGAAGCGGTTGCGCACTACGTCTGATACTTATCCGACACTTATCCGTGAAAATACGGTCCGGCGTGGTGGTAGAACAATTTGTATGGTAGGTTACGCACTACCGATCCGAGTTCGGTCCGAGTTTTCTATAGATCTGTATTTTGACGGATAAGTATCGGACGTAGTGCGCAACCGCTCTTACCGACGGCGAAGTTTAAAATCTGATCGCGTTGGTACGAGTGCCGATGTAGGTAGTGCACACATTTTGACAAGTTCCACTAATGAATAGTACAAAAGATTTTTTTTTTTGGGATTGGAAATCATTCTTTGACTTCTCCCGCTCTGAGTGGAGGGCGAGCTATTACTGACTAAAACCCACCCTTGTTCCTTCCCTGCCCTGAGTACCCAGGGGCGCGGTAACTCTGTTTCGAATTTTATCCACGACATCTGGGCAGGCATCGGCCATGACAGGATAAGCACGTACCTAAGTCAAATAGACACGAGTAGCTAACATTTGAACGATTGCGTTTCAAATGTTTTTTCGTGGCATAGATTATGATTTTCTTGACGTGGACTAAAGATAAAATGTCCCAATTAGGACGTTTTCGAGTCCCCACAATGCGCGGTCTAGAAACGTGTTTATAAACTTTCAACCCCTTTTTCACCGGTTCAATTTCGAATAACCCTTTCCTAGTGAATATTTACTCTTTACAAAGAACACACCCTCCAAATGTCATGTCTTTAGGACCAGCGGTTTAGGCTATGCGTTGATATATCAGTCAGTCAGGGCTTTGAATATTAAAAACAAAACAAAAACAAAAAAAAACAGATATCATTAGCCTTTTATTTTGAAGTTATATCTTACTATACTAAGAACAGGTCACTGCCAAATGTGTGTTTAATCAGGTACAAAAATTAATCTTCACTGATTGAGATACATTTATTTTATAGTAATTACGGATACAATGAGGCATAGACAAACTCGTATTGCTCTTACAATAAAAAAAAAAATATTTTAAATAAAAATTCAAGCAGTCTGATGCAGTTGGTGGCATGAAATCAATAATTTAACTAAAATAACTGCCACCAACTGCATCAGACTGCTTGAAAAGTAATTTGTTTGGAACTTTTTACTCGAATCATCTCCTCGAGCTCTTCATTTTTAGACCCTATAAGGCCAGATCCAAAAAAATACGACTACACTTACCTAATTGCGGCCGCCATTTTGTTTTTTTTTTATATTTTCAAATAGCCTAATGTCACTTTGACGGTCAAGACCAATGTAAAAAATAATACCTCATTAGTTAAAATTCATCAAGCCGTCTTGGCTACAACGCGTGCCAAAGAAATGGACATACAAACATATATACATACATACATACTCTCGAAAAACATTACCCTCCTTCTAGGGTAGTCGGGTAGAAAGTGGGAAAACTATCTTTCTTGTTCATATTTTCGAATTGATGGTTATATATCCTTCTCTAAAGTATCTACATAGGCCCTGCAGGCAGTCGCCGCGTTTATCGCTTACTAATAAATTAATTTTCTGAATTCTGTTAGCACATTTTGGTTTTTTTGTTAAACCGTGGCGCGTCCAATTAGCAAACACAATAGATATTAATTGTGTCTCGCCCACCAAATGTCCGCTAGACGCGAAAACAGTTAATATTTGGGTATAAATACATAGTGTTGCGACCGAAAAGACCCACAATGATCATATATTTCTTTCTTAACTACACTTTTGGCTCTAGGACATGCCGGTTTCCTCACGATTTTTGCCTTCACCGTTTTGAGAGCAGTAGTGATGAAATAATTTACACAAAGTAAAGCGCCTGCTTGGGTTTGAACCCACGTCCTTACACTGGGCCACCACTGCTCCAGTTTCAGTTCAAGTTCACATTTATTAATGCAATTAAGGTTGACGACCAAAAAAATCTAATAAGTTCGTCAGTTAGATTACCAAAAAATATTGGACACGTATTTTTTCTTTTATCACATTAACAAAAAATGTAGGGGATACAGTGGGTCGAAATTTCGGATGACGTCACAGTTTGGAGGGATTTGGCACTCGCCTCATATATATTTAAAATTTTGAGAGGGAAATTGCATAATGCAATTGTTTTGGGGCAGGTGAGCCTGTGTGTTCCCAATAGGTACGTGTGGAGACGACGGCGACCGCGACTGCTGGTGGAGCCGCGCGGTCGGACCGACCTTTTAGGCGAGGCGCCGCTGACGCGTGCACTTCGCATGCTCAACTTGATTGCTAATGAGGTTGACCTTTTTTGTTGTACTCTGGGTGAATTCACAAGGAATGTTATTTATAATTAGCAAGTTAAGATAAGCGCATTTATCGCATTGGGGTAAAAAAAAACCTGTAAAGATAGATGTAAAATAAATAAATTAGACTCACCGGTGAGTTTAACAAAAAAAAATTTTTAAGAGAAAAAAAAAAATCGGCTGTCAACCCGGGTTGTCGTCGGGGTTCAATTTGACAACCCGGATTTGGCCGCTGGGGCAAAAGGGTTAAGTTAAAATTGTACCACGTTTTACTGAAAAGTGACGTAGCAAGCCCCCACTTCTGAACTTTGATGCGTTGTATCTTTGTAAATTTTTCAGTAATTTGAATTCTCTATCTTACGGACTAAATAGATTTTTATTTACCCTGTTGTCATCCCTATTACATCAGACCAGCAGTGAGGACATTAAAAGGCTGATGATGATGATCATGACATCGGGTATTGAATAGTGCGACTGCTGAAACTCACAATGATGATGATTATTTTATTTTTTCAGTTTATGCACCTGCCATGTTATCTCTCCACCACCCTTGGTTGACTGGTAGAGAATGCCTAAGGCATTAAGTCCGCCTTTGTACATTTGTGTTGCAAGAAGTTTTAATAAATAAATAAATGATAGAGTTGTTGGCGAAGCTGACACCAAAATTAGAAAAAAAAACAACCTCAACCATTTAGCTTACCTGAATAGCCGCTTTCAGCTTTATCTCCCTAAATAATAATTAAAAAACAACTGCGAGCGCAAAGGTAGAAACAAAACAGTCTCCTCTCTTTGTTTTACAACTTTTTGCCCGCGGTTTTGTCTGAGTTTCTGTGTGTTTTTTGTTTGTTAGCCACGAAAATGTTTTACGGCTAAAGTTGCGCTTTCCAAGCTATTTGAATATGCAGAGCTGTGACAAAAACTACGCGGACGATGGAGATTATTCTTTATAGCCGTTGCTTTGTTTCTGTTGCTAAAAGTCGCCCCCTCTGTTGTTAAAAGTCGCCCCCCTTGTTGTTAGATTGTGATAGTAAATGCTGTGTTTGGTTTACCTGTTAGTCGTGCCTGTTTGGTGTTGTGACTGTCTGGCCTTGGTTACTTAAGGGAAATGTTTTTAAATGGTTGCAGCAGCTGACTTCTTGTCTGATCGTGTCGTACTTATACCGTACTGTTGCGTATTAAAACATTTGAAGTGAGTGATTCTCAGTTTTGCAAAAATGTAAGGTAGGTACTAGTCTCATATGCATTTAAACCTGTTGCTCTGTGTTTTTAGGGTTCCGTACCCGAAGGGTCCAAACGGAGCCATATTGGTGTCACTCACGTGTCCGTCTGTCTGTATGTCTGTCGTCTGTCACAAAATTTTGTTCCGAAGAATTTTTTAACTTAACATTGACATTTGAACATGAAATTTAGTGATATTTTTTATTATTATATATATTTTACAAAAAAGAAAAGAAAAAATCTGATTTATCAATATATTGGTACCTCACCAATATATTGATAAATCAGATTTTTTCTTTGATAATTCCCTCATTTGGTGCGGAACCCTAAATTTGTCGAAGTCCGACACGCACTTGGCTGGTTTTTGACAGAAAATAATTTGCAAAAGTCTTCAGAATTTTTCTCCCACTCAAACACATTTTTCTTCCCATCACTTACAATTTCCCCAACAATAATTATTTCTGTTTTCTGTTTATATTGATTCGTTCCGTTTAGAACATCTTGAGGGACCGCCATCTGTCACGTTGTACAATCGCTGTTGTTATTTTTACTTCGTTTCTTTTTACTTTAGGCTCACTGCGTTGATTTTCTTCTTTGTGTTTTTAGGGATGACTCACTCAGGCCTTTCATTAATGTGAAAAAGAAATTAGGATTGATTTGCAATATTTTATTGAAGCCAAAGTTGGCAAAACGCTAAAGGTATTCCTATAGGAACTTCAGACAGGTATATTCATAATTGTACATTCACAGTCATTAAAATTCACCATTTGAAACTTTGTTTATCTTTCAAAGTTATATACATAACACAAGAGATCCATGTGAGTAAATCTCGTAATGACTTAAAATCTGGAAGATGCAATTAAAAAAGGTGATGAACAGTAATTCTTCCACCCATATTTAAATCCTTTTGAAGGAAACTTTCTTTCCTCGAACCAACTCACTTGATTCATTTAAATAAATAACAAGCTATCGAGTCAATTTAATGAGTCAAGTGACTGAGGAATTCACTTAGAGCACTCTACGCTTTAGCGCTTTTGATCTACGACTAAATACTGTTCTTTCTAATTACTCTCTGCAACTGAAGTGACAATGGGCAGGGCACATTGCTTACCGAATTGCCGAAAGGTTCTGGAGTGGCGATCGCGAACCGGAAGACGCAGCTTTGGAAATCTTCCCACAAGGTGGGCCGATGACCTATTGAGGGTGTCGGGAATCCGATGGAGCCGAGACGAACAGGAGTGGTCGTTGTGGCGACACTTGGGGGAGGCCTATGTCCAGCAGTGGACGTCTTTCGATGGAAATGATGATGATGACTATCTGTAAAAAACCGGCCCAGTGCGAGTATGACTTGCACACGAAGGGTTCCGTACCATAGTATAGAAAAAAATAATAAAAAAACTCATGATCCGTAATAGCGGCAACAGAAATACACATTCTGTAAAAATTTCAATTGTGTAGCTATTACGAATCGTGAGATACAGCCCGCTGACAGACGGATGGACAGTGGAGGCATGGTAATAGGGTCCCATTAGTTACCTTTCGGGTACCTAAAAAACACAACAGTAGGTATTCCTTAACAACATAAAACCATATAAAAACGTTTCCAAATATTCAGACTTGCACAGATATTCATTTCAATACATTGCACCGTTGTTATTATTTAACTGCAATACATTTGGGACACGTATCCGCAGTTTACAATACAAAGCGATGCCGCTGCCCTCCTCTGAATACCACGGGTGTTGTGCTTGCGATTAAACCAGGATATGCTAACTGAGGTGGTTTTAACTTGCTAGTTGAACTTAGGATCAATTTTACAGAAGTAAGTAAACTATAAGCTTCGCATTGCATTGTCTTGTTTGTAACTTCTGTTCAAGATAATAAAAATACTGGCCAAGTGCGTGTCGGACTTTGCACATTTAGGGTTCCGTACCATATGAGGGGAATCAATATTTTGTTATTTGTTAGTAAAATATACGTAATAATAAACATTGGTGCCGATTCTCTTGTTAAATAACTAAACTAAAATTAGAGAATCGTTATCTTTTACTAAAAAGGCAGTGCGAGAAAAGGACAGCTATAGCTATGAACTAATTTAAAGATGTCAAACTAGATTACTCCTTGCACTTTACCGTGTTTTTAGTCGACATGTTTTACGTGTACCTTTAATTCGTATGAAAATATTAGTTCAACTAAATTTGTCAGTTCTAATTTACGTCCGTCTCTTTCTTGTTTCATTAGAGAGAAAAAGATAGCAATAGCCTAAATTAAGTTTAGTTTGTGCTAACCAGAATCGGCACCGTTATCACCAAATTTCAAGTTCTTAGATCAATGGGAAGTTAAAAAAGTCTTCGGAACTAAATTTAGTGACAGACGACGGATAGACAGACAGACGGACAGGCGGACAGACAGACGGTCAGACGGACAGATGGACAGATGAACAGACGGACACGAGAGTGACAGCAATAAGGTCTACGAGCTGGAGTGACAAAGCCCAAAAGTGGTCTGCTCACTCTTGTTTGTTGCTCTTCCTCTTTGCTTTCGCTGACGGGTTATTCTGATGGTGAGCTGATGGTGATCACTGGTGTGGTTATGGTGAGCTAAGAATTCCATACTCTCTGGTTATGGCCCCAAAAGTCTAGGAGACTTTTAACGGATTTCTCCTGAAAAAAAGGTGTTTATGAATTTAACAATGTTACAACCGAAAGTGCGCAGGCAATTAAGAATAACGTAAAGTAGAAGATGTTCGATGCAGCATCCAAAAACCCTATACCCTTGATTAATACTGCTATCAGAGTCCATTTTTATCTCACTTCATCATTGTCATCTTTTTCCTCTATTAACTGCACATCATTACAAAATACTCCCATTTTAAAGCTTGATTTGCTTCCCCCAAAATTAAACCTAACTATTAATTCTAACTGCCAGCTTTTAATCACGTCATTCTATCTCAAAGTACAGTCGGAAACAAACGACAAACGGAGAGGAAACAAAAAATAGCGTAATACGAACAAATGGCGGGCGTTTGACTAAAAACGTGGGTTAGTCTTTAATTGATTTAATTTGTTCGGAGTCAAAACTCCGCAGTGTGCGGCGGGGAGGTGTTGCCCTGTCGTGTGGAAGTAAAGACAACTTTACAATGGAAATTAGTCTGGTTATTGTACTTTTTAGGGTTCCGTACCCAAAGGGTCCAAACGGAGCCCTATTGCTTTCACTCACGTGTCCATCTATTCGTCTGTCAGTCAGTCCGTCTTCGGTCACAAAATTTCGTTCCGAAGAATTTTTTAACTTCCCATTGACCTCATCATTCTCCTGCCCTTATCCCAATTTATTTGGGGTCGGCGCAAAATATCTTTTTCTTCCATACTCCTCTATTAGTCGTCATCTCTGTAGTCACCCCCTTTTTACCCATATCCTCTTTCACACAGTCCAACCATCGTTTCTTTGGCCTTCCCCTACTCTTATAGCCATCCACATCCATAATCCATGTCCATCCGACAGCCGATTTCCACACAATTTTTCAGTCAGCGGTGCCACTTTCAGACTTCCTCTTATATACTCATTCCTAATTCTATCCATGCGCGTAACACCACACATCGCTCTTAGCATTCTCATCTCAGCTACATGCAATTGCTTTTCATTCATCCCTTTTGTGGCCCAACATTCTGAACCATACAAGACAGCAGGTCTGACCATTGTTTTATAAATCTTCCCCTTAAGTTTTAGGGGAATGCGGGAGTCACAGATAGTCCCGGTGACCTGCCGCCATTTCATCCATCCAGTGTTAATTCTGTGCTTAACAGTCCGATCTATTTCGCCATCGCTTTGCACGAGTGAACCGAGATACCGAAAATCGGAGCAGACTGGGAGAAGCGCGCCATCTAGCACTACAGCTTCAGAACTGGAGAGATCGCCGAAATCGCAGAACATGTATTCAGTTTTGGTTCTGCTGATTTTCAAGCCAACTTTCTCCAGCTTCTGTTGCCACTTCTCCAATCTGCTCTGGATCTCAGGTCCATCTTCACCGACCAGAACAATGTCGTCGGCAAACAGCATGCACCAGGGTGCCTCTTCCTGTATTTCCGACGTAAGAGCGTCCATAATCAACAGGAAGAGGTAAGGACTTAAAGCCGACCCTTGATGCAAGCCTACAACCACACTGAACTCATCGGTGTTGCCAGCAGCCGACCGGACGTAGGTACTAGATTGTCTGTACATAGCACGAATCAACTCAACATACTTCCCAGGCAAACCTTTCTCTTTCAAGGCCCACCACAACACATCCCGAGGTACCCTATCATACGCTTTCTCAAGATCAATGAACACCATGTGCAAGTTCTTGTGCACACGTCTTTACTTCTCGCACAATTGACGGAGAGCGAAGGTGGCGTCCATTGTCCCTCGACCTGGCATAAACCCAAACTGGTTCGGGGTAATCTCACTCTCCTCTCGCAATCTTTTCTCTATCACTTTTTCCCATACTTTCATAGTATGTGACATGAGCTTTATCCCTCGATAGTTGTTGCAGTCCTGTACATCCCCTTTATTCTTGAAGATGGGCACTAGCGAACTATTGCACCATTCTTGTGGGATCACTTCTTCATACAACAACTTATTGAAGAATAAAGTCAGCCACATACATCCATCCTCTTTTAAACACTTCCATACTTCTACTGGTATGTCATCAGGGCCCATGGCCTTTCCATTTTTCATACATTGAACTGCCTTTCTTACTTCATCCATGCTTATTTCTCTCACCAAACCCATATTTACTTGTACCTCTTTGAGCACACCATTCCATTCATTCTCTTCGTTCATCAACTTTTCAAAATAAACCTTCCATCGCTCTTTTATTTCGTCATCTTTCGACAAGACTTTACCGAGTTCATCTTTCATACATTTTATGTGCATTATATCCCTCGTTCTCCTTTCTCTTAATTTTGTAATCCGGGAGAGCTCCTTCTGGCCTCTAGGGCTGTCCAGTAAATCATATAACTTTTCCTGCGCCTTAGCCCTGGAAACTGCAACCGCCTTTTTTGCCTTCCTCTTCCATTCTTTATGAATTTTCTTTTTCTCTTCTTTCAAATTATCATTTCCGGTTTCTACATTCTGCCATACTTTAAACGAAATTTTCTTTTCTTTTAGCATCTTTTGCACATCTTCATTCCACCACCATGTATCCTTTTCTATCATGCCTTTACCTTGCTATTCTCCAAACATATCTTTTGCTACTCGCCTTATACAATCCGCCATCTCTTTCCAACATTCATCCACAGATTTTCCTTCCATATCCTTCACGTCTATCATTTCCCATTGACCTATGAACTTGAAATTTGGTGATAATGTTTATTAATGTATACTTATTTCACTAACAAATACCAAAACATTGATTTCCCTCATATGGTACTGAACCCTAAATGTGTGAAGTCCGACACGCACTTTGCCGATTTTTGGAGATATTTATGAAGAATTGGATAAAAAGGATTAAGTGTTGTGTTTCGCGAAGTGTCGAATGTTGAGGACTTTTTTCAAGATCTGGCTGGCTCTGGATCTCTATAGGCGCAATTATGTTGGTCTTAGATGGCCTAAGAGTATTGCCCATTTATTTAATAATTTACAGTATAGGTGGTGCATAGGTGGCAATCATGCCACAAGGCTTTTTCTTATTTTTAACCGACTTCAAAGAGGTTCTCAATTCGTCTATATGTTATTTTTTGTATGTTTGTTGCGTGTTTACTCCACCACTTGTTAATTGATTTTGATGATTCTTTTTTGTTTGGTAGATCATACTTCGAAAGTGTTTTTTTTATAAATTTTATCGATATTGATTCAACGCTTTTTAACCGACTTCGAAAAAGGAGGAGGTTATCAATTCGGATGTTTGTATTTTTTTTATTTATTATTTTTTTTTTTTTTTATGTATGTTCGGGCATAACGCCGTCATATATTGACGGATTTGCAAAATTCTTTTTTTGTTCGAAAGGGGTTTATTCCGAAATGGTCCCATTTAAATTTAAAAAAGATCTGATTATGGGTTTCGGAGACAGACAACGGAACTCTTCAAAAATTGACAGCAAATCAACCGCGATTGCTGCTATCGTATGTCTATGAATTGTTAACACAGTTTAATGGGGAACCACAACTAAAAAGTGAAAAATAAAAAACTTTTTTACAAAAAAATAGAACCGACTTCCAAAAAAAGTGCAAAATAACTTTTATTTCGGAAGTCGGTGTCAAAAAACACAGACACAAAACAGGAACACCGACTTCCGAAATAAAAGTTATTTTGCACTTTTTTTGGAAGTCGGTTCTATTTTTTTGTAAAAAAGTTTTTTTTTAAAAATCAACAAAAGCAAAAAGTATATATACTTATACAGAGGTGACGTATTGGTTTTCTCTAATTATTATGTTTAAATTCCATGTTATTGCGATTGTATAAATTTAATATTTAGTTTTAGTTCTGGGCTACAACAACTAAAAAGTTAAAAAAAAACTTTTTTCACAGAAAAATACTACAATAAAAATCGCCAAATAACGTTAATTTCAGAAGTCGGTAACAAATAACGAAGAACCAAAATACATACACCGACTTCCGAAATTAAAGTTATTAACCGACGAAAAAAAGGAGGAGGTTCTCAATTCGACCGTATATATGTTTTTTTTTTTGTGTATGTTCAGCCCTCACTCCGTCATTTATGAACCGATCTTAATGATTATTTTTTTATTAGATAGGGTATACCTCAAGGGTGGTCCCATGTCATGGAAATCAGGATCTGATGATGGAATCCTGATAAAATAGAGAGAAAACCTCGAAAATTGTTGGCACGTTTAGCGTTTCTGTACGTATGTTCGGCCTTCACTCCGTTGTTTATGAACCGATTTCGATGATTCTTTTTTTATAGATAGGGCATACCGTAAGGATGGTCCCATGTCAAGGATATTAGGATCTGATCATGGAATCCTGATAAAATTGAGAGAAAACCTCGAAATTTGTGGGCACGTTTAGCGTTTCTGTATGTATGTTCGGCCCTCACTCCGTTGTTTATGAACGGATTTTGACGATTCTTTTTTGCATAGATAGGGTATACTTCAAGGATGGTCCCACGTCAAGGACATTAGGATCTGATCATGGAATCCTGATAAAATTGAGAGAAAACCTCGAAAATTGGGCACGAATATTGTTTCTGTTTACTTTTCATAACTTTATCAGGTATTTGCATTTAGGAATCATCACATCATGAAACTGAGCTGATGATGGAAACCATACCTTTCCTTAACAATAGAAATTAGTTATAAAAAACTGGTTTTAGTGACAGATACCACTTAATATACTTTGAAGAAAAGACGTCTTTGGAATATTGGAGGTAACTTCAACTGGTCAATATCCTGAGAACCTTATGAAAGGATGGTTACATCATCAGCTCAATGCCAAGAGGAATGATGAAGGATAGAAATTAGCTTCAGAGTATTTAAAGATGATGCGAGTCACAAAAAAAAACTTTTTAACAAAAAAATTAACCGACGAAAAAGAACTAAAAAGCAAAAAATAAATAAACCTTTTAAGTCTTGAGTAATGAGCTTATTTACCTACATAAAATATCAAATTTTATATAAACTAATTTTGAGTCGGCGCCAAACAACAATCTGATTATTAAATATCTAAATTTTATAAGTACTTACAAAAGAAGAGGGCTGTAAGTAGGTAATTAATCATTTTATTAATTGGTGCCGACTCAAAATTAGTTTATGTAAAATTTGATATTTTATGTAGGTAAATAAGCTCATTACTCAAGACTTAAAAGGTTTATTTATTTTTTGCTTTTTAGTTCTTTTTCGTCGGTTAATTTTTTTGTTAAAAAGTTTTTTATTTCATGATTTTTTGTGGCTCGCATCATCTTTTAACACTCTGAGGCTAATTTCTAATTCTTCATCATTCCTCTTGCCACTGAGCTGATGATATAACAATCCTTCCATGAAGTTCCCAGGATATTGACCAGTTGAGGTTACCTCCAATATTGTAAAGACGTCTTTTCGTCAAAGCATATTAAGTGGTATTTGTCACTAAAACCAGTTTTTATATCTGACTTCTATTGTTTAGGAAAGGTATGGTTTCCATCATCAGCTCAGTTTTATGATGTGATGGTTCCTAAATGCAAATACCTGATTCAGTTATGAAAAGTAAACAGAAACAATATTCGTGCCCAATTTTCGAGGTTCTCTCTCAATTTTTTCAGGATCCCATGAGCAAATCCTGATATCCTTGACATGGGACAATCCTTGAGGTATACCCTATCTAAGAAAAAAAGAATCATCAAAATCGGTTCATAAATAACGGAGTGAGGGCCGAACATACATACAGAAACGCTAAACGTGCCCACACTTTTCGAGGTTTTCTCTCAATTTTGTCAGGATTCCATTGTCAGATCCTGATTTTCTTGACATGGGACCACCCTTGAGGTATACCCTATCTAACAAAAAAAGAATAATCAAAATCGGTTCATAAATGACGCAGTGAGGGCTGAACACACATACAAAAACGCTAAACGTGCCCACAATTTTCGAGGTTTTCTCTCAATTTTGTCAGGATTCCATTATCAGATCCTGATTTCCTTGACATGGGACCACCCTTGAGGTATACCCTATCTAACAAAAAGAGAATAATCAAAATTGGTTCATAAATGACGGAGTGAGGGCTGAACACACATACAGAAACGCTAAACGTGCCCACAATTTTCGAGGTTTTCTCTCAATTTTGTCAGGATTCCACAGTCAGATCCTGATTTCCATGACATGGGACCACTCTTGCGGTGTACCCTATCTAACAAGAAAAGAATAATCAAAATCGGTTCATAAATGACGGAGTGAGGGCTGAACATACACAAAAAAAAAAAAAAAAAACATATATACGGTCGAATTGAGAACCTCCTCCTTTTTTTTCGTCGGTTAAAAATCATAAAATAAAAAACTTTTTAACAAAAAATTCAACCGACGAAAAAGAACTAAAAAGCAAAAAATAAATTAACCTTTTAAGTCTAGAGTATTGAGCTTATTTACCTACATAAAATATCAAATTTTATATAAACTAATTTTGAGTCGGCGCCAAATAATAAAACGAGTTATTACCTACATCTAGCCTTCTTCATTTCTACGTACATATATAAAATTTAGATATTTAATAATGATTGTTGTTTGGCGCCGACTCAAAATTAGTTTATATAAAATTTGATATTTTATGTAGGTAAATAAGCTCAATACTCTAGACTTAAAAGGTTAATTTATTTTTTGCTTTTTATTTTGCAATTTTTATTGAATCTGACATTTTTTTTTGGAAGTCGGTTGCATTTTTTGTAAAAAAGTTTTTTTGTTTATGTGCTGGCTTTTTATATATATATTTATTTTTTGTAATTTAGTTGTGCTCTTGTGTATTGTATTTTTTTTCTGTGTTGAATCAATTAAATGTTTTATTTATGTATGTTTGTGCATTTAGCCAGTGTAAAGTTTAGAAAGTATTTGGTTTTTAGATAATACAGTCACCATGTTTTCCATTATAATGCAGATGTTACATATTCTAATGTTTTTGCATTATTTGTCAGAAAATGTATCGAGTCAGTGTTTTCGGCAAGCTTCACTGAGGTAGTCAATAATACAATAACATTCTCAGCTTAAGGACCTACTCTCGGTCGAGTAGCGCCCACATTGAATAAAAAATCGTAGCATAGCACAGAAAATAAATATTAAAAAATCCAACTTCACGTTTGTTACAAACAGGATAAAGCATTTTTACGTTGTTAAAACAGGTCTCAGAATGTTTGGTATCCAAAGTAGTAGGCAAAAGTACCAAAAACGGCGTTTTTGACACTTTTGCCTACTACTTCGGATACGAAACATTTCGAGTCCTGTTTTAACAACGTAAAATACTTTATCCTCTTTGTAAAAAACGTGACGTGATTCTTTAATATTTTATTTTCTGTGCTATGCTACGATTTTTATTCAATGAGGGCACCACTGGACCGTGAGTAGGGCCTTAATTTACCTAAATCGCGCCTGTTTAAATGATTCCACATATTGTCGAGTAGTGTAGACACTTGAGACACAAAACTGCACCAATTTTACATCACAATATCCACCAGAAATCAATTTACGAATAATAAAAACAGTCACTGAACTTCACCCGTTGAAATCCCGCCAAAAACTCCGCTTCACTATTTGAAACTAATTCTAAATTCGAATGAGTTTTCAGAACCAGCCAGAACTATTTTGCTGCCATCCTGCAAACGGTAAAGTCCACTTCAGTGTGCAACCTACACAGTATGCACACTTCTCAACTCTTTGTCGCGGGCTTTTTTTTGCGTTTTTCCTTTTGTTTTCATTAAAGCTTGTTGTCGCCTGTGAGGCTGTGACTGCGAGCCGATGCGACGTGCATTTATTGACACGCTGTACAAATCGCAATACCTATACGACCTGATTTATTGGACTTGTTTTATTTAAATAGGTACTCACTTCTGCCTGCTTCGCGTGAAATTACTCGTAGTACTTTCCCTATTATAAATTATAGCGCAAGTGCTATTCCAGACTATAATTTATTATTGTGCTAAATTTGATCCAGATCTATTTAGACCTTCTGGCGTGATTGAGTAACAAACATCTATCCATTCATCGAAACTATCGCTTTTATAATATTACTAGCTGTGCCCGCGGTTTCACCCGCGTTTGTGTATATTTCACAAAAAAAAAATTTTTTTGTTCATAAAAAGTATCTTATGTTACTTCTAATACCTCCAAGAACATGTGTTCAAAGTTTCGTGATGATCGGTTTAGTAGTTTTCGCGTGAAAGCGTAACAAACAAACTTACATTCACATTTATAATACTTCTAGCTGCGCCCCACGTTTTCACCCACGTAGACCGGAATAAAAGGTAGCTTATATGTTAATCCAGGCTATAAGCTATCTACATACCAAATTTCACCCAAATCGGTCCAGCCGTTTGAGCGTGAAGAAGTAACAAACATACACACTCACAAACTTTCACATTTATAATATTAGCAGGATGATGATCTGGCGAGAGTTGCGGGATACGGCTGGATGCGCGTCGCCACTTTGACTTTGAAAGATCCTGTACGTCTTACAATGTTTCTTCTTCTCCTTTGTCAAGCAGTAGAAATCTTTCAGCTGGAATGATGATGAGGGAAACACATTTACCTATGCCTCAATATTAATTACCCAAAAAAAACAAACGCTTTTGCCCTAACTTATAAAAAATCTCGACGTTGTCTAGCGACTCATTGGCATATGTAAAATTCTCCATAATTAATTTCTATTCTGGGGACACAGGAGTCGCCACTAAGACGAGCCAAGCGAAGCATAAGGGCACTACCTACCTTTTCTCGAAGCGCTTCGTCGTTTTTTTGAACCCTCATAACTTAGGTTTGGATTATACCAGATAAACAAAAATCTCGGTATAAGATTTCAATAGTGGACTTATTAAACATATAAAGTTTCAATTGCATAGCTCTTATACTTTAGATTTTATTGATTAATCAGTCATCTCAGACATCTTATATTTCTACGGAAATTACGCGGACGTAGGAGTATGAAATTTGACATAGTTAAACTTTTTATGGAGAAGGAGTACAGAAAGCTAATATTTTTATAGAATATACATTAGAAATAAATTAAACTAATAAAAAAAACATAACACACACTATCATGCGTTTCTCACGTATATGTATAGGTCTTTATTTATGGTTCACAGTCATGCCATGTTTATAGGTATAGTCTTTGACAATAGAACCTTAATAATATTGAAACTTAAATTTTAAATGAATAATGGTAGAATTAGACCACTGTAAAAAAATACCATGTGATTAGTTTGAACACAGATTAATTTAAAAAAAATGTATAGAGAATTTAAATTTAGAAACCGCTAATGTCACCACTCAACGCCTCGCCATTGAGCACGTGCGAAAGAAATGTTATTATTACAAATTATAATTATTAATTTTAATCCGTTTATTCATATACACTTACATATTATTTACATTTTTAAATATTTAAATAAAAAGGATAAAAAAAGGCATTTAAAAATATAAAAATAGTATACCACCGGTACCGGGAACAGGGTCCAAGCTACCGGCGATCAGGCCTCCAGAGAGAGGAACCGCCTGACAATGCGAGCTGTGTCCAGAAGTACTGCTTTCTGAATCAAGCCCTTGATCCAGCCGCCTAATGAGAGCCTCCTGAGGTGTTGATCGAGGCTCGTGGCTATTAAGCCATTGACTGACTGACTATCGGTACAATGATCGCTGAGTCCACATCCCACATGTCGACAATCTCGCGAGCCAAGTCAATATACTTAATATTAATTATTATTATCAAAAACCTATTGTCGCGTTACTGATATGCACTATGCATAGGGTAAGCTAGTTTTATAAACAAGGCTAAAAGTATTGAAAATTATATTATATTTCAACAAGTATATTTCCTTTGAATTTCTTCTACACTGATCGGTACTTTTCAATTGTAAATGGATTCTCGTTCAGTGCGAATGGAACGCCACCTAGCGGCGCGGCGCAGTTTTATTGCAAGCCTTGGGACCTGCTTTGTGATGTAAAAGATTGATGCTTATCTCTTGCACTTCAGAATTTGAGATCGAATAGTGAAAATGACGGCTGGGGGGTTTTTTTTTTTTTTTTTTTTGGGGGGTAGTGTAGAAATATATATATACCTACTGGGTGTAAGGTACATGAACGCACATACGTGTACTAGTGATTCAGTACATGATTCTGGACTCCCTAGCGTTGGAATTTTTCGTTGGCCTTTTCCTAATATTTAGAAAAAAAAAATTTTTTTTTTCACTTTAAACTTTATAATATCGTTATACATACGAGTATCTACCCCAAAGACATTTTAAATGAAAAAATAATTAATTAAATTTTTTCATTTAAAATGTCTTTGGGGTAGATAGGTATAACGTTTTTGTACAGTTTAAAGTGAAAATTTTTTTTTTTTTTTTTCACAAATTAGAAAAAAGCTGACGAAAAATTCCAACGCTAGGGGGTCCAGAATCATGTACTGAATCACTAGTACACGTATGTGCGTTCATGTACCTTACACCCTGTATATACATATATTTAGGAGCCATTCATTCATGTTCAATAGTTCAGTAACTAAGCACAACCTGCAGCACAAAATGGAGTAATATGGTAATAAATGGTCAATCGAATTATACCGTTAAATGAATTGTATTGTTTATCAAATTGTATTGTTGATTGTGAGGAGCTCGTGGCTAAAGTAATAACAGCCGCACGGGTCGACTTACCAGATTAAGCTACGCTTGCCAGGGTTAGTCCATGGATGGGGGACCATCTTCACATACAGAGACTCCTCCGCGCCTCGAAAAACACGTTAAGCCGTTGCGTTGGTCCCGGCTGTCAATCGTGGATCTTTGACATAACTATTATAAAAAAAATGTTTGAAATTTAACGCAAGCGGCTGCAAACGATGCGACTGACTGCTAAAAAATCAATCAACCAAACACAGCTTTTAACGCGCGTTTGACAATTTGCCACATTCATTTGGGTACTAACTGGTAACTAGGTCTTAGTATAATCAGGGCCTGCAGGTCCTAACGATCGGTGGCTAAAACAATAATGTTGCGAGAAGGCAAACTTTTATGTCCTTTTATATTTGGACAAGTTAATTTAATTGTTACAAGCGGTAAATTTATTCATTAAAATTTAAATAAATTATAAGTATTCAAGTTAAAATTTACGCCGTCTCTGTACATGTTTCAAGAAAATCAATTTTTTTTTTCAGGCTATGATCTAAAATTTTTCCTCACAAATGAGGAAGTTTTTCAACGGTTGGTAATTTAGCGATCGCTAGCTAACGTAGCGATCGCTATCAATGTCGAGACTGCAGGGCTTGGAGTCTCATCATACAACAATAATTCATACCGTTGAAGAAAATAATTATTTCTACTTTAAATAAACTAAAAAACACGCTTCCGTCATTTTATCTTTCGTGTTCTTCTTATTGAAATTTCTCATATTATTATCATTGAAATGCATAAAAAATAACTATTCCGCCATCTTTGGGAGCCCGCCATTTTGAATTTAGAGTAACGTCACTTGACTAACCATGTATTGTTATCTAAACTAAACATGTAGGCAAAATTTCAGCTCAATCAGAAACCGGGAAGTAGATCTTTAACTTCTGAGATTTTTTAAGGTTTAAGGTGAAGTTAAAAAAACCGGATAAGATAAGTGCGAGTCGGACTCGCACACGAAGGGTTCCGTACCATAAACTAAAAAAAGAACACATTTCTAGAGACGTGTTCTTTTTGTTTTTTTTTTTTGGGCTGTGTCTTTATCTGTCCGTCTGTCTTCTGTTATCCGTAATAACAGAAGACAGACGGACAGCGGAGTCTGGCAATAAGGCCCTAAAAAGCGTGTTAAAAAGTGGAATCACATGGACTCAGTGCAGTGTAACCAAACGAGCTGTATGCGTGATTATTTTTCCGACCCAAATATCGACCAATAGAATTGCACCATTCGACGTCACGTGGTACAACCTACATGGTATTATACTGAAAATTTTTTGAAAATTGTCTCTGGTCGTTGCTATATATAAAATAATCCCCCGAATACCACACGAGCTTCAAAATTATCTGGTATTTCCCGATAGGTTCCCTGCAAACAAATAAAATCGTCAAGTTTTTCAGGAAAAATCACTCGCGCTTCGCGCTCGTGATTTTTTAACCTGAAAAACTTCACTCCTTCATTTGTTTGCAACGAACGGAAATACCCGATAATTTTGAAGCTCTTGTGGTATTATAAGTGAAAATTACTTGAAAATTTTACTGTTTTCATCAAACATTCTAAAATATAATAAAAGTGGGTTAACATGTTTACTTTATGTTCAGGAAGCTTTATTTTATTGTCAAGTGAAGTCGAGTGAATATCCTGTAGTATATAAAAGATACGGGTGAATACGTAATGCTGAATGCAATGTGAAACGTTGCATTGTACGGAATCCGGCAAGGATTTTATATCGCTATTGAATGAGAAATACTTTATTCTATACGCATACGACTCATACTGAATAGGCTATTGAAAGAGATATATTTGCTTTTATTATTTTATGTAGAAATATTCGATATATTTCTGTGTTTACTGAAACTAAGACACTTAATTTTAATACACCTTGCATACAACTTTTTTTGGGTTCCGTCTCCGAAGGATCCAAACGGAGCCCTATTGTTGTCACTCACGTGTCCGTCTGTCTATCCGTCCGTCGTCTGTCTATTCGTCCGTCGTCTGTTACAAAATTTTGTTACAAATATTTTTTTTTACTTCCCATTGACCTATGAACTAGAAATTTAGTGATAATGTGTATTATTATGTATACTTTACTAACAAATACCAATATTTGATACGGAACCCTTAACGTGCGAAATCCGACACGCACTTGGCCAGTTTTTAGGGTTTCGTACTCGAAGGGTCCAAACAGAGCCCTATTGTTCCCACTCACGTGTCCGTCTGTCTATACGTCCGTCATCTGTCACAAAATTTTGTTACGAAGAATTTTTAAATTCCCATTTTAGTGATAATGTTTATTATTATGTATACTTTATTAACAAATAGGTACCAATATTTGGTACGGAACCCTTAACGTGCGAAATCCGACACTCACTTGGCCAGTTTTTTAGTTTTGTTTGCACCTATTTTTTTTTAAATATAATTATTAGAACACCCTGAAATTATTTAACGTATGTTCCAGTCCTCATGAAATTTCAACTGAATCGGTCCAGTTGATATGGAGATAATTAGCTGAGGCAGACGGAAAGATAGACCGACGCACGATTGTTCCTATAATGCTTTCGATTTTTTTTCGGATGTTTGGAACCCTAAAAATCAGAACCCTCTTATAAAAATTGTCTTAAAACACAACCGCCACCTACCACGTAGGTAACATTGAAAAGAAAACAAACGACAGTACATTTTTCATTGCTATTACATCATTTGAAGCCGCAGCGGTCTCGGGCGCACACAAACTGCGGCGTAAAAAACGCCGAGCAGACTAGAAGCACAAAGCATAGAATTTATCGTCCACCTCACGTGCCCGAAACACGCGCACAAGGATACAGGAGCAATTACTGGATATGTTAGCCTCTGTCTATAGGATTATTCATAATAGGGTATTTTATAAAAAAAATAATAACATATTAGTTCGTCAGTTAAATAACCAAAAAATATTGGACACGTGTTTTTTGTTTGTCGAGTAAATAAAAAATTAGGGCGATACAGTGCGTTGAATTTTCGCGTGACGTCACACGTCGTGACATTTTTTAACCGACTTCGAAAAAGGAGCAGATTCTATGTTCGACTGAATATATGTGTTTTTTTTTAAGTATGTCCACTGATTTCTCTGTCAATTGAGGACCGATTTTCAAAATTCTTTTTTTATCCGATAGAATATACTCCCGAGGTGGTCCCATATAAATTTTATAGAAATTGCTTCAGCGCTTTTTGAAAAACTGAACAAAAACTGAACAAAAACGAAAAATACGTATACCTAGATGACGTTTTGGTGTTCTCCAATTACGACTATGTTTAAATTCCACGTTCCTTGTTATTGGGGTTTTTAGTTCTGGGATATAAAAACTAAAAAAAAAAACAACCGACTTCCAAAAAAAAACATACACTAAAAATTAAAAAATAACTTTAAATTCGGAAGTCGGTTGTCAAATAACGAAGAAATAAAGTAGAAACTTTTTTAGTGAAATACCCTATTAGCGACCCGCTCCAGCCTTGCATGGGTAAAAATTATACACCTAAACCCTCCTCATGAATCACTCTTTGTGTTGTTCTAAACCGCATGAAAATCCGTTCAGTAGTTTTTGAGTTTATTACGTACAGACACGGTGGACTTTGCTTTATAATATTATGTAGAGATGATATCTGTGCCTTGTGCACTTGTGCAGAGTACTATAGAGCCTAGAAGCGTGGGCTCCGGGTGTGTGCTTCTGCTGTGCAGTTCTCGGTTCTGGTGTGTGGTGTGTGTGAAAAGAAACACCAGACAGCTACATTTGATTCTTCTATTATTAATTACTCAGTTTATATCGAAAACTCAAAACTGGCTGAATTATTTTCTAATCAATTTTAAATAACAATAATTTTTATTCAGACAACCATTGCATAAACATTTATATTGTTAGTATGAGTTTAAAAACTATGTTAATACTTAATAACTAAGAGAGACTTAGTCCTCTGGGTGAGGCTCCACACCAGTGTGGGCTGTCTAAATTATTACCTTCAGGATGCTGTTACTGCTCCCACGCAATCTGCTTAGCAGTGAGGCTGTCTTTTTGCGCCAGGTAGCATCAAAGCCGTCTCAGTGGACATTGTTGACGTACTGCAGAAGCGCGGCAGACGCAACAGTGGCCCGTGGGCATTGTTAAACTGAATGCGTAGAGAATTGTAAGCCCTTTGGGTATAATTGAACCACAGGCTCACTGAGTACAGAGATGTGCAATACGCTTTGAATAAATCGAGCTGCGGGCCAGCATGTTCGCCCGGACTGACAAAGCCCTGCGCTCCCTCTCCATGTCTGCATCATCTCCAAGGTTTTCGGTAACCAAATGCCCTAGATACTTGAATTGGTATCGATTGAGAGGAATACCATTGAGTAGGTAACACTGGTGGAAAACCAACTGTTGGTTGGGGACTTTGTGCCTTGAAGACCGTGCATTTGTTAACATTAAATTTTTAAATACTATTCAAAATTTACAAAACGACAGAAGGACAGACAGACACACGTGATCCTATAAGCGTTCTGTCTTTTCATTCGGACTTTCTGAACCCTAAAAACAGCTACCACTTCCAGCCACTCTATATCCGTGTACGCAGCGTTCCATCGTCCACGTAAACAATGCTTGCTACAGGACAACTTTCCCTTTGCGGTTTGTATGGAATGCTTTTTCAGAAGTACACAGTATGTGGTCGCCAGGCTTTACTAAAGCTGGCTTGTTTAAATATTTCTCAGATTTTAGTATTGTGCGCCCGATTAAATGGACTATTTGGATTATGTGTGGGGCAAGACCTATTGTTTGCAATTTTCGGCTTGGAATAGGAGTAGAAGATATGCTGAAGTGTTATTATCACTGCAGCATACTGCATTACAACCGTGTTGTTTTTTTTAAATTTTATTTTCGTCTAGTGTAATGTAGGTACTTATTTTCTAAAGAAAGAAAATACATTTATTTGCGGTAAACATGACGCAAAAGACATGCGTCACATCCACGCAAAACGGCTATCGCCTATGCGAGACAGAGCCCCAGCCTTTGGTTTGCAGCGACAGCCGGCGCTGACGTGATGACGTCGACCGGTGCAGCAAACATTGAGTAAAATAAAATATAAATATTTAATTCTAAATGCAATAAATATATAATATTTAAAGTGGCAACATTCCGTTCTGAATATTTTTTTCTGTTCAAATTTACTGTGATTTCGGCTAGCATGTTGAATCATAATTAAATAATAAATAAGTTATTTATTGGCACAACACTGGTTTATGAAAAAAAGCGAAACCCTACTCCTTTTGTGTGATGAGAGTATCTATATTTCAGAAGCCAGTGACTTCTTCCACTTTAATCACAATTTTAGTATACTAGGGCCACAGGGTACGTATGCTCGCCGAGTTTTTCGTGACATTCGGCAAGCAATTAGTCGACTCTTCACGTAACCAGAGGACTGGCTTTTTTTTCGGCCAAAGAAAAAGCATTGCCATTCAACGTGCCAATGCTGCTGGCAGTGTTCTGGGCACATTTCCCAGTGACAGCGATGTGAACCAATTTTTCGATGCCCATGAGTTTTACGCCTCCCTTTTTTGACCCCCGACGCAAAAAGAGGGGTGTTATAAGTTTGACCGCTATGTGTGTATGTCTGTCTGCGGCATCGTAGTTCTTATACGGGTGAACCGATCCGAATGCGGTTTTTTTAATTGAAAGCAGGTTTTATTTTGATGGTTCTTAAATATTTTTTATCAAAATCGGTTCAGCCGTTTCAAGGTCATCAGTTCTTTTGTGTTTTTAAATGGTAGCTTTTCTTTTAGGCGTTGGGGGTTTATTTAATTTTTAATTTAATTGCTATCTTGTTATGCCGCTTGTACATATTTTATTTAAGTATTTTCTATTAGCTTGTATAAACATTATAATTGTAATATTATTGGAATAAAACTTAAAGTACCTAATTGATGAAAATGAGGATGTCACAGCATGATAGTCATGGATAATAGTGGACAGTAAAAGAAATGCCTATGTAAAAAGAATATCAGCTAACGAGGCAATTTAAATCAAGGTTGTATAACAAGGTAATGAGGTCAATTTTCTTTACAAATATCATAAGGATAAATGATGTTTATTCAGTAAATAGGTTACAAGGACATACATAGGACATACACACACATAGACGACGACGTACATAGGTTATATACTTTTGTAATTATTTTCGTCTTAGAATTATTTTATTTTTTCAGTTTATGCACCTGCCATGTTATCTCTCCACCACCCTTGGTTGACTGGTAGAGAATGCCTAAGGCATTAAGTCCGCCTTTGTACATTTGTGTTGCATGAAGTTTTAATAAATAAATAAATAAATAAGGAACACTTTTACACGTCAATGTTTTTTGTCAGTTTAAGCTAGTGGAGGCCAGTGTTTCCTAGCTGACTACCCTGAGAAGAAACACCGAAACAAACTCAGAGGTCAAAGTCTCTTTTAGTGTTAAAATCCATACAATGTGTACTGGTTAAATCATATGAGAACCATGTACGTTTATGTCTGGGATGAGCTTTATGAAGAAAGCAACACACGAATTCGAGTGGACCTGTCCAGACAGTGCAAGCATTTGTCAGTCATCGCGAAGCTCAACTCAGAACTTTGAGGAGCTCAACGAACCGACGAACAATACCAAAGTAAGGACATTTGAGTAGGCCGCAAAAATACTCAAACTGCCAGACAATCATAAAATCTACATGAATATAACGACATACATAGTTCTCGCATTCACATTATTCTATATGAGGACCATGCAGCTTAGTGTCTGTAGTGGTCTTTTGAAGAAAGAACCAAACATATTTGAGTGGACCTGTCCAGTCAGTGCAAGCATTTGTCAATAGTCGAATAGCTCAACTTAAAAACCACTAAGGAAAACCGATATACCTACTTATTCAATATGCATAGGTTACAGTAGGTCGTAGGAACATTCGCTCGAAGAAAAAGGCGTCGGGTAGGCAAGTGCCTCGACGCCTGAAACACCGAAACCAAGCCTGAACCATTTAAGGCCCTACTACCGGCCAAGTGGCGCCCACATTGAATAAAAAAAAAAATGTGAGCCGTCACGGGACGCCTGGCAGATGTGAAACATCGACATTATTTTGTAAAAGTAATATGCAGAAAAGAACATAGTGTGATATGAACTAAATATGTCATAATGATAAAATAAAATATTACGATTTTTTTCCAGATAACGATGACTCTTTATTGAATAAACATTTATTTTCATTAAATACAAAAATTTACGAATTTATTTCAAATCGTGACTACTTAATTCGTTTAATCAGTGACTTCGGTAATAGTTATATTCGATGTTGCCTCTGAGGACGGTATCACTGTGACAATTGGTCGATGGTAACTGAAGTATGTTACAAAAGTATTGAACATAATATTATCAAGATATCTAATAAATACAGCATCTATTGTTGTTCCGTATCTGGTGGTAGGTTCTCTTGGATTGTTATTAATTTGCAATTGAAATTCTTCTTGGAGAAACGTAATTAATGGCGTTGATTCATCTTTTGCAAAATTTACATTGAAATCCCCAGCTAAAATCAATGGTAGTGTGTCACCCTCCGTGGTGTCACCTGTTTTAACAACGTAAAAATACTTTATCCTCTTTGTTAAAAACGTGACGTTGGATTCTTTAATATTTATTTTCGAGGCTATGCTATGATTTTTTATTCAATAAGGGCACCACTTGACCGGTAGTAGACCCTTAAGTGGTTACGAAAAAAACAGAAAGGGACGAAAAGCCATATTGATAACATTTGCTAACTTTAATAAGCTTAGTTTAAGGGTGTCCTAGTCGGTCATTCTTCCATACAAACGTAGTATGGCGATTACTTTACTATTTGATGGTGTAATAACAAAACAAAAAAACATCGTATAGCGTGGCGACGCGTCGCCACGGCATGCGTCGCCACGCCAGAAATCGGTTTTACGTGCGGCTATAGATGTTTCACATCAAAAGCCGTAGCATATCATAGAAAAAAAAAACAAAAATCGTCAAAAAGAAAAAGTGTCAAAAACGGCCGTTTTTGACACTTTTGCTTACTACTTCGGATACGAAACATTTTGAGTCCTGTTTTAACAACGTAAAAATACTTTATCCTCTTTGTAACAAACGTGACGTGATTCTTTAATATTTCATTTTCTATGCTATGCTACGATTTTTTATTCAATGAGGGCGCCACTTGGCAGGTAGTAGACTCTTAAGGCAGGTGAGACTCCGGGGTTACGGGCCAGCAGAGTGGGTGCTCGATCCACCCACTGAGTGACCCTCGGAAACACGGTGGTACAGTGATCACGTGCTGCCATGCACACCGAGGCTCGAGGGGACCTTTACCGTCTCCTCGGGGATGTGCTTTAACAGGCTTTGTACGGTAAGGGTTCCGGTGTGGCCTTTTAAGAGGTCACGGGACCCCTTCCTTGTGCTGATGGTGATCAACGGAGTGGTTTTCATCATCATTATCATCATCAGCCTTTTAATGTCCCCACTGCTGGGGCATAGGCCTCTCTCGGGGTGGTTTTAGTAAGAACAAATAGTAGGTTGACAGCATAACGCAAATCTGGGATCCAAAGAATTTGCATCCCGTTTGACTGGGAGCCACCCCAAACACATTCGGAATAACTCTACACAGATTTAAATGATGACCACATTTAACTTCCCTCTTTTTGAAAAAAGAATTCCCGTCTTAAAAATATTGCCAAACATGGGGACTGCCGACAGAAGATAAACTTGAAACTTTGGAATAACTGTTGTACATGTACACAGGCCACTGCGCGTCGCCAGTCTGGCGCAACACGTCTCCTATGTCGGTGACATGAACCCATAAGTTTTGCCTCTACTAAAAATCGCTCAAAACGGCTTCAGCAGTTTTCATTTCCAAAATCATCTCTACAAGAATTTGAAGACAGCACAGTAAAAACTTTTCACTCCAAACTCCATCAAATCAGAACGAATAAGACTTCCGAACTGATTACCATCTTCGCTATAAAACATCAACGATGATTCTAAGAGGATAGTTGTCGGCAGGTGCAGTGCTAGACGCATCTTCACGCTATGCCCGACGGGAACAATAGATTGTAGGCATTTTTAACCGACTTCCAAAAGGAGGAGGTTATCAATTCGGATGTTTGTTTGTTTTTTTTTTATATATATATTCGGGCATAACTATGGTCATTTATTTCTCATAAAAGAATATACATATTCGCTTACGATGAGAAACACTAGTTTGTAAATTGATAACGTTCGTAAGGAACGAGTAGCGGAACAGCATGCAAGTCTGTACAATTTTAAAGTTAGAGAAAAAAAAAAAAAACAATATGTGGGTTAGTTGTTGGCTTAATTTAAGTTAGTAAAACATTCATTTCTATTGATTTCACGCATGTGGGTAAACCAAAATAATAACAGTGAGACAACAGTTACTATCTTTGACAAGTTCTTATCAAGTGTCAATACATTATTTCTTTGAGAAATTGCTATTGAAGGCGATTGTTAATTTTACTTATATTTTGTTCTTGTGTTTATCTTTTATTTGTTTGTAGTAAATTTGTGATTATGTAAATATAAATTACTAAAGATTGTAATAACATCCGAAACTAAAATAAAATGAAGAATTTTAGAATATGGAACTTAAGGTTCTTTTTAAATAGTGGAAAGGACCTTATTTCTTTGATATCTAATAACTCCGTCATCATTCACGGATTTGCAAAATTCTTTTTTTGTTAGAAAGAGGTTTGTTCCGAAATGGTCCCATTTAAATTCATTTAGATCTGATGATGGGTTTCGGAGCTCTTCAAAAATTGACAGCAAATCAACCGCGATTGCTGCGATCTATGAATTGTTAACAAAATTTAATGGGGAAAAAAATAGAACCGACTTCCAAAAAAAGTGCAAAATAAGTTTAATTTTGGAAGTCGGTGTTAAAAAACGAAGACATAAAACCAGAAACACCGACTTCCGAAATTAAATTTATTTTGCACTTTTTTTGGAAGTCGGTTCTATTTTTTTCTAGAAAAGTTTTTTACGCTACCTACTGCCTATAATGTCTTAAGGTATTTGTATGACAGCCGGAATTACCTACCTTATGTGAGAATATTTCACAGTGGCAAGGAGAGTAGGAGGCCAATCTAAGAATAAAGATAAGAAAGAGAGAATAGGCTAGGCAGATTTTAATTATGACCAAATATTTACTCGCTTCTGTACTTGCATAATGTAAATGTTTTAAAAATTTAACCTCCTCTATGTTTTATATAACCTTAGATTTCTTCAAGAAAAACCAAAAACATAAAAACTTTCCACTTCAAAGTCTATCAAATCAGAACAAATAAGACTTCCGAACCGATTAACATCTTCGCTTTAAAAATCAACGGTGATTCTAAGAGGAAAGTTGTCGGCAGGTGCAGTGCTAGACGCATCTTCACGCTATGCCCGACGGGACCGACGCAGCTCTTGTAATCCCTTAAAGTGCTCAAAGTGAGAAAATAAGGGTTAAGTTTTAAAAGCACTCTGTCTGGCTGGGTGTGTGGTGTAAGTGCGTATGTTGGAGCGGTTTCGATGTAACTAGAAACAGATGATTACTTTCGATGTTTTAAAAATCAATACGTTACTTTCCACTTTCACAGTTAGGTTGGCCCTCTCGCTCCACCCAGAGCGGGAGAAGACATTGAATGATTGCCCACCACACAAAAAAAAAGTTCGCCGTCACGGGACGCCCGGCAGATGTGAAACATCTATTTTGTGTGTTTTGTTTTGTTTTGTTGTTGTTGTTGGTTGTGGTGCTTGTTGTTGTTGATAGTGTTGTTGTTGTTGTTGATGGTTGTTGTTATTGTTGGTTGTTGTTGCTGGTTTTTGTTGTTACTGGTAATGTTGTTGGTTGTGGTTGTTGTTGTTGCGGGCCTAGTGTGGGCTGGTAGATGTGACATGTCTTTGTTTTTTTTGTTCTAGGACATACCGGTTTTCTCACGATATTTTCCTTCTATACAACTTTTTCTATACAGAAACAAGTTTGACTACGTTCGATTAGATAAAGTTTATAATGTCATAGAATTCTTACAATCTTAGGTAGGTTGTGAGAATTGTATACTATAGGATGTATATATAGAGATATATACATACTTTTTCCCTTAGGTACACGGTAAACCCGCAAACCTCCAGTAACTTGTCCCATCTACTGAGAACGTACATACGACAATCGGATCGGGCTTTAAATAAATAATGAGGGAACGCTGGCAGCCGGCACGTCACGACACTTTGACGCTCTTCTTTTGATAATGCCGCCTAATAAACGCTCGGACACAGTGGCTTTCTTTGTAATTTTTATTGATTGGAGATTGTTGAGTTAAAAAGTTTTGTTACGTAGTTGACTTTTTGAATAGTTGTAAATGGTTGTAAGTGGTCGTTTTGGGCAGTTTAAGGCGCTGTTTTCGCTAACTTAAAAGTACTGGTTTTCTAATATTAATTAAGCCATATCTAATAAGTTAGTAAAGTAAAAAAAAACATGTTAATCGTGACTATATTTCATTAATAATTATCAAACTTACTTAATTATTATATTCACCTTTTAAAAAAAAATTTACGTTTGTAAAAATAGTAAAAAATAGTCCCATCAAAAACATAAATGTACAAAAATGCACACGTCTCGCAACGCAGTTTTTCTGCCGTAAAAAGTTGTGAAATCGAATGTAAACCAACTCGGTTAATTCAGTACCTACCTATCTATGGGAGCAGCTATCCAACCACTTTGTCATAAATTGATGACTTGTTAGTTAGCTGACCACATTTTATTGTACCTTAACAATATTACAGTTCTTTAATTCTTTAATAAATAAAGTGACTTGGCAATTGCGAAGTCAATCAATTGTGCAAAAGCCTACGGCAACACACACAAAAAAATCTATCTAATATTAGCGCTTTGTGCTTTTTTATGTATTTTATGTAAAAAAAAAATACTTTTCTACGCAGTCCGACAGGCATCGCGCTTTAGTTTAGGTCATGTCACGGCCTTAAGCGAGTTTTAGTAACAGTTTTTTTGGTAAACTGTTAAACAAAACTTAGTTTTAATTTGTTTGTCATAGTTGTCTTTGTTTGATTTATTTACTGCCAGAGTCTTTTTTATCTGTTTAAAAAGTTTATATTTCTTATACATGAAAAAAGTGACGCAAAAAGCCATCAGTATTTTTTTTAAAGTAATGTAATGGATAGTTTAGGCACCTTATTTCCATCAGAATCGAAATGCTATAATTACACAGTCTAACAGAATTTACTAACCCGGTTTCTCCGTAATAAGTAACCTCGTCCCAACCAATCAGACATGATTACATGCTTCATAAGCCAACATAAGGACACGTCTCCGATATACGGAACTCTATAATTTCCGCAACATAGTGGTAAATACCTGACAGTAGACACTACTACTCCGTATGGCGGCAACATTTAACGTAGGGATGTAATGGGTGCCATCTTGGTGGAAGCGGAGGTGCATAGCTGGACTTCCGCCGGGGCAGAGGTAAAAGGAGGTTGAAAAATAAAGAAAATAAAAGTAATGATATAAACAGTTTTTCTTAAAAAGACGACTTAGTTAACTTGGTCTAGGAGTAGGTCAAAAAAGCAAATAAAAAGGAAAGACAAAAAAAATCAAGAAAAAAGCAAAACAATTTTACAAAAACGAAAAAGCAAAGAAGAAAATGTGAGAGGTAGTGAGTGTGTCTAAGAAATTTCCTAGTAGTTCTTAATATGAACGGGCTCCTCTATACTGTTGCTCAATATTAGCACTGATATGGGTGCAAAAACTTGAAAGAAAATGATGGCACAGTACGGTTGGGGCGGGTTCGATTCGCGCACGGAGAAAGTACATTTCTTTTTTTTTTTGGAGGTGGGAAATCATCCGATGACTGCTCCCGCTCTGGGTGGAGCGGGAGGTCGTGTCAGATTTTTACTGACTAAAACCCACCCCTGTTCTTTCCTTGCCCGAGTGCCCAGGGGAGCGGTAACTCTCTTACGAATTTATCCGCTACCCCTGTGCATGCAGGCACGGGCCATGATGGGCACCATCACTGGTGGCTGACAATCATTTCTATGAGGCGCGCGTGGACCACTACGCGCCGTTGACTCACGGGCCTGGTGCTGATCGGACGGCGAGCTACCCACTGCTCGCCGACCGCAAGGCGGTGGCCGGAGATCGTCTCGCGACGTCCTACGCCCAGGGCGTCTGCTGCGGCGGCTGTGGCTGGGGGCGTGAGCGCCACTCCGTTGAACCTCCCTCACCCGTTCCGCCTCCTCCTTCGCGAGCATTACTACTTCGCGGAACGAGGAGACTGTTTCCCATTCCCTCTCGCCCCGTACCATGGCCTGAACCAGGGCCGGGCGTGAGAGGTCGCTGCAGCCTATCGCATCCACGAGAACACGGCGCTGCTACACCCATGCGGGGCAGACCTCCACCGTATGCTCCACCGTGTCCTCTGGGCGATCCGCGCAGTGGTGACACCCGGGCGTTTCCTCGCGCCTTATCCGACATCAGAAGTATATATCTGGTCTACAGACAGTTGTTCTGGGTCTGGGTGTCTTGTGTACATGTGAGTTTTCATATTTGTGAATGCACCCACGATACAGGAGTAATTCCTGGTATGGTGCAACATTTTTTCTTTTTAAATGCACATGCTTACTTATACATAATGTACTTTAAATTAGAAATCTTAAGTAATAATATATGTAGTACTTAAATTATGTTACTTGTGTAGTGTTAAAACTCCGCTAAAAAGTTGCGGAGGCAACGCGGTAAGATTACCTTCGGAAGTACCACATTTGCGAAGGTGAGGTTCCATTCCAACTCTAGTCTAGAGACAGCCACTCGGTAGGACGGCGACGTTTGACGCTAAGTATACCTTTGTGGTGTCCAACCGTTCTTTGTAATGCTATTACTGTAGACTGTAGGTGATTGCCGACAATTATGGATGCAAAAGGCAAATTGTCGGAATATCCGACAGCTATCGACGACTAATTGCCGCAATTAAGTGTCGCCTTTGTCTGATTTAAAATTCTTTGTCTGTTTGAAAATAGATTTTGTATTTCTTTGATGTTTGAGGTTTGAAATAGATTTAATCGATATGGGATTTCCATATGGGATTTCCATCGGCTAGAATGACTAATAATATTGTTTTTTTATTACTTTAAGGGCTGATTTTTCAATAGTCAGATAACTTTTAACTGAGGAATAAAAATTGCGGTTTGACATAATTTCTATACAAAAACTGTCAAAATGCCATTTTTATTCCTCGGTTAAAAGTTATCTGACTATTGAAAAATCAGCCCTAAATTGTACATAATTTCATGCCAGTGACTCGTTCCGGTAGGTTTACAAATTACATAATTAGTGTTTCTCATTGTAAGCGAATAGTAAAAATTCTGTTGTGGAAAATAAATGTCTAAAATCATAAAAATTAAGAATGTCGAAACAAACTTTCCAATTTAATATCTTTAGGGGATGAATTTTCAAAATAACTTACATTTTGCTCTCCTTCGTCATATGAGAAACTCTTTTCTATTTTATTCTTCTTGATTACTCGTTACTAAAGTGGCTTAAACTGTGTGATGTCTGACAGTAAATTAACGAATTAATGATTATTTATTAATTAGAGTAACTCTGCCGAGCAGTGGTGGCCCAGTGGTAACGGCCGCGACTTACAAGTTGTAGGTCGTGAGTTCAAACCTAGGCAGACGCTTTACTTTATATGAATTATTTCATCACCACTGTTCTCAAAACGATGAAGGAAAACATCGTGAGGAAACCGGCATGTCCTAGAACAAAAAATCCGAAGACATGTGACATCCACCAACCTGAATTGGGCCCGCGCGGTTGATTACGATTATCTCTCATAGAGAAGAGGCTTGTGCCCCAGCAGTGGGGGCATTAAAAGGATGATGATGAGAGTAACGCTTAGAGAACTTAATAAAAATAATTCAAACTAACCGTCAGACCGATCACCAACAAGATGGACCAATCAAGTGAATTTTCTGGCCTCAACTTACAAAAATAAAATAGTTTATCATTAGAAAGATTCGTTCTCCTCCAAATTCTATACGGTAGAAAAATACGCCCAAGACATAAACCGGTGGAGACTAATCATCCGTTCCAGATACAACCCTGATGCTGACCACAATCCTCTGACATGAGGGACCGATCACAGAAAGAGAGACCCATTATTATGCAGCGACTTATGTTGATACATTTCTGCTTCTTGCTACGAATAGCAAATAATAAGCGTCGTAGCATTTCCGTAGCGAGTGCGTAGCGACTCGTAGCAGCTGCTACGGATGCAATGATCTTGAACGTTTGCTTGAATGTTTGTGTAAAGTATATTAAAAATTGTATTTTGTTGCTTGCAGTATTTGTATAGTTCTTCTTAGAAGTTGAAAACTATCAAAGTTTTTCCAGGAAAACATCCAGATGTTTCGTTTTATTTAAGAAATTTGTTAGCGCTTTGTATTTATCTTCTGGTCACATTATACGCCATTAGAACGAAAAATGTATGTGTACTGGGAACATAATTTATGTAAATCAGACCTGTCTTCGATCTTTAACATCATGTATAAGGCAGTCATTATTCAGTCAGAAGGATTAGAGGGGTCGTCAGTCCAGGTAACATCAAGACGAACTGAGTTTGACAGACCCCGTCACGGGTAGGCAAGCAGTAGACCCCTTGGGACGGGTCCCAGGGGGTCTACTCCTTGCCTAGGGGTTTAGGATAAATTCGAAATAGTTACCTCGCCCCTGGGCATTCAGGGCAGGGAGGAACAGGGGTGGGTTTTAGTCAGTAAGAGTCTGACATGCCCTCCCGCTCCATCCAGAGCGGGAGAAGTCATTGGATAATTTCCCACCCCACAAAAAAAAAGAAAAAAAAAAGAGGGTCTACTCCTGCCCAGGGGTTGACGATAAATTCGAAAGAGTTACCTCGCCCCTGGGAATTCAGGGCAGGAAAGGAACAGGGGTGGGTTTTAGTCAGTAAGAGTCTGACACGCCCTCCTGCTCCGCCCTAGAGCGGGAGATCTCATTGGATGATTTCCCACTTTACAAAATAAAAAAAGGGTGTCTACTCCGAAGTGTTTTTACGAAGTATCGGCCGAATGTTCGGACATATTTGTGTAAAGTGTTAACCTTCTATCTGTTGCGCGGACCGAAATGTCCTCATGTCAAATTCTCGCGTCTGTTGCGGGGACCAAAAGGTCCTCTAGTCACTGTCATCAAGTTTTGACGTAATTTTTTTTTTTTAAATAATCCTTCACTGGATACAGTTCAGCTTTTGAAATTTTATGGTATGTTTTTTATTATGATTATAATTGTTAATGAAGGGATAAACTGCTTTTAAAGATAATTAAGAGGCGTGTTAGAAGATTTTTTTGATGCATTAAAGTATGTTAAATTATGTTTTGAGTTCCATCACTGTATGCAAATAGGACTTGAAAATACCATTTCTTTTTATTTGTCAAAATTATTTACGGTGATACACTGCTTTAAAAAAACCACCTTTTTGACCGTTTTTGGGAACTTCCGCCTTAAGTATAGGCGACTCTTTTTTACCGTACTTGAAAAAGGAGGAGGTTAGTCATTCGTCGGAAGATTTTATTTTTTATGTATGTTCCCCGATTACTCAAAGACGCCTCCACCGATTTGAAAAAATATTTTTTTGTTTGAAAGGGTATACTTTCCAAGTGGTCCCATTTAAATGTAGTGAAAATCTGATGAACAACTTCGGGGATAGTCAATACCTTTTGGTATTGCTGCAATCGCATGTCTGTTTATTGTTTACACCACTTCATAACATAACATTACGCTGATACGCTCTGAAGGGGTACACAGATTTATATAGTTCACCCTGATACACCCTAATTTCACCAATTATGTTCAAATTCCATAGTCTTTGGGGCTATCCATTTGGGCATAATTTTACTATTTACTTTTACTTATGGGGTATATATTAACAGTGAAAAAAAAACCTTTTTTATAATAAAATACAACCGACTTCCAAAACAAACACAAAAAAATGTAAAATGCTCCCTGTTGTAACATGTTCATTACATGTGAGCAACAGACTAGTGAAAGCAATGGTGGCCCAGTGGAATTTACGAGTTGTAGGTGGGTCTGAACCTAGGCAGGCTCCTTACTTTGTGTTATTTATTTCATTATCAATGCTCTCAAAACGGTGAAGAAAACATCGTCAGGAAACCGGCATCTCCTAGAGCAAACAAATCGAAGACATGAGACATCCACCAATCCGCAATGGGCCCGCGTGGTGGATAACGGCCCATTTCATCTCCTACAGTGGATGCCTGATTTCCAGCAGTGGGAACATTATAAAACAGATTATGTTATGTTAACTGAGTAGTCATAATATCGTTGAACTTACCAAAAGCATCCTCACTAACACTATCAGCTAGTTCCTCTCGTACACCATTACCCCTACCGCAGCCGTCACAACGGTCTCAACACTCAGTTATCTGGTTAAATGTAGTGTGTCGGCCATATTTCACGTCTTCCGCCCCGCTGGCCGCCGCCGGCTTGTCTGCAATGTTACTTGCCTTGCGAGGGACTTTCGGCAGCAAAAACTGATTAACACTGACATTTTTACTAAATTTTATCATTAATTTAACAGAAATCAGTTGAACTGCTTTTTTGCATTTCATATCAAAAGTCAATATCAGGATTTGTACTTTTTTCTAAATTGATTATTAGGTTTTTTATTTACACAGAAAACTAAAACTAATTATAACTACTACTACTTACTAACTATTTAGTATTTTGTCAGGCCTGTTGGTCTAGTGGTTAGTGACCCTGACTGCTATGCCGGAGGTCGTGGGTTCGATTCCCACCCAGGACAAATGTTTGTGTAATGAGCACGATCATTTGTTCTGTGTCTGGGTGTAATTTATCTATAATATGTATGTATTTAGAAATATATAAGTATGTTTATCAGTTGTCTAGTACCCATAACACAAGCTCTGCTTAGCTTGGGACTAGATGGCGTTGTGTGATAGTTGTGGAATATTATTATTATTATTTATTTATAACCTAACTACGTACATGTTATTATATACTCTGTATACGATCTAATATCAGCATTTTTTGAGAAGAACCTAGATCTAAGCCTATTCATCTGCCTAGCCTTTTCCCAACTATCTTGGGGTCGGCTTCCAGTCTAACCGGATGCAGCTGAATACCAGTATTTTACATGGAGCGACTGCCTATCTGACCTCCACAATCCAGTTACTGGGTAATACGATACCCCTTGGTAAGACTGGATATCACACTTTCGGGCTTATGACGACCTGTAACGACTATCAAAGATCCACGATTGACAGCCGGGACCAACGGCTTAACGTGTTTTCTGAGGCACGGAGGAGTCTCGGTATGTAAATATCACCCATCCATGGACCAACCCCGGCAAGCGTAGCTTAACCAGATGTATCAACCCGTGCGGCTGTTATTACTTTAGCCACGAGCTCCTCTCTAAGATCTAAGCCTATTATTTTACTTAAGTTTTTTAAAACTTTTTTCTTTTTATCCTGCGACGTAATTTTACCAGTTTGTTCTTTAATAAAATGGATAACCTAGTCATGGCAATATACATCATCTAGTGTAGATAGTTAACGATAATAAAAGCTAAGAGTCAATATTTTTTAAACTTCTGTTCCGACTTTAATAATTTAGACAGTAAATGACATTTAAAAAAAACTGTTTTGCTTATCGATTTTTGTTGCTGACCGTACTTGCGAGTTGCTTGTGAGTTGCTGGATAAATGCTTGCTGGCGGGTCATCGAGCTTGTAAGTATGGAGATGAGTTATTAAAGGAAGTATGATTTATAATAGTGGTATTGTTTTTAAATTTTGAAGTATCGTTTTGCGACTAGAAATAGTCGTCATAGAGATTTGAATTGATAGTTTTTCATGATAATGATTTTACTATTTATTAGACCTTAGTTACTTATCTTATATATAATATAAAGTCGGGTTATTTACACCATTTCTAACTCAATAACGACTGCACCGATTTTTAACCGACTTTTGAAAAAGGAGGAGGTTCTATGTCCGGCTGTATGTATTTTTTTTTTTTTTATGTATGTCCGCCGATTTCTCCGTCAGTTGTGGACCGATTTTCAATTTTTTTTTTATCCGAAAGAATATGCTCCCGAGGTGGTCCCATATAAATTTTATCGAAATTGCTTCAGCGGTTTTTGAAAAATTGAACAAAAACGAAAAATAGGTATACCTCGATGACGTTATGACGTTTTGGTTTTCTCCAAATGTTTAAATTCCACGTTCCATGTTATTGGGGGTTTTAGTTCTGGAGTATAACAACTAAAAAGTGAAAAATACCTAAAAAACTTTTTACAAAAAAAACAACCGACTTCCAAAAAAAAAATACACTAAAAATTAAAAAATAACTTTAAATTCGGAAGTCGGTGTCAAATAACTAAAGAAGTAAAATACAAACACCGACTTCCGAAATTAAAGTTGTTTTTTAATTTTTAATGTATTTTTTTTTGGAAGGCGGTTGTTTTTTTTTGTAAATAGTTTTTTATGATCTTTTATCTGTTGAATTTGTCGCCGCCCCGAATAGCAGAATCATCATGAACTACTCGTATCAATTACATTGGACAAATTCATGAAAAAAAATATGAAGCTTATTTTCACTTTTTTGCTTATTGGTCAGCAAGTAAGTATCTAATAAAAAATAAGTTCAAATAAGTAGGTAGAGTAGGTGTAGTCCAGATTCTAATGTTGAGTTTTAAACTACCTAAAATTTACCAACACGATAAATTATTGTGTTCAATCCCACTTCAGACATCTTAAAAACGAGACAGTCAAAAACTATCAAACCAAACGATACTATCATCTTTCTACCCACAAAAACTAAATGATTCACGAGCACACCTTCGACGGGTCTCCGATATATCAGCGAACAAAGACGACTGCTGCTGAAGTGTGAGTCCCGGGTCACATACGGGATATAAATGGACCTAGTTATGCAGGAAGCAGCCAAGTGTGGAAAGTACGGAGCTATGAGCATTTTTCTGTCGATTTTTGTGGTTAGGTGCCCTTCGATTATTAAACAGCCATATAGTTTAGTGTTCTTCTGCAAATATACAGGGTGTAAAAAGACACATCACTAAGACGTTAACTATGCATACTGTACGTCTAACAAAGTAGCATAGCGCAAAAATTATTGCTGGGAACCAACTTTTATTTTTATACGAAAAAGCCCCTTCACTCTAAGCCACGTAGGTACTCGTACTTGTCGGATACGTTTGATATTCATTGCGTTTTTGTAACAAAAAATTCGTAATTTCGAAATTTTGAAAAAAAAAATCGAAAATTCAGGTAATGTTTAATTGGGAAAAAGTTTCATAATAACACTTGGCATTCATTTTCGTCGAAAAGTAAAAAAAAATAATTGCGACTTTTACCTTCAATATCTCCAGAACCAGTGGATTCCCAGGTATTGTCTAGTGGAAAAAAATGATCCAAATAATGGGTAGAATATGTGGCTTTCGGCTTCGGAAACTTTCTCTTTACACCCGATAGATATTTTAGCTTGTGGCCAAATTGGTTGCATTTTAGAACATAATGACTGGTTGATAAAAAAATTACGTGACATGGCTATATCTGACGGTTCTAATCTCCGTAATTAATAGAGTTACTGGCGTGACTGGCTTTGCAAAAAAACGCAGAAAAAAAACAGCAAAGTGTCGAAAATACAACTTTTGACACATGGCTGCTTTCTGCATAACTAGATCCAAATAGCCCCGTGTTGTCCCGGGAAATTTGCGGGAAATTGATAGCCGTCCCAACCCTATTTGCATTTTTTTTTTCTATTTACAAGTGTACCTTTTGTCATGGGATAAATGTTTGAACCGCGTTTGTTATATTTTAAAATATGCGCGGTGGATATTTGTTTTTTTTGTGTGTGAATGTGGGTGAGAAATGTGGGCTATTTTGTGGGTGATTGAAATATGTCGGGTTTTCTCGTGTTCGTTTTGTGTAGGTATAGTCTGTATACTTTGTATTAGGTTATGGAATCCGGTGTGTCATAGGTATTAAATAAAAAATAAAAAAAAGCAAGCAAGAATCGTGTAAAATGAGGTAAAAATATTTATATTATTTATTAGTAAAAATCACAAATGTTCATTAAGTGAATGGTCTTTGGAGCCTATTAATGATAAAAAAAGTTTGGTGACAAATAATAAAGAGTTCTCGGTTCTCATTTGACCAAAAAACCAAACTTCATTTCAGAAGCAGTGAAACAAAAAATATTAATTTACTTCTAGCTGCAAATTGTCATCTTAACACCTAGTTAAGACCCGAAAAATCCTTCACCATAATGCTGCGTCTTACCACAAATTCCCATGTATATTAATGAGAGCGCAAACAAAAGAGGTTCCTTAGGGGCTCCGAAACAGGCGACATCGGCGAAATCTCCTAGTATTTGCGAACAGGGGATTACCGCCTGCCCTCCGCCCTAGAGTACTGCCGACAAATATTGACATTTCGCTGTTTTAATGCCGACGTCAAACAATCGACGATTTAGGGGGCACTTCCGTTGATGACGGTGCATTTGATAGATGATAAAGACCAGGCCCGGGCCACGGCGTGTTGTGTTCCACGCGTGCCTCAAAGTGGTGATACTGGTAACCTAATGATAACGAGTGGGTTTTAATCTGTAAAAAAAAAATGGGATGAATTTTTTACGTTAAAATCAAAATCAAAAGTCATTTATTCAAACTAGGCTGAGAACCAGCACTTTTTGAACGTCAAAGTTCTACATAAAGACAGTCCCCCAAAAAACGCCCGCCCGTCACCACTTCCTAGTGTTTTAGCTGTGAAGAAGAAGTGGCCAACAAACTCCCCAGCAACACATCTGTCTGTTAAGTTTTAAGAACTTGAATCTATATAATTCTAAGCAACAATCTCAACATTATGTAAAACAGAAAAATAAATATATGTCGTCTAAAATATAATCATAAAATTAAATAATCCGCCACTTGCCAGCTAGCACACTCAATCATGCCATTAAAAACCAACTCAAGCATAAACACTAAACCAAATTAAAGAAGCCTCCATACATAACTGGTGTGCCTGCTTACAAGAACAAAGATTGAAACTATCAAAGGGCTGTGATTCGAAGCCACAAGTGATGAACTAGGGCCATCACACTAAATTTGGTAGACAATTATTATATGAACTCATATAATTTGTTATAACCATAAGCTAAATATGGAGAAAGAACATCAAGTGTAACATTGTCTTGCGTTCAACACAGCGACCAACTATTATTATCTTCTAAGTAGTCGTTGATGGAATAGTATGCTTTCGAACAGAGACTAGATTTAACTTTAGTTTTAAATGAATTAAAAGGCAAGTCAAGAAAAGAACGGGGTAGCTTATTGTAAAATTCGATACCGAGACCCTTAAACGAACCATGAACCCTACGAACACGGTGGGAAGGAACATGAAGTTTATACTTATTTCTGGTGTTAAAATTGTGGATATCACTGGTCTTTTTGTACAAATGTATATTTTGTCTAATGTATAATATGTTTGCAAAAATGAATTGAGATGCCACCGTGAGAATTCCAATCTCTTTGAAAATTTCTCGTAAAGAAACTCTTGACCCTAACCTATAGATTGCTCGTACAGCACGTTTTTGTAAAACAAATATATTTTGTATGTCCGCAGCTTTACCCCACAAAAGAATACCATAAGACATAACACTATGGAAATAACTAAAATAGACTAACCGTGCTGTGTCAACGTCAGTATATTGTCTAACTTTTCTGACGGCGTAGGCGGCAGAGCTGAGCCTTCCTGATAGGCCTGATATATGTGCGCCCCATTGAAGTTTGGAATCAACAGTTATACCCAAAAAAACTGCCGAGTCCACAGTTTCAAGCACTTCTTTATTTAAGATGACATTAGGTCCTAGATTTATAACATTAGGTAAGGCAAACTTTATACATTTAGTTTTCTTAGCATTAAGAACTAAGTTATTTGTCGTAAACCAATCCGTAACCATTGAGAGAGCGCTATCTACGTTATCAAAATCATTTCTATTCCTATCTACTTTAAAGATAAGAGAGGTATCATCTGCAAACAGTACTACGTCACAGATACCCTTTAAAAAATATGGTAAATCATTAATATACACCAAAAACAAGAATGGTCCCAATATCGAGCCTTGAGGCACACCTAAATAAACTGGTAGCCCGGAAGACTTAACACCATTGATATCTACACATTGGAACCTATTACATAAATATGAATCAATTACATTTAGAGCTTCGTTTTGGAGACCATAATGACGCAGCTTACGCAAAAGCGTGTCATGGTGTACGCAATCAAAAGCTTTGGAGAGGTCACAGAAAACTCCGATTGCATTTTGCGAGTTCTCCCATGCGTTGAATATGTGTTTTAGGAGAGCAACACCCGCATCTGTAGTCGATCGACCTTTTGTAAAGCCATATTGATCATTATGAAGGAGGCTATTTACATTAAAATATGTTAGCAACTGCTTCAGTATTAACTTTTCAAAAATTTTGCTAAATGCAGGCAGGATGGAAATAGGCCTGAAGTTGCCTATATCATTTTTATTGCCTGATTTAAATAGAGGTATGACTTTACTACACTTCATGAGATCAGGAAAAGTTCCTGAGTCCACGCATTTATTAAAAGTTACAGCAAGATAAGGCGCTACGATGCCTATTATATCACTCAAAAGTTTAATTGAGATGCCCCAGTAATCCCCTGTGTTTTTTGATTTTAGAGAGTTAAAAACGTTGACTACGTCAAGTGGTGTTACATGCTCAAAACTAAATGATTGATTGCACTTAGGTACACTACCGTTCAAAAGACTTTCAGCTTTAGACGGGGATGAATTTAAGAAGCGAGTTGTAGTTATAGGTATGTGGGCAAAAAACTCATTAAATGCCTGAGCTACGTCAGCTGGTTTACTAACTAATTTGTATATAGTGTAGGTAGTGTGTCTATCTCATTAAAGCGTAAGCTAGTCGACATGTGTAAGTCTGAGTAGGTAGGTAGAATACGCCTATCCTAACCTATGGTGGTCAAACTTGGTCTTTATTTATTTATTTACTTGTTCTCATGCACACAACAGAAAAAAAAATCTTACAATTCATGATTGTTGGTTTTACACATAAACCCTGTTAGGGCACCGAAAACAAACGAACGATGGCTCGCTGCTGAGTATGTGAGTCATCATTACTCATCATTAATATGTCTTATAATAACAAACAGAAAAAAAATTAAACAAAAGAAAAATCACAATCAAATGATAGATGAATGATAATTATGTCATGTCAAGTTATTGTTGTTAAAGTCAAAGTAAATTATGGTATGTCAGTTTTCAACAATACAACAGAAAATAAAGTTATAATACATTTTATGTCTTTGACCGAGACTCAGAAGTCAAAACTTAAGGTTTGGCAAAGAGCGATAGAGCGTAGCATTTTACAAATAAAACTCACTAACTGAATCCACAACACACTAGCCCGTTCCAAGACGTATCGCTGATGTTGGAGAAAAATCTGCGAAGCTGAAATGGGACTGGGCGGGTCACACATACAGAATACATGAGAGTATATGGACCAGGATCGTTACACAGTGGGTGCCTGAAGACGGGCGTCGTCTCTGAGGCAGGCCTAAAAAATGCTGGCGTGACGATCTTGATTCGTTCCTGACCGATTGGCCGGAGAAGACAGGACACGAGGATGAGGCCAAAGCCTTTGTGGGACAAGGTGGGCTAATTAAAAAAAAACAATGTATTGTGTGTAAAACGTTCTACAAAAAATATTAATCTGTTTAAAAGATACAGTGATATCCATAGCATAAATACTAGGAACAAACACAAATTTATTGTACCAAAAACCAGGCTCAAGAAAAAAATAGGTGGTTCGTTTAGATGTCAATGTATACGTTTCTATAATAAACTTCCTAGCCAAATTCAAGAACTAAGCATAAATAAATTTAAATCATTTATTAAACGTAAGCTATGCCAGAAAGCTTTTTACACAATTAATGACTTTCTTGAGGACAAAAAGGCGTGGGATTGAGCTGCTTCAATGATATACATGAGCCATTGTTTTCATATGTACTACTTACTGATGAAAAATTTTTTATATATATATTTTTTTTTTTAATATTCGTTTTTGACATGAATACTTGTATAGTATTGCATTATATTTTTTATTTTATTTTTTTATTGACATTTTATTATTATTATTATTTTTTTGACTTGAATACTTTGTTAAGTAGGAGGAGGGGAGGAGCTCGTGGCTAAAGTAATAACAGCCGCACGGGTCGATCCATAAGGTTAAGCTACGCTTGCCGGGGTTGGTCCATGGATGGGTGACCATCTTTACATACCGAGACTCCTCCGTGCCTCGGAAAGCACGTTAAGCCGTTGGTCCCGGCTGTCAATTGTGGATCTTTGACAGTCGTTACGGGTCGTCAGAAGCCCGAAAGTCTGACATCCAGTCTTACCAAAGGGTATCGTATTACCCAGTAACTGGGTTGTGGAGGTCAGATAGGCAGTCGCTCCATGTAAAGTACTGGTATTCAGCTGCATCCGGTTAGACTGGAAGCCGACCCCAAGATAGTTGGGAAAAGGCTAGGCAGATGATGACTTTGTTAAGTATTATATTTATTTTTATTTTTTTGATTGACATATTATGATTACTATTTTGTTTGACACAAATATTTACTTTGTAAAGTATTATATTTTTATTTTTTTTGATTACTTAATTATTGTAAATGTGAGGACTATGTGGGTTATTATTATTATTTTCTCCTCCTTTTTACAGTAATTTTCAACGTTGTCTGACAGTTTGAGTACTTTTGCGGCCTACCCAAATGTCTTTTCTTTGGTATTGTTCGTCATGTCATTGAGCTCCTTAGTGGTTTTTAAGTTGAGCTATTCGACTATTGACAAATGCTTGCACTGACTGGACAGGTCCACTCAAATATGTTTGGTTCTTTCTTCAAAAGACCACTACAGACACTAAGCTACATGGTCCTCATATAGAATAATGTGAATGCGAGAACTATGTATGTCGTTATATTCATGTAGATTTTATGATTGTCTGGCAGTTTGAGTATTTTTTGCGGCCTACTCAAATGGCCTTACTTTGGTATTGTTCGTCGGTTCGTTGAGCACCTCAGAGTTCTGAGTTGAGCTTCGCGATGACTGACAAATGCTTGCACTGTCTGGACAGGTCCACTCGAATTCGTGTGTTGCTTTCTTCATAAAGCTCATCCCAGACATAAACGTACATGGTTCTCATAGGATCTAACCAGTCCACATTGTATGGATTTGAACACTAAAAGAGACTTTGACCTCTGAGTTTGTTTCGGTGTTTCTTCTCAGGGTAGTCAGCTAGGAAACACCGGCCTCATCTAGCTTAAACTGACAAAAAAACATTGACGTGTAAAAGTGTTCCTTGTAACCTATTTACTGAATAAACATCATTTATCATTTATCATTTACAAGATGAACTTAATTTTTTTCAACCACAAAGACCAAAAATAAATTTATTGAATATCATTTCGCAAAGCGAACAGCACTTTTAAAGTCACATTTTCCGGTATCAAACCCACCCACATTTCCGCGAGCCCAGCCTCTCGATGGAACGATAGCGCACACCGCAAATAAGGGGCTCTCATTGTTCCAGCCACCAGCCCCAATGGCGGGGCAGCCTTTTTTTACTTTTCATTTGTTTCGCGCTTCTTAATTCCTCGCACAGGACGTGATAATACCCGGAGTGTTTGTTGCACATCAAAGTGGCAGATGTAGATACGTTTGTATGTATAGTTGATGTTTTTGAATGGGATCTTTGAGGTGCAGATTAAAAGTAAAATTGTACCTAGTGATAATCGGCCCTAGGTTTCAAAAGAAAAAATATTTTGATGTGATTTTAGAAATACTGAAATTTTAATCTGCAGCTTGGGAACAGTCAGGCCTCTACCTTAGGATGGACTGAATAGAAGTATATGTTACCTACTTTTAATTGATTCTAGCCGAAAAGTTAATTGAATAAAAATTTAATGATTAATTCATGCATTAATTAGCACAAGGTTTTAGAAGTTTTTAGGAGCGTGTACCATTTGAAAGCTAAAAGGCTAAATATTTACGTGTTATCTTATCTTTAAAATCTAAAGACGAATTAAATAACTTATAATGTTTAAAACAGATTATTATACAAATTCGTACTCTCAATAATTTATGTTTATTATAAAGGTTTAAACAAGAAATATTACTCTACAAGCAAGGTCATACCCCTTATGTTACGTAGTTTGCATACTCCGTGTAAATTTAGGGCTCCTGTAAAGCCCTAACATAAACTATTTCCATTTTGCACCATCTTGAATCTGTAATTAACGTCACTGGAAACAAGCGTTCCTTAGTAACAATGACTACTATTTGTTAGGTACCCATAGAAATACATAGCCATTTAGTACCCATTGTTTGAATATTTTCAAAAAAGCAGACTAACATAAAACAACTAAAAAGTTTCAAACAAGTCACTTTTCAAGCAGTCTAGTGCTGTTGGTGGCATTTATTATAGTTCAATCATAGATTTCATGCTACCAATTTTTCTATATTTAATTTGTGGAGGCAGGCGGAACAGAAAAGTCCCGCAAACCTCCATTGAAAAGGGAGGATCCTCCGACCAGACGGGTGTTGTGTCTGGTCCGGGCAACTGCCTGATGGTTTATTTCGGACTGTTGTATATGTTCAAATCGCGCGGAGAACTCTGCTTGCGCGATGTAGGATTTTGTTATTTTAGTTCGTGTGCGTCGTCATAGATGTCGCTACATCACTCCCCTCCGGAGATCGGAGATCGATGGTTCTTGATGAGTCGTCCATACATTTTGTGATGCTTGCCGGGCCAGTGGAAGATTAGTTCCAGTGAGTCGGAACCGGAAGAGCAGCATAGTTCACGGTGAGTCGGAACTGTCTGCGGTGATGCCCCAGTGAGTCAGGGTGGTGCTGTCCCAGTGAGTCGGGATGATGCCTCAGTGAGTCGGGGTGATGATGTCTCAGTGAGTCGGGATGATGCCCCAGTGAGTCGGGGTGATGATGTCCCAGTGAGTCGGGATGATGCTGCAGGCTCCAGTGAGTCGGAGTGGTGCTGCGGGCTCCAGTGGGTCGGAGCGGTGCTGTGCGACGTTGTGGCTTGACTGCTGGCGTCGACCAGGAGAGGCTCTTTGACCGGCCGAAGGTGCTGTCAGCTGCGCCAAGATTGCTGATGAGGTTGAAGTTGATGAGAGAGTCTGAGGATGCTGACCGGGAATGCGCGTCCGCTGCATGCTGATAGTTAGGATACCCGTAGAAGCCGTTGGTACTGACTGGCTGTATGACTCGTTGCTCAAGAGCTTGAAGGAAGCAATGATGATGACGTCACGCTGAAGTAGTTGCACGAAGGCTGCGCTGACGTTCATGCTCGAGGGTCACCAGTTTGGAGGTGATGACGTCATGACGAAGGCTGCACTCACGTTCATAGTTGAGGGTCACCAGTGTGGAGGCAGGCGGAACAGAGTGTAAAGTCCCGCAAACCTCCATTGAAAAGGGAGGATCCTCCGACCAGATGGGTGTTGTGTCTGGTCCGGGCAAGTGCCCGATGGTTGATTTCGGAATGTTGTATATGTTCAAATCACGCGGAGTACTCTGCTTGCGCGATGTAGGATTTTGTTATTTTAGTTCGTGTGCGGCGTCATAGATGTCGCTACATCACGGAGATCGGGAAAAAAATCGGAGAATTAAATTATTTTTTGTTCGTATCTATAAAGTCCTGATTGCTAAAGTAAGTGAAAGAAAATGTATTTGACGAGATACAGAAAGTACCTACACAAAACGTCTGACATAACTGCATTGCTGATTTCCAGAATTGTTATTATTTAAAAAATTCAAAAAGTAAACTAAGTTCAAAGAATGTCGAATATATGAAAAGAAAACCGGCCAAGTACGTGTCGGACCACACGCATGCTAGGGTTCCGTAGCCGCCCGCTATAACATGCGGACATAGAAGGGGGCTTTGTGTTTATTACTATGAACTTAATTGTTTCGTAATTTTTCGTTTTTATTACAAAAAGAAAAAGTAAATGTTTTTTTTTTTCAAAATTTTACATGTTTACTACAACCCACCAACACCCAACACCCAACTACACCTTAGTAATTTTTTTTTTTTAAATTTTGTACGAAACATTTTATAAGTTGGGCGACTATTACTCTAAAACTGACAGAGATAACTTAGGCGTGATAGATTTTCTTTAAGTTCATTCTATGTATATACTACCGTCACGAATTCATTTAGATTTTTCTAGCCCATATTTTAGATTTTCGGGGTGGGTACGCTCGGCTCGAAAAAAAAACAATTTTAAAGTTTAATATTTTACAAACGAATCACTGAATCGAAAAATAGTCGTTCTAACCCTGCAATGATTTTGAAAGCCCTATCCAACGATGGGGTATCCTTGGATAGGGCTTTCAAAATCATTGTTAAAGAAAAATGTACTGCCCACTCTACATGTACGGGAAAAAATCTGCCTAGCCATTTCCCAACAATCTTGGGGTCGGCTTTCAGTCTTACCGGATGCAGCTGAATACCAGTATTTTATATGGAGCGACTGCCTATCTGACCTCCACAACCCAGTTACTGGGTAATACGATACCCCTTTTTTTTTTTTTGGGTGGTGGGAAATCATTCTATGACTTCTTTCGCTCTAGGGTGGAGCGGAAGGGCGTGTCAGACTCTTACTGACTAAAACCCACCCCTGTTCCTCCTTGCCTCGAGTGCCCAGGGGCGAGGTAACTCTTTCGAATTTATCCTCCACCCCCGGGCAGGCATCGGCCGTGGCAGGCCCCGTCCTTTTGCTGACAACTCTTTGAGGCGCGCGTGGAACACTATGCGCCGTCAACTCTCGGGCCTGGTGCTGATCGGGCGGCGAGTTACCCACTACTCGCCGTCCGCAGGCCCGGGTCTACGGTGGCCGGAGATCGTCTCGCGGCGTCCGAACCCCCTGGCGTCTCAGGCGGCGGCTGCGGCTGTTGTCGAGTCTCCCTAACGTAGGCCGCCTCCCTCTTCGCGAGCATTACTGCTTCGCAGAAGGAGGAGACGGCTTCCCATTCCCTCTCGCTCCGTACCATGGCCTGAACCAGGGCACGGCGCGAGAGATCACTGCCGCCTATCGCATCCACGAGGACACGGCGGTGCTCTGCCCAAGCGGGGCAAACCTCCACCGTATGCTCCACCGTGTCCTCTGGGCGATCCTCGCTGTGGAAACTTTTTAGTTATGCCTCGGACGAACAGATGGACAGAACAAAACTGTTAGGGTTTCTTGTCCTTTTTAGGACTACGAAACCCTAAAAGACGTTTAGTTTGAGTCCATAAATTTCGGATTGCTAAAGTAAATGATAGAAAATGTATTTGCCTAGATACAGAAAGCATAACATCCGACATAATTCACTTATTTGCTAACTTTCGATGTGGATAACATAGGCTAGCCACATCGGAAATTAGGATATACCAATAGATATACCTATTTATTAGCTAGAGCTGGCATATATTGAAGGATTTGTTCCTGTCTGCAATTTTCTGACAACGAAATTTACAGATTTTTTTTTTTGCGACAAGCCCGCCACACAATTCCCAAACCACTGTAACTTCTGTACCAGACTGCCAGAATCAACAGTGGCGACTACCAGAAAAAACGCCGAGGCAATGAAGCTCGACGAGTCCCAGAGAAACTATTAAATTACCTTGGGTCCCGAGACAGCAAAAAACATAATTTCCACTTCCCTCCCAATCAAGCGGGAGACAGAACAAAGCTAGGTCATTAGGCACAAAGGGGTATTTACAACTGGGGTAACCCCAGTTGCTGATCACTACTGGTAAAAAACACTAATATTAATGAGTCCTAAAAAAAATGTGAGCTGTTACACTTGATTCCTATAATAGGTATGGCAAAAACCCATAAATAATTTGTTAGTAATTCCTATTTTTTTTATATTAAATTTTCCCTTTCGTTGTTTCTATTTTCCATCGTATAAAGAGATAAAAAGTCGTCCCTATTAAATCCAAAGTAATTTACCGCCATAAATATCTAATTCACATTAATTTTATAGCAGCAACCTGTTGTGTGATTGCATGGTATGTCAATACCGAGGTTTCTTCTACTTTGAACCAGAGTTGTCCTTTATATTATTTATAAATGAACGTTACCCCATGTTTTTGTTCAAATTGTTACGTGCGGGTAAATATTTATTTGGCGGTAATTAATTATTTTCTAATGGAAAATACCCGGTTTACCCGACTTTTTGCTCGAGCCAGGGATTGAAATATGCAATGATGGGCATGAGGTAAGCTGTTGCGTGTGTTGACGAACACAACCAAAAGTAGAAACAGTGACAAGTACTAGAAAGCAACAACACAACAACAACACAATCAGATAAGACACACCAACAACAATACAACCGCAACTACAACATCACCAAGTATTTTAAAGTAAAATTATAAACAGGTAAAATTGTTCGTGTTCGTAAGAAGTATTCTCTGGAAGTACGGATAACGAAAATTCTATCACTAATAAAAAGTTACACTAACGTTGAGTGACTTGGGAAGTAGGTACTATCCAGAAAAAATCACGGTTCCTGTGTGATACACTACACACTCTCAGCAAATGCTGAGATGGTAACCCTTTCGGATGGGCACGCTCAGTACAATTTTATTGTATCTTTGTGTACTGTAGGACCTCAAGGTACCTTCACGGCCTGCAGGGATCCTGGGAGTACTTCGTAACTCTAGGGAATATCGTACTCGCTGACAACGCGAGAGTGTGATGTATGAGAGTGACTGCTTACGGTGTGTAGTGTTACAAAAGAAAGAGGTATAAGGCACTCAGAGTAACTATATTAATGACTTATAATAACATGGTGTGCCCTCTTCGGCCGGGCTAGCTGAACTGAACCCTAAAACAAATATCTTCTCTATTCTTTCTAATTTCAACCGGCTTTCCAATAATTCTAGAACATTCCAACCTGCCAGTCTGTCCGGCACAGACCCGCTAACATAAGATTGTGACTATAATTGTCGCAGTACCTACTATTCTTTCCTTTATCTTTTTAGGATTCCGTACCCAAAGGGCCCACGTCCACTCACGTGTTGGACTGTTTGTCTGTCCGCCCGTCGTCGAATTGTTTAATTTCCCATTGACCTATGAACTTGAAATTTGGTGATAATGTTTATTATAACGTATACTTTACTAAAAACTACCAATATAATTATACTACGGAACCCTTAATGTGCGAAATCCGATACGAACTTGGCCAGTTTTTTTTGTTGCTGTTGTGTTGTCTGTGTCGAATAAACGCTATTACTATTCTATTTAGATAGGCCTTGATACGAACCGATGATGTAGTGAGGGTCGTGGGAATCCGATGAATGCGAGACGCACAGAACTGGTCGTTGTGGCGACACTTGGAGAAGATCTAAGTCCAGCAGTAGACGTCTTTTGGCTGAAATGATGATGATGCGGCTACAGAAAAATCTAAGTAGGACTGAATAAGTAGCTGAGCGGCGATCTTTGCCTGTCCAGCACACACAACTTCTTCATTTTCAGAGTTCCGTACCCGAAGGGTCCAAACGGAACCCTATTGCTGTCACTCTCGTGTCCCTTTGTCTGTCTGTCCGTAGTCCGTCTGTCCGTTTGTCCATCTGTCAGTCTGTCCGTCTGTCCGTCTGTCTGTCTGTCCGTCTGTCCGTCTGTCCGTCTGTCCGTCTGTCTGACCGTCTGACCGTCTGTCCGTCTGTCCGTCTGTCTGTCTGTCCATCTGTCCGTCTGTCCGTCTGTTCGCCTGTCCGTCTGTCCGTCCGTCCGTCTGTCCGTCTGTCTGTTTGTCTGTCTGTCTGTCATACAAAAAAAAATCTTCGAAATTTTTTAACTTCTCATTGACCTTGAAATTTGGTGATAATGTTTGTATTAATTACTATAATATTTTACTAACAAATACCAAAATAATGGTTTCCCTCATGTGATTTTACTCACTACATCCCTAATAACTATAATCCTAATATGCATAACCTTTGTACATATTTCTCTGTTGCCTTCTTGCCTGTTTTTTTTTTGTATGTGTGTAGATAAATTTTTCAATAAAAATAAATAAATAAATGGTACGGAACCCTAAATGTGCGAAGTCCGACATGCACTTGGCCGGTTTTTATTTTACAATATTAAAAAATGTTACGTTTATAGAAATTATGTTAAGTTTCGTTCGGACTAGCAAAGCATGGTACCTAGGAAGTCACGCCATAGCATTTCTCATAGGGATTTATGATTTTATAGTTTTATTGTGCCATTCGCTCGCGGGCTGAGCTCAGCGGGGTTCCGCAATTTACAACGCTTTTTTCGTGTATTGTTAATATAAGGCTGAATGTAAATATTTGGGTCAAAGCCGTATTTCTGCGTGTTTTTAATACGTGGCATGGAAAAAAATCAATATTTCACATGTTGTTTTTTTCTATTTATCTCTGCATTCTCTAGTGTAGAGAAGTATGAAAGAAGAATGTCAATGACAAAAAAATTGTAATAAATTATGTGTGACTATGAAATTTGACTATGTAGACTACATAATGTACTGTGTGTGTGTGCTGTCACCCGCGGTTTTACCCGCGTATTTGGTTACTTTTCTGCTCTCGTAGGTCGCAGCGTAATGCTTAATATACAGGCTGTAACGGAAAGGTGTGGTCATATTTTAAGAACCGGTTCTGCCCATGGAAATGAACAACTTTCTCTAAGAAAAAATTAAAAATTCCCAAAAAAAAATTGGATTTTCCATATAAAGTTATCATCAGCTGATCATTATTTGTATGGGAGGTAAAAAAAATATTGTGAATTTCCTCAGGTTTTTTTGAAGAAAGTTGTTCATACCGATGGGAAGATGCAGTTCTTAAAATATGAACACACCTTTCCGTTACACAATATACAAAAATATTTTTCAAATCCGACTGGTAGTTTCAGAGATTAGCGCGTTTTTTTTTTCCTTTAATATAGGGGCTTTTACGCATAGCGTATGTCAGTCCCATCGTATCCTAAACAATTTGACTTTCACAAGACGTGGGCCATGAATTTGAACAATCTCTTCGCATCGCCGCCGTTTGGTTGTGATAGAATTGTATGGAACATGCCTACATCAGTTCTGTTCAAATTTAGCGACCTCACAAAATTATTTCTTCTGGACTCATATTGGACACATTCCATCAATAAATGTTGTAGGTCCTCGACAACTCCACATTCCTCACAATTGGGTGAAGCTATTTTCTTCGGATCATCATGAACGCAAATTTTTTGCATGGAATATATCCAGATCTGAGTCGAACAATCAGTTTTCTACTAACATTACTATTCATGAACCAGAGCACGCGAAGAGGTTCACACTGTACGGTTTTATACTATAAACCCTTCTCTAATGACTGCCTGTACAAATGATAACATTTTTATGTCCACAGTGATTATTTATATAAGTCAAAACCTCTGATATTGCAATTAGCGCCTTTTTTTTTTTTTTTTTTTTTATGTTTGATAGGCTCGCGTTTGACCACTATCTCACCTGATGGTAAGCGATGATGTGGTCGAAGATGGAGCACGCTTGCCTAGAAGTAACCTATTCACTCTTGACTTAAAGACTCCCAGGTTGTATCTTACAGGAAACACAGACTCCGGTAGAGAATTCCACTCTCTAGCTGTACGTGCAATGAATGTTTTCTCAAAACGCTTTGTGCGTATGGATGGGATGTCCACCATGAACCGGTGGCACTTCGCCGTACGTCTTGTGGTCCTTAGATGAAACGGGCTTGGCGGAATCAAATCATGCAATTCCGTCGCACACTCCCCAAAATGTAATCGATAGAAAACCGACAGGCTAGCAACTCGGCGTCTATGTTCAAGACTTTGGAGTTTTGACTCAACGAGTCTATGATTGCCGATGATCCCCTTGGCTCGTTTCTCAATTGACTCAAGGGCATCAAGCTGGTATCTTGCAGATCCGTCCCAAAGATGAGAGCAGTACTCCATACACGATCGGACTTGCGCTTGATAGAGTTGGAGCAGCTGTTCCGGCGTGAAGTATCGTCTCACCTTTGCGAGGACCCCCAACTTTTTGGCAGCCACTTGAGCCTTAGCCTCTATGAAGGGACCAAAATTGAGGGTAGATGTTAAAGTAACACCAAGAAGATCAAGTCGGTCGGTTATCGGCACGGTTACACCTCGGAAACATGGAGCCGGGTGAAATTGGCTCCTTTTAGCAGAAAAAAGACACGCCTGGGTCTTAGCAGCATTGAACTTAACCAGATTGGCATCGCCCCATTCTGAGACAGCCTGCAAGGACAAGTTCAAGCGCCCAACCATAGCCTCTCGAAGAGACCGGACCTGAGACCCACTAACTCGTGCGTCCGGCACGTATCTCTCGGCAACAGTGCTGTCGTCTGCATACCCAAAGGTACCGGGTTTTAGCAGATCGTTAATATGCAGCAAAAACAATGTTGCCGAGAGCACCGACCCCTGAGGAACACCGGCATTAATAGCCAGCAGTCCGGACGAGCAGCCATCTATGACTACTCGGATAGACCGATCCCTCAGGAAATCCGCTATCCAATCACACAATCCAGCGGGCAGACCGAAGGAAGGAAGCTTGCCAATTAAGCTGTCGTGCCAGACCCGGTCAAAGGCCTTCGAGATATCAAGGGAGACCGCAAGGGCTTCCCCTTGTTTGTCGATGGCCTCACTCCAGATGTGAATGGCATACGCTAGAAGATCTCCCGTTGACCGATTTCGGCGGAAGCCGTATTGTCGGTCACTTAGGATATCGTTAGCTTCTAGGTATGCTAGGAGCTTACCATTCAGTATACGTTCCATACTCTTACAGAGAACGGAAGTTACCGAGATGGGCCTATAATTTGTTGGGTCAGCTCGACTACCCTTCTTGGGTACGGGTTGCACGTTAGCTTGCTTCCAAGCCATCGGCACTTTTCCAGTCTCAAACGAAAGGCGATATAGGCGTGTCAAAATCGGAGACAACTCAGGCGCACACGTCCTCAGTACAATTGCCGGTATCCCGTCGGGACCACTAGCCTTGTTCACGTCCAGGTTACGCAGTACCCTCCGGACATCCTTCTGATGAATGCGAATGTCTGACATAATCGACTCGCATCTACCAAGAGTACCAGGGGGCCTCGCGCCACCAGGATCTAGACGCGAAGATTCCGCAAACAGAGAGGCAAACAGGCTTGCTTTCTCCTCAGCGGAGTGGGCCAGCGACCCGTCGGGTTTCAGCAGTGGAGGTAGTGAGGGGCGGCAGAAGTTCGATTCAACCGACTTAGCCAGGGACCAAAACGCCTTACTACCAGCTGGGTAAGAAGCAAGTTTGTTCCCAATTCGGCCAATGTGGTCAAACCGAGCCTTCCGCAACACCTTCTTGCAGAACTTGGCAGCCCTGTTGAAGGCTCTCTTCTTCTGACTCACGTCATTCGCTTTACGCGTCCGAGCGTCGACCCATGCCAGGTAGGCCGCGTGTTTAAGCGCATCAGCGCGATTGCACTCGGCACCAAACCATGGTCGAGCCCTACCAGACATTGTCACGTCAGAGAATGGAATGTAGTACTCCATTCCCCGCCGCAACACATCCGTCACGGCGTCCGCGCACGACGAAACATCAGTCGAAGAAAAGCAAGTGGGCCGCCAAGGATAACATGCGAAGAAAGATCGCATGCCATCCCAATCTGCTGACCTGTATCGCCAAACCCGCCTGGTGCCTCTAGGGCTAGGATCGGTCGGGGAGTAGACGGATACAGATTTCACCAGACAGTGGTCGGAAGTACCCAATGGTGAAGAAATCGACACTGAGTAACGGTCTGGATCTGTTGTCAGCAGAAGGTCCAAGCAATTGGCTGTGTGCGAATCAACATCCGGCACCCTCGTTGCCCCCTGGACCAGCTGGGTAAGATTTAACGCCAGCGCTAGCTTATACGTCGTTGCTGAGCCACATCCGCCGCTTTACTCAGGTGGTGTGTGAGCCCAGTTGTCTCCAGATCACCGCTGTGCGAACGGTAGACACAGGCGTAGACAATTTTATCTAGGCCTGTGTCCACTAGGACCCAAAGAGTTGAAAACCTGGAGTCCTCAAGGTTATGGAGACGCCGATAGCAGATGTCGTCCCGGGCGTACATGCATATACCAGCGCGTGGCTTAAAATTGTGCTCCAGGGTAAACCCTGGGTAAGATAGGTACGCCACGTCAGACGGACATCCGATCTGCGTCTCCAAAAGGAATAAGAGAGCTGGTCTCTCAGTCTCTAGGTGGTGGTGGACTGCGGCGAGATTTGAGTGCAGACCTCGAATGTTGGATAGGTGCACTTTGTGTGAGAGGGAGTGCTGCCGCTGTACAGCTTTTTTCTTTTTAATGCCTTTCATTGTTGTGAAGAGTGAAGGAAGGAGAGGAGAAGGAAGTGAAATGAGGTTCCATGCTGGCTACCTTCAGGTACGCACTGACAGGACGGTATCATTGGGGGACTAGTCTGGAGACTGCGGGGACGCCCGAGCCCCCCCGGGAATGTCCATCGGGCCCTCTCGTCTGGTCGCCAACCAGCACGATGGTGCATTCCGGGATTTTTCGTCAGTTGGCGGGGCAGCCTTTCGTGTGTGGCTAGTACACTACTTGGGCCCCCTACTAACTGCGGTCGGCCAGCGGCGCACCGTGCCTCGGATCCCGCTACCCTCCGCGACTAGTCTCCCGATACATCCATATCAGCGCGAGCCCGGTTGGTCTGCCTGCAATGGAACAACTATTTCGACCCAACTCCTCTGGATTGGCTACACTGAGCATCGTACCGGAACACGGCCAGGCCGCTTGGCGGTACGTCGTTGCCCAGTGGGTGGTCGCAAGCCATCGGTCGAAACCTACCACCAGTTTGTGTCACCTGATTAGCACCACCCGGGGACCACGTGTAGGGACTCAATGGGTATACTCCTACGGACGCGGGTGACTCGGCCCCTTCAAACAAACAAACTCTTTTGCTTTATTATATTAAGATACCATTGATATGAATGAATAATTATGTATTTTGACATGAGTAATACTAATAATTGTAATGATAATATATTTTTTAAATGACTTTAAAACTTTGTAAGCCGGGGTATGTTACAGCGATCTTTAAGTAATGAATATAAAACCTGCTTATCCACAAACAATAAATGAATTTGAATTTAAAAAAAAAAAACAGAACGCAGATCCCAAATAAATTGGGATAAGAGCAAGAGATAATAATGATCTCTGCGTTGGTAAGGGAAATCAGGACAAATTAAAGGACTTTCTATATTTGTGGGTTTGTCGTGTCATTGAATACAAAAGCAGGTAAACATCCCTTATGATGAATACATAATTTTCCATCCCTATTACTGATAATTTCATCAAAACTTATTTAAAAAGACCAAACATCTTATTCAAGACGACCCATTCAGTTGCAGATGTTAAAGTATTTACAAACAAAATTTTCTTTTTCATTCATCCCTGAAATTCAAATTTGCAAGCCCGCGGTGAGGGGAGCTCTCAAAGGCTATAATTACGAGTGCCCATTTGGGGCCGCGACGTCATAATCCGTAGAGTAATTTCACGCTACCGAATGATACCGAACATGTGATGAGAATTAATATTTGGAGGCTGGCTGGCATCCGATGTTGTGGGATAGGAAATTAACATTGTGCATAAGCAGGGAAAGATATTGATCTAAAGTAATGCTAAAACGGTAAAGTTGTTTGTTTGTTCATATGTGTTGATGTTTGTAAATGGATCACGTACTGGAAGTACCTAGGTAGGTTCTGCCTAGCCTTTTCCCAACTATCTTGGGGTCGGCTTCCAGTCTAACCGGATGCAGCTGAATACCAGTATTTTACATAGAGCGACTGCATATCTGACCTCCACAACCCAGTAGGTAACTGGGTAATATCGGATGCTAGCCAGCCCTTGGTAAAACTGTTTGTCAGACTAGCGGGCTTCTGACGACCCGTAACGACTGACAAAGATCCACGATTGACAGCCGGGACCAACGGCTTAACGTGCTTTTCGAGGCACGGAGGAGACTCAGTATGTAAAGATGGTCCCCCATCCATGACCAACCCCGGCAAGCGTAGCTTGACCTCATGCATCGACCTTTGCGGTTGTTATTACTTTAGCCACGAGCTCCTACCACGAGGTATTGATCTGATTTGAAAATAGTATATTTTGATGCAAGTGGGCAAATTTTGTCTTTGCCGCCTAGGCTACCTACACGTCTGAGCCAAAGGCGATGTCATTTTGGAGCCGGGCAACAATGGGGAATATGTAAGTAATTCAAAACATTTTTATTTCTTAAATATACATTGTATTGGACCATAGAAACAACGGGAGCGGTGGTGGCCCAGCGGTATTGGCCGCGACTTACAAGTTGTAGGTTCAAACCCAGGCAGGCGCTTTAATTTATATAAATTATTTCGTCACAACTGCTCTCAAAACGGTGAAGGAAAACATCGTGAGGAAACCGGCATGTCCTAGAACCAAAAATTCGAAGACGTGTGACATTCACCAATCCGCATTGGGCCCGCGTGGTGGATTACGGCCCACACCCTCTCACAGAGAGGAGGCCTGTGCCCCAGCAGTGGGGACATTAAAAGGCTGATAATTATGATGATGATAGAAACAATGTGGTGCACATGTTTGATTTTTTAATCCTACTAATATTATAAATGTGAAAGTTTGTGAGTGTGTATGTTTGTTACTTCTTCACGCTCAAACGGCTGGACCGATTTGGATGAAATTTAGTATGTAGATAGCTTATAGCCTGGATTAACATATAGGCTACCTTTTAGCGCAGCTAGTTCATCATATATTTTAGAATTCATTATTTTATGTTGCATGTTTTTAATAAAACTAAACGTAAACTCAAATCGTATCATTCTCAACAACGCCGGTAGTGAGCAAAAATATATATATATGTCAAAGTAAAGTATGTACATCACTAAATTTTTATTATAATACTCAAAAAATAAGTTTTAAACAAGGCGTAGGTAAGTGACGTCACAGTACAGCTTTGACAGTCACGAATGTTTGAAGTATAGTGGAAAATTGTAGGAGTTAAATATTTTTTTTTTAGCGACACGCAGTACTTTTTTTAAAATTTATTTTTATATAATATTACTTACTGTATTTTATTGCTTAAAAAAATACATGCATATACCCTATTGCCCACGTGTATCAAACGACGTTTTTCAACACACTGCTCGAAAATAATAAATAAAACTTCACAATACATAATATTTAGTAACAAATTATTGTGAAAAATGACTCGCGGATTGTTTGGTAGGAGATACCGCACTGCCAGCCTGATACAAGAAATATAATAAAATATGGCGATGGCTTGCCGCCGCACTTTTCTGCACTAGTGCAGAATAAACTACATTTGCAAGCCTAAAAGCGGTAGGGGTGGGAACGGGAACGGGGAAAAAGTGTGTTAAAAAAATCTTTTACTGATAGAATGCGACACTTCTAAGTGCTCTAGGGTACTTTTTAGAACGCGACACTATACCTAACTAAGTGCTCTAGGGTACTTTTTAGAATGCGACACTATACCTAACTAAGTGCTCTAGGGTACTTTTTAGAACGCGACACTATACCTAACTAAGTGCTCTAGGGTACTTTTTAGAACGCGACACTATACCTAACTACGTGCTCTAGGGTACTTTTTAGAACGCGACACTATACCTAACTAAGTGCTCTAGGGTACTTTTTAGAATGCGACACTATACCTAACTAAGTGCTCTAGGGTACTTTTTAGAATGCGACACTATACCTAACTACGTGCTCTAGGGTACTTTTTAGAACGCGACACTATACCTAACTGCGTGCTCTAGGGTACTTTTTAGAACGTGACACTATACCTAACTAAGTGCTCTAGGGTACTTTTTAGAATGCGACACTATACCTAACTAAGTGCTCTAGGGTACTTTTTAGAACGCGACACTATACCTAACTAAGTGCTCTAGGGTACTTTTTAGAACGCGACACTATACCTAACTAAGTGCTCTAGGGTACTTTTTAGAATGCGACACTATACCTAACTAAGTGCTCTAGGGTACTTTTTAGAACGCGACACTATACCTAACTAAGTGCTCTAGGGTACTTTTTAGAATGCGACACTACACCTAACTACGTGCTCTAGGGTACTTTTTAGAACGCGACACTATACCTAACTACGTGCTCTAGGGTACTTTTTAGAACGCGACACTATACCTAACTAAGTGCTCTAGGGTACTTTTTAGAATGCGACACTATACCTAACTAAGTGCTCTAGGGTACTTTTTTATCCCGAAAACATAGTTCTTTTGAGTTAGGCCATGGGAGCAAAGCCTCGGGAAAAAGCACGCTATTCCATTACTTAAGCAAAAGAAAATGAACAACTTTGTGATTAAAGCAATAAATAAACAATGTTCGCAACAAATTGCTCACACGACAGCACAACACAGCACCAACATAAATTGAGAAAAAAAAAACTTGTTAGCGAAAACTGAAAGTTAGAATTAAATTGCATTCAAATATTTCAAAGGTTCGTTTAGAATCCACAAAAAAAACGCAAAATGAAACATTTTAAATTCTAAATAAACGGCTGAATGCATCGTTAACAATGACTCTAGAGAGAAACGAAATAAAATTTGCGACTACAGAATTGAATTTCACTCGATAATCGCTTCTAATTGTGTGGCGCTTAAGGGCTAGATTTGCATAATTTTTGCTCGGGCCGATCCCGGGGGAACGTTTTATGAATTTTGCATAAATAAATATAAATTGCGACGCCTTTGATACGGAACACTATCGAGTTTGGAAGTTATCTCACACGCGCGAGTTTTGCGGCAGATTTTCAGTCGGACAACTTTGTTTGTTGTACGAAAAGTGCGAAATAGTTTGATACTCGCAAACATGTCTAAATTTTCAGTTTGTTTCTAGTTTGCTGCGTGTTGTTCACGCATTTTCGCTTTCGGGATAAAGAAAAGCGGCGGAACTTTATTAGGAACTTTAGCGTGTCATAACTTTTATTAAAATACGAGTATAATAATATTCTGTAGCAGCTTGTCTCTCGACATAGGCCTCCTCCAAGGACTTCCATGCATCTCGATCCCTAGCTATTCGGGTCCACTCAGGGCCCGCCATTTGTCTGAAGTCGTCTTCCCAACGTTTACACTGTCTCCCCTTATCTCTTTTGTCGCCTCTCGGGTACCACTCCGTTAGTATTTTGGTCCACTTTTCTTTCGTGAGAACATAATTAGGTATAACCAGTATTAATTTAAATACTGATTAGTATAACATGTGAGAATAAGATTGTAAAGAGTAACAGTAATTCCTCGTGGATGCGATTGGTGGCGGTAACCACTCGCGCCCGGCCCTGGTTCAGGCCGTGGTACGGAGCGAGAGGGAATGGGAGGCAGTCTCCGCCTTCTGCGAAGCAGTAATGCTCGCGAAGGCGGAGGCGGGACGCGTGAGGGAAGCTCAACGGAGTGGAACTCACGGCCCCGGCTGCTACCACCGCAGGAGAGGTACTGGGCGTACTGGGCGTAGGACGTCGAAAGATCATCTCCGACCATGGCCTGCGGATGGCGAGCAGTGGGTACCTCGCCGTCCGATCAGCACCAGGCCCGTGAGTCGACGGCGCGTAGTGTTCCACGCGCACCTCAAAGAGATTAGTGTCAGCCACCACTGACGGCGCCCATCGTGGCCAGTGCCTGCATGCCTAGGGGTAACGGATAAATTCTGAAAATGAGTTACCGCACCCCTGGGCACTCAGGCAGGGAAGGAACAGGGGTGGGTTTTCGTCAGTAAGAGTCTGACACGCCCTCCCGCTCCACCCAGAGCGGGAGAAGTCATTGGATGATTTCCAAACCCCCAAAAACAAAAAAAAGTAACAGTAATATAGGCTTATTTTATTTTATTATATATTTTTTCCAGATTTTTCTACTAAGGAAAACGTGCATTTAGTTCTACATAAGCTTGTATAGATTTTACGTCGTGCAATAACCCCATATAATACCTCGTTCTTTAGAAGTTGATAAAGAGCCGACACTAGCCAGATTTTTTCTACTGAGAAACACTTCTGCATTTAGTCTTACATAAGCTTGTATTACTTTTTATGTCGTGCAATAACCACACCTAATACCTAATTTCTTAAAAGTTGATGAAACCATAAAAATAAACCTTTTACTAAAACCTCCTTCCGTCCACAGCTAAAACCACAGAAATCAAACGAAAAAGAAAACCCACTCTCGATAAATTCCATTTATCAGCTTTCAAAAGCCCATTAAAAACTGTCGCTAGGAACGAAGTATTTTTCACACATTCGCAATAACAAGGTCTTTGAAAGAACTTCGAAAGTTCTTTCACGGCCAATACGTGCAGCGTGTGGAGTACAGTCAGCTCAATAAGTTATGAAGCCTTTTAATTCAGTTTTTGTATTATTTTCCTTCGCGCGGCGGCTTGAAGGAGTTGTAATTGAATTACACGGCTTACCCGAGTACAGAACAGGGAAAGGAATGGTGGTTGTTATTTTTTTCTTTTTATTTTTCTTTTTCTGTATGTATCTAAGAGGTTAAATAATTGTCAAGACTTGTTCTTTAATAACCGACTTCAAAAAGGAGGAGGTTATCAATTCGGATGATATTTTTTTTAAGTATGTTTTTTTTATAACTTCCTCATATAAAATAAAAGGATTTGCAATATTCTTTTTTTGTTCGAAAGCGGTTTATTCCGAAATGGTGAAGTTTTCAATTCAGCAAAAGCTAAACTAAAAAATATAAATAACAAAGTCATCTCCACAATCTCTATTCCTAAACAAACTTATATCGGCAAGGCGGGGCAGTCCTCCGAAGACTATTCCTACGGATTCCTGCACGAGCGCTTATATAACGTCAACTCATGTTACTAACTAATATTATAAGCTTTACTGCTATATTTTGTTTTATTATACTTTTGTAAGCTTCTTTAAGGGATTATTTGAATGTTTTTTTTTTTATTTCGTTCTTCATTTGGGTGTGTATTTTTAATAAATTTTGGACGCATTGGAACACACACTGCAGACATGTACACGCCCTCCCGCTCTAGGGTGGAGCGGGAGGTCGTGTCAGACTCTTACTGACTAAAATCCATCCCTGTTCCTTCCTGCCCTGAGTGCCCAGGGGCGAAGTAACTCTGTTTCGAATTTATCCTCAACCCCTGAGCAGGCATTGGCCATGACGGGCCCCGTCTTTATTGCTGACAACTTTTTAAGGCGCGCGTGGAACATTACGCGCCGTCGACTCTCGCGAATGGTGCTGATCGGACGGCGAGCTACCCATTACTCGCCGTCCGCAGGCCCGGGTCTACGGTGGCCGGAGATCGTCTCGCAGATTCATTATTGCCATACTTTTGTTGCATTTATTGGGCTTTTGGCATAATAATAACCTTCCCGACTGAATTTCGATCACTGTCGCCAATCTAAACGGAGATTAGCCAAGTCCTCAGGAGATAAACACAGGTGCACTGTCTGTTCGAGACGACTGGGGTGATCTCTAGTGCTGGACCAACGGCTTTACGTGCTTTTCGAGGCACGAGGGTGTCACACCTCCAACTGCCAAAATACAGGCTGTTAAGTACTGAGTCATTCCTAATGGAAAAAAACTAATTATCACTTTTTGACCGACCTGGGAATTGAATCCAACACCCTACGCTCAGTAGTCGCACTTTTTTTTTGGGTGGTAAATCATCCAAAGACATCTCCCGCTCTAGGTGGAGCAGGAGGGCGTGGCAGACTCTTACTGACTAAAACCCACCCCTGTTCCTTCCCTGCCCTGAGTGCCCAGGGGCGCGGTAACTCTGTTACGAATTTATCCGCTACCCCAAGGCATAGTAGTGGCACTTACAAATGTCTTTCTATCAACAATAATGTTTAGGAAAAATGCCAAAATGTTTGAGATAGATCACGTGACATTTCAGTAGTGCATTTGGTAAAATCGTTAATAGAATGACACTTTTTAGGGTTCCGTACCCGAAGGGTCTCCACTCACGTGTCCGTCTGTCCATCTGTCCGTCGTCTGTCACACAGGTTTTACAGCCAAACAGTTGGAGCTAAAGTCGTCAAATTTTCACTGTATAAGCACCTTGTTGACCCAAAGCCATACAAATAGTCAAAAATACATTTGATACGGAACCCTAAATGTGCAAAGTCCGACACGCACTTCACCGGTTTTTTCTAGGTCCTGTGATTACAATATTTCTCTCGAATCCACATGTAACGGAAAGGTGTGGCCATATTTTAAGAACTGCATCTGCCCATCGATATAAACAACTTTCTTCAAGAAAATCCGAGGAAATTCTAAAAAATTTTTTTTTACGTCCCATACAAATATTGATTAGCTGATGATAACTTCGTATTGAAATTCCAATTTTTTTTTGGAATTTTCTATTTTTTTCTTAGAAAAAGTTGTTCATTTCCATGGGCAGAACCGGCTCCTAAAATATGACCACACCTTTCCGTTACACCCTGTATAACTTATAATTTAAATACAAGTATAAAATACCTTAACAAAAACATTACAAAGCCAGCGTTCCCGTATTTACGAGCCTACATTCCACAATGGGCTTATTCGCATGTTTTACGCGATTACATTGAAAACGCACGCTTTCGGATTAAAATGACTTAACGAAATATTCTCGTAATGTAATCCTGTATTATACTGATTTTTTGTGATTTACGTATTATGTATTAAAGTACCTATTGTGTTTATGAATGAGTTGGTAGTTAGGTTAGTATGACGATAAAATTACTGCGTGGTTTTGGATTGTGGGTGTAGCTTGTAGGTTTGTTGTTTCATCTGTATATATTAAATTCAAAGTCGTGACTAACTGACTGACTGACTGATATATCAACGCACAGCCTAAACCACTGGTCCTAGAGAAATGAAATTGGGAGGGTATGTTCTCTTTGAAGAGTAGGTATCCACTAAGGAAGGGTTTTTCTAAATTCAACCCTTAAAAAAAAAGAGGAGGTGAAAAAGGGGTTGAATTTTATAACGGGGGAAGAACTAATTCCACGCGGACGAAGCCGCGGGCAGAAGCTAGTATGTTATGTAACCCAACAATGTGTTTCCCAAAGGTGAAAATAAATGTTTCATGCACCTAATTGTAATTTAATAGGTATCCACGCATTTCCTTTAAACTGGAATACAGTAACGCTTGGTAGAAAAATATGTTGTGTTTTATTTACGAGGTACATTGAGTACCTCGGTACAGCCTACTTCTTTTTTTTTTTAGGGGCGGGAAATCATCCTATGGCTTCTCCCACTCTGGATGGAGCAGAAGGGCATGTCAGACTCTTACTGGTTAAAACCAACTCCTGTTCCTTCCCTGCCCTGAGTGCCCAGGGGCGCGGTAACTCAGATTCGAATTTTTTTACGACCCCTGGGCAGGCATCGGCCATGACGGGCCCCGTCATGCATTGCTGACAACTCTTTGAGGCGCGCGTAAAACACTACGTGCCGTCGACTCTCGGGCCTGATCCTGATCGGACGGCGAGCTACCTACTACCTACTCGCCGTCCGCAGGCCCGCGTCTACGGTGACCGGAGATCGTCTCGCGACCTCCAACACCCAGGGCGTCTCCTGCGGCAGCTACTGCTGGGGGCGTGAGGGCGACTCTGTTGAGCCTCCATCACCCGTAGCGTCTCCTCCTTCGTGAGCATTACTGCTTCGCAGAAGGAGGAGACTGCTTCCCATTCCCTCTCGCTCCGTACCATGGCCTGGACCAGGGCCGGGCTTGAGAGGTCGCTGCCGCCGATCGCCTGCACGAGAACATAACATGAAAGTATTCACCACACCAGCAAAATAAACTATTTTGCACTTATCCTCGTTAAAAAAAAAATACATTGAAAATCTTTAGTTTATTCATAAGTCTGCGTTTAGATCTTACACCACATTTATTGCCGCTGAGTTTCGGTACGTATCTCGTTACGTGCATTTTAAGCCCTACAGAAGAACCCACTTCAAACCAAAATGTACATATTCGCACAGCAAGCAATCTTATGAAATGCACACTAATTTCCCTCCCCAGCTGGTAAGGCTTCCTACTTTTCTTACCCCAACTATGAATACCATCATCAGACCAGACGATTATCATATTTCACGTTTATTATACGTACCATTATTTCCCTACACTAAAACCTTATCTCTCTCAAAACAAAGTTCACTTTTGTTTGCGTCAACTACAACAGGATTTGGTTTCGAAAGTGCATCTGCAAATTTATTTGCAGTTAGTCTCAACCTTATTGCTTTCAACTCAAGGTCGTTTACAAAGTTTGGTAAGTGCACTATAGGTTGTGTTCTCGTGCTCTTAGTAACAAAGGGTGATCGCAACAAGTCTTAAGTCGGACTTCCCTCAAGTTTGTGTGTGAGGTTTGTCTCTTATACGCCAAAGTATTTGCTGAAAGTATTAGTGCGTTTATGGAGGCTGTTTCCATTGATGAAACCTTTTGTTTAAGATACTGATCAACTTTTACAGGAATCTAAAATTAAATCAGTTTAAAAAATATGCAGCTACTTTTGAGCTATCAGCTATTATTAGTGGTTTCATCACATCATCATCATCATTTGAGCTGAAAGACGTCCACTGCTGGGCATAGGCCTCCCCCAAGTGTCGTCACAACGACTGGTCCTGTGCGTTTCGCATCAACTTCCCGCCACCCTCACTAGGTCATCAGTCCAACTTGTTGGAGTTCTTCCAACGCTGTATCTTCCAGTACGCGGTCGCCACTCCGCTTTCGACCCCATCGACCATGTGTTCTGAGAGCAATGAGCGGTGCCCATTCCATCATTAGTTTGGCGATTCTTCGGGCTATGTCAGTAATCTTGGTTCTATTGCGGATATCATCATTCCTGATTCGATCACTCAAGGAAACCTTTGGGTGACTTTAAGCCTTCGGATCAGGCCCATTTCATCACATACTGAGAAAATAAATTACGGATATCATCATTCCTGATTCGATCACTCAAGAAAACCTTTGGGTGACTTTAAGCCTTCGGATCAGGCCCATTTCATCACATACTGAGAAAATAAATTACGGATATCATCATTCCTGATTCGATCACTCAAGGAAACCTTTGGGTGACTTTAAGCCTTCGGATCAGGTACATTTCATCACATACTGAGAAAATAAATTACGGATATCATCATTCCTGATTCGATCACCGATCAGGCCCATTACAAAAAAAAAAATTACGAGGGAACTAACTGAAGTTGGATGACAGGATATAGCGGTAACAACACTAAGAAAAGGATGCAAGACAAACAATAATATTCATGGTTATGTTATCGAAAGTAACTCAGTCTGTTTGTTACTGTTACCTCTTCTTAACGGTTAAACAGATTTGAACGAAACTTTGCACACGAGTAGACCATGTCCTGGAGTAGGACATAGGATACTTTTTATCGAGAGAGTAGCCCCCATGGTATAATTAGCGAATTTCATGCGAGCGAAAGGGCGAAGTCGAGTGTGTTCATGAAATTCATCTTCCAATAGAACAGCTCCTGTTTTGAGTCTTCTTAAAATTCAACATTAATAATCTCATAATTTTCACCATGGTCACCTATCTAATAAAATAAAAAATCTTTTCAACACATTTGCTCAAAAAATGCATTTACGAAGCCTGTATTAATTATTCGAATGTTAAAAATTACGCACCATACTATGGAACGTACGGTAAAATAGGTACCTACTCAGTGAGTTTTACATTACGAGAATAAATAAGCCGAATGATCGAACCTCCTTGAAAGCGCTTTTATTCAATACGTTTGTCTCACTTTAATACTAAAGAGAAAATGAGATGAAAGATATAGTTCTAATTTTCGCCACGCGCATGAGGCGCCATTTGAACATATTAGGAACGTCAAAGATTGCTGTGACTTTCCGACTGATATCTAATAAAAACAAGTTTGTTTCATAACCTATTGTACTGTTTTCTCGCAAATATGTTGAAAAACATTGTATGACACACGTGTGGAAATTGGTATTTACAAACTCATGGCGATGGTAAGCCCTCGATGCTAATTCTTTGGGCAAAGAACAAACCACTCCTGGCCACGCAGTATCAATCAGTCGGCGAGAAATAACCTTGAAAAGGCGACTATCTAATTATAAGCTTATGAAAATATAATCCCCACTAATCTTACATAACTCATAGCAACAATGGATACGTGCAGATTGCGAGTGACTTCCAATGTTTCCCGAGGCCCGGCTGTTGGCACCGACTAAGTGGGGCCAGATTTAACGTTCGACACGACTGATTTATTCGTCTACCCTACACGGCGACGTGATGTATAGAATGTGCTAGATTCGCGTACAGTGGGGGAAATAGGCCATGTAGTGTTTTTACGTTCATGGTTTACTTGGTAAACACTCTCAAACGACCAATTCTGACTGTGAACCTACTGGCTTTTAACGTTTTATAAGTGGCCCTGTACGTGTAGCTTTTATTTTATAAAGACAAACAAATAAAAATAATTTAAATAATTCAAAAAACCCAATTGGAATTTCAGGTAAAGAACTGGTTCTTACTTTTAACTACGAAGAAACAGAAAAATATTTTGAGCGGGAGGGCGTGTCAGACTCTTACTGACGAAAACCCACCCCTGTTCCTTCCTGCCCTGAGTGCCCAGGGGCGAGGTAACTCTGTTTCGAATTTATCCTCATCCCCGGGCAGGCATCGGCCATGACCGGCCACGTCTCTATTGCTGACAACTCTTTGAGGCGCGCGTGGAACATTACGCGCCGTCGACTCTCGGGCCTGGTGCTGATCGGACGGCGAGCTACCCATTACTGCCGTCCGCAGGCCCGGGTAATTTGCATGCTTTCTTTATTTCTGCATGCTTGAAATTATAATTAAAAATCTTAGTAGGTACTAGCTGTGCCCGCGACTTCGTTCGCGTGGTTGTCGAGAACAAAACAACGTCGTTTAGATAAGAGTATATCACCTTTTTGATGATTTAGATAAGAGTCCTGACTTTGGTATAGTTGATTACGTTAATGCTTCTCTATATACTATGTTAGCGGTGGAATTACCCGGAGCATATACAAAAAGGTTGTTTGGGTTGCTAACACGTGATAGAGAAACATAGAGTTGGCCGTGTGAAAAACAATCAAAAGTAAGGTCTACACCCGCAACGGATAACGTCTGGCCTTGGGCTTTATTAATAGTCATAGCGTAACAGAGGCTTACAGGAAATTGCACACGTTTGAAAGTAAACGGAAAATTATTGGGGATAATGGGTATCCTGGGAATGAAAACAACATCACCGGAGCCGCAACCTGTTAAGATTTCGGCTTCGATGACATTTCGTTGGAGATTTGTTACTCTCAACCGAGTTCCATTGCATAGTTTTGGTGGGCTTAAATTTCTGAGTAGAATGATTGGTACTCCGACTTTTAAATAAATTTTGTGTGCTGGAAGACCTGGTGTATTTAGAGAGTCTAAAAACTCTACTGGATAGTGGGTGGCATCTCCTTCTTCTAAAACCGTGTTAATAGATAAATATTCCCTACTTTCTCCAGAAACATGTACCAATATTTGAGAATTTATTGCTGCTGCTTGGTCGTTGCGAGGTGCCAAAATAGCTCGTTGGCATAGCCAAGCAGCGTCATGGTTCGAGATCTCTGATGGATCTCCGTATACAGAGGAAATGAGTTCCTGCTGTGAGGCAACAGAAGAACACAGGCTTTCGACTAAAGTTACTTTACCTCCTTCTTGAGTCGGGTATGTGCCGTTACCAATTTGAAGTAGTAAATTTGAGAAAACCTGCGCGTTTGCGTCACCTCCCAAATATGTTCGCATATTAAAGCTCAAATTAGTTAATATGACACTACGCCATAAAATAGAGCTCTTTAAACAGGCACCTATTTCATCGGCCCTCGTTCCTCTGGGTATTATAGGGAGTGTCTGCCTGAAGTCTCCACAGAATAGCACCGTTAAGCCTCCCATCGGTCGGTCATTTTGTCTTATATCTCGCAACGTTCTATCTACAGCTTCCACAGCTTTACGATTTGCCATCGTACACTCGTCCCAAACGATAAGGGCGCAATCGCGTAAAACCCTTGCTTTATCACTATTGCGAGACACGTTGCAAACAGGGTTTTCTGTGCGGTCCAAGTCGATTGGTATTTTAAATGTTGTATGTGCAGTTTTTCCTCCTGGTAATAAAGTGGCAGCTATTCCTGAGGAAGCGACGGCAAGGGCAATTTTGTTTTGGCTCCTTATTTGAGCCAAGATAACTTTAGTGAGGAAAGTTTTACCTGTTCCACCAGGTGCATCTAAAAACAGCATTTCTCCTAATGAATGTTCTACACTACAGCATACTCTATCAAAGATTTGACGTTGTTCTGTCGTCAAATTTGAACAGCCATTTCGCAATATTTCTGCTAACTCTTCGGGGTTGTAATTTATTTCAGATGTATACTCCCTATTAATTCGTTCCCCACCAACTGTCGGTGTCGGCAAGCCGTATTGACTGAGGGGGTTCCCTCCTATACTTGTAACTATATCTTGTATAGCCAGCAAAGCCCTATTATGGCAGCTTTCACGTACTTGGTCAGAAGTTTCACTATTTATATTTTGCTGTCTCAAAAAATCTTCGGCAAACGCGTCTTTATATTTTTGCCACAACTGCCCAGCGTCCGATAGGCCACAAAATGTCAACAAAATGGCAAATAAATGGCGCAAACGATGTGGACTATCACTGACGCATGCTTCGGCTAAAGCATCATCCCAATGCTGATCGCCATCTAATAAATGCCGTGCGCGGCAAGCAGCTTGAAATGTGGGATATTCTATATCGTCCACTTTGCGGAGCTCAGCAAAAGAAGTAGGTCCTCGCACTGTGTGAAGAAGAAGGCGTAAATAATAACACTCTGCATTATTTGGGTGCACCGTGTATACTCTTCCAATCACGTGTTCTTTAAAAATGCCGGACTCGCCTTCTACAGCAGTTCCACGTCTCCTGCGATTAAAAACACCTTGCTGCTTGTTATAAGTATAATAATGTGGCACTTCATTGTACAACAGAGACTTAGCGAAATTGTCTCTTTCGCAAAGGCGAAAGAATGCGAGCAAGGTGGTTTGTCTTGGGTTGTTCATTCTTTCTGCCACATTTTCTGGCTGAAAGTAAACTCGCTGCCCGCCTTCCAGGTGCACGTCAAGATGGATGACTGGCGGATACCTTTCATGAATAGGGAAACTCAAAATGCGCCAAACTGCCTCCGAAGAGCTTATGTATCGGCCAGATTGATACCTTGTCACTTCATCAAATTGGTTGTTATTTCTTAGTGCTATCATGGCTTGATCACTACCTTTATTAACATATTTACATATATATTTTATAGATTCGACGCTATTACAAATTTCAACATTAATGTGTGCTTGAAAAGCGTTTGACAAAACTGGAGAATACGGTACCACCCAACTATTATTTAGAATTATTTCTTGTCCACGGAATCTGACAGTAGCTGTGAAACCACCTTGTGACGGTGATCTTCGCCGGTATTGCGGATACCCATTTTCCCCAGCCATAGTTAGTTCTTTCAGTGCTCTGGGGTATTTTTTTGAGCATTGACCATCTTTCATGCACGGTGATTCCCTGTTTAAGAGGCCACATGGCCCGTGAACCATATGTGTTTTTACTATGTCATGCAAAATCGGATCTGCATTATAGTCCGGAAATTCTGCACTTATGACACTGTCTATAGCATCGGGACGAATTTTTTCTTCCAGCCACAGAAGAATGTGCGCGTGGGGTAAACCACGCTTTTGCCACTCGACGCTATACATAAAACAAAGAGTTGAACCGAAAACTTTCTCCTTTGTAAGTAGATTAATCAAGACTTTGAGTTTTAAATGAAAAATCCTAGCAATAATGTCATGTCTGTCGTATGACGCCTGTCCTGTGAGAAGTGCCTGGCAAATCTCCGTCCACTTTGGATTTGTTGTAAATGTTATAAAAAGGTACGGCCGGCCGTATTTACGGACGTAACAAAAAGCATCTTGCGTTCGTTCGTGCATATACCGCGGACCGCCTGTGAAACTGGATGGCAAAATAACCAATCGACCCAAGTTTTCGACGTTATTATCTGATTGCATGGCGTCCCGCAAGTGCACGTATTCTTCAGCGCGTAACCGTCGCTGGTTAGTGCGAATATACACTAAACGTTCAGTTTCTATTTTTGCGTACATGTCCACAATAAATTGGCTGAACAAACCACGAAATCGTTGCAAATATACGAAACTGTTTTGCCTTATTTGTAAAAGGTAGGAATAGTATTGTTGAGCAGATATTTTTTTTTGATAATTAGTGACTCTCGTAGTAGGGTTCACTTGGTACAGCCCAAAATTGTACCCATCTTCACCATGACAATAAATTAGTGGATATTGCAGGGCGTCGTAAGCTCGGTGGGTTTCCAAAATGCGTTGAAGGCGATCGTCGCGTGTACGCAACACGATATCACGTCTCTCACACTCCTGGTCGACTAAAACAACTGCAACTTCATCTGCGACGGGTGCATTGTGTCTTCCACGGTGTTCACCCACAGGACGTCTATCGGCACTTATAACAATTTTGAAATCATTGCTGCCTTGTGGAATTGACTCCAATGCAGCTTTGAATTCACGAACGTACTGGTTAACGTGATGCAGCAATTCTTGAAGTTGACCCAAAAGCTCAGCATTGAGCTGGGGAAAATTGTGATTTCTAACATTGAGCTGTTGCGTGTAATCGGATACAAAATAAATTTGGAGAAATTTGGGTTCATTTTCTGGCAGCAAAGATCCAATAAGGTGATAAACTTGACCTTGTACTTTGAAGGTTGGCATGAACGGTCCTTCCGTTATTTGTTTTGCCCCAAAGGAAGTCATTTGGAAAGCACTGTTATATAAACGAATATTATCCAAAAAACGGTTCGACTGGGGATGATCGCCATTCAGGAGACTTTTAAGTAAGTGTGGTGGATCTTGGAAATTTGGAAGAACAATTTTTCCATTTGAGCAGCACATTCCATCTGTCTCTTTCCTCCATTTCAAAGCATGACAAAAATTACAAATTTCTCTCATGTCACCCACGAAAGTAAAGCCAGCATAATTAATTCTAGACGAATATGTGAACCCTGATTTTTCCCTATTGTCCCAAGGTAATAAAATATTTGCATCGTCATTTTCCATGGACTCATCAGCTCCGCTATTTGTTTCTCTATTCATATGGTATCGAGCTCGTTCTATTTCTAGGCGAGATTGACGTTGTTCTGCTGTTTCTGCTCGTCTTAGTTCATCTATTCTTTCCCTTTCAGATGCAAGATAACTTTCATTGTTTCTTTGTACACCTACATAGTTATGTCTAGCTATTTGTAATCGTTCTTCTCTTTGGGAGAGAGATTCAGACTCGCGCGAGAGAGCGTGTCGCTCTCGGTCAGATGACAGACGTGCTTGGCGTTCCTCGATACTCTCTTGAGAACGCAAAGTCGCGGTCCGAGTTCTTTGCGAACTTAAGCGCGACTCCCTTTCTGTGAAAGTCTCTGACTCGCGTGAGAGAGACTGGCGCTCCCGATCAGCAGACAGCCGAACTTCGCGTTCCTGGATATTCTCTTGAGAACGCAAAGTCGCGGTCCGAGTTCTTTGCGAACTTAAGCGCGACTCCCTTTCTGTGAAAGTCTCTGACTCGCGTGAGAGAGACTGGCGCTCCCGATCAGCAGACAGCCGAACTTCGCGTTCCTGGATATTCTCTTGAGAACGCAAAGTCGCGGTCCGAGTTCTTTGCGAACTTAAGCGCGACTCCCTTTCTGTGAATGTCTCTGACTCACGTGAGAGAGAGTGGCGCTCCCGATCAGCAGACAGCCGGTCTTCGCGTTCCTGGATACTCTCTTGAGACCGCAAAGTCGCGGTCCGTGTTCTTTGTGAACTTAAACGTGACTCCCTTTCGGTGAACGTTTCCGATTCACGTGAAAGAGCGATGTGCTCTCGGTTAGCAGATAACCGTGCTTCACGATCTTCTTCCGATTCCTGAGACCTACAAAGTCTCATCCTTTTCGCATTTCGGCTACGCAGCGAAAGGTTAGTTTTTTTTCTTTGAGGCATTTTCAAGGAAAATTAAAGCAATAAACAAAACTAACAACACTTATGACTGAATAGCCTACAAACTTAAAAGAACGGTGCGTCGAACAGTCTAGTGTGACAACGTATCGTCTGTTCGTGGTCGTGACTCAACGAATTGGCAACACTAACTTACTGTATAACGATTGGCACTATTGGATTCAAACTACGAAGTAAATCAAATACAATCTTTACTTCGTACTTCAAACCAATGACCAAAGTTGACCAAACGAAACCAATAAGATAAGCAAATACTTTTTTTTCGACCAATTTAGAAAATCGATAAACCAAGCAACCAAAGAACTTTTACGACACACGCAAGAACTTTTAAGACACCTAACGAAACCCAATTTGCCTAGTAAACACGGTGGACGTCATCCTCGCGCGGAAAATCTTAACACCGCGATTCAGAAAATGACGTCATTTGCACAACGCCATCTATCGGATTTAGATTTCAACTATCAACATTAGTTCTATTTTTAGTCTTAAGATGTCGTTGCAAGTACTATACTTAATTGCGTAACGTAATATTTTACTTCTTGAACTCACTAAATTAATCATATCTTTTGATAGAGTGAACCGATTTCGATGAAACAAAAACTAAGTTAATCCTCAAGTTGCGTATAATTTTTGTATATAAACATTGTCAGCATTGAATTCGTAGATTTTACGTGATGTGCGCACAAACAAACAGACAAACAGACAAACAGACAAAAATTTCAAAATTGATGGAAATGGGTTCTGTTACTTATCTTTTCACACGCTGGCTATTTTTTGTTTCAATTTCTTCAATGTACAAAAATGACTTTTCTACAGATTTATTATATGTATAGATAAAAATGTAATGTATAATTGGGAGAAGACGCTGAAATCTGACATACTTCCAGGTTTTTACCTAGCTTGGGTTTCAGAGGCTTCATAGGTTTTTTGTAAATCACAATTATTTCAATTATTTCACATTTAATAGATTTATTATTATTATTATTAATTACAAGACTACCAACTGCATCAGGCTGCTTGAAAAGTAGCTTGTTTGGAACTTTGTAGTTGTTTTTTGCAGTCAGATTTTTGTAATTTGTTTTTATCTCCAAAGTTTTTGCGACTGATATTTTGGAATTTGCTTTTTCAAGCCCTTCATTTTGATATCACACATGACCTTGTCACAAAAAAAAATACCACAGTTAGGTATTTTGTGTTTTTCATTATAGAATAGAATAACGTTTATTGTCTCCAGTATTACAGCTTATAGTATTGGTACTTAGACAAAACTATAAAACCGGAAGCAAAAGGTTCAAGCGTCAGCATTATGCTTAGGTTCCCTAGTGGGGTGCTAAGTGCTGGTTTTCAGCTTAAACCCTTGACACGTTTACAAAAAAAAACAGTAAATTTAGCAACGACGGGTTAACTGATAATTATATAATGATTATTAATTAAAATTATATATAAATGAAGATTTTTTTTTAACAGTTTGTGGACACGTGGATAGCAGTGAATGGAATGTAGTGTCCACCAATTGAAGTGTCGTAACGGGTAGATGGATGAACGTGGTTTGCTTTGTTCTTTAATAAGTTGTTGCTGGAAGAAGCCATACCTGATGAATAGTGCAACAGTTCGTTGGTGCCCATCTTCAAGAACAAAGGTGATGTGCTGGAGTGCAACAAATATAGAGGAATAAAGCTAACGTCACTTAGTATGAAAGCATGGGAAAAAGTTATTGAAAAGCGGCTGAGAGAAGAGAGTGAAATCTCACAAAACCAGTTCGGTTTTATGCCTCGTCGGGGTACAACACATTTTCGCTATCCGCCAGCTGTGCGAAAAATATAGAGCTGTGCATAAAAATTTGCACATGGTGTTCATTGACCTCGAAAAGGCATATGCCTCGAGAGGTTTTGTGGTGGGCCCTTATGGAGAGAGGTGTGTCTGGGAAGTATTTGCAGTTGATCCGAGCGATGTACAGTCGATGCAGTACCCGTAGTAGTAGTAGTCTGCAGTGACCACCACTCACAGTTTCAGTGTAGCAGTCGGTGTGCACCAGGCGTCAGCCCTCAGCACTTTTCTCTTCCTGATGATAATGGACGCTCTGACGTCGGACATCCAGGAAGAGGCTCCCTGGTGTATGCTGTTTGCTGATGACATTGTGCTGGTTGCCGAAAGCGGCTTAGAGGTCCAGAGCAGATTGGAGATGTGGTAGCAAAGACTGGAAAGAGTGGGATTGAAATTGAGCAGAACCAAAACAGAATATCTGTTCTGCGATTTCGGCGGTTTCTCCAGTCCTATACCTGTAGCTCTCAACAGAACGCCTATACCGATCTGCTCCGAGTTTCGGTACCTCGGGTCGCTTGTTCAGGGGGATGGCGATATAGACCGAGACGTAACGCACTGGATCAACTCAGGATGGATGAAATGGCGACAGGTTACTGGAACAACTTGCGACCGACGGATGCCTCTTAAGTTAAGCGGGAAAATCTATAAGTCCGTGATTAGACCTGTCGTAGTGTATGGGTCAGAATGTTGAGCTGTGAAAAAGACGGATGAAAAAAGATCGCATGTGGTGGAGATAAGAATGTTGAGATGAATGTGTGGAGTAACGAGAATGGATAAAGTGAGAAACGAGTACATTAGAGGTAGTTTAAAAGTGGCGCCAGTCACAGAAAAGTTGAAATGGAACCGCTTGTTTTGGTATGGTCATGTGAAGAGGAGGGGTGAAACACATGTAACTAAAAGAGTTATGAATATAAATGTGGATGGATGGAGAGGAAGAGGGAGGCCAAAGAAAGGATGGATGGATTGTGTGAGGAGTGATATGAAAGAAAAAAGAGTTAGTGATAGTGTGACGGCTGACAGGATAGAATGGAAGAAAAAAACGTGTTGCGCCGACCCCAAGTAACATTGGATAAGGGCAGGAAGATGATGATGATAGACACGAACAGGCTATTTATCCGAAAAGCAAAAATAAAAACATATACAAAAATAAAAACATATACTTAGATACAAACACCTACTGAACGATGGTGGGCATCTTTTATAATAACTTAGACCAATTTTTTTGATATTTAAAGACTGATATTTTACATTTATTTTTTAAATTGGTTGTGTTTTTAATTATTCGAAATAATATCTTATAGTATATGTCACTAAGGCTGTCAAGACCAATATAAAGATACCACATTTGTTGAAATCCATTCAGCCGTTTAGGCTACAGGGCGTGCCAAAGAAATAGACATACAAACTCTCGAAAACATTACCCTCCTTCTGGGGCAGTTGGGTAAAAAGCCTCGACACGATTGTTGTTTTGGTCTATACAGGGTGTATAAAGACACATCACAGAGCCGTTAACTACGCATACTACGTCTAACAAAATAGTTTTGCGCAAAAATTATTGCTGTGCAACGACTTTTATTTTTGGGTATGAAAATATATACTATTTTTTACTGCGCGCAATGTAACACAAACCCAGGCAAGTTAAGTTAAGCCCTGCCCCTTCGCTCTAAGCCACATAGGTACTTAATGGATCCGTTTGATATGCATTGCGGTTTTGTAACCGCAAATGCGTAATTTCGAAAATTCAGGTAATGTTTGTTATGAAAAAAGTTTAGTAGTACACTTGGAATTCATTTTCGTAAAAAAAGTAAATAAAAATATCTCTAGTGGAAAAAATGATCCAAATAATGGGTATAATATGTGGCTTTCGGCTTCGGAAACTGTCTTTTTACATCCGTTATTAAGAATATTATGCAATATGAATTATTATATCAGATTATGCTTAGAAATAAACATTTCAACACATTTGCAAAGCAACGTAAAACTAACTCCCGGGAGTGTCGCAACAATAAATATTATTTTAATAATTTAAAGTCTTATGAGTTGACACTTGACAAATCTCCCACTAGAAATTTCACTAAGCCATCTTTGTGTACCTCAACTGATATGTAAAATAAAACTCACTGTAGTCAGAATAATAGTGTTTTTGCTTTGATTGGTAGTTAAGAAGTTTGTATAACAGTTGGCATGATGAATATGCTGTTCTAGAACTGGAGAGAGGAAATAGGCCATGTAGCTTGAATTATGAGTGTTTTGGGCTTGATTGGGAGTTGAGAGTTTGGCGAAAGTTGGTTGAGTTATTTATGGAGTGCCGCCGAATATACTGAGAACGAATTTTCTGGAACAGTGAACCGTTTAGCTGTGAATAACTCTAGTATTTAGTTGATTTTAGCCATTGGTTCGGGTTTAAAAATAATAATGTTTGCAGCCGTAAAGGCAATTAAGTGTGAAACAGTAATTTCGATAATTACTTTAAAGAGATTTTATAAAGAGGAAGTCATAGTTTTTAACAGTAGGTACAAAGCTTCACATATTTTAAATGTGTTTGTTGTATTTTTAGATTCACGTGCATATTGTTTCAGTGTGCGTAACCAAGCCCAACCCGCCTCCTTGATATAGAACAACTTAACCTAAATAATATTTTCTGCATATTCTTTTAGTCCTCTTACCTCAATCAATATGCCTATAGCCTTTTTCCAACTATCTTGGGGTCGGCTTGCAGTCTAACCGGATCATGCAGTTGAATACCAGTATTTTACATGGAGCGACTGCCAATCTGACCTCCACAACCCAGTTACTGGGTAATACGATACCCTTGGCAAGACTGGTTGTCAGACTTTCGGGCTTCTGACGACGTAACGGCTGTCAAAGATCCACGATTGAGAGCCGGGACCAACGGCTTAACGTACTTTCCGAGGCACGGAGGAGTGTCGGTATATAAAGATGGTCACCCATCCATGGAAAAACCCCGGCAAGCGTAGCTTAACCTGATGGATCGACCCGTGCGGCTGTTATTACATTAGCCACGAGGTCCTCTTACCTAACAAACAATAATTGGTTAAATCAGTCTACTGCCCCTTGTACGATTCTTACAACCAAACTTGAGTTTAAAAGCTTAACCACATCTTGCAAACATCCAATATTATTGTCCCTTACTCCATTATTTTGAAGCCCACAACGATATTTTATAAGTACATTAGATTCGCATTAGCCCAACAAGGTGAGATGAGCTCCAAAGGATATTTTCTTTGCCGTCGAAGGGGAAAATTATCTTGATCGGATAACTACCCCATTTTAATTAACTTGGGGATATTTGTACAGTGGTTTGTAATAGTGTGTATACAAAATGTAAACATGTGTAAATGGAAACGAAATTAGGATAAAGTTACTGGTTTATCTGTTTTGGATGTTTATTTACAAGCTTTTAGAAATTGCAATGTCTGTTTGTTCGGTTTTTTTTTTTTTTTTGGGGGGTGGGAAATCATCCTATGACTTCTTCCGCTCTAGGGTGGAGCGGAAGGGCGTGTCAGACTCTTACTGACTAAAACCCACCCCTGTTCCTCCCTGCCTTGAGTGCCCGGTGGCGAGGTAACTCTTTCGAATTTATCCTCCACCCCCGGGCAGGCATCGGCCGTGGCAGGCCCCGTCCCTAATGCTGACAACTCTTTGAGGCGCGCGTGGAACACTACGCGCCGTCGACTCTCGGGCCTGGTGCTGATCGGGCGGCGAGTTACCCACTACTCGTCGTCCGCAGGCCCGGGTCTACGGTGGCCGGAGATCGTCTCGCGGCCCCTGGCGTCTCCTGCGGCGGTCGCGGCTGGGGGCGCTAGGGCGACTCGGCTGTTGTTGAGCCTCCCTAACCGCCTCCCTCTTCACGAGCATTACTGCTTCGCAGAAGGAGGAGACGGCCTCCCATTCCCTCTCGCTCCGTACCATGGCCTGAACCAGGGCACGGCGCGAGAGGTCGCTGTCGCCTATCGCATCCACGAGGACACGGCGGTGTTCTGCCCAAGCGGGGCAAACCTCCACCGTATGCTCCACCGTGTCCTCTGGGTCTGTTTGTTCGGTTCAAATCTTGCAACCTGAATTTGTTTTTTTTTTAAACGGTGCCCCACACTAGGAATTACTCCAGTATCATGGATGCGTTCACAAACATACACAAGACAAGACACCCAGACTCGGAACAACCATCTGCAGGTCATACAAATATTTTTTCCGTGCGGGAATCGCACCCACGACACGCAGCGCAGCAGCCGAACGCTCAACCACTGCGCCAACCGTGTCGTGTCGTCCCATGTCGGATGAATTGGAATAGAATAGAATAGAATAGAAAAACTTTATTGTACACCAAAACAGTCACACAATTTGATTTTTTTTTTTGGAGTTGTATTTTTAAACGTTTGTTGAGTTCTGATGACTATATATTATTATGGTAAGCATGAGCTGAATCAAACCTCATGATTGGCTCCAGATGGAAGAACTTTTCAACGGTCAAAAGCACAGACACGAAAGTTTGTGAGTGAATTCAAAAGTTTGTTTAAAAAATTCGAGACAACATGTTAATGTACTGTGACGATTGTAGAGACAGCCTAAACTCAGCGGGTCTGCATCGGCCTTTAGCTGGCAGTTAAGAATATTGGAGAGTCGATGGAATTATGATTAAAGAATAGATTTCAATTTTGTTTGATGTGAGACAAGAGTTTTGCCCTTGCAAGTGGGCACACATGTATTTTTCTGTGATTACTAATACAGTTATTTAAAGTGCCCTCAGCTTTTTTCTTATCCGCCCGTAGCGAGTTACCCTTTTATACACGCACTCTCGCGTTGCCAGCGAGTGAGACGTCTACCCTGAAGATATATAAGATATCGTCCCAGGATCTCTGCAGGCTGTACTGGTGCCTTGGGGTCCTACAGTACCGAGCAGCCACATTTTGGCATCTGTAAGTAGGTACTGTAGTTTTCTTGATTTTTCATCATAATTTTTTCCATGATATCTTTCTTACCTGATGCCTGATGGTAAAAGATGATCCAGTCGGCGAAGGTTAACGCAAATATTGAAGTCACATTGTTTACTCGAACTTAAAGTAAAAAATGGGTTGTCTTTTCCCGGTGTCCTACTAATTATTTATTATATTAATATTATAAATGCGAAAGATTGAATTGATGAATGAATGTTTGTTACAATCACGCCAGAACTGCTGAACGGATCTGGATGAAATTTGGCACAGATATAGACTACTAGCTGTGCCCGCGGTTTCACCTGCGGTTATGGTTACAGTGTCGTAGCGTGATTATATATAAAGTCTATAACCTTCCTCAATAAATAGGCTATACAGTGCAAAATGGTTCCTCGCTCTTTACATCCCTCATAATCGCCCGTCTTGCACGTCATGAATGTGCGCGTGGTACTTGATTAACACTATGATATCTCCTAAGATATTCGTTGAAATCAAATAATGTCAAGGGCAATTTTGTTCAAAATTAAATACTTATGATGAATAACGTATTTATTTGGATAAAGATTAATGTCATGTTTTCAATGCATTATTTTAGAACGAATTTGATTACCATAAAAAAGATTATACTGAGTTAACCTTAAAAGATGGACATATGCTGTTCTAGACTTTTTTAGAACTTTTAAAGGGAAACAGTTACGTCATACATAATTTTTGCGTAACTTTAACCGTTTACGTAGCGCACGCAACAGAAGCTCTCAAAAGGAATATTTTTTTCCCCCGTTTTTACCACATTTTTCATTGATGCTCCGCTCCTGTTGGTCACAGCGTGATGTTTTATAGCCTATAGCTTTCCTCGATAAATGGACTATTCAACACAAAAATAATGCTGACAGAAGCTATATTTTAACTAACGTTTTAATTTTAGTTTCAATTAACGTCTTAAAACTAATTTCAAACAGCGACACAACTGCAAGAAAAAGCCTTCCAATTAAACAAACAAAATAAACTTAATAAAAAAGTAAAAATAAACTACAAACTGTTGCAGTAAAACTCTTTTACTTGACTTTTACTGAAGCCGTTTAGTTGAACTTTAGCTAGTTATAAAAGTTGTTCATATTTAACTAACTGCTACTCGTTAGCCACAAAGAATTTTATTAAAAATATAGCAAAACTGTTGAGATTAAAATTTTGGAAGATTTTTGTTAAAATATTATGTTACTGTGTGCCTAGATATCATGACTAAGTATATTTTTTTCCTAAAAATAAGGTAATCATTTCTGTTTGTTTGTCTGTTTATAGTATATCTTTTTGTTAGAACTTTCTTGTATTGCAGAAATCTCTCTAATAGTAGCAAGAAAGACTAGTTAGAACTCCAGTATTCTCAATATTTTATTACGGCTCTGAGTCCTGAACAATTCGAACGTTAGATCGAAAAAAGATTAAGGCCTCTGATATGAGCGATTGGAGAAGAAGTTTCGGATACCATGGACAGCAAAACGGACTAATAAGTCAATTCTAATCCAGCTGGACATCAAAACCAGACTCGACTATCTGCCACCAACGAATTCGTAAACATAATTTGGAAAACTGGTTGTTGTGGCAAAGTGGATGGAAAGAGACCACGTAATCGTTCACCTACTCGCTGGTTAGACCAGATTAAGGAGATAACAAGACTCACTGTAAACACTGCCCTGAGAAGAACCCAAGACAGTGTTGCCTGGAAGCAGCTCGTCAGTGAATCCGTCAAAAGCTTTCCAGGATCACACGACCTTCAGCAATGAAGATACCAATAAGTAAAAGAAGCATTAGTAGATGTAATACAGAAACTATGAAATTGCATTTGAAAATGTACCTATTTTGCTTCAACTCGTAACACACAAAAACATAACTCATAAACCCTATAACGTTCTTTCTCATTTTCTACTTTTCGTAGTCCCAATTTAACTTTCTAAGTCCCAGTGCAACTACTCGTATCTTCGAATATGGTAGAACTCCATGTAAGCCATGTCGAAGGCAGAAGCTTAGAACATCATGTAAACAAAGTTGTAGGCAGAAACTTAGAACACCATGTAAACAAAGTCGTAGGCAGAAGCTTAGAACACCGTGTAAACAAAGTCGTAGGCAGAAGCTTAGAACACCGTGTAAACAAAGTCGTAGGCAGAAGCTTAGAACACCGTGTAAACAAAGTCGTAGGCAGAAGCTTAGAACACCGTGTAAATAAAGTCGATGGTAGAAGCTTAGAATACCATGTAAACAAAGTCGTAGGTACAGGCTTGTATAAAAATAAATAGGAATCTAGAGCAGTGTTATACCTACGGTGTAAAATGTTTTGTTACAAACAATTAGCATAAAAGCGCAGACGTGATGGAGTGTTGCGGCCTTCATCCAACATAGTGGACAAAGAGTAGGTAAATGTTACAGATGAGATGACCAGAAGGCTGGCCTTTTCTTTGGCCAATTAATCAGCATAGTTATTTATTCATTCGTGGCAGTGCTGCCAGCGTTCTGGGCACTTTTCCCATTGACAGCGTTGTGGATAAATTTTTGACACCTAATGAATTGTTTTTATACGGACACTGTATTCATACCCGGGCTTGCGGACGGTGAGCAGTGGGTAGCTCACCGTCCGGTCAGCACTAGGCCCGTGGGTCGACGGCGCGTTGTGTTCCACGCGCGCCTCAAAGAGATTAGTGTCAGCCACCACTGACGGGGCCTGTCGTGGCCGGTGCCTGCATGCCTAGAGGTAGCAAATAAATTCTGAAAATGAGTTACCGCACCCCTGAGCACTCAGGCAGGGAAGGAACAGGGGTGCGTTTTAGTCAGTAAGAGTCTAACACGCCCTTCCGCTCCACCCAGAGCGGGAGAAGTCATTGAATAATTTCACCACCCCCCAAAAAAAAAAACACTAATCATAAAAAAATGAACTTATTTTACTATTAAGTTATTAGTAGTTGTGAAAAATATTGAATAAACATATACGCCACCCCGTTAGATGAGATTGCTCTTCAAACGTTTCCGTTGCTGTCGACCATGTGTAGGTAATAGTCAAATGACCCAATTTAATACCAACTTAGATGATCATTTCCGGTTTGCTTAGATGACAGCAATTTGGAGGAGTACTATGACGCATAAGTGTATTTGGTTTTTGTATATATGTAGGTACATCATCAGCATCATTTCAGCCGAAAGACGTCCACTGCTGGACATAGGCCTCCCCCAAGTGTCGCCACAACGACTGGTCCTGTGCGTCTCGCATCCATCGAATGTTCGCGACCCTCACCAGGTTATCAGTCCACTTTGTAGAAGGCCTTCCAACGTGCGGTTGCCACTCCAGAACCGTTCGCTCCATCGACCATCTCTTCTACGAGCAATGTACCCTATAAAATATTAATAAATAGAATAAATATCTTACGTTTGATATTGAATTCTATGAGTAATTATATATTTGCAGTAGGGTAGTTTACTTAAAAAAATCTGTTCAATTAGTCAGTTAGATTACCAAAAACTAAACGGTTTTAGACGACCGAATTTTTTTTTAAATCATCTTCATTCAATAGGACTTGATCTCAACTTTTCAAAATGTGAACTTTTCTTATCTGACGGAACTGACAGACAACTCACACTTTCAAAATTTAACGCAATAGCCCCAGAAATCAAAATTATACAAAAAAGCTCTCTTCGTCTCCTTGGGTCACCAATTTTCGAGGATTAACTGCCCGACTTTGTCGAGGAAAAAATTAAAAACTTCAATGACTTCGGAAAGATTACTCCAAATCAACATGCATTCGGCCATCACTTTGATTCGTTACTGCTGTTTCGGCCCTAAATTAACATATTTCCTTGGCGCTGCCCATTTATGGAAACACCCTCATCTTTAGGAAAAAATGGACCAAATTATTCGTCATACTCTTACGTCAATTTCAAATGTGGCCATGGACGAACCGAGCCTGGGCTCAGGCTACTCTGCCCATCCGTATGGGAGGTCTCGGCCTCCGCAAAATTACTAGTATTAGTTTACCGGCTTTCATATCCTCGGTTACACGGCACTGAGAAATTAATCAGGAATATCTTAGTTTTCTCACTGATTGATTTTGATGTGCCGTGCTTCACCGAGGCTATGGATGCCTGGAGACTCGCTTGCCCGAATACAAATCTGCCCGAATACAAATCTGCCCGACTACCCATTTTTCCAGAGACGGTGGGATGAGCCGCTCTACAGAGTAGTTCAGGAAAACCTAATTGCTACATCTGCTACTACTGCGGAGCGTGCGCGCCTGCTGGCTGTGGGAGAGTGGGAGGTCGGGTATCTGGCTTCACGCACTACCGTCGTCGAACATAGGCACCTTGTTCGACGATACCACTTTTCGCCTCGCTGTTGCCCTACGTCTAGGCGCTTCCTGTTGGTCTCCTCACCGCTGCCACTGTGGCGAAGTTGTCAACAGCCTCGGACACCACGGTCTGTCATGCAGCCGAAGCGCGGGTCGCGAATATCAACGACATCATCCGACAAGCTCTTGTCACCGCCGGCGTTCCGGCTGTATTAGAACCACATGGTCTGGCTTGCAACGATGGTAAAAGACCGGACGGCATGTCGGTATTTCCGTGGAAGTTGGGTAGGCCTTTAGTGTGGGATGCTACATGTGTCGATACTCTTGCACCATCTCATCTTCCTAGTTCGTCGTGCTGTGCTGGTGCTGGCGCTGCGGCTGCGGAGAACCTCAAGCGGCGGAAATATAACAACCTCGTTGGTAGCTACATTTTCGAGCCCTTTGGGGTTGAAACCCTTGGGCGTGGGGTCCAAGTGCACATTTAGTATTTAAAGATCTTTCTAAACGCCTTGTTGACACTTCGCGTGACCCAAGGGCTGACTTCTTCCTCGGCCAGAGGTTAAGCATTACCATACAACGTGGCAATAATAATAAAAATTTATTCACCTAATGACACACATATTACAAAATTGAAAAATTACAATGTAAAACTTAGAACTTAAGTTTGTAATACATACATGAAGATTGGGATTTTCTGCATCCGAACTAGGTCGTAGCCTGTATCTCGGATTACATTTTCTCCCCCTAAAAATATTGTGCACCTTTATTAGCCATTTATAAAGATTTTTATAATGATATAATGATAAAATAATACGAATTTATATCTTTTACAATTATAATAAATTCAACAATGGTTTAAATGGTTTATACTAAGCTAATGATATAGAGATGATTTGATTATTGGTTTGTTTGCTATTATTGGTTTGAGTAACGCGACTGGTTGCCGAACACGTACTAACTGGTGCACTTTTGACTGATGCGTTTATACCGATACATCCGCATAGGCAATAGTGCTGAGCTGTTCGGTTACAAGCATTATTCCGAACATAAACTTTAATTGTTTCTTTTTTAGGGTTCCGTACCCGAAGGGTCCAAACGGAGCCTTATTGCTGTCACTCACGTGTCCGTCTGTCAATCTGTCCAGACGGCACGTCTGTCACAAAATTTTATTTCGAAGAATTTTTAACTTCCCATTGACCTGTGAACTTGAAAGGTGTTTTAAAATGTTTACTATTACGTATATTTTACGTGCGAAGATATTCATGAAAATCAAGTATGAGTCGAGAGAATTAAAAAAAATATTGGTCGTCTAACTTTCCTTCATCCCAAATAATTATATTACCGCATCTTAGACTATTTTATCTTTCAATCACAAATAAGCTCGAATGGTGGAGTTTTACTTCAACAATAACAGAATAAATACAACAACAATTTCAAATAATATTAATGTCAACATAAGCTTAGTTCGGTCTAATAAATACCTCATTTCAGGTCTGCGATATTTATTATTTTAGTCTTGTTCTGTCCTGGATACCTCAGAGTGGACACAATCATTTATACATGCTTTATTTAACACTAGAAAAACAATGAATAACCTAGTATTACTAATAGAGTCAGATCCGAGAGCCGCCATACATACTTATTTTCTGATTAAGAGGGAACAGAGCCTGCGAGGAATTTGAAAAATAGGTATTTGAAGAAATTATTGCCGTTGTGCTTCCTCAAACCTGCCCCCGTAAAGTGCGATAGAGACAGCTCAGACCAAATGTATCACAAAATTTTTTGACGAGATCGATGTTTCATAATCGTTTTTTCACCTTCAAAACTGAGCCGATTCAATTATTTTTGGCACAAAAATTTTAAGAAAGAGTGTGTCTAGGTTCCTATTAAATGTTTTATGTTAAACACTCTTCGGATTTGTCTGGTAGTCCTCTTATCACGGCGGTAAAAATGGGCAGTTTTGTAATTTTTGGAGGGTCATATTTTCTTTACTTATTAGTTTCTGAAAAAAAGGAAATTACAGGGACGTCTCTACAGCAGACCTTGATTTTATAAAAAAGAACTATTGCTCTAGATGCATTATTCAGGAAGAAAAAAGGAGAATACATTTGTATGGAGAATCGCAGCTCCTGTTCCCTCTTAACAAAATGTTTGTTAAAATTTACTTGGAACGTGCTAGTTTGGGTCTGTCCATTTCCAAGACATGGTCTACCCATGAGGCAACTTTTATTGAAATCTATTTTGTAGTTTTTGCGTGAAAGAGTAACACACATACAACCATCCACCCTCACAAACTTTCACATCTCTAAATAAAAAACAAAGTCGAGTTAGTTACACCATTTATAACTCAAGAACGGCTGGACTGATTTTAATGAACTTTGATTTGTTGGATTTGTCTCCGCCCTGCATAGCATAATAACTATTAAAACAGGAAAAATTCAAGAAAAAAAAAATTATGAATAAAATTAATTTTCACAAACATTGTGTATAGAACGGCTTTTTTATTGATTCTGAGGCGGTTCGAAGTTCGCTGGGTCAGCGAGTTTATAATATTAGTAGGATAGGATTCATAAAGTTAGGATTAGAAGGAAGATTCTCAATATTTACTGTCAGGCATTTACTTCCAGCCCTACAACTTAATAACAATGCAAAGCTTTCTAGGTAACCCTACCACCACACTGTACCATAGTGCAGTGGAATTAAAGGCACACATCCACTGTATTAGCGAGGGCGACAGCACTTGTAGCTAAAAGCACAAAACTCAGCCCTTTGCATCAAGTATTCAAGTGGCAGCGACGACAATGCCACACACCTGCCGATGATGGGATGTCGCAAGGGAGAAGAGTCGTTCGTTTTATATTGATTTGAAATTAAATATAGAATAGTAGTTGTAGTAGTCGTCCTTGTAGTAGTATAAGTAGTAATAGTTGCTGTGTTAGTAGTAGTCGTCGTAGTAGTAGTTACTGTAGTAGTCGTCATCGTAGTAGTAGTAGTAGTTGTAGTTGCTGTAGTAGTAGTAGTCGTCATCGTAGTAGTAGTGGTAGTTGCTGTAGTAGTAGTCATTGTCGTAGTAGTAGTTGCTGTAGTAGTACCTAGTCATCGTCGTAGTAGTAGTTGCTGTAGCAGTAGTCATCGTCGTACTAGTACAAGTTGTCATAGTAGTAATAGTCGTAGTAGTAGTGGCAGTAATCGTAGTAGTAGTTATTTACTCTATAGATAGATTAGCAGAATACGTTGGTTTATCGTCGGATAACCGTTACTGATGATCTTTTTGTTAGCAGATTCTATTACTCGTCAAATTTGCTGTGTAGTTTAGTTCAGGTCCCGGTTAGTGAGGTCCTGTTTTGGCCTTAAAATAAGGCACTGACTGAAAATGGTATGACTAAGGTTTTTTTCCAGAAACTGCTCCTCTTGGACTGCAGATCCAGCATGGGTTAATCTTTAGAAAGTGGCACTAAAATTGAATGGTAGGTCGACATACATATCAGGGAAAACCATTTTAAAGCCTCTCCAGGGAAGCAGCAGGCGTTGTTCAGACGGGGTTCTGGGATGGTCTTTAAGGGGTGACGGAGCCCCTTGCATGTGCGGGTAGTGATCACGCTGGGTGATTTTATTTAACTCAGAATCTAACACTCCCTGGTCTTTACTCCAAAAGTCCAGGCACTTTTTGACGGTTTCCCCCGGAAAATAAAAAAAGGTTGATCTATACAATATACATATGTATGTGTATGGCACTCTGATATTTTGGTTAAAATTATAAACCTCAACCAAACGCTACCCGCTTTTCTCTTATAACTTACGCCACAAAAACCCTTTGTTTGGGGTCCGCAGTAACACAGGGCGCCAGGTGTGTCCTCGGCCCAATCAAGCGACGACAAATTGTTACAACCAGCCCTTTGATGATGTTAGTCTCGGTCCTACATCGGAATGCCATACGGAGCGACGAATTTTTCGCATTTTTTGGTTGAGAGACCGAAAATGAATTCGGGAACAAGGTTCGTTCTGTGATGTAAATACATTGTCATTTTTGCGGTTGTGTTACTTGTAGCAGACTTTTTTCATTCTTCGCGTTGTCTTCTCGTTCTGAAAATCGGTGAACGTAGGTACTTGAGAAGCAAGAGCTTTTTGAAATTGAATAGGATGTTTTTTTTTCCTTCTTCTTAACACGTCATCGCTCTACGCCAGACGGGACGTGCGAAAAAAAAAAATTATTATTAAAAATAATAATTATTATTCCGTTTATTTATTTTCTATACATATTAATTATAATTTTAAATATTTCTTAAAAATTATACAAAAAAAACATTTAAAATTATAAAAAAACAGTAGTCGCCGGTTTCGGGAGCAGGGTCCAAGCTACCGGTGGTTAGAGCAGAAATGCTTTCTGTATCAGGCCCTTGAACAAACCGCGCAACAACAGCTTCGACAGCTGGTCGTCGAGACTTTTGGCCATCAGGCCGTTGGCGGTAACGACTATCGGCACAATGATAGCCGAGTCCACTTTCCACATATCGACAACCTCTTGTGCCAAGACGAGATATTTGATTTGTTTTCTTTCTCAGCTTTCACGAGGTTCTCGTCATGTGGGATGGTGACATCGATTATCATTGTGCGGCGCGCTAATCGGTCTATCACCACTATATCCGACTTATTGGCAACAATAGTCCTGTCAGTGATGATACACCGATCCCAGTACAACGTGACATGGTCATTTTTGAGAACTGGGTCGGGCACATACCGTATTACTAGATACGGTACCTCAGACTCCAAGTTTGTATTTCAAAGTAAGTTGCTGCTTGCTTGCTTTGAAACTACACAAGTTGCTACTTGGTAATGCCAAATACTCGCCGTTAGCCAGACGAGAACAACCAGAGATAATAATATTATTATTAATTTCTGATGGACTCACCCGGACGGTGGCATGCCCGACACACGTCAACCGTCCCGTCCTTCATAATATGCCTCCGGTAGTTGTTCGTCAAGATAACTTCGTTCATAATCGCACAGACAAAACCTTCAGTTTCCCCAAAGAGGTTACCGAAACGTAGCCAGGCCACGGATGCCAGAAAATCGAAATCAGGCCCATGAAGAGCCTGAAAAAAGCGCCCGTGATTTATTTATTATTATTAAAAACCTATTGTCGCGTGACCAATCTGTCCTATGACATTCAGTAATAGGTTTATGATGGTTGGTAATCCAGCACGTTATGGAGCCACTGTCCCACCCGTTCTATACTATGGCTCATTCAAGCTAGTTTTTATTTTAGTGTTGATCTTGGGTTGCCCTTCGCTGAATTGGATGTGATGTTGAATTTGTCCATCTGCTTATACCGTGAGAAAAGATAGGTGCTGTGCCCTGAAAGGGTCTATATTTGTACTTTAGTTATAAATTCTCGGGCCCATCGTGGCCGGTGCCTGCATGCCTAGGGGTAACGGATAAATTCTTAACATGAGTTACCGCACCCCTGGGCACTCAGGCAGGGAAGGATCAGGGTTGGGTTTTAGTCAGTAAGAGTCTGACACGCCCTCCCGCTCCACCCAGAGCGAGAGATATCATTGGATGATTTCCCACCCCACAGAAAAAAAAGCTATAAATTCTAAAGTAACATCAAATAACACTATGGAATGTAATAAATGAATAAGAATAATGAAAAGATAATCTGTTGTTTCATAATAAGAGATGAGATATTTCGCCTGGAGAAATAGGCGTCTTCAAACAACAACTCCTCAGCCTTGGGCATATAAATACTGTAGGCAAAAGTGTAACCAATTAATGAAGGAATTTGTAGACACATCCCTAGAGAAATCTGACACCAGTCTTGCCAAGGTCGTGTTACCCAGTTACTGTATATAATATAATAATAATAATAAAACTTTATTGCAGACCATAAAAGATAATAATACTCGTAATATATCATAATCACATTATTTAAAAAAAAAGGACAAAAAAGTACTATTCAATTTAAAACAATACGCAAAGTTTAAAAAGAGTAGATCATTATAAATTAGAGTTTATGTAACAGTATAAATATAGTAAAATACTGTTACTCAACTGCATCCGGTTAGACTGGAAGTGAACCCCAACATATTTAGGTAATAATAATAATAAAGCCATTTATTCCGTGGCTAAAGTAATAACAGCCACACTGGTCAATCCATCAGGTTAAGCTACGCTTGCCGGGGTTGTTCCATGGATGGGTGACCATCTTTACATACCGAGACTCCTCCGTGCCTCGGCAAGCACGTTAAGCCGTTGGTCCCGGCTGTCAATCCTGGATCTTTGACAGTCGTTACGGGTCGTCAAAAGCCCGAAAGTCTGACAACCAGTCTTACCAAGGGGTATCGTATTACCCAGTTACTGGGTTGTGGTCAGATAGGCAGTCGCTCCATGTAAAATATTGGTACTCAGCTGCATCAGGTTAGACTGGAAGCCGAGCCCAAGATAGTTGGGAAAAGGCTAGGCAGAACACATTCCAAATTAACATTTAGTCTTAAACTCTAATATAAACCACAACTATTAAAAGTCTCTTAATTCGGTGTGCCTATTGGCAAAGGCCTCCAATGACTTCCACTTTTGCCTGTCATGAGCTACCATTCTCCAGTTTGGTCCTGCACTCAGTTTAATTTCGTCTTCCCACTTTGTGTGTGTTGTCTACCTTGTCTTCGTTTCTAACGAAGACGAAGTTGGGTAAAGGTTAGGCCAAGTTGTAGAGAGTTCCACGCGCGCCTCTCTTAGACGTGAAGGGGAGTTAAGATCTCACTCCCCACCACGGGATGAGGCCCGCAGACACCGGGCCGGTACTAGTATAGGGCAGAGGAAGTCCCATTCGCACCCGCATCCCCCGAGTCAAGTATATGAGGGAACACCGGGGACCACCCCTGTGTTCCCTCATATACTTGACTTTTAGTCAGTAAGAGTCTGACAGACCCCGCTCCAGGCGAAGGACATCCATGAGGATTTCCCACCTCTACAAAAAAAAAAGTTGTAGAGAGTGCCCGAGTCTCTTACTGTACCTATAATTTTCTCAAAGCTTGTAAAAAGCTAATCCTTCTCACTATCCTATCCTACTAATATTATGAATGCGTAAGTTTTGATGAACGGATGTTTGTTCCTCAATCACGCCAGAACAGCTGAACGGATCTGGATGAAATTTGGCACAAAGATAGAAAGCTTTAATTTATAATGGGGGAAGTACTAATTCCACGCGTGCGACCGGCGAAGCCGCTGGTAGAAGCTAGTGTTGTCATAAAATATCGCACAATTTTCTGTCGTTACTTCAATCTGCCCGCGCCTTTTCCCAACTATCTTGGGGTCGGCTTCCAGTCTAACCGAATGCAGCTGAATACCAGTATTTTACATGGAGCGACTGCCTATCTGACCTTCACAACTCCATTACTGGGTAATACCCAGTAATGGGCTGGTTGTCAGACTTTTCGGACTTCTGACGACCCGTAACGACTGTAAAAGATCCACGATTGACAGCCGGGACCAACGGCTTAACGTGTTTTTCCGAGGCACGTAGTAGTCTCGGTATGTAAAGATGGTCCATGGACCAACCCCGGTAAGCGTAGCTTAACCTGATGGATCTACAAGTGCGGCTGTTATTACTTTAGCTACAAGCTCCTTTTTTGAATTTTCTGTCGTTACTTATGACTTCAAAAGCAACCAGCATCATTAAAAAGTCTATTAAAATCTGCTCTTTCTTCTACTATACATGCCTAAACCACATTATGCACTTTACTGACCATTATTCTCGATACACGTCGTCTGGAGGCTATCACGGCTAAGTCTACGCTATAAAGAGTTTAGTTTATCGCACAAGGCAGTGGAGGGACATAATTCATGTGTAGACTTTTTGGAATGGTCTGGAAGTATAAATAATATTCTGTAGTTTAAAAAAACACTTATTTATATTTTTTTTGTTCTTCTCATCAAACTTTTTCATTTGATACACTTATCATGGGAATGCATATAAAATAACTAGTCCGCCATATTGGATTTAAAATGACGTCACTTAGCTTTTTTTTTTTGGGGACGGGTGGGAAATCATCCAATGACTTCTCCCTCTCTGGGTGGAGCGGGAGCGCGTGTCAGACTCTTACTGACTAAAACCCACCCCTGTTCCTTCCCTGCCTGAGTGCCTAGGGGTGCGGTAACTCATTTTCAGAATTTATCCGCTACCCCTAGGTATACGTCACTTAGCTAACAATGCATTGTCAATGGTGCCGATTCTCTTGTTCAAACTAAACTAAAATTAGAGAATCGCTATGTTTTACTAAAAGGCAGTGCGAGAAAAGGACGGTTATAGCGATGAATGAAGTTAGAGATGCCAAACTAGTTTATGCCTTGCGCTTTACCGTGTTTTTACTCGACATATTTTTACGTGTACCCTTAATTTGTATGGAAGACTAAGTATTAGTTCAACTAAATTTGACAGCTCTAATTTACGTCCGTCTCTTTATTGTTTTATTAGAAAGAATAAGATAGCAATAGTCTAAATTTAGTTTAGTTTGTGCACAACAGATACGGCACCATTGTCATCCAAACTAAACATGTAAGCAAAAGTTCAGCTTGATAACTACAACCTGGGAGTCTTTAAGTCAAGAGTGAATAGGTTACTTCTAGGCAAGCTTGCTCCATCTTCGACCACATCATCGCTTATCATCAGGTGAGATGGTTGTCAACCGCGTGTCTATAAACGATAAAAAAAGCCTGTATAGGGTGTGACGGAAATGCGCAGTCTTATTTTTTATACCACTTCAGAAGAAGAACTTTCACCCCAACCAAGTACAAAATATTCCAAGAAAGTAAAATTATTGATATTGAGTCTTATCTGTCTTGATTGCAAAGTGACTCCAAGTACATACTGAGAAAAGGGTAAAAAAAGGCTTATAAGGCATCGCGGGTTTAGACATTTTATTGTCTCTCTTTATTTGTATTTCTTTAGCACGCCCTTTAGCCTAAGCGACTAGATGGGTGTTAACAAATGAGATATCATAAGATTGGCTTTTAGTACCTAAATGACACAGGCTATAAGAATTTTGAAAAAAAAAAAAACAAAATTGCGACCAAGGTTCTCGTATTTTTTTGTGACATGGTCAAGGTACGAGTATCTTAATAAATATTTCAAGGAGACAATTCCAAAAATATAATACTAAAATCTAGGAAAAGTTGTGTGGAAATCGGTTGTCGTGGTATGGGCATGTGATGCGGAGGAATGAAGAAAATGTCGTGAGGAAAGTCTTGTGTATGGATGTGGATGGCTATAAGAGTAGGGGAAGGCCAAAGAAACGATGGTTGGACTGTGTGAAAGAGGATATGGGTAAAAAGGGGGTGACTACAGAGATGACGACTAATAGAGGAGTATGGAAGGAAAAGACATGTTGCGCCGACCCCAAATAAATTGGGATAAGGGCAGGGGAATGAATGATGATGTCCATCTTTATTTTTCCAAAAAGTTACTTTTCAAGCAGTTTCATGCAGTTGGTGGCATTTAATATGTTATTGAACTAAATTCCACCATTTGCATCAGGCTGTTTAAAAAGTTGTTTTTGACAGTCGGGTTTTTTGAAAATGTTTGTTAGAACTGCGACGAGTTGTCTTATTCATACTCTCAGGTTAGTTTAGAGAGGATATTACGTGTAAGCAAGCATCGATATATTGTGTGTAGCTTGTGTTACAAGTGCAAGAGTTACCTTCACAAAGTATTATTAAGGGTTGGACCTCATCTGGCAGCACGGAATCGCATTTGTTCCGCCTGTGCTACCACGTGCTGCAGTATGCTGCCGCATGCGAACGCGCGCTGTCGCATTCCGCAGACAAAAAAGGCGATCGCACGCGTCAGCATGCTGCAGCATGGATGGCATACTGCCGCGTTCTTTCATGATCAGTTTAGTTTCAAGCGCGAGATGGATAGGACCACGGAAGAGAGAGCAGTGATTCTAGCGTGTATTTTGCAAGAAATGCAAAATCAAAATAATAAAAAGATTCGTCAGTCATTGTTATTTCCATCCGTACGGCATGAATGAACAGGCTGCACTGAGCTGACGAGCGGCCGCGTGCGCCATTGTACGATAGAGTGAGACAGCATGCGATAACAAGTGATCGGCGGTGAAAGGATGCGTTAGCATGCTATCGCGCGCTTCAGCGTTCCGTTGAGTCTCCCTGCCGACCATTGCATTTTGTCCGTGATGCCGATCGCCTCGAGGATTCCGCCGCGTGCTATCGCATTATGCTTTCTGTCTCGGTCTAGCAAATGGCAGTTCTAAGCGACAGAAAGAGAAAGGGCGACGGAAAAAGGCGATACCGTGCTGCCAGATGAGGTTCAACCCTATGGTTGCTAATTTCCTTTAGTTTCTTTTATTTTTAGGACAAAGAAATTGAGAACTGTCACATTTACACTGTTTTCTTTTGCTTATATCACCTGATTGTTGCAAACACCGTAAGTAAGGTTATAATTTTAATCAAATATTCCTTTGTATTGTCTTCCTATGGTAAAGTAGCTCTTATTTATCTTGCATTGTAACAAAAAATAAGTTTAGTTTATTTTAAATCACTTTGAAAATGTTCTCATAATTTGTTTTTATTTTTTTATTTATGTTTAAGCTGTGTGCTGTGCATGTTGCGCCGACCCCAAATAATTTGGGATAAAGGCAGGAGAATGATGATGATGTTTAAGCTGTGTACTTCTTAAGTGACAAATTCACCATTCTAATATGTATATAAGTTCTTTTATATAATATATTATCAGTGAATTATTCATTGGAGTACCTACCTTATACAGGGTGTAAGGGAAGCGCTATCGAAAACGGAGACAAGTGATAAGGCTAGTGATGCTCGATACGATACCATCCAAAAATCTGGAAAAAATATATATAATTTTATCAAATTATTTTTATCATTTTGAGTACACTATGCTGTGAGAACAGTTAAATGAAACCGTTATTTGCAGTTAAAGACACTTTTTTTCTTTACAACTTTAGCATGCAATGCAATATTCGTAAAATATCAGCTGGGACTCGCGCATTCTTCGAGTTCAAAGTGCGCGTGCGATTGCCAACAGCCGCGCGGCCAACGACCACACGTCTACGTGACGCCGAAGTAAAGCGATAGATTACTGGTATCTGTTTGCATTTAGATAGTAAATAATCTAGCTACCTAGACTATGCACTATGCAATAACATCAAACGGTGATCACACAACAGTCTCCCAAGCGTGGTATTAAGCGATATTTCTTCAGGTATCTAACCTAATGCAATATTGATCGGTTGCGGTCAATTGTGACATATATTCAGGTATAGACTGCGAGATGGTAACGTTATGTATCCAAACGGTTGCTTGAGATATCTTGAGTACATATCCGTAGTAGTAGTTTGGTAATTAATTTGAACTACATTTTGATAATCAGACGGAAGAGAATACTGCGGCGTTGATGAAGCATGTGGACCCGACTCCAGAGGCCGGCTAGACTGTTTGATATTTGAAGAGTAATTCGAATGATGAATTAACACACAGACACTGTACACATTGGCACAGTAGTGCTCATTTTAATCTACGTTCCGGCTTCGGAAGCGTTCCCCTTACACTCTGTATATAAATAAATAAAATCGCATGAGCTTGTAAACTCTATACTCTCGAAAACACACTGATATGCAGGGTGTAACGCAAAATATTTTAAGAATCGGTTCTGCCCATGAAAATGAAAAACTTTCTCTAAGAAAAAAAAGAAAATTCCCAATAAAAAAGTTGGACTTTCCATACAAAGTTGTTATCAGCTGATCAATATTTGTATGGGAGGTAAAATTGTTTTTTTTTTAAATTTCCTCAGGATTTCTTGATGAAAGTTATTCACATCGATGGGCAGATGCAGTTCTTAAAATATGACCACACCTTTCCTTTACACCCTGTACAGGTAGATATTGTAAACTATCGATTTCATATTTAGATTTATATTGATTGTATTTTAAATAATCTGTTCACAATATTTCAAGAGTTTATAATCTCGTAAGATTTCTTATACCAGACATTGCAATAATTATAGATATAACAATACCTGTAAAGCCCGGAAACTCACTGGTGAGTTTCATTGATCGAAACCACGTTGAGCACTGAAACTCACCAGTGAGTTTTGCGATTCTTGCGATCCACTCGTTTATTACCTCTATTATTACCAAAACGCAATGTATTTTATGCTGTGGCAACATTTACACGCTTGGCCATAGACATTATTGGTCGTCTCAGGTGCCCTCCGATAAAAAATATATGCTGTCATAACTGAGAAAAAATGTCAAACTGACATTTGAATCCGGTTTGTCGTATGCGGGCGGGGCTTGAAGGATCGTACGTTTGACGAATGGCGGCTTTCAGAGGTTAAATATATCTGTTGGCTTGATGACTCTTGTTACTGGTGGTAAAAACATGGTGTAACTGTCACCTGCTACTTGCAAATACCGCCATAAAATTGTAACAAATCTTGCGGAGTGTTAACATTCGATATATTATGAACTAACTACTGCCAGCGGCTTCGCCCGCTTGGCATTAGTACTTCCCTCGTTATAAACTTTCTTTTCTTAGTGGATACCTACTTTTTACAAAGAACGCACCTTCCAAATTTCGTGTCTCTTGGACCAGCGGTTTAGGGTGTGCGTTGATATTTCAGACAGGCAGTCAGGACTTTGAATTTTATTTATACAGATAGATCATTACAAATAAAATCTTTTTGAAAATAAAAAGTTTGTAATTTAACGTGTCTTTTTTTATAAACTAACAGTTTTTGCAATTTTGCGGTGACATAACAAAATATTAAGTCATCTTTTGAAAGGGAGGAGCAGGTCACCGTTTGAGATTATCACGTCTCGGACAGATCTAAGCATTTATTGAGATAATACTCGTATTTGCTTGAGTAAACACTACTGCAGTTACCGGTAGACTATGCACTATGCAATAACATCAAACGGTGATCACACAACAGTCTACCAAGCGTGGTATTAAGCGATATTGCTTTGGGTATCTAACCTAAAGCAATATCGTGACACGGTCAAATGATCGCTAGCGGTCAATTGTGACATATATTCAGGTATAGAATGTGAGATGGTAGCGTTACGTATCCAAACGGTTGCTTGAGATATCTTGAGTACATATCCGTAGTAGTAGTTTGGTAAGTAATTTGAACTACATTTTGATAATCAGACGGAAGAGAATACTGCGGCGTTGATGAAGCATGTGAACCCGACTCCAGAGGCCGGCTAGACTGTTAGATATTTGAAGAGTAATTCGAATGATGAATTAACACACACACACTATACACATTGACACAGTAGTGCTTCTTTTGTTAAGTATTATGAGGGACTTCAGAAATGCCCTCCGCAGAGGGACTGCGGACGGCGAGCAGTGGGTCAACGGCGCGTAGTGTTCGACGCGCGCCTCAAAGAGATATTGTCAGCCACCACTGGCGGGGCCCATCAGGCCGGTGCCTGCATGCCTAGGGGTAGCGGATAAATTCTTAACAGAGTTACCGCAGCCCTTTTTTTTTTTTTTGGGCACTCAGGCAGGAAAGGAACAGGGGTGGGTTTTAGTCAGTAAGAGTCTGACACGCCCTCCCGCTCCACCCAGAGCGGGAGAAGCCATTGGATGACTTCCACCCCCAAAAAAAAAAAGAGGGACATCGTGAGTATTAACTAAAAATATAGTATTCCAGTGCCATTCCTATCTTTAATTTCTACAGTTTACAAGTCCAGCATAACATTTTCTCCACTACACTCGCTGCTAGCGTGCGACAAAGCTCCCCAAGCTCTTTGAGCCCCTACAATACCATGCTTCATAGTTCATACTTACATTAATATTTGGTAAAAGTAACTCGTTTGTATCGTTTTCACACTTAAACCGGTGTACCCAATTTGATGAATTTTAGCATAGAAAATAGATTGAACCTAGGAGAAGGACATAGAATTGGTTAGGACTTAGGATTGGACAACGTTATTGGTAAGCCAGAATCTGTCGTGTTTTAAATTAGTTCGAAAATCAATGATTATTTATTTTGATGCTACATTTTGTTTTTGATGTTTGTTTTATTTTTTATTTGAATTATTTGATGTACAGTCAGCACCAAAAGTCGATGAACAGAATCAACATAACAAAACACCTGTTGATTGTTGTTGATTGTGAACAGGTGTTTTGTTATGTTGATTCTGTTCATCGACTTTTGGTGCTGACTGTACCATGATTTTATTCTTTTTAACCCGAAATACTTTTCCTTTTGATAATTTATGACCTTCACGCGGGCGAAGTTGATGACATAAGCAAGTGGCTAATATAAATCCTGTCTCTTGATAGGCAGTCGCACCATGTAAAATACATAATAGGTTGGTTTACTAAAAAACTTTAATTAGTCCGTCAGTTATTTAGGTATTACCAAAAAATATTGAACATGTATTTTTTTCTTTTGTCTCGTAAACCAAAAACCGGACAAATGCGTGTCGAATTTCGCACATTAAGGGATCCGCACCAAATGAGGGAATTATTAAAGAAAATTCTGATTTATCAATATATTGGTATTTGTTACTAAAATATCTTTAATAATAAACACCACCACCACCTTTCAAGTTCATAGGTCAATGGGAAGTTAAAAATTCTTCGGAACAAATTTTTGTGACAGATGACGAACGGACGGACAGATGGACAGACGGATAGAAGGACCCGTGAGTGACAACAACAGCGCTCCGTTTAGACCCTTCGGGTACGGAAATGAGGACGATACAGTGCGTTGAAATTTCGCGTGGTGTCATACCTCGATACACTTTGTACCGTTTAGTGACGTAACGAGCCCCCACTCCTGGATTTCGATGCGTTTTATCTTTACATTTTTATTGGTTTAGTAAAGCAAAATATACGTGTCCAATACATACAGCATAAACGGCTTGATGGATTTTTTGCTTTCTGGACGGATTTTGTTTTTGATCATTAGATTGGTCTAAAAGAAACCAATGACGTGACATAGCAAAACAAAACTTTCTTACAAAAAAACAACCGACTTCCAAAAAAAAAAAAAACACTAAAAATTTAAAAATAACTTTAATTTCGGAAGTCGGTGTCAAATATCGAAGAAATAAAATACAAACACCGACTTCCGAAATTAAAGGTATTTTGTTGTTATACCCCAGAACTAAAAACCCCAATAACATGGAACGTGGAATTTAAACATTTGGAGAACACGAAAACCTCATCAAGATATGCGTATTTTTCGTTTTTGTTCAGTTTCTCAAAAAGCGCTAAAGCAATTTCGATAAAATTTCGGGAGTATATTCTTTCGGATAAAACAAGAATTTTGAAAATCGGTCCACAACTGACGGAGATATGCGCGGACATACATAAAATAAAAAATAAAAAACATACATACAGTCGAACATAGAACCTCCTCCTTTTTCGAAAGTCGGTTAAAAATGGCGACCGCCACTAGGTACCTAAGTGTAGTCGTATTTTTTGTGACCTGGTCATGTGGGGTATCAAATTAAAGAGCTTGAGGAGACGAATCCAAAACATAACTCACTAAAATGTAGGAAATAAAAACATTTTAATATTTTCAAAAAAAAACGACTGATAAAAACAACTCAAAGTTCCAAACTAATCACTTTTCAAGCAGTTTGATGCACTTGGTGGCATCAAATCTATGATTGGGTTATTGTAAATTCGCTAAAAAGTAAACTCGTCACATTTGTGTGGAGTGTACTCCATACATTAAAAATGAAGTCTTCAATATAGGTACATCATTTTTGCTTATAGTACTAGTAGCAAGCAAGGTTAATGGTTTTTAGGGCTCGAAATGAATGATACTGATTTCTAAAATTATTAAAGTACAAGTTGCACACCACACCAACACATCTATGCCTCAAGTGTATGAAGAAGCTTTTCAAGCAACCACGGATGCTAGTTACGATTTAAATGCAATACCGAAATTTTCGAACATTTCACGAACACTAACACACACCACCACCACCACCCACCACCGGCACCGGCACCGCCGCTCCACTAATATGAGGAATCGTGAATTAAACGTGCCCAAAACACAATTTTAAAGATGCGAAGATGTCATAGTTCCAAAAAATAAGTTGGTTCAACAACTGTATCAGACTGCTTGAAAAGTAACTTGTTTGGAACTTTCTGGTTGTTTTTAATAAGTCGGGTTATTTGAAAATTTTAAATTTTTGACAGCAGTGGTGATAAAATAATTTTATATCGGTTGTCGTGGTATGGTATGTGATGCGGAGGAATGAAGAAAATGTCGTGAGGTAAGTCTTGTGTATGGATGTGGATGGCTATAAGAGTAGAGGAAGGCCAAAGAAACGATGGTTAGATTGTGTGAAAGTGGCCAAAGGGATGAATGAAAAGCAATTGCATGCGGCTGAGATGAGAATGCTAAGAGCGATGTGTGGTGTTACGCGCATGGATAGAATTAGGAATGAGTATATAAGAGAAAGTCTGAAAGTGGCACCGCTGACTGAAAAGTTGTGTGGAAGTCGGTTATCGTGGTATGGGCATGTGATACGGAGGAATGAAGAAAATGTCGTAAGGAAAGTCTTGTGTATGGATGTGGACGGCTATAAGAGTAGGGGAAGGCCAAAGAAACGATGGTTGGACTGCGTGAAAGAGGATATGGGTAAAAAGAGGGTGACTACAGAGATGACGACTAATAGAGGAGTATGGAAGAAAAAGACATGTTGCGCCGACTCCAAATAAATTGGGATATGGGCAGGAGAATGATGAGTGGTGATAAAATAATATACAAAAAGTAAAGCGACTGCCTGGGTTCGAACCAACGACCATTAAAATTAGAAATTACCACTGAGCCACCACTGCTCTCAAATCACCACTGCTCGGCCAAAGCACCAGTGAAGCATATTATCATGTTGAACGTATATTTCCTGCTCTTCTATTGAAACTATGTTTGAAGCGTTACATAATAATAATACCAACTAATTACCCATATTATTATATGTAAATTAACGTAGTAATTGTTCGTGTAATAACGTTCTATTAATTTTGGCGTTCAAAGGACTAGACTCGACAATCAACTAACCTTTGATTAAGCTTCAAACCAATTTAGAACTAATACAAGCGTGATGTTGACAGAGTTACATGTAGCTACGATTATTACTTTCCACAATAATAATTCCAAAATCATAATCTTTTAGCGTTTATTAGAAAAATGTACGCTAAAATTATTTAAACGACTTCGAATTATTATAAATTGAACATCACGTCTTAACGACTAGTCTTATTTCTTTGAAAATAGTTTTTTTTGAAAAATGTGTTTGATAGCGCAAGTCAGTCACAATATTAAAGTTTTTGACAATCAATATTTACGACCCGGTTTTAGGGAGGATTTTTTAGAGTGAAGTTGAGTGGCTGTTTTAATTATTCGCAAATTGATTTCTAGTGGATATTGTGATGTAAAATTGGTGTAGTTTTGTATCTCAAGTGTCAACGCAAATGGACAATATGTGGAATCATTGAAACAGGCGCGATCTCGGTAAAATAGGGCTGAGAATTTTGTCGTAGTATTGACTACCTCAGCGAAGTTTGCCGAGAAGGCCGACTCGACTCATTTGCTACCAAATACTGCAAAAACATTAGAATGTGTTACATCTGCATTGTAATGGGGAAAAAGTGACAGTATTCTGTATCTAAAACTAAATACTTTCTTAACTTGACACTGGCTAAATGCACAAGCCGTGCGAAGCCAAAACTAAAAAAAAAAAAACAATATGCCTTCTGAACAAAAATATCTTGACTGTTGATCCGGAAATACGGCAATAATACACGGAATTAACAAATTGATTCATGCCTATTTACAGGCTCTGAAATGTGAGGTAGGTATGAAGTATTGAACGATTCATTTTTATGTCTACACGATTCAATTGTGTTTTGTACATCATCCAAATTAAAAGGCATAAGTGAACCATTTTGTATGCCGTTTTTGACATACTTTTAGTAACTCCCACTTCCCGGTTTCCGATTAAGCTGAAATTTGGCATACATGTTTAGTTTGGATGACTATGCTACATGGTTAGTAAAGTGACGTCATTCTACATCCAATATGGCGGACTAGTTACTTTTTATGCATTCCCATGATATGGGTAAGTATCACATGAAAGGGTTTTCCGAGAAGTACCTATATGAAAAATAAAATGACGTCACTCGAAGCTAGTTTTTTTTAACTTTATGTAATATTATTCAAGTGTGAAATAACCTCACTCAAATATTCTGGTTTGAAAGTGTATAACTGTACATGAGGTCTTAAAATTATTAAATCCGAAAGACGACGTCATATAAAATATTCGAGACAAGATTTCCAAGATTCCCCGCGGGAGGATAGCGGACAAACTGGGTTTCCTCAATAGCTCATACAAAATGTATGGCGAATTTATTTAATAAACGATACAGTTTCGGAATCTAGTTGGTATAAGTTTAGTAGATTGTAGACAAAGTATTGTTTATATTTATACTACAATAATTCATTTACACACAAAAAATCATATGAAATAATTATTTTAATTTTTTTTCTAATTTCATGTTTATAAATGTGGCGAAATTACAGAAAAGTCAAAACACAAAGAAACAAATTAATAAATAATTTTCAAAAAACAACCGCCTTCCAAAAAAGAAAATACACTAAAAATTAAAAAATAACTTTAATTTCGGAAGTTGGTTGTATTTTATTTCTTCACTGACACCGACTTCCGAAATAAAAGTTATTTTTAGTGTATTTTCTTTTTTGGAAGTCAGTTGTTTTTTTTTTGTAAAAAAGTTTTTATTTTTCACTTTTTATTTGATAAAACCCCAGAACTAAAAACCCCAATAACATGGAACGTGAAATTTAAACATACTCGTAATTGGAAAAAACCAAAAAGTCATCTATGCATACGTATTTTTCGTTTTTGTTTTCCAAAAAGCGCTAAAGCAATTTCGATAAAATTTATATGGGACCGCCTTGGGAAGATATTCTTTCGAATAAAAAAGAGTTTTGAAAATCGGTCCACAACTGACAGATAAATCGGAGGACATACAAAAAAAAAACATATATACAGTCGAACATAGAACGTCCTTCTTTTTCGAAGTCGGTTCAAAAGAATAACATGCCACAAATATAATGTTTATTAGAACTTAAAATTACTAGTCAGTCTGAAGTTATCATAGTTCAAAGTATGCAGTTTCATAAAACAGCAACTTCATAGGTAAAAACCTAAAAGATTCACAATCTTGTTAGTTCTGTTTCTACTCTTGAGTGATAATTAGTTAACCGACGATTTTACAAAAAAACTCTAGCTAATGTCGCTTTAGCAGTGGTGGCCAAGTGGTAACGACCGCAACTTACAAGTTGTAAATCGTGAGTTCAAACCCAGGCAGGCGCTTTACTTTGTGTAAATTATTTCATCACCACTGCTCTCAAAACGGTGAAGAAAAACATCGTGAGGAAACCGGCATGTCCTGGAACTAAAACACGCAAATGTGGGTTGGTGTGACAGCCATTACCCCGCATTGGGCCCGCGTGGTGTATTACGACCCACACCCTCTTACATAGACTGGCCTGTGCCCCAGCAGATATTCCTTATCAGCCTTTTTAATGTCCCCAATGAAAAAGGCTGATGAGGAATGTCGCTTTATTCAACAAGAGCAGAGTTCGAGTACCTGCACTAGGTACTCGAACTCTAGATGCCATGTTCTGCTTTTATTTATTCAATCACATTATAAATGTATGAAAATGTAACTCAAAAAGGTTCCTAATATTCAATTAGAACACCAAATAGACACAATCCCTTCAAATCGTTTAGCTATCCAAACACACAGTGCCCTTTCGTAGGTTCTCTGTAACTACCTACTTTAGAATGATACCTACCTTAGGTACGTATCCATACCTACATATATACCCTCAGCTACATGGCTTGGGCGGAACCCCCGCTCAGGTAGATCGCGATATATTGCGTTTTAAACTTCCGACGCCACTATCGAATACTCTTTGAACGCAAATAGCTCGACATTTTACTCGAATGTCAAATTATCGGGGTACTTTGGTCGATTTTTGAACTTTGGAGCGGAAAATTTTGACGATCTCTGCACGGTTTTTGACAAGTCAGCTTTTTAAATCGACTTTTAGGTTGTCAGCATTGTGCGGATCGCCTAGAGGACACGGTGGATCATACGATGGAGATGCGACGCTTGGGGGGCGCACCACCATGTCCTCGTGGAGGCGATCGGCGGCAGCGACCTCGCACCCGGCCCTGGTCCAGGGCATGATACAAAGCGAGAAGGAATGGGAAGCAGTCTCCTCCTTCTGCGAAGCAGTAATGCTCGTGAAGGAGGAGGCCGAACTGTTGAGGGAGACCCAACGGAGTCTTTCTCACGCCCCCAGCCGCAGCCGCCGCAGGAGACGCCCTGGGCGTTACGCACCGTAGATGCGGGCCTGCGGATGGCGAATAATGGGTAGCTCGCCGTCCGATCAGCACCAGGCCCGAGAGTTGACGGCGCGTAGTGTTCCACGCGCGCCTCAAAGTGATGTCAGCCACCACTGACGGGGCCCGTCATGGCCGATGCATACATGCCAAGGGGTCGCGGATAAATTCATAACAGAGTTACCGCAACTCTGGGCACTCATGCAAGGAAGGAACAGGGCTGGGTTTTAGTCAGTTAATGTCAAACAGCCCTCCAAAAAACGGGATTTACACCACAATACATTCGAAGTCCTCTTGAAAGAAAATTTCACCCGTCCACTCGACTCGCCACAATGATTTCACGTCATTTAATTTATTTGATTTTTTATTATTTATATGAGTCGAGGATGAGTCTAGGGAGGAGGAATTGTAAATTACCCTGTAGACGCCGCAAATGTGTCGAGTCATCCTTGTCAGCAAGCTTCGCTGAGGTAGTCAAATAAAATTCTCAGCTTTATTTTACCGAGATCTCGCCTGTTTCAATGATTCCACATATTGTCCAGTTGCGTAGACACTTGAGACACAAAACTGTACCAATTTTACATCAAAATATCCACTAGGAATCAATTTAGGAATAATTAACCACATCATCGCTTACCATCAGGTGGGATAGTGGTCAAACGCGTGCCTATTTATTAAAAAAAAAAATAACAGCCGCTGAGCTAACCCGAAAAAAATTTATTGCCTTTCTTAACGCGACTTTCAAATATCAAATCAACAAAAACAAAAACGCATCTATTCGTAGCGTTCTTTTGTTTTTATTATTGTACTCCTCTTTTATTGGAGAGCCAGCGAAACGGTTATAGTGTCGCGCAAGTTGTGGGGAAGTGCGATTAAAAACATTCGCTGTCTTGCTCATAAAAATGGGAGACTGCAAAACAAAGTACAAGCGTTGTGCTCGTTTGAAAAATTTCTCAATACCCCCATAAAAGTTATTTTTAACCGACTTCCAAAAGGAGGCGGTTCTCAATTCGTCTGTATGTTTTTTTTTTGTATGTTTGTTACACGATTTCTTCGTCACTTGTGAATAGATTTTTATGATTCTTTTTTTATATAAATTTTATCGAAATTGATTCAGCTCTTAGAAAAAATAAACAAAAAATATGTATACACAAATGACGTTTTGGTTGTCTCCAATTATGCTCAAATTCCATGGGGTTATCCATTTGAGCATGACTTTATTATTTAGTTTTAATTCTGGGGTACAACAACTCTAAAGAAAAAAATAAAAAACTTTAAAAAAAAAAAAACCGAAATTAAAGTTATTTTGCAAATAGATGATTTATTATTATTTATTTATTTATTTTTTTGTAAAAAAGTTTTTTGCTTAGCTTAATTATATTGCCAAATTATTTATTTATTTAAAAATATGAAAGACTAACAGCTTAAACAAAATCAAGAACATTACCTAAATGAGACTGACAGCTATATTCTATGGATATTACAGTAGCCTATTATAACATAATAACACCAAGTTACTGAATACCTAATCAATATACTACAGCACTTTGGGCCCAAAAAGTATGATTAATATCTTAATAGTTAATAAACTTTTTTTTTAAATGAAAACTGCTTTAGGCGCATTGGGCATTTTTGAGATGGAAAAAAACAATTGAACTCGAGCGACACCGACCGTAGCACTTAGAAGCACTCGAGATTTTTTTGTTATGAATTTAGATCTTATGGATCTTCCTACGGAGTTTTGTAAGAGGAGCCCAAATTTTGGTTATGTTTGTGATTGGACTTACCGTTTTCCAGATATTTATGATTTTATATCTCCAATCGATTGCGATTCGCGTCGTAGCACTCGTAGCGTATCGTGAGGCACGTTGGGCATTTTTGTTCAAGTTTTCACTTCTGTCGGCACTCTCAAAGTGACACTGTTTTTTTTTTAATAAGCTTTTTACCGATTGACCGATGAAGAGTTCCTACATCTGCTAACCATAAAAATGCATTGTCATCTGAACTGTAATAAAAATCAACTTGGTAAGATAAGAAGTGGTTATAATTCAGTTTGCAAGGTGTGCTCGAACAAACAAACATTGAAAGTTAAATAAACTCTTGTAAAAAACATTGCAAGATAAATAAACTCTTGTAGAAAACATTGCAAGATAAATAAACTCTTGTAAAAAACATTGCAAGATAAATAAACTCTTGTAAAAAACATTGCAAGATAAATAAACTCTTGTAAAAAACATTGCAAGATAAATAAACTCTTGTAAAAAACATTGCAAGATAAATAAACTCTTGTAAAAAACATTGCAAGTCAAATAAACTCTTGTAAAAAACATTGCAAGATAATTAAACTCTTGTGAAAAGTAATCGATGTACCGTCGTAAACGTAAAGAAGACACTGCAGCACTACAATGTTGCTCGCACTGCTTTCCAACCTTATTATAATATTACCTACATATAGAACTAGATGAAAAAAGAAGGAGAGGAAGACCTCTACCCGATGGGACGATTAAATCAAAATAGCTGCTGGCTCAAACCGGTGGCAAATAGCACAGGATAAAGAGAAGTGGGCATCTTTGGAGGAGGCCTTTACCTAACATGGGGACCTTGCTTAGTGCATAATAAGATAAACTGGAAACAAGTCATTTAGTATTAAGAGAAAGAGTAATTTAAGCATATACATATACCAAGCAATTAGTAAGTAATTTAGTAACTAAGATGAAATGTAGATTGGCCAAATTAAGGCTTTTTTATTTTGATTATTTTATAGAGCTAAATGAAAACTTTCTAGCCGAGCGCTTGATATATATAGCATGTAACAAAAACCCTGCCCGATCCTGAAGGGTATTATTTGGTATCGTACTGTGTAATACGTAACCACGATTATTTTTCCGCAATGAAAATAATTAGTAAAAAAAAAAAAAACTTATCAAAGACAACACTGATCGCTCGACAAAGTTAGCGAGACGGTATTTATGCGCCCTTTGTCGCATGCCACCAAAGCGAGAAGTCGTGCCTACAGCACGGCTAGCGCAAGGGGAAAAAAAAAGGGCGGTACGCTTTGAAAAATCAAAAACTTTTCGTTTTTATGAGTTACATTTTTTTACTATTTTTTCTAGTGCCATACGCACTAGAAAAAATAGTAAAAAAATGTAAACCAAGAATACGCCTTTATTGGATCGAACAGGGCTTTATTACATGCTGTATATTATTGTCCTCATCATCATCATCATTAAATGTCCCCACTGCTGGGGCACAGGCCTCCTCTCCGTGAGAGGGTGTGGGCCGTAATCCACCACGCGGGCCAAATACGGATTGGTGGATGTCACATGTCTTCGAATTGTTGATCTAGAATTTTCGATTTTTTTTTTGAAATTTCGAAATTACGGATTTGCAGTGATAAAAACGCTATGAATATCAAATGTATCCGACAAGTACCTACGTGGCTTAGAGCGAAGGGGTGGGGTTTAACTCCACTCTCTCACTCCACACGCCAACCCAGGCAGGGTTGGCGTTACATTGCGCGCAATAATAAATAGTTTTTATAGTTTCATACCTATAAATAAAAGTCGTTTCCCAGCAATAATTTTTGCGAAAAACTACTTTGTTAGACGTACAGTATGCGTAGTTGATGGCTATGTGATGTGTCTTTTTACACCCTGTATAATAATAAGTTTATCAGTTCATAATACTGTATAGATTTTTTTATTTAGAATCCGCTAATAACTATTTAAACTAAACATTTGGTTTTCGAGTTTTATAGGTAAATAAGGGTGTAATAGTGAAAAACCGGTGTTTTGTCAAGTCGTAAAAATCGTTCGACGCTAGTTTACATATAGCTGAATTCATGCTTGAGATATTCTAAAGAATTCCCAAGTCGCCCTGTAGCTGACATTACGTCTTCCAAATGGCATTGCCGACAAACAGAGGGGTGAGAGCGTCAGAGGGAAATATCAATCGCTTCAAATTGTGCCCTCGGAGGGAGGGAGGACCTTGAATGCCAAACTCACAGCTTACCTAATGATGCATTACTCAGATTCACCAAGCTCCTACCTATAGCGAGCATTATCTATTCTTTTCTCTACCCAAAGGAACTTCGACTCTGACTTCACAAGCCAAAGCTGGTTTTTGAATGGAACAGGAGTTGCTGTTAAGTCGTTTACTGAATGGTGACTTGTCATAAGCAGGTTATCGAATGTTCCAACTATTCATTCTTATCTGAACGTCAAATGCAATTCAATATTTCATCGCATTGATGTCGGAAAAGATAATTTTTCTCTCAAGGTATACAATTCTTGGAGATGTTCGTTGTTAAGTGCAAATTGGTGTATTCTGACTGTTATAAATACTTTTAGAGGGAAAGTAAGAAATGTAATGGGAGAGTTACGTTTCGTTTAAGGTCATCAATACTCATTTGTTACCGATATAACACAAATAGTTACTGTGATAATTTGCTAATGATAAGTATACTTATGTAATAATTATCTATATCACTTTGTCGGCACTATAAGTCTATTGTAAGGAACCAATGGTCTAAGAATTATATTGTTTGTATATAATTATGACTATTGATGCCAAAATAAAAAAATAATTCTGCCGTAGTAAAGTTTACGATCCAGTTTAATCGTTTAGGGCTTTGTTTAGTTTCAGACATAATATGTAAGTATTTTGCAAATAAAAATAACTATTGTCTTCTCCGAAATTATTAACTATCAAGTATTTGGGGAGAAGTATTCTAAAGGGCCTAGACAGAGGGAAATTGTATCAGCATTAGTCAGTGGTTTTCCGTTCGCAAAAACCACGTAACATATCATATCAGTAGCGCCTGGTTATTTATAATAACCAAACAATCAATACATAGTAGTCCTTCAATCCGATATATTTTGTACTTTTCAACAATCGTTTATTATTTATTTATTTGTTTAAAATCTATGTACAATAGTGGTACATAGGTGGACTTAATGCAACAATGCATTCTCTACCAGTCAACCTTTGGATTAGATAAACAACTCTGTGGTAGGTGTACAACCAAACGTTTACCATTAACAAATAGAACAAAATTAAAAATATAAAAATACTAGAGCGATAATACAGTACCTACATATATATTCTAAAATAATATACTAATAAATATTATAATAAATACCAAATAATACAGTACATAAACACAAAAAAAAGAAAAAAAAACTCAAAAAACAATGACTACGACGAGGACCAATCTACGTTTGAGAGAACTTTAAGTAGTAGTTCCGTATTTTACGCTTAAACGAAAATTTACTCCCAGCTTTTTTGATGTCAAGGGGAAGCACGTTCCAGAGTCTAATCGTTGAAATAACATAAGAGTTGGACATAACCCCGGTGCGGTGAGAAGGAATGTGTAGAAGTAAGTTTTTGGATGCACGAAGGCTCAGACTGTGAGAACTGCCCAATACTTCGTATAATCGTTATAGAGTGTCACTCACTACGGAAGTCGAGTCGGTGTTTCTAGTTTTGTTTCTTCGTTATTTGACTCCGGTTTCTGAAATTAAAGTTATTTTGCATTTTTTGTGTTTATCTATGAAAGTCTGTTGTATTTTTTTTGTAAAAAGTTTTTTATTTTTCACTTTTTATTTTTTGTACTCAATAACCAAAACCAAATAGTAAAGTTATGACCGCATTTATTGATAGCCCCAAAAATATGGAATTTGAACATAATGGTGATATTTGGGTGTATCAGGGTGAACTGTACAAAATTCTGCGTACTCCTTCAGAGCAAATCAGCGTGATGTCATGTTATCAAGTGGTTTAAACAATAAACAGACATGCGATTGCAGCAATTCTGGAAGTTTTGCTATCATTTATTGAAGAGTTTCATTGTGTATCTACGAAGTTATTCATCAGATCTTCACCAAATTTAAATGGGACCACATAAGAAGCATCAGCTTTTACATAAAAAGAATCATTAAAATCGGTTCAACCAGAAAAAAGTTCCGAGGTAACACAAAAAAAAAATTAAAAAATATTTCAATAAAAACTATACACTACCATCATTCATCAACAAAAACAGACATAAAACCTACAATCAAAAATACACTCCGTACAGTCCACAAAACAGTTCCTATCACGCACAGACACTTCCCAACTGCCTCCAGCTAAACCTCGTCTAATGACCGCCTCTTTAGAACAAGACGTGTTTTTTCGTCCCCATACGAGGCTTCCCCGACGCGCGTCCCCCACACAGAGACGTAAAGAACACTTGCAAGACGTTTTAAAGTGTTTGAGAAAGGACGGTGTACTTGTTCGAGGATGTAGAGCTTTATATGTCGGTGTGAGAAATAGCGTTGGATGGACTGTTTTTCCATTTTTACAACAGCTAAAGACTAGCAGATGTAGTTCAACACAAAGAGGAGCTTTGAACGAAACTAATAAACCGAAATTCAAGTTTAAAGAACTATTTTCTGTATTTTTTTCAAAATTTTCTTCGTGAGAGTCAGTAGTTTTGGAGATAATGGGCAGGAATGGTCAATTTTCATCTATTTTCCTAAATAACTTTAAAAACTATTTATTTTAAAATAATAAAAAAAAAATTAAGACCCCACAATATGCCACTTCATTTTATGTGTCGCACTAGTTTTTAATTCATGCTTATAAATACCAACAATCTAGTTAATTGACTGAGAAAAAATATACTTACATTTAAATTTATTATTCAATTTAAATTAAAGTATAAGAATGAACGCTATTAAAGACGTCCAGGTTGTAGCTATCCCAGGATACACTAAGACTAAAAGTCTCGATTCTAAAAATCCACAGTTTATCAGAATTAAAGACAACCAGACCTATCTAAACGCCTTGTTGATACCTCGCGTGACCTGGCTGGCTTTTACTTTGGACAAAGGATAAGCATTGCCATATACTGGGTAATGCTGCCAGTCTTTTGGGCAAATTAGGCGTCAACAGTGATAAGGAAAACTATTTCGACGATTACTTTTAGTTAACAATAACTAAAAAGTTTCTCTAGGTATTATATTTATAATTAGTAAAGTATATTTTTGTTTCATGTATGTAGCTAAATATGAATAATTCAATAAATCAGTAGAAGACAGCCAACCAATTGACAGAATCACAAAAAAAAACCGTAAGATATCAAGGAATGCTTCAATAGAACGGCACTCATAAGCTTTCGCACAAAAGGGCCAACTAAACAGACGTAATGTTACACGAAGCCATCAAAACACTGTTATTATTTGAACGGCTCCTATATCTAAGCGGCTTATGGAAAAATCAATTTCGTTTGTCGTAGCCACTGGGGACACCATCAATTTTGTAATAAAATATATGTGTGTCTGTTATTTTTATTTGTAGACTATATATACCTATAAACTTAATTCATATGTTGAATTCTGTGATATTTCCATAAGTTAAAAAAAAAAAAATTGTTACACATACAGCTTGTAACAAAAACCCTGTCCGATCCTAATGGGTATTATTTGGTATCGTAATGCGTACACATATTATGCGTAATCATTTAGTGGATACAAGATTATTAAAAAAAAGAAAAACTTATCAAAGGCAACACTGAGCGCTCGACAAAGTTCACCTACGTTTTGTGTCAAAGAAGCCGCCTCAGCAAGGCGATCTTTTTGATCCTTTGTTAAAGAGTGCCTACAGCGCGGCTATTGCAGGTTTGAAATAAAAATAGGTAAAAATGAAAAGATTTCGCCGGCCGGTGGAGTGTTGTCAACTTATGAAAATTAACCACATTTAGTGTTAAATTTTTCACATTTTATAAAAATAAAAAATCTATAACTTTTGGTTTATAAGAGTTACATTTTTTTTTTACTATTTTTTCTAGTACGTATGTTAAACCAGGAATAAACCTTTATTGGATCGGACAGGGTTTTTGTTACATGCTGTATAAAGTCTTAATATAGTCTTAAGTTACTTCTAAGCAAGCGTGCTCCATGGTAGACCACATTATCGTTTCCCATCAGGTGAGATAGTGGTCAAGCGCGAGCCTGTCAATGATAAAAAGTCGACTGGAAAATTCAATATAAATAATTAAAGTCTTACTATGAAGTATTTTGATTACACTGGAGTCTGCGTTTAAAACACCGCACCTGAAAAGAAAAAAAAAATAACTACACTATATATGAAACCACCTCAAATTATCAATTTAAATGCCTTGTATTGACATCTATGACACTACATACGAACTAGAACAGCAAAATTCCTACATCGCGCAAGCAGAGTTCTCCGCGCGATGTGAACATATACAACAGCTAGAAATCAACTATCGGGCAGTTGCCCGGACCAGACACAACACCCGTCTGGTCGGTGGATCCTCCCTTTTCAATGGAGGTTGTGGGACTTTACACTCTGTTCCGCATGCCTCCACAATGGTGACCCTCGACTATGAACGTGAACGCAACCTTCGTCATGACGTCATCACCTCGTCAGCGCACCCTTCGTGCAGCTACTCCAGCGTGACGTCATCATCATCTCTTTCTCCAAGCTCTTCAGCAACGAGTCATACAGCCAGCCAGTACAACGACAATGCCGACAACGATACGCCGACAACGATACGCCGACAACGATAACGCCGACAACGATACGCCGACAACGATAACGCCGACAACGAAACGACGCACCGCTCCGACTCACTGGAGCCCGCAGCAGTACTCCGACTCACTGGAGCCTGCAACATCATCCTGACTCACTGGGATATCATCACCGCAGACAGTTCCGACTCACCGTGAACTATGCGCCTCTTCCGGTTCCGACTCACTGGAACCAGCCTTCCACTGGCCCGGCAAGCATCACGTATGAACGACTCAAAGAGAAGAGAACAATCGATCTGCGATCTCTGGAGGGGAGTGATGTAGCGACATCTATGACACTACATAAAAACTAGAACAGCAAAATTCCTACATCGCGCAAGCAGAGTTCTCCGCGCGATTTGAACATATACAACAGCCCGAAATCAACTATCGGGCAGTTGCCCGGACCAGACACAACACCCGTCTGGTCGGAGGATTCTCCCTTTTCAATGGAGGTTGTGGGACTTTACACTCTGTTCCGCATACCTCCACAGCCTAATGCAATGCAGGCCCTCCTGATATTTGCAAGGAACTTTGAATCAACTCTTACAAGCTTTTCTAACACCAGGACCACAAATAATAATAAACCAGTTTTTTACGAGTAATTTATTTTTGTAACACCAGGTTATAAAATACCGTCCACCTTACATTGCCACCGCTCACTCAAATAACCCTAGCGCTCCGAAGGGTAATCTTACATTTTTGCTGTTGCCTGAAATTATTGAAAAAAAAATACCAAAATCAGCTAGTAGGTATAAAAAAGGTATTAAACCTCGTTTTAATTTTGCGCGCAGGTAGCGCATACTTTTTTCCTATTTGTTTAATTTGCTTTTTGTAAGGCGCAGTTATACTACTTCTAATAATTTTAATTGAACATCAGGTCTAGACGACTATTCTTATTTCTTTGAAAAAAATATATGATTACTCTAGACCATTTCTTTCGTAATTTGATATGCGAATATTTGTTAAGTTTGTAAAGTTATGTCTAACGCGGATAAAAAATTGAGAATAACGCAAAAACTGTAACGCGATATTTTTATGAAACCTTTACCATTTTAATTATTTATATTTTAGTAGTATAATATAATACCTGTTGTATTATGTATAATAAGTTAATAATGCGTCTAATTTCGGACAGCCCTCCTTGATGGGCGAGTCCTATTACTGGGTGGACGTACGACGCGTTACGTACGCTCAATACAGCACACGCAGGCTAACCACTCAAGATCGTTTTCAGTTAATAGCGCCTTAGTGTTACGCATGCACGCTCCTTCAATTTAAATTAAAAGGTTTCAAAGCCCTCGAAAAACTTCCACCAACTGCCGCTTGATAAGGCCTAGGTTTTTAACCGATCCACCCAAACTATCCACCACACATTGCCCCCGCACAAACGGTAGTGATGGGTGCCCCGTTTTTGGCGGACTGTCTTTATGAAGAACTTAGACATTCAAAAAGTGCTAGCTCTCAGCCTAGTTAGAATAAATGACTTTTGATTTTGAATAACGTAAAAATACCAGAAAATACCATATTTTCACCCTATCATAGAGAGGAGGCCTGTGCCTCAGCAGTGGGGACATTAAAAGGCTGATGATGATGAAGACCATATTTTATTCTGATTTTCTAAACCCTACATCCGAATGAAAAAACGGAACACTAATAGAATCACTCGTGATTCTGTCTGTCCAAGCCATTTGACTCCGAATTTTCCAGATCGATTAAATTGAAATGGTCACATTTGGAGGAGAAGCTGGATAATTTTACCTGAAACATATTTTTTTAAACTCAACCCTGCGACATATCAAGTAACGTACTCCAAATTATTTTTATATTTTTAATTTATATAGCTTTTAAGTAATTTAAAAAAATAGACGAAAAATAACCATTTCCCCCCTCCTTATCTCCGACACTTCAGACCTAAAATTTTTAGACTACAGGAAAACCCGACTGCCACAGAAGTTGGGTAATGTTTTTAACCAAGTCTTGTAACAAATCCCAGCAAACTATCCGACCCATCCACCGCACATAGTTACCACACAAACGCGTAACCCTACTTGCGTCGACAGAATTAATTTCCTGGCCTATAACTCTCGTATATTGGACATGGCCGACAATTGCGAGTGTTCGCGATTTATAGTGGTGTCGCGCACAGGTAGTACTATAGAATTATTGCCGAGCCTTTGTGTACGTATTTCTTTGATTTTCGTTGCTCGTTATGGGGACATATTTGCCTGAATGTGTGATAAGAACCAGGGATGTTAAATATGTGCGAGAAATGAAGGGTTGCTTGTACCGGTTTTATTTGATTGGCTAATCATCCTACTAATATTAAAAATACGAAAGTTTATATGGATGGATGTTACTCATTAGGAATATGCATGAAAAAAATATTTGTTATCTAACCAGTTCATCGATAAACATACAAAAATAGAGGACGAACAGTGAAAACAGAATCAACATTGATCGAAAATTAAACGAGTTATAACAATTTTAAACAAATATTTCTGTCCCTCTCTCGAAAACGCTGTTTTCTATGGCAGTTGTATGGGCGTTATGTCCTTTGACGTCAAAAAACACGTCGGACTTCTCTTTCTAATTAAAAACTTTATAGGTTTATAACTTCGTCGCCGATGATGATATTTTGAAAATTCCTTCTTGTTTTTTCACTATTTGAACGAATAAAAAAATATCAGGCATACTCCCTATTATGTCAGAACGTACGGAACTGGATAAAATTTAGCATATAGATAAATTTATAGTCTGGAATAGCACATAGGGTATAATTTATAATGGGGGAAATACTAATTGTACACGGACAAAGCCGCTGGCGGAAGTTAGTGTGAAATATGTGTGACGGGTCAAAAGGCTGCTTGTAACTTCTTTATTTGATTGGCTTATCATTGTTGTGTATTTGACTACCAAACAACGTGGACAAATAACTTTACTTACAAAAAATACAACCGACTTCTAAAAATTGCAAAATAACTTTAATTTTGGAAGTCGGTGTTTGTATTTTGTTTGTTCGTTATTTGACACCAACTGCCAAAATTAAAGTTATTTTGCAATAATTCGAAGTCGGTTGTATTTTTTGTAAAAAAGATTTAGGTACCCCGAACTAAAACTAAATAATAAAGTTATGCCCGAATGTATAACCCCAATAACATGGAATTTGAACATACTCGTAATTGGAGACAACCAAAACGTCATCTGTGTATACATATTTTCTGTTTATGTTGATTTTTTCAAAAAGTGTTCAATCATATTTCGATAAAATTTATATGGGACCACCTCAGAAGTATGACCTACCAACAAAAAAGCATCATAAAAATCTATTTACAAGTAGCGGAGAAATCACGTAACAAACATACAAAAAAAAAAACATACAGACGAATTGAGAACCTCCTCCTTTTGGAAGTTGGTTAAAAAGGAGAAAGTCACGAGTTTTTGTGGAGATTGGCGGTCTACTCCGAAGTGTTTTCACATAGTATCGGCCGAATGTTCGGACATATTTGTGTGAAGTGTTAAAGTGAATGTGCCATACCTAAAATTGTAGCAAAATGGCATTACGTACGTTTTTGGTGATAGAAGCTCTCAGAGAAGAGCTACAATATTATGTATGGCACATTCTCTTTAACACTTCATACAAATATGTCCGAACATTCGGCCGATTCTATGTGAAAACACTTCGGAGTAGACCCCCAGACTTCTTATGCTCTATCCAAAGTGGCATTCTACCAGTGACATAGATCTTCAAAAATCCAAAGAGTATAGGATTTGTATTAAACATGCGCTACCCAAATGTCACGTGGGTTATCTTTGAAAATTATATAAGCGTGGGTGCGTTAAAAAATTTAAACTCACTTACGCAAGACACCAAGACTTGAAACAACTATCAGCACGCGTAGCATCACCACCATAGAAACAGGTTTTGTCGACGGAAGAATAGACAAAATGACAGTTTGTCTAAAGGTTTCTAACTAAGGTCCTGAGCATGGCGATGTTAAAATTGAAGAGAAGAAATGTTTCTATTCTTCAGTCGACAAAAGTCTACAATGTAAAGCATGATACTCGGACAGAAAATATGTCAAATTAGATAAAAATAACTTTGTCTATTCTTGGTAGAATAGACAAAGTCGGCGCATAGTGTTCCACGCGCGCCTCAAAGAGATGAGTGACAGCCACCACTGACGGGGCCCATCATGGCCAGTGCCTGCATGCCTAGGGGTAGCGGATAAATTCTGAAAATGAGTTACCGCACCCCTGGGCACTCAGGCAGGGAAGGAACAGGGGTGCGTTTTAGTCAGTGAGAGTCTGACACGCCCTCCCGCTCCACCAGAGCGGGAGAAGTCATCGGATGATTTCCCTGCTGCTGCTACACCTGCTATAGGCAATACAAATACAGGGTCTAAAAAGACAAATCACAAAGCCATTAACTACGTATACTGTAGGTCTAACAAAGCAGATTTGCGCAAAAATTATTGTTGACTTTTCTTTTTAGGTATGAAAAAGAAACTATTTTGTAACGCGAACCCAGGCAAGTGAAGTTAAACCCTGCTCCTTCGCTCTAAGCCACGTAGGTACTTGTCGGATACGTTTGATATTCATTGCGTTTTTGTAACTGCAAATGCGTAATTTCGTAATGTCGAAAAATATATCGAAAATTCAGGTAATCTTTTTTTGGGAAAAAGTTTAGTTATAACACTTGAAATTCATTTTCGTAAAAAAGTAAAAAAAAATATTGCGACTTTGACCATCAATATCTCCAGAACCAGTGGAGTCCCAGGTATGGTCTAGTGGAAAAAAAATCATCCAAATAATGGGAAGAATATGTGGCTTTCGGCTTCGGAAATTGTCTTTTTACACCCGATATGTTCCGTGCGGAAATTGAAACCGCAACACGCAACGCAGCAGACAATCGCTATCGTATAAGTAATAGGTACTAAGTGATCTTGGTTTACCTATAACGTAATTGATTCAGTACGGATATCTACACCTCTGTATATCCCTTCGGAAAACACCCCCGTGATACTACGTCATTATACCTACCTATCGAATATAGAACATCGGCGACAGCTATGAGTGTTCGCGATTTATAGCTTAGTGTCGCCTGCAGGTATAGCTTTATAGAGTTATAGCGTATCCCTTGTTGTGTACAGACGCGTTGATAAGCATCCACTCGAGTGCTCGGAATTTCTTTAATGTGGCTATTGTGTGAGAGATTGAAGGATGTTGGGCTGTTGGAATTGGTGCCTACTTGAATCGTTGTGGCGAAAGGGTCAGAAAATTGATGGGAAGTATTCTTACTTGTGAAATAATTCTATTAATCCTTTTTGTACACACTGAGAGGTAGTAGTAATAATAATGCATTTATTTGGGGTTGCCTATACACATAGATAAATACTTTAATCTAAGTATACACATATTATTAACAGAAAGTATTAGTAAATAAAGCTTAAAACTACGTTAGTAACACATCACTAGCACTGCACTATGTATAAGTCTTTGTGCCCTTGTGTGGAATAGGTCCGCGGAAGCGACGGAACACCACGTTCGGCGGCCAAAAGATTTCTTCCAATACTCCCCACTACGAAAGAAAATCAAATGAAACTATCTGAAGAATTTATACTTCAGATAATTTTGCTTATGACTCATCCGTGCCTCAAAAAGATAGACAGAATGAAAAATATTTATTTGGCTACATAAAATAATAAAATAAAAAAGCCTGTTTATTCCTTAATAATAATACATTGTTCGATTTGGATAAACAGTTCATTATAAGTCTAATTACTAACAATTAAGGACCCCTCTTTTGGGTAAAGGCCTCCTCCAGATTCTGCCATTTTTCTCGGTTTTTTGCCAGTGTTAGCCAATGCTGGCCGGCCACTTTGCACATTTCGTCAGCCCATCTCTCTTGTGGTCTCCCCTGTTTTCTTTTGCCTTTTGGTCCTGTCCACTTAGTCACTTGTTTGGCCCACTTATCGCTGTGAGATCTGGCTACATATCCTGCCCATTTCCACTTCAGCTTCTGTGAGTGTTTCAGTGCATCTATTATTTTGGTTTTTTTTCTTATTTCAGTGTTCCGGTGTTTGTCCTTAATTCTTATATTTAAAATGCTTCTTTCCATGGCGCGTTGGCATACTTGTAATTTACTTCTTGCCTCTTTGTTGTAAGTCCATGTTTGGCAGCCATATGTAAGGCATGGAGGTATGCAGGAGTCCATAACTTTCTTTTTTAAGCATAATGGGAGCTCGCTTTTTACTACCTCCTTATGCCCCCAAAATTTACTCCATGTAATGGCGATGCGTCTATTAATCTCGTCTAAGTTCCTGGAAGGTTTAAACGAAATTTGTTTGCCCAAATATATGTAGTTATCTACGTACTCTAGCGGCGTTTTTTCGACAGCGATTGGATACTTTATGCTATTAGTTGCTACTTTAGTCTTGGAAACGTTTAAGTTTAGTCCTATTGCTGTGCTTGCTCTATTTAGCTCGTTTAACATAGATTCAAGGCTTCTAACATAGATTTGGCTACATACAGTAAGGAAAACATGAAAGAAAGCACGATAAAAAAAAAACCCGTTGGTCCCGGCTGTCAATCGTAATTCTTTGACAGTCGTTACGGGTCGTCAGAACCCCGAAAGTCTGACAACCAGTCTTACCAAGGGGCATCGTATTACCCAGTATCTGGGCTGTGGAGGTCAGATAGGCAGTCGCTCCATGTAAAATATTGATATTCACCTGCATGCGGTTAGACTGGAAGCCGACCATAAAAATATTTGAGAAAAGGCTAGGCAGAGTTTCGGTTACAACGAGTACAATTATGAATTCTTCATATTTCTTCTGGTAAGTATATATTTTCTAAATGACAATCCTGAAATTACTTTAGCGAGAAGCACTATACTTACACTACATTTACATTCGACATTAGTATACAGTCAATTCTAGATACCTATTTAAAATAGGGTAGAATCCTAAAAAATATATTTGATCTGTCTGAATACCAAAAAATATTAGACACATGTTTCTTCTTTGGGCACGTCAGTGAAAAATAAACCTAATTAGTGCGATGAAATTCTGCGTGATGTCACGCCTTGGTCTTTACCGAGAAGTGACGTAACAAGCCTCCACTCCTGAACTTTGATGCGCTTTAACTTTGAAATTTAACTGATTGAATTTAACTTTAATCTAACTGACGAACCGATTGGAATTATTATATAATTATTTATCCAAGAAACATCCCTATTAGACGGACGTTTATTAGGTGAGGTTTGGGGGTGAAGGTGTTTATAGTTATTTACATACAATAGATATTATTATTTACATACAATAGACATTATTATTTTGTTTTGGTTTATTAAACATTTATTTATTTGGAAACTAGATTCATGTATTTATAACATAGGTACTTAACTAACTATATCTACACTAAAACCAAAAAAAAAAACCTTACGTAACTACGTAGGTACATATCTACAAAAACAAAATACGTTCAGGCGTCGAAGTACTCCGTTTATTATGTACAATAAGGAAACAGCTATCTATTCATATAAGTACTCGTAAGTTAGTACATAACTCAAACGGCGCAAATATAACAACCTTATTGGGAGTTACCTACATGCTTGAGCCGTTTGAGGTTGAAACACTAGGGCCTAGGGGTCCGACTGCTCATCAAATTTTTCGAAATATCAGGAACAGGTAGTCGACTCTTAACGTGACCAGAGGGCTGGGCTGTTCTTTGGCCAACGAATCAGTATTGCTATTTTTTTTTTTTTAATAATTTTTATTCATGACCATAGATTCAAGTCTTTCAGTCGGATACATAGTAATTAGGTGCAAAAACATTTGTTTTCTTTTCTAATGTGTTTTGCAGTATTTGGCAACAAATGTGCCGAGTCAGCCTTTTCGGCAAACTTCGCTGAGGTAGTCAATACTACAATAAATTTCTCAGCTCCATTTTACCGAGATCGCGCCTGTTTCAATGATTCCACATATTGTCCAGTTGCGTAGACACCTGAGACACAAAACTACACCAATTTTACATCACAACGTCCACTAGGAATCAATAAGCGATTAATTAAAACAGCCCCTGAACTTCACTCGAGAAAAGCCCGCCAAAAACTCCGTATTGCTATTTAACGTGGCAATGCTGCCAGCGTTTAGGCCACTCTTTCCATTGACAGCGATGTGGATGATTTTTTTGATGCCCAATGAGTTGTTTTCATACGCATTTGTACATAATTACCTATGATTATAATTAGTTTATATACAGGGTGTAACGGAAAGGTGTGGTCATATTTTAAAAACTGCATCTGCCCATCGATATGAACATTTTTCTTCAAGAAAACCTTACCAATTTCTCAATTTTTTTTTACCTCCCATGCAAATATTGATCAGCTGATGATAACTTTGAATAGAAGTCCATACTTTTTTTTTGGGAATTTTCTATGTTTTCTTAGAGAACGTTTTTCATTTCCATGGGCAGAACCGGTTGTTAAAATATGACCACACCTTTCCGTTACACCCTGTATAGTATCGACTATTAAGTTATTTAATTTTATCAGTTTAGTTTCGTAGTCATTACATTGTTATTGTTGTTGTTTAGATAGTACATTGTAAAGTGATGCTGAATATCAAACATCACGGAAATCACAATTCCATTGAACAACCACCAACCCCACAACAATTTACCAGCACAAACTAATAACGAGCACACAATTAACAGTCACTAATTACGTCACATTACCTAGTAGCCAGCTCAGCGGGTGTGCCGACAAAGGGACCGCCTGTCTTTGTGGAGTCGGAATGTTGATCAAGTAATTAGCAACTTACATAGACACGATGTCCTTGGAAGGGTAGGTGTGGTATGTGGATGTGGTACATTTATGTGCACATCCATGTGTATCTTGAATAAGAAAATACCATAACTACCATTTGCTAGGTAACTGGGTACACATACATTACTTTTGCCTGACTCTTTACTGTCTCATGCTTGATACGGAGGCAATGGAAAGAAGTCGATACTCCAGTTATTTCTTACTTCTAGAGAATAGAAATCAAAATTAAAAAATCTGGTAGCCAGCACTTTTTGAAAATCACAGTTCTACTAAGTGGTAAAATCCGCAACATGTTACTGCAATCACTTATTCTAAGATGATGAACAAAGGGTAGTTAGTGGTTGTCACATTCTTCCGCCTTTGGTTGGTAATATTTGGTTACCAAGACAAGTCGGAAGAGCGAGGGTAAAGAAACCACTTGTATAAGTTGGTATCAGCACTTTGCAGGAACTAGCATAACTCGCATCTACTTGTCATAAGCACTTGCTGGTGTAAGTGAAAACGCTGGTGCGTTTAACGTCACTATATAAAGAAAATCACCCAAAAAGAAGTAGCACCAAAATGGATTGAAAATGTGTAGAAGTGATTTTAATTGTATTTTTAATATAATAATATTTTAATTGTATGTTTAATTGCATTTTTGATTGTATTTTGAATTAATTTTAGGGTTCCGTACCCGCTGTCCGTCCGTCCGTCCATCCATCTGCCTGTCGGCGGGCTGTATCTCATGATCCGTAATAGGTAGACATAAAATTTTCACAGAATGTGTATTTCTGTTGCGGCTATAACAACAAAATAATAAAAATTAATTAAAAATTAATGGGGGCGCCCCGACTAGAGACGTCTTTTTTGGCTTTTTTTGGTTGTTCTTAATAATGGCAACAAGTAGACGCGTATAGTCTTGTACGATGGTAGGGAACCCTATATGCGCGAGTCCGACTCGCACTTGACCGGTTTTTTTAAATTGTATTTTTAATTGTATTTTTGATAGTCAATGTCAGTTAGATGTATTCGAAGTATGTGTATCTTTGTGGTAGTAACATTGCTTTGGCATTATAGCTATTAAGGTGTTATTAATAAATAAATAATCCTCAGCAAAAAAAAATCTCATAAAAAAGTACCATCTCCACTTTCCCTACCCCCACACTGTTCAGAAGTAAGGCGCGAACCCAAGTTATCGCTATAAATCTGAACAGCACGAACTTACCAAGTTTTCATTGAAAGCCAGAGACGCAACTTCGCCTAATGGGAACGGGAGCGATTGAAACGTCGCGAATGATGTATGTGGACGAGAATGTTCTGATTCTGAAAGCGTTGGTTGAATACGCGTTTAATTTGAGTAGCTGCTGTAATTGTTTTGAGTGATGATATTTACCTGGAGTTTTAGACAAAGTGATATTCTTTCAGTGATAACGATAATGATTGTCTGAAAGTCTAAAATGTATGAGATTTTTTTTATCGTTGAAAAGCTCGCGCTTGACCACTATCTGACCAGATGGTAAGCGATGATGTGGTCGACGATAGAGCACATCATCATCATCATTTCAGCCGAAAGACGTCCACTGCTGGACATAGGTCTCCCCCAAGTGTCGCCACAATTGCCGGTCCTGTGCGTCTCGTATCCATCGGCTACCCGCGACGCTCACCATGTCATCGGTCCACCTTGTTGGAAGCCTTCCAACGCTGCGTCTTCCGGTATGCGATCGCCACTCTAGAACTTTTCGGCCCCATCGACCGTCTATTCTGCGAGCAATGTGCAACGCTAATTCGTTATTTCGTTTTTCTCATTTACATTTTTAATTTTGTTGTATGTATGTATTTAAGTACGAGTATGTATTCATTATTGTATTATTTTTTTCCGTTTATTCTTTCCCTTAAGTTGCACCTGCCACGTTCCGTCTCTGCACCACCCTAAGGTCGACTGGTAGAAAATGCCTAAGGCATTAAGTCCGCCATTGTACAGTAATTCTTACTTGTGCATTAAGTTTAATAAATAAATAAATGTGCCCTGCACACTGCTACTTCAGCTTAGCGATTCTTTGGGCCATGTCGGTAACCTTGGTTCTCTTGCGGATAGAGCATGCTTGCCTTTTTTGTTTTTTTGAGGGTTGGAAATCATCCAACGACTTCAATGGCTCCACCCAGAGCGGGAGAGTGTGTCAGACTTTTACTGACTAAAACCCACCTCTGTTCCTTCAGTTGCCAAGGGTTGCCAAGGGTTGCCAAGGGGTGTGGTAACTCTCTTTCGTATTCATCCACGACCCTAGGCAGGCATCGGCTATGGCGGGCCCCGTTAGTTATTGCTGTCATCTCTTTGAAGTGCGTGGAACACTACACGGCGTCGACTCTCGGGCCTGGTCCTTATCGAACGGCGGGCTACTCATTACTCGCCGTCCGCAAGCCCGCGCCTACGGTGGCCGGAGATCGGCTTGTGACTGTGCCCAGGGCGTCTTAAATACCCCGAGGTTGTAGCTATAAGGAAACAGATTGAAATAAGGCATAAGCATAATCAGCCTTCACAATCATCCCACCTCGGACTCAGGCCCCCTCTCTAGGAGACGGGATAGACCGTAATCCACCACGCAGGACCACTGCGGGTTGGTGACAATAATGTCTTCGAATTTTTAGTTCATGCCGATTTCTACCCGAAATTTTCCTTCATCATTTTGAGAATAGTAGATAGTGATGCAATAAAATACTCAAAGTACTACCTGCCTGGGTTTAACCCACGACGTACAACTTATAAGTCGGGGCCGTTACCACTAGGCCACCACTGCTCTGCATGTGGTAGGTATTGACACGCGGTACCTATCCCAAATGCCGCGTGGTCAAAATCCTCCACTTTTTGTTTGTTTTTTTAGATTTTTTAAAGTGAAAACTTCTTTAGGTACGTTAGGCATTTTTGAGATGGGGAAAAAGCAATTAAACTCGACACCGACACCAATGCCGATAGCGTCGTAGCACTCGTAGCGGATCGCGTAGCGGATTGAAGTGAAAACTTCTTTAGACGCGTTGGGCATTTTTGTACAAGTTTTCACTTCTGTCGGCACTCCCGGAGTGCCAGTCTTTTTTTTACTTTTTTTTATCAAAATCAAAATCAAAAGTCATTTATTCAAACTAGGCTGAGAACCAGCACTTTTTGAACGTCAAAGTTCTACATAAAGACAGTCCCCCAAAACACGCCCGCCCGTCACCACTTCCTAGTGTTTTAGCTGTGAAGAAGAAGTGGCCAACAAACTCCCCAGCAACACATCTGTCTGTTAAGTTTTAAGAACTTGAATCTATATAATTCTAAGCAACAATCTTAACATTATGTAAAACAGAAAAATAAATATATGCCGTCTAAAATATAATCATAAAATTAAATAAAATAATCCGCCACTTGCCAGCTAGCACACTCAATCATGCCATTAAAAACCAACTCAAGCATAAACACTAAACCAAATTAAAGAAGCCTCCATACATAACTGGTGTGCCTGCTTACAAGAACAAAGATTGAAACTATCAAAGGGCTGTGATTCGAAGCCACAAGTGATGAACTAGGGCCATCACACTAAATTTGGTAGACAATTATTATATGAACTCATATAATCTGTTATAACCATAAGCTAAATATGGAGAAAGAACATCAAGTGTAACATTGTCTTGCGTTCAACACAGCGACCAACTATTATTATCTTCTAAGTAGTCGTTGATGGAATAGTATGCTTTCGAACAGAGACTAGATTTAATTTTAGTTTTAAATGCATTAAAAGGCAAGTCAAGAAAAGAACGGGGTAGCTTATTGTAAAATTCGATACCGAGACCCTCAAACGAACCATGAACCCTACGAACACGGTGGGAAGGAACATGAAGTTTATACTTATTTCTGGTGTTAAAATTGTGGATATCACTGGTCTTTTTGTACAAATGTATATTTTGTCTAATGTATAATATGTTTGCAAAAATGAATTGAGATGCCACCGTGAGAATTCCAATCTCTTTGAAAATTTCTCGTAAAGAAACTCTTGACCTTAACCTATAGATTGCTCGTACAGCACGTTTTTGTAAAACAAATATATTTTGTATGTCCGCAGCTTTACCCCACAAAAGAATACCATAAGACATAACACTATGGAAATAACTAAAATAGACTAACCGTGCTGTGTCAACGTCAGTATATTGTCTAACTTTTCTGACGGCGTAGGCGGCAGAACTGAGCCTTCCTGATAGGCCTGATATATGTGCGCCCCATTGAAGTTTGGAATCAACAGTTATACCCAAAAAAACTGCCGAGTCCACAGTTTCAAGCACTTCTTTATTTAAGATGACATTAGGTCCTAGATTTATAACATTAGGTAAGGCAAACTTTATACATTTAGTTTTCTTAGCATTAAGAACCAAGTTATTTGTCGTAAACCAATCCGTAACCATTGAGAGAGCGCTATCTACGTTATCAAAATCAAAATCAATGGTATGCTCGCGTTTAACTACTATCTCACCTGATGGTAAGCGATGATGTATACTCTCGACTTTAAAGACTCCCGGGTTGTAGCTATCAGGAAACACAGACTCCGGCAGGGAGTTTCACTCTTTAGCTGTACGCACAATGAATGTGTTCCCAAAACGTTTTATGCAAATGAATTAATGTCTGATTTCCTAGAGTCTCTGAATATCACGGTGTTTTTAGTTGTGATTGTAAGCAATGGCTCATGTTTAGTTGGTTTAAGTTGGGATTACCTAGAATCAGAGAACAACGAATCCATTGATCTTAATATAGGTCACGTGGTTTTCAAAAGCATTCATAACTCTCAAATTAGACATCTTATTTCGTACCCAACAGCCAATTTAAAATTTGTAGCACACACCTTTCCAAGGAGTTTGTACTGTATGAAAATGTCATCACGGTTTAGTAGGTCACTCCATTCACCCAGCTTTGCAAAACCTTTAGAACTGATCCTACACGGAAATTTGCCATGAATTTAAATATCGCTCTCACAACCTTTGTTCTATCCCAATACTAAAACCACATCGTATCATATAATCACAAAATAGTTACAAAATGGAAGTCCCAAACACAAAATTTTCACCAACATTAAAACCTGCTGATGCTGGCACTATGAACCGATGGACCAAACGTCGGATCAGCAGTGGGGAGGGAGGGTTGTTTACTTGAAGGGAAGGCTCAGGTGGCCGCACACCGGCAACACTTATACTAATCTACGCTGAGACAAATAGGGCCCTACACGAGGACGACGTAGCATAGAGCTGGGAATCGGGTAGATGTTCCGAACGTTGTAATTAGTTCTTGTCGGAAAAAGATAAAAGTATAAACTTTTAATTGTATTTCAGATATCCTTTTCTGGGTGAGAAAATGAGTGTCAAAGAATTCTATCAATGTTTCTAGCCAGTATTGGTCGGTTTTAAACTAAGGGTTATAAATAAAAATGTTGTGTAGGTAATAATTGTCGTTTTTGTTAAGTGCAGAGAGTTATTGTAATAAAATAAATAATAAACACACTTTGTGAATTCAAAATAAAATTGCTATGCCAGAAACACAATCAATTTTCAATTGACACCGGCAGAAATAAATAAAAGCGGTTTTCCTAACCATTACAATCAAAGCAGTTAACTTTTTTATTATATCTAAGAAAAATAAAAAAAGAAAGAAAAATTATTTATTCTGCACAGATTATATATCTCACACTTTCTTACCTGATGATAAGCGATAATGTGGACGAAATAGCACGCCTGCCTGAAGTCACCTATTCACTCTTGACGTTGCTTGGTCGATACTGTGACGACCTTATGTTGGCGACCTTATGGTGGAGACTGGCACGTTGGAAGTTTGGAACGCCGATTGAAAATTAAGAAGAATAAGGAAGACTTTTGTTTTAATTGACTTCTAGTAGCTCGTCCGAAGAGAGCACTTGTATTATTTTTATTATTCAATATAACGTATTAGTGCGCCATCTCTCTTTTCTTTATAACACAACACACATAAGCAGTCACTCTCGCACACCACACTCTCGCACCGCCAGCGAGTACGACAAACCCCCAAGAACGTGAATGGAATCTCCAGGGACCTAGCACTAAGAGAAGCTGCTCCAGGTCCCTATAATACATAGTATAGGTCGTATTGCCTTCCAGTGTCTGACAAGACTTTTGTCACTTGCAGGCCAATAGTATCAACTCTTTAGGCATTATCTTGTCGGGTCACGGGCGTCTTTGAAAGAGACATCGCAACCCTCGAGCGCAAAGGGCAACCGAAGGAACATGGGTGGATTTTAGTCAGTAAGAGTCTCACACGCCCTCCCGCTTTATCCAGAGAGACCCTAAAAAAAAACTGGCCAAGTGCGTGTCCGATTTCGCACATTAAATTAAATTAAATTAAATATCATTTATTTCAGGCATAAAATAGCCCATATCATAAAATCAGACACAAGAAATAAAATAAAAATTACAATAAAATAAAATTAAAATTACAATTAAATTAAAATACATTTAGAATTAGATTAAGATAAAATAATAATTAATCGAAAATAAAATAATAGCATGTCAAAAATAGATTAATTATCAAATTATTAAATGACTAAATTACTCTCCTCACAAATGATCTCCAGAGTGGGGACGAGATCCTGTCCGCTACAGTCTTCAGGATTTTGTTCCGGCTGCCACGCAATCTGCAGATCAGGGATACCGTCTTTTTGCGAATAACGGCGTGAAAACCGTCAGTGCGATATAGCGCGAACATCCCCGATGCACTACAGAATCGTGGCAGCCCCAACATCATCCTGAAGATATTGTTATATTGGATGCGCAGAACATCCAGCGATCTTTTAGTGTGACTGACCCACAGACTTCCAACATCCCATTCCTTCTAAATATTGGTATTTGTTAGTAAAGTATACGTAATAATAAAGATTATCACCAAATTTCAAGTTCTTAGGTCAATGGGAAGTTAAAAAAATCTTCGTAACAAGTTTTTGTTGACAGACAGACGGACACGTGAGTGACAACAATAGGGCTCCGTTTGGACATTTCGGGTACGGAACCCTAAAAAGCATTATCTGGTTACGCAAAAAACTGATATTCTACGTAGTGCTGCCTTCTTGGGGCGGTCGTAGCAACGCTAAAACAAAAATTCTGTAAATCCCTATCTACGCCATTCCCAGGTCTACCCGTCGTCCGTGGACGAACCCTTGAGTTAACGAGTTGTGTCGTACCTGCAGGTGTGCGGCCTCTGCCCCGCCCTGTTTAATAGCAGGATATTTTTACCACGACATGTGACACACATGGTGTACGATAACGTTATTTAGAAGATGCTGGTTTTGGTTGAAAGAATACGTTCTGCTAGCTTCTGCCAGAGGAATTCGAATTGTCCACGTGGAATTATGATGCTATGAGCTGTTCCACACTATGGTCTACCTCTGTGCCAAATTTCAAGCAGATCCGTTCAGCCGTTCTGGCGTGATTGAGGGCCGATTTCACCAATTCTAAACGCCCAGTTGTCGACGTTTAAGCTCGCTTAAACGCGTTTAGCCGCTGTCATAAAACTGAAGAGTTTGTTTATTTGTTTGCTAATCTCAGGAACTACTGGATCGAATTGAATAATTATTTTTGTTTTGAATAGTCCATTTATCGAGGAAGGCTATAGGCTATATAATATCATGCTGCGACCAACATTAGCGAAGCATCAATGAAAACTGACCACAGTTTTCATTGATGCTTCGCTAATGTTGTTCGCTAATGTTGTTGGGTGAAAAAACGGGAAAAAAAAAACCTTTGGAGAGCTTCAGTTGCGTGCGCTGTAAACGGTTAAAGTTACGCAAAAAATATGTATTACGGAATTGTTCTCCTTTTAAAGTTCTAAAAAAAAGTCAGCGACAGCATATGTCTATCTTTTAACGTTAACTCACTATAATCTTTTTTTATGGTTTTTCTTTTTACTTCAGGAAAACTTAGTTTATAGAGCGAATGGTGAAATTGGCCCTGAGTAACAAACATGTCCATCCATCCAAACTTTCGCATTTATAATATTAAACCTATACAGTAGGATGTGAATCTTGAACTATTGGGCCTTATTATATCAATAAGGATATAATAAGGCGGCCGGGAAACATGTCATGGTTTTCACTATATTATAAAACAAAGTCTCCTGCCGTGTCTGTTCGCGATTAACTCAAAAACTACGAACGCTGTTTCATGCGGTTTTCACCAATAGACAGAGTGATTCATGAGGAAGGTTCAGGCGTATAATTTGTACCCGTGCGAAGCTGTGGCGAGTCGCTAGTTAAAATGGGAACCTAGGGTTCTGAAAAAAAAAGTTGGTGTAAGGATAGGCCTATTATAAGGTGTTACACTACACAGAGACAGTCAGTGATCAACATTAATCAAAATACGAATTTGTAGAACCAGGAAATCAAACCATTCCTTGGCCTGCGGACGACGAGTAATGGGTAGCTCGCCGTCCGATCAGCACCAGGCCCGAGAGTCGACGGCGCGTAGTGTTCCACGCGCGCCTCAAAGAGTTGTCAGCATACATGACGGGGCCCGTCATAGCCGATGTCTGCCTAGAGGTTGAGGTCAAATTCGAAAGAGTTACCTCGCCCCTGGGCATTCAGGGCAGGGAGGAACAGGGGTGGGTTTTAGTCAGTAAGAGTCTGACACGCCCTCCCGCTCCACCCTAGAGCGGGAGAAGTCATTGGATGATTTCCCACCCCCCAAAAATTTAAATTAAATAAATAAATTAAAAAGAGGTCGCGGATAAATTCGAAACAGAGTTACCACGCCCCTGGGCACTCAGGCAGAGAAGGAACAGGGGTGGGTTTTAGTCAATAAAAGTCTGACACTTCCTCCCGCTCCACCCAGAGCAGGAGAAGTCACTAGATGATTTTCGACCACCACAAAAAAAAAAAGATAAAAAAGGGCATTAAACCCTTGACCTCTGAACACAGGCGACATTTCGATACCTCTACACTAAGCCGACATTTCAATATTTGATCAATTAATTTAATAACGGTCCTCTTTGAGCTTTTAAGAAAAGTTTCTAACTACCCGACATTTTCGAATATCGTTTGAAATGTTAAACAGATTGAAAAGTGTAAACTTGGCGAGTCAATATTGAGCAAAGTTACAGAAGATCATAATTTTGTGTACCTAGTAGAATGTAACTTGGAGATAATAACTCCATCATTTGATCTGTTCGAATTTCTTGAAACTTCCTTTAAATAGCGATAAGTACTTTCAAAGTGTTATTAAACATAAAGCAATTTAGAACAAGAACAAGTTGAAGACCTTTTAAAGATGGAAAACCTTGCCCTTGTGTTTGAACATCTCCTTCTTCTGTCGCACCACTATATATATTAGAATCCTATTGATTATTATTTATTACCTTGATTATTTATTATTACCTCTTATTGATGGTAAAGTATATGGTGAGAAACAAAAGAAGAATTTTGAAAATTCACCCCCTCTCCCTCTCTGCCTAGCTTTATCCCATTATTTGGTGTCGGCTCTCCTAGTCATTCTTTGCCACGACGAATGACTAGGAGAGCCGACACCAAAGTAGTGTTAATGCGACAGACGAGACACGTCTGGCGCAGATGTTACACGCAGCACAGACGTGCTGGGTCATCGCCACATCCAAATTTCCTGCCTTCAGGTCGTTGTTTACGACGGACATCCAGGGGGTCTTCCTCTGGGCACGCCACAATTGCGGCGGTGAGGCCCCTCTTTGAGGAGTGGCTGGAGAGGCGCCTCGTCCTCACCTTCCGCCTGACGCAGGTCCTCACCGGACACGGATGTTTCGGGATGTTCCTGTTCAGAATGGAAACGCCCGGGTGTAACCACTGTGAGGATCGCCCAGAGGACACGGTGGAGCATACTATTACGGTGGAGGTCTGTCCCGTTGGGGCGGAGCACCACCGTGGCCTCGTGAGGGTGATCAGCGGCAGTAACCTCTCGCGCCCGGCCCTGGTCCAGGCCATGGTACCGAACGAGAGGGAATGGGAAGCTGTCACGTCCTTCTGCGAAGCAGTAATGCTCGCGAAGGAGGAGGTGGAACGCGTGAGGGAGACTAAACGGAGACGGCCTGATGCTCCTAGCAGCCACCGCAGGAGACGCCCTGTGCGTCGGTAGTCGCACGCCGATCTCCGGCTACCGTAGGCCCAGGCTTGCGGAGGACGAGTATTGGGTAGGTCGCCGTCCGATAAAGACCAGTCCCGAGAGGCGAAATCTCGAAGCACGGAGAGATGTCAGCAATAACCTGCCGTGGGATTATGGATAAAATCGAATTAGAGTCACCACACCCTTTGGCACAGGCTACTGAAGGAACAGGGGTGGGTTTTAGTCAGTGAAAGTCTGACACGGCCTCCCGCTCCACCCAGAGTGGGAGAAATAATTGGACGATTTCATACCACCAAAAAAAAAGAGGTCTTCCTCGCTTTTTTTAGACATGTCTCGATGCTCACGACTGGTCTGGTCATGTGTTCTTCGGGTTTCATGACTTGTGATTATAGAAAAGCTAGTTGGTCCATTGTAAGGGACAAAACAGAAAAATTAAAGATATTTATAAAGAACATGAAAATAAAGCAAGAAAAATGTTTGTAGAACACTGGCCTAGTTTTCAGCCAACTGAAGTTATTTCATAACATACAAACTACATGCCAGAGCGAAAGCATTTACTTCATAATGCAATGGCGGACCCAAAGAAAAAGTCGTAAAACTTCATTGCATCCCCAATATTAGATTCTATAGCTGTACAATACTTATAGGACAAGAAAGGGTATTGAAATATGCTGGTTTGATCACAGCCAACCAAAAAAGCACAGTATCTAAGAATCTAATCATCAAGTGAGATAGTGGTCAAACGCGTGCCATCAACAGTAAAAATAAACTATAATTTGTTTCGTCTGATGCTGAAAAAATACAGGCAGGCTGGAAACTGTTCACTACTTAAAAGGAGGAGGTTCTCAATTCGACTGTACGTTTCTTTTTTGTTTGATTGTTACGCGATTTCTCCGTCACTTATGAATTTTGATCATTCTTCAGAGGTGATTCCATATAAATTTTTATCGAAATTGATTCAATACTTCTTGAAAAAATTTGGTCAACAAAAACAACTTAAACAAAAAATATGTACACAGATGACGTTTTGGTTGCGTTAATTATGTTCAAATTCCATGTGATTGGGGTTATCCATTCGGGATAACTTTAATATTTAGTTTTAATTCTGGGGTACAATACAAATAAGAAAGAAAAACTTAAAATTTGCAAAATAACTTTAATTTCGTCAGTCGGTGTCAAATAACGAAGAAACAAAATACAAACACCGACTTCAGAAATTAAAGTTATTTTGCAATTTTCAGTATATTTTCGTTTTTGAAAGTCGGCAGATGACTTCTCCCGGTCTGGGTGGAGGGGGAGGGAGTGTCAGACTTTTAAGTAAGAATTTATTCCTCGTAAAAACTTAAATAAATAACAATTCACTTAAAATGAGGTTTGTAGTTGTTTTTTACAGTCGGGTTTTTTGACAATATTATTACTTACCTATTTTATCGTCTACATTTTAGTGAGTTATATTTTTGGAATCCCTAGCTCGCCTTTTATTTTGATACCCCACTTAATATAGTTCCTCGACTACCATTTTTTTCTTTTTCACAATATGGCGTCTGGCTATCGCGATATTTTATTTCGATTACTGTATATATATATGTTTTTAGTAGCACTCGCAAGATTAAGACTAATCAATTGACGTAAGAATGATCTAATTCGGCCCTCGCGTTTGGACTCTAAAGCGCCACAAAGGAACAAACAAACATACTCACATACACTGATAAACACATTACCCTCCCTTGCTTTGCGCAGTCGGGTAACACGGAGAGTGTGGCTTATTTTTCACTTTAGTTTCTACGTTTTTAAAGAGGCTTCCTTTTCCTTTTATAATTCAGTAGTGTTTACTTCATTTCTGAAATAAAAAAATAACACAACTCTACATCAACGCATTCCTATAAATTTATCTCACTAAGACAAGAATCCATTTATCTTATACAATCAAAGTAGCAAATAATTAAAACAAATAGTGTGAAAAAGCAACTTGATGGCAGACGCGACAGGGATCCCCTTACCATCCTGTGTAACACATTTAATTAAATTTATGGCTTGTACATCAGTTGACTGTACAAGTCCTTGGGAACATTTTGCTAAGACATCGCCTCTATCGTCATATAAGTAAGGGCGATTTTCATACTTCAAGTGTGGGGACTGACTGTACCAGGCGCCTTTTAACCTTCGAATAATAACGCGACTTTTAACGTTTATAATAATGTTTTATTAAACATTTTACTGTATAATGTTATTATTTAACAAACATGTTTTATGGATAGGAGAGAGACATAAAGGAGCTTTCCTAAAGATGGATAGAGATTTTTAGAATTTTAACTTAAACTAATCATCATTCTCCTGCCCTTATCCCAATTTATTTGGGGTCGGCGCAACATGTCTTTTTCTTCCATACTCCTCTATTTTAACTTAAAGTAATATTATAAAAAAATTATTTGTTTATTTTTTCGTTGAAACATTATTGATGTAAAAGGTAATGTATGGAAGTACCTACTGATCCGATTCCGAATATTTTTCCACTCATAGAAAGTAACATGTAGCTGAGTGCCGTAGACTACCTACTTTATATCCCGAAAAAATGTCTTACTAGATACTTTACTTTTTCGGATAGGCCGTGGGAAAGAAGCCCGGGAAAAAGTTAGTAACCTATAAAGTGCTTACGATGATAAATATCCCACTTGTTCCCTTAAACTCTCAGTTTAACAAAGAATTAAAGAACACATAATACGACAAAGGTCCAAAAAATTAAAAAGAAATTCCGTCCCAAGCTCGTTTAACTTCCCAGCAATTATTTATTATCGCGACCAAAGCCTTAATCACAGAAGCCACAAAATGGAGCCCAGAAAAAAATTTACATGAAAAATTCTCAGCGTGCAAAAGGCGGAATCTAAATAATAAATTGTCCATTGTTAGGTGTGGTTTTTATACAAATGTATATTTATTTATGCAGACAACATAATGAATTCTCCAGGGATGCCCGATTATGCAGATTTTTTTAGCTTGTACCCTCTGAAGCGGGAGTATTATGAATTGTTAAGGATAATCGTCGACCTGCGTTGAAACGAGATGTATGAGCTAAACTCGTGCGTTTTTGAGTACGTTCTGACAGAATTGTTGAGTAGATTGTATATGCTTTATTTAGGTATTTTTGAGTCAATTTTCCAGACATTTAGAAAATCGAGTTACTTATCACTTAAAAAATTAACTGATACAATCACAACAAAATTAGGTTAGGTACATTATTTACCCTACCGTAATGTACCTATCTTAATGTAATTTGTACTTTTTTTTTTCAGTACAATACATATAACAGGCACCTATTACTACAAAGTAAATATTTATTAATAATAATTATTATTTATTTATATAACTTAAAACTATAATAACAGGCCAACTGGATAACCTAATGCGATAGAGTACAATCACTTTAATATCTACTATAAAAAGCAATTAACAGGGAAAAAAATCTAAAAAACCTTTTTTACAAAAAAAAAATAAACAACCGAATTCCATTGAAAACACAAAAAAATGCAAAAGTTATTTGACATCAACTTAAAATTAAAGTTATTTTGCATTTTTAGTGTTTTATATAGTCGGTTGTATTTTTTTTTTGTAAAAAAGGTTCGTTATTTTTCACTTTTTAGTTTGTATACCCCATAACCAAAACTAAATAGTAATTAGGGTGCAGGTATCAGGGTGAACTACACACTACTACTACAAATCTGTGTACCCCTTCAGAGCGTATCAGCGTGATGTTATGTTGTGAAGTGGTGTAAACAATAAACATACTCGTACATCCGATTGCAACAATTCCGGAAGGTTTGCTATCATTTATTGTAGAGTTCCATTGTGTATCTCCGATGGTCTTAATCAGATCTTCACCAAATATAAATGTGACCACTTTGAAGCACCAGCAATTAAAAAAAAAGAATCATCAAAATCAGTTCACCAGGTCAAAAGTTATAAAAATAATAATAATAATAAATTGTTTATTTTTCTCCACAATATAACTCTTAATTGCTAGCCTTATTTCTAAAGTGACATAAAGGTGGGGCATTATATTGTGGGATACTGGTGCCTAAACTAGGCTCAAGGCCTGTATTTCAGGTCACCAGGCTCCTCCATTTAAATTTAACAAATTATGTTATGTACTCGTACAAACTATGCAATTAGGAAATGTTAACATTTAGGCAAAAAGATTTTTTTTTAGTTAGTATTTTTAGTATCAGGATAGGAGTACGGTTGAGTGTGTACTGCGAGTGTGTGTATTTTTGTAGTTACAGAAGTGTGTGCAGTGGTCGTGTGTGTGGCGGGCGTGGAGGTTGTGTGTGTCTGCATTTTTTTGTTTTTTGTTTTTGTTTTTGATCGTAGCATATTTGCATAGTGATGTTTATGTTAAAACTGTTAATAATTATTTTATTTTATTTTATATGTTTTATAAAAACTGTTAATAACAACCTCAATTATTGTTACTTCAATGAGCATCCTTTTCAGAATAAAACGTCAACTCATAATTCAATTAAATCTAGTCAAGCAACCGTTAATGAGCTCGGAAGAGAGATTAAACATAAAATTAGCAGTTTTCGAGTCATTTGCGACGATTCCAACTCGTTACGAAGTTTAATGTAAACTGGAAGTAAATTAATTCGCTCAGTTTTTGTGTTTGAACTCGTTTCCTCTTTTGTTTTCATGTTCATTTTGATTTGAACAAAGGTTGTCAAATATTATCTTTGATTATAACTATTATTCCTGTCGACCGAATTTATTATAAGTACTTGGTACTAACAATTTTTTTGGCTTATAATAACGTAAAGTTTAGTTGGAACAAAAAAGAAAATACACTTAAAACTTAAAAATAACTTAATTTCGGAAGTCGGTGTTTCTATTTTATTTCTTCTTTATTTGACACCGCCTTCCGAAGTTAAAGTTATTTTTAAGTTTTTAGTGTATTTTCTTTTTTGAAAGTTGGCTGTTTTTTTTTTTTTTTTTTGTAAAATAGTTTTTCACTTTTTAGTTGTTATACCCTAGGACTCAAAACTCCAATAACATGGAACGTGGAATTTAAACATACTCGTAATTGGAGGTTACCAAAACGTCATCTAGGTATACATAATTTTCGTTTTTGTTTAGTTTTTCAGAAAGCGCTGAAGCTAATTTCATAAAATTTTTATGGGGCCACCTCGGGAGTATATTCTTTCGGATAAAAAAAGAATCTTGAAAATCGGTCTACAAATGACAGAGAAATCGATGGACAACATAAAACCTCCTCTTTTTTCGAAGTCTGTTAAAAATAGACTAGAGTGAGAGTAGTTGGAATATTTTTTTATTTTTGGTTTTGTCGTGTTACTAGATATTTTTTAATTATATTACTCAGTCTTCACAATTTTGTATGTACAACATCATCTAACAAATCTTCACCTGTTTGCTGGCTAAAAATGAGTTAGTATTTTTATAAAAAACTTTTTTCAAAAAGTACAACCGACTTCTAAAAATTGGAAAATAACTTTAATTTTGGAAGTCAGTGTCAAATAACGAAGAAACAAAAAAAAAACACCAACTTCCGAAATTAAAGTTATTTTACAATTTTTAGAAGTCGGTTGTATTTTTTGAAAAAAGTTTTTTATTTCAACTAAACTTTACGTACCATGGAAGTTTTCCAACAAAACTTTACGTACCATTAAATTTTACCCACCATAAAAGTAACACATATTCTAATTTTAGTTCATGATTGATCACGACACGTCCTTTTAGAAGAGCAGTGGAAAAGCAGTAGAAAAATAGAGCAGTGGTGGCCCAGTGGTAATAGGCCGCGACTTACAAGTTGTAGGTCGTGAGTTCAAACCCAGGCTGGCGCTTTACTTTGTGTAAATTATTTCAACACCACTGCTCTCAAACCGGTGAAGGAAAATATCGTGAGGAAACCGGCATGTCCTAGAACCAAAAAAAATCAAAGACATGTGACATCCACCAACCCGCATTGGGCCCGCGTGGTGGATTACGGCCCACACCCTCTCACAGAGAGGAAGCCTGTTTCCCAGTGGAACATTATAATGATGATGAAATAAAAAGTGATTTATTTATTTGATATAGGTACACGACCTGTGAACACAATTACAAATCAAAGTAAAAATGTTGATAAAATAAGTTCGTTTTTCAACTGACGTCGGAACTTTAGAATACAGTTACTGAAGTTAATATAAGGAAGAAGGTTATGGTTTTAAAAACTCTCCAAACCTATGCAAACCCTTAACTAAAAAAACCGGCCAAGTGTGAGTCGGAATAGCACACGAAGGGTCCCGTATCATAAACTGAAAAAAAAACGGCTAAAAAAATCATGTCGGTTGTATGGGAGCCCCATTTAAATATTTTTTTATTCTGTTTTTTAGTATTTGTTGTTATAGCGGCAACAGAAATACTGTGAAAATTTCAACTGTCTAACTATCACGGTTTATGAGATACAGCCTGGTGACAGACGGACAGACAGACGGACAGCGGAGTCTTAGTAATAGGGTCCTGTTTTACCCTTTGGGTACGGAACCCTAAAAATAGCATCTAACTACAGAAAAATTTGCCTCAAATCGAAATAGTAGCAAAAAAATAGTTGCCAGTTGGCAACCCTAAAGAAACCCATGTTAGGTTTTCTGGCTATTTGTGATTTTTTCTTTCTAAAAGCTCTCATACCACTATTTTAAATTCCGCATAATAAAAGTTATCTGACTATTGAAAATTCATCCCTTTGGTTTATAGCTGGTATAAACGAGGACTTCGCCAGTTTAAAACCGACTATTTTAACACCGAAATGTTTTCATACCACGTATCCGTAGCGCCAACTAGCGGCAGTGTTTCAAACTAAAACAACCGTCGTGTACCATTTTCTCGCCAAACTTTCCCGGGTTTTCGTTTCACTTTTATTTCAGTGGTTTCAAATATCAAACATAGATGGCGCTTTAAACTTTTTTCATGAAAACTATTTTCCGGCGGCGTCACGACTTCAGTTGGCACTTCTCTGACGCTAAAATCAGAGGAATAAATAAAATACAAAAGAAAAGAAAGAAATATAATAAACATTTATTCGACACAACACAACAGCAACAAATACAAAGTAAAGAAAGAAAAATAAATCAATGCTATGTAGGTACCTACAATAAAATTGCACTGAGCGTGCCCATACCGAGAAGGTTGGTCTCAGCATTTGCTGGGCGTCATACACCCAGCGCTGGTTAAAGCTGTATCTCGAAAATAACCAGCTCGAAAGGCACCGAATTCCTTGCACGCAACGCTTGCTCCCCGCATGCTTCCACGCGGAAAGTAAAAAGTACAAAGTAAAAATAAAAAGTACCAACTGCTACAGCACAAAGTTGCCTCGATTGAAATACTAGTTTGATTTTTTATTTTACTGCACTTGTTAATTCCATACTTCCTGCCTGGCACAACACACATTGGACGGCGATTTCTTCAGGCATTCCGACAATTTGTTCTTTGACAATTTGGTTGACTCACTATAAGCGCAGCTGATCACTATAATTTTCCTCCTTCTCTACAATATAAAGAAAGTTCTTAGAAATTGCGTAAAAACTTAGTGCGATGGTCTAATTTAAATAAATTGGGACAGCGTGATTCTCTGAAATACTTTTTTAACTTTTTAACTGTTCTGTTACTGTCACATACCAAAAAATTAAGAGTAGTTTCCTACAATTTGACAAAAACAACAAAAACTAAATAAATCCTGCCATTTATGTAAAGGGACATGTACCAAAGTGCGCACTCTGTTAAAACTGTTACGTTTTTATTATTTCATTTATTTCAGCCGAAAGACGTGTACTGGTGCACATAGGCCTCCCCCAAGTGTCACCACAATGACCGGTCCTGTGCGCCTTGCATCCATAGGATTCCCGCGACCCTCACCAGGTTATAATAATAATAATAATGTGACATGTGGGAGGTGGGAGGTGGATACAGCAGTCATTGTGCCGATAGTCGTGACGGCCAATTGCTTAATAGCCAAGAGCCTCGACGAACACCTAAGGAGGCTCTCGTTGGGCAGCTGGATCAAGGGCTTGATCCAGAAGGCAGTACTCCTGGACACGGCGCACATAGTTAGGAGGTTCCTCTCTCAGGAGCCCTGACCACCGGTAGCTTGGACCCTATCCCGATACCGGTGGGATACTATTTTTTATATTTTTAAATGTTTTTATAGTTTGATATTTTAATATTTAAAAATGTAAATTGTATGTATATATTATAAAATAAATGGAATAATAATAATATTCCACAACTATCACACAACGCCATCTAGTCCCAAGCTAAGCAGAGCTTGTGTTATGGGTACTAGACAACTGATAAACATACTTATATATTTCTAAATACATACATATTATAGATAAATTATATATTATATTATATTATTGGTTATCGGTCCACCTTGTAGCCTTCCAACGCTGCGTCTTCCGGTACGCGGTCGCCACTCCAGAAACTTTTAGTGCTCTGCACCATCTGCTCTGCGAGTAACGTGCCCTGGCTACTGCCACTTCAGTTTGGCGATTTGTCGGGCTGTGTCGCTAACCTTGGTTCTCCTGCGGATATTCTCATTTCTACAGGACAGGAACCCAGACCTAAATATGACACTCGAATCCATAAAGACTGCCAGGAATGAGTGACATCGAGTAAAAAAACAATCTAGTCGATTTTCCACATCTGTGGCTGTAAACCAGCCAATCCCGAAACCACTAAAAAGAAACCCCTTTGAATTCTTTTGAAAATCAAAAGACCACAAAAGACTAATATAGAAAATTCAAACACATCTCGAAGTTAAGCGATTACTCGTAGCAAGTATTAATGAATATCATAAGCTGTTACACTACTTAGCGTAACTATTAGTCAGTAATGATGTAAACGTTGTTTTCATTCAAGTTTATACAGTCTGTTTAAGAAAACTCGAAAATAAAAGCGAACGTCAGAGATCAATGGGATGGGTCGAGTTACTGTGTCCATTGAAACATACGACACGATATTTTTCTTTAGGTCGTTCGTTAGCCATGACCGTTACATGCAGCTGACATCAAACCACTCTGTTTGATATCAAGGGTTGGTTATTGAATAAGTGGTGTGGTAGCTTTAACTCTGAAACATTCTCATTTTTATCATAGATGAAGTTTTATTCTGATATGTAAAGCAAAACATAGTTACTGAGGAGCCTGTTACCAGATAGCAGACTGTCGGACTTCACACTTTTAGGGTTCGTATCAAATGAGATAATTTAAAAGAAAAAAATTGATTTATCAACATATTGGTATTTGATAGTAAAATATACGTATTAATAAACATTATCACCAAATTTCAAGTTCATAAGTCAATGGGAAATTTAAACATTCTTCGGAACAAAATTTTGTGACAGACGACGGGTAGACGGCCACGGGAGTGACAGCAATAGGGCTCCGTTTGAACCCTTCGGGTACGGAACCCTAAAAATGTCGTTCCGTGCAATATAAAAGAGCTTTCTCTCATATCTAGAAGTATGGCAATGGACACGCCCCACCCACGAATACAAAAACAAGCACACACGAGCACCTGTTTTCGCAGCAAAACGTTGTTTCAGAAATAGAATTATGTTTGGTTAGAAGAACACATGCGCGAATATTCCCGCCAATTTGTGTGCGCGCCACGTGACAAGGTTAGTGCGACTACACACTCGCATGAATGGAGCACCGTTATTTATTATTTGAATATAATTTGAAGCGTGGGTAGTCAGAAATTACAGATAAACAATACTGGAAGCGATGACACAAAGGGAACACCTGTATGGAAATTATTTACGTTAATATTTCTCGGTCGAAGGTCTTCGAATAATATATGAGATTTTGAGGTTTGTTTGTTTTCAAAGTTTCTACTAATCCTCGAACGTGTATTTAGATACGTTCGTAGTAATATTGTTTGAAAACGTATGGCTTTGTTTGCATTCTGGCGAAATCATTGAAATGAACGGCAGGAAAATTCTTACTAACGAGTAAGTATTGTGCGATGTTTCATATTTTTCCGTCATATATTTTGTAAACCTCTGTGTTCTATAGAAAATTGTTTTACGTTAAAGACATCATTCTCATGAACATTATTTACCTATTACAGTCGTTTTAGCACATTCACATGTATCTAGGTGTTCCCCGAGAGTACGGAAAAACATCAGCTTTATAATTCAAAAGCGTCACAAAAAAAAATGAAGACCTTCACATTAAAAACACACATAAACAAACCGACAAATATTTGTTTGAAATCTTAATCACTATAAATTGAATCGTAGCCAACGCCGCGCCTCCAGCCAGTGGAAGACGAATGTGTAGCCGTCTTTACATCTCTCGTCATGTGACGATGTGGGAGGTCCACTATTTATGACGTGACGTATGTCCAGCTACGTCACATCCCGTCGTATAGTGGACACGATTCGATATTTTCACGTCATTATTTACCGGACGGGATATAATAAAACTTTTGTTGATGTTTTAACTATAATAAAATGATTTTATTAATACTTTTTTGTGAGTCAATGTTTAATGTTTAGTTGGTATCAAATGTATTTATTTATAGGTACATTTTTGTGTGAGTCAATGTCCGGACGAGGTCCTTTCTTTTTGGAGAGACAACTCATCTTTAGTCTTTCTAAAATTGAATTTTCTTGAATCATTGCGAAATCTTTAAAACATTATTTTTATGAGTTGGCGAATTGTTATTTTGTATGCAACTAGCTCCTGCCACCGGCTTCGCCCGCGTGGAATTAGTACTTCCCCCGTTATAAACTTTCAACCCCATTTCACCCTCTCAGGGGTGGAATTTCGAAAAACCCTTTCTTAGTGGATACCAACTCTTCACAAAGAACACACCCTCCAAATTTCATGTCTCTAGGACCAGTGGTTTAGGCTGCGCGTTGATATATCAGTCAATCAATCAGGACTTCGAATTTTATATAGACAGATTATGTTTCTTTTTTTCTTTAATTATTTAACAAACTGTAGACAGTGCATAGTTATGTTTACTAGCAACCCGCCCCAGCTTTTCACGGGTACAATTTATGCAAGTAAACCTTCCCCCTGAATCACTATATTTGTTGTTGAAAACCGTACGAAAATCCGTTCAGTAGATTTTGAGTTTATCGCGAACAAACAGACAGACAGACGCGGTGGGGGGCTATGCTTTATAATATGTAGTGATTTAAATGAAATCTTTCGTTTTAAAAGACTAAAAATGTGGTTTAAATAAAAATCTGAACACCTGTAAATAACACTCTTGGTTCTAGATGATTATTTGTACAGCTCAAATAAACATCCACCTATTGCGCCGTAACTACTTAAAAACATGAAGCTACCCATTCATTGCCAGCATTCTTGGCTAATTTTAAACGTAAAAAATAAAATTTCTAACTAACAGCGCCTAATCCCTATGTCTACATTTGTAGGGTTCCGTACACGAAGCGTCCAAACGGAGCCCTATTGCTGTGACTCACGTGTCCGTCTATCCGTCGTCTGTCACACGAGTTTTACAGCTAAACGGTTGGAGATACACTCTTCAAATTTTCACAGTGTAAGCATCTTGTTGACGCAAAGCCATACAAATAGTCAAAAATACATTTGGTACGGAACCCTAAATGTGAGAAGTCCGACACGCACTTAGTCGGTTTTTTTACGATTTTGCATAAATCCCTCCAGGTATATTGAGGGTTCTAAGTATATCTTATGATCATGATTTGTATGTCATTAAACTACCCGAAACTTTATTGCTTCACCCAGCACATTTCAGCGGTCCCCAGGATTAACAGAGCAATAAAAACAACGAATTCGCACATCACCAACAATCACTAAACCGTAGTTTTGTCCAAAATTTATATAAAACAGACGTTAAGTGCCACTAAACTTAAGAATACACTAACAATTAAATTTTCGCCAAAATAAATCTTTCGCGTTTTACGTAAGCCAGATACTCTGTTATCGAAATGTCTGTGGATTGTTAGTGCGGTTTATATACGAATAAAAATAGTAACGCGAATCAAAATAAGTTTTCAAGGAATTTTCTCCAGGCTAAAAATAATAGAGAGGTACGGGCGAGTTATGTTATTTTAGTGGCGCTAGAAGGCGCCACCAGTTAATATGAATGAGTTTATAACAGACTGAATGAAAGCCTGTTCTTTTTTCCACGGAAGGGAGGGTAATGTATTTATTAGCCTATGTATGTTAGTTCCTTTGTGGCGCTTTAGAGACCAAACGCGTGGGCCGATTTTGATAACCCGTACGTCGATGGATTTGTCTTAATCTTGCAAGTGCTACTAAATACTAGGGCGACAACCAGATGCCATATTGTGAAAAAGAAAAAAAAGAATGTTGGCGAACTATATTAAGTGGGGTATCAAAATAAAGGGTTCGAGGAGACGATTCCAAAAATATAACTCACTAAAATGTATAAAATAAAAAAACAACTTAAAAGTTACAAACAAGTTACTTTTCAAGCAGTCGGATGCAGTTGGTGGCAGTTATTTTATTTCAGTTCAGTTATTGATTTCATGCTGAAAATATTTTGTTTATTCTACCATTTTTTGTGCTTTCTCAACCGCTTTTCAGTTTTCGAAAATAAGGTTTTTTGAGGGCCCGTAAAACACAGTTTTGGTGCCCTAACACGGCAACACTGGACCGCAGCAGACCATGAAGGAGATGGCGGGACGACCTAGAAGTCCTTAGGTATTGGAAAGAAGAAGCAATAAATCCTGACCGTTGGAAGCAATGGAGGGAGGCCTTTGCCCAGCAGTGGGACAGTATGGGCTAGTAAAAAAGAAAAAGAGATTTTTATTACTGAACCTCATTTTGTGGACAAATCCTCGGTCTGCGTTGGTATCAAGTTTTATGTATCAAGATGTTTTGTTTAATAGGTACCTATTTTCTTTAAGTATCTTGCTATTTTCGTGACTATAGGTCAACTGAAGTGTCAATGACTTTTTCGTCGTTTTAATTTTTGGTAACAACTGAAAATTAAAATGCTTACTTTATTTAAAAATTTCAAACCAATTTTCGTGTTGGTAAACTGCCCGAGGGTTGAGGATAAAATCGAAACAGAGTTACCTCGCCCCTGGGCACTCAGGGCAGGAAGGAACAGGGGTGGGTTTTAGTCAGTAAGAGTCTGACACGCCCTCCCGCTCCACCCAGAGCGGGAGAAGTCACTGGATGATTTCCCACCCACAAAACAAGAGGTACATTTTATGGAAAAAAATCCCAAACGAAAACGATTGAAACAAAAATATAGTACAAAAAAAGTTTGTACTCGTAAAATACAGCCTATTCGTTAGCAGTTTTAAGTCCGTATACGTCATTAATATTACGTGCCGATTGAGACGCACCGTTTCCACGTTAGAACTCATATTCCCAAAAACACAGAAAAACACAAGTTATGTAAGATTTCAATAAAAAATGGTTATAAATATAGCGAAATTACATAAAACACAAAACAAATTAATAACTGATTTAAAAAATAAGAACTTACTGCATTTAATTTTAAAAAATTGAACTTATAATCTAAGTCAATCCGAAGATATCACAGCTCAATTTGACCCGTTTCAAAAATCGCCAACTTCTTAGCATGCCCCTAACATGAACAATTGTACATAGCTATGTATAATATGTATACACATTACACAACTTTGCGCCACACATAAACGATCCAGCAGCTCGACGACAAAAATAACCTTGAAAAAAAAACACAAAAATGTAATTTTTACCTTTACAATTGGAAAAACAAAATGTTTGTCACATTATTACATAATTTGCGTCCTTGCAACCTTGCCAAGTTCTTTACCAATGCGTTGTCTGAGCTGAAATAGAAAAGCGTTTTATTATTTAGTACCTACGCATTTTTAAGATATTATATTTAGGGTTTTTTTAAGCAGAGATTTACGAGGTAACAAGACCGGGCCTGTAGACAAAGTAACATCGCTTCGTAGCGAAACGATATCTAAATTCATCATCGTCTCTGAGATATCGATAAACATTTCCTAGCGTTAGCGTTCCTTCGTTATCTTTTTTGGCGATCACGATCGAGGCGAAGGCGAACTCTGAAAGCGCTGCTTGTCTACGCATTTGTATGGGATAAACACGATAGCAATTCGTTTCTTTATGGTTTCATAACATTGTCTACCAACTTGCGATAACGATGTCGACTGACCACGTGATTTAGCGCGGTTTATGTCAATCTCATACATTTTAGTCTTTTCTAACTTCGTTATCGTTTTTAAATTGTTACTTTGTCTAAGCCCCCAGTTCTGCACAGCTGAAAAGAGTTCGCAATGCAACCCCGCACCATTCATTTACACACGGCTTCACAGCTTCGCTACGCATAACACCGCGCAATCTCCTTACACAGTTTTGGTGAAAAATCACACATTTCCATAAAGCTGCCACACATCCTCGCACCGTCTAGCTGCCTCGCTAAACTGTGGTTAAAAAGCTCTATTAAATTGCAAATGGCGTGTGTTATTATCACGCCTGTTGGCTTCAGGAATGCGAGAGAGATGTTCTGTTTGTCTGCAACATCTGCTAAAGATTTATTAACGCAGGGTTAAGGGCCTAATAATGAGGATTTGTGTTGAATCACGCATCTTTCATTTTCAAGTTTATTTGTAGTTTTTGAGCATGTTGCCCTGAGACTGGAAATAAACAGCAGATTGTTTTGAGTCACGTGACTCATAATTTTTGTTCGGGGAGTTTTTCAGCCAGCCCTTTTTCTTTTTGGTATCGCAAAAAATGAACGACTAGCTAACCAAAAGCGACCCGGGCCTGCGGACGGCGAGTAGCGGGTAACTCGCCGTCCGATCAGCACCAGGCCCGAGAGTCGACGGCGCGTAGTGTTCCACGCGCGCCTCAAAGAGTTGTCAGCAAAGGACGGGGCCTGCCACGGCCAGTGCCTGCCCGGGGGTGGAGGATAAATTCGAAAGAGTTACCTCGCCCCCGGGCGCGTAGGGCAGGGAGGAACAGGGGTGGGTTTTAGTCAGTAAGAGTCTGACACGCCCTTCCGCTCCACCCCAGAGCGGAAAGAGTCATTGGATGATTTCCCACCCCCCAAAAAAAAAAAAAAAAAAGCTAACCAAAAGCGACTAACAGAAATACAGCCTTATTTATAAAACTCGCTAACTATATGCATAAATTCAAGATAGCAAACGTCTCATCCAGGCAAATTCAGCTGTTTATAGGCCAAAACTTCCTTCAAATTTCAAATGATTACTCAGCAGAACCTGCTAAACAGTGTCTGAAGTAATCACATAGTTATTTTGTTTTTATAAATAACGCCCAGAGTGTATAAGTGTTTATTGCGACGCAAAATTTTTTTGCTGCGGATACCAAGACACCAACAACATTTAAAAACGGACTTTCCAAAAAACAATGTCATAAATAAAAAGTAATAAAGAAGTGTCCTACAAAAGCACGTTACTCATCGATTATTCCGTACCATTATATTTCTAGGACACAATAATTTGCTTGTCCACAGACAAATAAATGTCTCTGTGTTCTAATAAAAGAGAAGTCTTGAAGTGACCTAGTTATAGCAAAGACGTAAACATTCATAATCATGATTTATTGGAACCTTCACGTACTTGAGTATTAATCATCAAACGTTCTGCAAATCCGTCAATGCTAATCTTATTTTATCTTATCGTAAGGGCTTCGGCACGCCAGTCGACAATAGGGATGATCCCTGGGTACAAACCCATCGTCAGTTTGGTCTTGCCCGCCTCAGTACCCTCGATGCTCCGCATCACATGCCACTTTTCAACCACCGCTACCACTTTCAGATTTTCTAATTTTTTATTCCATTCATTCATTTAAACCGGCACATCCTTTTCAGCATTATCATCTCAACTGCATGCAGTTGTGTTTCGAGAATCTCTTTTAATTTTCAAAATTCTGATCTTCCATATCTGATCTTTTGATCTTTTGTAAATCCTCCTCTTTTCCAGGGGACATAATACCACAATTCCTTTGGATCGATTACTTTATTACATTTGGTCAAATTTAATCGACTTTTGTAATTTACACAACTATTACTCTGATCGACTAAAAGTCTATAGTCTGACTGAGTCCTAACTTCACAAGTAATTTGGCATCTCGCGAACGTTTGCACATAAACAAGCCTTTAAAATAAACAGAACAGTGTGTTTAGATACTCAGATGAGACTGAAATCATTGGAGATAAAAATAATATTACTGGGGATGCCTTAGAAGAGTGGCTTCGATCGTGGGGGTTCTACTCATCATCATCATCTTTTTAGCCGAAAGACCTCCACTGCTGGGCATAGGCCTCCCATAATTGTCGCCACAACGACCGGTCCTGTGCGTCTCGCATCCATTAGACTCCCGTGACCACCGCCACTCACCTCACCTTTCGGTCCCATCGACCATCTGTTCTGCAGATGCTCGGCGTTTCCTTGCGTGATCGAATCAGGAATGAGGATATCCGTAAGAAAATCAATGTTACCGACATAGCCCGATGAATCGCCAAACTGAAGTGGCCGTAGACCGCACATTGCTCGCAGAACAGATAGGGTTCAACTAGTACTACATAAAGAGAGATGATGCTAGGTAATGAAGAAAGACAGCAGCGACTTCCTATCTGATAACATAAAGGTATACTAGGTATGATAGCAAAACAGTCGGCACAGAGAAAGCATAGAATCGTTTGCTAAGAGCATGTGATGGGAAGGGCAGCAATGCATATGATTAAGAGTCATGGAAAGACCAAAGAGAAGAGAGATCGATTGAGGGAGGATGATCTGAAAAAAAGGGAGTGAATGATAGCGTGACGGTTGACTGGTTAAGGGAAGATGATAAAAAACAATTAATGATGATTGATGACGCAACACATGAACATCAACCCTTTTGTCGTATCTGTCAATGTCGCCAAATAAAAAGGCCGCTCAATGTGACCTCGACCTATGACTAACACATTTGTAATTTTTGTATTATTTATAATCGGAGACCAATTTATCTGTCTGGCGCCCCTGTTATGTACGTTTTATAACTTTTTGACTACAGCATGAAATATTTGGTAGGTGTCAGCTGATTATTTTGGCACGTTAGCTTTAATAGTCATCCCAGTCATATGTCGGTTATTTTGAGGTTCTTATAAACAATGTTTATTGAAGAATTTTATTTTAAAACGGAAAATATTTGACTCTCTGACACCCTCACAATGTACCTAAGATTTTGACTAATCATGACTCTGTACTGCCTGTTGAAATCCCATAGACAGGATTTTTAGGATCTTTCGAAACTCAAATTCGTAACAGAGTTACCGCGCTCCTGGGCACTTAGGCAAGGAAGGAACAGGGGTGGGTTTTAGTCAGTAAAAGTCTGACGCGCCCTCCCACTCCACTCAGAGCGGGAGAAGTCATAGGATGCTTTCTCAGCTCTCCTTCTTCTTAGCGTGTCGATGGCAATCTATGTTGAGTCGGCCCAGAACTTAGCTACGAGTTTGATGCCATCAGAGGCATCTATCAATCCTGCAGTGTGCATGCAGGAAGCGATATGTGTCCCATCGTTTATGGATCATCGCCACTTTGTGATTTGTGATTTTTTAACCGACTTCAAAAAGAAGGAGGTTATCAAATCGGATGTTTATATACTTTTTTATGTATGTTCGGGCATAAGTTCGTCATATAAAGACGGATTTGCAAAATTCTACTTTTGTTCGAAAGGGGTTTATTCCGAAATAGTCCCATTTAAATTTCGTATAGATTTGATGATGAGTTTCGGAGACAGACAACGGAACTCTTCATAAAATTACAGCAAATCAACCGCTATTGCTGCTATTGCATATATGCATTGTTATCACAATTTAATGGGGAATCACAACTAAAAAGTGAAAAATAAAAACTGAAACTTTTTGGAAGTCGGTTACTTATAGTTTTTGTAAAAAAAGTTTTAATTTTTCACTTTTTAGTTATGACATGGATGGGGATCTTTACATACCGAGACTCCTCCGTGCCTCAAAAAGCACGCTAAGCCGTTGGTCCCGCCTGTCAATCGTGGTTCTTTGACAGTCGTTACGGGTCGTCAGAAGCCCGAAAGTTTGACATACAGTCTTACCAAGGGATATCGTATTACTCAGTAACTTGTGGACATCCATGTAAAATATTGGTAATCAGCTGCATCCGGTTAGACTGGAAGCCGACCCCAAGATAGTTGGGAAAAGGCTAGGCAGATGATGATGAGTTGTGATATTATGTTATATTCTTGGGCAATGCGAGAGGTAAATCTTTGTCGGGCGGATATGTCAGCAAACTGCATGAAAAAGAGCGCCTGCCATTTATCTGGCCTGTTCTAGCTATGGTCGTAGCATAATAGCATAATCAGCCTTTTAATGTGCCAATGTTGGGACACAGGCCTCCTCTCCGCGAGAGAGAGTGCAATTTCAAATTGGTAGATTTCACATGTCTTCAAATTTTTGGTTCCTGGGTGTGCCGGTTTCCTCACGATGTTTTCCTTTGTCGTTTTGAGAGCAATAACTATGAAATAGTTTACACAAAGTAAAGAGTCTGGCGGGTTTCGAACCCACGACCTACAACTCGTAAGTCACGGCTATTACCACTGAGCCACCACTGGGACCCAATTCTGTAAAATAACTAACTTGTCAATAGTGTGTCGGTAGTGTGTCAGTGGTATCTCAATAGAATAGTCATTGACATTTGGTATTCTATAAATTATTTATTGTCATTGACTTGCCACCGTAGTGCCATTGAAACGCCATAATAAGACTATTGTAATAATTGGTAGTTTGTTCTACTATAATATGTCAATGGCATTTTGAAGTTTTTGCAGAATACCAAATTTGCAACAGTGGCAAAATAATGTCTGTTGTGTGTCGATAGAGTGTCGATGGCGTATTGCTTAACTCAAAAGTACAGAATTGAGCCCCTGATCTCTGCTTCTATGGTCCTAAGGTCACCTCAATTTTTGGAAACTTATCAATGTGGTTCTAGTAGATATTACTTCTAACCCAAAACTTTCTACATACTCTTGTAGTTGTGTATGTTTTACCGGACTATCAGTAAACTAACATGATTCATACATCCTGTTTGGCTTTCACCGGCTGGCAACTATCATAATAGTATATTAAACCAGAGACTAGGTAAGCAATGGTTTATCCGTTACTTTTTACTAAAAAAAAATTAAATTAAAAAAATCAAATTAGTCCGTTAGATAAATAACCAAAAAATACTGAACACGTATTTTTTCTTTTGTCACTTATACATAAAATTAAGACGATACAGTGCGTTGAAATTTCGCACGACGAACTGGAGTTAAAATTGGACCAGTTTTTACTCAAAAGTGACGCAACAAGCCGGGACTCCTGAACTTTAATGCGTTTCTTTGTCATTTTTCATTGATTTGATAACGAAAAAAAATACATGTCAAATATTTTTTGATAATCTAACTTACGGACTAAATAGATTTTGAAGTTATACTTCCTTTTGGCGCGTTAGGGAAAAATGTTAAGAGTAAATTTTTACGATGCAGGATGCATGTAACTAAGAGTAGATATTTATATCTACCTACATATCAAGCTTTGATGTACTAGTTATTTACTGTACCTATGGTATGTGAGTTCCTATTAATGTGGTGTATAGGGAAAGGGTTTATTAAGTAAAGCACAGAAAGACAAGACAAGGTATTTCAGGTTTGAGATCATTTATTCTCATAAGAATTGGAATTCACTTACATGAGAATATTTAAAACTAGATATTTCACAAAACTAAATGTTGGACGTATTACAAAAGACTAGGCATCGATTATGTTTTAAGGGTAGGTTACAAAAATATATGAGCAAATGTTAGTTCGATATAGGGGTTCAACAGTCAGAATACGTAAACAAGTTTCTATACAACATAGATCAGCGGTAACTGGATGTGGCTCGCCACTCTTTTAAGGAAAGTGAGTTTTTTAATATAAAGTGCTTGAGTAGTTTATTAAAAGTGGTTTTGTATTTAGATTCTTTGAGGTCTCTCGGTAATTTATAAAATATTTTAGATCCTTCATACATAATGGTTTTTCGTAGTTTGTGCGGGTTCGGTATAATTGTAAAAAGTCCTGGTCACGTCATTTTGTGCATTTTTTGTATTTTTGGTGTAGTAGTAGTAGTATTTATTTCCAACAGGCTTGTCATGAATCGAAAATCTAATGGCCTGTTCGCAAAACTAGGTCTTCATGGAGAAGAACGAACCAAGAAACTCCATGGTCTCTCTAATGGTATTATACTCACACATCATAAATATCCTTTTTCACAATAAATCCAATTCTATGACCTATCACTTATGCTAATTTACAACGTGAAATATCTTGCCATTTAGAAACAATAACAGTGACAAGGCACAGAACATGAATAGGTATTCCTTAATACCATTTAATATAATTAAAAACAAGGGCCTTAAGCACATACACAGAATCAACACAATCATTAGCAACAATCAAGATATAACATCAAATAACTTACGTGAGCCTTTGTAATCAATCTTTCACATCAAGTATGTTAACAGTTATTAGAACAGAGCTTCTTCTCCATGAGGTTGTATATACTTTCAGCAACTTAATAATGAATAAGAGTAACTAGTACCACATCTTTTATAGTAAGTTGTGAGCAGACACTTTTCTTAAACGTCACATATAATATCCCGCCATTTTCTACCAATCACAGATTGTCATGAATAAACTAATAATAGATGTGATAATAATCAATTATTGTGTAGTCCACTTGTTTTAAAACATAATAAGATTGTATTAAGAAATTTAATAACACTGGATCTTTAATTCTTAGTTGATATTCAAAGAATATCAACAGTATCTGATAGTATTGTCCCAATCGTTTCAAACAACTTATTACATTAAAGTAGCAATATAAAATCTAAGATACATCACAACGATCATTAAAAAATGCGTAATAATTTATAGGAGTATCATCAATTCAGCTTTTAAGAAGTTAAGCGTTTTATATTTGTACACACTATAAGATTTACTTAGGTATTTACGTCTACATTTGTTCCTAGGTTTATAAATGTGACCAATGTTTAAAATGCAATGAACAATATTCTTGGAAAATCAAAATATATAATGAAATGATAACACATAATTCATTAAATCTAACACGCGCGCACACCGTCACAAAAAACCGACACCCTAAAGTTAGCTAGAACCGACACCCTGAAATTAGCTATATATATTCTTTTTTTTTTGTGGGGTGGGAAATCATCCAATGACTTCTCCCGCTCTGGATGGAGCGGGAGGGCGTGTCAGACTCTTACTGACTAAAACCCACCCCTGTTCTTTCCCTGCCTGAGTGCCCAGGGGTGCGGTAACTCAGCTATATATAGTCTGCAGCTATATATAGTCTGTGGTTCATGAAGAATGATTATTTTCCTTTTGTAACCTTTGTGACAGTTTGGTTTTTTATCTTGTTACGCCAAAGAACTTCTTACGTGCGTACATAAGTACACACACACCTTTTTTTTATCTTAGAATCATGCTTATTAAGTGACTGGTAATAATAATTCCTCCCGACCGAATTTCGATCACGGTGGTCTATCTCGACGGGGATTAGCAAAGTACGCAGCAGATATTATAGTGCACAAGCGTGTGCGCAAACACAGGCATCTGAAGGAACACGAGTGGATTATAATCAGTAAAACTCCCGCCCTCCCGCTCCACCCAATTCGGGAAAAGTTATTTGATGATTTCACACCCCAAAAAAAAAACGAGTGTGCTTTAGACCACACGACTGAAGTAAAACTTCTTTAGCTCCATCTCTTCCATTCGTCTCACCCGATCACACTCTTCGTAACGCTCTCGTCATGCATTTCCCAGCTTACTCCCCAAGTCAAGCATGCGTAAAGAAGTATTACTTCTAAAAAAAGAACCAGCAGCTTTACGTTCTCCATTATGTGACTAATGCACTACTTTTTTTTTGTGGGGTGGGAAATTATCCAGTGACTCCCGCTCTGGGTGGGGCGGGAGGGCGTGTCAGACTCTTACTAACTAAAACCCACCCCTGTTCCTCCCTGCCCTGAATGCCCAGGGGCGAGGTAACTCTTTCGAATTTATCCTCAACCCCCGTTTGCTGACAACTCTTTGAGGCGTGCATGGAACACTACGCGCCGTCGACTCTCGGGCCTGGTGCTGATCGGACGGTGAGCTACCCATTACTCGCCGCCCGCAGACCCGGGTCTACGGTGGCCGGAGATCGTCTCGCGGCGCCGGAAGCCCGTGGCGTCTCCTGCGGCGGCTGCTACTGAGGGCGTTAGGGCAAGGCTGTCGTTGCAGCCTCTCCCTAACCCGTTTCGCCTCCTCCTTCACGAGCATTACTGTTTCGCAGAAGGAGGAGACTGCTTCTCATTCCCTCTCGCTCCGTACCATGGCCTGGACCAGGGCCGGGCACGACAGGTCGCTGCCGCCGATCGCCTCCACGAGGACACGGCGGGGCTCCGCCCAAGCGGGGTAGATCTCCACCGTGTGCTCCACCGTGTCCTCTGGGCGATCCTAACAGTGGGGACATCCAGGCGTTTTCCTCCGCCTTATCCTACACAGGAACCTCCCGAAACTTCCGTGTCCGGTGAGGTTCTGCGTCAGGCGGAAGGTGAGGACGCCGTGGCGCCTCACCAGCCACTCCTCAAAGAGGGGCCACTACCGCCGCAATGGTGGCGTGCCCAGCGCTGGGTTGCGATAATCGCTCTCTCCATGTCGCCATGATATCCTGCCGGAGCTCTGTCCGCCGAGCTCAAAACGGACAATCTTGCATTGTTTACATTTTTCTTTCTTGAATATTAAAATCGGGTCGGGGGGCTTTCGGGACCGGGACCACGGTCCCGGATTCCACCTGTATTTATTTTTGAGTGGTATTTTGGGACCACAAATAAAACAAACGAAGTTTGTATTGGGAAAGTACAGTCACCCAAATTCAGAAGCTACACAAACAAAAGGCGAAAATTAATGGAAGATGACCGATGAAGTTATGGGATATGGATAGGATAGGATATAGGTTATAGGAAAAAGGAAATACATAGGTCAGGAGCACACACCTTACGATTTCTGGTAGGACCCTGGTGGTGAGATGAAGATTGTTCCCGAAATGCGCTCCTTCGAACTGGAACGCAGTCAAAGTCACTCCAACGACAATTCGATGAACTACCTAAATACGATGCTACACGAGCTGTCAATAGCTCATGTCACCAATAGATCGAGCGAGGGTAACGATAGTTGTAGACGTCTCGCTCACACACAAGCAAAGGTTTTTGTCCAGGAAAAGGATAGGAGAGGATTCAATACCACCAACCTACCCAACAATTAATTCAGTTTGCCAACCAAAAAAATATTGTTAAACTAGAAGTTTGTTTTTTGGTGCAACCACAGCCTTGTATTAAAATTAAATCCAAAAAAATTAAAAATACTCATTACGAAACATAATAACTTTAATCTTGAGTATTTAAAAGTTAAATTACAACAATTAAATTAAAAACATTTCTGCTTTTATTGCCTTAAATCTAAACAATTGCACATAAAAGTCACCTCTTCATTTGAAACGTCAACAATAAACTTAACATTCATAACAGTCATAAGGCAGCGGTCATAATCATTGCAATTATTGTATATCATTCATTATCATCATCATCAGCAGCCTTTTTAAGGCGTATATATCCGCCAAGTGGCACGCTCATTGAATAAAAAATCGTAGCAAAGCGTAGAAAATAAAGATAAAAGAATCCTATGTTGCGTTTGTTACAAAGGGGATAAGGTATTTTTACGTTGTGGAAGCATCAAAAAAAGTACCGCGGCTATATATATTAATACAGAAAATATTAAAACGTTGTATGAAATACTACAATATGTTTTCGATTTTTTGGTTCTAGGACATGCCGGTTTGCTCACGATGTTTTCCTTCACTGTTTTGAGAACAGTGGTTATGAAATAATTTACACAAAATAAAACTCCTATCTGGGTTTGAACTCACGACCTATTTGTAAGTCGCGACCGTTACCACTGGGCCACCACTGCTGCAATTTCTGTATGATGTATACAAATCGCGAAAGTTTAAAAAGAAACATTTTTATACTTACTTGGTAACTATCAAATGTATGATTGAATTTATTATAAAGCATATTTTAATTTAACCTGATAAAGAAAAAGAATTTAAGTAAAGTAAAAAGAAAATAATTATTCTTACATTTTAATGTAAAACACTGTGGCTGTCATTATCACACTTTCTCTTTAAGATACATCGCAAATACTTAAAGCCTTTACGTTTCTAATTCCTTCAATCAATGGTATTAGATAAACCTATCAACATTATGTGTACACTGTTACAATATAAACTTAGCTTTCAGATAGTAACAATATTTTTACTTTACATGTTACAAACAACTATCCTTTTCTAAGTGCAACTAATAGTGTATTATGATACAAGTGAACTGAGTTATTTGTTACACACGAGGCTGTGGTTTGCAGTCGCAGGCGAGGGCGTAATTCAGCCGAGTGTGTAATGAGCAGAGCACACGAGTTTCACACGACGTTTTTCAACACATTACAAGCAAGTGTGTTGAAAATAATATTACCTTTTATTTTGTACCGGTGATCAAAATATTATATCAGCGGTTTCGTTAACTGTACTTTAACTTCTTTTTTCTTGTGGTCCCAAAATACCACTCAAAAGTAATATAGGTGGAATCCGGGACCGCGGTCCCGGTCCCAAAAGCCCCACGACCCTTAAAATCTATTGTTCTCGAATAAGATTGTTATTTCTTTGTTAGGTAGTGGCTCTTTTCAACAAGACGAGTACATTCCTGCACTTTATTTTCAATGTGACTTTACTCAATGTCAGAGTGTAGTTAATTTTGCGCATTCGTACGAATTCTTCATTATTTTAAGATTTCTTCGTCATTCTTCCCGAAGAATTTTTGGTGAGGTGTCAACGATTTTTAATTTCTTAATTACTATTTCCGTACGTCTATTGTTAAGCACTGAACGCGGATATTCCTATGCTAGAATTATGACAAACATCACATATGGCAGACCCATCTTTAAAAATCCCACCGTGATAAAAACGTAGGTGAAGTGAACTGTCATTTCTTACTTCTAGTGTTAGGGCTTAGTTTCTGGCGAGTAAATTCGAAACAGAGCTACCGCGCCCCCTTGGCACTCAGGCAACTGAAGGAACAGGGGTATGTTTTAGTCAGTAAAAGTCTAACACGCCCTCCCGCTCCACCCAAAGCGGGAGAAGTTATTGGAAGATTTAACACATCCACAGAAGAAAAGGGCTAAGTTTCTATAGAGAGCAGTAACACAGAGGCACAGTGGCACAGAGGTAAAAGCCGCGACTTACGAATTGTAGATCATAGGTTACCCGACGCTTTACTTCGTGTAAATTATTTCATCATCACTGCTCTCAAAACGGTGACGAATAAACGTCGTGAGGAAATCGGCATTTCCTAAAACCAAAAATTCGAAGACTTGTGACATCTATATACGAATCCGCACTGGGCCCGCGTGGTAGATCACAGCCCACTCCTTCTCGCAGAGACGAAGCCTGTGTCCTAACAGTAGGAGCATTAATTAAAAGGTTGATTATGCTCACTCACCTAAGTTGTCACGATGAGCTCTTTCAGCCAGTCGATTCTGTAAACACCTCACCGTGAAAACTTAACTGATGTGAGTGTACCGACATCTATGACGCCACAATCGAACTAATCCTGCATAGCGCAAGCTGATATCTCCGCGCGATTTCAACATATACAACAAACCGAAATCAAGCATTGGGCAGTTCCCCGGACCAGACACAACACCCGTCTGCTCGGAGGATCCTCCCTTTTCAATGGGCTGTTATGCATATACTCAAAATGAGCTTGAAGTGAACTGTTTTCAAAGTGAGTTTTGTACAAGGTTTGTGGTAACAGTAATCTAAGTCCATTCTTCTTCTTCCACCTCGTTGCTACCCGTTCATCAAGTTCGGCTTTTCTAGTTTGAGGCGCCACAACATCGTCAGTAGATAGACCGCACTTCTTCATTTCTTGCAGGACACTTTCCAACTCTCCATTGTATCGTCATGGAATTGCATAAGACTTGTAAGTAACTCTCAAAAGTTGTATCGTAATTTGTTAAGGTGTAAGTACAATAAAGAGTTTTCTAGATATAACACTTAGAGAATATACAGGGTGTACAATGACACATCACATAGCCGTCAACTACGCATACTGTACATCTTATCAAAGTATCTTTGCGCAAAAAATATTGCTGGCAAACGACTTTTATTTTTAGGTATGAAAAAACAAGCTATTTTTTATTGCGCACTATGTAACGCGAACCCAGGCAAGCGGAGTTAAGCCCCGCCCCTTCGCTCTAAGCCGCGTAGGTACTTTTCGGATAGGTTGTATATGCATTGCGTACTTCAAAGGCGTAATTTGTTAAGAAAATTCAAGTTGTGTTTGTTTAGAAAAAAGTTTAGTAATAACACCTGAAATTTATTTTTGAAAAAAGTAAAAAAAAATACGAATTTGACCTTCAATATCTCTAGAACCAGTGGATTCCCAGGTATGGTCTAATGAAAAAAAAATATCCAAGTAATGGGTAGAATATCTAGCTTTCGGCTTCGGAAACTGTCTTTTTACGCCCGTTACATCTGTGTTCCTTCTCAACTAAGTAGTTCTAATAATTACATTATTCAGAGCGTCTATTACCAAGATCTTCCGCATTCTCTTATGTCATAACAATTTATGAATCCTTCGAGGCCAAAAGTTTACGGACAATTAAACGTTTTAAAATTAGTAATCTAAACTTAATTGTGCGTGTTTACAAGACTACAAACTATTACATTTTCATTTCGAGCGGATATCATAAATTGTAACGCAAGAGAATTATTTACTTTAATTGCAGTAGAGATGCGCATAAATACAGTAAGTCTTTGAGCTGTGTTGATGCCAAATGCGACATATTTTGTTGTTTTACCGACAATTATCACCGTTCTACAGCTATATTCAATGTCAATTTCACCTTATGACCTGTGTTTTACAATAAACAATGTAATTAATACTATAGGTATTCTTTTATTATAACTATTGAATATAGGTAATTATGCTTGTACCAGCCATCATAATCATCATTATTTTAGGTGAAAGACGTTCGCTGTTTGACATAAGCCTCCTCCAAGCGGATTCGGTGCACAATGCCACATTCGCAAAATGACATATTGGAATTTCGTAAAATTTCATATTCTCAAAATTGTCATATTCTGAAAACGCCACATCCCAAAAAGTCACATTAGCAAAATGCTGTTTTCGAAAAATGCCTTTTCGCAAAATGCCATTTTCGCATAATGTCAAATTTTCGAAATGTCACTTTGGACACAAAATTATGGGATAACGTTTTTTAACGTTTGTCATTAGCAGAATTTCTGCGTAAAGTTATTTTTCTATAAATATACAAATAGCTATTTTTTTTTCCTTGCGGAGCTCTACATCGCTGCCAATGTGGTGAAGCAGTCGACCACCTGGGACACCATGGCCTATCCTGCAGTAGGAGCGCGGGTCGTACGGCACGGCACGCCATCATTAATGACATCATCCGTCGGGCTCTTAGCACCGCCGGTGTGTCAGCCGTTTTAGAACCTCATGGCCTGGCACGTGACGATGAAAAGAGGCCCGACGGGATGACTATAATGCCTTGGAAGATGAGTAGGCCTTTGGTGTGGGATGCAACATGTGTCGACACCCTTGCGCCATCTCATCTTCTTAGCACGGCGGGCTGTGCTGGGGCGGCTGCTACAGGTGCAGAAAACCTCAAACGGCGCAAATATAACGACCTTATTGGGAGTTATATGTTTGAGCCGTTTGGGGTTAAAACACTAGGGCCCTGGGGTCTGAGTGCTCATCGAGTTTTCCGTTACATCAGCAAACATTTAGTCGACTCGTCACGTGACCAAAGGGCTGGCCTTTTTTTCGGCCAAAGAATCAGCATTACCATTTAACGTGGCAATGCTGCCAGCGTTCTGGGCACTTTTCCCATTGACTGCAATGTGGACGAATTTTTTGATGCCCAATGAGCTGTACTCCTACCGGATATTTTATGCCGCTTGTACATATTTTATTTATTAAGTTATTTATTAGTTTACTTTTGCCATTTTACTATATTACAATTAAAATTACAATCAAACAGCTGATCCCTGTGCAACTAAATCATTGCTGAAGAATCCTTAAAATTCGAATGTAATAAAAAGCTAATAAATTAAGCTTTTTTGAAAAGAGTTAAGTACAAAATTTTTTTGTTAAGTGTTTATGATTCTCAGCGGCATTAATTATTACAGTTTACATTTTAATTTATTTTATGTTAAATGATTGGAAATGAATAAATAATGTGATAAAATACTGAAATAATTAAATCAGTGTTATTTTTTATTCATAAATCGTCGGCCTACTGCAACAAGACCGTACTCGTATGTGACTTTAACAATCTTTTATTGTCATTAAAGTAAATTGTTCATTATCTGTGACTTTATGAGAATGCCAAAATTTCAAAATGACATAACATATTCAATGTGTGGCCTTTTACTACTGTGGTATTTTGAGAAAAGACAATTTGAAAATGCGTAATTTTTCTAGTGTGGCATTTTGCTAGTGTGGCCTATTGAGAAAAGACATTTTGCGAATGTGTCATTTTGCGTCAATATGTCATTTTGCGAATGTAGCATTGTGCGCCGAATCCACCTTCTAACAGCAATGTGTTTTTATCACTTCCATATAGCCAGTTCTCCACAATACAAGAAAAAAAGCGTAAAGGAGATCAGGTTTTCTTCTCCTGGTAGAATTGTGTCCAGCCAGCAAAGTAGTTCAGATAGAAGTACAGTAGTGGAATGCAGTCTCGAATACATGAACAATTATTTAAGCTTCAGCGCAAATGCAAAGTGGTGTCAAGTTTCAAAGGAAAGTTATTCATTAGTTTGTAGCGTCGGAAGTTCATTTCCCTTCCGCTTATCTTACATCTTACCCTGAACCAGTTATTTTTCATATTTTTCAGGTCGGCACAGAAAACATATAGTTACATACTTTCCATAGGCTACTAATATTCCAGGCGACTAGCAACTTATAGGGATACTAACTATTTGCTACTAAAATCGTAGGCGAGGTAATATAAATAATAACATGTTGACTAACAGTGGGATAAAAAATATTGTATTATTATCATTTGACACATGAAATTAACCAGAAAGTTTACCATTGCGACATACGTTGTCGGGAACTTAGGGCACCCTAACACGGACAGGTTAGGTCCGAAGGGGATGACGGGGGCTATAGTGAGCAACAAAGCGATCGAAGCTTTAAACCCTGTAGACAGAAATAGGAGCCCCGCACAGCGGGGCTCCGTCAACCTACCTTACTTGCAACTGTCGTTAGCACATTTCAGTGAAAAAGCACGACAATAACTCGATGCCTTCGCTGTAGCTGCCAACTTACTATTTTTTAATCCCTAATTCAGATAAATTTTTCGCCGCGTTAAATTATTTTGGCCATCTGCTTTAACTATTCTTTAATTCCAAATTTAGATTAATTTGTCGCCGCGTTAAATACATGCCCTTTCCATGCTATGTGAATATATGGGTTGGTAGGCGACTGTGTACCTACCGGGGGTCGCAGCGTCGTAAGACTGGAGTCCGCTGCGAGTACAGAACCGGTCAATGTGATGACGCTTGGGGGAGGCCTATGTCCAGCAGCGGATGTCTTTCGGATGAAATAATGATGATTCTATTAAGAAAACATAGGTAGCAATTTTAAGTTTTGATAGTAGCAGTAAGCTCTCCTGATTTTGTGGAAATATTGGTATGGAGAGGTCTCTATCCAGCGCTGGACATCAAAACGCTGAAATGATGATGACTTTGACGAGGACTGTAAGCTTAATATTAGTAGTTTTCTACACGACTAAATACTACTCAGGACCTAAATCAGAAACATACGTTGCGTGTCACGCACGTTTATTTTCGTCACATTGTTTTAGAAACAGATACAACTTGTGACGTCTTGTTCGTTACGTGTTAATGTATTCAGATTGAAGAAGATTGGATTACTACGGGCTTAGGGTGCGTTCAGCCTCTTTGCCGGACTGTCGCCATGGGATCTGGAGGCAAAGGTCCTCGTGCACCTCTATGAGTGGCGTGAGGAGGCGAAACGTCGGGGCGTTACTTCACTGCCGCGACACCTCGCGGCTCAGCGGAAAGAGCTCCGGCAGGATCTCATGGCGACATGGAGACATCGAATGTTGCAACTCAGTGTTGGGCACGCCGCAATTTCGTCGGTAAGGCCCCTCTTTGAGGAGTGGCTGAAGAAGCGCCACGGCATCCTCACCTTCCGCTTGACGCAGGTCCTCACCGGACACGGTTTTGAGATGTTCCTGTGTAGGATAAGGCGAAGGAAACGCCCGGGTGTCACCACTGTGAGGATCGCGCAGAAGACACGGTGAAGATCTGCCTCGCTTGGGCGAAGCCCCGCCTTGTCCTCGTGGAAGCGATCGCCGGCAGCGACCTCTCGCTCCAGGCCCTGGTCCAGGACATGGTCCGGAGCAAGAGGGAATGGGAAGCAGTCGCCTCCTTCTGCGAAGTAGTATTGAGGACGCGGAACGGGTGAGGGAGGCTCAACAGAGCCCTCACGCCTAGCAGCAGCCGCCGCAGGGGACACCCTGGGCGTAGGACGTCGCGAGACGATCTCTGGCCACCGAAAACGCGAGCCTGCTAACGGCAAATAGTGGGTAGCTCGCCGTCCGATCAGGATCAGGCCCGAGAGTCGACGCGACGGCGCGTAGTGTTCCACGCGCGCCTCAAAGGGTTGTTAGCAAAACATGACGGGGTCCGTCATGGCCGATGCCTGCCCAGGGCAGCGACTAAGTACTTTAAAATCTTATTTTTCTAAAACAACAGTACAATACTTTTTTTATTGTTTACCTGTTCTAGGTTTCGACCATCAGTTAGGTTATTGACTTGCAAACACTTTTTTTTTATAACAAAGACACTAAATATATTTTCAGTTCAAATATAATGCTGAGGCCAAGATGGGTTTAAACACGTCAACATGCTAATTTCAGAAATAGTGGTGACAGACAGACTGACAGAGCGTGAGTGATGCTAAATATTTTTTTTTTCGTACCTACCCAACTATCACATAAGAGCAACTATTTGAAATATTTAGAAAAATTTTCCATGACAAAATTGAACTTGGAAAATGGAAAATTACCATTGTAGGGTCAAACATTGTTTCTTCTTAACTCCTTGCGCTTCGCGGACACATGGTGGGCGAGACACGAGTAAAATCTATTGTGTCTGCTAATTGGACGCGCCACGAGTTAAATTAAGGGTTTATGTGGATATATGTAATATAATAATAATATAATAAAACGTTTATTTAAGATAACTAGGATCCAATTTGTTAGTAGTATAATAACTTATAACTAGTAGTACTAGTGTGTATTCATGTAGTGTGTAGTGTACTCCTCCGCTGTCTTTTCTGATTAATTTTGCGGGACCCAAGACAGTTTAATCGTTTCTCTGGGACTCGTCGAGCTTCATTGCCTCGGCATTTTTTCTTGTGGTCGCCACTGTTGATTCTGGCTTACAGAAGTTACAGTGGTTTGGGAATAGTGTGGTGGGCTTGTCCCAATAAAAAATGTATTCATGTAGGTTTACACTGTTTGCCTGAGTGGTTGATAGCACTACTGCATCACATCAGGTCCTAGGTTTGATTTCTGTGTTGGGCAATGATACTCTGTCCAACCACCGAGTGATCCCAGGAAAGACTGTGGTACCTCAGTGATCACTGTGAACTTTACAGTCTCCCCAAGGATATGCACCATAGGCGTTAGGCTGTATTCCGGGGAGGTCTTTCAAGAGGTCGCAGGACCAATCTACAGTCTCTGGTGTTCCCACAAAAGTCCAAGCGCCTTTTGAAGGTTAATAGGCCCCTGAACGTTAATTTTGTGAGTTTTGCTGTCTATGGTATGCACAGCATTCTTCTCTAACACATTTTAAAAGCCTCAATCTTCTTCGATCCACCGTTCGAGTTGCCCAGGATTCGAACCCATAAAGAAATATCGAGAGCTAACTTCTGCCAACGATTATAAATTCAAGCCTATGTTAAACATTCCACATTTATCTCTGTGCTAAATTTTATTCTGATCCGTCCAGCCGTTTTGGCCTGATTGAGTGACAATCATCCAGGCAGCCATCCGAACTTTCGCATTTATAGTTCTATAGTAGGAAAAAGGATACCGCAGAGTTCTAACTAGAGTAATAGTATTTTTTTTTTTGTGGGGTGGGAAATCATCCATCTCCCGCTCTAGGGTGGAGCGGGAGGGCGTATCAGACTCTTACTGACTAAAACCCACCCCTGTTTCTTCCCTGCCCTGAGTGCCCAGGGGCGCGGTAACTCTGTTTCGAATTTATCCACAACCCCTGGGCATCGGCCATGACGTACTCGTACCCCGAGAGTGATTGTACGCTAAGTTACAAACATAAACTATTTTTTTTTCAATCATGTGAAGAAGACTTTACACAGAACAAGACAGCCGGAACTCGATTCCCTCGCTCCCCTTTGTTCTCAGAAATGGCTCGAAGGTCGTGAGCAGTCATAGCATTCCCAAATTAATGGTAAAGGTTCTCTATATGTCTGTCAAAACCCGATTATAATTAAATTAAAATAATGTTCAACTTAACAACATTTGAACTAGTCAACTCATTGTTATATAAAATGTGCGCAGTTTAAAACGTTCTAGGAGTCATTAGTACTTGCCCAGGGGTAGTGGATACATTCGAAACAGAGTTACCGCGCCCCTGGGTACTCAGGCAACTAAAGGACCAGGAGTGGGTTTTAGTCAGTAAAAGTCTGACATGCCCTCCCACTCCACCCAGAGCGGGAGAAGGATTTCGAACCCACAAAAAAAAAAGGAGTCATTAGTGTTAACAGTTGGCTTCACTTGTTAATTTTGTTAACAGTTGTTAATTGTTAACGCCTTTCCGTTAGCGTAAGGGTTGCTAAGTAAATGAAATACCTTTAAACAAGCACTCACTAACTATTCAATTAAAATAGTATGAAGTTACTAGTTCTAAGGGCCCGTTACAATCCTATCGGTTTCGTCGTCGACCGGTCGCTGATGGCACGTGGAAGCAAGTGTCACTTACTAATACATTAATTATAATTAAATTATTATTAATCATTGCAACACTTTAGCCAACATTGGTGAAGCTAACACGGTTGGCTTTAGTGAAATTCTATGAAACTTCTCATTTAAAAGGAGAACAGTTTCAGTTAAAGATTGCGTTTGCGTCCAAATTGATATGTATTACGTGTAGACTCCCATTGCACCTGCGTATCATACCACCACCATATCATCTTGCAGTTGCAGTGAGAATGAATAAGGATCCTAATCGTATGGCAAACCGCAATTCCAAAATAACGTCCAGATTAATTTTATAAACAAACTAGCTTCTGTCAGCGGCTTCGCCCGTGTGGAATTAGTACTTTCAACCCCTTTTTCACCCCCTTAAAGGTTAAATTTCGAAAAACTCTTTCTTAGTGGATACCTACTCTTCACAAAGAACGCACCCTCCAAATTTCATGTCTCTAGGACCAGCGGTTTAGGCTGTGCGTTGATACATCAGTCAGTCAGGACTTTGAATTTTATATATACAGATATTCGCTCTACCTAAACGCATCTTTAATATATAACACAGCATGATTCACAACCTGGAAACTCCCGAAATAAGACTGCATCAACCACCAATATCCACTTCCTTTGTTCCCAAAATGTCAGAAACATATTCCTGGCAACACTGCAAATATTCAGCATCTAACAATATGGCAACAAAAAGGTGCTTGCTAAATATAATCAGATGTAATGCGCTGTTATTTCGAGGACTGCATCACCACTCAACATCGATGCACCGTGAGTCAGTCAGTCAGAATAGAACGCACTGAAGTTCAGACGGTTTAAGAAATGCATTCTCGGGTATTTTTGTCCGTGTGTACTGATTGAGTTATTGATTGGAAATGGGACAGCTGACTGACTGACGGATAAAGTGTGGCTTAGGAATAAGCATAGTCAGCCTTATTATGCACCCACTACTTGGACTCAGGCCTCCTCTATAGGAGAGGGAATGAGCCGTAACCCACTACGCGGGCTCAGTGCGGGATGTCACTTGTCTTCGAAATTTTGGTTCTAAGATATGCCTTCCTTGTCATGTTTTCTTCACGATGTTTTCCTTCACCGTTTTGAGAGTAGTGGTGATGAAATATATTTTCCAAAAAAAAAAACTTAAAAAAAAAAAATCGACCGACCGAAAAAACAAAAAATATGCGAGTGCAGTGTTTTTTTTTTTTTTTTTGTGGGGTGGGAAATCATCCTATGACTTCTCCCGCTCTGGGTGGAGCGGGAGGGCGTGTCAGACTCTTACTGACTAAAACCCAACCCTGTTCCTTCCTACCTTTGAGTGCCCAGGGGCGAGGTAACTCTGTTTCGAATTTATCCTCAACCCCCGGCAGAATTTATCCTCAACCCCCGGACAGATGCGAGTGCAGTGTTAAAGTTATTTTGCACTTATTTGTTTTTCTGTTCGAAGTCGGTTCTATTCTTTAACCGAGTACAAAAAAGAAGGTTCTGTATTCACACGGTTCTGTAAGACACAAAACCAAAAACACCGACTTGCGCAATTAAAGTATAATATTTCACTTTTTTTGTTGTTTTTTGGAAGTCAGTTCTATTTTTAGTAAAAAAGTTTTTTATACTAAATCTAGTCACATACACAGACACACAGACAAAGAAAAATAATCATTTGAATAAAGGCAACCCCATCCTAATTGGATCAATAGTTTTCGAGAAAATCGCGGACAAACAAAATACATTTAACGAGTCGAATAAAGAACCTTTTTTTTTTGGAAGTAAGTTAATAAAGCGCCTGCCTGGGTCTGAAACCACAACGTACACAAAGCCGGGGTGAGAACCACCGGCTCACTACTGCTCTGCCTTAAGCAAACCTATGTCTTAAGCCTCTTAGACAATCACCACCACCACAAACTTGCTGTATGGTTATTTTTTTGCCAGTAACAACAAGAGACAAAAATATATTTTCAGAGGTTTAATTATTTTTACCTGACAATTTTACAGCTTTGCTAATCTGACAGATTTATATTTTCACCTGTTGAACCTGTCCTTGGAAATCACACAAAACACCTACCATTTTATTACTCGCAAAAAGTACCAAACAAATTCAGAAATAGCTCTTTCTTACTACTTTTATAATCATGGAAACGTGACAAATGGAAAATTAAGCGGACAACACGGAAACGTTTTCTGACAAACGTTCAATATTATAAATTATATTTTTAAGACCACTTTATGTCCTGTCTCAAAGCGCTTTTCTCTGTTATTTATTCAGATTATTAAAGCACTATTTAAACAGTTTTCCGAAACACTTTAGATCGTCAAAGAGAATTTCGGTCAGCCACGACAGTAAACCACGCTTCGTGTATTAAGTCCTACATTAACGTTAATATTAGTTACACGCATTAATTAATTACTTTCAATGTTTAATATACGTGTCATTAATATTATTCTAAATGATTTAGTAATTTATTCGCGTCCTCTTTTAATTTTATTGTCAATCAAACTGTTATTGTTGGCAGTTTATGTACGTTTGACCGTATTGAATGGGACTCTAGCACATATGATTAGTAATTGCCAGAGCTTGTGAGATCAGTACTTAATTTTATTACTTTGCTGTAACGGTTAAAGAAAACAACACGAATACTGCACAATTTGGAATATTGCCCATCCTTCCATCAGTATAAGAAGATGCTGGTGCCCTAAAGTAGTGGTTGAGCGATTAGCTGCTGCACTGCGTGTCGCGGGTTTGATTCCCACACGGAACAAATATTTGTATAGACTATAGATAGTTGTTCCGGGTCTGGGTGTCTAGTTTTGGTGTAATTGTCAGGACAAGATTTGAGAAATCGAAAAAAAAACATTGCACGGGTGTGAAGCCGGTGCGCATCGCTTGTGGAAAATAAAATGTACCTACTAAAATGATCTCATCAATTAGACCGACCAATTTACTGCGGTCATTGTATCTCATTGCTTGTAATGAATGATGTAATCCTCATGATTCGAATAGTAAATAATACCTACTGTAGTAGAATCTAAACAGGCGGATTGCAAACGAACTGCACGCCAGCTGTAAAGTTACACTTTCATTGAAACTGCCAATCGACTGTCAATAGAACTGCACGCCAACTCCATGCCAGCTGCATACCAACTCCATGCCAGCTGCACGCCAACTCCATGCCAGCTGCAAGCCAAATGCACGCCAACTCCGTGCCAGCTGCACGCCAACTCTACGCCAGCTGCACGCCAACTTCATGCCAGCTGCACTGGACTACGATGTCTATAGTCAGCTTTGATGCAATTATACTCGTATCAACTGCACAGAAACTGTACCCGTACATAGCTATACAACTTCTATTTCGAATTCTAGATGTTTGTAGTAAAGAGAACTTCCATAGAATTCCCAAGAAACTTGTGGGTTAAAGACAGATGATTAAATTGTTAATTCCTTAAAAAGAATTTCCTACGGTTATTTAAGTAGATTATGTGTTTGCTCGAGCATCCAATAAGATGTTTGTAAGAATCACAATAGATAGAGCACAGAAGAAGTCCTATTAACTAAAAACAAATAATTACCGAACTGTCTACATTTTCTCTAAAAATAACACACTGATGATGGTGATGATCTGTCGTTGACGACACGGTTTTTTTTTTGTGGGGTGGGAAATCATCCAATGACTTCTCCAGCTCTGGGTGGAGTGGGAGGGCGTGTCAGACTCTTACTGACTAAAACCCACACCTGTTCCTTCCCTGCCTGAGTGCCCAGGGGTGCGGTAACTCATTTTCAGAATTTATCCGCTACCCCTAGGCATGCAGGCACCGGCCACGATGGGCCCCGTCAGTGGTGGCTGACACTCATCTCTCTCAACACTACGCGACATCGACTCACGGGCCTGGTGCTATTCGGACGCCGGGCTACCCACTGCTCGTCGTCCGGCCGGTACAGTGGCCGGAGATCGTCTCGCGACGTCCTACGTCCAGTACCTCTACTGCGGTGGTAGCGGCCGGGGCCGTGAGGGCCACTCCGTTAAGCTTCCCTCACGCATCCCGCCTCCGCCTTCGTGAGCATTACTGCTTCGCAGAAGGCGGAGACTGCTTCCCATTCTCTCTCGCTCCGTACCATGGCCTGAACCAGGACCGGGCGCGAGAGGTCACCGCCACCTATCGCATCCACGAAGACACGGCGGTGCTCCGCCTAAGCGGGGCAGACCTCCACCGTATGCTCCACTGTGTCCTCTGGGCGAACCGCGCAGTGGTAACACCCGGGCGTTTCCTCCCGCCTGATCTGATGCAGGAACCTCCCGAAACAACCGTGTCCGGCGAGGACCTGCGTCAGGCGGAAGATGAGAATGCTGTGATATCTCTCCAGCCACTCCTCAAAGAAGGGCACTGCCGCCGCGATGGTGGTGTGCCCAGCACTGGGTTGAGACTGTCGCTCTCTCCATGTCGCCATGAGATCCTGCCGAAGCTCCGTCCACCGAGCCGCGAGGTGTCGCGGCAGCAGAGTTTCACCCCGGCGTTTGGCCTCCTCGCGCCACTCCCAGAGCAACGCGAGGACGTTGGCGCAGTGGTTGAGCGTTCGCCTGCTGCGCTGCGTGTCGCGGGTTCGACCCCCGCACTTAATAAATATTTGTATGGCCTACAGATAGTTGTTCCGGGTCTAGGTGTCTTGTGAATGTTATTTTTCATGTTTGTGAACGCACCCACGATACAGGAATAATTCCCAGTGTGTGGCAAAGTTATAAAAAAGAAATATGGTTTATCAACTTCATTTAATATCTTTTCAGGGAAATGGGACCAGGATAAGCCAGATTAATTGTAAAGGTCTGTTCTATTTGGCACTGGCCTACTCCATAATATTCAGTTGATTGACAAAAAAAAACATAACAGCAAAAACCGGCCAGTTTGTTGTTCGCAAAAAAATCTTGTATCAATTAGTTTTATGGAAGAAGTAGTTCGTTACAATTCACGGAGAACAATATAATTAATGAAAGCGATACATTTTCTGAGAATGAGTAATATCCCAGCTCTGACTGTTTCCACATTAAATGGGAGAATCCGAAAGATTTAATACGACACATGACAAATGAACGAGATTTAGTACAAGTTAACGCGTTTTAATTCAGCGGCTAATGGCCTGATATTCCGCTAACGTTTAACTTTTAGTGGGAGAACTGTTTAGAGTTCTTAAACTGTTTAGGTAATATTCCTAAAATCTTTTTTTCAACTGGTTTGAAAACTAGCAAATTCAGTAATGGTTTTAAGACCTGATGCAATTCTTTTCCAAAAGCTTTGGGTTGACGATGTTCCAAATAGTGTTGCCCAAATGCAAGACCAAGACGAGACTTAGGCCAGTCTTGGTCTTGGTCTTGCGTCAATACACCTGGTCTTGGTCTTGGTCTTGGTATTGCGCTCTCAGTCTTGGTCTTGGTCTTGGTCTTGCAGCAAGAGTCTCGCAAGTCTTGCAAGTCTTGCAAATACCTATTAGCCTATTGCTATTTATTGAACACGTTAGTTTAGATTTTAGATTATGATTCGCGCTGTAAGACGTATGTAGTTACAGAATTATAATCATCAAAATCATCAATACAACCCTCCAAGTTCATAAAGGTCGAGGAATTATTTTAAAAAAAATACTTTTTCAAGGTCAAACTCATTCCTCGACCTTTGAATATCAATTTTCAATCTTGCTGCTCACATTTTAGTACCTAGGTATATCACTCACTATCTATCATTTACCGATATTAACAATGATTATTTCGAAATCAAAATATTCGCAATTCAATAGATGCAATACCTAATTAGTTATTAATTATCATCTCGCCCGACAGCTTTAAACGCTGTAGTGTTCGAATTAGAGCCAGTGTGTGAATGTATTTATACAAGAAACTCAGAGCATTCAATTTATACCTACTTACTGCTGAGACATCTTCAAGGTCATTTAATTTTATCCTCCTGTACCAACCCTACCAAAATAGGTAACAAGTTTGTGTGCCTCTGTCCGTACTCTTTGTCGGCGAATGCGGCGCTCAAACAGTGTCAAATGCTGTGATATACTTGTTGCAAACCGCGGCGTCTTTGTCGGTAAATTATCAAATAAGTAGGTATATAATACACCGACCGACCAACAGTTTATTCGCAGAACGTCACATTTTCCCAATTAACCTTGAACCTTAATTCTTTAGTGATAAAGTTGAAAATCTGTTATAAAAATTTGACAAATTGTAGTAGCTTGATGTGCTGGCGTCTGTACCATAACATTGGCTGCCGTAGAAACTGTTACTAGACCTATTCGACTCGCTGTTAGTTTTAAATTTTGCTGAATAGAAGTATAATACACTTCTGGACACATCTATTGGCCCACCTTGTATTTTCAGTTTCGTTTGGTCCTAGCTAAAATTTTATATTAGGTCGAGCAAAAAGTTTTTATGCAGTTTTGAACCTGGCACATTCACAATTTCATTCAATAGTCTTTTTTTGAATTTCGAACACAGAATTTAAAGAAACAAAAGACAATTTGAAGCCTGTTTGTTGATATCAAACAATCGAATACTAAGAAAACTTGGTTTTATTGGTTTACTTGGATTTAATTCTTGATAAAGTGATTGATATCTTTGGTTTTGCAACAAACATTACTTATTCTTAACATTAAGGTGAGGTTCTATCAATAATCTATGGATATTTCACCTGAAGTCGCCGCCCAAGCTGTGGCACTTATTCAGGCCGGACACAGCCAAAGAAACGTGAGTGCTCAACTTAATTTAAGTCGATCTGCGGTCCGAAATGTTTATCGGAGGTACCTAGAGACTGGCGGCTTTGTTCGTCGCCAAGGAAGGCCACGATCTCGGGTCACAACTGAAAGGCAGGATCGATTCATCGTGACGACCAGCTTGAGAAATCGTCACCTTACCTCCATTGAGATACAAAACCAACTTCGCGACTTCCACGGAGTATCTGTGAGCGCTCGAACTGTTCGGAGAAGGTTAAAAGAACGCGATATGGTACCACACAAGCCAGCTAATGGGCCCAAACTAACGCGAGCCCACCGAACAGCGCGCCTTCATTTCGCACGCAGTCATTTAAATTGGACACAGCAAGATAGGAGCCGTATACTCTTTTCTGATGAGTCTAAAATTGTGTTACATGGCAATGATGGAAGGAAGAAGGTCTACCGACGTAAGGGAGAGCGTTTCGCACAATGCTGCTTTGAAGAGAGGGTTGCTTATGGCGGTGGCTCATGGACTGTCTGGGGCGGTATATCCGCGAGCGGCAAAACTCAACTTGAGGTGGTTACAGGACCACGGCTGCCAACATTAAATGCTGAAAGGTACATTCGTGACTGCTTAGAACCTCACGTGATACCATACGCGGACTATGTGGGCCCAAATTTCCTTTTTATGCATGATAATGCAAGAGCCCATGCGGCCGGCATCGTCAGGGAATATCTTCGGGATGTGAACATCACAGTTATGGACTGGCCAGCCAGAAGCCCAGACATGAACCCCATTGAGCACATGTGGGACGAGCTAAAAAGACGTGTTAGGGCTCGTCAGCCAGTTGCCCAGACGATGCAGGAGTTGAAAACTGCCATAGAAGAGGAATGGGAGATGATCCCTCAAAATTTCATAGAGCGGTTGATAAACTCTATGCCTAATCGTATGAGAGCTGTGGTAGATGCCCATGGAGGCAACACGCGTTATTAAATTAAACCTTTATTTGATAAAACATGTTTTTTATTCAAAAATCAATTGCCTTTAACAAGGCGCATATCCGACTTGTTAGGCGTAGCTCCATGTCGTATGGTATTCTGAATTCAAATTTAAAACAATACGATCGAAAAAGATGGTAAAATGTATCAGGTTTAAAACTGCATCAACAGTTTTTGTTCAATCTAGCAATCATATTTCGGTAGGGGCCATCGAAACCTAAACTAAGGTGGGCCAATAGATGTGTCCAGAAGTGTATAAACTTTGAAACATAAGTAGGTACCTACATAATGTTTATATAATTTTGATGGCTATAATTTTAAGCACATACCAATCTACGAGTACTAACGTTAGATCTGCACATTAGACATAAACAAGCATAATATATCATTATAGGTAGATACCTACAAGGTATGAACTTTGCTAGAAAGATATTCTAGGTACATTTTATCACATGGGATGATGGGAACAGATTTGTGAGTATTAACACGCTACCTACTTAATAAATAGTTGAAACATAATAAGTACTTACCTACCCAATTAATACAACCTTTTAGGGTTCTTTCAGACGAGCGGCACGTTGCCAACTGCAGATACAACTGCAGCCCTTAGTTTACTGTTATGACGATACCTACGGTTTTGATACTGGGGCCGTCTCTCAAAATCGGGATTGAAACCAAATACCTATTTAATAACGCCCAAATCTCAGTTTGTCTTAACTGCAAGACGCAAGAGTCTTGCAGGCTTAAGTCTTGTCTTGCTCAAGTCTTGCAGGGTTCAGTCTTGGTCTTGCTACAATAAGGCGGTCTTGGTCTTGGTCTTGCGAAAATGCAAGAACAAGACCAAGACTGCAAGACCAAGACCGATTTTGGGCAACACTAGTTCCAAATCGTGGGACCGGGAAGTATGGCAAAAGAAGGGAAGGTCTATTACCCAGCAGCGGGTTGATTTTACGCTTAATTTTGTTCCTCCTTTTAAAGACTCAATTGGCTGCCAAACGGATCTTAGCATACGTGAGACAGTACTACACGCCGGAACAGCTGCTCAACCTTTATCAAGCGCAAATTCGTTCTCTACAAATCGTGTAGGTATATATAGAGTCCTGCTCTCATCTCTGGGACGGATCTGCCAGATACCAGCCTGATGCGCTTGAGTATATTGAAAAACGAGCCAATAGAACCAGTGGCAATGATGTACTTTCGAGAAGAAACTCCAAAGTCTTGAGCAGCGACGCTGAGTTGCTAGCCTGTCGGTTTCCTATCGGTTATATTTCGGGGAGTGTACATCGGAATTAATTAGTTTAATTCCGCCAAGCCCGTTCCATCATCGGACCACTAGACGTATGGTGATGCACCACCGGTACATGGTTGCCATCCCACCCAAACGCACAAAACGTTTCGAGAACACATTTATTAAGCGATTAGCTAAGGAGCCTGTGTTTCCTGATAGATACATCCCGGAGGTCTTTAAATCAAGAGTGAATAGGTTACTTTTAGGTAAGCGTGCTCCAACGTCGACCACATCTTCGCTTACCATCAGGTGAGATAGAGAGCAAGCGCGAGCCTTTCATAGACAAAAACAAATTTTCACCATTTCGAAACCACTTCATTATTTATTATTTTTATCCTGTGTTGGCCTACTACAGCGACAATGGTGCGGAGTCTGTTGTGCTCAAACTAAACTTAATTTAGGCTATTCCTATCTTATTCTCACTAATAAAACCAGAAAGAGACGGACGTAAATTAGAGCTGTCAAATTTAGTTGCACTAATATTTTCATACAAATTAAGAGTACACCTAGATCTCTATTTTGACGGATAAGTATCGGACGTAGTGCGCAACCGCTCTTACTCATACTCTTAAATCTGTTCTCAATTACACTCAAAATCAGAAGGTATATTAGAAATCAGAAATGCGATTCCAGTTATTGTTATGTTAAATAAAGTTTTCGCGCTACGTGACTTGAAAGGTTTCGATCAAAAATAAATTTAGAACAGCCAGGACTAAAAAAGATCTACTGCAAAAATATCTCACTTCTCAGAAAACACTGAAAAAAAAATATTCAAAGTAAGTAGGTACGTAAGTTATTTATACATGTTCTTATTAAATTTATAAGCTGCGCTGTCCTAGATTCAGGGAATTCCTGAAGCCACGTCAAGATCTAAATTCTTCGACTACAAATACCAAATTTCTTAGCCTATCATTAATTATAAACGGACGCATATATTTTTATTAACGTCCAAGGGAGACAGGGAAAAATTAGGTGAGAATGGGAACACCATCTAATTTCTATTATAACATTCTAGTGAAAATTCTTCGGTAAATTCTTGAGTAGTTTTACAGAGATTTTAATCTTCTACATAAATAACTGTACTATTGCCTATTTCAGTGCTGTAGAAATCTATAGAGCAAGTGATATACAGTCGCTTTTTGAAAAATCTAACAAACAGAAGTAATAATAAATATGATTATGCTCCGAGAGGGTATTAACGAGCTCTTGTCCGGTACATGGTGCAGGACATCCCACCTATACGCACAAAACGTTTTTGGGAACTCATTCATTGTCCGTACAGCTAAGGAGTGGAATTCCAGGGAATTCCACTCGGAGTCTGTCTTTCCTGATAGCGACAACTTGGGAGTCTTTAAGTCGAGAGTGAGTAGGTTACTTCTAGGCAAGCGTGCTCCATTTTCACCCGCATCATCACTTACCAAAAGGTGAGATAGTGGTCATAGCGCGAGCCTATCAATAATATAAAAAAGGTATCAATAAGTACCTATCTATGGTTATGGGTATGGTAAACGCCACAACGATCTGTATGATATATTATTACAAAACTAAATATCTGGACAACTAAATAATAAGCAAACAATACCTACTTCCTTCCTTCCTTTCCTTGTTCTTTCCTGTCCTTATAACAATGAAACATCTGGCATCTAACAAAATCCTAACCACACCTTAACAACGAAGCCGTAAGGCTTTGAAACTAATCGCGATTAGTTTAAACTAAACTCAGTTCATGCGTTTAATCGAGATTAGGGCTTCATTTTGCGTTTCACCGAAAACCGGGGGTTTAGAATTTAACTAAGTTAAGCAAGGAATTATTGTGGTGCAATTATAAAAAAAGAACTAAACTTTGTAAGTATAATATATTAAGAAATAAAATAGCTACGTCCAACAGACACGAGGGAACAAGTAGGAGAGAGAGCGACAGCGCCATCAACGGCAAAAATGCACACTACATAGGTTGCGTTCCATTCTAACACCACTAGTTTAGTTTGTAGTGGTGAAACGCAAAATGAAGCTCTAATCTCGATTAAACGCATAAACTGAGTTTACTTTAACTAATCGCGATTAGTGTCATTGGTGAAATCGGCCCTAAGTCTCCTCCGTTTCAAAATCAACAGTTTATCTAAGCACATTACCACGTGGACGTCTTTATCGTGCAGATGTTCGGAGCCAAATGCCAAATAACACTTAAACACCTGATCGGCCCTAACGGGCTGGCAACACGCCAGACTGAAGTTGCCAGAAATGAAAACCATGAGTACTTGTTTGATGACTAATAGTCGTTCTATGAAGTCTTTGTATGGTATTGTGCTGTTTCTATCGGATGAACTACTGAAATAGATGAGCTTGAAATGACGATTATGGTCTACAGGTACCTGCTCTTTTCATTTAAAGGCTAACTGAATACAGTTTTACCCTTTTTTTGTGGGATGGGAAATCATCCAATGACTTCTTCCGCTCTGGGTGGAGCGGGACAGTCAGACTTTTACTGGCTGAAACCCACTTCTTTTCCTTCAGTTGCCTGTGCCAAGGGGCCTGGTGACTATCTTTCAAATTTATCCATGACCCCTAGGCAGGCATCGTCCCTGGCAGGGCCCGTCAGTTATTGCTGACATCTCTTTGAGGCGCGCATGGAACACTACGTGCTGTCGACTCTCGGGCCTGATCTTTATCGGGCGTCGAGCTACCCATTACTCGCCGTCCGCAAGCCCGCGCCAGTGGTGGCCGGAGATCGGCTTGCGAACCCCGACGCCCAGGGCGTCTCCTGCGGTGGCTGCTGGAGGCGTGATGGCAGAGGGAGGGTCTCCGTTGAGTCTCCCTCACGCGTTCTACCTCCTCCATCGCGAGCATTACTGCTTCGCAGAAGGAGGCAACTGCTTCCTATTCCCTCTCGCTCCGTACCATGGCCTGGACCAGGGCCGGGCGCGAGAGGTCGCTGCCGCCGATGACACGACGGTGCTCTGCCCAAGCGGGGCAGAACTCCACCGCATGCTTCACCGTGTCCCCTGTCGATATCAAAATAATTAGATGAATCGAGGTTATGGGTTATGACCAAACCGATCGAATCTTTTTCTAAATAAACTTACAACAAAAGATAGCTCAAGGCAGTCAGCAAGATAGTAGTGACACCTCGTGAAGAAAGGGGCTTATAATTATGTATACCTATAACCATAACCGTACTGATAGACGCAGCGTTGGAAGGCCTCACTCAAGGTGGACCGATGACCTGGTGAGGGTCGTGGGTAGCCGATCGATGCGAGACGCACAGGAACGATCATAGTGGCGACACTTGGGGGAAGCCTATGTCCAGCAGTGGATTTCTTTTGGCTGAAATGATGATGATCATGACGATAACGCAGCTAAAGTTAAAAAGTATAGAACTAGATGATGTTTGTCATGAAAATCAAATAAAAATACAACAGTCGTCAATGTCACTGGCTAAAAAATCTTGAGAATCTACAACAAAAAAACTGCAGGCGCCATCTCACACGTTGCACGCGTTTCCTCTATTAATCAAACCCAGATAAATAAGATAAAGAAGCACTAAGTATGATGCCTGTCAAGAAACAAGTCTTTTAATCTCAAAGAACACAATTTATGAAGATATCATTATAAATAAAAACGAGAATGACATTATAAATAACAACTAGAGTGACATTTTAAATAACACTCTTCATAATGACATTACCTCATTGCGCCGATTTTCTTTGTGTTTTCTAGTATATTTGGCGTGCGAATATTATTAGATGTTTGTCACTGAAGCGGAACGAAATTAGGTCATTTGTATCTGAGTAATATTATTTATAATGACCTTTATTCTTCTTGGAATGATTTCAGTTTTTGCACAAGCTTGAACTGCGGTTCCGACCTTGATATTTTCATGCACCTAAGGTACATACTTGAAAATATGCGCTCAGTGATACAATGGAGATTTTTTTTTTATGAGAGTAGAATATTAAAATATGAAACAAAATACGTGACAAGCGAAGGTTTTTTTATAAGTGTTAAAATAATATTTTTTCTCTTTACAACAAGCATGAGAAAAACATTTGAAAAATGTTACATTTAATCAACCTCAGTCTGTCAAAAACTTCAGAAACACAGAGATTTTTTGTTTTTTACTACAATAAATATTACAAGCGAAGCTATAAGAAAATTTCGCATTCTGGGTCAAACTGAGGTTTAATAAATTACCCTGTAACTCGTGCATGACACAATTATGTTATTATTAGAGAACACATCACTTTCTGTGTACTAAATCTGAAATAATTGAGGTAATATATTCAAAAAAGTTGGATCCGAAAAGATCGAATTTTCATGAACCGTTTCCGATAAAAATGTAATTCATCGCTTAAAACATATTAAGACCCAATTTCTGCGATGGCTTCTTTATTACAATACAATACAGCAACAATAATACAACACATTAACAACAACACTACAAACACAATACTTATTTTGATTTGAGACAACAAATTTTTAGGGACTCATTGATTATTTAAATACAGGTGCTGGATGTCAACAGAACGGTAGACAGTGGTGAAAGTTCTTCCAAAGTTTAGCAGCACACCGTGGAAACGGCGGTGAAATGATATATTTTCTGTTTTATAGGTTCGAAGAGAGTTAGACTCTCTATCGAGGTAAAATTGTTTGTAGTGACTATGCACTGGAAGTACTGCAGGCGTATTCGCTAACTCAGTTGACATCAATTTGATAGGCACTTTGCCGTACATTGCTGCTTTGACGTATAGGAAAACCGTAGTGCCTAATCGATGTCCACCGAGCAATGTACTGCATAGTGCCTATCAAATTGATGTCAACTGAGTTAGCGAATACACCTTGCTGGTCTCATTTCGAAAATTCTACCTCTCTCTCTGAAGCTACACTATGCCTGAGTACCATAGGGTACTTTTTCCCGCTATATTTCTTTGTGTGTAGTTAACTGTCAATCGTTGTGTATTATATTGTTATTTTTGTACATGTTGTAAACTGTGTAAAAAAAATAAACGTTAATTATTAATATTATTTATGGGATAGGCGAACAGAGCAAAGCAGCAGAAAAAAGCTAATACCCTAATGCATAAAGTTTTAGGTACCTTAAAAAAGTTACCATATAGGTATAATTAGCATACAAGTAAAACTACTAAATGTTCCTATAATAAAATAAACGAGCATCACTGAATAAGCTTCTGTCCATTCTTCAACCATAAATTGAATCAACCCAATTCGATCCAGAATCCGTCGCTAATCGATTTGATCGTAAAATCTATAAAATCTGTGTTTACGAACGTCGGCGTCGCCAAAACCTAGTTTGCTCGGGTCGTAAAGTAATGGGTTAATTGTTCATTGTTATGTTCTCTTTGTAGTAGTACAATGTTCATAATGTACAGTGATTCATGTCAAGGACTGGTTCGTAATAATTATTATGCGCAGATGATGTTACTATTTGCAGAATTTTCGCGAAATTGTCCCACTTTTTAACGAAATTTGCCCACTTTTTAACGAACTTCAAAAAAGCAGGAGGTTCTCAATTCTACTGTAAATTTTTTTTTAAGTTTATTAGGCGATTATTCCGCCAATTATGAATTTATTTTTGTTTGGTACTTCAGACATGATCGAACTTTATTTAGAGCTTTTTACAAAAAAATACAACCGACTTTTTTTTTATTTGATAGGCACGCGTCTCACCTGATGGTAAGCGATGATGTGGTCGAAGATGAACCGACTTCCAAAAAAATAAAAACTATAAATTGCAAACTAAAAGCTAAACTTTTGGAAGTCGGTGTTTCTAGTTTTGTTTCTTCGGTATTTGACACCGACTTTCAAAGTTAAAGTTATTTTGCAATTTTTAGTGTTTATTTTTTATGCTTATGGCCTATGAAGTAGCTGCATCATTATGATTCCTGAGGCAATCACAATTTAGGTATATTATTTAACAATTCATGTACACACACACTCACACAAATATATAATAAACAGAGAAGAAAAAGGAAACAAAGAAATAGATACAAAGGCGTGTGATGAGGAGAGTTGGAAAAAAGAGAAATAGACACCGTATAGTAGCTTATATTAACATATTGGTCGAACAATATAATACTAAATTATTATAATATCTAGCCCGTACTGTCCCACTGCTGGGCAACGGCCACCCTCCATTCCTTCCACCGCTCTCGGTTATGTGCTACCAAAAAAAAAGAAACTCAAGGAAGTTCTCCTTTTTCTTGGCAAAGCCCATTCACGAATCTTCTTCAAATATTTTTACAAGCAGTTTTATTTATGTATTTAATTTACCAACTTATACTAACACTGCAAATACCACACACATAAGTTACTGGTCATATATACTTACATAAAAGTTATAAACTCTATGTCGAATAAAACATAAATTTGATTTTGAACATAAAATTAACACACATCACAAAACATAAATAAATTTACGACGAGAAGATAGTGCTAGGAGTGGCAATAGACTCCAGGTAAGCATTAGCAGTTTTCGGGAAACTCAGTTCGGTGTAATTGTTGATATACAGACAATACACCTACCTATCTGCAAAGCAGCTGCCGCACTACAGAGCATTTCTCCCACCTCACCTTTGCATATCTCACGAGGAGAGACCGACCGAAAGTCATCTATTTACACCGCACCGGGGATAAACAGCAAAATACTTCACATGCAGTCCAAATAATTGCCATATCTCGGTCAAATTCCAGCAGTAAAGCTTCCGCAGACATGTATGACGTGATAATGCAACAACGCTGCGATGACGGTTTTTCACAGAGATTTTAACACGCTTTTAATAGCTTCACCTGTAACCAACTAACCAAAAATGTATGTAAAAAAAACTTAGAAGTTAAATTTGACCCTCTTCCCGGTTGCCGATTTAGCTGAAATTTTCCATACGTATTTAGTTTTAATGACAATGAATGCTTTGGGAGTCCACCATAATAACCTTATATAACCTGGTAAGGTTAAATGGTGGACTCCCAAAGATGGCAGACTATGGTAGGCGCTAGATAAACGTGGAATAACTGTCATTGGCCCATTTACATTTGACATTTTTAATTTGAAAAACGGAAATAATGACACAAAGCTGTCCCGAATCAACATCTCTCGTGATCCTTAACATTGTCTTATTATGAACAGAATAGAATAGAATAGAATAGAATAGAATAGAATAGAATAGAATAGAATAGAATAGAATAGAATAGAATAGAATAGAATAGAATATAATAGAATAGAATAGAATAATCTTTATTATGTAGGTACACCATTTAAATGAAGAAAACTTTACCTATGGTGACACAATGGGCGGCCTTATCGCTAAGGCGCTCCACCCAATGCACCGCACCCCGTCACGTAGCGCGGGATGGCAGATCAGACCATTGTATGCAAGTATCTCAATTTATATAGAAATTACGCCTAGCACAACACACTGCCGACGCGAAAATGCGCGGGCAGGCGTCCCGGGAGCGTTACCTATCCGTCGCTCCGCGCACCGCGGCGGGACGCATCTTCAGTGGATGAACCGCCTTAAAGCGACTTTTTCAAAACAACCTTTGAATGGATTTAATAATAAATACGAATAAGCGTGTTTTTTTTAATACATAAATTATTAAGTATATTCTAATTTGTTCTCTAAATATTTTGTTCTGTAGATTTTGTCTAAATTATTCCTCATACAATATCTGCCTAGCTTTTTCCCAACTATCTTGGGGTCGGCTACCAGTCTAACCGGATGAAACTGAATACCGGTATTTTACATGGAGCGACTGCCTATCCACAACTCAGTAACTGGGTAGTACGATACCCCTTGGTAAGACTGGTTGTCACTTTCGGGCTTCTGACGACCCGTAACGACTGTCAAAGATTCACGATTGACAGCCGGGACCAACGGCTTAACGTACTTTCCGAGGCATGGAGGAGTCTCGATATATAAAGATCACCCATCCACGGACCAACCCCGGCAAGCGTAGCTTAACCTGATGGATCGACCCGTGCGGCTGTTATTACTTTAGCCACGAGCTTCTCAAAAAATTGTTCCTGATACAAGATTGATAAATAATTAACTGCTCTACAGACAGTTTTTTTTTTAAAGCGCTGTCGCATGTTTGTGGCTGTCTGCGGGAGCCTTAACGAGGACTCATGCCGATTACTAGCGTATTCAAATTTATTACCAGCAGAATCAAACACTCCGTCACAGACGCATCGCAGTTTACAAATCAAGAGATTTATCTCACAAACACATCTTGTTTACGGTGTGGCGCCGTCGGAGTTGTACGCAGTTTTTAACGAAAGCAATAATATAATCAAGGAGCTTATGACTTTTGGATGATAAATAATTACGTGGGTTATTGAGGCGTGTATGCTTAAGTAATTCTACAAGGGCAGGGGGTCTAAAACGGCCGCTTTAGTCGAATTATAATATTTATTGCGCACAAAATTCATAATTATAGCCCAATTCATTCGTGTGATAGTTTTGAATGGAAATTCGTAAATTGGTTACACGTTTTAGCTGAATCATACTCAAATAAATTCATACCAGAAAATCATATTTGGTATTTATATTGCCGCTTGCCGCTTGGTTGGACTGTGTCAAAGAGGATATGGGTAAAAAGGGGGTGACTACAGAGATGACGACTAAGGGCCGGCGCTCACTGCCGGCACGGCACGGCATGGCATGGCAAAGGATTTTATTACTAATCAAGTTATTTTGAATCTTATTTCAATGAGTTTAGAGTTCATGTTACTTTATTTCGATACCACGATGCCGTGACGTGCCGCGCGATGCTGTGGCATGACGCGACGCGCCCCGGCATGCCGCGGGATGCTGCAGCATGACGAGTCATGCCGTTTCATTACACGGATTGCCGCGGCACGCTATTGCATCTCGCGAGACGTATGGGTCACTTTGTGTCGAGGAATTATGATTGCTAAGCTAGTTGAAATAAGGTTGGAACTTGTGCAGCGGTAATTTCGATTAATGGGGTGGGAATTTTCGCATGTCGTATCTGAAATCATTAAACAAGTTGCTGAATTCACCATTTATGCACCCAGAAATGTCTTTTCGTCAAATTAGCTGTTCTCATTTGTCTCTCTTCATCTTCAGATAGAAGTGCTATTAATACTAAATCCCAGTCAACCATAACGACACAACCAACTTCGAATCCGCGCGGAGCAAAACTGATTGATGCCAGAGTGGCTGGGCTTTCAGCAGAATGCCACGGCATGCTACGGGATACCACGGGATGCCACGGCACGCCGCGGCATGCCGAAGCACAACCTGCCATGCCACAGCATGCCACGGAACGCCACGGGATGCCGCAGCACAATCTGCCGTGCCATGCCGTGCCATGCCGGCAGTGAGCGCCGGCCTTTATAGAGCAGTATGAAAGAAAAAAACATGTTGCGCCGACCCCAAATAAATTGGGATAAGGGAAGGATAATGATGATGATGATGATGATTGCCGCTTAAGGAATAGGGTATGAAAATAATAATTCTATTTAGTCCGTATACGAGTAAGTTAGATTATCAAAAAATATTAGACACGTATTTTTAGCTTTACCAAACCAATAAAAAATGACAAAGATAAAACGCATCAAAGTTCAAGAGTGGGGGCTCGTTACGCCACTTTGTGGTAAAAAGTGTATACAGCTTGACGGCACGCGAATTTTCAACGCACTCTTCCTCATTTTTTGTTTAAAAGTAACAAAAGAAAAAATACGTTTCCAATATTTTTTTGGTAATTTATCTGACGAACTAATTAGATTTTTTTAGGAAGCTACCTTATTGTGTGTAAGAAATATATTTATTTAAAGCGGTCTTTTTAGACCCCTTCTGTGAATTTATGCATGGAATGCCTTCCGACTTGTTAAACTTGGAATATATTTGAAACCATTCCAGACGTAGCATTCCCAGCAAATAATAATACCAGTCTGTAACTGTCCCACTTCAAAGGAAAGTTCTCTTTCCAGTCAGAGAAGAGTTGACGATTTCAGTCATTAATTAACTATAGAGTTCAAGTTTAATCACGACATTTTTCTTCACGGATGTCAGGCATAAAACTCGAAGATACGTTAACAAAAAGTTATTGAGGGAATTACCAACGACATAATAACTAAATAATGCGAACCCTTCCTTGCATCAGCCGTTGACAATTTCAGACGAATCGCGTTATCAGCATCTCCAGCGCCAGTGTCGGTAGTGTCCTCAAATGAAAAGATTTATTTCACAAACATTTTTGTTTTTAACGCAGCACCCGTGGCGCCTGCGCATCCGATGTCGCCACCAGCTAATATATCTTGGGTTTAAGTATTTTTTTATTTAGGACTTCAACATGGGCTTATTTAATTTGATAGATGGGTATCGTAAATCTTTTAGGAATTATAAGTAATCCCTTCGGCTGCTGTGTTCAGTGCTTTAAACTGTTTTCAGGTTTAGTAACAGAACTAGCACCTTCCTAATCCAAATGGATTAAAGGAAGCTATAGGCTGCCAACTGTTTGTAAGTACACATCCTTTTAACAATAATATCATCTGAAAACCATCACAAGTGGTTGCTATTTAAAAACCTTTTAGGTCTTCTAACTCTTCTAACAAACGCTAAATTAATTTTGAATCATCGTTCGTTTAAATATTAAATGATGATAGAGTCGGAATAGAGTTTTAAATATATTAAGCATTAAACATTTTCAGTCATTTGTTTTGGAAGCGAACCTTAGCGACATTAATATCAGATAACCCACCAAGCCATTCCGTTTTTCCTGAAACATCGCCACATCATATTGCGCATTATCTCCGCACCACAGTCAACAAATCACGACTTTGCGAGACGAATCTCCCAAACGTTAGTTTACGAGTGGCGCCAACCGCGTCGCTAAATCGAGACAGACGCATTCCGGACCACGGTGTGTTTACAAACGCATGTTTGTCATACTAGACACGCTGTTTATTTGGATCTGCGTTTTTTGGGAGCCACTGCTAAAATTAACTGCGGCTGGCAATTGAAATATATGTTGGAGCTGTCATCATCAGAATGAACCAAATCAGATGCTTGGTATACGTCTGTAGAATTACACGCCACTGAGTGCAATCTTCAATCATCATCATCCACAGCCCAACTTCGCCCACTGCTAAGCCGAGGCATTTCTCGTGCCATGCTCCTGTGCCAGTCTCATCCATGTTTTACCCGCGATGGTAACAATGTCGTCCGCCCATCTCACCGTATGTGAGTATGACCATCATTTCCAGTTCTTACACGCTACTCGGTCACTGCTTGCCCAGCTCCATTTGAGTTCCATAATTTGATTTCCGATGTCGAAAACCTTCGTACATCTTCGGATCTCGACGTTTGGAACTTGGTGAATCTTCATCCACTTTTAGCCATATATTACTAGCAGCCTTGTCATGATGCGGGCCTGCGGACGGCGAGTAATGGATAGCTTGCCGTCCAATCAGCAACAGACCTGAGAGTCGACAGCGCGTAGTGTTCCACGCGCGCCTAAAAGAGATGTCAGCAAATCAGGAGAGCGCCCATCATGGCCGATGCATGCATGCAAAGGTCGTGGATAAATTCGAAACAGAGTTACCGCGCCCCTGGGGACTCAGGCACCGAAGGAATATCCCTCCCGCTCCACCCAGAGCGGCACAAGTCTTTGGATGATATCCCAACGAAAAAAAAAAAAAGAAGCCTTGTCATGATAGTCGTTCTCCATTTGTTGCAGTTAAACTTACTAAAACAAGTTGAATAAGAGTAAATCGTTTTGGTACTTACTTCCTCTTTTAGCCTATCCAAGATGCATATACTATTGACCGCCATCTCACTACAAGTTTAATACTGCATTTTTCAACTACACTCAAGGACACATTAGCCAAAACGGGCTTAAGCTTATCATCATAACGGTCCTCTTTGTCAAGATCATAAAAATATTCTTCAAACCTTAAATGTACTTTCCTTCTGACAATTTTATTTTTCTCAAGGGCTTCACGTGCTGGAAAAACACGAGACAAAAATACAATAACACAATAAAGTTAGACATGTTCAAACACATAGAACAACAGTTCTTTTATAGCCACTATTAAAACATTTTTAATCACCTTTTAGCGAAAACTTGAGCATTCCTCACTCGACCGAGGAAGCATGGAAAATTACCATAGAACATTAAAAATATCGTCACACATTAAGATCGAATCCACAGCCACACTCTGGTCGGCCGCAGCAAAGACCATCTCCACAGATTCACGGATGGTTCCAATCTTCAGTGTTTATGCGGCGTCTCTCCGCAGAGTATGTACCCCTTCCATCTTGCACCACATGCCCTGTTCACGCAAGGATCTGATGACAGCGTCGGCGGATGCCATGGCCGAATACTGGTCCAGGCAAGGGATCGGCTCAATTGTGTGACTGTTTGGGTGTACAATAAAGTTTTATTTCATTCTATCTGTTCTGTTCTGGTCTGTTCTGTTGTGTTATTGTGGGCCGAGTCACCCGCGTTCGTAGGAGTATACCCATTGAGTCCCTACACGTGGTCCCCGGGTGGTTCTAATCAGGTGACACAAACTGGTGGTAGGTTTCGACCGATGGCTTGCGACCACCCACTGGGCAAAGACGTACCGCCAAGCGGCCTGGCCGTGTTCCGGTACGATGCTCAGTGTAGCCAATCCAGAGGAGTTGGGTCGAAATAGTTGTTCCATTGCAGGCAGACTAACCGGGCTCGCGCTGATATGGATGTATCGGGAGACTAGTCGCGGAGGGTAGCGGGATCCGAGGCACGGTGCGCTGCTGGCCGACCGCAGTTAGTAGGGGGCCCAAGTAGTGTACTAGCCACACACGAAAGGCTGCCCCGCCAACTGACGAAAAATGCCGGAATGCACCATCGTGCTTGTTGGCGACCGGACGAGAGGGCCCGATGGACATTCCCGGGGGGGCTCGGGCGTCCCCGCAGTCTCCAGACTAGTCCCCCAATGATACCGTCCTGTCAGTGCGTACCTGAAGGTAGCCAGCATGGAACCTCATTTCACTTCCTTCTCCTCTCCTTCCTTCACTCTTCACAATAATGAAAGGCAATAAAAAGAAAAAAGCTGTACAGCGGCAGCACTCCCTCTCACGCAAAGTGCACCTATCCAACATTCGAGGTCTGCACTCAAATCTCGCCGCAATCCACCACCACCTAGAGACTGAGAAACCAGCTCTCTTATTCCTTTCGGAGACGTGGATCGGATGTCCGTCTGACGTGGCGTACCTATCTTACCCAGGGTTTACCCTGGAGCACAATTTCTCTCCGTAACCTTGAGGACTCCAGGTTCTCAACTCTTTGGGTCCTAGTGGACACAGGCCTAGATAAAATTGTCTACGCCTGTGTCTACCGTTCGCACAGCGGTGTTCTGGAGACAACTGGGCTCACACAACACCTGAGTAAAGCGGCGGATGTGGCTCAGCAACGATACCCTTCAGCCCAATTGGTGTTACTGGGGGACTTCAACGCCCACCATCAGGAGTGGCTCTTCCCATACCAGTACACAGACCATGCTGGACAAGAGACGTATAAGCTAGCGCTGGCGTTAAATCTTACCCAGCTGGTCCAGGGGGCAACGAGGGTGCCGGATGTTGATTCGCACACAGCCAATTGCTTGGACCTTCTGCTGACAACAGATCCAGACCGTTACTCAGGTACTTCCGACCACTGTCTGGTGAAATCTGTATCCGTCTACTCCCCGCCCGATCCTAGCCCTAGAGGCACCAGGCGGGTTTGGCGATACAGGTCAGCAGATTGGGATGGCATGCGATCTTTCTTCGCATGTTATCCTTGGCGGCCCACTTGCTTTTCTTCGACTGATGTTTCGTCGTGCGCGGACGCCGTGACGGATGTGTTGCGGCGGGGAATGGAGTACTACATTCCATTCTCTGACGTAACAATGTCTGGCAGGGCTCGACCATGGTTTGGTGCCGAGTGCAATCGCGCTGATGCGCTTAAACACGCGGCCTACCTGGCATGGGTCGACGCTCGGACGCGTAAAGCGAGTGACGTGAGTCAGAAGAAGAGAGCCTTCAACAGGGCTGCCAAGTTCTGCAAGAAGGTGTTGCGGAGGGCTCGGTTTGACCACATTGGCCGAATTGGGAACAAACTTGCTTCTTACCCAGCTGATAGTAAGGCGTTTTGGTCCCTGGCTAAGTCGGTTGAATCGAACTTCTGCCGCCCCTCACTACCTCCACTGCTGAAACCCGACGGGTCGCTGGCCCACTCCGCTGAGGAGAAAGCAAGCTTGTTTGCCTCTCTGTTTGCGGAATCTTCGCGTCTAGATCCTGGTGGCGCGAGGCCCCCTGGTACTCTTGGTGGATGCGAGTCGATTATGTCAGACATTCGCATTCATCAGAAGGATGTCCGGAGGGTACTGCGTAACCTGGACGTGAACAAGGCTAGTGGTCCCGACGGGATACCGGCAATTGTACTGAGGACGTGTGCGCCTGAGTTGTCTCCGATCTTGACACGCCTATATCGCCTTTCGTTTGAGACTGGAAAAGTGCCGATGGCTTGGAAGCAAGCTAACGTGCAACCCGTACCCAAGAAGGGTAGTCGAGCTGACCCAGCAAATTATAGGCCCATTTCGGTAACTTCCGTTCTCTGTAAGAGTATGGAACGTATACTGAATGGTAAGCTCCTAGCATACCTAGAAGCTAACGATATCCTAAGTGACCGACAATACGGCTTCCGCCGAAATCGGTCAACGGGAGATCTTCTAGCGTATGCCATTCACATCTGGAGTGAGGCCATCGACAAACAAGGGGAAGCCCTTGCGGTCTCCCTTGATATCTCGCAGGCCTTTGACCGGGTCTGGCACGACAGCTTAATTGGCAAGCTTCCTTCTTTCGGTCTGCCCGCTGGATTGTGTGATTGGATAGCAGATTTCCTGAGGGATCGGTCTATCCGAGTAGTCATAGATGGCTGCTCGTTCGGACTGCTGGCTATTAATGCCGGTGTTCCTCAGGGGTCGGTGCTCTCGGCAACATTGTTTTTGCTGCATATTAACGATCTGCTAAAACCCGGTACCTTTGGGTATGCAGACGACAGCACTGTTGCCGAGAGATACGTGCCAGACGCACGAGTTAGTGGGTCTCAGGTCCGGTCTCTCCGAGAGGCTATGGTTGGGCGCTTGAACTTGTCCTTGCAGGCTGTCTCAGAATGGGGCGATGCCAATCTGGTTAAGTTCAATGCTGCTAAGACCCAGGCGTGTCTTTTTTCTGCTAAAAGGAGCCAATTTCACCCGGCTCCATGTTTCCGAGGTGTAACCGTGCCGATAACCGACCGACTTAATCTTCTTGGTGTTACTTTAACATCTACCCTCAATTTTGGTCCCTTCATAGAGGCTAAGGCTCAAGTGGCTGCCAAAAAGTTGGGGGTCCTCGCAAAGGTGAGACGATACTTCACGCCGGAACAGCTGCTCCAACTCTATCAAGCGCAAGTCCGATCGTGTATGGAGTACTGCTCTCATCTTTGGGACGGATCTGCAAGATACCAGCTTGATGCCCTTGAGTCAATTGAGAAACGAGCCAAGAGGATCATCGGCAATGATAGACTCGTTGAGTCAAAACTCCAAAGTCTTGAACATAGACGCCGAGTTGCTAGACTGTCGGTTTTCTATCGATTACATTTTGGGGAGTGTGCGACGGAATTGCATGATTTGATTCCGCCAAGCCCGTTTCATCTAAGGACCACAAGACGTACGGCGAAGTGCCACCGGTTCATGGTGGACATCCCATCCATACGCACAAAGCGTTTTGAGAAAACATTCATTGCACGTACAGCTAGAGAGTGGAATTCTCTACCGGAGTCTGTGTTTCCTGTAAGATACAACCTGGGAGTCTTTAAGTCAAGAGTGAATAGGTTACTTCTAGGCAAGCGTGCTCCATCTTCGACCACATCATCGCTTACCATCAGGTGAGATAGTGGTCAAACGCGAGCCTATCAAACATAAAAAAAAAAATAAGTTATGTTCTGTTGTGTTGTGTTGTGTTTTTTTTTTTTTTTGGGGAGTGGGAAATCATCCTAAGACTTCTTCCGCTCTAGGGTGGAGCGGAAGGGCGTGTCAGACTCTTACTGACTAAAACCCACCCCTGTTCCTCCCTGCCTTGAGTGCCCAGGGGCGAGGTAACTCTTTCGAATTTATCCTCCACCCCCGGGCAGGCATCGGCCGTGGCAGGCCCCGTCCTTTTGCTGACAACTATTTGAGGCGCGCGTGGAACACTACGCGCCGTCGACTCTCGGGCCTGGTGCGTAGTGGGTAACTCGTCGTCCGATCAGGACGACGAGTTACCCACTACTCGCCGTCCGCAGGCCCGGGTGTGTTGTGTTGTGTTGTGTTGTGTTGTGTTGTGTTGTGCAGTGTTGTGTTGATTTGTGTTCTGTTGTGTTGTGTTGTGCAGCGTTGTGTTGTGTTCTGATGTGTTGTGTTCTGTTGTGTTGTGTTGTGCAGCGTTGTGTTGTGTTCTGATGTGTTGTGTTCTGTTGTGTTGTGTTGTGTTGAGTTGTGCAGTGTTGTGTTGAGTTGTGTTGTGTCGTGTCGTGTCGTGTCGTATCGTGTTGTGTTGAGTTGTGTTGTGTCGTGTCGTGTAGTGTCGTGTAGTGTTGTGTAGTGTTGTGTAGTGTTGTGTTGTGTAGTGTTGTGTAGTGTTGTGTAGTGTTGTGTAGTGTTGTGTTGTGTTGTGTTGTGTTGTGTTGTGCTGTGCTTTTCTGTGCTTTGCTGTGTTGTGTTGTGCAGTGTTGTGTTGTGTCGAATTGTTTTGAGTTGTGTTCTGTTGTGTTCTGTTTTGTCGTGTTGTGTTGTGTTTTGTTGTATTGTGTTCTGTTGTGTTGTGTTGTGTTGTGCAGCGTTGTGTTGTGTTCTGATGTGTTGTGTTGTGTTCTGTTGTGTTGTGTTGTGTTGTATTGTGTTGTGTTGTGTTGTGTAGTGAAGTGTCGTGTTGTGTCGTGTCGTGTCGTGTCGTGTTGTGTTGAGTTGTGTTGTGTTGTGTCGTGTCGTGTCGTGTCGTGTCGTGTCGTGTTGTGTTGAGTTGTGTTGTGTCGTGTCGTGTCGTGTCGTGTCGTGTCGTGTTGTGTTGTGTTGTGTTTTGTTGTATTGTGTTCTGTTGTGTTGTGTTGTGCAGCGTTGTGTTGTGTTCTGATGTGTTGTGTTCTGTTGTGTTGTGTTGTGTTGTGTTGTGTTGTGTTGTGTTGTGTTGTGTAGTATTGTGTAGTGTCGTGTAGTGTCGTGTAGTGACGTGTAGTGTCGTGTAGTGTTGTGTAGTGTTGTTTTGTGTTGTGCTGTGTTGTGTTGTGTTATGTTCTGTGATGTTGTTATGTTTTGTTTTGTTCTGTTCTGTTCTGTTCTGTTCTGTTCTGTTCTGTTCTGTTCTGTTCTGTACTGTACTGTTCTGTTCCGTACTGTTTTGTTCTATTCTATTCTATTTAAATATGTGGGGTATGAAAACAAAGAGCTCGAGGAGATGATTCCAATAACATAACATAACACTAAAATTATGGAACAAAAAAATTGAAAATGTTCAAATAACCCGACTGACAAAAAACATCTGAAAATGCTGGAATTTATTTAAGTTCAATCGCAGATTGAACCACCAACCACCAACTCCATCAAAAGTGACTTGTCTAGAACGTATTAGTTGTAATTTTTCAGTCGAATTTTTTTTTTGAGTTTTCAATTTTTTTACAAGAAGCGTCTGCCTGTCTTAAGGCTCTTCTACCGACCAAGTGGCGCCCTCATGAATAAAAAATCGTAGCATAGACAATAAATATTAAAAAATCCAAGGTCACGTTTGTAACAAAGAGTATTTTTACATTGTTAAAACAGGTCTCAGAATGTTTTGTATCCAAAGTAGTAAGCAAAAGTGTCAGAAACGGCCGTTTTAGCTACTTTTGCCTGACGTTGGACTCTTTAATATTTATTTTCTACGCTATGCTACGATTTTTTATTCATGAGGGCGCCACTTGGTCGGTGGAAGGCCCTTAAGACAGGCAGACGCTTCTTATGCCTAGTGGTGCCCACTTGGCCGGTAGTAGACCCTTAACTCTTCAACTTCTGGGTTGAGACAATCAAACGACCAAGTCTTTTCTTTTTTTTAAGCTGGTGGGAAATAACGACCAAGTCTTACATACAATCGTTAGGTACCGTTTCACCCAGTACAGTTACTGAGTAACAAGATTGGTACCTACCCACTGATTGATCGACTTTCGGGATTTTAACTACTTGTAATGACTGCCAAAGAACTACACTGAGGCACTGAGGAGTCTCAATATCTTATGTATGGTCACCCATCTACGGACTGTCTTCGGCAAGCGTTGCTTAATTTTGAATATTGACACGTGCGGCTGTTAAGTCACAAGCCCCTCGGAAAACTACTAAACAACATTAAAAACACCGTCAAACATTGTGTATGAAGCAATTTCCCGTATCACATGATATTTACAAAACATTGCTTTTTTTAGACGGTTTCGTTAGTCATGAGTTTATGCTGAACATTCAACACGGCACATTGATCTTCCTTAGGCCTACACGTGTATTTCTGAACGATGTGCTAAGTGCTTGGATGGTAACCAATATCAGCTTAATATGGTCTGCCAAATTCGTAACAGAGTTACCGCGCTCCTAAGCACTCAGGCAAGGAAGGAACAGGGGTGGGTTTTAGTCAGTAAAAGTCTGACACGCCCTCCCATTCCACCCAGAGCGGCACCAGTCAGAGGATGATATCCCAACAAAAAAAAGTGTCGCAGAAGTGAAAGTATCACCGCGGCAACTGAAGGAACACCGTTGGGTTTTAGTCAGTAAGAGTCTGACACGCCCTCCGGCTCCATCCAGAGCGGGAGAAGTTATTAGGAGACGATTACCTACCCTATAAAAAAAGTCTAAAGGTAGGTGTCTAATATGAAAGTCTGACCGAACCTACATATTTGCTCTATATCTACATAAATAAAATAAACAATCATTTTAACTTCTTCTACGGGTGTGGAAGTAGATAAAATTGAGGCCAGGATTAAAGTAGGTAATTGGGTAGTTACTTGGTTGCTAACCCTGCTTGATTCTCTATTTTGAACCGACTTCACTGACTTCGACTTTCTTAAATACCCGGTGAGGGTCGCGGTAATCCAATGGATGTTAGACACACAGGACCGATCGTTGTGGCGACACTTTTGGGAGGCTTGTGTCCAGCAGTGGACGTCTTTCGACTGAAATGACAATGATGATGAACCGACTTCAAAAAGGAAATTAAAGTTATTTCAAAATTATTTATTTTTTTAACAATTTTTTTTATGTCTGCAACTTTCTCTCATATTCTGCGTGTTTGCTATTCGGGAAGTCATAACCCAAACTGTGGTATGATTCTAGCTACAAATAAAAATATTGATACACATTAAAACGTGTAAATCATTTTCACAGGCACAACACAACCAGCACACCTCCACCTAAGTCAAGTTCAAACCACCACGTAATCATTAAAAACAGACGAATCCACAGAATAGTTCCGGCGTGCTCATAAATCCATCCCACAGTCGTTTAGACCGACCTTCTGTGACTTTACAATCGACAAACGAAGATAAAAGTATTTTTAAGATACTTTTCAAGGGTAAAATCATCCTGATCAATAGATACTTCACAAGGTCCAAGATTAACCTTGGATTGAGAGTTTCAGGCTCTTGAAAGGACACAGACAGCACAAACTGTAAGAATAATAGGTAGTGTGTATGCTTCGGGGCTTCTGGGGTTCGCTTGAGAAGCTTGGGAAGCTTTGTCGCACGCTTGCTGCGAGTGTAGTGGAGAAACACATCTTCCTGCCCTTATCCCATGTTACTTGGGGTCTTCGCAACACGTTTTTTCTTCCATTCTGTCCTGTCAGCCGTCACGCTATCACTAACTCCCTTTTCTTTCACATCACTCCTCACACAATCCATCCATCTTTTCTTTGGCATCCCTGTGTGGCTCTGGCTTAAGAATGCTGCCACCCAATTACATCCCATGGGTGTCGTGGGAGGCGACTAAGGGAAATTTTTAGACCGTGCATACTATTTCAGCACCTTAGGTCACCCGCGTCGTGGCGGGTAAACCATCAACAATCGCATTCCCAAGAAGGGTTGGTGTCAGGCTGGCGGCCGACTGTAAAACATTTGCCAAATCTTTAGCAAAATGTTTGTTGAGAAAGCATTATACTTACTTTTTTTTTTTTGAGGCTCTGAAGTCATGATTTGAAATTTGGTACACATATGAATATCTGTGACCCAAATACGAAAATATACCCTAATTAAATTAATTTGGAATATGAGGGTCACTTTTGGGGTGAAAATCGGTAAATTAACGATTTTTTTTAAACTGTCATCATCTGCCTAGCCTTTTCCCAACTATCTTGGGGTCGGCTTCCAGTCTAACCGGACGCAGCTGAATACCAGTATTTTACATGGAGCGACTGCCTATCCTTTTTTTAAACTGTATCTATCGTGCGACATATCAAACGAAAGGGCAGATTACGAGGGTCTCAAAAAAAACCAAAATGAAAAATTACCATTCCCGGACCCCTTATCTCCGAAACTACTGGGCCGTACAGGATTTTTAATAGATAACATGCTTTAAAAGAGTATCCATGGAGCTTGACAATTCAAAAGTGCCTGTAAATGGTTTATTTGAAATAAATGTTTTGAGTTTGTATTTGAACTATTACGTTGGTTCTGGTTTCTAGAACTGCGTACTGAGCCCCTAATTGACTGAGGTTCATCTACTTGAAGTGTATTATGAGTCACTAAACCATAACTAAAAATGGTTAAACAACGGTAGAAACTCCGGTTATAAGTGAAACTAAAAAACGATCCAATTCTAGAAGAGCTTAAAGTCATAGCCATAATATATGCAAAGTCCTTTTGAAGGATACTTCCACTCGAAGCAGTCTCCATGACAAAAGAAAAAAACTCTCGAGTCAACAAGCTGTAACTGTTCATATTATTGAGAGAGCCTATGTCGAAGTTCACTCGACTGGAGAAACTGACTCAGAATATGGTTGTATTTTATTTTTTATTTTACTTTTATGGAACATAAAACACATTACAGTTTAAGTGTGACAAAATAAATTAGGAACTAAGTAAACGTGTAACCCACACCTATGTCCGCGAAATAATGATATAGAGATACATTTTTGATGCGTGCGTTAATTTTACAGTAAAGTAGGAAGTACTCGTTTTTTTGGAAAAGTAGTTATAAAATGGCTATTTCAAAGATTCAATAGTCATCTTTTTGAACTTAAAGTGTGTAAGCGCGAAAATATCCAAATCGATGAAGTGGGTGTTATACGTATCTACAATGCGTCGAAGAGGCACCCGTGCACCAGCTTTAGTATTGCACCATGCGGTATGGAACAGCCGGGACACACGCGCCTCTCGACGCATCGCAGTTCTAGGTACAATGTAACATAGGTTATTGGTAATATTTGGACAATCGAACCTGTTATTACATAGACCATGAAGCATCATGACGATCAGCAAGCTGCGTCTTGACTCTAAGCTCTGAAGTTTATAACGCGTCAATAATTGAGTGTGGGGTAATTTAGACTTAGTGCATCTGTAGTGCATAGCACGTAAATATTTATTTTGAACCATTTCCATTCACTTTATATAAACAGCAAAAATAGGACTCCAAATCGGTACTGCAAATTCCAATTGAGAACGGACCAAAGCCTTGTATAGGAGTACAAAAGTGGAGGGTCTTTTAAAATCGTTTGAAGAACGCATGATGAAACTAAACATACGATAAGCTTTATTAATGATACTATCGATATGAAGATTGAAGTGCAATTTCGAGTCCATCTCAACACCTAGATCGCGAATATGGTCAACTCTTCGTAGATGGATACCTTGTAGACTATAATCAATGTAATTGTAAAACACTAAACTCTTTTAAAATTGGATCCGTACTTTAAATTATAACTGGAAACTCATCAGAAATAACCTGTCACGTTGCGGAGCCGGAGGTGGGGTGTGACACGTAGAGGAGGACGTTGAGTAGGAGGACCGTGGATGAAGATAAACACACGACGAGTTCAGACGTATATTTTAATATTTACAGTAGGCTTGATTATACACTGTGATTAGGTACATATTTAAATTGTATTATTGTAAGGACCATGGCTGAAAACTCTTGAAAACGTAACTGTCAGTTATTGAAAAGTAGAAAATTGACAATGACAGATAGGAGCTTAGTCTACTAGCTCGGCAGCAGAATTAGAACTGATTTTTAATATAAAAACAGAGACTATTGACAGAGAAAACAAGTAATCTTTGAATTTTAAATTAAAAAACGTAGGAAAGAACGTAATTTTGGAATAGAGGTCATAAAATAAACAAGGCTTTAACACTGCCTTGTTACAAACCTGCGCTATTTTACGAATTGAAAATGTTACCTGCGTCTTTGACTTAAACTAAATACATTCTCCACACTACGACGCAGTAGTCGCACGCGCAAATTCCTTGGACGTTAAAACGGATAGGGCAACCTGGGCCACTCATCGGCGTCTAAATGCGTCTCCGAAAATCTCCGGCATGCCAGGCATGCAACAACAAATAAACACAGTCAGGGTCTTTGAAAGAATTTTAAGAATGTGGCGAGGAATGTATCAATGGAAAACCGTTCTTATTTTTCTGTAACTTCTGTTTCTTAAGACGTAGCTATTTAAGTACCATTTACAGACAATCACAGATTGCCATAAAAACTCTCATCGACAGCCTCTTGATGTCGTAGAAGTAGGGGCGGTTTCGTAGTGCACCCCTTACCACTGATGTGTGGCTGACTGTACTTACTCAGGTAAACAAACCAAAATTCTAAATATTAATCTAAAATACGGTCTATCTATTTGCCAAATCTTTGTGATTGTTGATTGTTTATGCGTAAAGGAGTTACAAATATTTTCGCAACCTTATCTTTTACAAACCGAGAAATTATCAGATAAATGGATTTTCCTACATAGGAAAATTATAGTAACGGGTGTTTTTTAGAGGTGGAGAACTTTAAATTGGAGTAAAACACAGGTAAATGTTTTTAATATCAATAAAATTAGGAGGGATAATTTTATGATATTTATGTTTAAATCTGGGCATGTGGCTACCGTGACTAGCGCGTACATGGCAAAAGCAATAATTACTCGCATTTTATTTCAATTTAACCTATTAGGATCCGCGGACAACCCGGGTTGTTGAATTGAAAGCCCGACTACAACCCGGGTTGGTAGCCGATTCACGCTTTTTTTTTTCACTGAATCACGTTTTTTTTTTTCAAACTCACAGGTGAGTTTCGGATTCTGAAGTGTAGTTGGCCTCTAAAATAAAAATAAAATAAAAATGTTTATTTCAGTTGCCTATAGCTTTAGCATACATGATTCGCAGATCACCTTTTAAGAAAGAAGATGCTTGTGTTAGGTGACTCCGCTCTTCCACTTAACATTATACTGAGTATGCAATTGGAAACAGAATAATAAAAGAATAGAAAATACAAAACAGAAGCACACTTGTGCGATGTTTGCGAGTGGGTTTGGAGTGTGTGTGAGTGAGTACGTGTAGTAGTGTGAGTGTGCGTGAGAGTGTATAATAGTGTGAGTGTATATTGTGTATGAGTTAAATTCGTTTACCTGCATATAGATACAACTTCAGGATTCAGTTAGGTTTAGGTCTAGGTTTAGCTTTAGGTTAGCCCTGCGACAATGTCTTGGGATCGGAGAAAGCCAGGAACAGCTACTCACTAAAATAACACCCTTTAATTAAAATGATGATGCGAGTTCTTAATGAACTACAAAATGTTATATTTAAGAATAATAGTCTGTTTAATTATACTCGTGTGGATTTGAAGTGAAAAATAAACAAATGGTGTTCTAATGTAAACACGTTTGCTTCAATGAAATAAAATTAGACAAGTTATGTATTGTTGTGTTGGCTACGTCAATATCTTAGTACTTAAGCTTTAAAAATAGATTGAATCTGTAAAAACCGCTCTTATGAATTTCCGCCCACAACACAAACACACAACAAACAATAAAGAGTATATCTATCTATCTTGTTTATCGTCATCACCACCATCACCATTTCAGCCGAAAGACGTCCACTGCTGGGCATAAGCCTCCCCCAAGTGGCGCCACAACGACCTGTGATCTGGATTCCTGCGATCCTCGCCAGGTTATTGGTACATCTTAATTACTACAAATTAAGCAAAGTTAGCGTTTGTATCATAGCAAAACCAAAAAATCAAAATCAAAAGTCATTTATTCAAACTAGGCTGAGAGCCAGCACTTTTTGAACGTCAAAGTTCTACATAAAGACATTAAGCATTAAGACAGACTAATCCTACTAATATAATAAAAGCGAAAGTTTGGCTGGATGTCTGAAACTAAATCACGCCAGAACGAATCCTCGCCGGCCGGGCGAAGCCACTGGCTGGAGATAGTGTCACATAAGGCCTAGAGACGAGAGGAGATATGTGTTTTAAACCACCAATAACGAAATTCTATATTTCGTTATTCACACTTCTTGTCTCCGCTCAGCTACAGTGGATATCACTGAGCGGACATGTATCATATTAGTATGGCGCGATTGAAGCGGAGATTTGAGCTGTGCCTCGCCGAGATTGAGCTGGGCTGCGGTACAAAGCGGAGATGTGAGCTGTGCCTCGCAAGTTAGCGACGGCGCGCAGCGGAGATAAGAAGAGATGTGACTGGCGTGCATTGAGCGGCGCTGATAATGTAGTAAACTGTGCGTTCATTTCAACATCGAACACTCGCCGTACGCAGTTTGAGTTTTTGACTGGCCTGTTGGTTTAGTGGTTAGTGACCCTGACTGCTATGCCGGAGGTAGTGGGTTCGATTCCCACCCAGGACAAATGTTTGTGTAATGAGCACGATCATTTGTTCTGTGTCTGGGTGTAATTTATCTATAATATGTATATATTTAGAAATATATAAGTATGTTTATCAGTTGTCTAGTACCCATAACACAAGCTCTGCTTAGCTTGGGACTAGATGGCGTTGTGTGATAGTTGTGGAATATAATAATAATAATAATAAGTTTAGTTCCGCTCTAGACAGCACACATTTCTGCTCTAGCCAGCCATATCTCCGCTCCAGTCTAGCTAGTACGTACATCTGCACAGCTTCGGTGGATACACCCTAGCTGAAAAACATCTCTTCTCGTCTCCGCTTCGAACATCTGCGCACATATCGGTTTTGGTGGAGTCCGGGCCTAAATGAGTGTTTAGTTATCTGGTTGGTGTACTCCTTTACTTAAACCACTATACTAAAACCTGTAGTTTTAACAATTTTTTCTTTGGGACAATATCTAAAGGAGATCGGTATCCAAGGTATCTCGATCAAACCAATTACAGTCGCCAACTGTGCTTGAAAAATTACGATATAACTTCAAAAAGCATCCAACAATAATATGTACAACAAGATATAGGACAGTCTTCCAGCTTCACATCCAAGCATCCAGCCAGGCCTGGTATGCAAGGCATCCGCATTGCGGAGTGGGACATCACGACAACGTAAGTGGGTCGGCGGCATCCGGCTCCACAGAGGTATGCAGCCCAATAAACTGTTTATATTTACACTACGACAACACACCGGGATCTTGGCTCTTGTGACCATATAATAATATTAACAAATTCTTTATTGGCACAACACTGGGTAGCAAAACATTGGAGTCAGAGTGCAGCGATAGGTTAGTTAGTGTTCTAGTTAGGTAGTGCAAAAATTCGTGGATCTTTATGGTTCTGAGTTTGTCATAGGAAAAGATAGAAGGTGCCTTTAGTTGGTTTACGTTGAAAACCACTTCTCTTTGTATTTTTAATGTTTAGTGGGTCGACAATCACGAAAGATAAAAGTTAGTGACAATTAGATACTTAATTACCTGATCGTCTGAAATATGTATTGATACAAACAGATATCAAAACAAAGTCAACAAACGCAACATAAGATTCTTTAATCTTTATTTTCTATGCTAAGATACGATTTTTTATTCAATGAGGGCGCCACTTATGCAGAGGTAGGCCCTTAATGAAAACAGTATCAAAATCTATCACGTGCTTTAGGAGCAGCTGGCGGATAGACAGAAATACAGACTCAAAAAGCGACTTTGATTTTATAATATGTAACAGATTAGAAAAAGTTCAAAAACATTCGAGCGAAATGTGATAGTTATACTAGTGCGGTAAGTTGATTTTTACAAACAAGTAGACGAATGTAAGCCCGAGACGAAGTCACGAGTTTATAAATACCAATTTCCGCACGTGTGTCATATAACGTTTTTCAACATATTTGCAAGAAAACAGTACTGAATAATGAAATAAACTTTTGTTTTTAGATATCAGTCGGAAAGTCGCAACAATCTTTGACGTTTCTAATATGAAAATGGCGCGAATTTGCAAATACCGCTACGTGCACGTGGTGAAAATTAGAACTACATCTTTTATCTTATTCTCTCTTTAGTATTAAAGTGAGACAAGCATACTGAACAAAAGCGCTTCCAAGGAGGTTCGATCATTCAGCTTATTTATTCTCGTAATGTGAAACTCCTTGGTGAATTTCTTATATATTTTTTATGGAAATTAAATAAAAAAAACCGTAAACGATACGCACGGCGCTAAACAACGGAATATACGGTAAAAAAGGTACTTAGCTGAGAGTACCTATTTACATTCCATTGTATGGTGCGTAATTTTGAACTTTCAAACAATGTATACAGGCTTCGTAAATGCATCAATTTACCAACGCGCATATATTCTTTCTTCTAACCCATATTATATTTTATTAAAAATAAGTTTAACAACTGTTATTTATTAACATTATTCTCGCAAACAGACAAAAACACATTCGGAAATCTGTTGACGTAAAAATGGCTGACATTTTCAAGACAAAGAACATTTAAATCTTATTCTGGAATCGTGACAAAACATGATTTTTTATTTAAAACCTTGCAAGTAATATAAAATCAGTCTTGTTTCATTAAACTCGTCTTTAAAATGTAACATTTGGTCCAAGGACAGTTTCGAGGTTAAATAATGGCGAACGCAATAAATTCCGCAGAAATGGCAACCGAGATTCGACTCGGGAAGATGACCATATGTTTGTCGTCGAGTTAAATGGGGACACGAAATATATTGTATGTTATTTATTGGACATTTATGTGTGTATCCAAAAATATATGCAAGTTATGAAAAGGCTGTAAGTGATGAAAACGGTTTTTAATACACTTACTCGAAAACCCGCCCCGCTTTTAAGCTTACAATGTAGTGTATTTCGTACTAGAGCGGAGAAGTGCAGCGCCTAGTCACAATTTATTATATTTATAGTATCAGGGTGGTCGCCTGAAAACCCCCACTAGTCGCGTCGCAGCCGGCAGCCCTCACCAAGGTGCTGCAAGCTTCACAGCTTGGCTCATCGCCGCAAGGTTGCCTGTTTGTCGGTCTTCGACAAAATGTACTTCGGAGAGTGTGCCCAAGAACTCCATGACTACATCCCACCCTTCTACCATCGGACATCTAGACGCACGGCAAGTTACCATCCCTACCTTGTTGCTATTCCATCAATTCGCACTAAGCGTTTCCAAGCGTCTTATACAATGCGCACAGCAAAGGAGTGGAACTTTCTGTCTGCGTCTGTGTTTCCGAATACATACAACCCTAATCTCTTCAAAGTTAGAGTGAACAGGCTTCTTCTGGGTAAGCTCGCTCCATCGTCGACTCTGTCTCTGTCACGTCTGACCTAGAGTAGAGTCAAGAGCAAAACAATCTCAAATTTAAAAAAAAAGGTGCATGGAAAACAATATGCGAACCATTTCTCACAATAATTTGTTACTAAATATTATGACTAAGAAGTTCTATTTATTATTTTTGGATAAATGTGTTAATAAACGTCGTTTTGATACACGTTGGCAGTAATTTACTATTTTAGTATTTCTGATTCATCATGTTGAAAAATATTATTGTGATAATAAGTTCAACATAAACAAATTTAAAAAAAATGATTTTTACACAATGATGGCATGATTTTTGGCTCTGACTGACTCTCTTTTCACTCAGAGCCAATAAATAAAAGTATTTCACACTCATATGTTTATGCGTAATAATAAACATGCAATCACTCAAAGGTAACTGCTAAGTGATGAGAAGCAGGCGCTGTTGAAAACTTATCCATCATACTGGGTACAGCTGGTTTGTACTGGATTTGTGCCTAGTTAATGGTAATAAACTCGTGCTTATTTCATGGAACTGAAAAAATTTTTAAGTGAACACCCACCTCTGCCCTACCCATTCAGTGCATCCATTAGGACAACGCATTTCTCTTTAGCTATTAAGGCGTATATATCCGCCAAGTGGCGCCCTCATTGAATAAAAATTCGTATCTTAGCTTATAAAATAAAGATTAAAGAATCCTATGATGCGTCTGTTACAAATAGCAAGGTATGTTTACATTGTTAAAACAGGACTCAAAGTGTTTCGTATCCAAAGCAGTAAGCAAAAGTGTCAAAAACGGCCGTTTTTGGCACAATCTTTATTTTCTATGCTAAGATACGAATTTTTATTCAATGAGGGCGCCACTTATGGGGAGATAGGCCCTTAAGAAGAGGTTTGTTAATAGTCCAAGATCCCAGCCGCCAGACATGACTTATTTTCTGATTAACATGTAGCGACATCTATGACGCAACATACGAACTAAAACACATAAATCTCGTTCTCCGAGCGATTTGATCATAGTATACAATATCGGGCAGTTGCCCGGACCAGACTCAACACCCGTCTCGTCAGAGGATCTTCACTTTTCAATGGAGATTTGCGGGACTTTACACTCTGTTTCTCATGCCCCCAAAAACAAAATGTAAGTTGAGTAGTGTAAGTACTCTGAACGTACGCATTCCTACAACTTGGGCCGACGGCCATATTGTTTAATTGCTTACTACTTAAAACATTTTTGAAAAAAAAACTTTTTTACAAAACTTTTTTTTTTTAATGTTTTAAGTAGTAAGTAAGTTTTATCAGGATTCCATGATCAAATCCTAATGTCCATGACATGGGACCACTCTTGAGGTATACCCTATCTATTAAAAACAGAATCATCAAAATCGGTTCATAAACAACGGAGTGAGGACCGAACATACGTACAGAAACGCTAAACGTGCCCACAATTTTCGAGGTTTTCTCTCAATTTTACCAGGATTCCATTATCAGATCCTGATTTCCTTGACATGGGACCACCCTTGAGATATACCCTATCTAACAAAAAAAATAATCATCAAGATCGGTTCATAAATGACGGAGTGAGGGCTGAACATACACAAAAAAAAACATATGTACGGTCGAATTGAGAACCTCCTCCTTTTTTTTTCGTCGGTTAAAAATACAAACACCGACTTCCGAAATTAAAGTTATTTTTTAATTTTTAGTGTATTTTCTTTTTTTTTAAAGTTGGTTGTTTTTTTTGTAAAAAAGGTTTTATTTTTCACTTTTTAGTTGTTATACCCCAGAACTAAAAACCCCAATAAAATGGAACGTGGAATTTAAACAGTATCGTAATTGGAGAAAACCAAAACGTGATCTAAGTATACGTATTTTTCGTTTTGTTCAGTTTCTCAAAAAGCGCTAAAACAATTTCGATAAAATTTATATGGGGCCACCTCGGGAGTAGATTCTTTCGGATAAAAAAAATAATTTTGAAAATCGGTCCACAACTGTCAGAGAAATCAGCGGACATACTTAAAAAAAAAACATACAGTCGAACATAGAACCTCCTCCTTTTTTGATGTCGTTTAAAACTTGTATAATGAAACATTTTGAAACAGTAAAACTATTATGAAGTGTCAAAAATACTAGAAAGTAATTCCTCAATGTGTGAGAAAATATTGGTAAGACTTTATGTAAATTCATTCCACTTGCAAGCCGTCGCTGCTAACACCATCTAGCGAGGTGTAGAGGACGGGCCCGAACGAAGAACAAAGGTTGCTTGTTCAAGTCGAAAACCCGTAGTTATGGCGGTACCGTTTTTTTGTATGGGATGAGGTATCTGTATGCTAGTATTATATTATCTGTGCTATGGTGAAATAATAGTCACCCACCAATGTCATATTCGACATTTTACTTATTAGCTTTCTTGCGAACGGGCGTGACTTTTGGACGTATTTCAAGTCGACAACGATAATCAAGCTGTGTCACACGGCACGTATGTTCGCAAGGCGTAGACTACACGCAAAATACCAGTGTGGAGAGACCTAAAGACGCCTTCACACTGTGACGCTCGCTAGCGTCAGATAACCGCAAATTATTTCGTCTCGTGACGTCTTAAAGTATGACGCACTATTTTCCTGTTTGAAATACTTTTTTATGGCTAAGTTATAAATATTTAGTCTGCTATTTGCGAGATTGTTTGGTTATACTATCAATTTAATGACGTAATCCAGTTATAAGATTATGATGAAGAAATCTGTTTTGTTTTATGTGTGATTATTTTTTTCGTAGCAAGTGCAGTGCTACGCTTGCTACGCGTGACGTAGTATGCTCGTAGCATGTCGAACAATGCACAAAGGTGGTTTGGTAGAGATTACTTTTTAAAACTCTAACCTTTAATTAATTATGTATCTTTTCATATTATTCTCACATTTATTTCGTTTTCATTAAAGAAAATTCCATGGATTACTCCATGGAATTTTCTTTAATCAATAAGAAAATTCCATGGAGTTCCAGTTATAAATATCGTTCTCAGACTTATTTAAATATTTTAATGAGGGTCGGTGTAACCTTATTAGTTTCCATTCTAGACATAATTATAATCTTTCACATAGTCCTCTCATCGCTTATTTGGTAAAAAAGAACTCCGCTGTCCGTCCGTCTGTCAGCGGGCTGTATCTCATAATCCGTAATAGCTACACAGTTGAAATTTTCACAGAATGTGTATTTCTGTTAAAAATAAATTAAATTAAAAATAAAGGGAGGCTGCCTAGCTAAGAAGCCCCCCTTAATTTTAAATTTATTTTAAATTTTATTATTTGTTGTTTTATTATGGTAATTTTATTATAGCGGAAATAAAAATACACAGTGTTTGAAAATTTCAACTGTCTACCTATTACGGATTATGAGATACAGCCCAAAAAAAAAACAAAGAAAATGTTTATAGAAACGTGTTTTTTTTTCAGTTTATGGTACGGATCCGTTCGTGTGCTAGTCTGACTCGCACTGGGCCGTTTTTTTTATCGTTGATAGGCTCGCGTTTGACCACTATCTCACTTGATGGTAAACGATGATGTGGTCGAAGATGGAGCACCCTTGCCTAGAAGTAACCCAAATATATTAGGTTATTTATTTTAAAAATATATTATTTATCCCTATTTTTTTCTTTTAAATCATGAATGGTTTCCTAACTTTTTAATACTTTAAGCCTAAAAGCTGGCTACATCAGTTGCAGCGTCAGTAGTATTCATCAGGTCCTCCATAGACAGACAAAAAAGAGGGTGCCTGACATAACTCAAAAAAATGGCGGAGATGGTACAACCGAGCAAGTGTTCTGTGGGCCTCGGAATTTAAGAAATTCAAACTCAAGCTTGTTTTAGCCCGGGTGTAAAGGGGTAGTGCAGGTGAATGGCGCATGAAAGGAGCCTCCCCGAGTGGCGTTACATATATTGTACCCCGATTCTAAACGCCCGGCGCACCCTGGACTAGCTGACTAATCGTTTTCACCACGATGGTAAACCTAAAACGACTCTCTTCAGGAGAAAATAGCAAAATAAATAATTAATTTAATTTGTACAGTTGGCAATGTAACTCCGCCTTATACGAAAAAAAAAACTTTAAAACAGTAATCTAATAAAATAAACTAGAAATTTAAATCAACGCATATAAATTCGAAATTCTTCGTAATTGTGAGCCGGGTGAGAATTCCTCTGAAAATAAACGTAAGGTCAATAACACTCACGCTTATATTATAACATACTGTTTATTTTAACGATATAAATCTTTACCAGTGGCTGAGAAAGTATACTACATTTTATATTATTTTGGTCTACTAGTCACTGAGATCGATTTGCTTAGAATTTTATAATTTGGTTTCTATGAAGACAGAGTTTTTTGTTTTAAGGCTCAGTTATACGACTTTTAATGGTTTTTAATTGAACATCACGTCTACACGAGTTGTCTTATTTCTTTGAAAAAAATATATGTTACTCTAGACAATTTACGTCGTGATTTTGTTCTCAGAATATTTTAAATTATATTTTTATAACATAGTGTAATTAATTTGTAAAGTTATGTCTAACTCTGATAAAAAATTGAGAATCACGCAAAAACTATACAGCGTATTTTTATAAAACCTTCACCATTTTAAAGATCATTTCATTATTTATAATTTAGTCTCAGTGTTTTAGTTTAATACTTGTTGTTTTATGTGTAATAAGTCTAATTTTGGCCAGCGCTCCTTGATGGGCGAGTCCTCTTACCGGGTGGGCATACGACGCGTTTCGTGAGCTCAGCGCAGAACACGCAAGCTAACCAGAAAACTCAAGGTCGTTGGCAGCTAACAGCGCCTTAAGAAGTCCAATTTACATTGTTCTGTAAATTTTTTTAAATCGTTTCAATTAACTATATATCTCCCTACCTTCTACCAAACAGCGGCTCCATACTATAATCTATCTCTGTGCCAGATTTCATCCAGATTTGTTCAGCCATTCTGGCGTGATTGAGTCACAAACATCCGTCCATTCATCCATCAAAATTTTCGCATTTATAATATTAGTAGGAAGTAGGATTTACTAAAACTTAATAAACAAGTAAAAATCACTGTCACAAAGGCGGACTTAATGCATAAAATAAAAGTTACAGCTACAAAACAGCTGCTTTGTTAAAAATTCCTTAAACACTGAAAACTTAATTACGTTACAAAGATATTCTTGCTCAGTAAACCACTGCATAGGGAACAATACCTTCATCAATTTGATCACCGTTAACACCCTATTCTTAGCCTCCGACCACACTGCAGACCCTCAACCGCTATCCATAACAAATCACGTTAAATTTTCACCTGCGAACCGCAAAATAGGAGCCTCTCTTCAACGGGCCCATTAACATTTCATTTGAAGATTTGTGAGCGATGGCGATACGCCGCATTCCTGAGACCCGTGTCACTCTGGCGTAGTGCCAAACGCTAGATCCGAGTCTTCGTAAGTGCGTACTGCAGGTGAGTAAGTTGCTTTATACAGAGTTTAAAGATTAGGTTGGGTTATTCGTGGTTCCAGTATTGTGAAGGTTTGGGATTGGTTTTCTGAGTTTTTAGATTTGACGGCACGGTTAGTTGAGCGATTGGCTGCTGCGTTGCGTATTGCGGGTGCGATTCCCGCACGGAACTAATATTTGAATAGCCCACAGATAGCTGTTCCGGGTCTGGGTTTCTTGTCTAAGTGAGTATACATGTTTGTGACGATAAAAACTCACGATACAGGAGTAATTCCTAGAGAGTGGCAAAGTTTTCTTTAAAAAAAAATATAAATAAGTACCTACTGCCTGGGGTAAGCTAGCATAACTGACGACATTTTCTATTTTCTTAAATATTGTGGGCTTCATTGTAACAATACCTTTTTTTTACCCAGAGTCATAAATAAGAAACTCAAGTGGAGCTGGGCGAGACACCTGGCAAATCGCGGTGATGACGGACGGTGAAGTAAGGCGGTGACCGAGTGGCACCCAAGAATCGGAAGGAGAATTTTGAAGAAGATTGGTCATCTGGCGGGCACAGGAGCGTGGTAATGTGCAGAAGAAAACACATTGAGCCGAATTGAGAACCTCCTCTTTTTATTGAAGTCGGTTAAAAACAGAAGTCTATGCACAGCAGCGGGCGAAGTCTGGCTATGAATGATGATGATTATCAAAAAAACCGGCCAAGTGCGAGTCGGACCCGCGCACGAAGAGTTCCGTATCTATAAAAACGGCAAAAAATCACGTTTGTTGTATGGGAGCCCCTTAAATATTTATTTTATTCTGTTGTTTAGTATTTGTTGTTATAGCGGCAACAGACTTACATACAGCATCTGTGAAATTTTCAACTGTCTAACTATCACTGACAGACAGACAGACGGAGGGACAGCGGAGTCTTTAACTCGCCGTCCGATCAGCACCAGGCCCGAGAGTCGACGGCGCGTAGTGTTCCACGCGCGCCTCAAAGAGTTGTCAGCCAAAGGACGGGGCCTGCCACGGCCGATGCCTGCCCGGGGGTGGAGGATAAATTCGAAAGAGTTACCTCGCCCCTGGGCACTCAAGGCAGGGAGGAACAGGGGTGGGTTTTAGTCAGTAAGAGTCTGACACGCCCTTCCGCTCCACCCTAGAGCGGAAGAAGTCATAGGATGATTTCCCACACCCCAAAAAAAAAAAAAGGGACAGCGGAGTCTTAGTAACAGGGTCCCGGTACCCAAAGGGTATACCTTTGGGTACGGAACCCAAAAAATTACGAAATTAATTAAAACATTACGACTTAGTAGTCGTAATGGTCACATCAGTGAATTTTTTATAGTGTGTTTACCGTCTTACGTTTGATGCTGAACTGATTATGTTAATACAGTACGCTATATTTATCGAAAGCCATGATCGCGATTAACATTTGATTGGCCAAATCAACAGGCGTGGCGCTGACGCAAATGTAACCGTAGTTAAATGATAAATGCTTTTATTTTTGTAAGTAGGTTTAAACAACACTTTTACACGCCAACTTTTTTTTCCTAGCTGACTACCCTGAGAAGAAACACCGAAACAAACTCAGAGGTCAAAGCTCTTTTAAAGTGTTCAAATCTATACAATATGTACTGGTCAAATCATATGAGAACCATGTACGTTTATGTCTAGGATGAGCTTTTGAGGAAAGCAACACGCAAATTCGAGTGAACCTGTCCAGACAGTGCAAGCATCTGTCAGTTATCGTGAACCTCAACTCAGAACTTTGAGGCGCTCAACGAACCGACGAACAATACCAAAGTAAGGACATTTGGGTAGGCCGCAAAAATAGTCAAACTGCCAGACAATCATATAAATCTACATGAATATTCGAGTACATAGTTCTCGCATTTAGTTATAATAACTCTCTCGATAGATGGCGTCTGCTTACACATCCCTGACTCCAAAGTTTGTTCAAATGTTGTAACTGTGGATCTTGATGTTGTTTTGACAAATATTGGTTGTAATAAAAGAAGTGGCAGACGATCATATCAGTGGAGTTCTGTGAGAGGTGTGTGTGAAACTTATGTCTTCTTAAACAAATGCAATTAGCGGATAGCAATTGTAAAACAAATAAATAAAAAAGTTTCGTAAAGAGTTTGTCTGAGTCCGGGGCGTAGGGCTCCGGGTGTGTACTTATGGGTGTGATCTAAGGTTTCTGGTGTGTAAGAAAAGAAACACTGGTCCGTATTACTGGAAAATCCTATACCTATTATAAAATCAAACTTCCATCGATGACTCACAACTCCCATAAAAATAAGTAAGCACTAAGTATATTAGACCGACCAGCCTGTCTGCTGACAAGGTTAGTTTTTCATACAACCTCCTTAGATATCACAGTACCTTAAATCACCCACATTTCTCTAGGTATGTTAATATGAAATGCCTCTGCAGCCGGTGGTAACCGGCAATACTTTTTTCTTTTTTTTTTTCTTTGTTTCCTTCTTCGTATTAGGTTCCTGTAAACCCTACAGACAGGCATAGGAGCCCCGCTTTTCTTACTTATGACCCTCGTTAGCACATTACGCCTCCCTATTTCAACACTTGCGTCAGATGTGAGCTTAGCCGAGTAGAACATCTGATACGCACGCTTGTGATTGAAAGTTCAAATCTAGCTTGCACACGTTTACTCTTTGGATTTTTGGGACTATTTTTTTAAGGTTTTTATGCAAAGAACAGTATTTTTTTATTGCTTCTGGCTTTTAGAACATTTGCAACTGATAAGATTTTTTTGCAGACCCGATTTTCCGCTTTCATTTTTCAAAGTCAGCGACGGCTGCAATTTCAGGTCACGGCGCCGGCTGCGGAGGCACTCCCTAATATTTAAGTACCCTAAGAGGAGTCAACACTTGCTAAAATCGCACACAGTTCCAGACTACGCGCTGCTACTGAGAATTTCCAGGTGTGCATGTAAAACAAATTCACACTTTGCCCCACCCAAGAATCTAACCCAGACTTGCTCAGGAGTTGATTGTAATATTGGAGTTTGAGGCCAGAGTGGAAGCTTGATGATATGACAACATCTAAACTAATGACGTCAAACTTGGATGATGATCCAAGGAATGCTGTTGATATAAAAGTTTATGTAATGTGTGTGTGTATGTGTGTGTGTGTGTGTGTGTATGTGTGTGTGTGTTTATGCATAACAGTGACAACAACAGTTTCTTTGCCAATTATTTGTTGGGAGGAGAAAACAATTAATATTACGACGGCACGGTTGGCGCAGTGGTTGAGCGTTCGGCTGCTGCGCTGCGTGTCGCGGGTTCGATCCCCGCACGGAACAAATATTTGTATGACCTGCAGATGGTTGTTCCGGGTCTGGGTGTCTTGTGTATGTGAATTTACATGTTTGTGAACGCACCCACGATACAGGAATAATTCCTGGTGTGGGGCAACGTTTTTTAAAATAACCCCATTTATGTTATACCAATAATTATGTAATAAGCATTTAATTGATTCTGTTTATCTTCTCTTGTTAGATGATTAGATATCATTACGTAATGTCATCGCAGAATATTTTTATTTATTTGAATATTGACTATTAAAATATATAGGACATGAAACGCTCTGAAATAATGACTATGCAACGTGAAAGAATGCAATTGAAGGAGTTAATAGAAATAATATTTATAAAACAAATTATTGTTGATACAATAAACGCTGTTCTCAAGGTAAATATACAAACTGATAATATTAATATGAATAAACACGAACATCTATATGCGTGGCTTATTAAAATTTAAAGAAAGAACTACCTAAGTTTTTAACCGACTTCAAAAAGAAGGAGGTTCTCAATTCGTCTGTATGTTTGTTATGCGATTTTTTTGGGGAAAGAATAGATTTTTTTTGTTTGGTAGGTCATACTTCAGAAGTGATCCCATATAAATTTAATCGAAATTGATTCAACGCTTTTTAAAAAAATCAACAAAAACAAAAAATACAGAGATGACGTTTTAGTCTTCTCCAATTATGTTCAAATTACATGTTAATGCGATTGTCGATTCGGGGATAAAGTTCTGGGGTACAACTAAAAAGTTAAAAACGAAAAACAATTATACAAAAAAATACAAACGACTTCCATATAAGACAATACACAAAAAATTTAAAAATAACTTTAATTTCGGAAGTTGGTGTCAAATAACCAAGAAACAAAATACAAATACCGACTGCCGAAATTAAAATTATTTTGCAATTTTTTGTGTATTTTCTTTTTTGGAAGTCGGTTGTATTTTTTTAAGTAGGTACTTAAAAAGTTTTCAAGGTTTCTATAAGCATCTTCGAACAATATCGTCTAATTAGGAAGAGTCCTAACTCACTGCTAAATAAAGTCTTCAGGATGGAGTTGGAGCTTGCTCGCACTCAGAGCAATGAGGTAGCTGAAATAAAAACCATCATCGTACGCCTGTACCTACATACCAGGGGCCAGAGTCAAAATAGTTTTCTGCTAGCGTTGACGCTAGCAGAAAACTGACCGGGGGCCGAGGTAACTCTGTTTCGAATTTATTCTCAACCCCCGGGCAGGCATCGGCCTTAACGGGCCCCGTCTCTTTGCTGACAACTCTTTGAGACGCGCGTGGAACACTACGCACCATCGACTCTCGGGCCTGGTGCTGATCGGACGGCGAGCTACCCATTACTGGCCAAGAGCCTGGAAAAAATTGTCACGTGACTCACATCCAAGTAAAGTCATTGCCATATATTTTGTACTAAGCGATAACGTGAACACTAACAGAAAAGTATTTTGTCTATGGCCGCAGATGCGTTGCAGAAGCGAACCAAACACAATATAAATGGATTACATACCTAGACAACACCAGTTTGAGCTAGAAATAACAAGCGCTAAATCGCTTTTAAAATATCACAGTACAAAAATACAAATTTAACTGAACTACTCACACACTAACTAAAAAAAAGCTATTACGAAAGAATGCCGATATAAAATGCGCACTGAAATAAAGCAAGCTATTTAAATATGAATCCTAGACTTGTATTTAGAAATGATTCATATCTAAACGTGTTGCGTGTGTTGAGAGACATGTCTGTAATCGTACATAACTGTTATTGCAGAAGATAGGTTAAAGTTCTAATCCTTCAAACAAAGGAGATTAACGTGCACAAGTGTATCCATAAACCTAGTACCTACTCTCATAGTACGGTGGGACGGCAATCTCACACGACCGGGGACAGATCAGGCGCAGGACTAACAGCTTCACGGGTTTTCCGAGGCACGGAGGTGTCTCCACCAACTTCTAAACTCTGAGCTGTTAGACAGAAATTTCTTATGTAAGAACCCAAGAACTCTTTGCTTAACATAGAACCGAACTCAGAACCCCAAGCTCAGCAGTCGAACTTGCAAACAAGACCAACTGGGTAGTTAAAGGTTCAAGCAAGAAAAACGTACAGATCAGTTCTCAGAGTTTAACTTCTCTGACTCTTTATTATAATCCACAATCAATCACGTGCAACAATGTTTGTCTGCAATGTGCGTCTGCTTCCGACCGCTTTGATCTCGACCTTACGCTGACACCGGGCTTTTGGCATATAACTGAAATACCAGGCTGAGATTCAACACTTACACAGATTACGGAATGCAAAAAAACATGATTAATATTATTTTGTTAGTTGTCACTCATAGTTTATTTTTTGCACTTCAAGTCTAGCAGTGTTAGATAACTTCCCTGTAAATGTACGCTGTTACAGAATGTTCATTACATGGACGATTAGCTTTCTCAGGGAAGCTAAAGCGATCAATCTTAGGAAAATAGTCCCACATATTATGGTTGGTTAGAGAATATATCCATTTGGAAACGATCATAAATTAAACTATCTTTATACCTTCCTTTCTTTCCAGGTGGACCGATGACCTGCTGAGGGCTGCAGGAGCCCACTGGATACTAAAAGCGCTGGACTGGTCGATGTGGCGACGCTTGGCGGAGGCCTGTATCCATGAGTAGGCTTCTTAAATGATGATGATGGTGATGCCTTCTAAAACAAAAACTGTACATTCAAGGATGGAAGAATGAATAACACCGTAAAGGTTGCACCAGGCTACAGTATCATTATAGTGGGAATAAATTTAATTATTGCAATAAAAATGTCCCTTTGACTATGGGACTTACAATTTTTTCTTCTCCCTTCGGCGCTACTACCTTTTTGGGTCTTGGGCGAGCTAACTCTGTTTCGAATAAAAAATAAAATAAGAACCGCTAGGCAGATGGCTTTGTGGTCATTTCGCTCTGTCTTTGGCCTCCCTTCACCAAGATGTTTTTATCCAATTTTTCTCAAATCTTTTATTTATTTATTTTAATTTGATTTATTTATTTACTCGACACAATCTTTCTTACGCTTCCTAGGCCTTCTTCTCGGTCATTTCTGTTGCGGAGTCTACTAGAATTTCATTTTAACAGTTCTATGGGACTTATAACATTACTGTCAAAATGTGGGAGTACGTGTGTAGGTACGTATGTGCACTGCCCTACCTTTGCGTAAAACAGACATAACGTAATGCTGTAATTATATAACTTGTTCGTTTGTCTGGCCTTGATCTGACATCAAAAAACTTCCATGCATATTACAAACAGCATTTAAAGTGGAATGCGAAAATTTTTCATCTGTCAGTCTACTCTTGTATTTACTTTGGAGTCTGGCATCAAAATTATGACGAATACCTTCCGTGTGTTATTTTAATAGAGCAGGAACGTGGATGAACACATCACAGTAATGCTTTATGCAATCCACACAAAATAAGAAAAGTTAGGTACTTACTTAACATCTAAATTTCTGGATCAAGAATAATTGTAGAAAAAAAACTTTTTTACAAAAAATACAACAGACTTCCAGAAAAGAAAATAAACTTCAAATTGAAAAATAACTTCAATTTCGGCAGTCGGTGTCAATTAACGAAGAAATAAAATACAAACACCGACTTCCGAAATTAAAATTATTTTTCAATTTTCTTTTTCGAAGTCGGTTGTATTTTTTGTAAAAAAGTTTGTTATTTTTCACTTTTTAGTTGATAATTATACCCCAGGACTAAAACTAAATATTAAAGTTACGTCCGAATTGATAGCCCCAATAACATGGAACATGGAATTTGAACGTATACTCGTAATTGAAGAGACCAAAACGTCATCTACGTACACACATTCTTTGTTTTTGTTGATTTTTTTAAAAAACGCTAAAGCAATTTCGATAAAATTTATATGGGACCACCTCTGGAGTAAGGTGGACATATATTTAAAAAAAAAAGAAACATACATACAGTCGAACATAGAACCTCCTCCATTTTGCGAAGTCAGTTAAAAAAATAAAACAATAAGCCGAAAGAACAGTGTAGCTTTAAACACTGTCGAATGTAACCTATAGCTTTCTGTTTATATAAAGCCCATCATCATCATCAAACTTTTAATGTCCCCACTGCTGGGGCACAGGTCTCCTCTCTGTGAGAAGGTGTGGGCCGTAACCAACATCGCGCGCGCGCGGGGTTTTTTTTTTGCCCGTTTCCTCACGATGTTTTCCTTCACCGTTTTTGGCTTAGAGAGCAGTGGTGATGGAATAATTAACACAAAGTAAAGCACCTGCCTGGGTTTGAACTCACGACCTACAACTTGTAAGTCGCGGCCGTTACCACTGGGCCACCGCTGTTCTCGTAAACCCCATAGGGTTGTATAAATTCCATCAATAATTATCGCAGCAGGATTGCGATTTTCAAAAGTTCTAAGTGTTTGGGAATGACTAATAATCTTTTCACTATGGTAGCACCAAATAGTGCATGTCAATCGTACATTGTGGACTTTTGTTCATCGTTACTTTTTTTTTATTGTTTATAGGCCTGGTTATTTATTGGTTATAGGAGGAACTCGTGGCTAAAGTAATAACAGCCGCATGGGTCGATCCATCAGGTTAAGCTACGCTTGTCGGGGTTGGTCCGTGGATGGGTGACCATCTTTACATACCGAGACTCCTCCGTGCCTAGGAAAGCATGTTAAGTCGTTGGTCCCGGCTGTCAAACGCGGATCTTTGACAGTCGTTACGGGTCGTCAGAAGCCCGAAAGTCTGACATCCAGTCTTACCAAGGGGTATCGTATTACCCAGTAACTGGGTTGTGCAGGTCAGATAGGCAGTCGTTCCATGTAAAATACGGGTATTCTGCTGCATCCGGTTAGACTGGAAGCCGACCCCAAGATAGTTGGGAAAAGGCTAGGCAGATGATAGGCCCGCGTTTGACCTCTATCTCACCTGATGGTAAGCGATGATGTGGTCGAAGATGGAGCACGCTTGCTTAGAAGTAACCTATTCACTCTTGACTTGAAGACTCCCAGATTGTAGCTATCAGGAAACACAGACTCCGGCAGGAAATTCCACTCCTTAGCTGGACGCACAATGAATGTGTTCCTAAAACGTTTTGTGCGTGTGGATGGGATGTTCACCATGTACTGGTGGCACATCGCCGTAAGTCTTGTGGTCGGTTGATGGAACGGGATTGGCGGAATCAAATTATGCAATTCCGTCGATTCAATTCAATCAACTTACCTACTGATAAAATGGCACTATGCCTTTGCCTTCTGGTAAAGGTTTTCCAATAGGATAGTTTACTAGAAAAATCTAATTAGTAGGTACGTCAGTTAGATTTCCAAAAAATATTGACACGTTAAGAACGCTATATTTAAATGGCTGCATCCAAAAAATTATTAATGAACCGAAGACCTTTTGCACATACAGTCCTGAAATTATTTGCAAAAAACTTTTTTACAAAATAAACAACCGACTTCCAAAAAAAAATACACAAAAAATTTAAAAATAACTTTAATTTCGGAAGTCGGTGTTTGTATTTTATTTCTTCGATATTTGACACCGACTGCCGAAATTAAAGTTATTTTTAAATTTTTAATGTATTTTTTTTGGAAGTCGGTTGTTTTTTTTGTAAAAAAGTTTTTTTATTTTTCGCTTTTTAGTTGTTATACCCCAGAACTAGAAACCCCAATAACATGGAAGGTGGAATTTAAACATTTGGAGAACACAAAAACGTCATCAAGATATGCGTATTTTTCGTTTTTGTTCAGTTTCTCAAAAAGTGCTTAAATAATTTCTATAAAATTTATATGGGACCACCTCGGGAATATATTCTTTCGGATAAAAAAAGAATTTTGAAAATCGTTCCACAACTGACGGAGAAATGCGTGGACATACATAAAAAAAAAAACATACATACAGTCGAACATAGAACCTCCTCCTTTTTCGAAAGTCGGTTAAAAAATAAAAAAAAATTACGAAAACATAAACATGCACCCACCTATAAACTCTACACACACCCCTACATACTACACACTCCACAATTACATATATTTACTCACACAGATCACCCATAACAATCACCTACCCTTTTAATTCCAATTTCCTTCTTTGTTTTTTAATGTAAAATTTCAGTTTTATACTTATAACTTCTTGCTAGTTTGTCTAGTTATTAATTCATCAATAAATAAATATTGTTTGCCTTACTTGGGAAGAGACTGGACCCCACGACACAGGGAATCCTAGTGTGGGATCCAGGGAATTTGAAGAAACTCTTATGTATCGCAATATTTTAAAATTATTGTACAATGTGTTAATGAACTGAATACATTTTTTATTTATTTATTAATTTACGTATTTTTCCTTTAGTCACGCTGCCAATCGTGGATCTTTGACAGTCGTTACGGATCGTCAGATACCCGAAAGTCTGACAACTAGTCTTACCAAAGGGTATCGTATTACCCAGGTAACTGAGTTGTGCAGGTCAGATAGGCAGTCGCTCCATGTAAAATATTAGACTGGACCCCAAGATAGTTAGGAAAAGGCTAGGCCGATTGATTTTTCTTTTGTTACGTAAACCATAAATGAGGACGATACAGTGCGTTGAAATTGTGCGTGACGTCACACCTCGATATACTTTGTACCGTTTGGTGACGTAACAAGCCCCCACTCCTGAACTTTGATACGTTTTATCTTTGTTATTTATAATTGGTTTGGAAAAAAAAATATGTCCAATATTTTTGTTAATCTAACTTACGGACTAAAAAGAATTACTATTTTTATACCCTGTAAACATCCCCATAGTAGAAGAGCAGCCGTTTATAGTATCTTAACAATAGGTGTTTCTTGCTAATATGGTACTCTCCTGTTTATTTATGTAAAATATTATACAACAACAAAATACCACTAAATATTTTTTTTCTCTGAAAACAGCATCAACATTGGTTATTAAATGAAGCAGCAATTAGCATTTTATTTGATACTAGCTGTGCCCGCGGTTTCATGCGCGCATCTTTCGTAAAAAATATTTTTTTATATATAAAAAGTATCCTATGTCACTTCTAATACCTCCAAGAATGTGCACAAAGTTTCATGATGATAGGTAAAGTAGTTTTCGCGTGAAAGCGTAACAAACAAACTTACATTTACATTTTCACTATTAGTATGATAAGGAAGAGCCACCAGATTTGAAAATTATCTAACTTACATAATTGGGCCTGTGCCCCAGCAGTGGGGACAATAAAAGGCTGATGATGATAATGACTTATCTAATTGAACGAATTTGAAAAATTCTTTCTATTACAAATAATTTAAAAAATTGAGTGAAGCACTTGCACGCAGTGGCGTATTTAGCCTTAGGCCATGAGGGCCATGGCCCGGGGCGGCAGACTACCAGGGGCGACGAATGCTACCTGCTGCTGTTTTTCCAAGTTAGATAAGCACTACTATTTCTACTTTTCTTGCCACCCCGTAACTTCTTGTCAAAAAAAAATTTACCTATCCGAATCGTGTAGCTCAAATTTTAATTTTACTTTTTTTGTTAACTATGGGGCAGCACAAATTGGCCCGGGGCGCCAAATCTTTGAATCCGCCACTACTTGCACGCATTCGTTTCACTTCAGCTGGCGCTTGAACTATTTCAGTTGCATAACGGTTTCACGAACACTTGGCAGGTTCAGAGCTTTACTAGGAACGCATTATGTTCGCTGTTTGATGTCCATGCGGTAACTAGCACGTTTTGTAATCTAATTTGATGTCTGCAGACAATGTTCTGCAGGTAATTTATCACACCTGAACAGAAAAAGGTGTGGTGTCATTGATATTTTACCCAGTATTTTTCCGATGCAGACCAAAATATATTCATAGAAGCAGAATAGAGTGCCCTCTACGCACCTACTCTCTTTCTACTTCTATAAATCTAATAAAAATATGATCATCTTGTCCGAATTTCGGTAATAGCGACCATCTCAGTGGAGAATAGCCATCGACGTCATGAAACTCTCTCTCATTCATCATTTTCAAAGAAGTGCAGCGCCCTGAAACCGTAAAAATTAATTTGCGAATCAACCATCATACACATTTCGACTTCACATATATTGGGTGACTGGTAATTAGTGACCGATACTTAAACACATGATTGTAGTCATGATAACAAACAACTTTCCCAAAGAACGAACGGCGTCTCGCAGCTAACAGTTGAGATAGGTCATAGGCACGCGCGCGCGATTTTAAAATGGATTTTCTTATTGTGATAAAAGTGAATGAGTATAAATAAAATGTTTCTTTGGGAAAGTTATTTGTTGTCATAAGTACAATCATGTGTTTAAGTATCGGTCACTAATTACCAGTCACCCTATATAGCATAGGCCTCTCCTTGCTTTCACCAGAATCGGGCGAGACCTGTCTCTGCCAACAGTAGTGAGGGCTATGCTGACGAAGACAGGAAAATGGAGGGAAGTTGCCTCCTTCGGAGACCGTGATGGTTCAGAAGGAGGCCGCCGAGCGGGATCATGAGAGGGCAGATCTCACTCGGAGAAGAAGCCGTCGGGTAGGTAACCGCCTCGTCGCCTAAAACGCCGAAACCTCGTCTGCACCATTTATGGCAGGCGGGACTCCGGGGTCGCGGGCGTTCAGAGTGAGGACTCTGTCCGCCCACCCAATGATCCTAGGAAAGATGGTGGCACAGTGATCAAATGCTGTCATGCAAAACGAGGCTCGGGGAAAACCCTTTACAGTCTCCCCAGGCAGGTGCCCCTGGGTCGTGGATAAATTCCAAACAGAGTTACCGCGCTCCTGGGCACTCAGGCTGAGAAGGAACAGGGGTGGGTTTTAGTCAGTAAAAGTCTGACACGCCCTCCCGCTCCACCCAGAACGGGAGAAATCATCGAATGATTTCCCATTCCCACAAAAAAAAACAGAGGTGCCTTTACAGACGTTGTGCAGAGGTGGTCCCTGTGTGTTCTTAGGTAGGCCACGGGAGGGTTCCATGCGCTGATAGTGATCACCAAGATGGTTACAGTGAATTGAAATCCCATAATCCCCAAGAGTCTGGACGTTATATGAAAGTATCCCCTCGACAACAAAAAAAGCCCGCTCTTTGCTTGTACCAATCTAATTGATCTCTACATCTCAATAATCTAAATCTAGTCTGAAGCAATTTTGAAAACTAGCTATCTACAATTAGCAATTAGCGAATCAGCAAAGTATTTTCATGAGTGGTCACGTTCTATGTATTATGGCCGAAGAGTTAATAATGAACCGCCATTCGAAGTATGTGACATACCACTTGCTCGGTTTTGGCAACAGACGGTCTTAGGAATTTGAGACGACGCCACACCGGTACTTTCAAAATTAGGGCTGCTGCGAGTGAATTTGCTGCGCCAGAATTACACAAAACAAGCAAAGAACCCCTTTCTATAGGGTGGAAGTCGTCAAATAACTTCTCTCGCTCTTGGTGCAGCGGGAGGGCGTGTCCAGACTCTTACTGACTAAAACCTACGCGTGTTCCCTCAGTTGCCCGTGTCAGGGGTGACTCCTGCCAGACTTCCTCTATTGTGAAAATATACCCATCACAGTACTGACTGCTAAAGTACCTAGCTTATAGATGACTCCTGAAAGGAAAAAGGCGATTAACTTATCATTACCTAATATTATAACTGTGAAAATCTGAATGTGGAGATGTTTGTTAATAATGACGAGAACCTCATGAAAGCCGAGAAAGATAAGCAAATTAAGTCTCTTCTTCGGCCTAGCCTTTTCTCAACTATCTTGGGGTCGGCTGCCAGTCTAACCGGATGCAGCTGAATACCAGTATTTTACATGGAGCGACTGCCTATCTGACCTCCACAACCCAGTTACTGGGTAATACGATGCCCCTTGGTAAGACTGGTTGTCAGACTTTCGGGCTTCTGACGACCTATAACAACTGTCAAAGATCCACGATTGACAGCCGGGACCAACGGCTTAACGTGCTTTCCGAGGCACGGAGGAGTCTCGCTATGTAAAGATGGTCACCCATCCATGGACCAACCCCGGCAAGCGTAGCTTAACCTGATGAATCGAGCCGTGCGGCTGTTATTACTTTAGCCACGAGCTCCTCAGATAAGCAAATCAAGTATCTTTAATAGTATTCTTGACTCTGCGGACGGTGAGCAATGGTTAGCTCTCCATTCGATAAGGACCAAGCCTGGGTTGACGGCGCGTTGTATTCCACGCAGCCTATCTTAACGGTAGATAGAATATTTTTTTTTAATATATTTTTGAATTTAAGAATGTAATATTTAAAAAAAATATGGTAGGTAAAGTACGGCCAACGAGAAGCGATACCAAATGTAAACAAAACCCATGCGAAAATGGGCGATAAAATGGCCGCCCGAATGTTGGCGAATCCGTCTTAACGTTGTCATGTTTTTGCCGGGAGAACGAGACATTACGACAAAGGCACAAGATGGAAAGAGATAAATATTAGATTGTCAACGCCACAGTTGTTCTTTAGGTTAATGACCTTTCGTATCGCTGCTAGTTGGCCTTACTTTACATATTTAATAAATTGAATAAACGGCTTTTTTTTATTATTGAAATACTTCATAAATCACAACAACTAAAGCACCCACAAGGCAATTAAAAACCTTTGGAATCCTTTTAAAGTACATCCACACACATCTTCAAAAGAACGCATTCATTAAAGAAGTGCACATTACCCGAATACACGTATACGAGTAATTATAGCGGTAATGCATCGGCGTTGACATGTGCAGATAAAATTGAAAGAAACGAATGTGCCAAGAGAAAGGTTTATAGTTCTCAAAAAAGATCACATCACAATGAGAAAGAAATGTCAAACGGTCCAGATAGAATTGCGTGACTTAGGTCAGTTTTTTGATCAAACAATTTTATAAGAAACCGCTTTGAAAGATTTTTTAAAGATATTTTGTTAGTATGATCAAAAGACTAGGTAAACACATATCTACACAGAGTAAGAATATAACAGGATACAGAAAAACATACTCTTTCTACGACATTAACATGAATAACATTCTACATTTTTCATCCTTGAAATAGCGAAAAAAAGAGCTGTTACGCACATTTTCCAATACAGACAATTACTAAAAACAACAAACAGATTAAGCAGAACGGAATGCTAACGCGGTCCCTGAACTCCGATTTAAAAAAAAATACATTACGCATTCTAAATTTAAAATCCATTTTTTGATCGTTAAGTTAATTTAGCTCGTATTGGCATTACCTACTAGTAAATCCCGAAGCATTCCATTCCACATTGCTTGGTAATAATTTTACGAACAGCGCTATTAATCTTGACTTACAAGTGTCATAACATACCACTCATAGCAGAGTGTGTGTTGCTAGCAAAAATAGTTATGTTCTATTGACCCGACAACCTTTTTAATTCATCAATGTCGATCTAAATACGCTTTTTGTCCATACAGGAGGATTTTTTAAGTGGGCGTGGATGGCCCAATCTGAAACTATGACGCTAAATTTGCGTATAATACGCTGGCGACTCTATCGGGTGGTGTAATAGTACTGCGCGTGTTTTTTCTTCAAAATCAATTTGTTCGATCTCTGGCTAGAAATGTTGATTTGGGCCCGAGACTTCTTTGAGTATTTTTAACCGACTTCGAAAAAGGAGGAGGTTGTTGAGGTGTGTTCAACTGTATGTATGTTTTTTTTTATGTACTCGTATGTCCACCGAGTTCTCTGTCAATTGTGGACCGATTTTTTAAATTCTTTTTTATCCGAAAGGATATACTCCCGAAGTGGTCCCATATAAATTTTATCGAAATTGCTTCAGCGCTTTTTGAAAAACAGAACAAAAACAAAAATACGTATACATAGATGACGTTTTGGTTTTCTCCAATTACGACTATGTTTAAATTCCACGTTCCATGTTGTTGGGGTTTTTAGTTCTGGGGTATAAGAACTTAAAAGTGAAAAGTAAAAATAAAACTTTTTTACAAATAAACAACCGACTTCCAAAAAAGAAAATACACTAAAAATTATAAAATAACTTTCATTTCGGAAGTCGGTGTCAAATAACAAAGAAATAAAATACAAACACCGACTTCCGAAATTAAAGTTATTTTTTTTAATTTTTAGTGTATTTTCTTTATTGAAAGTCGGTTGTTTTTTTTTGTAAAAAGTTTTTTATTCGCTATTTGGTTTTTTCCATTCGTTTGTTCCACCCTGCATAAGACAAATATAAAATTATTTCTTAACACCGTAGCTGAGCTTGTTTCGTTGCTTGCATAGTTCTATTATGCCTTTTCGGGGAAAATCAATTTCAATTCAATAATTCGCGATTAACGTTGATCACAATGTTATAGTAAGTACCTACCTACAGTAAACTGTAATAGCTTAAGGGTCAACTCACACCAAAAGAGCGTCGAAGCGCAGCGCAGTTTCAGTGTCATATGAATTTTAGCTTTATTATTATTCTTTATTGTACACATAAAACATATACAGAAAAACACAATGGGACAGTTAATTACAAAGGCGAGCTTAACCCAGCGTTTGGGTTTTCTTACAGCAAACCACAAGGTGAAAAATACAAAATTGCTTAGGATTATTTTCATTACTACAATACTTATTATCGCAGAATATAGAATTCGCCGGAATTCCCGCGGCGCCGCGGGCATCCGCGTGACTCGTTCGTTTCTCATGCGATAATAAGTATTGTAGTAATGAAAATAAAGCTAAAATTCATATGACACTGAAACTGCGCTGCGCTTCGACGCTCTTTTGGTGTGAGTTGATCCTAACGTTCGGGTTCTGTGTTGGATCCCCAGGTCGAGCACTGTTGTCGAGCTTTTCTTGACTAACTTGTGCCTATAGAATAGAATAAAAAAACCGTTCAATGGTGCGTGCTGGACTTCGCACATTTGGGGTTCCGTACCAAATGTATTTTTGACTATTTGTATGTCTTTGACAACAAGATGCTTATACTCGTACAGATAACAAGATTCTTATACTGTGAAAATTTTAAGACTGTAACTCCAACCGTTTGACTTTAAAACCTGTGTGACAGACGACGGACAGACAGGCTGACAGACGGCTAGACGGATCAACGGATAGACGGACAGACTGGTTTGGACCTTGTGGTTTGGACCCTTCGGGTACGGAACCCTAAAACATTTATTCGACACAGACACAACACAATAGCAACAGACACAAGCTAAAAGAAAAGAGTAGTACCAGGTTGCCTGGCAAAGATCGCGGAATGCGATAAGGCCGCCAATTGTATGTTTAACTATACGTTTTCCTTTATGTGTGTGTATTTTTTTTGGTTTACAATAAAGTATATACTAAATAAATAAATAATAGTTCACAAAAATACAATAAAATTACGCTGAGCGTGTCCTTACCGAATGGGCTACCATATCAGCATTTGCTGGGCGTCGTACACCCAGCAATTTTCACTTAGTTTTCAGTTGGCACCCCGCAGTTACGCACTGACTATATGGCAAAAGCTATGCGTGCTAACTTAGACTCATGGACTTTACCAAAAACTGGCGAAATATGGCGGTATGATCTGAGGAGGTCGCATAAGAATACAAACCTATCGGTACCACCCCCACTAGTCAAATTCAACCAAATTCCAATAAATAATCGAAATTTTCCTTCATCTTCGAGACCCACCAGGGCCTGTATTTGTTACTCGCTTGGCTTGCGAGAGTTACTGAAGCTGTACTCTGGAACTGTGCAGCGGAAGAACGAAGGCGCACGCAATATTAAATTATATTTCTGCTAATACATGCGAGTGACTTCTTCGGAGGTTTTTCTTAATAATAATTCTCTCAAAGCAAAACGTAATTTTCTACTTGACTTTTTCTTTAATTTTGGCTTCGCACGATTTGTGAATTTAGCCAGTGTCAAGTTAAGAAAGTATTTAGTTTTAATACAGAATACTGTCACTTTTTCCCATTAGAATGCAGATGTATTACATTCTAATGTTTTTACAGAATTTGGTAGCAAGTGAGTCGAGCCAGCCTTCTCGGCAAGCTTCGCTGAGGTAGTCAATACAACGACAAAATTCTCAGCTTTATTTTACCTAGATCGCGCCTGTTTCAGTGATTCCACATAATGTCCAGTTGCGTAGACACTTGAGACACAAAACTACACCAATTTAACATCACAATATCCACTAGGAATCAATTTGCGAATAATTAAAACCCACTGAACTTCACTCGAAAAAATCCCGCCAAAAACCTACTTGACTTTTTAAACTAATTCTAAATTTGAATCACCTTTTAAAAGTATATTATACCGGCCAGCCTATCTATCAATAAGGTTTATATTCTCATGCGACCTCCTCAGATACCACATCCTCATCCTTAGGGCCCTTTTCCTGTCATGCGGGTAGCCGCCCGCGTGCGGATCTGAGCCTTTAGACAAAATACTTTTCTGTTAACGTTAATGCTAACGCTTCGTGTAAAATGTATGGCAAAGACATTACTGGGCGTGAGTCACGTGACAGTTCTCTGTCTAACGCTTCGTGCAAAATGTCGTTGCCATACATTTTGCATGAAGCGTTAGCGTTAACGTTAACAGAAATGTATTTTGGCTAAGGGGGCTGGTCCACATGCGGGTAATAGCACGGTCCTGCCCACACGCAGGACAAAAATTTCGTTCGCCGCTGCAGTGTCGTGCGTGTCGCCCGCGTGCGTGTTGCACTAAAGAAAGAGAAAAAGAATTTATTTGCCACAAATTAACGACATACACAACAATATGATTTTGCTAACTTAACCCTTATCGATACTGCTGTACTGTGACCATCCGTGGGACCTGCACGACAGTACAAACTACACTGGTGGAAGAAGAAGAACGTGCGCTCGCATGCGGGTGGCATGGGCACGAGTACGCGCCCGCAGTCAATCCGCGTTCCGCGTGCGTGCTGCTCGCGTGATAGGAAAAACATATAATAATATGAAATGATAGGATGCCGGCAGCCCGCACGCAGACCTAATCCGAACCCGCATGACAGGAAAAGGGCCCTTATCCCTTTGGAGAACACAGCCAAGATAGTCCGCCATGTTGTTTTTGTTTAGTCTAAATAAATTCCGTATCTCCTATACATGAATTTTATAAGAGAGGTATGCGTGCGACAGCCAGAACTATCCCGCTAGGAACTTCATTATAAATAGCCCAGGAATTCGCGGCGGAATGCGGCGACCACCGGAAAGTTAACTGTCGAGAAATTTCTTTTGGTTTTCATTGAGTTTCTAGTTCTGCGCAGTTTACAAATTGGCACAGTGATTTGTTGTTTGGTTTTTTATGCTTGATTGACTTTGTAAGCGTGAGAAGCTGTAAAAATATTATGATGCATCAGAAATATAAATGTTCAGTCACACCTATTTGAGGAAAAGTCTTACAAAAATAACACTAATGAGTTTTTAATAACACTGGGTGACGTCTAAATGTAATGCGTAAATATTTTGACAGAATTGTGTAATACAAAAAGGCGTGTACTGCAAATAACTGTAAATCAAAAATTCTACCTTATGTATAAAAAAAAATCTGAATCCTAATCAAAAATAGTAAGTGCACAGCAAAATAGTTACCTCAAAATATTATTATTTTAGCAACAATTTGGGTTCGTGACGCATCGCTATTAATTTAAAGCAGAGTTTTTAACAGCCTGAAATGTGCTAACGACAGTCGTAAGTAAGGTAGGTTAACGGAACCCCACTACGGGGCTACTATTTCTGTCTACAGGGTTTAAAGATAAAAGAAAAGAAAAAAAAAGATTCTTAGTCTTATTCACCATAGCCCCCGTCATCCCCTTCGAAACCAACCTGTCCGTATTGGGGTGCCCTAAGTTCCCGAGCTCGCTTCGCTCGCTCTTGGACAATATACGTCGTTAATTTGATGTCCAATCAGAATTTAATTATATAAATAAATTGACGAGTGGTAAGTTTTTGGATGTGCATTTAAAAATAAGTCATACAAAAACAATGCTGTCTTATTTAGGCATTAGGTCTATTTAGGTCCCAGACGACACGGTGGAGCATACGGTGAAGATCTGCCCCGCTTCGGCGGAACACCGCCGTGTCCTCGTGAAGACGATCGGCGGGAGCGACCTCTCGCGCCCGGCCCTGGTGCAGGCCATAGTACGGGGCGAGTGGGAATGGAAAGCAGTCTCCTCTTTCTGCGAAACAATGGTCGCGAAGGAGGAGGCGGAACGGGTGAAGGAGACTCAACGGAGTCGTCCTCACACCTCCAGCAGCAGCCGCCGCAGGAAACGCCCTGAGCGTCGGGGGTCGTGAGTCGATCTCCGGCCACCGTAGACGTGAGCCTGCGGACGGCGAGTAATAGGTAGCGCGCCGTCCGATCAGCACCAGACCCGAGAGTCGACGGCGCGTGGCCCCACGCGCGCCTCAAAAAGATGTCAGCAATACAGGACGGGTCCCGTCATGGCCGATACATGCATGCCAAGGGGTCGCGGATAAATTCGTAACAAAGTTACCACACACCTGGGCACTCATGCATTTAAGGAACAGGGGTGGGTTACTGTCAGTAAAAGCCTGACACGCCCTCCCGCTCCACCCAGAGCGAGAGAAGTCATTGGATGATTTCCCACCCCAGAAAAAAAAGGTCTAATTAGGTGTCCGACGGCGTTGGGAAGGCAGCCGTCTCGACGTCTAGCACGCTGAAACCCACCTGCATCATTTAACGCAAGCGGGACTTTGGAAACATGGGAACTCAAAGTGGGGACTCTGTTAGCCCATCTAGTGAATCCAGGGAAGACAGTGACACAGTGATCTCATGCTGCCGTGCACAGTGAGGCTCAGGGGAGACCCCTTTGCAGTCTCCTCAGGGACGTGCCCTAACAGGCGTTGCACTGAGGGGGTTCCGTAGTAGTTTTAGTGAGGTATAAATCTCACACTCGTCAGACTTTTCCCAAAAGCCCGGGCGCTTTTCGAAGGTTTCACCAGGAAAATAAAACCCAAAAACCGGCCAAGAGCGAGTTGGACTTGCGCGCAAAGGGTTCCGAAGAAATCATATTTTTTTCAGGTTTTTTTTTAACCTGTTAGGCCCTGCGAATCACTGGTGAGTCGGACAAAAAAAAATATGTAAGAGAAAAAAAAAAAATCGGCTGCCAACCCGGGTTGTTGTCGGGGTTCAATTTGACAACCCGGATTTGGCCGCGGGGGTAGAAGGGAACTGCCGCCACCATATAGGTTTTTCTGTAATCTATAAGTAAAGAGCTACTTTCTGTAATTTTTTTCAAAATTGGGGGTAGAATGGTCATTTTTCATCTATTTTCTTAAATAACTTCAAAATTACATAATTCAAAATTAGGAAAAAAAAATATTCGAGACCTTCGCAATGTCTCTCATTTGATATGTCGTACGATACAGTTTGAAAAACTATGATTTTTATTTTTTCGATTTTAACCCTAAAAGTGAGCGTATTTGGTCCGTATTTGGGGACACAAACATTCATATGTGTACCAAATTTCAACTCTGTCGGTCCCGCAGATTTGGAGCAAACTGGCTGTGACAGACGGACAGACGGGCAGACAGACAGACAGACGAGTGATCCTATAACGGTTCCGTTTTTTCATACGGACTTTCGGAACCCTAAAAAGAAGGTCCATTTAAGTGACATCAAGTGATAGTTAACGAACATAAAATTCCTATGACGACACGGTTGGCGCAGTAGTTGAGCGTTCAGCTGCTGCGCTGCTTGTCGCGGGTTCGATTCCCTCACGGAACAAATATTTGTATGGCGTACAGATAGTTGTTCCGGGTCTGGGTCGTGTGCATGTGACTTTACATGTTTATGAACGCACCCACGACAAAGGAGTAATTTCTAGTGAGGGGCAATTTTAACAAAAAAAAAACTAATGGGCAATACCGGTGATATGGCACTTTTGAGCCCGTCAGTCGCGGGCTTGAGAAAGCTATTGGATGTTTGTGAGAGGTATGTTGGGGAGCACGGTTTGAGTTACAATGCCAAAAAGAGTGAGGTTCTTATTTTTGGAGCAAAATCCTCAGTAACTTTTCCTCCTATTAGACTTGGGTAGTGTCTTGAATCGTGTTCAACAATTTAAATATCTCAGCCATATTGTCACCGTGGGCGTCAAAGATGATCTAGATGTAGTAAGGGAACGAAGAGCATTGGCGGTTCGATGCAACATGCTTTTCCGTAGGTTTGCTTGATGCACGTGTGAAGTGAAAGTGACGCTTTTTAAAGCATATTGTCAGACTTTTTACACGTGCAGCCTCTGGACGGGTTGTACGCAGAAAGCCATCAATGCTCTTCGAGTTCAATACAACAATGCATTCAGGCGGCTGCTGGGGCTGCCACGCTTCTGCAGTGCGTCGGGAATGTTTGCTGATGCGCACACTGATAGCTTCTCAGCGATCAGACGTAAGCGTGCCGCCTCGCTGCTGCAGAGGGTCCGGGGCAGCTCGAACAGTCTCCTAAGTGTCATTGCGGAAAATTTGATTGCCCGCTCGTCCATTATTTGTCCAACCTGCATGTATACTAACATAGTTATTAAGGTTAATGTTTACTATCAAATTATGGAATTCCTGAAATAAAATGATTATTATTATTATGCAAGCATTTAGATTTGTGTTAAGTCACAATGAGAGAAAATCTAATAAAACTAAATAATAATCGCTCAATAATTGGACATTGTTTTGACGTTCATTGACGTAGGTATTATTAATTGCTCATTATCAGTATCTCGTAAACAAATAGAGCCAGTGACGTCAGAATATGGCTGCTGTTAACCATTGATTGTTGTTACTGTTCAGTTGGAGCATTAAAAAATGGCGTCGAGTTCATTGACCTGCTCTTTTAGCTACTCTGATCTATTGTGAAAATAGTTGGTTAAACTCATTAGATTTGTATTGCTAATGAAAGATAAATATAGGCCATATTCTTCTTCATTTCAAGTCTTCTGTAAAAACAAATCTATCGACAAGAAAATTCGGCTTTTCGTCACTGTCATACAAGATTCTTAAAATCAATCATTATATTCAATACAAATCAAACAAGTTAAGAATGAAAGTATTGTTCAAAGAAAACACCAGGCCTGTACTCTCCCTATCAGGGTCGAGGGTGTCTGAAAGAGTCACCGAGGTCCTGGCACTGCAACTGAAGGAACACGGGTAGGTTTTACTCACTAAGAATCTGACACGCCCTATCTCCACCCGTTTCTGCCATACCTATTATTAGAATCCAGTGTTCATCATCATTCTCCTGCCCTTATCCCAATTTATTTGGGGTCGGCGCAACATGTCTTTTTCTTCCATACTCCTCTATTAGTCGTCATCTCTGTAGTCACCCCTTTTTTACCCATATCCTCTTTCACACAGAAGAAAAATCCAGAAAAGAATCCAGTGTTACAGTTTACAATTATAGGACCCAATAATATTAGTGTTTTTAACCAGTGGTGCTTGGCAACTAAGCTTACCCCAGTTGTAAATACCCCCTTTGTGCCCAATAGCCTAGCTTTGTTCTGTCTCCCGCTTGATTAGGAGGGAAGTGGAAATTATGTTTTTATTATTCCTCCGCTGTCTTTTCTGATTAATTTCATTGCGAGACCCAAGACAGTTTAATCGTTTCTCTGGGACTCGTCGGGCTTCGTTGATTCTGGCTTACAGAAGTTACAGTGGTTTCGGAATAGAGCGGCAGGTTTGTCCCGAAAAAAAAAAGGTCCACCCAGAGCGGGAGAACTTATTTAATGACTTGAAAAAGCTGAAGGCTGAAAGGTTTTTCAAAAGTTTATTACCTACATAATATATAGTAAGTACAACCACATTTTTCCAGATATGTTTAAGACCCATTTAATGGGATTTGCGAGCCTATTGCCATCAACCATACACAGGCCAGGTCAGAAACTACTGCCTGAAGTCGCGCATAAATTCGGAAGATAGGAGAGTCATTGGATGATTTTCTACCCTCCAAAAAAAAAGGGCTGAGAAACTAAAACTTCAGGTGGAAAACCCGCTAGCGCTTACAACCACTGGACCAACGATACAGATTATTGAAACACATATGCTGAAAAAAAATGTTAATACTTAACGTTCAAGAATTCCTTAAAACCGTTGTTTAAATTACGAATGGCAATACCATTCGTAATTTAAACGCCAGGCTATTTTGAATGCGCAAGCGCATTAGCGGATGCGTTAATTAGCTCAAATAATTCTAATTGTTCTACAAATAGCTCGTGAACTGAATTTCGAGCAAAGATATCGTAATTAGTAGTTATCGACTAAATAGACTTTCGGAGAAACTTGTAACGCATAAATTCCTTATTTTAAAGTCTTATATGCTTGAATTGCAAGGTTTACAAACTTTGCTAAATTTTTCTTCATGGTCGAGTATTGAAACCTATTCTTTCATAATTATGAATGTTCCCAATACACAAAAAGCAATTATGCATCTAGGTACCTACTCGTACTACGCTTCTGTTCTTATAGCTTTTCATGTATAAGAACAGAAACTAATAATATAAAATAATAAAACTTCCATCTTCTTCCTCTGGACACAAAATATTTCTGTCCCAAAGAATTTCAGTAAAAACCGTCTGCGAATCGTAAATATATTATTTTAGCTGTTTCGTTTTGTGGCGAAGTAAAGGTCGACTAAATATTTATAATCTAAGAGCGATGAAAATAATCTGGAATGTTACGGAAGGTACTGTAAGGTCAAATGGAAGGAAGGTCATAGCAATTTGTCCCATGGAAACGATAATTTATGATACTTTGTGCGAAGGTTAAAAATAAATAATAAATTTTTGTTTAAAATATTCTTAGTTCATAGTCACTGGCTTATACCTAATCGATTTGTTTCGTGTTCGGTCATAAATATAATGCAATCAATAATAGTAATTTAAAGAACAAAGGAAATATTTCAACCGCAGAATATTTTCTGATGCAGACAAATATAATGTTTAACTTTTCGGAAAACACCTCTTCATTCTACATTTTTAGCGAATATAAAAATAGAAGAAACAAAACAATAACCAAACCTACACAGAAACAAAATTGAAATATGATTGACGGTCATATTTTACAGCGTCTTGAAAGCTACAAGAATAGAAAAGAAATAGCAACAACAAATTACAAATCATAAAATGCACAACAACTGGTCTAAAATAAAAGAAGAGCAAATCAATTAGCATTACCTGTAACCTTGCACAAAGTCATGCATAATTTTATGGCAAATAATATTTTGGCAATTGTGACCAAAACATAAATAGGGAACACCCACGGTAAGGCCAAAATAACGATTTGGGTACAATCCAAATGCCATTTTAATGTCATTTGTCAGTCATCATGCCAGAACAAACATTTACTAACAACCTTTTGTTTCTGAATCCCAAAAATATCACGTGGTTGATTAGACATTTTAGAGAAAGTGGTGTTGATTCTGTTATGCACAAACTAAACTTAATTTAGGCTATTGCTATCTTTTTCTCTCTAATAAAACAAGAAAGAGACGGACGTAAATTAGAGCTGTCAAATTTAGTTTGAACTAATATTTCCATACAAATTAAGGGTACACGTAAAAACATGTCGTCTAAAAACACGGCGAAGCGCAAGGCGTAAACTAGTTTGACATCTCTAACTTAGTGCATAACTATAGCCGTCCTTTTCTCGCACTGCCTTTTAGTAAAAGATAGCAATTATCTAATTTTAGTTTAAATATTGAACAAGAGAATCCGTGCCAGTATCGATTATGAGTTATCTCATTTACTTCTTTTCTGTTACTTCATATATATCGAGTGTAAAAAGACAGTTTCCAAAGCCGAAAGCCACATTCTACTCATTATTTGGATCTTTTTTTTTCACTAGACCATACCTGGGAATCCACTGGTTCTGGAGATATTGGTTAAAGTCGCAATTTCTTTTTTTTACTTTTTTACAAAAATTAATTTCAAGTGTACGAGTATATATATACTTTTTTCCAAACACAACACACACAACATTACCTCAGTTTTTTTATTTAGAATTTTTGAAATTACGAATTTGTAGTTACAATATCGCAATGACTAACAAACGTATCCGTCAAGTACCTACGCGGCTTAGAGCGAAGGGGCGGGCCGCTTGCCTGGGTTTGCGTTACATTGCGCTCAATATAAAACTCTCTTCTTTTTTGTTGTGTTTGTTATTGTCAGTAGAAGATTCTTATGAAATGAAAAATTAGAAAAGTTGCCCAGAAAATTGGAAAATTTCAGAAAACTTAACGATCTTCGCGAGTTTGACAGTTCGCGCGTCTGTACGTCTGTCGGGTCAGCTAGTTTATTAGAAAGGGATATACTGTATTAAATATATATATGTAGGTATGTATGTATTAATTTATGCACGTGTATGTTCTAATTTGTTTTAAGATTTGTTTTTTTAAATATTTTGAACAGATTAACAATGTACCGGCCATCTCTTTACCACCCTTGGTTGACTGGTAGAGAATGCCTAAGGCATTAAGTCCGCCTTTGTTCCTGTGCATAAAGTCTAAATAAATAAATAAATAAATAAATTCACTTTGCAGCCATACCATACATTTGTCATGGTAGTTAACCACGGACTAAATCTAGTGACAGTAACATTTTATGACCCAAAGAAAGCTAAAATTAACCTGCCCCAATTCTTTAGGAAAAAACTGAAATAAAGAGGGAATCGTAAAAAAAAACTGCGTCTCAATTTGTGCTCATTCAGCAGCAGAGTGATCTTTATATCTCAATTCTGTGACTTTGGCTCTGGCAGTTCACATGCTTGTATCAATTCTGACAAGCCAGAGAACGGTCAAGGCGAACAATAGAGAAGGCAAAGTGCCAGACTTGTATTTTATACGATATAAAATTATTCTGTGTTTTCTCTATATTAAGGCGCAGTTAAACGACTTTTAATGATTTTTAATTGAAGATCACGTCTAAATAAGTCAAACGCGTGCCAATCAACAATTTAAAAAAAATTATAGTTCTAATATATGTTACTTTAGACAATTTCCTTAGTAATTTGATATATGAATATTCGAAATTATATTTTTATAACATAGTGTAATTAATTTGTAAAGTTATGTCTAATGCGGATAAAAAAATGAGGATCACGCAAAAACTTTAAAGCGTAGTTTTAAGAAACTTTCACCATTTAAAAAAATCATTTAATTATTTATATTATATTAAAATACCTGTTATTTTATGTATACTAAATTAATAATGCGTCTAATTTCGGACAGCGCTCCTTGACGGGCGAGTCCTATTATTGGGTGGACATACGACGCGTTACGTGAGCTCAGCACAGAACAAGCAAGCTAACCACTCAAGGTCGTTGTCAGTTTATAGCGCCTTAAAATAAATAGCCCTTTGAAGTAACTACAGAAAGAGAATAAAAAATTAAATTCTGTATCAGATGGTGATACTGGCAAGAATTGGGGAAGCCCTATGTGCAGTAGTGAACGCCTTTTGGCCGAACTGATGGTGATGATGATCCTATACAGCGCTCTCATTCATATTCAAAATAAATGTTATGTCATAACATATTATTTTTGTGCATCAAAGTATTGTGTCTATTTGGATATTGAACTAGTGCAATATAACCTGTGGTATTTTTCATAATGGGATTAGGTATTCTTAGATTGACTATCTATCTTTTAACACGTCTGTTGATTTACAGTTCAGCCTTTCTAATGAATTGGTCTTATTTGCCCAAATCACCATTTTTGTTGCCAACCATTCTAGTTACAAAAATAAAAAAAAAACAGGTGCTTACCATATTCAGTCACGGCAATATTCTGTTCCAGCTGGCAAACAGAACTTTATTTTTATACCTAATATTCATTAGCCCTACGAAAAAAAACTTCGAAACCCATCCAAAAAATATTCTAATTACATTCACGTGAGGTAATTATTGGTAACATTGAACTTGGAGCCTGAACACCTACACCTTGTCATGGATATCATCACTTGCCAAAGATCTGTTTACGCGAATTCCTACCTTATCACCTTGTTTTTTAGAACAATTGTCTTGTCATTCAACAGCAAGCAGTTATTCGTCAAAAACTTGACAGCGTAATGTATTCTGGCTTACATCCAAACCCAAGTACAACCAAAAGAGATTTTGGAAAGGCAATTGACACGATGGAATGTTATGAGAAAAAATATTTTTGAAAGTTTTAAAGATGTTGAAATAGATATAGAAGATGACTTACAAAATGCGGCGAAAATAAAAAGTTATTAGAATATTTTTCATACATTATTGTATAATCGTCTGAGAATGTCCATGACATCTGGGGGACTGGCTGACCGGAGATATTTTTTGTCTAGAGTTTCAACGAAGCTCGTCTAAAGGCATACTTATAAAATGTCTCCAGTCATAATTAATTTAAAAATCTCTTGATTTACAGTGGTATGCCAAGTTTCAACATTAGCCGATGCAAAATGTGTGCAGGATATTCCTCCTAATATAAATGATTCTCTGAATTCGAAAGCTCAATATTAAAACAATAACACTGATGATCATATTACACCAGATCCCGGTTCCACTACCATATTAATAGCTGGTGCTCGAGATACTATCATTAAATCAGCAATAAAGTTTCTTTAAAAAAACTATGCAGCACACGAGCACATACCAGGAGCGAATAATGTAGAGGAGATCACTGTTACAGAGTATTACATCAGTATGCGGAAGCTGGCAGACCTTTGTTCATGGCACAGGTATAATGGAGAAGGTACAAAAACCGAACTAAAATGTCAGATAATAATTTCACGTACAAAGAGACGTAACGCTAACACGAGAAACATAACTCTCAGCACTCTGCAATTGTAAATTGCTCGAGAGGTGCTATGGATATTTTGCTAGTCATTCATCGTTATTTTAACCTTTATGCCTTAGTGTTTATTTCTATTGTTCAAAGCTTGCCTTCTGCAGTTAACTTCTGAAATCGACGCCCGCGCAACTGTCGGGATATTTCTGTACTCCCAGCTCAATGCCACGAGGCCAACAACATCCACTCAATGAATTACTCATTACTCTACTACTGCAATTAGGATATTTTGTTCATCATCGCTAACGTAAGTTCCTCGTAAAAGATTGTGTTATACAAAATCCTCAATATTTAAGTGTTAATTTTCAAGTTCAAGGAAATGTTTCTCATTGGTTCAAGTAAAAGACAAGAAATAAAAATTATCCACTTATTTATTTTGGTCCCATCAACATTATACAATTTAATGGTAAGCGAATACCTTATGGTTAATTTATAACAATAAGTTAATTATCACATTGCTTAAATAAAGTACATAATATGTAAAGTATACTCTTATATTTTTATCAGCCAATAATTTGTGAGAAAGTACAACAGAACGAACAATATTCTAAATTATTCCTATTTAAGAAATGATTTTATCTTAATGTTCATCTATTCTTTCTACAATCTAATTTACTTCCTCAGCCACATAAAATAATAAAACACCCATCTATAATATCCAAGCTGATTCACTTTCTTTCATATTCAAGTCATTCATCCATTCAGTCTTATATTTATTATCATTCTTCACTTTCTACATCATCCTTCCTTTCATCTTCGCACAAAGTAATCACAGCTATCCTTTTCTAACCTATGTCGTTATCTCTGTCATTCTTCAGCTCTTCTCGATGGGTCCGTATCTCTGTCTGAACCAAGTCATGCCGATGTAGTCAGCCTCGTATACGTCAGGTATCTCCTTATCGATGGCTTCGCAGTAAACCATCTTGACTGAAGGCTCTCCGAATAGCCTCTCCTCATACTTGATGAGCTGCTTGAAGAATCCGGTGTTCGGTCGGATTTGTGGTCTGAAACAAAGATATTAAAAATTGTTGTAATAAAACAGAAAAAAATCTAGGAAGAAATCGATTTATGACTTCATACGCTTCAAATTTACGATGAACGGAAACAATAAAGTGTTTCAAATTACCCGAATAATCACGTCTTTTGTAACGATGAAATGGTGTATTTCAAGCGACCATTCATAAATACAGACATCAGGAAAACAGGGGAATATTCTTCGAATTACTCACCGTCTCTGCTTCATGTGATAATAGGCGTCCCTCAAGGTCATCTTCTGCCATTTGACGAGGTACGCCAAGCAGAGAGTTACAGACCTGGATATACCAGCCACGCAGTGCACCAACACCACATCACCATTACAGACGACCTGAAGTAAACAAAGTTCGTTAAACAACCGGTCTAGATTCAGATCCATTACAATCAAACAAAGTTATTCAATCAGAAATGAAAATATTTACTCTAACATTACTGAGCCTGAAATGTGAAGCATAAACAGAGATAATCTAGGCCAATCTTGAATTGAAGGAATTTTAAGCTAACGAAGAGATAAATAAAGAATCGATCTGCTAGAAAACTCCAAAAAAAAAACTGTGAATTCTTACCACATTAATCAGGTCAGCCACGCTTTCCATGTACGGGTGCATATCAGAGTTCGGTGTATCCAGGAGTGGTACGAACTGTCGGGGGACATAGTCTTCAGGTGGTGGAGGCAGTTCTGGGGCTGCGCTGACGATTAGGCCCGGGTGCAACGCTCTTACTGCTCCGGGCAAGGCATGGGCCCCACACACGTAGAGATACGGTGTGACACGAGAGACACCGAGAGGACAACCTCTGTAACAATAAAATAATATAAATTTGTATTTTTTTTTTATGAAACAGAAAATAGTAGATCAGAAATGTTATCTCGAAATAGAACTAATTCTAAATCACCAAACAATGAAGAACTTACACATCATACTTGTGAAAATCCTTAAGGTTACATAAATATAGCGAATCCTTTGAGTGAGAGAGCATTTCTCATTGTCATAAGCCTGACTATCATCGATCAATGATGACTATACATCACAAACAAAATCACCTTGATATCAGATAAACATAACTGAAAAACGATCAAAACATGATTACAGCAGTCCTGACCCGAATCACGACAACACGCAGACTGTGGCACGTAAACACCACATACCACACGGTTGTGTCATTCTGGCCAACTGCCAACTGATCTGACCTAGCGAACTTGTTAATGCTATGTTACTCTTCGGTGAACTCTCAAGTTCTTTGGATTGAAGTTGTTTCTATGTGAGATTGTTTGGTCGAATGTTGAAGCAAATTTTCTTTACTTCTATTGTGTGATTGCAATTCATTAGAAGTTTTATTCAGTAAATTTTATTTTATTTATTAAATTAAGTTGAAGGAGAAGTTCAACGTAATCGAGATTAGTTTTTAAATCTTAATTATTGAATTACTATTGTAAATTAAAATATACTTTGAATTTATCGTTTGTCTTAACTGGACACAAACTTTTATTATAATATCACCGAAGCTTTCATCATAATCTAGGCCTTTTTCACCAGCTTCGCTTATAATTACATGCGCCACAAATATTCAGTCATTCCTTACTGAAAACTGTTAGGTTCAACTAAATCAACTCATACAGAAAATTATAATTACTTGTTTAGTTCCTCCTTGGTCAGGTTCTGCGTGTCGACCACAGTCGGTTCGTTCCCATCTCCCACACTCGCGACCTTGTCTGATACGGTCAGGACTTTCATAATGTTTCACCAAACTACAAAAACTTTAACTTTCAATCTACAGTCTGTCACTTCACTGTTCACTTCCACTTATCACTTCGGAATTTAATTCACGATCTTTGTTAAACCACTGAAAAGTTTTCACAATTATTTGTGAACTCTTCTTCGTGCTCCGTTTTGTTTTTTCCACTGTTTAAATTACTGCAAAAAGTCTGTATATTTCTTAAATATGAACAACAAAATGTTCACTATTTTATTAATTGTCCGTTTAAGAAGCTGCAGCTTCAGATTCTTCAAAAACTTTCGGTAAAATCTCTACGTCTTCACTTGTTGGTGAATTGTCGACTTCAAAATTATCGTATTTAATATCGATGAGAGAATTTTAATCGAGCTAGCGTGCGTGCGTGCTGTGTGGCTGCTCCGGCGCACTGACTCGACGAAGGCACCTGTACGCGATGCTTAGCCCGTGACGGACCGGGATTGCAATATCCGGCATTCCACAGTTTATTTTAGCGCGGTGGTGACGCTTATTTTGTTTACAATGCTCGCGATGCTGTTTTTGGTTGGAATGAAGGGCTTTCTGAGTTTTTTTTGCTCGAGAGTTTATTTATGAGCGAGGAACCAATGTTTTGATCGTTTAATCCAGTTATATAAACTGTTTCAGCTTTTGTAAAGAAATATTGATATTTTTTTCTGATGATGTAGGTATGTGAAATAATTTGACGTTGATCACTGACATGATGTTCGTCACTTCTATTAAATTGTTTTTTAATCCTACTTAATACATAACCAACCTATACAAAAATAAATTTACTTGCCCTTATAATATAAACGTTACCTTCGGTACTTCCTTATATTCCTGAAAATATTTCCTGAAAACAGTGCCAATCCCTACATACTTATACAACATAAAAATACCAAAAGAATGGCTAATTCATAGGAACAATAAAAACCAAAAAAACCCTGTTCAGATTAGTAGACAATCTTTAAAAAAAAAGGTATATCTACCTACATAAATAAAAAATACCGGCCATGTGCGTGTTGGACTTCGCACATTTAGGGTTCCGTACCAAATAAGGGAATTATCAAGATGTGTATTTGTTAGTAAAATATCCGTAATAATAAACGTTATCACCAAATTTCAAGTTCATAGGTCAATGGGAAGTTAAATAACTCATCGAAACTAAATTTTGTGACAGACGACGAACATATGGACACGTGAGTGACAGCAATAGGGCTCTGTTTGGACCATTCAGATATGGAACCCTAACAAACCACGATCACAATTAAAAATCACCCTTTCAAATGATAATAGCAATCACTCCTTGACATAATTAGATCATTATGCTTTTCATATCCAGTAGGCACTTGTGAGCTATAAGTCCTCTAGTGATCAGTACCTACCATTAAAAATGTGACTTCGTCGTTGTTTTAATAGAACAACGACGAAGTCACAAACATTTCACTTCAGACATATAGACTAACTGGCTACCAGTTAGTAAAATAATACACGTCTTATTTCTCTCACAATGTAACCGCGGTACGAGATGTAGGAGTGCTATAAACGGATCGCTCGCATAACTCAGGTGAGACTTCCGTGCTCACTCGCCTTGGGATCATAATAATTTCACTTCTATATGCTTTCCGCCAAATGATATGCTTTCCGACAAAATGTCGGTGGCCGAGGAGACTATTTAGATATAGTTTGTCATTTAAAACGATTATTTGACGGTTTTATGCTTGAAGACGTTATGTATTGTGATTGAAATGGGGGGCACTTAATTTTAATAATGAGACATTTCTATACGATAGAAAGCTTAGATAAAAATGACTAGGTAACAATTTTTTTTTTAATTTAAATATCTAGTCTCGTATATTAAGCAGCAGTGGTGGCCCAGCGTAACGGTCGCGATTTACAAATATTGTAGGTCGTGAGTTCAAACCCAGGCAGGCCCCGGCCGCTACCACCGCAGGAGAGGTACCGGCCACCGTAGACCCGGGCCTGCGGATGGCGAGCAGTGGGTAGCTCGCCGTCCGCTCAGCACCAGGCCCGTGAGTCGACGGCGCGTAGTATATTCCACGCGCGCCTCAAAGAGATGAGTGTCAGCCACCACTGACGGGGCCCATCGTGGCCGATGCCTGCATGCCTAGGGGTAGCGGATAAATTCTGAAAATGAGTTACTGCACCCCGGGCACTCAGGCAGGTAAGGAACAGGGGTGGGTTTTAGTCAGTAAAAGTCTGACACGCCTTTGTTCTCAAAAAGGTAAAGGAAAACATTGTGAGGAAACCGGCATCTCCTAGAACCAAAAATTCGAAGACATGTGACATCCACCAACCCGCATTGGGCCTACGTGGTGGATTACGGCCCACACCCTCTCACAGAGAGGAGGACTGTGCCCCAGGAGTGGGGATATTAAAAGGCTGATGATGATGTTATTAAGCGAGGAGGAGGAGCTTAATTGAGGAGCTCGTGGCTAAAGTAATAACAGCCGCACGGGTCGATCCATCAGGTTAAGCTACGCTTGTCGGGGTTGGTCCGTGGATGGGTGACCGTCTTTACATACCGAGACTCCTTCGTGCCTCGGAAAGCACGTTAAGCCGTTGGTCCCGGCTGTCAATCGTGGATCTTTGACAGTCGTTACGGGTCCTCAGAAGCCCGAAAGTCTGACAATTAGTCTTACCAAGGGGTATCGTATTACCCAGTTACTGGGTTGTGGAGGTGAGATAGGCAGTCGCTCCATGTAAAATACTGGTATTCAGCTGCATCCGGTTAGACTGGAAGCCAACCCCAAGATAGTTGGGAAAAGGCTAGGCGATGATGATGATGTTATTAAGCAGCTAGCTACTTCAAAAATAATATGGTTTTCAATAAATATGTTTGACCAAGCTACTTGTCAGGATCATCTTAAAAACTTTCCTTTTCAGCCTAAGGTCACCGAGCAACGCCATAACACTTAGCACCAAAACACGATCCTCCAACTCTCCATTCGCTTCTGAATCTAACTTAAACTAAACCTAAAACGAAAACGAACCAAATTTTAACGTGAGTCTAGTTAAATTAAAGAACAAGTCTTGTAACCCAATCCTCAGTTTCTCTAAGCTTGTTCACAATTCAAGACAAAGGACATAAAACACCTTTACACAAACATATCTCAAGTGTCTCCTAACCAGAAATACCTGTCTCTAGAACAATATGTACTGTCTCTAGTTGCTTAAACACAAGTAAATGCATATATCATCATGTACCCAGTCACTCAGGGACGAGTTAATATATTCGCTCAAAGAAGTTGGAACGTTTGCAGGCAATAAACAAAAAGTGCCAAGTGAAATGCAGTCACGATAAAATTAAATAATTCTCTAAATACTATTCAATGCAGTGTGAGAATAGGTTGGCTGCATCACTGCAGTATTTCTGCTTCGCTGTAGTATTTCTGCTTTACTATTTCTACTTCACTGCAGTATTTCTGCTTCACTGCAGTATTTCTGCATCACTGCAGTATTTCTGCTTCACTGTAGTATTTCTGCTTCACTGTAATATTTCTGCTTTACTGCAGTATTTCTGCTTCACTGCAGTATTTCTGCTTCACTGCAGTATTTCTGCTTCACTGCAGTATTTCTGCTTTACTGCAGTATTTCTACTTCACTGTAGTATTTCTGCTTCACTGTAGGTTTTCTGCTTCACTGTAGTATTTGTGTTTCACTGTAGTATTTCTGCTTCACTGCAGTATTTCTGCTTCACTGCAGTATTTCTGCTTCACTGCAGTATTTCTGATTCACTAAAATAAAAATAAAGTATAACAAAGTCCTCCGCCTCGTTTGTCTGTCTGTTCGCGATACACTCAAAAACTAATTAACGGATTTTCATGCGGTTTTCACCAATAGACAGAGTGATTCATGAGAACTAATTATAGTTTTGAGTGTATAATTCGTACCCTTGCAAAGCTGGGGTCAAATCAAAATATAAAGTATAGATACGAAAAAAGTAGAAAGGTTAAGGTGAAGTTTCTTGACTAACTTTTTTGGCTAACTGTTGAAGAAGGGAAAAATAAGTAAAAGTTCAGGCAATACGAAACAAAACTAAAGACGAAAAGGTTTTATCTGAAGTTCCTTGTGAAAACTGAATGTTGAAAAGGTAACTACCATCAGAATTTACAAATCACATTGTAACTATCCAGCTATCCCATCCACACGCACAAAACGTTTTAGGAACACGTTCATTGTGCGTACAGGTAAGGAGTGGAATTCCCTGACAGAGTCTGTGTTTCCTGATAGCTACAACCTTGGAGTCTTTAAGTCAAGAGTGAATAGGTTACTTCTAGGCAAGCGTGCTCCATCTTCGACCACATCATCGCTTACCATCAGGTGAGATAGTGGTCAAACGCGTGCCTATCAACAACAAAAAATAAAAAAATATCAACAATAAAAAAATTAAATAAAAAAAAACTGTTTATCAGGTGCAATTTGCAGTAACAATTCTAGGAAGATAGGGAAATTCCACCAAGACGTAACTTTACAGGTCTACTTCCCCACTTTCCAACTACAGTCGAATGTTATTATATGCTTTATTTATGCCTTATTGAGGCTTGTTTGCAGGCTCCTTCGCCTGCAAGCAATAAGGTTAGGTTAGGTTAGGCTACTTAATATTATGAATGCGAAAGTTTGGATTTTTGTTAATCACGCCAGAAAGGCTGAACAGATCTAGATGAAATTTAGTAAAGAGGTAGATTATACTCGTAGTCTGGAATTGCACTTAGGCTATAATTTATAAAGGGTGAAGTACTAGTTCCACGTGGGCGAAGCCAATGGCTGAAGTTAGTTAACTAAGTATACAAATTCTATACAGCCAGTCCTATGTGCCAAGGTCGTATAGCACGAGCCATCATCATCATTCTCCTGCCCTTATCCCAATTTATTTGGGGTCGGCGCAACATGTCTTTTTCTTCCATACTCCTCTATTAGTCGTCATCTCTGTAGTCACCCCTTTTTTACCCATATCCTCTTTCACACAGTCCAACCATCGTTTCTTTGGCCTTCCCCTACTCTTATAGCCATCCACATCCATACACAAGACTTTCCTCACGACATTTTCTTCATTCCTCCGCATCACATGCCCATACCACGACAACCGATTTCCACACAACTTTTCAGTCAGCGGTGCCACTTTCAGACTTCCTCTTATATACTCATTCCTAATTCTATCCATGCGCGTAACACCACACATCGCTCTTAGCATTCTCATCTCAGCTACATGCAATTGCTTTTCATTCATCCCTTTTGTGGCCCAACATTCTGAACCATACAAGACAGCAGGTCTGACCATTGTTTTATAAATCTTCCCCTTAAGTTTTAGGGGAATGCGGGAATCACAGATAGTCCCGGTGACCTGCCGCCATTTCATCCATCCAGTGTTAATTCTGTGCTTAACAGTCCGATCTATTTCGCCATCGCTTTGCACGAGTGAACCGAGATACCGAAAATCGGAGCAGACTGGGAGAAGCGCGCCATCTAGCACTACAGCTTCAGAACTGTCGTATAGCACGAGCCGAATACAACAATAACGAACACTGGTTGGCGGCAGACAAAGGGATCATGGCTCTAAGTTGATATTTAGACAAATATTGCGCAATTTTCAAAGTCCAGTCTGCAACAAACCTAGTAGCTGACAACATCAATAAAAAACATAATCTTTTCTCAAAAAAACACTTGTTTTCTTTAATCCGCCGCGGAATATTTTTGGAATATAAAAATGCATTTAAAGTATCTGAAAATAGAATCTAGATAATGTTATTACAAATAACCCTGGGCCGTGCCAATTTGCACACATTACATCTTTGGGAGTCCGCTGGGGAATCACGAAACGATATTCTATGGGTGAATCACATTTTATTTTTTTTTTTCACTTTTATTTTTTTGATATTTAGAGCAATTAGAAAGAAGAAGAAGAAGAATAAAAAAATCAATCTGCCCGCGCCTTTTCCCAACTATCTTGGGGTCGGCTTCCAGTCTAACCGGATGCAGTTGAATACCAGTATTTTACATGGAGCGACTGCCTATCTGGCCTCCACAACCCAGTAACTGGGTAATACGATACCCCTTGGTAAGACTGGTTGTCAGACATTCGGGCTTCTGACGACCCATAACGACTGTCAAAGATCCACGATTGACAGCCGAGACCAGCGGCTTCACGTGCTTTCCGAGGCACGGAGGAGTCAGGTATGTAAAGTTGGTCACCCATCCACGGACCAACCCCGGCAAGCGTAGCTTAACCTGATGGATCGACCCGTGCGGCTATTATTACTTTAGCCACTTTATAGAATAAAATAAAATGTATTCAACAACAGTACACGAAACACGCATGGTACACAGCAATTGAGAAAATTGTAGGCATCTTGACATCGTCATCATTTGGGCCCGCTAGGGCCGATGCCTGCCAGGGTCGAAATAGTCTTGACGACCCATAACGACTGTCAAAGATCCACAATTGACAGCCGAGACCAGCGGCTTCACGTGCTTGCGTGATTATTACTTTAGCCATTTTATAGAATAGAATAAAATGTATTCACGGTACACGAAACACGCATGGTACACAGCAATTGAGAAAATTGACATCGTCATCATTTGGGCCCGCTAGGGCCGATGCCTGCCAGGGTCGAAATAGTCTTATAGTGTTCGAAAGAGTCAGCGCGCCCCTGGGCTGGAAGCAATGGGCAACTGAAGGAACACGTGTGGATTTTAGTCAGTAAGATTCTGACACGCCCTCCCGCTCCAACCAAAGAGGGAGATTTCATCTGATGGTCTCAAACCCGAAAAAAATCGGCATCATTTGCCAAGCCAACTATTTTCAGGGTCTTCATAACGGATACAACTGAATCCTAATCTATGAACCTAAGTATCTGACATTCACAGTATCGTATCGTCATTTTTGTAAGATATCACTCTACATTATCTGTAACAAAAACTCTAGTACTTTAAGTACAGGCTGTTATAGTATGATCGTGTTTATACTCAACGCCATCTATCGTAATGTGCGATAACTAGTTAAGGCAACAAGCTTCCCATTTTCACCGCTAGTGATGTATGGCAGTGTGTTGACAGTCCCGATGAGATATTATTTAAACGGTTAGTAATATACCAGATAATGTAGGTATCTTAGGGCCGATTTCACCATTCGCTCTATAAACTAAGTTTTATTGAACTAAGCTTAGCGTAAAAATTAAAAACCATAAAAATAGATTATAGTCCCCCCCCCAAACCCAACCCCAAAACCCAAACCTAAAACCAACCTAAAACCAACCACCTTAAAACCCCCCTAACCCCCCTTAACCTTAAAAGATAGACATTTGATGAGAACAATTCCGTCATAGATAATTTTTGCGTAACTTTAACCGTTTACGCAGCGCACGAACTTTTTTTTTTTTTGTGGGGTGGGAAATCATCCAATGACTTCTCCCGCCCTGGGTGGAGCGGAAGGGCGTGTCAGACTCTTACTGACTAAAACCCACCCCTGTTCCTCCCTGCCCTGAATGCCCAGGGGCGAGGTATCTCTTTTGAATTTATCCTCAACCCCCGGGCAAGCGCACGCAACTGAAGCTCTCATAAGGATTTTTTGCCCGTTTTCGCCACATTTTTCATTGATGCTTCGCTCCTGTTGGTTGCAGCGTGATGTTATATAGCCTATAGCGTTCCTCGATAAATGGACTATTCAACACAAAAATAATTATTCAATTCGATCCAGTAGTTCCTGAGATTAGCGCGTTCAACCAAACAAACTATTTAGCTTTATGACAGCGGCTAAACGCGTTTTAGCGAGTTTAAACGTCGAAAACTGGGCGTTTAGAATTTGTGAAATCGGCCCTTAGATAGGTAGACATATAATCTTAATTTTGAAATATTTACAAATAACAGCCGGGACCAATGGCTTAACATGCTTTAAATCTATACTAATGTTATAAAGAGGTAGTACGTTTGCTTGTAGGAAGTAATCTCTGTAACTGTTATACCGATTTTGAAAATTCTTTCACCAAAGCTTGTGAGTGGATTATAAATATTTTCAAAATCCACGCGGACGAAGTCGCGGGCGAAGTGCTAGTATAGTATAAGTTACTAGCTTCTGCCACTGGCTTCGCCCGCTTATAATTAGTATTTTCCCCGCTAGAAATTAAAGCTTGTGTGCTATTCCAGACTACCGGACGGAGTCTGTGTTTCCTGATAGCTACAACCTGGGAGTCTTTAAGTCAAGAGTGAATAGATTTCTTCTAGGTAAGCGTGCTCCATCTTCGACCACATCATCGCTTACCATCAGGTGAGATAGTGGTCAAACGCGTGCCTATTAACAATAAAGAAAAATAACCTTATCTATTTATGTGCCAAATTTTAGCCCGATCCGTTCAGCCGTTTCAGCGTGATTGAGTAAAAAACATCCATCCATCCAAACTTTCGCATTGGTTATAATATTAGTAGAAAAGACATTATGCTTATTACCTAACTCCACCAAATTTGTATATTTTATTAAACTGTACCTAATTATGATATCGAGATTTTATAGGGTTCCGTACCCGAAGGGTAACCAACGGGACCCTATTACTAAGCCTCCGCTGTCCGTCCGCATGTCTATCAGCGGGCTGTATCTCATGATCCGTAATAGGTAGATAGTTGAAATTTTCACAGAATGTTTTATTTCTGTTGCCGCTATAAGAAAAATTATAAAAATAAATTTAACATTAAAGGGGCCTCCCCTACTAGAAACGTGTTTTTTTTTTTACTTTTTTTGCTCGATCTTAATACCTAATGGCAAGAGTTAGCCTACTACTGGTCAGTTTCCTTACTCGTAAATTTCATTAAGTCACCAGTTTACTCATTAGACAGTTTCGGTAGGTTGACAATTTCTCTAGTTAGGCATTTTCCTGATACTTCAGTTTCCTCCTTCGGTAGTTTTGCGAGGATGTCAGTTTCGTGAAATTGCCAGTATTGCGTTCCGCTACTTTCGTTATTCAAACAAGTCACTTTACAAGCAGTCTGATGCAGTTGGTGGCAGTTATTTTAGTTAAATTATTTAATTTATGCCACCAACTGCATCAGACTGCTTTTTTTTTTTTTTGGTGGGTGGGAAATCATCCTATGACTTCTTCCGCTCTAGGGTGGAGCGGAAGGGCGTGTCAGACTTTTACTGACTAAAACCCACCCCTGTTCCTCCCTGCCTCGAGTGCCCAGGGGCGAGGTAACTCTTTCGAATTTATCCTCCACCCCCGGGCAGTGCATCAGACTGCTTGAAAAGTGACTTGTTCGGAATTTTTTAGTTGTTTTTATACTCGGGTTTTTTGAAAATATTTTTTTTATTTCCTATATTTTAGTGAGTTATATTTTTGGAATCCACAAGCTCTTTATTTTGATACCTCACATGACTAAGTCAAAAACAATACGACTATACTAACCTAATTGCGACCGCCATTTTCTTTTTTTTTTCAAAATTCATATAAGTAGCCTATGTTACTTCGGCGGTCAGGACCAATCTAATAATATCTCATTTGTTAAAATACATCTAGCCGTTTAGGCTACAGCGCGTGCCAAAGAAATAGACATACAAACATACACGTACACATATACACGTACATACTCTCGAAAAACATTACCCTCCTTCTAGGGCAGTCGGGTAACAATAATCAGGAGATGTTCTCAGGCGCACAGCTGGAGGCTTACTTTCTATATATTATAATGTACTCTGTGAGGCGTACTGAGGCAAAATCACCGGCACCGAGTTGAAAACGATAAGTGTGTGACGATTTATATGAAGCTACAACGTTAACCACGCCTCTTTCTTACCGGCCAGAACGTTCTGAGCCTTTAGACAAAATACTTTTCTGTAAACGTTAACGCTAAGGCTTCGTGCAAAATGTATGGCAAAGACATTACTCGGCGTGAGTCACGTGACAGTTCTCTGTCTAACGCTTCGTGCAAAATGTCGTAGCCATACATTTTGCACGAAGTGTTAGCGTTAACGTTAACAGAAATGTATTTTGGCTAAGGGGGCTAATCGGCGACATCGGCCGGTTGCATTCTTACCGGGCGTTCTTACCGGTGCGCGACGGTAGGTGTGTGACGATCGGTACATTTTGTATGGCATTCTTGCCTTTCGTTTTCATTTCTTTTTTGATCTGTTCTAGGTAGAAAAGCAAAGAAAAGAAAAGAAACGGTAGGTGTGTGGCGACGCTTAATAGGGAAATTGACAACTTAGTGAAACTGGCAAAAAGGAAATTGGCGAATTCAGAAACTGTCTAATAAGTAAACTGGTGAATTAGTGAAATTGACGAGTAGGGAATCTGACCAGTGGTACGCTAACTTAATGGCAACAAGTAGACGTGTATAATCTTGTACTATATAGTACCTAAGGAACCCTTCATGCGCGAGTCCGACTCGCACTTGGCCGGTTTTTTTTTCACTTTTCATTAAGAAAAAAATCCTCAATATTATAAATACAAAAATATATCGCAGATACAGCATCACAATAACCTACGACACTGGGCTGATTTTTCAATAATCAGATAACTTTTAACTGAGGAATAAAAATTGCGGTTTGACATAATTTATATACAAAAGCTGTCAAAATGCCATTTTTATTCCTCAGTTAAAAGTTACCTGACTATTGAAAAATCAGTCCACTGTGTAGTACACAGGATTGTATTTTCAATTGTTTACCCCTGTTCTGTTTTTATTTTACGGAAAATCAGTCATTATTGCTTTGTTTTTTTTTTTGTGTGCGTGTTGATCTGATCAATTTTATTATTCTATCTGCTTTCGGTGCGTTTAGTTGTTCTATCTCACCAAGGTGATTGTTTTTTTTTTTTAGTGTTGAAACCATCAAATAACTTCTTCCGCTCTGGGTTGTGCGGGAGGGCGTGTCGGACTCTTACTGACTAAAACTCACCCGTGTTCCTTCAGTTGCCTGTGCAAGGGTCGCGGTGACTCTTTCATGCTGGCTGTACACGCTCGTCGTAACACCACCAGACAGGCCGAGTGCGAGTGTGTAGATGGTGCCCTTGTCGCGTCTCTGGATGGCTCTTGTGTCGAGCCTCTACGCGACGAGAGCCACGCGATGAGAGCCATGCGATGAGAGCCACGCGATGAGAGCTACGCGATGAGAGCCATGCAATGAGAGCCACGCGACGAGAGCCACGCGATGAGAGCCACGCGATGAGCGCCACGCGATGAGAGCCACGCGATGAGCGCCACGCGATGAGAGCCACGCGATGAGAGCCACGCGATGAGAGCCACGCGATGAGAGCCACGCGATGAGAGCCACGCGATGAGAGCCACGCGATGAGAGCCACGCGATGAGAGCCACGCGATGAGAGCCACGCGATGAGAGCCACGCGATGAGAGCCACGCGATGAGAGCCACGCGACGAGAGCCACGCGACGAGAGCCACGCGACGAGAGCCACGCGACGAGAGCCACGCGACGAGAGCCACGCGACGAGAGCCACGCGACGAGGGCCACGCGACGCGAACGAGACGAGCGTGTACAGCCGGCATCAAACACTCCCGCGACAAGGCGGGTTGGTCTTGGATGTGTGTGTATTAGTTCAAGTACCTACACTCTTTTTCCGCCAATCTGCCTTCGTGAAATAGAATATCTTTACCACAGGAACGTTATGGAAGGTTGATGGTTATAAAACTTAACAATGCAATTCAAAGCTCATGATTTACGAGGTGCATTTGTTGAACTCACGAACAATATATTTAAGTAATTTTGTATCTGACCGCAGTGACTAAATCTGAGAACTTTGCACACCGAAATTATCAGTAATGCGTACGTAATAAGTACCTGCCTTTTGACGCGCAAATAGTTTGATAAATGTGTACCTAGATTTTTTACTTTTACAATTTATATCTACTCATTTATTATCACAATTTACTGAGTCTAAGTAGATGCTATCAACATCAGCTACTCGTATAAACGAAACAAAATAACTACTCGTATAAACAAATCAAAATAAAGAAAACAACATAGGTACTACTAATAGGTTGGTACTGTAGGACCCCAAGGCACCACTACGGCCTGCAGGGATCCTGGGACGTTCTTCGAAGCTCGGGATATGTCGCACTCGGTGGCAACGCGAGAGTGTGGTGTATGAGAGTGACTGATTAATGTGTACAGTGTTATAAAGAAAGAGGAATAGGGCGCTCAGAGCAACTATATGAAATAGGTTAAATTAATACATGTGCCCTCTTCGGCCAGACAAGTAGAACTGATCTCTAAAACAAATGTGATGCCTACACCTTCTAAATTTAAACGGCTTTCCAATAACTCTCCAACAATCTTACCAGCCAGTTAAAGGGCGGTACAGACCCGCTAAGATTAGGCTGTGACTACAATCGTCACAGTACCTATATTATGTGCCAAAGGTTTTTCAGAAAATATGTAGTATAAAGTTACATACACGTCCCCAGTCTTTACAATACTTATGTATTTTTATAACTGCGGAACCTCAAAGAATCTCTACAACGACTCACTGTTGACATCATAAAATCACCTTGAATAAATTCCAATGCAGGTCATCTAAAAAAGTATTACACATTACACACTGAAATAATCAATGTAAATAGCTTTTTATTTTCAGTTGACTCAAGTTTTAATGGTGTAATAATTTAATAATGGTGTTAGTTTTAATTTTTCTTATTTGGTTACTGTAAGTATATAGTTTGGTTATTAGTTTAAGTTCTTAACAGTCGCATTAGGGTAAACCCTGCAATGATAGTTTAAGCTGATAAAAAAAAAAAAGTTACTGGATGACACAGAATAGGTACCTATTGTAAAAAGCCAGTTGCTAAGCAGGCACCGCAATAATATTATCCTACATAGTTATAAATGCAAAAAAACGGTTAATTAAGGGCCTACCTCCCCGTAAGTGGCGCCCTCATTGAATAAAAATTCGTATCTTAGCATAGATAATAAAAAATAAAGAATCCTATGTTGCGTTTGTTACAAATAGGATAAGGGATTTTCACCTTTGCCGTTTTTTTAAAACGGTCGTTTTTGACACTTTTGTTTACTACTTTGGATACGAAACACTTTGAGTGCTATTTTAACAACGTAAAAATACCTTAAGCTCTTTGTAACAAACGCAACATAGGATTTTTTAATCTTTATTTTCTACGCTTTGCTACGATTTTTTATTCAGTGAGGGCGCCACTTGGCCGCTATATACACCTTAAGTGCGAATTCAACTCGCACAAGGGTACCGTACGAATTTTATTATTTTTTGTTATAGCGACAACAGAAATACATATTCTGTGAAAAGGAAAATGCCAAAAAAATGCCTGAAACGGACAGAAACTAAACTCCATTTCACGAAAGAAGTCCCGCGGACAATTGTGGAACTAAATTTGAAGATGGGGAGATCGGCCATGTTGTCGTTTGTCGATGTTATTAAGGTGCGTTTGTTGTGGTAGATATTTTGTGAGTTTATTATTGGATTAGTGCGTTATAAGGTTTACGATGCCAAAAGTTGTTATTATGTCGCGCGAATACAGCGCTGCGTCTGCGGGACTTCTTTCGTGAAATGGACTCTACTAATAGTCCTTAATTTTATTTAGAATAAAATAGGTATAGTGAAATAATTCTTAAGTTTGTTTAACTAGGGTAAAAATATAACGATCACTAAATATATTTCACTTGATAGCCGCTTATATATAGATGAAGGTCGTGTTTATTTGACATGAGCAGTAATGTCAAACTGTCACTAAAGCAAAGGACAATGACATGTGGTTCATACAGCCTAGATACGTTTTCTATTCAAAAAAATAATTAATTTGAATTATTATTGATAAACATAATATTATTTTAATTAATAATAATAATAATAAATTCGTTTATTTTCTCCCTTAAAACATATTAACAATTAGAATTAGTACAAAATTGGAAGAGAGACAGAAGCCCAAACTAAGCAAAGCTTGTGTCTTGGGTCTCCTGGCCCCAACCGGAGATCTTAAACGCTACTTATTTAATCTTCGAAGGGATGTGTATGGGAGTACTGGACGACGTATTTATATATATTAGTGTATGTGTGTGTGTGTGTATGTATGGGTAGGTGTGTGTGTGTGTTTGTGTGTGTGTTCGCAAGTGTGTGTCGTTCGTTTTTGACACTTTTTGTCGTTTTTGACACTTTTGTTTACTACTTTGGATACGAAACACTTTGAGTGCTATTTTAACAACGTAAAAATACCTTAAGCTCTTTGTAACAAACGCAACATAGGATTTTTTAATCTTTATTTTCTACGCTTTGCTACGATTTTTTATTCAGTGAGGGCGCCACTTAGCCGCTATATACACCTTAAGTGCGAATTCAACTCGCACAAGGGTACCGTACGAATTTTATTATTTTTTGTTATAGCGACAACAGAAATACATATTCTGTGAAAAGGAAAATGCCAAAAAAATGCCTGAAACGGACAGAAACTAAACTCCATTTCACGAAAGAAGTCCCGCGGACAATTGTGGAACTAAATTTGAAGATGGGGAGATCGGCCATGTTGTCGTTTGTCGATGTTATTAAGGTGCGTTTGTTGTGGTAGATATTTTGTGAGTTTATTATTGGATTAGTGCGTTATAAGGTTTACGATGCCAAAAGTTGTTATTATGTCGCGCGAATACAGCGCTGCGTCTGCGGGACTTCTTTCGTGAAATGGACTCTACTAATAGTCCTTAATTTTATTTAGAATAAAATAGGTATAGTGAAATAATTCTTAAGTTTGTTTAACTAGGGTAAAAATATAACGATCACTAAATATATTTCACTTGATAGCCGCTTATATATAGATGAAGGTCGTGTTTATTTGACATGAGCAGTAATGTCAAACTGTCACTAAAGCAAAGGACAATGACATGTGGTTCATACAGCCTAGATACGTTTTCTATTCAAAAAAATAATTAATTTGAATTATTATTGATACACATAATATTATTTTAATTAATAATAATAATAATAAATTCGTTTATTTTCTCCCTTAAAACATATTAACAATTAGAATTAGTACAAAATTGGAAGAGAGACAGAAGCCCAAACTAAGCAAAGCTTGTGTCTTGGGTCTCCTGGCCCCAACCGGAGATCTTAAACGCTACTTATTTAATCTTCGAAGGGATGTGTATGGGAGTACTGGACGACGTATTTATATATATTAGTGTATGTGTGTGTGTGTGTATGTATGGGTAGGTGTGTGTGTGTGTTTGTGTGTGTGTTCGCAAGTGTGTGTCGTTCGTTTTTGACACTTTTTGTCGTTTTTGACACTTTTGTTTACTACTTTGGATACGAAACACTTTGAGTGCTATTTTAACAACGTAAAAATACCTTAAGCTCTTTGTAACAAACGCAACATAGGATTTTTTAATCTTTATTTTCTACGCTTTGCTACGATTTTTTATTCAGTGAGGGCGCCACTTGGCCGCTATATACACCTTAAGTGCGAATTCAACTCGCACAAGGGTACCGTACGAATTTTATTATTTTTTGTTATAGCGACAACAGAAATACATATTCTGTGAAAAGGAAAATGCCAAAAAAATGCCTGAAACGGACAGAAACTAAACTCCATTTCACGAAAGAAGTCCCGCGGACAATTGTGGAACTAAATTTGAAGATGGGGAGATCGGCCATGTTGTCGTTTGTCGATGTTATTAAGGTGCGTTTGTTGTGGTAGATATTTTGTGAGTTTATTATTGGATTAGTGCGTTATAAGGTTTACGATGCCAAAAGTTGTTATTATGTCGCGCGAATACAGCGCTGCGTCTGCGGGACTTCTTTCGTGAAATGGACTCTACTAATAGTCCTTAATTTTATTTAGAATAAAATAGGTATAGTGAAATAATTCTTAAGTTTGTTTAACTAGGGTAAAAATATAACGATCACTAAATATATTTCACTTGATAGCCGCTTATATATAGATGAAGGTCGTGTTTATTTGACATGAGCAGTAATGTCAAACTGTCACTAAAGCAAAGGACAATGACATGTGGTTCATACAGCCTAGATACGTTTTCTATTCAAAAAAATAATTAATTTGAATTATTATTGATAAACATAATATTATTTTAATTAATAATAATAATAATAAATTCGTTTATTTTCTCCCTTAAAACATATTAACAATTAGAATTAGTACAAAATTGGAAGAGAGACAGGAGCCCAAACTAAGCAAAGCTTGTGTCTTGGGTCTCTTGGCCCCAACCAGAGATCTTAAACGCTACTTATTTAATCTTCGAAGGGATGTGTATGGGAGTACTGGACGACGTATTTATATATATTAGTGTATGTGTGTGTGTGTGTATGTATGGGTAGGTGTGTGTGTGTGTTTGTGTGTGTGTTCGCAAGTATGTGTGTTTATGAGAGAGAGGGAGAGTTTGTGTGTATTAGAATAAGCAATCTCTCGCTAACATATTGTTTTTTGGTGACCCTAGATGTCTCTGTGTCTGTTTAAGAGTGTCTCTGTTTCATGGTAGCCAAGAGTGAGAAGCCATTGAGTAATATTTATCTTGCATTCCATTCTGGTTTTGTGGTAAATATGCAGCATTCTGTTGGCATGGTTGTTTTTGGTTGATTTATTTGGCAGACTTGGCAGTTACGACGTCGGGTAAGCACTTGGTTGTTTGGATCAAATTGTATGCGTTTATGTTCTTTTAGGACAGCATTCAGTATATAAAGCTGCCTGACTGATAAAACTTCCGCTAGGTTAAAAAGTTCCACTGTAGGGAAAAGTCTCGGTTTGAATAGACTTATTTTCAATATTAGTCTTTGAGCCCGCTCAAGTTCAATTAGATGACTTTTAGCTGCTGCACCCCAAGAGGAGATACAGTAAGCAAGGACAGATTGACACAGAGCTTGGTAGATAGTTTTCATTATCTTAGGATCCGCTACATGTCTTAACTGTTTGAAAACATATGTTAGCTTCCTAACTCTCATAGCTACGTTACTAATATGTTCCGCAAAACTAAGATTTCGATCAACTGTAACCCCTAGATATTTTATTGAATTTGTTTTATTTATGTGTGGACAGTTGCAGATTGAATCTGGTATTAGGTTACAACAATGGGCTACTATTAGGCGTTGCAAAAGGTCAGAGTTATTAATATTATAATTCCTGAACGTATATATTTATATGTACCGTAATTAGACTTACGGTACATATAGATCGTATAATACTAAATTAATGATAACTGTGCACTAAATGTATAAAATAGTTCCATATGGATTATTAGATGATTCCTCTTTGGCTGAATGTCACTTACTCATGTCAAATAAACACGACTTATTTATCATTTATCGTTATATTTTTACCCTAGTTAAACAAACTCAAGAATAATTTCACTATACGTATTTTATTCTAAATAAAATTAAGGACTATTATTAGTTTCTGTCCATTCCAGGCATTTTTTTGTATGGCAGATGTGCATTACCCTTTCAAATATCTACTTATAAATGGATCAAGAGGTACAGCCCGCTAACAGACAGATGGACAGCGGATAAGTCTTACTAATAGAGTAGGTTACCCTTTGGGGACGGAACCCTAAAAATGCAATGTTATGAATGGGAAAGTTTGAATGGATGAATGTTTGTTACTCAATCACGTCAGAAGGGCTGAACTAACCTGAAGCAAAGGCACAGAGGTAAATTATAGTCTAGAATAACACATAGGCTATAATTTATGGTGCGCGAAGTACCTATTAATTTCACGCGGGCAAAGCCACTGGAAGAAGCTAATAATATGTGGGTATCCTTGGATACCCACATATTATTAGCTTGCAAAACGGGTCCAGTGGTGGGGTATTGAGTAGACTAGATTAGATTCGGTATCTAGAATAGTCAATTGATAATAAGGAATAAAAAAATATTTTTAAACTCGATGGTTCGTCCTCGCCGTGGTGTAGTACCTCTGCCGGTGTGCCACAAGGGGGCGTTCTATCTCCTCTTCTTTTCGCTATTTTTATTAATTCTGTTTCTTATGAACTTACGGCGAAGTGCCACCGGTTCATGGTGGACATCCCATCCATACGCACAAAGCGTTTTGAGAAAACATTCATTGCACGTACAGCTAGAGAGTGGAATTCTCTACCGGAGTCTGTGTTTCCTGTAAGATACAACCTGGGAGTCTTTAAGTCAAGAGTGAATAGGTTACTTCTAGGCAAGCGTGCTCCATCTTCGACCGCATCATCGCTTAACATCAGGTGAGATAGTGGTCAAACGCGAGCCTATCAAACATAAAAAAAAAAAAAAAGTTCTCTCATCCTATCACCTTTACGCTGACGATCTGCAAATATATTCGCAAGCTCCGTTCGCTGAATTGTCTGAAGCTGTGAATATGGTCAATGCAGATTTAGCTCGTATTTCTGCATGACCATCTTCGAAGACTCAAGTCATCGTTGTCGGCGGCCCTTGGTTGCGCTCAAGGATAGACTGGACGCAGCTCCCCCGGATTATTTTTGATGGCTCAATTATTCCATACAGCGACTCAGTAAAAGATCTGGGGCCCAATTCTGTAACTTTGAGTTAAGCAACACGCCATCGACACTCTATCGACAAACAACAGACATTAATTTGCCACTGTTGCAAATTTGGTGTTCTGCAAAAACTTCCAAATGCTATTGACATATTGAGTATGTAGTAGACATACATATATAGTAGACCAGACTACTAATTATTACAATAGTCTTAGGTATTATGGCGTTTCAATGGCACTACTGTGGCAAGTCAATGACAGTAAATAATTTGTAGAATACCAAATGTCAACGACTATTCTATTGAGACACCACTGACACACTACCGACACACTATTTATTTATTTTATACACTATTGACAAGTTAGTTATTTTACAGAATTGGGCCCCTGGGCATTTTCATTGACAAAGACTTTTCGTGGGCTCCTCAGATGCAGGAAGTTAGCCGCAAGTTCAAGTAGATTCATATTTGGTTTGCGAAAATATGACCATCATATCTGAATTTCGTAATAAGCTCAAGTGGCTGCCAATCCGCCTTCGACGGAATGCTCATGTTTTATCATTACTTTACAGTGTTCTGTTTATTCCTACAACGCTCTCTTATCTCAAAGAACGTTTTCAGTTCCTTCATGACACACATTCTAGACACTTGAGGTTGTAACATTTAAAAATATAATAAGTTAGATTCGTGTAACGTGTGTGTGTGTTTGTGTTCGTGTGTGATGCGTTATTTTGCAAGATGACAGAGAGTAGTTTGACGTTTCTTTTTCCAATTTGATCTGGAGCGAGTCTGACAAAATCTAAATTTATTGGAATAAAACATCTTAAAAGCACTTTAATGATGTCTCGAGGAGTTAAAGGGACCAGAGTCAAGTTCAAATGCTTTAAGCATAAGAATGAAGACGCTGTAAGTACTACTTTAGAATTTTTTTCTAAAGAGACGCTAACTTTAGACGTGGATTCGTGAACCTCACCAAGCTTTCTTTCTTGACGACAGGGTTCCTAGGTTCTACTTAAGATCTTATACTTAAACTTATTAGAAAAAGGTGAGATCAAAACCTCACTTTATTTTTGGAAGAACATTGCGGTCTTAGCAAAAGGTTCGGAACACAGACGTCCACGTGTCCAAGAATGATCAGGATTGTATGACCACAGCTGCGATAGTGCTTGTGGAATCTCCTCTCTGGACCTTGATCATTGATCTTAGTATGATGGGTAATAATTGTTCACCATCAACTGTAAGTGCTACATATAATTTTCTACAGGACTACCTAATCTAATGTCACTGTGTTGTTAATAAATGTGTGAAGTGAAGACCTACTTGACGGACTACTATTATTTTACCACAAACATTCCTTAATGCAATAAACCTAAAGATCAGTAAGTTGGGGTCTCATGTGGAAATCCAACTATTTTTTTATTTTTTTTATTTAACAATTAATGTACACACACATACAAAAAAAAACAGACCAGAAGTAGGAAACAGAGAAATATGTACAAAGGTTATGCTTATTTCTATAGAAATCTCTTACAGCAAACCTGCGAAAGGAGAGATGGAAAAAAAGAGAAGTAGACACCGTGTGTAACAGTGCTAGGACACATACAATGTAAAGATATAAAACTAACTAAATAATATAATATATATATATATATATGTATATATATAGATAGGTACTAATACATATAAACTAAATAATAATACAATACTTATATGCAACTATCATGAAATGAAAAGATAGTGTTCCTTTACTCTCCTTTTAAAAACTGCAAGAGTTTGGCAGTCCCTAATGTCAGGCGGCAGAGAGTTCCACAACCGTACTGCGTGCACAGTGAAGCAGTAGGAGTAGAAGTCGGTTGTGTGGGGAGGGGATTTTAGGAGATTCCTAAGATGCGACCTGCAAGGCGCATCAAAAGGGCGGGAGTACGAAAAGCGTTCCCGCAGGTAGGCGGGCGTTTTAGGGTATCTTTGACTGACTATCTTTGACGCGAGCCGGTGAGAAGACAAAATTTATCTTACAAGGCCATCGGAGAATTGAGACTTTTGATGGCCTCTCATTCCACCAAGTTTTACGACAAGCCGTTCGCAGTTCAAGCTGTGCGATTGTAGAATGCGTTGCCGATGCCATTTAGGTAAGCCCAGTCACTCGCTTCTTTTAAAAATTTAGTAAAAGATCATTTCCTTTCTCTCTAATGCTTTTCAATCTTTACATACTCTTATCTCTTCCGTCTATATCCGTCTATACGTAATTGTGGAATATGTTTGTATGTCTATATTTGTATATATTATTATGTACTGTAGTAAATAAATATTTATAGAAAATTTTATGTTCGGTTTATTAGTTAGCAGTACACCGCAGACTACCCCCTTTTTGAATTAAGATTTTTCAGTCCATCCAAAAGTTGTCTGGTAGATATCGCTGTCAGCGATAAGACCGCCACTGTACCCATAGATTTAAGTTCATTTATACAAATTTATTAACTGTTTTGGTGTACAATATAAAGTATTATTCTATTCTATTCTAAAACTGGCACATTTTTTTATCAGACATTTGAAGTTAAACCTCGAAAAAGCTTTATTAGAGAAAATGCAAAAAAATGGCACTCCGGGAGTGACGATAAAAGTGAAAACTTAAACAAAAATGTCAAACGCACCTAAAGAATTTTTCATTTCAATACGCTACGTGATCCGCTACGAGTGCTACGCGGATCGCGTAACGGTGTCGGCGTCGGTGTCAGAGTCGATGTCATGCGAGTTCAATAGTTTTTCTCATCTCAAAAATGCCCAACGCGCCTAGAGAAGTTTTCACTTCAAAAATTATAAAAAAAAAGAATTTAAGCAAAATAGACATTTCTGGTAAGTACTTAGAAACATGATATAAAGTCATTTACTATACAGGGTATAACGGAAAGGTGTGTTCATATTTTAAGAACTGCATCTGCCGATCGATATTAAACAACTTTCTTCAAGAAAATCTGTGGAAATTCTCAAATTTATTTTTACCTCCCATACAAATATTGATCAACTGATGATAACTTTGTATGGAAAGTCCAATTTTTTTTTTGGGTATTTTCTATTTTTTCTTAGAGAAAGTTGTTCATTTCCATGGGCAGAACCGGTTCTTAAAATATGACCACACCTTTCCGTTACACCCTGTATATGAACTTGTAGATAATTGAGCATTAATTAATAATCAATTAATATTGCGAAATGCGATTTTTCACCCAACTTTATAAAACTGCGTATGCCGAGAACTGGACCCTTTTTGCATAGACGCCCACATATTATTAGATAATACCCCTTTCATGAGTCGATGGGAACGCTTGTAAAATTACACGGTTTATGAAGGATAGGCCATCGGAACGAAGTCACGGGAAAAAGCTGATCAATCATTGATTTATCATAGTATTGCCAAGAGGTATCGTGTACTCAGTGACAGGGTCCACAATCCAGTAAGGTCCTAGAAGCCAGCTATTGGTATTCAGCTGAATTCTGTCAGACTGGAGGCCGACTCTGACGGGAAAAGGCTAGGCAGATTATAAATCATGGTTTTGTAACAACTACTGCGCTAAATGGCTTACCAATGAAAAAGCCATTATCTGTTAACTGTGAATTTTCCTCAATATATTACAAAAGAATTCGTCTTGGCAACGCGTTGAACTGCAACTGCATAAATCGGCAATATAAAACAAATGAATTATTCTTCTTCAGACAGTACTGAACATTAAACAATACATTTTATGCATAACCGCAAAAATAACAGTGGAATGTATGTCACATTTTTTTATAGTCACTTAAATTCTGACAACACGTGTAAGACAAAATCGAAAACTTTCAGGAGCGCAAATAAACTGTTTATTTCCACGGAATTCAGTTTTTTAACGGACTTCGAAAAAGGAGGAGGTTCTATGTTCGGCTGTATTTATGTTTTTTTTTTTATGGTTGATAGGCACGCGTTTGACCACTATCTCACCAGATGGTAAGCGATGATGTGGTCGAAGATGGAGCACGCTTGCCTAGAAGTAACCTATTCACTCTTGACTTAAAGACTTGTTTTATGTATGTCCACCGATTTCTCTGTCAGTTGTGGACCGATTTTCAAAATTCTTTTTGTATCCGAAAGATTATACTCCCTAGGTAGTCTCAAATAAATTTTATCGAAATTGCTTAAGCGCTTTTAGAAAAACTGAACAAAATCGAAAAATATGTATAGTTTGATGACGTTTTGGGTTTCTCCAATTACGAGTATGTTTAAAAATCACGTTCCATTTTATTGGGGTTTTTAGTTCTGGGGTATAACAACTAAAAAGTGTAATTAAAAAACATTTTACAAAAAGAAACAACCAACTTCCAAAAAAGAAAATACACTAAAAATTAAAAAATAACTTTAATTTCGGAAGTCGGTGTCAAAAAACGAAGAAATAAAATACAAACACCGACTTCCAAAATTAAAGTTATTTTGTAACTTTTAGTGTGTTGTTTTTAAATAAGCCGACAATGGATGTAAATGATTTAAAAAATTACCAGTAATTTCGTGTCAGACGGGGTAAGTATAAAGTAGTAAAAATTTATGTAAATAATAAGGCGACAATGGATGTAAATGATTTACAAAATTACCAGTAATTTCGTGTCAGACGGGGTAAGTATCTATAATAAGTGGTTCTTTTTTCTTAGAACATTCCTAGGTAGTTAGGTACATAGTTCTCTCGCAAATTATGAACATTGATCCCAGCATCAATTCTAGTAAGCCAAGCAATTTAAAACGTTTTTTATTCAATCTTGAATCATTCTTAATGATGTTATGTAGGAAAACGACAAATCCGCAGTTTGTGAATGTCGCCATAGATCTATTTAATGTACTTTAGAGTTGTCTGAACTGTTTACAATCAGAATATTCTTTCGAGAGTCTACAGTACACGATCCTGACGGGGACCGCTGGGATCGTCGATGCCTGGCAGGCAGATCCATTCGTTAACTCAGTTGACATCATTTTTGATAGGCACTTTGCAGTACATTGCTGCTTTGCTCGGTGAACATCGATTATAACAGCAACTACAGTCGTACGTTTTTGTTTTCCTATACGTCAAAGCAGCAATGTACGGCAAAGTGCCTATCAAATTGATGTCAACTGAGTTAGCGAATACACCTGAGGATCGCGGCATTGGTTGTCAGAGTCACCGCGGCCCTGGAACGCAAAGGTAAACTGAAGGAACACGGGTGGCTTTCAGTCAGTAAAAGTCTGACACTTCAGAACTTACTTCACTTGAGAAGTCATCTGATGGTTTTACACACTCATAAAAAACACGATCCTCCCTCCCTTAAGGCGGTATTAACTGCCAATGACCTTGAGTGGTTAAGCTTGCGTGTTCTGTTCTGAGCTCACGTAATGCGTCGTACGTCCACCCAGTAATAGGACTCGCCCATCAAGGAGCGCTATCCGAAATTAGACGCATTATTAATTTATTACTCATAAAAAACAGGTATTAAACTAGAACAGTTAGACTAAATTATAAATAATTAAATGATCTTTAAAATGGTGAAGGTTTCATAAAAATACGCTTTATAGATTTTGCGTGACAGCCGAAAAAAAAATTGCATTCTAAATCTTTCAGAAACTGTTTTCCAGTTGGCTTAGGCTAACCAAATGCATCTCAGGTACGCTTGCCGGGGTTGGTCCATGTATGGGTGACCATCTTTACATACCGAGACTCCTCCATTTTTTTTTTTTTTTTTTTTTTTGTGGGGTGGGAAATCATCCTATGACTTCTCCCGCTCTGGGCGGAGCGGGAGGGCGTGTCAGACTCTTACTGACTAAAACCCACCCCTGTTCCTTCCTGCCTTTGAGTGCCCAGGGGCGAGGTAACTCTGTTTCGAATTTATCCTCAACCCCCGGGCAGGCATCGGCCATGACGGGCCCCGTCTCTTGCTGACAACTCTTTGAGGCGCGCGTGGAACACTACGCGCCGTCGACTCTCGGGCCTGGTGCTGATCGGACGGCGAGTTACCCACTACTCGCCGTCCGCAGGCCCGGGTGAGACTCCTCCATGCCTCGGAAGCACGTTAAGCCGTTGGTCCCGGCTGTCAATCGTGGATCTTTGACAGTCGTTACGGGTCGTCAGAAGCCCGAAAGTCTGACAACCAGTCTTACCAAGGGGTATCGTATTATCCAGTTACTGGGTTGTGGAGGTAAGATAGGCAATCGCTCCATGTAAAATACTGGTATTCTGCTTTATCCGGTTAGACTGGAAGCCGACCCCAAGATAGTTGGGAAAAGGCTAGGTTGCAGATTGATCTTGATTCCCAGGAGGTATCTACTATCATGGGTATTACTACCGACATTCTGAGATCAAGCAAATACACTAGCATTGGTTTGTATATGCTGACGTGTGACGTGACCACAGACAGGCAGCCCTGAAGTATTTTTTAACATTCTGACCACGATCATGTCATGCTTGAGTAATGTGACAATCTGGAGCGTCTCGTCTGCAAAAGAGCTGACTCACGGCTTTCGAAAAAAAATCAACTGAAACACTGAAAAATGTAATTCAAATTATAAATACTAGGACATAAATAAGATTGGAAGACCTGCGCTTTGCCAACAAGTAATAAAAACCATTTGTAATGGTATTTAGCTGTTATTTATTGCAATAGACTCGCGGACATTTTGTCAACGCGTCTTCGCAATAGGTATGTTATTGTAGGATAAGCAGCACCTTATAATTTTTTAAACTAGTTCATATTAAAATTACAATTTTACTTACACACGCATGCATACACATAACAAAAAGATACACACAAAAATAATGAGGAGTCTACTAAAATGTACGCGATTTCACGTAGAGTGTATTCTGTAAAAATCTCACTGTGAAAATTAAGCTGAAGTTTAATATAAATTTTCACAGTAAGACTTTTGCACAATAGTGCTACAGCTTTAGCCTGAGGAAGTACTACCATAGTAAGTACTGCCATAGTAAGCACTACCATAGGAAGCAGTGCCATAGTAAGAACAACCATAGTAAGAACCAACATAGTAAGAACAGCCATAGTAAGAACAACCATAGTAAGAACAACCATAGTAAGAACCACCATAAAAAGAACAGCCATAGTAAGAACAACCATAGTAAGAACAACCATAGTAAGAACAACCATAGTAAGAACAACCATAGTAAGAACAACCATAGTAAGAACCACCATAGTAAGAACCACCATAGTAAGAACAGCCATAGTAGGAACAACCATAGTAAGAACAACCATGGTAAGAACAACCATAGTAAGAACCAGCATAGTAAGAACAACCATAGTAAGAACAACCATACTAAGGACCACCATAGTAAGGACCACCATAGTAAGAACAGCCATAGTAAGAAAAACCATAGTAAGAACAACCATAGTAAGAACAACCATAGTAAGAACCACCATAGTAAGAACAACCATAGTAAGAACCACCATTGTAAGAACAACCATAGTAAGAACAACCATAGTAAGAACCACCATTGTAAGAGCAGCCATAGTGAGAACAACCATAGTAAGAACAACCACAGTAAGCACTACAATATTAATCCGTCAGGCCCCCGCGCAACAATAGGTTTTTAATTGTGTCTGCTAATGAGGGGCTTGACGGGGCTACCATAGTAAGCACTACCATATTAAGAAATTATTCAAAAGTTTATCTAAACGCCTTAATGACACTTTGCCTGACCCAAGGGCAGGCTTTTACCTCGGCCAGAGATTAAGCATTGCCATACAACGTGGCAATCCCGCCTGTCTTTTGGGCACACTTCCAGTTGATGCGGAGGAATTTTTAACGGATAATTGTAAGTTTAGTTTAGTTAGGAGTTTTTGTTTTAATTATAGTTAGTCAAGTATTTAATAGATATTTAAATTTATTGTTTAAAATAAGACTTGAGATTACTTAAAAGAAACCTGTTGATAGATACAAATTTAGTTACAGTTACGGAGTGAAACTTCAGAATGATTCGTCAATTTGACAAAACGAAACAAGTCCTATTATCACGATTATGTGACACATTAAAAAAAATTGTTTTCTTTGCTAGCTAGCATCACACACAAAATAGTCCACATTTTACCGCGATGGTTAGTGTTAGTATGTTTACGTTTAAAAAATGGTTGTAAAATATGTAAGTACTTAGTAAATAAACGCATTTAAAAAAAAAACACATTTTTCAATATAAAAGTCCCCATTCCTGAACGTTGATGCGTTTTATCTTTTTATTTTTTTATTGATTTGGTAAAGCAAAAAGTACGTGTCTAATATTTTTTGAAACTTTATATAAAACAAAGATTATTATTATTATAGGAACAGTCCGCGTGTTAGGGGCAGTCGCTCCATGTAAAATACTGGTATTCAGCTGAATCCGGTTAGACTGGAAGCCGACCCCAAGATAGTAAAGTTGGAAAAAGACTAGGCAGATGATGAGGAACAGTCCGCGGCCCTTGGCACAGAAAACTGAGTTTTAGTCAGTAAAAGTCTGACACGCCCTAGTTCCAGAACACCCAGAGCGGGCGAACTCATTGGATGATTTCCCAACCCATGAAAAAAAAAAATAACTTCATTTCCGAACTATTTAGTTTGAAAATGAAGTTAACAAACCATAAAAATAAAGCGCGCAAAAACCAGAAGAATGGGTGTTAAACTTTTAACCTTGCTTTTCGCCTTTCTTGGCAACACGCACTTGAGCCAATAACCTTTCTTATCAGAAGTTTTACTATTCACTAATAAAGCAATTAAGTGTTGATTGTACCATTAAATACATTTATTGGGACATTCAATTTTTTTACGAATTCTAATGACGCTACTATATTATAATAAAAAATATGCAGACAAGCATACAAAATAAAATGTATCAAGTACTATACTTACCACAACTTTTTATTTTTAATAAACTATTTTGTTCAAAATCGAGTTCGAAACACTGTACTGCGCTCCTAAACGCAGACCATTGACCTGGCTCAGAAGGCTACCCATCTTTAATGGTAGTGGGGTAGACATGTCTGACGCATGCCGAACGAATGGTGAGCTCGGAGAACTTAAGATTGGTCCTTTGAAACCGCAAGGCGGGGTCGCGGCAGACCACGAAGGAGATAACGGGAAGGCTCAGATGTCTTCTTAAGAATTAGAAAAAAAGTGACACAGGACCGGGTACAGTAAAACAATTGAGGAAGGCCTTAGCCCAGTGTAACAGTACAAGGTTTCTATAAAAAATAGACAGGACTTTTCACCAACGAATAAGTATTAAAAACCAAAATCCAAATAGTCAGCACAGTACTAGCTCAATAAAACCAGTTTGATGGTCAAACCTATTCATGATCCATACATGCATGTATACAATTTAAATCTACATCGCAGTTACGGTCAGACACCGAGTCGAAGGCACGTTTTGTTAACTGTAAATATAAAAATATCGTACATGGGCGCACTTTTAAAGAAAGACAAACCAGATAGGGCCCCAGACAGTATGAGCAATCTCAAAAAACATTGTTATCACCATCTAATTTTAAACCAATTGTCATAAAAAAAATTCAATCTACGAAGTGATCGTTCTAAGTCTAAAGTCCAAACTGCATATTGACTCGTACCGTTCGCGGGCTATATAACAGATCGCTGAGGCTTTTGAGAGTCAAAGTCGAATCAACAGTCAGAAGACTACGGCAGACAAGCTTACCTATGTAATTGTTTTGCAAATATTGTGATAAGTTCAAGGATTATATTCAAACTTAGGTACGTAGACGACACATTATTTTTTACATTGTGAAAGTGAGTGACGCAATTTAATTTGCCAATACTTACATATTAGTTCCAAGATTAGTTAAGTAGGTATATATTCAACCTTGGGTAGGTGGATGACTCATATTTATTTTCATGTTTTGGTTGTGATATATGATATTAAATGGCTTATTCTGACCTGTCATAATAATTAACAAATGCTACAAGATGTTGCCACTATTGTTACCTACTTTCGATTCTACCTTCTAGGTGCCTAACCTACGTTATGCAAAGAAAGTGCCTGTAATATTAGTATTTGTAGGTGAAAATCATCAAAACCTTTTTGTTAAGAGTTATATCAGTAAGTGCTATAGGTATCTTTACCTAACAATGTGTTGTTAAAGTGTTATCAAACGTGTTTGACTAGATAGTGGTAAAAATAACTTCAGTGGCGTTGTTTTGCTCGCGTCCAAAGGTCGGTTTCTCATTTCGCTTCTAGCCTTTCCACCTTTTTGGTCAATGACTGTTTATGCGGTCTTTAACAGGTAAAGTGACTTCTTAATTGTTATTTATCTTCATCGATATTGAAGAGATTAAAGATATAGTACCTATTTATTAAACAAACTTATGTTTACTGTTTACCTAAAATATTATCGCGTTTTTGTATCGCAAGGTCTGGAAATATTTGTATAGTTTTCCTTCACATATTTTTTTAATCTACTCGCTCCATATATTTTACTTTAACCTGTTTCAAACTTACACAATACGCCTATATCATTAAGGATTAGGTAATCGGTATTTCAACAGTTACAAATATTTCGTAACTTATAAATCATTTTCATAGTTTTGTATTCTATTTTTTTCGGCTCAACACATATTGATAACGGTATCTATAAGAACCTAAGTACCTGCTGGTATTATCTTAAAATTTTTATTATACAGCATTATATACTGTCTAGTAACATAGTTAAAAATAAAAATAAATTAACTAGAAAATCCCCGAGACGCACAATGTCTCCGGGTCTTTGGGGATAAACAGCGAATTTCAATAATTTTTGTAACTCATTATCATAGTGAACACAAAATGAAACTTAAATAAAAGTAGACACCTAGGTACCTAGTTACTCATGTCATACTTAATTAACAAAAACAGCTCAAGTGCGAGTCAGACACACGCACAAAGGGTTCCGAACGAATTATATTTTTTTTATGTTTTGTTAAACCATGGACTTCTTATAGGTTTTCCTGTTATTTTTACATATGTAAAGAACTATATTCAAACCTTTTTCAAAATTTAAGACTCAGTCATTTCGGAGATAAGGGCAATTTGAATCTATTTTCTTAAATATAAAAAATATCTTTCAATTAAGGAAAAAACACATTTGAGAATCTCACTGAATATTTCCTTTTATTTGATATATCGCACGGTAAAAAAGTTCCGATTTATTTTTCGGATTTGTACCCCATTAGTGTCATCATATTCCAAATGCATTAATTTACATGACTAACATATGTAGTTATTAATATGTGTGTCCAATATCAAATCAATCGATCCAGTAGTTTTGGAGCAAATTGCCTGTGACAAACGAACAGAAAGACAGACAGACAGACGAGTGATTGTATAAGGGTTTCGTTTTTTCATCCGGACGTTTGGAAACCCAAAAACAGAATAGTATTATAATTCAATTACCTACTGACTGCTGACTTATATAGGAAAATGAATACAATAGAGTAGGTACGGTACCTAATTTTATTCAGCTTTAAGGGTCTACCACCGGCCAAGTGGTGCCCTCATTGAAAAAAAAATCGTAGCTTAACATAGAAAATAAATATTAAAGAATCCAACGTCACGTTTGTTACAAAGAGGATAAAGTATTTTTACGTAGTTAAAACAGGTCTCAGAATGTTTCGTATCCAAAGTAGTAGGCAAAAGGGTTAGAAACGGCCGTTTTTGGTACTTTTGCCTACTTACTTTGGATACGAAACATTCTGAGACCTATATATTTATTTTCTATGCTATGCTACGATTTTTTATTCAATGAGGGCGCCACTTGGCCGTTAGTAGGGCCTTAACATAACTTACCTACCTAATTTGTGCAAAAAATAACAAATGTGACGTTTATAGGTAGGTCAGCAGTCAGTCATAAAATTATAATAATAAGTATTGTAAAAACCCACTCCGGGCATCTGAGCTCCTACTGAAAAAATCTTACTTGGAAATCCTCTAACCCTTACCTACAGGGTGTGACGGAAACGGGAGGTCCTTTTTTATGTTGATAGGCACGCGTTTGACCACTATCTCACCTAATGTGATGGTAAGCGATGATGTGGTCAAAGATGGAGCATATTTGCATAGAAGTAACCTATTCACTCTTGACTTAAAGACTCCTTAGGTTGTAGCTAACAGGAAACACAGACTCCGTCAGGGAATTGCACTCCCTAGCTGTACGCACAATGAATGTGTTCTCAAAACGTTTTGTGTGTGTGGGTGGGATGTGCACCTTGTAGATAACGGTGGCGCGTCGCCTTACGTCTAGTGGTCTGACGATGGAACGAGCTTGGCGGAATTAAATTATGCAATTATTTAAAAAAACTTAATATTGAAAGTCCAATTATCTTTTTGTGTATTTGAGGGACACCTATTTCAGTTACACCTTGTACAGATTATTCTTTGAATAGTCTTTCTTTATAGAAGACTTGCATAACAGATACTAAAATGGTAGCTTGCAAGCATAGCCTCGTGATTAATCGTGATGTATACTATTATAGTACCCATTCAACCTACGTCAGGGACATTTCAATCAAGTGTCGTAGTGTGTTAATATGCTAACAAGCTGTATATTATTACACCCATATGGAACATCCACCTACTTGACTACTACCTTATCTAGTTTGTCCTAAACGGGGCTTAAAAACAGACAGGATGGAAAATCCTGTTTGTATTTAAATTGTTACTATTAAATTTCATAAAAAAAACGTAAAACGCATGCTTATAAACAATAAAAAAAAAATAGTAAGAAACAATTTTTACTATAATAATAACACTATTATTGAATAAAATATAGTTATAATAAAATTACAACAATTATTAAATAAAATTTACAATATTATTTCATTCATCAACATAATTGAAAACTGGAATAGTTTTGAAAGCAATTTTAAAGTGACAATTTATTCTTTTATTACAGGTAATAAAAGAAAGGACATCAAGCAACTGGCCAACACACCTAAATATAAACACAAATTAAAGCAGCGCAAATTTTCAAGTTCAAGGTTTGTTCAAACCGGTTAAGTAAAAAACTAGAACATTTCGAGTCCAAAGGTTTTCGCACAAAAACTGCTGCCACGCTATCCGATAGAACTGTACGTATAGTGGCAAATACACATACATACATATAAACAGTCATTGATAAGAAGTTCAACCGCTCAGCCCCCGCTCAGTCAGGCCGCTAGTCTCAATCCGGCAACATGATCCTCCTACTACTACCACTTGTGCTCGTGCTCCTCTACTTCTACACCACCAGAAACCACGACTATTGGGAAAAACGCAACGTCAAGCACGAAAGACCAGTACCAGTCTTCGGGACGCTCTACAATAATGTTATGGCAAAGCAAAGCATCACAGAAATTGCCGTCGAACTATACAATAAGTACCCCAACGAGCCAGTAGTGGGTCTTTACAGAGGAACAACACCCGAGCTCGTCATCAGAGACCTGGATATTGTGAGAATGATCCTGAATGTAGACTTCGCGTATTTCTACCCCAGAGGACTGGGCAGAGATCCTACAATGGAGCCCGTGTTTTTAAATCTTTTTCACGTTGATGGCGACACATGGAAGTTGTTGAGGCAACGTCTGACATCAACGTTCACGACGGCAAAGCTGAAGAACATGTTCCCGCTGGTGGTGCAGTGCGCAGAGAAGCTGCAGCACGTCGGCGAGGACATCGTGAACAAGGGCGGAGACTGCGATGTGCGCGAGCTGATGGCGCGCTTCACCACCGAATTCATCGGGGCCTGCGGCTTCGGTATACAGATGGACACCATTAATGATGAGCACTCCCTCTTCAGAGACCTTGGCAGAAAGATTTTCAAGAGATCCTGGAGGAACTATGTCATGGTAGCGTTATACGACCTCTTACCAGACTTCAGAAGAATATCACAAAAAGTTTTACGCGAGTCTGTGTTGATGGATTCTATATCAGAAATCGTTCAAAACATTCGCAAACAGAGGAACAATAAGCCCATTGGTCGTAATGATTTTATTGATTTACTTTTGGAGCTGGAAGGAAAAGGGAAAATAACTGGAGAGTCGGTGGAGAAGAGAACTGCCGACGGAAAGCCAGAACATGTGGAGATGGAGATGGACCTGACTTGCATGGTGGCTCAGGTGTTCGTGTTCTTCGCGGCAGGGTTCGAGACTTCTTCGTCGGCGACAAGCTTCATGTTACATCAGTTAGCGTACCATCCGGAAGAACAGAGGAAAATTCAGGAGGATATCGACCAAGTACTTACGAAATACAATAATAAACTGTGCTACGACTCCATCGCTGAGATGACACCGCTGAGTAACGGGTTTAAGGAGGCCATGAGGATATTCCCCTCCCTAGGAACCTTACACAGAGTATGTGCGAGGAAGTACACGATTCCTGAGTTAGGCATCACCCTCGACCCTGGTGTGAAGATCATAGTTCCAGTGCAGGCCATACAGAATGACGAGAAGTATTTCGATAATCCTACTCAGTTCCTGCCTGATAGATTCAACGATCCCGATGTGGAAAAGCACAAATTCTCGTACCTGCCATTCGGTGAAGGACCTAGACAATGCATTGGTAAGACTTGTCAAGTAATTATTAGAACTAGTTATTATTCTACAGCTCTACACAGAACTGAGTAATTAAAGATACGCGGTTAGCATAACATTAATTACTAAGTTGCTTAGATTATGATATCATTATCTAAATTTAATTGTATATTTGCGTACTACGAATCTATTCCAACTTTGAAGACGAGAAGTTAACTAAGATCTATATAATAAATGATTTTAATTGAGAGTATTGAGACTGCAAAATGATGATATACCTAGAGAATATAAATTATAGATTTTTTTTAAAGAGTTATAGCTATGCCACTGGTATGGTTACAAGACCTTTGATCTAAGTCTTAATTGAACACTGTCACTTATTTTTGCCTCATTAGAATGCAGATGTAACAACACATACTAATGTTTTTGTAGTTTGGCAGCAAATGTATCGAGCCAGCCATCTCGGCAAGTTTCACTGAAGTAGTCAATTATCAGCTTCATTTTACCGAGATCGCGCCTGTTTCAATAACTCCACATATTGTCCAGTTGCGTAGAAACTTGAGACACAAAACCTACACCGATTGTACATCTCAATATCACAGATACTTTATTGCACCATAATTATAGAGATTAATAGTAAAATTAACAATCACACTCGGAAGTTATCCAGAAAATTCAAAATCGTAGTGATAGACTGGTCTCTGAATGAACTTGAAAAGGGTAGTCAGTGATGTACTGCCAGTAAATAATAATAAGAATAAAAAACCGGCCAAGTGCGTGTCGGACTTCGCACATTTTGGGTTCCGTACCTAAGGGAATTATCAAAAGAAAAAATCTGATATGTCAATAATTATACTTATTGGTATTTGTTAGTAAAATATACGCAGTAATAAACATTACCACCAAATTTCAAGTTCATAGGTCAATGGGAAGTTACAAAATTCTTCGGAACAAAATTATGTGAGACGACGGACAGACAGACAGACAGACGGACAAGTGAGTGACAACAATGGGCTCCGTTTATACCCATCGGGTACGGAACCCTAAAAATGAAAAATATGAAGATTTCGACATAGTTTGAACAAAGTTTCCGCGTCTGTCCGTCTGTTTATCCGCATACTTCTCCTAAACTACGCAGCGGATATAATAATAAAAAACTTTTTACAATAAATGCAACCGACTTCTATAAATTGCAAAATAACTTTAATTTCGGAAGTCGGTGTTTGTATTTTTTTGTTTTTTCGTTTTTTGACACCGACTTCCGAAATTAAAGTTATTTTGCAATTTTTAGAAGTCGGTTGCTTTTTTTGTAAAAACGTGTTTTATTTTTCACGTTTTAGTTGTTATACCCCAGAAGTAAAACTAAATATTAAAGTTATGCCCAAATGGATAACCCTAATAACATAAAATTTGAACATTTGGACACAACCAAAACGTCATCTGTGTGTCATATTTTTTGTTTATGTTGATTTTTTCCAAAAGTACTGAACCAATTTCGATAAAATTTATATTGGACCACCTCTGAAGTACGACCTCCCAAACAAAGAAATAATCATCAAAATCTGTTCACAAATGGCGGAGTTATCGAGTAACAAACTTACAAAAAAAAACATACAGACGAATTGAGCTTCTTTTTTGAAGTCGGTTAAAAAGAAGGTTTCAGTATAAACATATTTGCACCCGTGCTAAGCTGGGGCGGGCCGCTATAAGTACCTTTATGTATCATCATCTTCCTGCCCTTATCCCATTTTACTTGGGGTCGGGGCAACATGTTTTATATTGGTACCTTTATGTATAAAGTACAATATATTTTCTTAGTACAATATAATTTAGTGGTAGAGAAAAGAAAAGTAAGGTTAATTATGACTGCAGAAATTAATTATCATTATCAGTCATTATAATTAAAAATTCTAGACATTGATAACAATAACTCAAGTAGGAACAGTCAGGCACACATATACTAGCGTACAGATGCCTCATCCCATACAAAGAAACGGTACCGCCGTAACTACGGGTTTTCGACTTGCACAAGCAACTTTTGTTCTTCGTTTGGGCCCGTCCTCTACACCTCGCTAGATGGTGTTAGCAGCGACGGCTTGCAAATTGAATGAATTCACATCAAGTCTTACCAATATTTTCTCACTCATTGAGGATTTACTTTGTAGTATTTTTGGCACTTCATAAAAGTTTTACTATTTCAAAATATGTCACTATACCAATTTTAAAGAGGCGAATGAATAAACTCTAAAACTTCAAACAGCGCCATCTATTGGTACAAGAAATATCAATGCCTAAGGATTCATTCCAATAAACATCTAAATTTGAATTAGGAGCCAATTATTCCACAATTTTATGCTTAGGGTAGTTTATTAAATAAGAAAATTCAGTTTTACCATATTTTTATTCAAATTAGTAGTACGTGGAGCGTTTGTACTTTCCATACAAACGCTCTACGTGATTATGCCGTTGTAACACACCTATCTTTGAAATTTTGAACTAATAGTTATCTTGTGCACTTTCACTAGGTTTTTATGAAAGCAAATAATAAAAATTTGGAGAAACAAATTCAGTATAAGCCTCCAAAAATCTACTGTTTTGCACAAATTTTACCTGAACTTTGGTCGTTTATAATGTACTCATAAGTTGAAAAAGTAAAGAAAACATCGTGATAGAAACCTTGCACATGTTATGGAGATTCTAAATGACAAAAAATTATTTCACAAACTTGTAAGACTTATTTAGAAATACGTATTTCCTGGAACAAGTTTTATGAAATTTTCGAACACTATTTATAGGATATTTTGTTATTATGTAGATAGGTACCTAGATAAGTACCTACCAACTACCTAACAAATTTTGTCATCGTGTATTTGTGTAGATACGTAGGTAAGTACCTATATCAAGGGAAACAACAAGCTTTTCGACCATGCTCGTTTGACGGACCGGGAAAGGCCCTCTTAACAGAAGTTTATTATGGTTTTTTGTCTTGAGATACCGATTCCCATAATTTAACTGTCTTAGGAATGAAGTACTAACCTTTACAAAATTTTCTTTGCTACCAGGTGCTCGTCTAGGCGAGATGCAGTCCTTAGCAGGTCTAGCAGCACTACTGCACAAGTTCAGCGTGGAGCCCGCGGCCTCCACCAAGAGAAAGCTGGAAGTCAACCACGGAAGCAATACGGTGCAGTCCATTGAAGGAGGCTTGCCACTGAAACTAAGATTAAGAAACAAGGACAGCCATACTGCGGCGTAGATCACAAGTCTTTATAAGAATAAGTACTAGCTTTTGACACCGAATTAGACCGCGTTCCTATATAGGGTGACTGGTAATTAGTGACCGATTCTTAAACACGTGATTGTACTCATGATTATAAACAACTTTCCCAAAGAAACTTTTTTTTTTAATACTAATTCACTTTTATCACAATAACAACAGTTTGAAATACGCGCGCGCGCGAGGGCAGTGACCGCCGTGATCAGCTATTAGCACTGAGGCAAAGGAAGCGGTGCGGGCGGCGAGGGAGCGTGAGACGCTACTACTAGTACATTTGCCTTTTCCCGAGGTCAGACTATCAGCTGATAGATCGCGGCGGTCACTGCCTTCATGCACGCGTGAATTTTTAAACTGTTGTTATTGTCAAAAACGTGAATACGAATATAAAAAAAAGTTTCTTTGGGAAAGTTATTTGTAATCATGAGTATAATCACGTGTTTAAGTATCGGCCACTAATTACCAGTCACCCTATATATAAATAAAAATGAATACCTAAATGTGCTACTAGGCGCAAAACTCGAGAACGGCTGGAAAAAATAGGTTCTTACGAAGAGAAAAAACGGAAAATTAAAAGCAGGTGAAAGGCCGTGGGCACAGCTAGTAAAACATAAAAATGTATCAAATCGGTTCTTCCGTTGAGATGCCTGATAAACAAACATACTTTCACATTTTTTGTAATATTATTATAGTTAAATGTTAAGTTATTTAATAATAAAATGAATTACTTATAGTTTTTATCTCTTGTTTATCTTTGTTGTTTTTTTTTAAATTTACTTAAGTACTCATATAAAAATTTAATTCCTTACGACTTACCTTATCGTACACTTCCTATCTAAACTATCTTGAAACTAAGGAAAAGTATTTACAATTTAGTGTTCTGATCATTATTTATAGTACCTATATAGGTACTTGTGTTGAGATAAAAGTACGAAAGTACGAGTACTTGCGTTATCTAGTCCTTTAAACTGGTCATCTATTATATAACTCTCGATATCTTCAATGACTTCACAAAAAAATATAATAATTTTTACTAGCCTGACCCGGCAAACGTTCTGCCATAAAAAAATCGCGATAAAAAAATAGGGAGTGGGGTCGAAACTTACTTAACGACCTATTCTCATCATCATCATTTCAGCCGAAAGACGTCCACTGCTGGACATAGGCCTCCCCCAAATGTCGTCACAATGACCGGTCCTGTGCGTCTCACATCCATTGGCTACCCGTGACTCTCACCAGCTCATTCATCGGTCCACCTTGTATGAGGCCTTCCAACGATGCGTCTTCCGGTATCTATTCTCATACCTACCAAATATACAAAATAAAAAATCAATAAAATGGGTCGAACCGTTTCAGAGGAGTGCAACCACAAACACTCTTACACGAGACTTTTTTTAATTAGATTTTAGTGAAGTGTACATAGGTACCAAAGAAATCGATTTACTTAGTTTAAAAGAGTGGTAACGTATGACTCGTATGAAAAGGTACCGTTTTTATTTTTTTTTTTTTTTTTAGGGGAAATCCTTCAAAAGGCCTCTAGGCTTTTGGGGAAAAAACCAGGAAGTATGGGATTCTTACCTCACTAAAACCAACCCGGTGATGCCCCTTCCTTGTGCTGATGATCGCCGGGTCATTTACCGCTTAAAATACCGCTCCGGAACTCTCTCTGTGAAACGCCTGTTAGTCCCTGAGGAAACGTACGAGTACCTAGTAGTCACACACTACCGTCACTCTTCTTCTTTTCAAGTCTTTTGACTGCTAGGTGATGACTACAACTACTGCTACTGACGACTGATGATAAATGATAAATGATGTTTATTCAGTAAATAGATTACAAGGAACACTTTTACACATCAATGTTTTTGTTGTCAGTTTAAGCTAGATGAGGCCGGTGTTTCCTAGCTGACTACCCTGAGAAGAAACACCGAAACAAACTCAGAGGTCAAAGTCTCTTTTAAAGTGTTCAAATCTATACAATATGTACTGGTTAAATCATTCTTAATTCTTTATTGTACACCACATCTTAACATAAGATACAGTCACTACACAGTTCATGTACAAAGGCGAGCTTAACTCAAAGTTGAGTTTTCTCCCAGCAAACCTTTGAGTGATAGAGTGAGGTCACATTCGAGGGTAGGATTGTGTACAATATAAACTTATATAAATAAGCCCTATATATAAAATACATACAAAATACTATATACTAATATATACAAATATACACCCTAATAATATGTCACTGAGAAAAGAAAGTGCTCTTTTATTTTCCTCTTAAAGACATTCAGAGAAGGGCTGTCGCGTAGGGAGTGTGGAAGAGAGTTACAGAGACGCACTGCAGTCACTGAAAAGGAGCCATTATAGCGGCTCGAAGTGTGACGCGGAGTACGAAGGAGAACAGAAGAGGCGGTGCGACAGAGTTTACCTCTCGGAACGAGGTACTCAAAGCGTTCACGAAGGTATTGAGGAGAAATAGGATTGTGCAGAATAGTATAAAGAAGGGATAGGATATGGGTATCTCGCCGATGCCGAATTGGCAGCCACCCTAATCTGGTCCGAAACTCCGACACATGGTCGTATTTGCGGAGGCCAAAAATAAAGCGGATGCACAAATTTTGCAGTCGTTCAAGTTTGTTTAAAAGTACGTCCGTAGCATCTAGGAAACAGACATCCGCATAGTCTATGAGCGGTAGTAGGAGAGATTGAGCAAGAGAAACCTTAGTGTGAAATGGTAAGAATTTTTGGAGACGTTTAAGAGACTGAAAGGAGTAGAAGACCCTCTTACTCACATCAGCAATATGAACCTCCCAAGAGAGTTTAGAGTCCATGTGGACGCCCAGGTTTTTAGCGCTTTTGGAGTATAATATGGACACTGAATCGTACACTACTGGTGGGAGCGACCGGTGATCTAATAGGTTGAGCATGTATTTGCCACCAATAATGTGCGCTTGAGATTTAGTTGGGTTTAGTAAGAGTCCAAAGGATTTAGCCCACTTGTTGATATTTTCAAGATCATCATTGATGGCAGCCACAGCCCCACCAAGTTCATCTATTTTAAAATGACGATATAACTGCAAGTCGTCTGCATAGAGATGTGGTTAGGAAATAGGACCTTAGTAATAGCGTTAATAAAAACTGAGAAGAGAAGAGGAGAGAGGACGCCACCCTGAGGAACACCCGCAGCCAGATCACACCAATCAGAGGAATCTTCATCGGATCGAACAGACTGCGAGCGGCCCCGAAGATATGAATTGTACCACTCAATTACTGTTGCAGAGATATTAAGTGAGGAAAGAATTCCCAAGAGAATGTCAAAGTCAACCGAGTTAAAAGCGTTGCTGAAGTCCAGTAAAACCAATATAGTGAGACATTTATTTTCCATAGACAGTCTTATGTCGTCAGTAATTTTGACTAAAGTTGTCACAGTGCTATGGCCAGGTCTAAAACCAGATTGGTAAGGACTCAGCAGGCTATTAGAGGATAGATAATTCGACAATTGCTTCTGAACAATACTCTCAAGGACTTTAGAAAGAATTGGGTGAATGGATGTTGGACGGAACTGGGATGGTGAGGAAGGATTTGAAACTTTAGGAAGCGGTAGGACGTGAGCCTTCTTCCAAGCTGAAGGAAAGGCGTTTTTGTAGAGAGAAAAAGTTACAATATGGGTGATGAAAGTAAGTATTTCACTCAAAATAGGAGAAACATTTGGAGTTGAAGGCCGTCGTCACCTACCGCTTTTGTAGAGATGGATTGGATACATTTCTTAATATCTAGTTCAGTAATTGGGTGGAAAGAGAAAGAAGTATTTGCTGGCAAAGGAAGATTAGAGAGATCATTGAGAGTGGAAGATTTAACTTGGTTATCAAGTATGATTGGTGACTTACAAAAGTGTGCATTAAGTGTATTGAGGTCCATCTTATCAGAACTCTTCTTAGAGGCTTTGTCAATACCAAGAGTCCTCAAAAATTGCCATACTTGTGATGGGTTGAAATTTTCAATAGAGTTGTGTATGTGGCTCCTTTTCGCATTCCTACACAAACGACTGCAGCGATTCCGCATCTTCTTGTAAAGTTCCTAGTTTTCTTCAGTGGGCCACTTCCTATATAAACGCTTGGCCTTGTCACGCTTCGCCATCTGGTTTTTTATTTCTGGGGATAGCCATGGCGCAGGAAGTTGCTTGACTTTTACCTTTTTAAGAGGAGCATGTACCTCATACAATTTCAACATATTTCTGTTGAAGATTGACACCATGGTATCCATATCACCACAGGTGAACACAGAAGACCAGTCAATCCCACCAGCATCAGCTCTCAAGCGCTCCAAAATCATATGAGAACCATGTATGTTTATGTCTGGGATGAGCTTTTTGAAGAAAGCAACACAGAAATTCGAGTGGACCTGTCCAGACAGTGCAAGCATTTGTCAGTCATCGTGAAGCTCAACTCAGAACTTTGAGGAGCTCAACGAACCGACGAACAATACCAAAGTAAGGACATTTGAGTAGCCCGCAAAAATACTCAAACTGCCAGACAATCATAAAATCTACATGAATGTAACGACATACATAGTTCTCGCATTCACATTATTCTATATGAGGACCATGCAGCTTAGTGTCTGTATTGGTCTTTTGAAGAAAGAACCAGAGGTCTGACAGAGTACTGTCAGACAATCATGTAGCCTTCTTTTTATTTATTAACTTTGGTAGGCCCCTCTTGACCACTGATATGCAAAAAGACTATGAATATATATTTGAAAACACTAGACTACAACAACACTGAAAATCTACTGAAAAGTTTGTATAAACAGGGCACATAAATAATAAAGCACACATAGCTGTATACATACAGAAACATACACAAAACATATACACGTATACATATACCTAAACCTATACCCATCCATACCCAAATACAAACAACACAGACAATTCCATTCATGTAACTTAATTAATGTAACTGTACTATGATTTATTACCTATAAAGTACCTATGTAATCAATCTGCTTAATTATGTGAATTGTAATCAGAACCTTGTGGAAATCCATTGTTTGTAAGGTTCAGTAAGACTATCTGCTCGTGATACAGTTTTTATACTAGTACAAGGGGATAGGGCGAATCAGTCTAAAGACAACCAAACCATTTTTAAAAATACCATTTCACATTCTCCAACTGTAGATCTGCTTAAATTTTATTGTCAAAATAACTTTAAACAATTTTTGTCCATCTTGTGTTTATTATTAAGTTGCTCTGTATGGTTGTCTGATATTCATGCAATAAATAAAGATTATTATTATCTCAGCTGATGGTAAGCGATGATGTGGTCGACGATGGAGCACCCTTGCCTAGAAGTAATCTATTCTAAATTTGCATCACCCTTTAAAAGTACATTTGACCGAGCAGCCTGTCTGCTGACAAGGTTCGTGTTTCACGCGACCTCCTCAGATGTCACAGTACCTCTTATACCTCTTAATCTACGCGACGGGATGTCATCTAGTCTTGTTATACCTCTACATCTTCTTCTTAGCGTGTCGATGGCAAATTTAATTAAATATTATGTTTGGCCTAGTATTCAGCGACGGCAATTGCATTCACTGACGCAGTTATAAGGTCCTCGTTTGTACAGGTGACAGGACATGCGGAGCAAGATGAGAGGTGGGCCATGGTCTGCGGAGAAACGCCGCACAAACACCGAAGATCGGAGCCATCCGAGAACCCCCACCTGTGGAGGTTGTCTTTACTGCGGCCAACCTGAGTACGGAGTCTATTTAAAGTTTTCCAGGTTGGCCACGACAGCGCGTGCCCAGGCGGAAGGCTCTCCGAAGGCTCACCTCTACATTGACGCGACGGGATGTCATCTAGTCTTGTTAGGTTTACATTGGAGGTCAGGTCAAGTATCTAATTTGAAAAACAAAAACTACAAATTAATATAGATAGATAAGTCTCAGGACAGCTAAGTAACAGTTACGCAACGGTACTTACTATAATGGACTTAAAGATTCTGACAGAAGGCGTACATGATGCTAATATAATGAGCATTTGAGCAACTAGGAAGCCCCTTTTGTATGCTATTGTTGGTCGTTGCAGTTACGCCAGTTCATTGTTTCATATAAATTTATCAGTCGGAAGTGGCTTTAAATCAACAAAGGAATCTTTACTAAAGATCTAGAATTCTAGATGTCTAAAAATAATCCTTTATCACACATCTTTCGTGTTTGTATGTACTTGTTTGTGGCCAGTCAAACCCAGTTTCTTAATTCTGACGTAAATTTAATCCTAATCTTTGATTACCCTTGACTGGACCTAATTAAAATGCGTTAATAATATGATCGAAAATGTAACTGTGACGGAAGATATTTCAGTTTGGTTAAAAAATATATCACATAAGGTTGTAAACAGTTGTTGCTAGACAGAACGGGCGCGGGCGCGGCGCACTGCTGGCACGCCATCGGTGCACCGCTTCTATCTGTTTTTCGCCAGTCCCTATCACACATTTTGTACTAAAGAACATTGAAGAGGCGACGAGACGGCACGCCACGATTAGGTTTAGCGCATTTTGAAAGCTTTAAAGGAATTTTTCTTTTCTTTCTTTTTTTAAAAGATCGAACGAAAGTGATAAATATAACTTTAATGACTTCGATGTTACAGTCAACACATAAACTCTATGAACTAATTAAAATATACAAATTGTAAGCTTTTATAATAAAGAAAATTACGTACTTAATCACCATCAATTATTATTATTATGAGCCTGTGCTGTCCCACTACATGGCAAAGGCCTCCCTTCCCTCCTTCCACTTTTCGCGGTCTGCTGCAATTTTGTGCTATTAATCACATCAAAAAAAAATTAAATTATACATATTACTGTCGTTTCTTTTTCTCTGTCTCCCTTTTCCAGTTCTCTGTCTTAGAGTTGTGTAGGACATTTATATAGAGCATAGGGAACGTGTTCATTTAGAATAGCTACAGTGCCCAAATAGTGGTCCTTTTGCATTAGCCCTAACTATACACGTATGACGAGGCAACTGTTCCATGTCACTAAATGGGTTCCTAGAGCGCTAAGCATATAATTTAACGTAACTGTAATGTTGGACTTCCTAAGCATAAAGCGTGACGCACCCACCTTATATAATGCACTTTGCATCCCTCTTGTCTCATTAGCTTCATACCTTGTTGTTATTTTGTTTATGTATTACTAACCGTGAATTGCCAACATTAATCTCACCTTGTGTCCCCTCCTTGTTCTCTAGCTTATATAAGTCAGAACAAGGAGCTGTAGTATTATAGGAATTCACTTCGAATAAACGGTGGAGGATTATCCTTGTAGGGCTGTCGTAAATCCATAAGACTGAGCGGGGAGTGAGCTCTTTCTCTTCTCTAAGGGAAGACGTATCAAAACCAAAATATATATATATATATTTAGGAAAATCGAAAATTTTAATCAGCCTGGGTTCATTTAGGAACAGTCACATCTGTCATCGAAACTGATCATCAGATCTACATATATGAAATTGAAATACTACCATTTCGGAATAAAGCCCTTTCGAACAAAAAAAGATTATTTTTTTGGCGGGGTGTGAAATCATCCAATGACAACCTCCCGCTCTGGGTGGAGCGGGAGGGTGTGTCAGACTTTTACTGACTAAAACCCACCCCTGTTCCCTACCCGAGTGCCCAGGGGAGCGGAAATTCTGTTAAGAATTTATCCGCTACCCAGTACGGAACCCTAAAGTTTTTTTTTTTATAAAGCCCTTAGTGCCCGATGAGAAAGTACCTAATGGAATTTTCCAATCGTTTATAATGAAGTTGCTACTTGCTGCATTTTTATTAATTTATAATCATTTACCTACTGATAGGCTGCCTTGTTGCATCATGTCCAAATCTCAAGATAATAGGTGAAGGTGATTGGTCTCGCATCTTTTCTTTTAATGACTAACTAGCGACCCGCCCCGGATTATTTTTTTTCGGTGTTCCCAAATTTTCTTACCTATAAACCTTGTCCTTTTTTTTGTGGGTTTGGAAATCATCCAATTACTTCTCCCGCTCTAGGATGGAGCGGGAGGGTGTGTCAGACTCTTACTGACTAAAATCCATCTCTGTTCCTTCCTGCCCTGAGAGTCCAGGGGCGAGGTAACTCTGTTTCGAATTTATCCTCAACCCTTGTCCTGACAATAGGGAATATGCATGATATTTTTTAGTTGTTGAATTGAAGACTTATTAACTTCAAAATATCATCATCAGCGACGAAGATAAAAAGCTTTAAGGGTATACTACCGGCCAAGTGGCGCCCTCATTGAATAAAAAATCGTAGCATAGCCTAGAAAATAAATATTAAAGAATCCAACGTCACGTTTGTTACAAATAGGATAAAGTATTTTTACGTTATAAAAACAGGTCTCAGAATGTTTCGTATCCATAGTAGTAGGCAAAAGTGTCAGAAACGGTCGTTTTTAGTACTTAAAATAGTTGCTCTTTCAGTTTGTCCAGAATTTATCAATTTACCAGGCAACTTTTCCATATTTTCCTCTAAGGACTTTTACTCGGACTATTACCAACATGTAATATAGTAGATACACGGTGTTTGTGGTTGCACTCCTCCGAAACGGCTCGTCCGATTTTAATGATTTTTTTTTTGCATATTTGGTAGGTATGAGAATAGGTCGAAAAGTATTTTGCACCCTCCTACCCCCATCACTTTTACTACGTACAAACGTTCGAAACGGCACACTCACACAGACGCACGCATCTACGCGCCCTAAGCGATAGTCGCAGTGCGCGCAGTTGCGGCTGCCGTGTCGAGACAAGTGGTCGTGTTATCTCCTGAGCCACGGACCGTTTTAAAATGCCACGAGCGTATTGCGCAGTGTACTGTTGTTTGAACTCGGCTTCTTCAAGTCCGGGGCTTTCGTTTTTTAAACTCCCTGCTGATGTTGAAAGCTACCTAATAATGATTTAATTATGAAAAATAAAGACGTATTTAAAATGTTAATGGTTTTTCATTGACATCACACGCATTTCCAGGTTGAAACGCGGTAAGGTGCGCTGCCGCAGGGTTAACTAGCTATCGGCCGGGCGCCGCGCATTTTGACTTCACTTTAACACCATGTCTGCAGCAAAGACTAAGTTCTCAATTCTCAATTCTCAATTCTTTATTGCGTACCATAATGTTTATAGTTGGTAGGGAAATTATTATATTAGTCACAATTATGGACCCTGTCGGGCACAGCATAGATCAAGTAGGAGAGAGGAGGAAGACAACTACTGTTTTATTAATTCAATTAATAGAATTCAATTAAACAATTATATAGTTTTTTATTAATTTTTTTTTTTTTTTTTTTTTAATTATGTACTATTACGTTAGTACCTAACATTGTGTAAAACCATTATTATATTATAGTTTTATTCACTTTGATTATTCGTTCGTATATACATATCAATTAATTATTTTTAACTTATTGTTATTTTTTTTTTTTTTTATTACTACAGGTGAGTTATTTATTGGACGCTCCATATTTATTAAAATATACTTAAATATTTATGTATAAAATTTTCGTACTATGAGTAGGTAGGCGTATCTTTTAGTGAGTATTTGTACATAGAAATAGATAGATAAGAAGTTACTTATAATTTATCATTTAAGTATTCACTTATACTATAGTAGCATTTGCTTACAAGGAAAAGCTTTAATTTATTTATAAAAATGTTGTATTTATTTAAATTCTTTATTATTTCGGGTAACTTATTATAATTTTTTATGGACATGACAAAGGTACTATTGGAGTGCATTATTAGCCGCGATGTTGGTAAGTTTAGTCTATTTTTATGTCTTAAAATAATGTTCGTTTGTATGTCCTCTCTTTTTGTAAAGAATTCTGGGTACTGACGCACAAACTTACAAACTTCAAATATATAGAGACAGGGTAGGGATAAAATATTTAGTTCCTGAAAATGAGGTTTACAGCTATCGGTGACTTCAATATTAACTAAGATTCTAATCAGTTTTTTTTGTAGGGTAAATAGCATGGGCGTGTCTGTGCTGTTGCCCCATAAGATAATACCGTATTTCAGCCATGCGTAGGCGTACGCGTAGTACGTTACTAGAGCAGTTTTAAGGTCTGTAGTTTTTTTGATCTCGCGGAGGGCGAATGAAAATTTAGATATTTTAGCTCTTACTTTCTGAATGTGTGACTTCCAATTTATGTATGTATCAATGTTTAGGCCTAGAAGGGTGAATTTATCAACTACTTCTAATTTATTATTTTTAAAGCTAAAGTTTATATTTATTGGTATTTTTTGGCAAGGGTGGAATGAAATTATTTTAGTTTTATTGAAGTTGATTTCTAGATTGTGTTCAGACATCCAATTTACTGTAGAATCTAATATAGAATTTAATTTATCATTTAAATTGGTATTATTTTCGCATGACGTAAGTATAGATATGTCATCCGCAAACAAGACACATGGCTCATTTATATTATTAGGAAGGTCGTTTACGTAAACAAGAAATAAGAAACACCCTATTACGCTTCCTTGTGGGATTGAGGCGGTGATTTGTTTGCTATCAGATCTGATTAATCGTATTTCATTTTTGCTGTTATTGTAATATTCGATTTCAACTATTTGTTCCCTATATTTCAAATAAGATACAAACCAGTCATAACATTTGCCGCGGAGTCCTATACTATATAGTTTATTTAATAATATTTCAAATTGTACTTTATCATATGCTTTAGTCATATCGAGCAGAAGTCCTATCGCGTACTTTTTATTATTAATGATATCAAGGGCTTGTTGAATATATTTGTAAACAGCCAAGACGGTTGAACGGTTTTTTCGGAAACCGTTTTGACAGTCATTAAATATATGATATTTTTCACAAAACGCATAAACTCGGTTACACATGGCTTTTTCGAATATTTTGGAAGCTGTCGGTAAGAGGGCAATGGGGCGGTAATTATTCGGATCAGTTTTATAATTCTTCTTATGAATAGGTTTTATAAGAGCTTTTTTTAAGAGATTGGGAAAAACTCCTTCTTCAAATGATTGGTTTAATAATTTATAAAATGGTAAGGTCAATTCGTCTGCACATTGTCTCAATAAGGTAGGTGGAAGTTCATCAACGCCGTGACTTTTTTTATTTTTCAAATTTTTTATTAATGAGTTCACCTCATAAGGATCAATTGGACTGAGGAAGATTGTATTCTCTGTAGGGCATACAACAGGAGATCCTTTCGGTTTTCCGGTTGTGTTGTTCGTAGCCTCCCCGATAGAACGAAGTTGAAGAAGAAAGTAGAAGTAGAAGTTGGTACAATATAATACCTATAACCCTATACGAGCGTCTTCCTCCAAGCGACTGTATACCCATACAGTCGCTTGGAGGAAGAGAGGCTCGTTCCTAAATTATAACAGTCGAACGGGTCGAACTTCGAGGTTAGGCAACATTTGCCGAGGTTGGTTCGTGGATGGGCGATTCATGATATACGAGACGCAATTTATATCTGCACACAAGGAGATCCTAATAGAGTTGAAACTAAAAAACAATGCACACAGAGACATTATTATCATGTTATTATCTATGATTTGGAATAAACGTCAAAATCATCGTGCCAAAAGAAGTCATACGTATTATATTTGTATATTTTTTGATTTTGTTAAAATACTTTTATAGATCTATGTTGTAGAATGTCTTTCCTATTTGTAAAAATATACTATGGACCTTGCCATACGTTTGATAGATACATACACAAACCGCATCTAGTAACCGGTCTCAGAGGTAAATGTTTATGTTCTACACTTAACCAGTCATACCATGGTCTTAAGTCTCACTCACCTTCATCATCATATCAATCAGCCGGAAGACGACCAGCTGCCCTACCATGACGTCTTATAACCATCATCTTTTCGGTAAGAGAGAGAGACGTCGTTATAAAGGACGAATAGCACTATCCCTTTGTCATGATTTCATGAAATACTTACATTTTGGAATCAATTCTAACTGAGAGAGTTGTATTGATGATTTTAATTCTATAAATACATACTTGCTACGCCCGCGAATCAAATTTGACTTTGATACAACCTGGCACTGACCTGCAAATTCCAAAAAACGTAAGAAAATTTGAATTTCGCGGGCTACCTTGGAACTTTAACCTTGTAACAAACATTCATCCATCAATCCATCCAAACTTTCGCATGCTGTAACTAGGGTTACCAACCGTACTCTAAAATAGAGTACTGGACTCCATTTATGTAAGTGTACTCTGGACTAATACTAATCTGTAATACCAATAGAGTTTAGGTACGCTAAAATACTCTTTTTTTCACAATGTTTACTATACTAATACCAGTCATGTATACCCATTGTCATAACCCAAAAATGTAACGTTTACAGTTAAATTCATTGAATTTAATAAAAAAGAGCTAAGAAAAATAGATTTAGATTGTTTAGAGTCAATTCTTTTAAAAATGATGAAAAATTGTTATGTGCCGCCAAAGTCTTATAAAATGTATTTTCAAAAGTTAAAAAAAAACTCTTTTTTTTTAAGGTGGTACTCTTTATATACCTACGCTGCCTGAAATCAGATATAGGTACACTATTTCTTTAAAAAAAATTGGCAACCCTAGATATAACCCATATCCTCCCTTCCTACTTATATTATAAATGCGAAAATTTGTGAGGATGTATGTTTGTTACTCTTTCACGCAAAAACTACTGAACGGATTTTGATGAAACTTTACAGTAATATTGCTTAAACATCAGAATATCTGGCAAAAACTAGTTACCCATAAATATCTAAACAACCGACTTCATCTCAACAGATCGCCTCCATAAGATGGGTTTCCGTGTGGATCTAGTGCCTGTAAAGTTCGCTAACTACTGCATGATCGAAATGTGTGGACATGAAGTAAGAGAACACCACAATAATTGCGTTTTACGATTTTATTAAACCAAAATCTAACTCCAGTAGAACCCAACCAGCGTGCAACCCTGTTTTTCCCTGCCGGAGTCTGTTTCCTGACAACTAAAACCTGGGGGTCTTTAAGTCAAGAGTGATTAGGTTACTTCTAGGCAAGCGTGCTCCATCGTCAACCACACCATCACTTACCATCAGGTGAGGTAGTGGTAAAACCATCACTTACCATCAGGTGAGGTAGTGGTAAAACCATCACTTACCATCAGGTGAGGTAGTGGTAAAACCATCACTTACCATCAGGTGAGGTAGTGGTAAAACCATCACTTACCATCAGGTGAGGTAGTGGTAAAACCATCACTTACCATCAGGTGAGGTAGTGGTAAAACCATCACTTACCATCAGGTGAGGTAGTGGTAAAACCATCACTTACCATCAGGTGAGGTAGTGGTAAAACCATCACTTACCATCAGGTGAGGTAGTGGTAAAACCATCACTTACCATCAGGTGAGGTAGTGAAAAACCATCACTTACCATCAGGTGAGGTAGTGGTAAAACCATCACTTACCATCAGGTGAGGTAGTGGTAAAACCATCACTTACCATCAGGTGAGGTAGTGGTAAAACCATAACTTACCATCAGGTGAGGTAGTGGTAAAACCATCACTTACCATCAGGTGAGGTAGTGGTAAAACCATCACTTACCATCAGGTGAGGTAGTGGTAAAACGCGAGCCTGCTTTTAGCCCACTTCAATCCGCTCCGCCGGATACCACGTACTGGAAGATGCGTGAATAACCCACCACATAGTGTAGGTATCTACCGATCATTTGTTGATGGTTGCGGGAATCCGGTGGAAGTGAGACACGTGGGACTGGCTGGCCAGGGTGTGATGATGCTTGGGGAACACCTTCGCATGTCCAGCAATAGAGTAAGGACGTCCTTTACCTAGAATGCAGTGTCTTAATCTCAGGTCTGGCTCGCTTACAATGTGATACTTGAAACGTTGGTCACAATATAAACTAGGAAAACTGCTGTTTCCATTTAACTTACCTTTAAAAACGTTTTGCACCTACATCTAGGGTTGCCAACTTTTTCTAAAAGAAATAGAGTATTTCCGATTTCAGACAGGGTAAATAAAGAGTACCATAAAAAAGAGTACATATTTTTTTAATTTTTGAGAAGATATTTTTTGTGCCTTTTGGGGTTCATAACAATTTTTCATAATTTTTAAAAGAATTGTATGACTCCAAACGTTCTTAATCTATTTTTTTAGCTTATTTTTTTATTAATTTCAATGGACATTTTAACGGTACAGTAGTTTATTCTATTAGTATTACAGATTATACAGGGTGGAACAGAAAGGTGTGGTCATATTTTAAGAACCAGTTCTGCCCATGGAAATTTAACAACTTTCTCTAGAAAAAATTTTAAAATTCCCATATAAAAATTGGACTTTCTATACAAAGTTATCATCAGCTAATCAATATTTGTATGGGAGGCAATTTTTTTTTTTTGAGAATTTCCTCAGGATTTCTGTAAGAAAGTTGTTTATATCGATGGGCAGATGCAGGAGTTAAAATATGACCACACCTTTCCGTTACAAACTGTAGAGTAGGTACCTACACCTACATGAAATAGAGTACAATACTCTAATTTAGAGTACGTTTGGCAACCCTACCTACATCCTTACTTTACCAAGATCCAGGCGACTTTTACTTCTGCCAGGGTCGCGGGAGTGTTTGGAAGAGTCACCGCGACCCTGGCACAGGCAAGTGAAGGAACACGGGTGGGCTTTAGTCAGTAAGAGTCTGACACGCCCTCCCGCTCCACCCAGAACGGGAGAAGTTATTTGATGATTTCCCCACCAATAGGAAAAAAGGCGGCTTCAATTTACTTTCGTCTAGATCTAAAAATGTCTTTGGTTCCAGGTTTTCCGCTGCAACTTGAAACACTTGAAATTCAATACGTCTTATGAGCGAGACCCGGTTTGTCGGCGAGGTGTAGATGCGGTCATAACGTCTGCTGTGAAGTTCCGTCGAGGAAGAGCCTGCCTCTGGTTCTGGACGCTTCTGAACCACCAGATGTTCAGGAGGAACGAGTACGAACCGATTGACTACTGGCCGGTTGACGTGGATTTAACTTCTTTTTCTTCCTGCAGAGAATGCATCAAATGTTGTGACATGCTTGTGAAACGGGAGGAAAAAAAAGAGGAAGAGAAGATTGAGACATACTTTAAGCATTAATTTGTTTATTAGTATATATCTTCTACACTTTCTTGTTTTGCAACAGCTGCGTAGATAGATGCCGTGACCTTGAATCAGCAGGGCTATCATCTAACGCGAAATGGGCCTTCAGAAAGCAAAGTTCTCATTGGTACACAAATAGTGCCTGACCTAGAAAATAAAGTATGAAAAATAATTCATAATGACTGTCAAAGTACTCATAACTAGGTACACAAGTTTTTAGTAAAACTAAAATCTGTAGAGCAGCTTACTGAGCAGGTGGTTATGATAAAAGCATGATGATACCTAATAGTCTATTATTTCACCTTTTGATTTTATAGTAAATACAAATAAAAACCGGCCAAGTGCGAGTCGGACTCGCGCATGAAGGGTTCCGTACCATCGAACAAGATTATACACGTCTACTTGTTACCAGTATTAAGATGGAGCAATCATTACAAAAAAAAACGTTTCTAGTAGGGGAGCACCCTTTAATTTTTAATTTATTTTTATTATTGTTATTATAGAGGCAACAGAAATACACATTCTGTGGAAATTTCAACTGTCTACCTATAACGAGTCATGAGATACAGCCCGCTGACAGACGGACGGACGAACAGCGGAGGCTTAGTAATAGAGTCCCGTTGGTTAGGTACCCTTCGGGAACGGAACCGTAAAAAGTAATGTACAACAATAATGTAGATTCCAAACAAATTAGGTACCTACAAAAATAATAATAATAATGATAGTAATCTGTGGCTCGACTGTCAACTGAAGTGACATAAAATTTTCCTTTACGATTTTTGAACCAAATTAAATATTAATTTATTTGCCTCCTCGCCGACGACGACACCACCACCTGCGCGTCGACGGGGAGGACGCCGGCCGCCGAGCGGCTTAGGACCTCGAGGCCCACCGGCCTCTGATAGGGTCCCAGCTCCCGGCGGAAGTGTGCAGCGCATGAGATGGACTCAATCCATCAATGAAAATGTCATGCGCTCATACTATGGGGCCACAGAGGGAGGTAACAACCTGACCGCGTACCGTCTTCGGATGCTCTCTTTGTTTCAGGTGCTCGAGCCAGCCGTCAACGTTTCGACCCAACGACTGTCGGATCAGGTGCGGGTCATCCAGCGTAATCATATGTTGGATGATACTGTACTTGATCGCCTCCGAACTGAAATGGGTAGCCATGTCATTGCCTCTACGTCGCAGGCTGTGGTACCAGTTTTGGTACCACCGTCGAACCATGCTCCCAGCCACGCTGACGAGGAGTGTAATGACATGGTTACAAACGTAAGTACCCAGTGCAATGACGAATTGAGGAGTGCTTTGGAGTGTGCTATTCGGGACTATCGCAACATGGCACCCGAACTTAGGCCACGCTTGCCTCGTTTGCCCATGCACAATAGGAATAAGGCGCTGGTGGCTGCTCTGGATTCGCAGTTGTCAAATTATTTTGATAACTGCGAAGACCTCACCGAGAGACACTCGATAATGTACTGCGCGGCTGTAGCGGCACGTCGTGTAGCTCGTCAAATTGCCTAATGACAGAGCTACACGACCGAAACCAGCCGTGCCGACCTGGCAGCGCAGGATCGATCGTCGTATTGGTGGGGCCAGAGCACTCATCGGCAAACTAATCTGTTTCAGGGAGGGTAACACTCGCCCAAGAGTGATGCGCTTTGTGAGACGGGCATTTTCAGGGACTGATGGCAGCTCCTGAGACTATATGTCCCGTGTCACAGAGCGCATCGACTTCCTGAAGCAGAAGGTGTATGCATGGGAAACCGCATTCGTAGGAATAAGCGACGGTTGGAGCGATACACCCAGAATCGCACATTCTGGAGTAATGAAAGGTATATAGGACTTGGGAGCGACCGGAACTAGGTGTGACTGACACGCGTCTGCCGGATGATGACGTCATGAGTTTATTGTGGCGCAACATCTGGTCGGTGCCTGTCAGTCACACCGAAGGTGACTGGACTCGGGAGATCGAGCGAGCGTGCGATCCGATAACAGAAATAGGGGCAATCACCGTCAGCCCCCAAGATGTAGCCCGTGCAGTCTGTCCGTTGCCTAATTGAAAATCTCCAGGGCCGGACGGGCTGCACAATTTTTGTATAAAGTGGCTACAAATGTCGCACGCTCGCTTGGCATCTCAATACCAGGCAGCCTTGGAGTCTGGTTCGCTACCCGAGTTCCTTACAACAGGAATAACCCATCGCTTCATAAAACAGGTAGTACTGCGGAACCTAAAAATTATAGACCGATCACGTGTTTACCGACGGTCTTTATGGTTCTTACATCCATTTTCGGGTTAAAAGATGAATGCGCTGTCGGATGGGATGATATATCAAATAGGATCCTTAAGAAATTTAAATACCTACTTGTTCAGCCTTTAACACACATCTTACAGCTATGTCTGTCAAATGGAGTTTTTCCTAGCCTACTTAAAAAAGCATTGGTCACGCCTGTATTCAAATCTGTAAACAAGTACTGCGTTAATAACTACAGAACCATTTCAGTCTTAACGGGCCTCTCGAAAATCTTGGAAAGAATTATAAATAATAGGTTACTAAAATATCTTGAGAACAACAAATTACTATCAGATAGTCAATTTTGTTTTAGACCAAAATGGTCAACCTGCCAAGCAGTACTCAAAATGACAAATTATATTACTACTGTGGAGGTATGCGGAACAGAGTGTAAAGTCCCACAAACCTCCATTGAAAAGGGAGGATCCTCCGACCAGACGGGTGTTGTCTCTGGTTCGGGCAACTGCCCGATAGTTGATTTCGGGCTGTTATATATGTTCAAATCGCGCGGAGAACTCTGCTTGCGCGATGTAGGAATTTTGCTGTTCTAGTTCGTATGTAGCATCATAGATGTCGCTACATCACTCCCCTCCAGAGATCGGAGATCGGTTATTCTCTCCTCGATGAGTCGTTCATACTTGATGCTTGCCGGGCCAGTGGAAGGCTGGTTCCAGTTAGTCGGAACCGGAAGAGGCGCATAGGTCACGGTGAGTCGGAACTGTCTGCGGTGATGATATCCCAGTGAGTCGGGATGATGTTGCAGGCTCCAGTGAGTCGGAGTATTGCTGCGGGCTCCAGTGAGTCGGAGCGGTGCGTCGTTTTGTTGTCGGCATTATCGTTGTCGGCGTATCGTTGTCGGCGTTATCGTTGTCGGCGTATCGTTGTCGGCGTTACCGTTGTCGGCGTATCGTTGTCGGCGTATCGTTGTTGACGTTATCGTTGTCGTCGTATCGTTGTCGGCGTATCGTTGTCGGCGTTACCGTTGTCGGCGTTGTCGTTGTACTGGCTGGCTGTATGACTCGTTGCTGAAGAGCTTGGAGGAAGTGATGATGATGACGTCACGCTGGAGTAGCTGTACGAAGGCTGCGCTGACGTTTATAGTTGAGGGTCACCATTGTGGAGGTATGCGGAACAGAGTGTGAAGTCCCACAAACCTCCATTGAAAAGGGAGGATCCTCCGACCAGACGGGTGTTGTGTCTAGTCCGGGCAACTGCCCGATAGTTGATTTCGGGCTGTTGTATATGTTCAAATCGCGCGGAGAACTCTGCTTGCGCGATGTAGGAATTTTGCTGTTCTAGTTCGTATGTAGCATCATAGATGTCGCTACACTACTAAGAGGAACACAACTCCTATTTTTTTTTTATTATCTTAGAAATCGTTATCAGTGTGTAAAAATCGGTCAGTATAAAAGTTCAGAACTTAAAAACAGCTGCTACGGCATTCCACAAGGAAGTATTTTGGGACCAACGTTGTTTTTAATTTATATAAATGAACTGTGCAACCTGAAATTACCAGATGGTATCATAATGTCATACGCAGATGACACAGCCCTGTTGTTTACGGCTAAATCACGAGAAGAGGTCTATAAAAACGCTCAGAGCGGCTTTAACATAGTATCAAATTGGCTTTGTATGAATCTACTAACATTAAATGCAGATAAAACCAAATATATTCTGTTTAGAATGAGAAACTTTAATATTCTACTTAATAACCTTACCATTTATGCTCACAACTGTACGACAGACGCTGACGCTGCTTGTTCGTGTCCTACTCTAGCTAAAGCCGATCATATGAAATACTTAGGTGTTACACTTGACACAAATCTAAATTTCCGTAAACACATTGATTTGCTATGTACCCGAGTTCGTAAATTAATATATATCTTTAAAAATTTACGTCACATTGCTGACTTTCAATCAATTAAACAGGTATATTTGGCTTTGTGCCAATCTGTTCTTACATACTGCATAACTTCATGGGGCGGTGCTGCGAAATCAATTTTACTCCCTCTAGAACGCGCTCAAAGAGCGATTCTAAAGGTCTTTAGGCCTTTTAGATTCCCTACACACCAGCTTTGCATTGCATGTAAGGTGCTAACAGTACGCCAATTATTTATATTGCACGTCATTTTGCACCTGCACGTAGAACTCGCCTACAAGCCAGTACCTTCTGGCAAGACAAGGAAAGATTTGGTTTGCATAAAGCCTCAAACTAGGCATGCTTTTGTAAACCGTTTCTATGTCTATTCAGGACCCGATTTATATAACAAGCTCAATAGGATACTTAATATTTATAGTGCCGGTTACAAACTTTGTAGTCTGAAGATAAGCGAATATTTGGGTGGACTTGATTACACAGACACAGAAAAACTGTTAGAATTACTTCAATAGTTATATAGATATTAAATTGGTTATTTTTAATTTGTGTTTAGTACAATAAGTAGCATAGTATTATTTCAATAATTAATTAACAGTGGACCAATAATCAGATGATCGCTTAGTTTGGGGATGGCCTGAAACACAGGTTTTTATTAACCTAGTTCAGGTATGTCGCCAAAAAAATTATAATGTCAGTACCAACGCACTTTTCAGTAAATTAAAACATGTGTAAATTTTGTAATTGATTTGCTTTTTTATGTAACCGTACATTTTTTGTCAAAAATCTTTTGAATCCTCAATATTGGTACCCTAGATACAGGCTTGCCTGGTTTGGGGCCAATGTAAAAATATATGTACCTAAAACTGTTCTGTAGTAAATAAATTATTATTAATTATTATTATAATGTAATTATTATTATATAAAGCGTCTAAAAGAGCACTACCATTCCTCTCTACTGTAGTAAATATTTATATATGTATGTGTATGTTGTGTATATATATATTATTTGGTATATATTTATGTGAATATATATTAATATTAACATTATATGTGTAGGTTTATTTAATTCCTTAGTTTAAGACTTCTCGTACTCTTTTTTTTTTCTGTTTTTTTACACACTATTGTCTACATTTCTTTTTCACTTCTCTTTTCGCGGGTCTGCTGGCAGAAATTTCTTTAGAAATAAGCAGTACCTTTGTGCTAATTTTTATTATGTTGTTTATCTATAGTTATCTTGTGTGTACATAAATTGTTAAATAAATAAATAAATAAATAAATAATTATATAAGGACTCAAATAAATAAATTATTATAAATTATTATTATTATTTTGAGAGCTAAGATTAACACACATATAGATAGTAACTGTATCATGTCTGCCTCTCAAAATGGATGTAGGAATGGGTCCCGCGGTACTAGGGAACTGCTGCTCATCGATATGGCCATTAGCCAACAGGTTCGGCGTTCCCGAAAGGATCTGTCGACATGTTGGATAGACCATAAGAAGGCCTATGACTCAGTTCCTCATACATGGCTCATAAGGATGCTAGATTTGTATAAAGTTGATGCAACGTTACGCACCTTCCTGATGTCGTATATGAGGCAATGGAGGACGGTCCTTCGCTATCCAGGATGTCAACAAATCCAGGGGAATAGCGAACCGGTAAGGATCGAGCGGGGTATATTCCAGGGTGACAGTTTGAGTCCGCTTTGGTTCTGCCTAGCCTTGAATCCTCTAAGCACACTGCTGGAGGCTTCAGGTCTAGGCTGTCGGTTGAAGAGAGGTGGTCAGGTAATATCTCACCTCCTTTACATGGATGACTTGAAACTTTTTGCCCCCAACAATCTGCAACTGATGGAGCTACTGAGGGTAACTAAAACCTTCAGTAGTGCCATCAGGATGGAGTTTGGTGTGGACAAATGTGCAGTCATGCATGTAAAGCGAGGGGAGATTGTGTAGGATCTCAACTCTCGGATTCCATAAAGCTGAGATCCCTCTCTCCAAACGAATCCTATAAGTATTTGGGTATGTCGGAAGCATTGGATATCAATACCACTGACATGAAGCAATCGTTGAAGGAGCGCTTCTTTGGCCGCCTGAAGAAGGTATTCAGTTGCCTTCTTTCAGGCGGAAACAAGGTCCGCGCCTTCAACGGTTGGGTCATGCCGGTATTGATGTACTCTTTGGGTCTACCTTTTATAGCAGAACTTTTTATGTCATAATATTATTTTGCATAACAGCGGATAGCATAAACTTCATTTTGCGGAAAATCGTTTGGCAGACACTCATTAAGCATACATTAAAAACTCATAATTTTATAAAGCAGAATCATCTTTAGACATAAATTTCATATCCATAATAATTACAAAGTAGAACCATCATATCACAGAAAGTTCACAGTCAGAATCGTCTTTTGGCATACATTTCCTATCTATAGCCATTAAAAGGCAGAATTATCATATCTCAGAAAGTTTTTAGTTAGAATCATCTTTTGGCATACATTCCATATCCATAATAATTACAAGACTCATCTATCACATTAAAATAATTTTGTATTTCTTACCACCCTAACAAAATTGTGGCTGGAGAGGCGCCACGGCGCTCTCACCTTCCGCCTGACGCAGGTCCTCACCGGACATGGCTGTTTCGGGAGGTACCTGTGGCGGATCAAGGCGGAGGTGACCCCCAGGTGTTTCCACTGCGAGGATCGCCCAGAGGACACGGTGGAGCATACGGTGGAGGTTTGCCCCGCTTGGGCAAAGCACCGCCGTGTCCTCGTGGATGCGATAGGCGGCAGCGACCTCTCGCGCCGTGCCCTGGTTCAGGCCATGGTACGGAGCGAGAGGGAATGGGGAGCCGTCTCCTCCTTCTGCGAAGCAATAATGCTTGCGAAGAGGGAGGCGGCACACATTAGGGAGACTCAACAACGGCAGAGTCGCCCTAGCGCCCTCAGCCGCAGCCGCCGCAGGAGACGCCAGGGGCTGCGAGACGATCTCCGGCCACCGTAGACCCGGGCCTGCGGACGGCGAGTAGTGGGTAACTCGCCGTCCGATCAGCACCAGGCCCGAAAGTCGACGGCGCGTAGTATTCCACGCGCGCCTCAAAGAGTTGTCAGCGGACGGGGCCTGCCACGGCCAATGCCTGCCCGGGGGTTGAGGATAAATTCGAAAGAGTTACCTCGCCCCTACCCTACCCCTACTACAGGTAGGGCCACGACCCAGTTCTCGATAGTGGTCATATCTCATTGTACTAGGATCGGTCCATCATCACTGACAGGACTATTATAGCTAATAAGCCTGATATAGTGGTGGTGGACCGAATCGAGAGGCGTGCTATGATTGTTGACATTACCGTCCCATATGACGAGAACCTCGTGAAAGCCGAGAAAGATAAACAAATCAAGTATATTGACTTGGCTCGCGAGGTTGTCGATATGTGGGATGTGGACTCAGCGATCATTGTACGGATAGTCGTGTCAGCCAATGGCTTAACAGCCACGAGCCTCGAGGCTTAGGCGGCTGGATTAAGGGCTTGATTCAGAAAGCTGTAATTCTAGACACGGCTCGCATTGTTAGGCGGTTTCTCTCTCTGGAGCCCCGACCCGCCGGTAGCTTGGACCCTGTTCCCGATACCGGCTGGCTACTATTTTTTATATTTTTAAATGTTTTTTATATATTTTTTTTAAGAAATATTTAAAAATGTATTTAATAAGAACCACATTTTGTATACAAAAACAATTGTAACGTTAACAACTGCAGAAGTGCAACACTGTGTCGCAGTTATTAATGCCCGCAACCGTAGTCAACATGATAAATGGATTCTAACTTAAAAGCTACGAACATTTGACAGATTAAAATGAATTAAATAAATCGAAAATAAACCAAGGTCAAATCCAAAACAAAAACTAATAACAAAATCAAATCAAATCAAAAAATAATAATCTAAAACCAAAACATAGTCAAACATAATCAGAATTTATTATTCATAAATTAAAATAAAGTCTGAAATAATCAAAAAAATAAAAAACATATATCAAAAATAAGTCGAAAAAAATAAAAATAGTAAAATCATAACAAAGCAAAATAAAAATAAAAAATTCGGAAATAAATTAAATTGAATCAAAATGAAATCTAAAATATAATAACATTATAATGAAAAGAATAGAAGCGCGAAGCGTTAATAAAATGAGTGGGTGCGAAATGCGTGGGGATGGTTTAGTTTCTGAAAGAATTTTATGTATGTGGGTGAGTGTGTGTCAGTGAGTGTGCGTGAGTGAGACGAGTATTACTTTTGTCAGTTCTTTCTTTGGAAGAATGGGGAATGCGACAGAACCTTAAGTAAATTCTCAGTCTCTTCATACGTGCGATTTTGCAGGTATGTAGTGATCTGAGTTTTACAGTCTCGCAGTGAAAGAGGGTACATATTTATTTCCTTATTTATCTTATTGTTAAGCAATAGGTAAGCTTAAATGAAGAAAATGTCGGTTCGCCAGTGCAGTCTTCCGCGGCAAAGATTTGCAAAGTCTATCAGACATTCGTTTGTTTTTGGTGAGCTGCACGTCAAAAGATAGTTGCTTTTTTTCATATTTTCTATGTCATTTGATTTAGATTTTTCTTTCTTTGTCTGTTTACTTAAATTTTTGACCACAACCTTATGTGAAATCCTTTGCACAAACTGTAACCCACTAAGGAAGAGGCCTGGTGTCCTGAAACACAGGCAATAAGCCTAGCTTAGGCACCAGTCTCCCACAGTATGCATAGTAATTGCGTTGATGTAAAATGTGTAAAAATATTTGTATTGTGGCGAGAAACTATTTACTTACTTTACTTACTTACTTACTTACATGCTTCCTTAGAATGACTTGCCTAACAAAAAGTTGTCGGACTGTGAGTACATTACAGAGTTTGTAGAGCTCAAAAGTAGGGTATCGAATAGGCTTAGAGACCTTTAAAAATGATCTTTGAGCTCTTTCCAAGCGTAGCATTGTAGTTTTTTCCAAACCACCCCAAGCTGGGATACAATATCGGAAAATAGACCAGACAAGACCAGACAGCAAAGTACACCGATTTTAGCGTGTCTAGGTTAGCAATGCTTCTCAATTTTTTTAAAACATATATTATAGAGTAAGATCCCAGAGCAATCAGACATAACTTATTTTCACACGGATGAAACCTGAAGTTTTCAGTACCGTCTCGTGTGCCTTGAATACCTACGCGCTTTGTGGAACTTGCCGAGTGACACCTGGGCAGGTACCAGGTGAGAAAGGTAACTAAAAATAAGAATTATTTAACTTAAATTCACATGGCTGATTTTTATATATGTCATGTTGAATATTATTTTAAAGTAATATCATAAGTGTCAGACACTTTTGATGGACATGAGCTTTTTTCAGACGCTTTTAAGCTTCCCAAAAAATAAATTAACTTTACTTATTTTTACATGTCTGATTTTTTAATATGTTATTGAAGTATTTATTTAAAAGTTATATTCAATCAGTCAGACAAATTAGAGTGACCAAACATCCCAAAAGACAAAAATTATTCAGCCAGAAGTATGAGGGCGAGAGCACTATAATAATAATAATAATAATCCTTTTATTTCAGGTAATTTCACCCATAACAATCAAGTCACATAAATCTAATAAATAAATCAATCAAATTAAACACTAAAATATCTTGAGAACAACAAATTACTATCAGATAGTCAATTTTGTTTTAGACCAAAATGGTCAACCTGCCAAGCAGTACTCAAAATGACAAATTATATTACTACTGTGGAGGTATGCGGAACAGAGTGTAAAGTCCCACAAACCTCCATTGAAAAGGGAGGATCCTCCGACCAGACGGGTGTTGTCTCTGGTTCGGGCAACTGCCCGATAGTTGATTTCGGGCTGTTATATATGTTCAAATCGCGCGGAGAACTCTGCTTGCGCGATGTAGGAATTTTGCTGTTCTAGTTCGTATGTAGCATCATAGATGTCGCTACATCACTCCCCTCCAGAGATCGGAGATCGGTTATTCTCTCCTCGATGAGTCGTTCATACTTGATGCTTGCCGGGCCAGTGGAAGGCTGGTTCCAGTTAGTCGGAACCGGAAGAGGCGCATAGGTCACGGTGAGTCGGAACTGTCTGCGGTGATGATATCCCAGTGAGTCGGGATGATGTTGCAGGCTCCAGTGAGTCGGAGTATTGCTGCGGGCTCCAGTGAGTCGGAGCGGTGCGTCGTTTTGTTGTCGGCATTATCGTTGTCGGCGTATCGTTGTCGGCGTTATCGTTGTCGGCGTATCGTTGTCGGCGTTACCGTTGTCGGCGTATCGTTGTCGGCGTATCGTTGTTGACGTTATCGTTGTCGTCGTATCGTTGTCGGCGTATCGTTGTCGGCGTTACCGTTGTCGGCGTTGTCGTTGTACTGGCTGGCTGTATGACTCGTTGCTGAAGAGCTTGGAGGAAGTGATGATGATGACGTCACGCTGGAGTAGCTGTACGAAGGCTGCGCTGACGTTTATAGTTGAGGGTCACCATTGTGGAGGTATGCGGAACAGAGTGTGAAGTCCCACAAACCTCCATTGAAAAGGGAGGATCCTCCGACCAGACGGGTGTTGTGTCTAGTCCGGGCAACTGCCCGATAGTTGATTTCGGGCTGTTGTATATGTTCAAATCGCGCGGAGAACTCTGCTTGCGCGATGTAGGAATTTTGCTGTTCTAGTTCGTATGTAGCATCATAGATGTCGCTACACTACTAAGAGGAACACAACTCCTATTTTTTTTTTATTATCTTAGAAATCGTTATCAGTGTGTAAAAATCGGTCAGTATAAAAGTTCAGAACTTAAAAACAGCTGCTACGGCATTCCACAAGGAAGTATTTTGGGACCAACGTTGTTTTTAATTTATATAAATGAACTGTGCAACCTGAAATTACCAGATGGTATCATAATGTCATACGCAGATGACACAGCCCTGTTGTTTACGGCTAAATCACGAGAAGAGGTCTATAAAAACGCTCAGAGCGGCTTTAACATAGTATCAAATTGGCTTTGTATGAATCTACTAACATTAAATGCAGATAAAACCAAATATATTCTGTTTAGAATGAGAAACTTTAATATTCTACTTAATAACCTTACCATTTATGCTCACAACTGTACGACAGACGCTGACGCTGCTTGTTCGTGTCCTACTCTAGCTAAAGCCGATCATATGAAATACTTAGGTGTTACACTTGACACAAATCTAAATTTCCGTAAACACATTGATTTGCTATGTACCCGAGTTCGTAAATTAATATATATCTTTAAAAATTTACGTCACATTGCTGACTTTCAATCAATTAAACAGGTATATTTGGCTTTGTGCCAATCTGTTCTTACATACTGCATAACTTCATGGGGCGGTGCTGCGAAATCAATTTTACTCCCTCTAGAACGCGCTCAAAGAGCGATTCTAAAGGTCTTTAGGCCTTTTAGATTCCCTACACACCAGCTTTGCATTGCATGTAAGGTGCTAACAGTACGCCAATTATTTATATTGCACGTCATTTTGCACCTGCACGTAGAACTCGCCTACAAGCCAGTACCTTCTGGCAAGACAAGGAAAGATTTGGTTTGCATAAAGCCTCAAACTAGGCATGCTTTTGTAAACCGTTTCTATGTCTATTCAGGACCCGATTTATATAACAAGCTCAATAGGATACTTAATATTTATAGTGCCGGTTACAAACTTTGTAGTCTGAAGATAAGCGAATATTTGGGTGGACTTGATTACACAGACACAGAAAAACTGTTAGAATTACTTCAATAGTTATATAGATATTAAATTGGTTATTTTTAATTTGTGTTTAGTACAATAAGTAGCATAGTATTATTTCAATAATTAATTAACAGTGGACCAATAATCAGATGATCGCTTAGTTTGGGGATGGCCTGAAACACAGGTTTTTATTAACCTAGTTCAGGTATGTCGCCAAAAAAATTATAATGTCAGTACCAACGCACTTTTCAGTAAATTAAAACATGTGTAAATTTTGTAATTGATTTGCTTTTTTATGTAACCGTACATTTTTTGTCAAAAATCTTTTGAATCCTCAATATTGGTACCCTAGATACAGGCTTGCCTGGTTTGGGGCCAATGTAAAAATATATGTACCTAAAACTGTTCTGTAGTAAATAAATTATTATTAATTATTATTATAATGTAATTATTATTATATAAAGCGTCTAAAAGAGCACTACCATTCCTCTCTACTGTAGTAAATATTTATATATGTATGTGTATGTTGTGTATATATATATTATTTGGTATATATTTATGTGAATATATATTAATATTAACATTATATGTGTAGGTTTATTTAATTCCTTAGTTTAAGACTTCTCGTACTCTTTTTTTTTTCTGTTTTTTTACACACTATTGTCTACATTTCTTTTTCACTTCTCTTTTCGCGGGTCTGCTGGCAGAAATTTCTTTAGAAATAAGCAGTACCTTTGTGCTAATTTTTATTATGTTGTTTATCTATAGTTATCTTGTGTGTACATAAATTGTTAAATAAATAAATAAATAAATAAATAATTATATAAGGACTCAAATAAATAAATTATTATAAATTATTATTATTATTTTGAGAGCTAAGATTAACACACATATAGATAGTAACTGTATCATGTCTGCCTCTCAAAATGGATGTAGGAATGGGTCCCGCGGTACTAGGGAACTGCTGCTCATCGATATGGCCATTAGCCAACAGGTTCGGCGTTCCCGAAAGGATCTGTCGACATGTTGGATAGACCATAAGAAGGCCTATGACTCAGTTCCTCATACATGGCTCATAAGGATGCTAGATTTGTATAAAGTTGATGCAACGTTACGCACCTTCCTGATGTCGTATATGAGGCAATGGAGGACGGTCCTTCGCTATCCAGGATGTCAACAAATCCAGGGGAATAGCGAACCGGTAAGGATCGAGCGGGGTATATTCCAGGGTGACAGTTTGAGTCCGCTTTGGTTCTGCCTAGCCTTGAATCCTCTAAGCACACTGCTGGAGGCTTCAGGTCTAGGCTGTCGGTTGAAGAGAGGTGGTCAGGTAATATCTCACCTCCTTTACATGGATGACTTGAAACTTTTTGCCCCCAACAATCTGCAACTGATGGAGCTACTGAGGGTAACTAAAACCTTCAGTAGTGCCATCAGGATGGAGTTTGGTGTGGACAAATGTGCAGTCATGCATGTAAAGCGAGGGGAGATTGTGTAGGATCTCAACTCTCGGATTCCATAAAGCTGAGATCCCTCTCTCCAAACGAATCCTATAAGTATTTGGGTATGTCGGAAGCATTGGATATCAATACCACTGACATGAAGCAATCGTTGAAGGAGCGCTTCTTTGGCCGCCTGAAGAAGGTATTCAGTTGCCTTCTTTCAGGCGGAAACAAGGTCCGCGCCTTCAACGGTTGGGTCATGCCGGTATTGATGTACTCTTTGGGTCTACCTTTTATAGCAGAACTTTTTATGTCATAATATTATTTTGCATAACAGCGGATAGCATAAACTTCATTTTGCGGAAAATCGTTTGGCAGACACTCATTAAGCATACATTAAAAACTCATAATTTTATAAAGCAGAATCATCTTTAGACATAAATTTCATATCCATAATAATTACAAAGTAGAACCATCATATCACAGAAAGTTCACAGTCAGAATCGTCTTTTGGCATACATTTCCTATCTATAGCCATTAAAAGGCAGAATTATCATATCTCAGAAAGTTTTTAGTTAGAATCATCTTTTGGCATACATTCCATATCCATAATAATTACAAGACTCATCTATCACATTAAAATAATTTTGTATTTCTTACCACCCTAACAAAATTGTGGCTGGAGAGGCGCCACGGCGCTCTCACCTTCCGCCTGACGCAGGTCCTCACCGGACATGGCTGTTTCGGGAGGTACCTGTGGCGGATCAAGGCGGAGGTGACCCCCAGGTGTTTCCACTGCGAGGATCGCCCAGAGGACACGGTGGAGCATACGGTGGAGGTTTGCCCCGCTTGGGCAAAGCACCGCCGTGTCCTCGTGGATGCGATAGGCGGCAGCGACCTCTCGCGCCGTGCCCTGGTTCAGGCCATGGTACGGAGCGAGAGGGAATGGGGAGCCGTCTCCTCCTTCTGCGAAGCAATAATGCTTGCGAAGAGGGAGGCGGCACACATTAGGGAGACTCAACAACGGCAGAGTCGCCCTAGCGCCCTCAGCCGCAGCCGCCGCAGGAGACGCCAGGGGCTGCGAGACGATCTCCGGCCACCGTAGACCCGGGCCTGCGGACGGCGAGTAGTGGGTAACTCGCCGTCCGATCAGCACCAGGCCCGAGAGTCGACGGCGCGTAGTATTCCACGCGCGCCTCAAAGAGTTGTCAGCGGACGGGGCCTGCCACGGCCAATGCCTGCCCGGGGGTTGAGGATAAATTCGAAAGAGTTACCTCGCCCCTACCCTACCCCTACTACAGGTAGGGCCACGACCCAGTTCTCGATAGTGGTCATATCTCATTGTACTAGGATCGGTCCATCATCACTGACAGGACTATTATAGCTAATAAGCCTGATATAGTGGTGGTGGACCGAATCGAGAGGCGTGCTATGATTGTTGACATTACCGTCCCATATGACGAGAACCTCGTGAAAGCCGAGAAAGATAAACAAATCAAGTATATTGACTTGGCTCGCGAGGTTGTCGATATGTGGGATGTGGACTCAGCGATCATTGTACGGATAGTCGTGTCAGCCAATGGCTTAACAGCCACGAGCCTCGAGGCTTAGGCGGCTGGATTAAGGGCTTGATTCAGAAAGCTGTAATTCTAGACACGGCTCGCATTGTTAGGCGGTTTCTCTCTCTGGAGCCCCGACCCGCCGGTAGCTTGGACCCTGTTCCCGATACCGGCTGGCTACTATTTTTTATATTTTTAAATGTTTTTTATATATTTTTTTTAAGAAATATTTAAAAATGTATTTAATAAGAACCACATTTTGTATACAAAAACAATTGTAACGTTAACAACTGCAGAAGTGCAACACTGTGTCGCAGTTATTAATGCCCGCAACCGTAGTCAACATGATAAATGGATTCTAACTTAAAAGCTACGAACATTTGACAGATTAAAATGAATTAAATAAATCGAAAATAAACCAAGGTCAAATCCAAAACAAAAACTAATAACAAAATAAAATCAAATCAAAAAATAATAATCTAAAACCAAAACATAGTCAAACATAATCAGAATTTATTATTCATAAATTAAAATAAAGTCTGAAATAATCAAATAAATAAAAAACATATATCAAAAATAAGTCGAAAAAAATAAAAATAGTAAAATCATAACAAAGCAAAATAAAAATAAAAAATTCGGAAATAAATTAAATTGAATCAAAATGAAATCTAAAATATAATAACATTATAATGAAAAGAATAGAAGCGCGAAGCGTTAATAAAATGAGTGGGTGCGAAATGCGTGGGGATGGTTTAGTTTCTGAAAGAATTTTATGTATGTGGGTGAGTGTGTGTCAGTGAGTGTGCGTGAGTGAGACGAGTATTACTTTTGTCAGTTCTTTCTTTGGAAGAATGGGGAATGCGACAGAACCTTAAGTAAATTCTCAGTCTCTTCATACGTGCGATTTTGCAGGTATGTAGTGATCTGAGTTTTACAGTCTCGCAGTGAAAGAGGGTACATATTTATTTCCTTATTTATCTTATTGTTAAGCAATAGGTAAGCTTAAATGAAGAAAATGTCGGTTCGCCAGTGCAGTCTTCCGCGGCAAAGATTTGCAAAGTCTATCAGACATTCGTTTGTTTTTGGTGAGCTGCACGTCAAAAGATAGTTGCTTTTTTTCATATTTTCTATGTCATTTGATTTAGATTTTTCTTTCTTTGTCTGTTTACTTAAATTTTTGACCACAACCTTATGTGAAATCCTTTGCACAAACTGTAACCCACTAAGGAAGAGGCCTGGTGTCCTGAAACACAGGCAATAAGCCTAGCTTAGGCACCAGTCTCCCACAGTATGCATAGTAATTGCGTTGATGTAAAATGTGTAAAAATATTTGTATTGTGGCGAGAAACTATTTACTTACTTTACTTACTTACTTACTTACATGCTTCCTTAGAATGACTTGCCTAACAAAAAGTTGTCGGACTGTGAGTACATTACAGAGTTTGTAGAGCTCAAAAGTAGGGTATCGAATAGGCTTAGAGACCTTTAAAAATGATCTTTGAAAAAAAAAAAAAAAAAAAAAAAAAAAAAAAAAAAAAAAAAAAAAAAAAAAAATGAAAAAATGGAAAAAAAATCGAAATGGTCTTTGTGTCTTTGGTGTTTGATGGTCTTTGTAGTTTTTTCCAAACCACCCCAAGCTGGGATACAATATCGGAAAATAGACCAGACAAGACCAGACAGCAAAGTACACCGATTTTAGCGTGTCTAGGTTAGCAATGCTTCTCAATTTTTTTAAAACATATATTATAGAGTAAGATCCCAGAGCAATCAGACATAACTTATTTTCACACGGATGAAACCTGAAGTTTTCAGTACCGTCTCGTGTGCCTTGAATACCTACGCGCTTTGTGGAACTTGCCGAGTGACACCTGGGCAGGTACCAGGTGAGAAAGGTAACTAAAAATAAGAATTATTTAACTTAAATTCACATGGCTGATTTTTATATATGTCATGTTGAATATTATTTTAAAGTAATATCATAAGTGTCAGACACTTTTGATGGACATGAGCTTTTTTCAGACGCTTTTAAGCTTCCCAAAAAATAAATTAACTTTACTTATTTTTACATGTCTGATTTTTTAATATGTTATTGAAGTATTTATTTAAAAGTTATATTCAATCAGTCAGACAAATTAGAGTGACCAAACATCCCAAAAGACAAAAATTATTCAGCCAGAAGTATGAGGGCGAGAGCACTATAATAATAATAATAATAATCCTTTTATTTCAGGTAATTTCACCCATAACAATCAAGTCACATAAATCTAATAAATAAATCAATCAAATTAAACACTCAAATAAAATCATTAAAATCGAAATAAATAAAATATAAATACAATAAATTAAATACAAATCACTAAAATGTGTCACTAAAATTAAATTAAATAAAATCATTAAAATCTAATAAAATAGTATAACATCTAGCAAGCATTCTAATCATTAGGCGCACAATTTCAATAAAAAACACACATACAAGACATTAAATAAAAATTACACTTATTCATTTACATTCATTATATATAGATAAAAACAAATACATAATTATAATTTTCTTACCGGCATTGGAACAGCAACATGCCTGTCACAGCAATGCCGGATATACGGGCAGTCCAGCCTGTTGGCGATCATAGCCAGGATAGCATTGGGGCTGGCCCGCACCCGGCGCACCAGGGACGCACACCGCTTGCGCATAGAAGCGTGGAAGCAATCAGTGCGTGCCATCGCGAACATCCCTGATGCGCTACAGAAACGGGGCAGCCCCAACACCACCCAGAACGCGTTGTTGTACTGGACACGGAGGGCACCGTATGCCCTTTCAGTATAGTCAACCCACAGGCTGCACGTGTATAGAGATGTGCAGTACGCTTTAAAAAGCGTGACCTTCACACCAGCAGTACAACGCGAAAACCTGCAGGCTATCATGTTGGCTCGCATCGACAGTGCCCTCCGCTCCCGGTCCATGTCGGCATGGTCTTTAAGGTCCTCGGTGAGTAGATGCCCCAGATATTTAAATTGGTCCACACGGTCTATTGGAACACCATCGAGAATGAGATTTGGAATGTTCATAGGATTCGACCCACCGATAGCCCGAAAAACCATGTATTGGCTTTTCTTCCCATTATATTTTAACCCATGTCCATGCGCGTATTCCGTACACGTACCGAGTAGTCTCCTCAGCCCACAGATCGAAGCGCTCAGCAACACCATGTCGTCCACATAACTCATATTGTGGACACACACTCCGTCTATATAGCACTATGCATGCGCTTCAGAGTGAGTGAGACGTCCATAATAACTCGGTTCCCCTTCTTAAACTCACCATCTGTTTCAATCTACTGTGTATGTGCTGTTTGTGTGTAATATAACTTATAGTATACAGTATTGTTCGAGCCTGCGAGAGCACATGTTTTTGTTGTTTACATCAGGTTATTTGTGAGTGTTTTATTAAGTTGTTTGTAATAGTGATAATCATGGAAGAAGAGAAATTGAAATGTACATTTTGTAAAAAATGTCATGATAAACTTATATTATTCTTCGAAGAAATATTGAAAAAGTGCAAAAACATTTTAAAACAGCGAATAATCCATAACTCAACTGATTCTAAGTCAACACTTGACTTCACATTTGGTTTTTTTGTTATTTTGGCTTATTTGCTTTTTTGCTTTTTGGCTTACTACTACTAAGATTACAAGGTTGGCTTGATGTCGATGCAACTAATGAATTTTTAACAATACTCGATGATTTTTTTTCAGCATTTTTTGGTTTTTCGGGTATGGCGGAAAAATATTTTTTTGGCAGAGCAGTAAAATTTTTATAACATTCTCGATGGTAACCACTGTCATACAAGTCATCCGGTAAAACTACATCTTTGAATTTGAGGTTATGGATTATTCGCTGTTTTAAAATGTTTTTGCACTTTTTTATTTTTTGGGTAGCTTAAAAGCGTCTGACAAAAGCTCTGGTCCATCAAAAGTGTCTGACACTTATGATATTACTTTAAAATAATATTCTACATGACATATATAAAAATCAGCCATGTGAATTTAAGTTAAATAATTCTTATTTTTAGTTACCTTTCTCACCTGGTACCTGCCCAGGTGTCACTCGGCAAGTTCCACAAAGCGCGTAGGTATTCAAGGCACACGAGACGCTACTGAAAACTTCAGGTTTCATCCGTGTGAAATAAGTTATGTCTGATTGCTCTGGGATCTTGGACTATTAGCTTTCTTGTTCTGCCAACTGTAGCTATAATTTGCTCATGCCAACTTAAGACTTCGTCAATTATTATACCAAGATGTCTAAAACGCCGAGTTCGAGCTATTTGACCACAGGCACAGCTCCATTTCTGGTTCGGATCGCACAAATGAGCAAGGATCGAAAATGATGCCGGGGGCACTGAAGTTGTCCCAGATCCAAACGTAATAAATTTAGTTTTTTCAACGTTTAGGGTTAATAAGTTAGCTACTAGCCAGTTCATAACGTGTCTGAGAGCTGTTTCAGCATTTGCACTCACCTCTGACCAGTAACTACCCTCGACGAACAGAGCTGTATCATAAGTTATTACTTTCCATTTAGAGAGTGATAGCTTGCAAAGATCATATATATAGGCTAGAAAGAGAGTTGTTCCAAGGACACTGTCCTGTGGGACTCCAAAATTAAGCCTCTCATCCTTAATAACATGGCCGTCAATAATGACATTGTGAGCGATCACTGAGATAACTCTTAAAAAATTCCAAAGCAATACCTCTAATTCCAACCGCCACCAGTTTGGATAATAGTTTAGGGATCGAAACCGTGTCGAAAGCTTTGGATAGGTCCAAGAAGATTCCAACTGTTTTTATCCTTTGGTCTATGTTGTGAACAGTAGAGTTCAAAAGATCCATGATAGCATCCTCAGTAGACCTACCTGGGCTAAATCCGTATTGATTTTTTGCAAAGATATCATTTTTTTTTCAAGAAATCTGAGCAACCTTTTATTTAGCACTTTTTCAAATATCTTTGAAATAGAACAGCACTGATATGGGCCTGCAATTATCCATATTATTATTAGGTCCTTTTTTATGTATGGGATGTACAATGGTTTTTTTAAGCGCCCTAGGAAATATGCCAGTACTCAAGAAAAATTTAGAAACTCGAGTTATAACAGGTATTACAACTACAAGACTTATATGATACGAGTACATCAGTGGAGCTACTGAATACAGCGGCTGCATCGTTTGTGAATGTTTTGGCGGTGTTATTCAATAGGTGTTTGCGTAGTGGATGCTATCCCAGTGCATTTAAAAAAATCAAGGTATCTCCGCTGTATAAGGGCAAAGGCAAGAAGAGTGATATAAACAATTATCGGCCAGTGTCTATCATTCCAGCAGTCGCCAAAGTCTTTGAAAACGGACTGTATGACCGATTACTTGGCTTTCTTGAGAAGACTAACTGCCTCACCGACCGACAATATGCCTACAGGAAAGGGCGATCAACAACTGCCCTTGCGCGTGGGGTCATCCGCAATGTACTAAAGGCTCGGGAGGAAAACCAGCAGGTAGGAGTGATCTTCTGTGACCTCTCAAAAGCTTTCGACGTTGCTGATCATGGTGTGCTAGCACTGAAGATGAGGCATCTTGGTGTAGAGGAAAAAACGCTAGAGTTGCTGCTCGACTTTTTGAAAGGCAGGTCGCAGGTGGTGATGGGTGATAGCGGAAAGGTTAGGTCAGACCCTCTTAACATCACTAAGGGCGTTCCACAAGGCTCCACCCTCTCTAACATCATGTTTAGTATACTGCTCAATGACCTACCTGTCGCAATAAGTGAGGCTTATGTCTTTATGTACGCAGACGATGTGGCTGCGGTCGTGTGCGCGCAGTCGATGGAAAGACTACAAGAAAGACTCAACTTAGTGATGGGTAAAATTAACAACTGGTTTGAAAAAATGGCTTGTTACTCAACACAACCAAGGCCCATTACATGCACATCAATATTTCCGGTCGAATATGTACACCACTGTCGCTTCGGGTAGGAAGCAGTGTGGTCGAACAGGTACAAGATACCACATTTCTCGGCTTCGAACTGGACAGCTCTCTCACCTGGGGGCCGCAAATTGACAAAATGTGTGGCAAACTCGGACGAGCGTGCTTCGCTCTGGAACGATTAGCGCAAACGCTCCCTCGCAAAATGTTGAGAGGGTGTTATTTGAAAGAAAAGAAAGAAAGAAAAAAAAAATTTATTTGGCTACATTACGTAAAGTTCACGCAAATAAATAAAAACTAAAAATAAGTGACCATCATAAAAAGTGACAATTACAAAAAAGTGACAATTCAAAAGTAAAAATAGCATATCATGTGCCTCATGGCTGCGCCAAAAAGGTCCATTTCAGCAATGTTGCCAGACAGATACTGTCTGACGCTGGTCTCCCAATGAACCTTGAGCGACGAGTGACGTAGCAAATGGTTTCACCAAAATATACAATACACAGATATAGGTACGTACTTGTAATAATATAATGAATAAATACGTAGTTACTTTAACAAGTTCTTCAGTATGACGTTGAGTTCTGGGGCCGAGCTGCCGATTGGGAGCGAGCCTTCAGGATGCAGAAGCGTGCCGTGAGAGCCATTACGCGATCACAATGGGATGCCACCGCGAGACCACTTTTTAAAGCGTTAAAAATATTAACTGTTCCCGCTATGGTGATATTACAGGCGGCGGTATACGTTAGGCAACATTTAAATGAATGTAATAAACGCGGAGATAGACATAGCTACTATACTCGCGGTAGAAACAAATTTGCTGGCTACCCACACACCCTATCTAAATCTGGAAAGTTAATTCATGTTATGGGTCCATCGGTATATAACCGGCTACCGGATAACATTTTAAGCGCGACGTCTGACAATGCGTTCAAAGCTAAGCTTAAAAGCTGGCTAACCGACCAGGCATTATATGACCTAAAAGAATGGTTCTAGATACCTAATTGTTGCAATTATTTTTATTTTTTTGTATCTATTACGTAATTATGCTTTTTATTGTTGTTATTATTTTTTTTAATATATTAATATTTGTGTTTGATGCTCTTTATAATGTATTCGTAATGACTTGTTTTTATTTTATTTTACTTTTCTACAAACCTGACCTGTAATTTTTGATAATTATTAATAAATAAACTAAACTAAACTATTAGGACACACTTGGCAGCCTTAAAAATACGTATAGTCGGGATGTTCTATACTCAATTTCAGTGTCATTGGTGCTGTAGAGTACATGGAATTGGGTGGACCATCTTTATTGGAAACGGTTGGACTCTGGGGATTGTTGTTGTCCTGCAAACTCGATTATTTTAGAGGCTAACTTCTTTCCCACACCAGCAAAAAACTCGTTCACGTTTTCATGGAAGAGGCAGGATCATGTGACACAGTGAGCAACTCACTAGATGCCTGTGATCGTTTCTGCTGATGTTACTAAACTGTTTGATGACGTCCCAGATTTTTTTTGGGTTCCCACTAGCTTTCTGTAGTTCCCCACGTTCATAACAAGTCTTCACCTTTTGAAGCAGATTATTACAAAAGGTCTTGTAACGGGTGAAACTAATTCTCAGCACAGTGTTTTCAGGATCTATCCTTGTCTTTAAGTACATCTTGTCACGATTTTGAATGCAACGTAGTAGACCAGGGATGATCCATGGTTTCAGGATTCTTTTTCTACTGGGAATTGTTACACTACGAGTGTTCACTTTAATCACCGAGGAAATTGTCCCGGTTAGTTGTGTTGCAGCATCTTCTGCATCTGTAGTGCTATTCTGTAAAATCTCACCGTGATAACTTAGGTGAAGTGAACGTGAAGTGGGCTGTCAATCCATATAATCAAGGCGGAATGACAGTTCACTTCACGCTCACTCCACCTAAGTTTTCACGGTGAGCTGTTAACAGAATCGACCGGCTGAAGCATTAGGAACTGGTGAAAAGTCAGTTTGTTGGAGGTCAGCTACAATTGCAGCATGGGCAATACGTAAAGAGGTCCAACTTTTTTTAGGTTCCTTCAATTGATGGTCTCAAATCAGAATCACTGGGGCGTGATCCGTGAACATAGAGTCTAGTACTATAGTAGTCGCCTTTCCTTTAGTTTTAAGGATAACATGATCCAGACAGTTCAACCCTCTTGTAGGAAAGAGATGAGCAGGCAGCATTCCATGCTCAGCAGACAGGTTATGATATTGGTCCGTTTGTGGATCAGGCCTTAACATATTCAAATTAATATCACCTGTAACGCTCACAGTCTTATAAGAAGCCAGTGTTCTTAAAGTTGCATCCAAGCTATCAATAAAAGGATGTATGTTGTGTTGAGACGGGGACCGGTAAAGTGCTACCAAAGCCAAGTCCAGACCAAATTTGAGTGTTATACAATTGGCTTCAGCAAAAATAGGCTTGTCAACAGAACACCGCAGGTGGTCCCTAACATATACCACGACTCCATCATTTTGATTGGTAAAACTGGACTCGTGTGAATTAAAACCTACCAATTCTGGAACAAACTAGGACTTTTGGATAGCCAACGACGATTCAGTCAAGATTAAAATATCAGTCAAATAATTGAGTCTATTGAGCATTATAAGAGATCGTTAAAGTTGTTATACTTCTGATATTTACATGAAAGATCCTAAGTCCATTTCCTGCAACTGGCAGCATTGTTCTGGGGAAAGAATAAGCGATTCCGAGGGGGAAATTTCCTCAACCTCTTCGACGATCCTTTCACAGTCATGCATCGTCAATAATTATGTTTAACATAGTCCAATTTAAAGCATCCAAAAGAGTTTTTTTATGGTAACAGAAAATACCTGATTATAAAGTGAAACGTGAGAACTGAACTGAACTGAGAATTTACTGTAATATCCGTCCACTATGTAATAGGTATGTTTTGAGTGAATGAGTGAGCTATGGTTGTTTATGTTGACTGTGTATTGTGTTAAAGATTTGAGCCTAACACGTTGTGACTGTTCCTGAATGACCCCAGGCTGATTAAAATTTTCGTTTTCTGTAATATAGATTTTGTGTTGAGGTTCGGTTTTCCCCTAAGGGAAAAGGCCGCACTCACTCCCCGTACGGCTCCGTAGCACCCGTCTACCATACGGGACGTGCTCCCGCCGATTAAAGTTCGAATTCCATAAGTATTAAGCAGTCCAAAGCCTTGTTGTTGAAACAAGGGAGGCACCGAAAGAAATGATTTGTGAGACTTAGGAAATTCAATTTGTGAAACACATTAGAAGTGGTTTAGAAACATATAATATAACTAAGGGATACTAAGAAAATCTTTAATTAAAGATATTTCGTGTGGAAAACCCTTACGCTAGCGTAATAAGTAGTTGGTCAACATCTACTCACACGGTACCTCACATCTGCACTCATAATACCTACTTCAGATTAACACTCCTTTAGTGACGCAAGCGGCTTTTCAGTGGCAATACGTCGTAATCGTGCTTATAAGAAGCATGTCCCCTAGCAGCTTTCTCAAGCTGTAAAACGTGACGGGGCGGCTTTTTAGCGGCAGAAAGTCGTTATCATGCTCTTGGGAGACATGGTCCCTGAACAGTCGTAGACTGTATAATATGATAAATATAGTCAACCCATCCTCAAGGAAAGTGTATCATTCGTACAATAAGTACATCCGTAAAGTACGGTGCTCGTATCTAATCGAAACAATGGTCGCAGATAGAGAATATAAATTCAGGAATTAATACAAATACTAACTGCTAATATAGTTGAGAGTCTTCACTCAAGAAGTAAATAGAGTTGAACATTCCAACTCCCTTGAAATCCTACACAGACAGTCCAACAACGCCAATAACACGCTACTGTCTGTTAAGTTCTAAGAACTTTAGCCAACTAGCTCTCCCCGCGGCTCCACCCACGTGTCTGTTTAAATTGTTATGTAGACACAATATCAGCCTAGAATAAATCAGAATATCAGAACACTCTTCCTGTCACACTCACGAACACTCACACATATCCTAAGTTGTGTTGGATTCCCTATATCTGCCTAGAGCTAGGTTCACTAGGAAGGGATTGAAATAAACTAAGTAAAAATGTATCAATTAGGATTGGTAATCCATATATATAAGGAAATAAGGAAAGGAAACTTACTTCTCTTTTGTATTATGAACATTACAAGACTGAGAGGAAAACTAAAGGGTATATGACACGTAACGCTTGTATTGAGTTCTGCGTTATTTCGCATTACGTTAATGGATCTTCTTACAAAGTGTAGGGGCCCAACCTAGTGACGTGAGGTCACTTTACAGTGGCTGTCACGTCGTACGTGTAGAGCCGGTCCTAGAAAGCGTAGGCCTAAAGAGAACCTGCCGCGGTTCCAGCTGAACACGTTCCCTAAGCTCTGGCATGGGCGAGACAAGTTTCCAACTACACTGGAAGCGCGCTATATAAATTAGTCCCATTACATCGGCCTACTCGCCCATTATCTAGACAAAACAAAGCTAGTACAAGCGTACCGCGTCGTCAGTCGGTTGCAGAACTCTTTACGATTGCCTTACTATATGCCGAAGTGGTTTCTGGTCGTCACTTCTCACTCCTTTAATCTGCCCCAGTTCGAGGGTGTTTGTAGCGTACTATGTCTCCGATTTGCGACTACCAGTGGAGCGTTTCGGCTGCTCACCCTAAATTACGTGTCTCGCTAAATATTATATTTTTATCTGTGAGAGGCCAACGGGGGCCGGGTGTGATTTAAAGAGAAACGACTTCCTAACGTTCTTCAGAACGCTTACCAATCTAATATGGGGAACTTTGTAAAGCCTACCCCACGCTCCCTGGAGAGTGCTATATTATAGGCAAATCTAAAGTATCCTGCAGTCAGTCGGTCCATAGGGAGAGAGAACCATTACTAACGTTTGGTTGCTCATGTCTCAATCAATTACAAAGTAACATTCTAGTTCAAAAGGGCCCTAACATGTTACGTGTATCAATTCGGTTCAACCTCACTGAAACAGTGAACATTACAACGTTGCATCTAAAGTCAGTTTATAGTCATTGTTGTCGTACTGTCTGTTGGGGTGTGTAAACCGTATGAGGCTTTCCCCGAGTCACTAGAACCAAACGGAGGTATAGGTCACCTCGTTCAAGTCATAGAGGGATAAACCATTCGACATTCATCCATGCGGTCATCAACACAATCACCTAGATTCGTGCACTTGCCCTTCACCTTACTCCTACTAATATATAAAATATAGTCTGAACTACACTTATATTACTCAAGTATGAATTGGAACTCTTGCTCTAACAATCGATTCACAGAGATATAATCTCATAAACTTGCCAATTACTGTGTCCTAGATCTATTGGCCTGACCATAGGCGGGCGATCGTTCTACTGGGACCAAACCAATACGGTTTAACAGAAAACACACACGCATACTTTAAACACTAAATAAGTCTAATTAATCTAGTATATCTTTAACCAACCTAATTACAACACTTGCTTTCCCTAGAGTTACAACGGTACATGTCTTTTACGAATTATGAAACTTAATCTGTGGCACAATATTAGTATTTTGACAATAACTGTACACATACTATCCCTATGAGACTAAATTAATTAAAGATGGCACTTACCGGATTTCCGACGCAGAGCTATACCACTCAGTTACTGACCTTCTCTCCCAACCGCTCTCTCTCTCGTTCCAGCAGTGATTGTACACTCTACTTACTGATATTTAAAACCTAGTATAAACTACACTCATAATATTCAAGTATGAACTAATACTCTAGCCTGATCTCTTCAGAAACGTAGCCACACTCACACTTTATATACTACATTAACCTAAACTTGGACTAGTCCACCTATCTTTATTTTAATAACAACACTTGTTCTTTTCAAAGCTACAACTGGACATAGGCCTCATTCCGTTTCCTAACTACTCAACCACGACCTACGCTTCTCTCCGTCTCCAAACCGACTGTCTTCTATCGCTCCACCAAACTGACTATCCTCGTCATTATCCTTCCACCACCTCTCCAAACCTACAGCTCCGGGTCCTTCCCCTTGTCTGCAAACCAATCACAGTCTTTCTAATTCCAGGCTCCGCCCTACATCGTACGCGCAAACAATATAGTTTTTCTAATGACACTCTTAAAACACTTTGTCTTGTCGACCTCTTCCCAATCAGCGGGGAATCGGTTGTGCGTCGCCGAGACCCTATTTTTTACTGCACTCATGTGCACTTCACATGAGTACCTACTTTGCTCGAGGCGCTCTTGTTTCCGTAGATTTTGTATACATATTAACTGCGATGAATAATTGCTTTCGAAGAGTGCAGGCAAAAGTATCAGACCTTTTCTCGTAAAACAATTCAATATTTATTTTTCAAAGGATCTGTCTTGTAACGCTATTTTAAACGAATAGATATTTCATTTTTAATTGCGTTCCTCTGTCAATCCTAAAATTCAGATGGTAGTGTGTTTCTACAAAAAAACCTCGACAATGTGCGCAAGGCGTTGGTTTTGAAATAAATATAATTTTTATGAAATTAATTGAATAGGATTAAAGGTGGACGGTCACAACATGATCTTCGATTCATATCAACGCTTAGTAAAGAAAATAAAATACTCAGTAAGACGAAAAGGATAACAAAATAAAAAAAAACTTTTGTACAAAAAAATGGGACCACCTCTGAAGTATGACCTACCAAACAAAAAAAGACTCATCAAAATCAATTCACAAATGGCGGAGATATCGCGTAACGCGTATCGCGAATTGAGAACCTCATCTTATTTGGAGTCCGTTAATAATTATTAGCTAGCGTGCATTTTAACATAACAAAAAATATTCTAGGGCTTCGTAGGAATTCAAGAGCATCAGGTAAGAAAACTAGTCAGGACACAGTTTTTACTGAGGTTTTCAGCTTAGCCAAATCTGACTCGCTCTTTACAAGAATATGTGGCTCTTCCTTCTTTTTTCGAAGAAATATTTTCCTGTTGAATGTCCAGCAAAAAGTATACTGGATTGATTTAGCGGAATCCCGGGCTAGAAAGAAAAGCCTTTTCAACTTCGACGAGAGATTTTCAGATATGAAAACCGCCTTGGCTGGACCACTCCGTCTTAACTTCTCTGTGGTAAGTCTGCCGTTGTCTCTGATGAATCGCCGGTATATGCGGATGACCCGTTCCTTCAAGAGAGCGCTTTTAAAGTCCACAATAACTGTTTTGCTGGTAAAAGCTTTCGAGTTGACGCGGAAAATCACCTCATGTGGCTGAATAGGAACTTTTTAATGATTCCCTGCGGCTATCATAGTATGAAGAAGGGCCTCTTTGGATTCGCTTTTAACTATTGGGATATTTTTTATTTCTAAGCAGGTAGATCTCGACATTCTTCCTCCAGCTTATCTTCCAACGCCTGTAAGTATTGAAGATTTTTCTGACTTTCTGATTTTTTTTAGCCCGAAAATCCATGGAATCCTTAATATTACTACTCTGGTGTCGTACTTCGGCAATCGCGTTGAATAATTTCTCGAACTTTTCGTTCTGTTCCTGCTTAAAGGTTCCCAAAATTACCCTTATTTCCGTTATGAATGATGATAGTGAATCATTATAGCAATCTCCAAGTTAGCGTTTTCTGCCATACGCAGTAATAAGTATTGCTAAGCCAATATTATCTAGTATGGGAGGAAAAGGGAGGGAGATAAAGTTGTATGAAACTTCCTAGGGAGTAAAGTGATTTGAATTTGGAACGTCAAATTCGTGGAAAACTCTTGTAAAGAGGTTTGTTCGAAAATCGAACTGGCCATCATAGCATAGGCAGAACTCAAAAAAAGGGCGCGATTTCAAATAATGTGAAAGAAAAGACGGTGCTCTGAATTTCAGTGAACCCTGACTTTTATTGTTCCGCAGGTATGAAAAGTAGAGTACCTATATTCCTCTGGGATTAAGCCTGTCTTCGTCTTGGACAGCTTGAACCCCTCGCTTTTCTCAGGACTCTGCATGACTTCTCCCGCTCTGGGTGGAGCGGGAGGGCGTGTCAGACTCTTACTGGCTAAAACCCACCCCTGTTCCTTCCCTGCCCTGAGTGCCCAGGGGCGCGGTAACTCTGTTTCGAATTGTCCACGACCCCTGGGCAGGCTTCGGCCATGACGGGTCCCGTCATGTATTGCTGACAACTCTTTGAAGCGCGCGTCGAACGCTATGCGCCGTCGACTCTCGGGCCTGATCCTGAATCCTGATCGGACGGCGAGCTACCCACTACCTACACGCCGTCCGCAGGCCCGCATTTTTTTTTGGGGGGTGGGAAATCAGCCAATGACTTCTCCCGCTCTGTATGGAGCGGGAGGGCGTGTCAGACTCTTACTGTCTAAAACCCACCCTTGTTCCTTCCCTGCCCGAGTGCTCAGGGGTGCGGTAACTCATTTTCAGAATTTATCCGCTACCCCTAGGCATGCAGGCACCGGCCACGATGGGCCCCGTCAGTGGTGGCTGACACTAATCTATTTGAGGCGCGCGTGGAACACTACGCGCCGTCGACTCACGAGCCTGGTGCTGATCGGACGGCGAGCTAATCGGCAGCATCCCTACGTCAATAATAATCGTAATTGAAAACAGATTGACATTGACATTTCAGATTTTGTTCTGTGCTTTGCTCTTGCAACTTGTGTTTTTTTTTGTCTACTGCATTTATATATTTGATTTTCCGACTACTTTGATTACGATTATGTACCTTGTAGCTGCTCCCGATGACGACCCCGGCTTGCCAATGGAAACCGGACAGTACCTAATGTTGTGCCCACGTGATGACTATTGTTTGGTTCTTGGGCTGGGCAAGGTTTCAATCTAATATAAATCCCCCAGCCCAATTCCTAGATGACGTGCTTGTCATTTATTTAAATGAAAACTGATAAAATTCAGAAAATTATACATATATAGGTTGACTGGTAATTTGTAACCGATAGGTACTTAAAGACGTAATTGTAGGTAGGTACTCATGATATCAAACAACTTTCCCAAAAACAACCTTATTGGGAGTTACATGTTTGAGCCGTTTGGGGTTGAAACACTAGGGCCATGGGGTCCGAGTGCTCATGGAGTTTTTCAGGATATCAGCAAGCTGTTAGTCGGCTCTTCGCGTGACCAGAGGGCTGGGCTTTTCTTTGGCCAACGAATCAGCATTGCTATTCAACATGGCAATGCTGCTAGCGTTCTGGGCAATTTTTCCATTGACAGCGATGTGTCAATGGAAAAATCCTCGCGCCACTCCCAGAGCAGCGCAAGGACCTTGGCCTCCAGATCCCACGGCGACAGTCCGGAAAGGAGGCTCGCCGCCTCACAAGAAACCGTGCGGTATCCTCGGATAAGCCGAATGGCCATGACCCTTTGAAACCCCGCCACGACGACGTCACGTTTGTGTCACGACTCGAACTTCAGCATTAATATCAGCATCGATCAATGCTGATGCTGAAGTTCCGCGGATGCTGATGTTTGCAACAACCCTGATACGTAAGTACTACGGTTTTCTTCTTTACGTCAAACCAGCAATGTACCACGTAGTGCCTATTATAATCGATGTCCACCGAGTAATGTACTGCAGGTGGTTGAAGTTAGGCGCCTGAGTAAGTTGTGGCGGTAGGTATGCGATTTTATTTTTACCTCTGATGGGACGCTGGATTGCATCCGTCAGGAACATGCTTTAGAATTCAAAACATTTGACCTCTAATATTAATTCATTTAGGTAAACTCGTGAGTAATAAAGGTAGGAAGCTTAGGTAACGCGTTGTAAGTCAGCGGGATATATTTCAGGGATTGTACAAAAAGAAACACGTATGATTTCAGATTTTTTGTATTGAAACAAAATTACAATGTTCCTCTCGTGTACAGTCACACTGGCATTAAATGAAACAATTTCATTATACTTAATACTCCAATATTAATAGTTATTGTATTTAGTCATGAATAGCGGGCTCAAGGACCCAACGTGGCATTCGACGACATAATTGAAATTAGCATAGACAAATTGAAGGTAGCGAGTGATCTATCGATGTACTCGTAACAGCAGCTCCAAATAACTCTCATGATTATATGCCACTTGCTCAACGGGAATGGAAACATAGCACACAAAAGCTCATTACCAGAGGCCTTAAACGTTTGCATAATATGTCAAATTGTATGGCATAAGTACTTGTGTATTGTCTCCAGACGGCGCATATACAAACTGTCGTTATGTTAACGCGATCAAATAAGTGTAAAAACATTACCCTTCTTATGGGTATTCGGGTAAAAACTTGTGCTAAGGCCTCAATTGCTGTGAATGAAATACTTGAGCGATTTAATTACCTGTGGCAAACCACGGCTCGAGACAACAAGAAAAATTGCAAACTGTTTGAATACACACCCAAGTAATCTTAGTTGGTTCAAATAAAGAGTATGCCACTGCCAAAAAGCTTGCATAATGTTAACTGGGGCTAGACAAACCATTTGCTAATAAATAGGATCAACGTTGCGCCAAGAAGCCATGGGAAAACCAGTACAATACGCGAAAAAGCAAAACATTTTCTTGTAAAGTAACATTCACGCAAATCATAAGTTTACAATAAGTGCAATACAAGGTGGCTTAGTCACTGACTAAAAGTGTTGTCACACATTATAAGGTTATAGAAGTTACTTCAGCGAGAAATATGTTTGTCAACGCCATGCTCTCATTATGCATTGTCTATTTCTTACCAAACACGAAAAACCGGTACAGCGTTTCAGATCAGTCTCTCCACTTCATTTCGGCGGATTTTTTTGTAGCATTAAAAGCTCATGTACTCGTCTGGTTTATTCATAATATCCTTTCGATAATCGCCTACAACTTACTATATCAGAGGCACTGTAAGATGGCGTAAGTTTCTGGTGAAAAAAATATGTCGAACTTCATTGAAAGTCGTACGGTTTACACAACGAGCGCGCGTCGGGCCGCATCGGAACGTATTCTCAAAACTGTCAAAGAAAATTGAACTCACCGTGAAGCATTTAAATGTAATTTATGCATGGTGTCCGACCGGTTACCGCAGCGCTCGTGTTGCTCGCTCCATGCAAATATGACATTTAAATCAGTATGCAATCGCTTAAATATCCCTCAACACATTAAAAATGCACTCCGATGTGTTCCAGCGCGGCACGGCCGGCGGAAATCGTACATCAGGTATCTTTTTTAACTGAGAACATTATGTACAGGGAGCCAGAGGAACCATAATTTATATACAATCAAAGTAATATAATTATTACATAACAAAGGTAGCATGTAAGCGTTTCGAATAATCGTAGAACATCGGCTGGAAACCGTACAGTGCAACTTGCAATGTAGATAACAAGGCTCAATTGTGCGCATTTGTTATGAATGATAGAATGGACATAGAAAACCACTATGCGAGTGTTTAGACGGCAAAAAAAAGGTTGGAAGTCGATCCTAAAAGTATCGATCAGAAAGCCTAAAAATATCTTAATAATATAAAACAAAGTCACTGTTGCCAATTCTGTTGTGCACAAACTAAACTTAATTTAGGCTATTGCTATCTCTTTCTCTCTAGTAAAACAAGAAAGAGACGGACGTAAATTAGAGCTGTCAAATTTAGTTAACTAATATTTCCATAAAAATTAAGGGTAACGTAAAAAAATGTCGACTAAAACACGGTAAAGCGCAAGGCGTAAACTAGTTTGACATCTCTAACTTAGTTCATAGCTATAGCCGTCTTTTTCTCGCACTGCCTTTTAGTAAAAGATAGCGATTCTCTAAGTTAAGTTTAGTTATTGAACAAATGAATCGGCACCACTGTCTGCGTCTGTCTGTTTCTCTGCTTACTTCTTCTAAACTAAGCAACCGGTTTTGATGTGGATTTCACTAATTGAAAGTGCGATAAACGGGGAAGGTTTGTGTAAGATAATTTGCTCCCGTGTCAAGCCGCAGCGGGTCACTAGTTTGTGATAGTACAATTTGTACTGAGTTAGGTTACACCGAGACGCGCCGCGTTTGGTGCCGATTGATTTGACTCTTAATTTAATTGGAACAAAAACTTGAGAAGTTTTATGACAGAAAATTACTAAAAAATAATAGAGAGGTAATTTGACACTGTTTTTGTTCAAAATAACCGAAGAAATACTTAGTTACTATAATTGCAAGTTGCACAATACAATTTTATTATTCCACCGTATCCTGAACCAATCTCATTTCAGTATAAAAACACACTACCTACAATTTCATAAATAATTTTATTTAATTTACAATGGTGAAATAATATCGAATTATGATTAATAGATACAAGTTTAAAGTTAACTACATACACCTAACATGGAATTAACAATAAAAAAAATATGTATTTTATTGCATCAACGGGCAAAACATTCGCCGTCGGTGCACCGATGACGCCACGCCCTAGGACATAATATGTAAAAAAATAAACATACCAAATATTTTGTACACAATACATGGGAACAGACGAACAGTCAGTCAGAGGCGCGGAACAAAATGTACGACAACCTTTGGAATCAATTCATTTTATAATAAACTTTCTTAACATTACGAACCCTTTAGACTTTCGTTTACACATCGTACGTTTTGCACCGCTAACGATCACACGCGCAAACAACACCATGCATACAAACAAAACCTTAGAAATATTCCTTCACAAACATGATGAATGAAAATAGGGTAAGTTTCCTAAAAAAAATGTACTAGTTCCGTCAGTTACACTAGCAAAAAATATTGGACGCGTATTTTTTTGTTTGTCACGTCGACAAAAAATAAAAACGATACAGTACGTTGAAATTTTGCATGACCTCTCGCCGTGGTACACTTTTTACCACGAAGTGACGTAACAAGCCCCCACTCCTAAACTTTAATGCGTTTTATCTTTGTCATTTTTAATTGGTTTGGTAAAGCAATAAATACATTTCCAATATTTTTTGAGAATCTAACTTACGAACTAAATAAATAGAATTATTATTTGCATACCCAGCTAACATCCATAATGTATCATTTTACCGAGTTTCGTGATTCCGAAACTGGCATGAAAATGTTTGAAAATTATTGCTCTAGTCTTGTTTCATTTTCACGTCACAAACACTTGTTTTTACTCAATAATATAATTTCAACAATCCGATAAAAACGAACCACCTTTGAGGCGAAGAACATTTGAAATAAAAATTCTAGGCTTCCAAGAAATAAAAATATATTTTAAAAATAACTTGGACCTGGCGTAACAGGGATTATTTCGTGTTTACGTTCAGTAAAATACTTCATTGTGGTCACATCTTTGTGAGTGGATAACATATAATTCTGTATTTTTTCTTACGATCTTATTTGGTAAACAAACACGGAGCGAACATAATTTTCGCATCATACTAGAAAAGCGTTTCTTCAAGAACTTTACATCTTCGTATCGTAAAAATCAACGATTCCTTCGAAATAATCACTACAAACATAAGTTCGTTTTGTTTACCAAATAGGACAAGTAAACAAAGCCACACTCTTCAGTGATGAAGTAAGCAACCTCTGAAACGCGCGGCTTTGCTTAAAACTTTAGTATTATTTCACAAATCAACGACACTACTAGATTTCTTGATTTACACTAAATAGCGCTTCTGGCTCGAGTTTACATAAAAATATCAATATTGTCGCGACTTTCCTATTTCCCAGTTGTGATGTTACGAGACTCTAACGTAAGTGGAGTATTACCTATGAGAATTGGGCCACCGATACTTCAATCTAAACTACTGATGAGACGTCCCTGGGAATACTTTTATTGGGAACTTTGTTTGTAAGAAGTAACTAGAAATATTGGGCTCATTGAGGAATTAAACTTATTAACTAACAAAATTCCCAATACCCGGCAACGGCACATCAGTTATCGAAATAAGATTAGGTAATCGATCAATATAATATAGGTCTTCGTACACACGAACGACCCTTGAACCCGTCTTCACAATTCAAATGCGTCTGCTACCTAAACAACTTACAAGTAATCCTTAACCTCCTTACAATTTAGAAGCATGGAAGCATTTCTTTCGTTATTTGTTACATAATGTAAATAAGTTATCAGTTTTTACAACAAAAATATAATTTATAGCCTCGTACTAATACTCTTCTATGTTATTGTTCGACATTGATCGAGAGAGCGGATACAATCGGCCAGTAACTAACTAAACCTAACCAATATAATACACGTTTTTGGGCCGGACACGTTAATTTTGAAATAAATAATTTTATATAATATTATCTTTTTGGATTATGTGCGAATTTTTTACATTACCACTACCACCAGTTTTCATAAAACTCGAAAACCAGAAGTGCTAATAGAATTCTTATCGTTAGTAGGGCAGTGTCGTATCATCCGTGGTCCGGCACCGGGCCGGGCGCGGCGCTAGCTAACGTGTGTGGTCCGTCGGATCACTCGGGCCGTGCGGTCCCATGTAAAAGTCACTAAGCTGTCAGTCGGAACTCATTTCACTTGGTTTTTCACGTGTTGTAAGAACTCGTAGTAGGAGAATGCGGACTCCACGCGGTCCTCCACTAGTCGCTCCGTGAACAAGGTCCGCGATGGGGAATTATCTCTGTGGAATACAATACATTCGTTTTAGACAAAAGCTTGTTGCACATAATCTATGCAGTAATTTAAAAGGGTACCTACCCTTTAAAAGGGGAACTGGGAAGTAAAATTTTACTTAATTTTAATTAACACACACTGGGCACTCAGGCAAGGAAGGAACAGGGGTGGGGTTTAGTCAAAAAAAGTCTGACACGCCTTCCCGCTCCACCCAGAGCGGGAGAAGTCATAGGATGGTTTCCAATCCCCCAATAATAAAAAGTACAAAAGGGGAACTGGGAAGTAAAATTTTACTCCATTTTAATTAAACAAAATCTTGCAGTGTAACAAAATTAATTTAAATTGCACACAAAAACTAAACGATGAATAAAATTTTTATAATGCTTTATTATATGACCAGTATGTTGATACTGGTCATATAATAAAGCATTATAAACGTCAAAAATAGCAATCAAAAAAGGTTCACTCTCCAGCTGTAAAGATTAAGCGCCACAATAACTATCTTCAATAAGAGTTAGTGCGGTGCCCCAGTCCAGAGCATGACTGACATACTGGAATGCCCCAAGTGTCCATACACCTGCACTATGGAGGACCTGATGAACGTTACTGACGCTGCAATTTAATGTGGCCAACTTCAGGGCCTAAAGTATTTAATAAGATCACAACCATCGATTCAAAAGAAGAACAATGACTTAAGACTTTTTTTTTATAGGCACGCGTTTGACCACTATCTAACCTGATGGTGGATGGATGATGTGGTCGAAGATGGAGCACGCTTGCTTAGAAGTAACCTATTTACTCTTGACTTAAAGACTCCCAGGTTGTAGCTATCAGGAAACACAGACTAAGTCAGGGAATTCCACTCCTTAGCTGTACGCACAATGAATGTGTTCTCAAAACGTTTTGTGTGTGTGGGTGGGATGTTCACCATGTAGCGGTGGCGCATCGCCGTACGTCTTGTGGTCCGATGAAGAAACGGGCTTGGCGGAATCAAATTATGCAATTCCGTCGCACACTCCCCAAAATGTAACCGATAGAAAACCGACAGGCTAGCAACTCGGCGTCTATGTTCAAGACTTTGGAGTTTCGACTCAACGAGCCTATCATTGCCGATGATCCTTTTGGCTCGTTTCTCAATTGACTCAAGGGCATCAAGCTGGTATCTGGCAGATCCGTCCCAAAGATGAGCAGTAATCCATACACGATCGAACTTGTGCTTGATAGAGTTGGAGCAGTTGTTCCGGCGTGAAGTACCGTCTCACCTTTGCGAGGATCCCCAACTTTTTGGCAACCACTTGAGCCTTTGCCTCTATGAAGGGTCCAAAATTGAGTGTAGATGTTAAAGTTAAAAAACCAAGAAGATCAAGTTGGTCAAAACCTTTGAAAAACATTGTGAAAAACACGAAAATTGTTGAATGGCTCTCGTTACGGTAAAGCAGCATCATAGCTTGGCTTACTGCACCGATACCGACTTCGCGCTCATAGGTCGAAAAGTCCTGCGCTCTGATTGGCTAACCAATCACAGGGCTTACATTTTCTTAACAAATTTCCGACTTCGCGCTCATTGGTCGAAAAGTCCTGCGCTCTGATTGGCTGACCAATCACAGGGCTTAAATTTCTTAGCAAATTTTGTATAAATTCCGTACTATTTTGGTGTATGGCGGGCCTTTCTCCGCAAGGTGGTGGGAGCCCCCTACTTTGTGAGGAATGAGGACCTGCATGTCGACCTCAAAATCCCCACCTTGCAGCAGTTCATGAAACGCTCCACCCAGCGCTTCTTTGAAACTGCTGCCAAGCACCGCAACCCCCTTATCGTATCGGCTACTCGATACGTCCCCTCTCAAATCTCCAGGATCCGCCGCCCCCGGCAGACCCTCCTAGTCCCAGACGACGCTACCACCCTGCTCCAAGAGAGCCGTAGGGAGACTAGCACCCTTAGAAAACACCACATCAGTTCGCCGATCTTCCGCCCTCGCCGTGGAGGCCCGTCGCGAAGTCCAAGTCAATGTCCTCTCCGTCTCTCGCCAGCACATGCCGCAGAGCCAGTAAATCCGCCAAATAATGGAAATCTGATCCAGCCTTCCCTTGCTGCTCCCCCCCCCCCCCCCCCCTCCAGTGACGCCCTAAGCCGAGGCCCGTACCCCGCAGGGGGTGCCCTTAGCGTTGTCACTTAGTTTGTAAGAAAATAATAAGTCCTGGCTGGAGGCTTTCATAAATTAAAGCCTACACAGGCGAGTCCGGTTGAGCAGACGACAGCCTCAGAGGCTGACTTGCGAGGTGTCCCACAGAAAAAAAAAAAAGGTGTATGGCGGGCAAATATTAAAAAGAACACTCTGAAATAAAGAAGATCTACAAGAAGAAACTCTCCTCGTTTTATTCTCCACCAAACCAGCACACAAATGCGCATATAGAGCACCAATTGATCCACTCACCTCAATATAAGTATATCGGAGGCATACGGCCTATCATCATTAAGCTTCTCGATGAAGGCGTGCAGTAGCGCGCTGCCCTCGGAGTCCACGCGCGGCAGGCAGCGCAGCTCGTCGGGCAGCTGCGAGAAGGCCGTGAGCCCGAACGTCTCCGACAGGAAGGCGGGGCTCACGGCCTGCCCCACGTACATGATCATGTTCTCACCGTCATCCAGCAGGTATGCGCCGGTTACATTTATCCTGTGAATGGAAGGTTATTGAGGAAAATAAGTTACGCTAAATTGGTGTGACTTACAGCTGGATACTGTCATTTCTATGCAAAAGAAGAGAGATTAAGAAAATCATAGAAAATCCAAAAAACAAAAAACGTACTTTCCACACACACACACACACACATCAGCTGACCAAAGGAGACTTCTCCGTGCCTCCGCACGTGGATTGGGTGGTGGGATACCTTTATATATTTCAGACAAAGTTCATAATTTGTTAGCGTAACACTACACACAACTTAAAATCTAGTGTACTTATAACTACCAGTTTTTTCTTATTTTACGCCACAGTGGCATGTAGGCGTATCCAATGTCCCAGTATCCCACCTGTTCGCTATCGTTTCAGTTTTAGTTTCTGTGAAATTGGTTTGAGACCTACAGCTGGATATTGTCAATTCTATGCTACAGGATGTAACGGAAATGGAAACTGAACGACCAGAAAATCATAAAAAATGTACTTTCCACACACACACATCAGCTGACCAAAGGAGACTTCTCCGTGCCTCCGAAAGCACGTCATACCTTTGGTCCCAATTGTGATTTGTAGATCTTTGACAATCCTTTCGAGTATTCACAAGTTAGAAAACCTGACATCAAGTCTGCCGAAGGGTATTGTGTTACCCAGTTACTGGGTCTTGAAGGTCAGATAGGCAGTCGCTCCATGTAAGCTCAGTCGAGTGCGTTAAGCGTCGGGTCAAGTGATTTGTATGCTTGTAATTGCAAGTTCCATCTAGTTTGACCCGTTTACTTTTTGAATTATACTGAACTAGTTTTTAAAGATTTTTATGCAAAATTTAGGAAACTTTTGATAATCATTCTCAGAAAAACAAGGAATCCTGAAATAACATTACTGGCGCTGGCAGCTGATTCAGGACACGGCGCCGACTGCGGAGGCACTCCCTCAATTTTATCTATTTATCGACCTTATCAGGCTTTTATAAACTTGATACTAGAAGAAGTGGTTGCGCAGCTCGTGCACGGGGAACAGGTCGGGGTACATACCTCTCGGCAGTGAGCTGCAGTCGGGGCGGGTCGGGCACGTGCTCGTCGTCCTCGTCCTGTCGGGGCAGGTGGTTGTGCAGCTCGTGCACGGGGAACAGGTCGGGGTACATACCTCTCGGCAGTGAGCTGCAGTCGGGGCGGGTCGGGCACGTGCTCGTCGTCCTCGTCCTGTCGGGGCAGGTGGTTGTGCAGCTCGTGCACGGGGAACAGGTCGGGGTACATACCTCTCGGCAGTGAGCTGCAGTCGGGGCGGGTCGGGCACGTGCTCGTCGTCCTCGTCCTGTCGGGGCAGGTGGTTGTGCAGCTCGTGCACGGGGAACAGGTCGGGGTACATACCTCTCGGCAGTGAACTGCAGTCGGGGCGGGTCGGGCACGTGCTCGTCGTCCTCGTCCTGTCGGGGCAGGTGGTTGTGCAGCTCGTGCACGGGGAACAGGTCGGGGTACATACCTCTCGGCAGTGAGCTGCAGTCGGGGCGGGTCGGGCACGTGCTCGTCGTCCTCGTCCTGTCGGGGCAGGTGGTTGTGCAGCTCGTGCACGGGGAACAGGTCGGGGTACATACCTCTCGGCAGTGAGCTGCAGTCGGGGCGGGGCGGGCACGTGCTCGTCGTCCTCGTCCTGTCGGGGCAGGTGGTTGTGCAGCTCGTGCACGGGGAACAGGTCGGGGTACATACCTCTCGGCAGTGAGCTGCAGTCGGGGCGGGTCGGGCACGTGCTCGTCGTCCTCGTCCTGTCGGGGCAGGTGGTTGTGCAGCTCGTGCACGGGGAACAGGTCGGGGTACATACCTCTCGGCAGTGAGCTGCAGTCGGGGCGGGTCGGGCACGTGCTCGTCGTCCTCGTCCTGTCGGGGCAGGTGGTTGTGCAGCTCGTGCACGGGGAACAGGTCGGGGTACATACCTCTCGGCAGTGAGCTGCAGTCGGGGCGGGGCGGGCACGTGCTCGTCGTCCTCGTCCTGTCGGGGCAGGTGGTTGTGCAGCTCGTGCACGGGGAACAGGTCGGGGTACATACCTCTCGGCAGTGAGCTGCAGTCGGGGCGGGTCGGGCACGTGCTCGTCGTCCTCGTCCTGTCGGGGCAGGTGGTTGTGCAGCTCGTGCACGGGGAACAGGTCGGGGTACATACCTCTCGGCAGTGAGCTGCAGTCGGGGCGGGTCGGGCACGTGCTCGTCGTCCTCGTCCTGTCGGGGCAGGTGGTTGTGCAGCTCGTGCACGGGGAACAGGTCGGGGTACATACCTCTCGGCAGTGAGCTGCAGTCGGGGCGGGTCGGGCACGTGCTCGTCGTCCTCGTCCTGTCGGGGCAGGTGGTTGTGCAGCTCGTGCACGGGGAACAGGTCGGGGTACATACCTCTCGGCAGTGAGCTGCAGTCGGGGCGGGTCGGGCACGTGCTCGTCGTCCTCGTCCTGCCGGGGCAGGTGGTTGTGCAGCTCGTGCACGGGGAACAGGTCGGGGTACATACCTCTCGGCAGTGAGCTGCAGTCGGGGCGGGTCGGGCACGTGCTCGTCGTCCTCGTCCTGTCGGGGCAGGTGGTTGTGCAGCTCGTGCACGGGGAACAGGTCGGGGTACATACCTCTCGGCAGTGAGCTGCAGTCGGGGCGGGTCGGGCACGTGCTCGTCGTCCTCGTCCTGTCGGGGCAGGTGGTTGTGCAGCTCGTGCACGGGGAACAGGTCGGGGTACACGGCACGCACGAGTTGCGCGAGTGGCGCCGTCTTGAGGTGGCACATGTCGGCCACGCGGTCGTCGAGCCGGGTCGACGTGCCCGTGCGGAAGGCTTTCTGTGTAACGTTACAACTTAGTTGAGTCTTTTCCTTATTAGGACACTTACGAGTATATTAGCTTCAATTGTAACTAAATAGGTAAACAAATCTTAGAAGTTAAAGACGTACTTCCCGGTTTATGATTTGCGTACATGTTTAGTTTGCGAGGACAATGCATGGTTAGCTAAGTGACGTCATTCTAAATCCAATATGGCGAACTCCCAAAGATGGCCGACGAACTATTTTGTATGCATTCCCATGATATGGTTATCAAATGAAAGGTTTTGCTGAGAAAAACCCCGAAAAATTTTTTTTTTTTTAAACTACAAAAAAATATTAAGCTTCTTTGCTAGATAACAATGCATATTTGTGCGAGGAAACTAGAAAAAAGTCCATGAAAATTTTTTTACTTCAAAACATCTCTACATCCATCAGCCTTTTAATGTCCCCACTACTGGGGCACAGGCCTCCTCTCTGTGAGAGGGTCTCCCGCACCCTAAATTCACCACGTGGGCCCAATGCGGATTGGTGGAATGTATCGGTGGAATGTTTTGGAATTATTGGTTCTAGGACATGCCGGTGTCCTCACGATGTTTTCCTTCACCGTTTTGAGAGCAATGGTGATGGAATAATTTAAACAAAGTAAAGCGCCTGCCTGTGTTTGAACTCACGTCCTACAACTTCTAAGTTGCGGCCAATACTACTGGGCCACCACTGCTCCGGGTGGCAGGTGTTCCTGGGGTTTCAAGAAGTCGGGGGTGGTTGGTACTTTAATAAGAGTAACTTACCCTCTTGAGTAGAGCGAGTAGATACATGGGCAAGAGTCTGAGCGACATGGGTGCGTGTAGCGACGAGCTCATGGAGCCGGCCGGTAAGTTCTGAGACAGGCGGAAGGCAGACAGGGCGTCGACTGCTACATTCATAACTGCCTCGCGCGCCTCCGACATTGATGCTGACATGCAACGGTCTACCGCTGTGGAAGAACAAATAGTTTTACAGATACTTTCTACTAATATTAGTACCTGGATGACCGAGCTTTGCTCGGTTTTTACACGGATAAAACGACGTTTTCTAAAAATGAAACCTAGCTAGATCGATTTATCGCCCCCGAAACCCCCTGCATACTAAATTTCATGAAAATCGTTGGAGCCGTTTCCGAGATCAGATTATATATATACAAGAATTGCTCGTTTAAAGGTATTAGATAAACGGAAAAATTTGTTAGGATGTATGAATATTGTTACTCTTTCACACAAAAACTACAGAACGGATTTTGATGAAACTTTACCGTAATATAGCTTATACATCAGAATAACATATAGGCTATAATTTACAATGGGGGAAGCTACTAATTCTGCGCGGGCGAAGCCGCGGGCAGAAGCTAGTTTTAACTAAATATGTGAAAGAAAGAAATACTAAACAGTTCTGAAAGTTTTATTGATGGTATTTTGTTGTGAGCTGCTAAATGTTGAACTTCTTTGGGACGATTTCACTATTCGCTCTATAAACTTAGTTTTACTGAACTAAGCTTAGCGTAAAAAATAAAAACCATAAACAGATTGAGGTTTGATTTTTATTTTTTTTGCCTAAGGCATTAAGTCCGCCTTTCTACATTTGTGTTGCATGGAGTTTTAATAAATAATAAATAAATAAAGATTATAGTAAGTTAACCTTAAAAGATAGACATATGCTGTCGCGGACTTTTTTTAGAACTTTAAAAGGAGAACAATTCCGTCATACATAATTTTTGCGTTACTTTAACCGTTTACGCAGCGCACGCAACTGAAGCTCTCAAAAGGCCGTTTTTGCCACATTGTTCATTGATGCTTCGCCCCTGTTGGTCGCAGCGTGATGTTATTATAGCCTTCCTTGATAAATGGACGGCTCAACTTCACAATAAGGGATCCCGAGTAGACTCTTCAATTTTTTGTTGTGCAAAGTACTTGTTATCTTGAGTAATTTCACGAAGTTTCAAGTTTAGGAAATAAATACTTTCGGAGATAAAAAATATCAAACTTTGATAAAATAACCTCAAATTTCGCACTATTTTATCACTTTTGACGTAACTTTGACAGGTAGGGTTGCTAATTTAGGGAGTTTTAATAATGCGTTTTGATTTTGCAAATTATAAGTTGACGCGTAGTTTGTTTTTTTTTTGTTTAAATTTGCTTTAGATTTAGTTATTTTATTTGAGTTTAATAATTTCTCAGTGATTTCTGTCTTTTTGGTGACCAACTACGAAAATTTTGATTTATTGACAATCTAAAGTTATTATTTTTTATTCTGATGGTATCTGCTACAGGTGAAACGAAACGCAAAATTTATTTGGCGCCGTTATATGATTTGTTAGTGTCATGTTATTCAATGTCTGTACTCGCGTTTGAGAATGTGCCATCGCGCTTGAGAACTTAGGATGCAAGAGCGACCGAAGCGAGCTCGGGACTTAGGGCACCCCGACTCGGACAGGTTAGGTTAGAAAGCGAACAGACCCCGCCATCCCCTTCGTGGTTATTTTTTTATGAACCACTCAGAAGTAGGAGCCCCGCGAAGCGGGGCTCCGGCGACACGTGGCTCTATCGACATGCAAACCTAAAACATTATAATAAAATAAAAAATGCCTTTGCCCTTCGACGAATGACCTTGACCTTCGGCTTTTCGGGTGTTAATCTTGACCTTGAAGATGCCATTGATCGTATTATTGCTTGGAAATAGTCTAGAAATAGTCCGCGATTGACGCTAAATGAAAGTTCTTCCCAAAAACATAACCTCAAAATTAGATTTTTAAAAATTCATAAAAAAAAAACTATGCATTTCCTAAACTTTTCCCCCACGGGGGAGGGGTCTACCCCCCTCCCCTCCCCTCCCCCCCTCCCAAATATATACATATATATATACCCTTATTCCGAAGTCCTTCCAAATGGACTATTCAACACAAAAATATTTTTTCAATTCGATCCACTAGTTCCTGAGATTAGCGCGATCAACCAAACAAACAAACTTTCCAGCTTTATGACAGCGGCTAAACGCGTTTAAGCGAGCTTAAAAGTCGAAAACTGGGCGTTTAGAATTGGTGAAATCGGCCCTTAGCAAAAATTTAACAGTACATTTCGGAATTAACAAGTTTACATCGGTCTACGGCGTTAAGCATTTTCCTAAATACCATCTTAAGAGATGCAAAGCACTTTGAACCACTTGAAGGGTGGCTTTATATCTGATTAGTCCCTCGTCGGCATTTGTCGAACGAGCCAACGTAACGATACGAGTCGACTCTACTGAAACAATCACTAATATAAAATATTGGTACAGATTCTGTTGTGCGCAAACTAAACTTAATTTATGCTTTTTGCTATTTTTTTCTTTCTAATAAAACAAGAAAGAGACGGAGGTAAATTAGAACTGTCAAATTTAGTTGAACTAATATTTGCATACAAATTAAGGGTACAAGTAAAAACATGTCGACTAAAAACACGGTAAAGCGCAAGGCGTAAACTAGTTTGACATCTCTAATTTAGTTCATAGCTATAGCCGTCCTTTTCTCGCACGGCTGTTTAGTAAAAGATAGCAATTCTCTAATTTAAGTTTAGTTATTGAACAAGAGAATCGGCACCATTGTGGGTTTATACATAATTATTATTAATAAGACACACTAGCAGCTATTAGCTGATGCGTGTGTTTCAAATAGCTGGCAGATGTTTAGTCTGTCCAATCTGTGCTTGAAGCAGTTAAGTGTGGGAGCTATCACAACACTTTCCGAGAGTCTATTCCATGCTGTTACGAATCGGTTAGGCAGGAATTGCTACAAAGGCTTCTTCCTGGATGAATTTCCCCATAGCTTGAGAGAATGTCCTCGTAGGTGTTTAGAGCTATTGGAAGGAAGTTTAACTGTGAACTCACCCATTTTACTAAGTAGTCCTATAATACATTGTGTGTCGGCGGAGTGAAGCACGTCTGTTAAATTACTCGCTGTGGGTAACGCCAGCGTGTGGACCCGTATTCTTCTTTCACCTGGAACAAAAGTGTTACAATAAAATGGTGCAGTATAGGGAACGTCGGCGTAGTATGTGCCATCTAGTGGAGTATACAGGCTGTAAGTAACAAGATAACGCAAACTTAGCGAAAAGGTTACACCTAATGCTACTAACAAAATTATGATAGTCATTAATCTCTGTAATGATCAGTTACAGAAATTGTAATTTTTGAGCGCGAAATGTGTTGTAAACAATGCGATTTCAACGCTCCGCACTACTGCTTGCCTACACTCGCGCCGGCCGAGCGCGCCGCGCGCCTTACGTTTGTAGGTATTAGGCCAACGACGCGAATGAACTCTAGCGAAACAGCTTTACGTATTTTATCTACATTTCATGTTTTAGTGTAATTAGCGATTTAATTACTTTTTAAATAAAACTCACTGGGTTGAGCTCGGGGAGTTGGGCTCAGGGAGAGATCAGGCGTAGGACCAACTGGGACATGTGTGCACCGAGGCACCTACTTCCTAACTCCGGGCTGTTACAGAGTAATTCCTAATGGAACAACCCAATAGCACTCTTTACCTAACCCAGGAACCGAACCTAAGACCTCATGCTCAGCAGTCGCGCTTGCAACCACGAGACCAACGAAGTAGACAATTAAAACTACTACTACTCCACTATCTGAATAGGATAGTTTCCTAAAAAAATCAAATTAGTCCGTCAGTTAGGTTACCAAAAAATATTGGACACGTATTTTTTCATTTGTCACGTAAACAAAAAATTAGGACGATACAGTGCATTGAAATTTCGCGTGACGTGTCGATGACAAGTGTCGCACGCCATGGTGCGACACTTTTGACCACAAAGTGACGTAACGAGCCCCTCGCACTCCTGAACTTTGTTCCGTTTTATATTTGTCGGTGAACGGTGAAGGAAAACATCGTGAGGAAACCGGCATGTCCTAGGACCAAAAATTCGAAGACGGCCCACACCCCTCACAGAGAGGAGGCCTGTGACTCAGCAGTGGGGACATTAAAAAAACTTTTTTACAAAAAAAAATAAAACCGACTTCCAAAAAAAACAAAAAGTGCAAAATAACTTTAATTTCGGAAGTCGGTGTCAAAAAATGAAGAAATAAAACCAGAAACACCGACTTCCGAAATTAAAGTTATTTTGCACTATTTGTTTTTTTTTTTGGAAGTCGGTTTTATTTTTTTTTTGTAAAAAAGTTTTTATTTTTCACTTTTTAGTTGTGTTTCCTCATGAAATTGTGTTAACAATGCATACTTATTAAATGCGATAGCAGCAATCGCGGTTGATTTGCTGTAATTTTTTGAAGAGTTCCGTCGTCTGTCTCCGAAAATCATAGTCAGATCTACATGAAATTTAAATAGGACCATTTCGGAACAAACCCCCTTTCGAACAAAAAAAGAATTTTGGAAATCCGTCTATAAATGACGAAGTTATGCCCGAACATACATTAAAAAAAAATACAAACATCCGAATTGATAACCTCCTCCTTTTGTCGGTTAAAAAAGATTTTTTATTGGTTTGGTAAAGCTAAAAATACGAGTCCAATATTTTTTGATAATCTAACTTATGCGGACTAAATAGAATTATTATTTTAATACCCAGGAAAGTACGCTATTAAAATCGTGGTAAAGTAGTAACAGGCTGCTTGATATTTAAGGGAAAGCAACACTTGCCAAGGTCGGTCAGTACGTGGGTGACCATCCATTTAAAATAACTAGTCCGCCATCTTGGATTTAGAATGACGTAACTTAGCAAATCATGCATTGTCATCCAAACTAAACATGCACGTAAAATTTCAGCTCAATCAGAAACCGAAAAAATGGTAAAATTTAACTTCTAAGATTTGTTTACATAGTTAGTTACAAATGAAGTTAATATACTCGGTTGATCCAAAAGTAATGATAATCGGTACAAAAACAGTTAAGGTTGAAAGTTAAATTTTTATTTTACAGGATAGTCCTTAGAAGTCGATCCAAACAGTCCATTGTGTTAAGAGACACTGCACACTCTCAAAAAACAAATCTTTAGCAGAGCTCTCTACAAATGTGTAAAAAGGAGCCATCATCACACTATTCTCTTCACAATTGTTACCCCACTTGAACTTGCCCTTCCAAGCAAGTTCTGCAGAACAGGTAAACAAAAAGTCAATAAAAAAAAAGGTCCCGCTGTGCTTAGTGCTCTTCAAAATGAAACTTTTCGGCACCCAATGACTGCAAACCGATTTCCAACGCAACTCTTTTGTAAGGATCCATCGAAAGCTGCCATATGAGACCCTGTCTCTCTAAATGGCTGATGGTTACTCGCCGGTCAGTCAACACAACATCTTGAACTTTTTAACCGACGAAAAAAAAGGAGAAGATTCTCAATTCGACCGTATATATAAATTTTTTGAGTGAACATATTCTGTGGAGGTTATTACTGGCTAAAACTCCGCACACCAGCATGCAACTATGGCATTTGGAAGAGCTCAGACCCCTGATGTTTTCTATGAGTCAACGTGAACATGTTCAGTAGATTTTTTTTTAACAGGTCGTCTCCTTAACGACGGTCACTAATTTTTTCTCAATTATTGTGAAATTACTCTGACTGCTCACATTCAAATGATTGTATCTTCGTAAAATGATAACCTATGCTACTGATTTTTTCACTAAGAATTAGTAAAGGTACTATAGTCCCAACAAAACAATTATTATTATTTTTGCTTTGCTCCCCATCTTGACCTACGGTGCACAGACTTGGTCTTTGACAAACATCCAACAGTCCAAACTCAAGGTGTGCCAACGTGCTATGGAGCGCAGTATACTAGGTGTTAAATTAACAGATCGCGTTCGAAACACTATACTGCACTCCAAAACGCAAATCATAGATGTGGCTCAAAAGGCTGCCCAACGGACATGTCTGCCGCATGCCTGACGAGCTGTGGGCGCGTAAAACAAACGATTGGTGTCCAGACACAGTGACCCAGGGCCGCGGCAGACCAAGGAGATGGCGGGACGACCTGGATGTCTTCCTTAAGAATTGGAAAGAAGAAGCAAAAGATCGTGACCGTTGGAAGGAATGGAGGGAGGCCTTTGCCCAGCAGTGGGACAGCACGGGCTAATAATAATAATTTTTGCTTGATTATAAATACCCGATTATTATTACTTTTGGGTCATCCTAGTAAGTGTGTTAAAAAGTGAACCATGAGATTAGATTTAACACTGATTAGCAGGTCCAAAATAGCTCTAAATTTACCGGAAACAAAAAGAGGTAGAGGCCGCCCACCAATGACTTGGTAGTCCAACATCGCGAGAGACCTCAAGAAGGCCCAATTGCCTGATGCGACAACCCAAGACCGTTTGTCTTGGCGCAGGAAAGTGAGGAGACCCGACCCCAAATAACGGGACCAGGGATGGAAGAAGAAGACTGATTAGCAGGTCCCAAATACAATTTTTTTATAAATAATTTGAATTTAGAATCCGCTAATCAGTATTTAAACTAAGCATACGTTTAGCGAGTTTTATAAATATGGCTGGTATTGATTTAATTGTGTTGGCCAGACAGACACTCGCTCCAGTTAAGACTATAATCCTTACTTAACCTGTTCCGTAGTCAGGTAAAAAGGACACTGTAAACAATAGATTTTGAAGTGAAAATTTCTTTAGCATCGTTGTGATTTGAAAGTCGATCAAACGAAAAAGCGACAGTAAAAAGGGATAGAAACATAAATTTATAAGATTTAACGTGGGAGAAAATGAGATAAGCAGCATTATACAGTGTTTTGTTTTTGTGTTTTAAAATGAGATAGGAAGCATTATACAGTGTTTGGTTTTTGTGTTTTAAAATGAGATAGGAAGCATTATACAGTGTTTTGTTTTAGCCAGAATTTTTGAAGGTTTCACTTCTACCACGTCTTAATTGCACACTTTTTTTTTTTTTTTGTTAAACCTTTACCCCACACTAGGAATTATTCCTGTATCGTGAGTGCATTCACAAACATGTTAACTCATATACACAAAGCACCCGGAACAACTATTTGAAGACCCCACAAATATTTGTTCCGTGAGGGAATCGAACCCGCGACAGCCGGTGCAGCAATTGCTCTACTACTGCGCCAACTGTGCCGTCATAAGAAAGGAACTAGGAACATGATGAAGGTATAGCATTATTGTTACCTTTACTGCTGGTGTACAGCAGCGCCGCTTGGAAGCAGACTTGCTGCAGGTCTGTGAGAGACTCCTCGATGGTGAGCTGCATGCCGAAGCCGGCGTCAGGCGACACGTTGGGCAGGGACAGCAGGTCAGTGGAGCGCACGAAGAAGTTGCCGTGGAACGTGTGGATGGCTATGCCTCTGTGAAAAAATAAAGATGTAAGTTATAGCCAGGCATTCTCCTAAGCATTGAACTACAGTCGGGACTGAAGCTTCTCTGTGAGAGAGAATAGAAAGAAAATATCGTCGTGTCATTCATCATCATCAGCCTTTTAATATCCCCACTGCTGGGGCACAGGCCTTCTCTCTGTGAGAGGGTGTGGGCCGTAATCCACTACGCGGGCCCAATGCGAATTGGTGGATGTCACATGTCTTCGAATTTTTGGTTCTAGGACATGCCGGTTTCCTCACGATGTTTTCCTTCACCGTTTTGAGAGCAGTGGTGATGAAATAATTTACACAAAGTTAAGTGCCTCTGCCTGGGTTTGAACTCACGACCTACAACTTGTAAGTCGCGGCCAATACCACAGGGTCACCACTGCTTACAAGTGTCATTACTAAACTTTTTTTCCAAACAAACATTACCTGATTTTCGATTTTTCTTAACAAATTACGCATTTGAAGTTACAAAAACGCAATGAATATCAAACGCATCCGACAAGTACCTATGCGGCTTAGAGCGAACTCCGCTTGCCTGGGTTCGTGTTACATTGCACGCAATAAAAAAATGGTATTTTTTTATCCCTAAAAATAAAAATCGTTCCCCAGCAATAATTTTTGCGCAAAGCTACTTTGTTAGATGTACAATAAGCATAGTGATGTGTCTTTTTACACCCTGCATGTATGTATGTTACTCTGCACTGAATGAAACACGATAAACATAAAACACACTATAGTAGCACGTTCCCAAGGCCCAGTATTAACTTACCCCAGTATTATTTAGGTGTTTTAATTATTTAGTGTTTTTCCAGTGTTTTTAGTATTTTTCGATAATCATAAACGATTAGAAGTTTAAGGTGAAAGCTCCAGGGTAACCGGCCAAATTCAAATTTTCTTACACTTTTTGCAATTTGCAGATCAGTATCAGGTTGTATGTTGGTCAAAATACGATTCGCGGCCGTAACAAGTACGTATTTACAGAACTGTAATCATTAAAATCATCAGTACAACTGTCTCACTTAAAATCGATGCCAAATGTCAAGATTTCATGAAATACTTACATTTGGCATCAATTCTAACTGAAAGAGTTGTATTGATGATTTTAATTATTATAATTCTATATCGCGCATCCACCTCAACTACGATGGCTCAGCAAGAGTTGTTGGATGTCTACCTCTTGATAAATTAATGACGTGTAGTTCCAGTATCTGGGTTGTAGAGCTTACGTAGATTGACTAAAAAATATATTTAGTCTGTCAGATGGATTCCAAAGAAAGGATGGATGGATTGTGTGACGACTGACGAGTGATATGAAAGAAAAAGGAGTTAGTGATAGCGTGACGGCTGACAGGACAGAATGGAAGAAAAAAAACGTGTTGCGCCGACCCCAAGTAACATGGGATAAGGGCAGGAAGGTGATGAGATGGATTGCCAAAAACTTTTGCGAGGTAAACAAAAAAGTGGCCAAGTGCGTGTCGGACTTCGCACATTTAGGGTTCCGTACCAAATGTATTTTGGACTATTTGTATGGGTCAACAAGATACTTATACTGTGAAAATTTGAAGACTGTAGCTCCAATCGTTTGGCTGTAAAACGTGTGTGACAGACGACGGACACGTGAGTGACAGCAATAGGGTTCAATTTGGACCCTTCTGGTACGGAAGATACAGTGCGTTGAAATTTCGCGTGACGTCACACTTACGTAAAAAAAATATATATATATACAAGGGACGTAACAATCCCCCACTCCTGAACTTTGATGCGTTTTCATCGTTGTCATTTTCTATTGATTTGGTAAAGCAAAAATGTGAATACAATCTAACTTTAAGACTAGATAGATAGACTAGATTATTAGTTTTGGACCAGGCAATCATCCCTATTGGACAGAATTACTTTGAACAATATTTACCTGGTACAGCGCACTCTCATGACGGCTTCGAAGCCGATCTTCCTCGTGAGGTACCTCGTGAGCATCCTGTTGAGCTGGTCGGCCTGCCACTGCCTGGTGGAGCGGTACAGCGGGATGTGGTACACGGTGCCCGCGCTGAACTTGCTCATTCCACCTGTAGGGGAAGTGTTAGGGTTAATAGTTTCCTAAGTAAAAATAAAACCAATAAGTAGGCTCTTAAGCCTACATATGGCTCGCAGTAGGGTTAAAATGAGTTACCGCGGTTCTGGAACGCACAGGCAACTGAAGGAACACACGGGTAGGTTTTAGCCAGTAAGAGTGACACGCCATCCCGCTCCACCCAGAGCGGGAGAAGTTATTTGATTTGAAAAAACTGTCAAGTGTGAGTCGGACTCGCGCACGAAGGGTTCCGTACCATTATCCATAAAAACGTCACAAAAATCACGTTTGTTGTATGGGAGCCACCTTAAATATTACTTTTATTTATTTATTTAACACTTTACGCACATACAAGTACAGAGGCGGACTTAATGCCTCAGGCATTTTCTACCAGTCAACCTTAGGGTGATGCAGAAACAAATAGTGGTAGGTGCCATAAGGAAAAAAACAAAAAAAAACAGGGCATCTTTATTTAAATGCAAAGGAACATAAATACATATTTAAACTACAAATAAAATATCACGGTTCATGAGATACAGCCTGGTGACAGACGGACAGACAGACGGACGGACAGCGGAGTCATAGTAAAAGGGTCCCGCTTTACCCTTTGGGTACGGAACCCTAAAAAAAGAGCCTACATAATATAACCTGTGAAGAAATCATAACATAGAGTACATTTGTTGCATTTCACGCTTGCGCTTTAATTCTGCCCGCGCCTTTTCCCAACTATCTTGGGATCGGCTTCCAGTCTAACCGGATGCAGCTGAATACCAGTATTTTACATGGAGCGACTGCCTATCTGACCTCCACAACCCAGTTACTAGGTAATACGATACCCCTTGTTAAGACTGGATGTCAGAATTTCGGGCTTCTGACTACCCGTAACGACTGTCAAAGATCCACGATTGACAGCCGGGTCCAACGGCTTAACGTGCTTTCCGCGGCACGGAGGAGTCTCGGTATATAAAGATGGTCACCCATCCATGGACCAACCCCGGCAAGCGTAGCTTAACCTGATGGATCGACCCGTGCGGCTCTTATTACTTTAGCCACGGGCTCCTCACGCATGCGCTTTAATCAAACCAATTTATAACTTATTTCATTGACATAAGAACCATTTCAAACTGCCGTATCGAATCACATTTTGACTTACGCACAAAAAAGCAGTGTTGAACATATAAATGAAGGAAACTTAACGGTGATTTCATTTATTGATAGTACAAAAATACTGCTTACACAGATCGATAGAGAATTTTTGGCCGATTACTGCGGCATGAAACAAATGTCTTAAGGACGGCAGCAAACGACTTGCGCTTGTAGATTGCATTATCTATACCAGTTCTAAGCGAATCCTATAATAAGCCTTTATTAGAGCGAAAAACTCTGATTTCAAAACATTTATTTTTAAGTACAAACCTTAGAGTATGAAAGGTTATGGACGCAACGTCATTGGACATTAAATGAAGCAGGCTCGTTAAAATGTGTGAGTGACCTCGACGAACATAATGATGACGTTTCGGCTTCTCATTTTAATAATAATAATAATGATTTATTATCAGGCAACTAAGGCCCATAAATAAAATACAAAAAATAATCTTAAGAAATAATAAACTAATACATACAACACACACACACACATGACACACACACACACACACCCACACACACACACACACACACACATACATACATTACTATTTTGTCTGTGTGAGCTTATTTCGCGTGTACAGATACAAGCCGGCTTCTCATTATGGTACTTCAGATTGCTGGCTTTTGACACTGTGTCTATAACCTTTCATAGTCTAAGGTACAAACCATATAAATTTTCGTTTTATACCTACTGCATTTCATTTAAAAGTTTATCCATTCATAATAAATTAAATTACAAAGTATTGTAAAGTGTTAAATTGAACAGACAAATAACATTGAATGAATTGTTGACACAACTGTTAGAATAAAATTATTATTCATATTTCATACACATAGCGTCTTATTTAATGGAAAATAACCAAAATATTTATAATGCAAATATGTACAATCTAAATGGCATGATGCAATGTTTATTTTTATTACGAAATGTTTACAAAAAAGATGAATAACATAGTTGGTCTGCGGATAATACGTTAAGCATCGTTTAAAAATGAGTCACTTTTGTTTTAATTACTTAACATCTAGTTTGCACAGCTTTCATCTTAAGGTGAAAGCTCCAAGGTAGCCCACGAAATCCAAATTTTCTACGTTTATTGCAATTTGCAGGTTAGTGTCAGGTTGTATCTAAGTCAAAATTTGATTCGCGACCGTAGCAAGTATGTATTTATAGAATTATAATCATTAAAATCATCAATACTACTCTCTCAGTTAGAATTGATTCCAAATGTAAGTATTTCAAAATCATGACATTTGACATCAATTCTAACTGAGAGAGATGTATTGATGATTTGAATGATTATAATTCTATAAATACACACTTGCTACGGCCGCGAATCAAATTTTGACCAAGATACAATCTCAAAATTTAATAAAAATTAAATCTACTAAAAAAAATATTGTAAAGAATTTCATTCATTATGATTTTTTTTTTTTAATAAAATAATATAATAAATAATAGATGAAATTAAAACACTGGAGGCGGGCAGCCCTCTCGCGTGGTTACGTACCGCGCGGCCGTACGTAATTATTTCAAAGTCAGGGCCGAGTTACAATACTGGCAGATATTTATACTGTGCCATCGTGATCGAAATTCGGTCGGGTGGATTATTTTTATTATCTTGTGCACAATACAGTGCACAAGTGTTTGTGCAAATAACCAGGTGCACTCTCTGTTTCTTTATTCCCATAGGCCGATAGGACGGCAATCCGACAAGACTAGGCGACGCGTGCGCACCGAAGCCACCAACCACCAACTTCCAAGCTCTACAGCCTAATTCCTAATGGAAAAACCCAATAGCACTTTTCCCGACCCGGGAATCGAACTCTGGACCCCACGCTACAACACGAGGCCAAGAAGGCAGTCTAACCCACATCCCAAGGTGACACTAACCACTCCTCGTGGATGCCATAGGTGGCAGCGACCTCTCGCGCCCGGCCCTGGTCCAGGCCATGGTACGGAGCGAGAGGGAATGGGAAGCAGTCTCCGCCTTCTGCGAAGCAGTAATGCTCTCGAAGGCGGAGGCGGGACGCGTGAGGGAAGCTCAACGGAGTGGCCCTCACGGCGCCGGCCGCTACCACCGCAGGAGAGGTACTGGGCGTAGGACATCACGGAACGATCTCCAGCTACCGTAGACCCGGGCCTGCGGACGGCGAGTAATGGGTAGCTCGCCGTCCGATCAGCACCAGGCCCGAGAGTCGACGGCGCGTAGTGTTCCACGCGCACCGAACAAGAGATGTTGTCAGCCACCACTGACGGGGCCCATCGTGGCCGGTGCCTGCATGCCTAGGGGTAGCGGATTAATTCTCAACATGAGTTACCGCACCCCTGGGCACTCAGGGCAGGGAAGGAACAGGGGTGGGTTTTAGTCAGTAAGAGTCTGACACGAAGAGAGCGGGAGATGTCATATGATGATTTCCCACCACCCAAAAAAAAAGGTGACACTAACCACGGATTCTGCTGCTAAAGCTTTAAACAGATTGGACCCTAATAAAGGGCCAGGACCTGACTGAATGCCTTCCATATAACCAACTAATATTAGGTCCCCACCTATAAAATCAGCGTTTTGTATGGAAAATTTTAAAGAAGTTGCATTTTTCATACTAACATTTTTTTAATTTATTTAACAACTACGAATACTAATGTTTTAAAACTTTTATGCAATAATGGATAACGTATGCCACTTAGAGTTTTGGCTAAGTTATCATTCAAATAGTGGTAGTTTCTGCTAACAAAAAGAGGAGTCATTTTTAAGGTATTTTTTTTGTTACTATTGGCAGTTGTCTATGACGGTCATTATTCGATATAATATCAAGCAATTGATGAATATTTTAATTCATAGAAGTGGCGAGGTTCTCTGTGAGAAAAAAACGCCAATTTCATAGGTGCACCCAATATAATGTGATACGTACTCAAAGAAGCGAGGTCAGCGTACTGCGAGTTGAGTAGGAACAGATCCACAGCGATCTGAGCGCCGCTGCAGTCTAACGCCAGACGCTTGTAGAAGTCCGTCGCGGGGTTCAGATGCGCCACCTCCTTTGATGATCGTGCGTTGGGGTCTTCTCTGAAAATATAAAAAGATATTAGAATACAGTATAGGAAGCGTGTAGGAACTATAGATGGCGCCACATAAATGTCAATGTCAAGTATTTCTGCAGTACAAGTTGCAGATATTACTCACTATGTATACACACACGCATCATGCACACATGAAGCACGCGTAACGTAGACTGCCATCTATTGAGTGAATTCCGCAACTTGTACTGTAGAAATACTTGTCATTAACATTTATGTGGCGCCATCTATAGTTCCTGTACGCTCCCTATAATCTATCTCCGTGCCGAGTTTCATCCAGATCCGTTCAGCTATTCTGGTGTGATTGAGTAACAAAGTTTCCATCCATCCAAACTTTCATAGTTATAATATTAGTAGGAATAGTAATATGCTCACCGAGCTTGTAACGCTCCAGGCCCAACGTTCGGTAAACATGTCTGGAAAACTGTAACGCGGCCTCCAGTGGCAGCCTGAAAACGAACAAAATAAATAGTTTAATATCATAGAAACAGCGGTTAGCTTTTGCGGTGGTTCGAACTTAGTTCCAGATTTGTGGGGGAAACTGTTCAGAATGAGTAACTATGGAAATTATACTGTAAGGTTTTATAAAATTTCAACTTGTGCTTGTTTAACCATCGGACCGGCTCATTATAAAAGGATTCGTTTAAGTTCACAACAATGAATAAACCACTTTTGAGAGAATAGACTTAACGTGGGATTAATACAGTCAATTCTATCCCAAAAAGCTATGCCGTTTAATAACAGTCCTTCATCGGTAATTCGATGGTTTCTCTATCACAAAATGTTTCTGTTTAGTATAGTTTATGTTAGTTATAAGAGTTAATGGAACCTTATTTATAAAGTGTATCATCTATGAATGTAACAATGGTAAAAGGTACGATGGGGTTGACATATCTGTATAGATAAAAACCCCAAAACAAATAAAGAAAAAAAAAAACTACTTTCCTCAGATTAGCATTAATTTAGTAGATATCATAACATCATCACGCCTGTATTCCCGGAATGTTTAGACAGAGGCATAACTACCCACATTTCGTCAGTTATGTTTAAGTCCCATGTAATAGGGGGCGAGCCTAATGCCGTCAACCAGGTACAAGTCCAGACTCCGGACTGCTACTGAGTGACTGCAATTTCCGCAGATTCTTCAGTAAATATACAGCGATTCCCGAAGCAATGATGCAGGGAACGAACTCGCCAGACCCTTTTGGCGACCCCCTGGTGGAGTATGGTAGCGATGGGGCCTGAACCCATTGTGCCACTCCCTATCTATCAAAATCCGGCTAAGTGCGTGTCGGAATTCGGACATTTAGGGTGCCGTACCAAATGTATTTATGACTATGTGTATGGCTTTGGGTCAACGAGATGCTTATACTGTAAAAATTTGAAGACTATAGCTCTAACCATTTGGCTGTAAAACCTGTGTGACATACGACGGACAGACGGACACGTGAGTGACAGCAATAGGGCTCCATTTGAACCCTTCGGGTACGGAACCCTAAAAACTATGGGTCGACCATAGTGAGTGTAGACAGGCCAAGGAGGCACTTCCCGCTTTTAATGGCCGCTTCACGAAACAGGCCCTACGACTGACAAAAACTTCAGTTCGGTCAAATCACGGCCATTACAACTGGCCACGGGTCCTTTTATAAGCACCTCTCTGTAAGCTGCCCAGTGGTCACTAGATACAGGATAAAGTACTTCGGAAACCGAGGTAACCTCCGTGATATAATCACACCAGGGCGCTGCTGGCCTTCCTGGACGAGCTAGGAGAATCGAATGACAAGGCTGTCTCACACGTACGCAAAATTCACGCTTTGGACGTGGAATTGTGGAGAACAACCTTATTTACTAATACCACGGGGTCTCATCTCGAACAAAGAAAATTTAGTTCAAATAAATATCAATAGATGGCGTAATATGCATTGATTTCTTATTGAAGTTTAAGTAACATTAATATTTTGAAAAATATGTTAGAAACTGTATGTTCTTATTTAATAAACTACCCTAAGCATAAAATTGTGGAATAATTGGTTCCTAATTCAAATTTAGATGTTTATTGGAACGAATCCTTAGGCATTTATATTTCTTGTACCAATAGATGGCGCTGTTTGAAGTTTTAGAGTTTATCCATTCGCCTCTTTAAAATTTGTATTGTGACACATTATGAAACAGTAAAAGTGTTAGAAGTGCCAAAAATACTATAAAGTAATTCCTCAATGTGTGAGAAAATATTTGTAAGACTTTATATAAATTTATTCAACGTGCAAGCCGTCGCTGCTAACACCATCTAGCGAGGTGTAGAGGACGGGCCCGAACAAAGAATAAAAGTTGTTTGTGCAAGTCGAAAACCCGTACTAACGGCGGTACCGTTTCTTTGTATGGGATGAGGCCTCTGTACGCTAGTATTATATTATCTGTGCTAATACTATAACCCATTAAATATGCTTACCATAAGTTTATATGCGGCCTGCAACGCGGCTCCCAGCGCCGACGCAGGTGTGGCGGGCGTAGAGTACCTCTGCGGCAGAACTGTCAGCAACTCCTTCACCAACTCACGCCGCTCGCCAAGGTTCACCAGTAGAGATTCCGGAGATGGCAGGAATACATCTGGGAATTAAATTACATTTTGAAGTTTCTGTCACCTAATTTAAAGAATTCGAGCATGAGATTGTGTACTAAAAACATTGAAAATATGTCAACGAAAGCATTTGTCCAGGTAGAATACAGTACTACAGTGTATCAAGCTATTTTTAACCGAAAAAGGAGGAGGTTCTCAATATGATAGCAAACCTTCCAGAATTGCTGCAATCGCATGTCTGTATATTGTTTTCACCGCTTCACAACATTACATCACGCTGATACGCTCTGAAGGGGTATACAGGTTTGTACAGTTCACCCTGATACACCCTAATTTCACAAACTATGTTCAAATTCCCTATTTTTGGGGCTATCAATTCGGGCATAACTTTATTAGTAATTTAGTTTTAGAATGGGGTACAACAACTAAAAACTGAAAAATAAAAAACTTTTTACAAAAAAAAATACAACCGACTTCCCTAAATAATACTAAAAAATACAAAATAACTTTAATTTGTGAAGTCGGTGTCAAATAACGAAGAAACCAAACTAGAAACACCGACTTCCGAAATTAAAGTTATTTTGTATTTTTTAGTATTATTTAGGGAAGTCGGTTGTATTTTTTTTTGTAAAAAGTTTTTTATAATAACTTGCCGTCAATATCAAGTACGGTCATCTCCTTAGGTCGCGTCAGTCCCTCGCTCATCAGGTAGTAGTGCACGTGCGCGTCGTAGCAGACGAACCCGATCCGTGTTCGAGTATCAAACTACTATTGTAATAACTTACCGTCAATATCGAGTACAGTCATCTCCTTAGGTCGCGTCAGTCCCTCGCTCATCAGGTAGTAGTGCACGTGCGCGTCGTAGCAGACGAACCCGATCCGTGTTCGAGTATCAAACTACTATTGTAATAACTTACCGTCAATATCGAGTACAGTCATCTCCTTAGGTCGCGTCAGTCCCTCGCTCATCAGGTAGTAGTGCACGTGCGCGTCGTAGCAGACGAACCCGATCCGTGTTCGAGTATCAAACTACTATTGTAATAACTTACCGTCAATATCGAGTACAGTCATCTCCTTAGGTCGCGTCAGTCCCTCGCTCATCAGGTAGTAGTGCACGTGCGCGTCGTAGCAGACGAACCCGATCCGTGTTCGAGTATCAAACTACTATTGTAATAACTTACCGTCAATATCGAGTACAGTCATCTCCTTAGGTCGCGTCAGTCCCTCGCTCATCAGGTAGTAGTGCACGTGCGCGTCGTAGCAGACGAACCCGATCCGTGTTCGAGTATCAAACTACTATTGTAATAACTTACCGTCAATATCGAGTACAGTCATCTCCTTAGGTCGCGTCAGTCCCTCGCTCATCAGGTAGTAGTGCACGTGCGCGTCGTAGCAGACGAACCCGATCCGTGTTCGAGTATCAAACTACTATTGTAATAACTTACCGTCAATATCGAGTACAGTCATCTCCTTAGGTCGCGTCAGTCCCTCGCTCATCAGGTAGTAGTGCACGTGCGCGTCGTAGCAGACGAACCCGATCCGTGTTCGAGTATCAAACTACTATTGTAATAACTTACCGTCAATATCGAGTACAGTCATCTCCTTAGGTCGCGTCAGTCCCTCGCTCATCAGGTAGTAGTGCACGTGCGCGTCGTAGCAGACGAACCCGATCCGTGTTCGAGTATCAAACTACTATTGTAATAACTTACCGTCAATATCGAGTACAGTCATCTCCTTAGGTCGCGTCAGTCCCTCGCTCATCAGGTAGTAGTGCACGTGCGCGTCGTAGCAGACGAACCCGATCCGTGTTCGAGTATCAAACTACTATTGTAATAACTTACCGTCAATATCGAGTACAGTCATCTCCTTAGGTCGCGTCAGTCCCTCGCTCATCAGGTAGTAGTGCACGTGCGCGTCGTAGCAGACGAACCCGATCCGTGTTCGAGTATCAAACTACTATTGTAATAACTTACCGTCAATATCGAGTACAGTCATCTCCTTAGGTCGCGTCAGTCCCTCGCTCATCAGGTAGTAGTGCACGTGCGCGTCGTAGCAGACGAACCCGATCCGTGTTCGAGTATCAAACTACTATTGTAATAACTTACCGTCAATATCGAGTACAGTCATCTCCTTAGGTCGCGTCAGTCCCTCGCTCATCAGGTAGTAGTGCACGTGCGCGTCGTAGCAGACGAACCCGATCCGTGTTCGAGTATCAAACTACTATTGTAATAACTTACCGTCAATATCGAGTACAGTCATCTCCTTAGGTCGCGTCAGTCCCTCGCTCATCAGGTAGTAGTGCACGTGCGCGTCGTAGCAGACGAACCCGATCCGTGTTCGAGTATCAAACTACTATTGTAATAACTTACCGTCAATATCGAGTACAGTCATCTCCTTAGGTCGCGTCAGTCCCTCGCTCATCAGGTAGTAGTGCACGTGCGCGTCGTAGCAGATGAACCCGATCTGTGTTCGAGTGTCGCCTGGAAGCGATTCTAAGTGTGCTTTTAGAGTGTCGCAGGCAACCTGGAGAAAGAAGAGTGAAGTTAGTCAAGCGGACAGAACGTGAAATGAGTATGGTATGTTCCTTTCTTAGAATATCCAGTCTCAAGTCTCAAGAAGACTGCGAAATATTAATAAATCAGTCACTTTTTTTTAACATTGCCCCCATCTTTTAATTAGTCCTGTATCGTGGGAGCGATCAGAAACACGTAAACTCAATTTTTTTCCATGCCATTGGAATTTTTCTTCCGAGCTAGAATCGACAACCAATCTCTCAACCACTGTGCCAACCGTGTGCCTTCGTTTTATTTTATTTGAGAGTCGATAACTTTGCATAAGTTTTTTGAAGTTATACTTCTTTTGGCGCGTTAGGGAAAAATGATGAGAGTAAATTTTTACGATACGCGCGCACACCGTCACAAAAAACCTACAGCCTGAAGTTAGCTAGAACCGACACCCTGAAGTTAGCTATTGTCTGTGGTTCATGAAGAATAATTGTTTTCCTTTTGTACGCCAAAGAAGTATAACTTCTTACGTGCGTACCTTTGCTTAGCACATACTTTTTGTTTTTAATTAAATAATTTTAACGACATCAACAAAACAAGACATGAAATTCGACTAAATTCAAAGCATCGATCAATCATTTAAATCGACTGTCAAAAATATTTTTTGTCTGTGACCTGATTTATTTGAGCGATGATAAGCAAGATCTAGACGCTAATTATCCGATAAGTCATTAGTAATGTCAAAATATTGGTATCAGTCATTGCCAGACTTATCAAAAATTACCACTTCATCATTCTACTTAGCTTGATATTAAAGATAACTTTACTTCAAATGGAAAAGACTAAAATACCTATTTGTTATGTTGAGCACCTACTTTACGTTGGTTTTATTTGTCACGATGATCAAATAAAAATATTAGTACACAGTAGTTAACTCCTCCATACTCCACAGTACAACACTACAATAGGAACCTAATTATATTGCTATATCAATACGATGTATATTTGGTAGGTATATTTGGATGAAAATCAAGGTATGGTTTTTTCCGCTCGATACGTTTTTGTACCACTAGCATAAAAAATGTTGGTTTTCACGTTTAGTACCAGCATTAATTTTACAACAACTGTGTTTAACAACCAAGTCACTCAGTGGTTCCTTTAATTTCTGACATTGCAAGCGTCGAACCTACCGCATCCCAGAAAAAATCGCCCCATAATTTTGGTGTTTTAGGCTCTATACAGACGGGCTGCATTAAAACTGCAAGTCAGTGCAGTTTGAATGCAGTTTTTGTGCGTTAAGATTACAGATATTTTTTTGGGACAAGCCCGCTACACTATACCCAAACCACTGTAAATTCTTTAAGCCAGAATCAACAGTGGCGACCACCAGAAAAAACGCCGAGGCAATGAAGCTCGACGAGTCCCAGAGAAACGATTAAACCGTCTTGGGTCCCGCAACGAAATTAATCAGAAAAGACAGCGGAGGAGTAAGAAAAACATAATTTCCACTTCCCTCCTAATCAAGCAAGAGACTGAACAAAGCTAGGCCATTAGGCACAAAGGGGGTATTTACTTATTTTTTTATTTTATTTATTTAAGGGGGTAAGCCCAGTTGCCAAGCACCACTGGTTAAAAACACTAATATTAATGGGTCCTAATATTGTGAACTGTTACACTTTATTCCAATAATAGGTATGGCAAAAACACTTGAACGCACGGAAATTCGTTCTAGTTTCCACAAGGTCCGTGTAATAGACAACTCCAGACGTAGGCTGAATACTATCCAACACAATATTGCGTTCAGTTTGCCAAAGAGTACACTCCCATAGGATATGATGTGTCGACTACAGATGTACCGAAACTGCCAGCCGGCGTGCTGTTCAATTCTTAAGGAAGACATTCAGGTTGTCCCGCCATCCCTGTCGTGGTCTGCCGCGGCCTCGAGTTACTGTGTTAGCGCACCAATCAATTCGAAATACTACTTTTCCTTTGTTACTTTTTTTATTTTAAGTACCTACCCATCTAAGTTTTTTTTTCTTTTGTTGCCAAATACACTATTTTTTCATTTGTTTATTTCGTTTTTGTTGTGTGCCTCTAACTGTAGTCAATAAATATATTTTCTTTCTTTCTTTCTTACTTAAATGAACATGGGCAGGACACTTCTGCCGCATTCCTGACGAGCTGTGTCCGTTTTTTTTCCTGTTAGTAATTATGTAAGTAGAAACTAAAGCATGTACCTGCAAGTATCCCGACTCCCGCGCAATCTGTGAGACATCGAACAAGAACAGATACACAGCAGGCTGCGGAGGTCGCAGCATGTACTCGCCGGGGGCAATAAACTCGATGGTGGCCGACTTGATCTCCGGGCGGCGCGTCGGGTCGCCGTATGACTTGCTCACGGGGTCGTACTGGAACTCTTCTGGCACTGAGAACGGGAGATGGAAGAACATTAGTGTGTTATCAATGTAGCAGTTTTGGTGCAATGGTACAACGGTTGTATTGCATAAAAATCAAAAAATCCATCTGCCTAGCGTTTTCCCAACTATCTTGCGGTCGGCTTCCAGTCTAACCGGATGCAGCTGAATACCAGTATTTTACATGGAGTGACTGCCTACCTGACCTCCACAACCCAGTAACTGGGTAATACGATACCCCTTGGTAAGACTGGTTGTCAGACATTCGGGCTTCTGACGACCCGTAACGACTGTCAAAGATCTACGATTGACAGCCGGGACCAACGGCTTAACGTGCTTTCCGAAGCACAGAGGAGCCTCGGTATGATAAAACCTCATCTGTCACGTAGGTCATATGTGACCACAATAGATTTTCTTTTGTGTCTGTTGTCTGACAGATCAGCCATTATAATGGTCAGCCATTCAACCTCGACCAACCCCGACAAGCGTAGCTTAACCTGATGGATCGACCCGTGCGGCTGTTATTACTTTAGCCACGAGCTCCTCTTTGTACTTGTATTACATAAATTCACCTGTTTGGGAGAAGAAACTGATTCCTGTAGCACAGGTGTTTTCACCTAGCACAGGAGTCAGGGCCTCATTCTAATTATACACATTTTTTATGCCAATAAATTTATCTTATGAAACTATGGATGGACTGTGTGAAAGAGGATATGGGTAAAAAGGGGGTGACTACGAGAGATGACGACTAATAGAGAAGTACGGAAGAAAAAGACATTTTGCGCCGACCCCAAATAAATTGGGATAAGGGCAGAAGAATGATGGATGAAATTTATCTTATATATCTAATATTTAGTTTTGCTTAGTACAAAAAAAACACTTTTAGAGCCTAAATAAGCCAATTTTAAGATTATTTGGATAATTATAGCTCTCTGTGATACATCGTTATTTTTTTAATAAGTCGGTACCAGTTTTCTACCGCAGCTTCGGTCTTGGGGCCTGTCTCACAAGAACAATGCAACCTCTGGGGTAAAAAGTAGATTGTGGCACTCAGTGAATAGAATCCAATAAAACTTTATTGGACACCAAGTAACTTACAAAAGTTAGGTCAGTGATCGAGTAGCTTTATACAGGGTGAATTGGAAATAAGTGGTCATATTTATTTGCTTCTGCTCATGGAAATTAACTCATAATCGGAAGTCATAGTAAATCCAAAAAAAAAATGGAGATCCCATGAAAAGCTGATCAAAATTAGTACGGGAGGTCATTTTTTTTTGTTTTTGAATTGTCTATGATTTTCATGAAGAAGTTGTTCTTTTCTACGGTTTTTTTTGGGGAGGGAGGGGGGGATCATTCAATTACTTCTCCCGCTCTGGGTGGAGCGGGAGGGCGTGTCAGACTCTTACTGACTAAAACCCACCCCTGTTCCTTCCCTGCCTGAGTGCCCAGGGGTGCGGTAACTCATTTTCAGAATTTATCCGCTACCCCTAGGCATGCAGGCACCAGCCACGATGGGCCCCGTCAGTGGTGGCTGACACTAATCTCTTGTTCGGCGCGCGTGGAACACTACGCGCCTTCGACTCACGGGCCTGGTGCTGATCGGACGGCGAGCTACCCACTGCTCGCCGTCCGCAGGCCCGGGTCTTTTCTACAGGTACAAGCGGTATTTAAAATATGACCACCCATTCCGTTACACCCTGTCTAATTGAAAGAATTTTTGTAAACAGAACACCTTCCTCAGTTTATCTCATACAAAAAAACAACCTCTTTATAATATCAGTTAAGATGTCATGCATACTTTTTTAACTACACAGGTATTAGCAAGAAGTTACAAAGTTCAGGGTGCGAAGTACGGTTTTGTCATTTTAATAACACAATAATCAGGCATCATTCGAATGATTTCATTATTTATGTCAATTTTAAGAGATTAAACTCTTTGATAGCACCCAAATATCAGATAATTAGTATAAATAGAGACTGGTGTTCAGTAAATATTTGAAGTCACCAATTTAGATAAGGGAGATTATTTTATGATAAAGTTTAACTGTTTTCATAGAACACTTCTGCGCAGTATGTGTATTGTGACCAGATCTTAAGGTTACACAGTGCCGCCGGCTTTTACCGGGCGTCTGTGCGGCCGGGACTTGGCCGTAGAAACATAGCCAAAGCGCGCGACACCCGGTGCCACCCGGACGGCCATGTCGGCATGCACGCATGTGCGGCAAAGCGGGTTTTTAAGCCGCCGGATGCACCGTGGTTTACCCGACGGCAAGGCCGGCAGTGCCGGCGGCACCGTCTGTAGGAGCCCTTTATAGTTGAACATTTGATGATGTGTTCAAGCATTTAATGAAACAATCGTATTTCCAGTTAGTATTTCGGCTGGAATGTTGAAGCAATGATTACTTATCTGTGTGTCAATGTTGTTGTTATTACTGTGACACTAACATAGTTATTTAAGTTTATTTATTTTTACTAACACTTTATGAGTCACATTAAATAATTATTACTATCACGGACTACAGAACAATTACCAATAAAGAATTATTAGTATCACGGAAACCCTACATTAACGATATGGCCTAAATTGGATTGAAATATTATCAAACGTTGACGTTTAAATGTTTGCCCCGAAATGCAAACTTTTCCATTAAATGTTCGGTCACAACATGAAGTGACCAATTCTAAGATCAGATGTGTAGTGAGAAAAATCAATGGCCACATGTATGACGAAGCATCACTTAATAACGTCTCGACCGATTTACCTGTTCTTTAGGGTTCCGTACCCGAAGATTCCAAACGGAGCCCTATTCACGTATCCGTCTGTGTGTCCGTCGTCTGTCACACAGGTTTTACAGCCAAACGGTTGGAGCGATACACCCAATAAAACACAACTAACAATTTATATTGCTTGAATAACTACTTAGCCCTATTCCTCTTCTACTTTGCTGTGCCCGACAGGGTCCATATTGATATTTTATTATGCTACACCACCTATCTAACACATATGAAATGTAATAAAGTATTGACTGTTCAAATTTTCACAGTATATAAGCATCTTGTTAACCCAAACCCATACAAATAGTCAAAAATACATTTGGTACGGAACCCCTAAATGTGCAAAGTTGGACACGCACTTGGGAACAAGATTTGTATGAAATAGAAACGTAACCGGCAATCAGAAGCTCTAAGAACAACCAATAGAAGAAGCTGACCGGAGAGGAGATGTGTGAATAACACAATTCTATTGGTTGTTCTCGCACAGCACACAGCACAAGGCACACATCTCCGCTTTGGTGGAGTCCCGGCCGAAAGTCTGACACCAATCTTGTCAAGGAGTGTCCCCAGTTACTGGGTTGTGGAGGTCAGGATAAACAGCTGCATCCGGTTAGACTGGAACCTGACCTCATAATTGGGAAAAGGTTAGGCAGTATCTATCGTAACCGGTAATTTGGTAACCGCGTCCCTTCACATTCCCGATGGCTCAAATAGTTTCAGTACTGATTACGTAAGATAATAGAGATGGATAGCCCTACTCGATTAGGCAATCGTCGACCTCTCCAAATGGAAGCGCAGGTATATTTATTATTCAATGACACATGATATCGTATTTATTTAGATATCTTATACACGTTTCAACGTTTAATTCTGTTAATGAGATCTTGATGACGTGTCCATTTCTAAGATTTCTTTTCATTCACAGATTATGATCTTTGAACCCTCGTTTTTGGTGAGTCATTCTTTGTAGTCGCAAATTACAAAATAAAATAAAAAGTAAACTTATCACCATGACTAGTGATACGTTAATTTTTTATTTTATTTTGTAATTTGCGACTCACGTGAGTTTTTTTTTTACATTTTAAAGCTCGCGCTTGACCACTATCTCACTTGATGGTAAGCGGTGATGTGGTCGACGATGGAGCACGCTAAATGAAATAATCTTGTTATGGTCAATTTTTTTTATCCTTTTAATAAAAAATGGATATAATATTAAGTTTTATAAGTATTTTCTGGTCTTAACACACAAACAAAGCCTTTTTAAGATTAAAATAATGATAAGTCGACAAACTTGATAAAATCTATCCATTCATTAAAGTAAAGAGGGAAAACCATACAATTTACAGTGCTATTTTAAGCTCTGTTGCAACCAACATATCTATAAAGATAAGAAATTATAAAGGCTGCATTTTATGCATGCACATTAAAATATAATAACTATTGCTGATGTCCTTTATAAGGTCAGCTGCGTTTGCCAACAGACGTGTGTAATAAAAAAAAATGAGTACTCGTAAGTAATAAAAATATGAAAACCAGGTAAACACCATCATTTGCTTAGCCTTGCCAGACTATGCCGGAGTCGGCTTCTAGTCAAACCAGATGCAGCTGTACACCAGTCTTAACATGCTGCGACTGCCTATCTGGCCACCAAAACCCAGTAATGCAGTTTTTTTTTTGGATAAATAATCCCGCAACCCTATTCCCAACTCCAGAAAGCCAGAACCATTCATCGCGAACACCAGAAAAACTCCAAGGCAATGAAGCTAGACGAGTCCCGGAGAAACGAGTAAACTGTCTTGAGTCCTTGAGTCAATATGCCTAGCCTTTTCCCAACTATCTTGGGTTCGGCTTCCAGTCTAGCCGGATGCAGCTGAATACCAGTATTTTACAAGGAGCGACTGCCTATCTAACCTCCACAACCCAGTTACTGGCTAATACGATACCCCTTGGTAAGACTGGTTGTCAGACTTTCGGCCTTCTGACGACGTCAACGTTGTAACGACTGTAAAAAGATCGACGATTGACAGCCGGGACCAACTGCTTATCGTGCTTACCGCTGTACAGAGGAGTCTCGGTATCTAAAGATCCCACCCATGGACAAACCCCGGCAAGCGTAGCTTAACCTGATGGATGGACCCGTGCGGCGGTTATTACTTTAGCCACGAGCTCCTCTGTCTTGAGTCCCAGAACTAAATTAATCAGAAAAGAACAGCGGAGTAGTAAGAAAAAAACATAATTTCCACTTCCCTCCTTATCAAGCAGGAGACAGAACAAAGCTAGGCCAATAGGAAATTACATTTACAACTAGTACAAGCCCATTTGTCAAGCACCACGGATTAAAACACTAATGTTAATGTGTCTTAAACCAGTACTAGGTTACACGATACCCCTTGGTACGCCTGGTTATCAAACTCGAGCTTCTGACTAGAAGTGTCAAAATGTGAAATGTTAAAGATCTACGAATAGCAGCCGGGACCAACGGCTTAACGTCCTTTCCGAGCCACGGCACCGTCTCGGTGTGTGAAAGACGGTCTCCCATCCATGGACCGATCTCGCAAAGCTTAGCTTAACCTTCGAACGTACAGCACTCTACATATCTACTAACGCTCGAACTGAATAACGTATCTGTCAGTAGATTTGCCTTTTAGAAACAGGACTTTGATATTACGAGGACCTTATATTAAAATCCTATGTCTAGTAGGCAAACCTACTAAAAGGTTAGACCATAAACTTGTCGCTTCGTAAAGCAAAAAGTAAAATAACCAAAGAGGTAATAGATTGGACGTATGACAGCACAGAACATTTTGTGATAGACAGTGATCTGAATTTTTAAATAAATAATAGGCATTAAATGCACTTAGCTCTAAGTTCTAATGTTGTACAAAATTACTGTAAGTTTATCCCCATTAGTTGTAATTTCTGAAATCTTAGTTATAATAGTTATATTGTATCTTCGTAGGTTATTCAGCGCATATTTATAATTTGTAAATTTTTGTCTTTGTAAATTTCTTTATGTTTAATTTTCAACGAAAAAGAAACTTTCTGGTATCACTCTGTAACCTGTATATCTTATTTAATAAATTTATTCTTATTCTTAAATATTATCCTTCCTAATGAAAAAAGTGAGTAGTCCAAACTGTCAATACTGCGAGTCTGTGGAGGATGTGCATCACTTGTTAGTGGAATGTGTCCATAATCACAGAGAAAGAGATGCCTTATTGGCAGAGTTAAAAATTAGTAGGTTAGATGTAGGTGCTGTTCAATGTTTTTTGTCTAAACCCTGTAGTGCGGAGGCTAAGAAAATTTATAATTTTGTATGCAGCTATTTAGCTAATAGAGTATCTCTTGTCTCTTAGTTCTTAAGAATATATTTATGTTATGAGTTATGATGGGGCTGACATGGTTATGTGTGATAACCAAAAGCCTCTAAATAAATAAAGATTAAAAAAAATATATATGAAAATGGTACTCACAGTCATTGACCCTGTAGCACAGGTTGCACTTCCACCGCTTGGCGTCCACGAAGTAGACGAAGGGGTTGATGTAGGTCCTGCAGGCGCGACACCGCACTATCGTCGCGCACTGGATCACCGGCAGGTGCTGGGAATAGATGGGAACGATTTATAATCCTATGTTAAGTGGGATGCGCACGAGTAGACCGCAATATTCAAATGTTTCTTGAGTTTTTTGCAATTTATAGCTCAGTGCGGGTTTGATGTGTCGCGGGCGTGTTCGAAAGAGTCACCGCAGCCCTGGCATAGGCAACTGAAGGAACAGGGGTGGGTTTTAGTCAGTAAGAGTCTGACACGCCCTCCGGCTCCACCCAGTGGTATATTCTAAGATAATGCCGCCCTATACTTAACAAAAACAGGGATTACTACTTTAAAATTTGAGCTACACGATTCGGATAGGTAAGATTTTCTTGTGATAGAGAAGAAATTACCGGGTGGCTAGAAGAGTAGAAATACTAGTGCGTAGCCAACTTGAAAAAACGGCAGCGGGAAGCATTCGTCGCCTCTGACAGTCTGCCGCCCCGGGGTCATGGCCCTCTTGGCCTAAAGGTAAATACGCCATTGGCTCTACCCAGAGCGGGAGAAGTCATTTGATGATTTCCCATACTTACAAAAAAAAAGTATGGGTTTGATAGATATAGGTAGTATTATAGTCTTTGTAATGTAGTCCATATAAGTTACAGAAAATACAATTATTGTAGAAACTATTACGTTGCGTGATACAATGGGCGGCCTTATCACTATATTTATAGGCTAGGATGTATGTTATTAAGGCCCTACAACAGGCCAAGTGGCGTCCTCATTGAATAAAAAATCGTAGCATATCATAGAAAATAAATATTAAAAAATCCAACGTCACGTTTGTTACAAAGAGAATAAAGTATTTTTACGTTGTTAAAACAGGTCTCAGAATGTTTTGTATCCAAAGTAGTAAGCAAAATTACCAAAAATGGCCGTTTCTGACACTTTTGCCTACTTCTTTGGATACGAAACATTCGTGAGATCTGTTTTAACAACGTAAAAATACTTTATCCTGTTTGTAAAAAATGTGACGTTGGATTCTTTAATATTTAGTTTCTATGCTTTGCTACGATTTTTTATTCAATGAGGGCGCCACTTGGCCGGTAGTAGACCCTTAAACAAGCTATTTGCTGCAATTTGCAAGAAAAATCTAAGAAAATTTGAATTTCACTGCATACCCTGGCGCTCAAGTCAACCACCACCATAGTAAATAAAAAAATAAGACAGTACTTGATAACTATTACCAACTACCACCATCACCATACTTGAGTAACAAATAAAAATAAGATAGCACTACCGAAAGTTTGAAACTAAGTTATTGCAAGTTTACGCACACAGAAAAAAAAGTGTAAGTACGTGAACCTACACACATCCAAGACCACTACTCGTACTTATCTAAGTAATATATAAAAATCTCGTGTCACGGTGTTTGTGTTTGCACTCCTCCGAAACGGTTCAACCGATTTTAATGTTTTTTTGTGTATTTGGTAGGTACAAGAATAGGGATCAAATCTGATATTGAACTAAAATAAATTCCATCAACTGCATCAGACTGCTTGAAAGTTGAAAAGTGACTCGTTTGAAACTTTTTAGGGATTATTTAACAGTCAGTTTTTTTGATATTTTAAATTTTTAACGCAATGAAATAAATACGCAATTTGCATACAAATCACTCAAAACACGAATCATGGAAAGAAACCCTATTATCATTTACACACACTTACATAGTAACATATTATTGTTTTATGTACACAGTTACATAACACGAATATACATAATAATATAAGAGTATATAACGGTGTTTCTAGAATATTATTATGCTTCCAATTTGAATGAGATTACATAAGATAATTATAAATTGCAAAAAATACACGATTCAACTTACGGTTGACAAAAAAAAATATATGTACATAATGAGTTTTTTTTTTGTGAGACATTGTGTACGGTCTCTTTGATATTAATAGAGATTCGGAGTTCGAATCTCTATTAATATCAAATTCGTACGTTCGTTCCTAAACATACAAAGTTGTGGGATGGTTATTATGTTTTTTTTTATTTAACATTTCCCACAATAGGAATTATTTCTGTATCGTGGGGATTACAAACACCCATACCCGGAACAACAATCTGTAGGCTATACAAATATTTGTTTGGTGCGTGCTCAACCACTGCGTCAACCGCTTTGTCAGTCAGTATGAGTTGTCTATGCAAGTAAAGTTGATTTTGCCAAAATTTTAATTGTTGTCGTTATTGTAAAGGGCAATTTTCCTGTCATGCGATTTTCGCCAGCGCGCGGGTCGGGCCCGCATGCGGGTGATAGCACGGTCCTGACCACACGCAGGACAAAGAACGGTGGCACGGGCTGAGGTGCGCGCCCGCAGCCAATCCTCGTTCCGCGTGCGTGCTGCCCGCGGATTATGATCCGTACGCGGGCGGCTAACCGCATGACAGGAAAAGGGCCTTAGCTTCATATTCTACTTAAGACACAAATTAATATTTATCATCAAACTTTCAAAGAAACACTATAAATAGAAATCTTAGATTGTGATTGGTTTTGCAAAACCTATTCACTCTTGACTTAAAGACCCCCAAGTTTTAGCTATCAGGAAACAGACCCCGGCAGGGAATTTCACTCCGACTCACAATAATACACAACACAATGAAATGAAATGAATGAATGAATGAATGTTAATGAATTATACAATAATTCATTGACTGATTTTGGAAAGGAAAAGCAACGTTTTCCCTACTATTTGTAGCAATTTTGTTTTGGCTTGTCAGTACCCGTCATTGACCCGCCTACATTTATTAAAATTCTTATTATAGAAACGGAAATAAAACGGTAAGTACATGATGGACTTCCTACTCATATACACAAAACGTTTCTGAAAAACATTCATTGTGCGTACAGATAAGGAGTGGAATTCCCTGCCGGGGTCTGTTTCCTGATAGCTAAAACTTGGGGGTCTTTAAGTCAAGAGTGAATAGGTTACTTCTAGGCAAGCGTGCTCCATTGTCGAACACATCATCGCTTACCATCAGGTGAGATAGTGCTCAAACGCGAGCCTATCAATAATAATTAAAAAGACGAACCAACATCTATTGTGATCCTCTTAATTTTTTTACTAATGAAAAACATACATAGTTTATTGTTTCTTGCAAAGAGATGTTAGGGAAATTAAAAGTGCAATGACAACACTATTGCCAAGATAATACTAAACACCTCTATGTAAGAGTTTTACCGCCAAAATTACGTCATTTAAAATTCCGTACGCGATCGATAATAAAACGTTTTCAATGTTACTGTCTTTAAATCGGTCAAGGATGGACCGACCTCTAAACCAAGGGTTTCTTACTAATAAATACGGGTACGACTTTGAGTGCCAAATATATTTATGTACATAGTTTAAAAAAATTGGTGAATGTGTTTGAAAAAACAACAATTTTGCATGGCTTTAGTTGTTAAAAGCTAATAAAAATGCAAAATAAAGAAACAGCACTAAAGCAAAACATTCAGAAACAAAGAAAGATATATGACACAAAATATAGAATCAGTCATAATAATGAAAGAGAAAAAAACAAATGATAATAATCGCAAAACAATCCGTATCATGAGTCATGACATAGCATTATGCATAACTGTGTGACTAACTGAAGAGTTCAACTGTTTAAAACTTACACTCACATTGAGATCTTTGAATGGATGTATTAATATACCGAGAGGCAGCCTGGACTTCTGCAGGAGGTTGTTCGTCTCTGGAATACGATTGACCGTGCATCTGAAGACCCTGCAAATGTTTTATAGCATATTAAAACATGTTTTAAAACACATTCATCCATAAGAAGAGATCACTACAGGGTGTAACGGAGAGGTCATTTTAAGAACCGGTTCTGCCAATGGGAATGAACAACAATCTTTAAAAAAAAAATTGAAAATTCCGTAAAAAAAATTTAGACTTTCCCTACAAACTTATCATCAGCTGATCAATATTTGATTGAGGTAAAAAAAAAATTGAGAATTTCCTCGGGTTTTCTTGAAGAAAGTTGTTCATTTCCATGGGCAGAACAGGTTTTTAAAATATGACCACACCTTTCCGATACATCCTGTATAAAGAGTTGACTAAACAATAATAAAGAAAACATGATGAAATGTACACTCAAAGAATGAAAATGTTAAACCAGCTTTGCCCTTGAGCAGAACATGACTCACATACTGGAATGCCCATACACCTACACTATAGAGGACCTAATGAATGTTACTGATGCTGCAATTAATGTGGCCAGCTTCTGGGCCCAAATATTTAAAAAATTAGGAAATCATTGGTTCGAAAGAAGAAGATCATCATCCAGTGCTCGACATTGCCCACTTCTTTCTTGTCTTGTGGCGATCCCCATAGACAAGCTTTATTTGCAGTTTTTTCGAAACCGTTTAACCAACATTTCGAAAGAAAATGGCAGTTATAAAAGGTGAGATGCGCAAGCTTCGTGTGAAGGCATTGTTATTGAAAACTTGCTTAACATTTTAGTTCATTAACTGTACAACCAGCCCCTGATTCATATTTTTAATGCTGACTGGAATTGAATAAACTTATAATATTTATACTATCTCAGTGATGTGTACACACAGTGTAATCAGAGTATAAAAATATTTAATGTTATCTTTTAAAGTATTTCTTCAGTGCATGATGAACTTGAGAATAGTTTTCATACCACTATTTTGATATGAAGTATAATAATTACTATTAGTCATGGTGTAAAAGTTTCTATTTTAGACTTGGTGTATCCAAAAAGGGCAAATAACAAAGGAAATAATTATGTACTTCTAATATTGCTAGATCATTAACTCAGTCAGTACTGTGTATAAATGGGCCATCTAGCTGTGCCAGTCTAAATTACCCTTAATTATTATTAGTTTTCACATCATCAGAAGTTTATTTACAGATTGGCTTTCATTTGACCACTAATGATGTAGTTGACAAAGACTTAAATAAAAAATTAAAAATAATTTTCTGTCATTCATAGGTTATGCTACCTATACTCAAAAGCGTAACAGACGACCTTCTGACAAATACGTGCGTTTAATCATATCACAGATTTGAGATTATGCAACACTCCACGGCAGACATTACTTTATCTACCGTTCTGATAACATCCTCCTTTGTGTGTCAGTTAATACTTCAATGAGGAGTAATCCTATTGTATTATTATTAATGTGAAAGTTAGTATGGAGAGGATGTTCTTAATTAATCATGTCGCAACCATTGAACAGATTTGTATGACATTTGAAATATACAGGGTTTAATGGAAATGGGTAATCTTATTTTAATTACCACTTATGCCTAAACAAATGAATAACTTTCTCCGAAGAAGTATTACCGATATCAGAAAAAAAAAAGTGTGTGTGTACTTATGTACGCACGTAAGAAGTTATAAAAGGAAAACAATCATTCTTCATGAACCACAGACCATAGCTAACTTCAGAATGTCGGTTTTAGCTAACTTCAACCTGTGGATTTTGTGTGACAGTGATGAGCGCTCATCTTAAAACTTCACTCTCATCATTTTTTCATAACGCGCTTAAAGAAGTACAACTTTAAAAATTGGACTAATTTTGATCAGTTGATGGAAAGTTCAATTTATTTTTGGGGATTGACTATTACTTCCTTGGAGTTGTTTATTTACATGGGCAAAAGAAGTATCTAAGATATGACCACTCATTTCCGTTACACCCTGTAGATAGAACATACTTTACATCGACTTTTATGCGGGCGAAGCAATAATTGTCAAAAGCTAATAAAATAAGCCAACAAATAATATAGAAAAGAAAAAATTGTGGAGTGATGCACAATGAGCAGACAATAGAATGAAGTTAATAAATAACAAAATATTGATTGTTATTATGAAACAATGCCAGTTTACTGCATATTTAATATTCTTACATCATTTTCAGCTGTTATTTCCAATTAATTTGTTTAGTTAAATATATATGAAGATGAAAGTTTAAATATAGCAACTTATCATCCCATTTATAAAATGGCAATTATGGAATAGTAATTATTAATACATAATGATTTTCTACCTTAACCGTGACATTCCAATATATTATTTTTTCATGGTAAAAAATTACAGCATAACATTCATGAGACCCGCCCTGGCTTTGCATGGCTTTGAATGGGTGCAAATTATGTACCTACACAAACCTTCCTCATTTATCGCTGTTTCTATTACTCAAAACTGTATCAGTATCAAAATCTGTTGCGTGGTTTAGAGAAAGTAAGCAGAGAAAAAGACAGACAAAGACAGTGACTTTGTTTTATAACATGTACAGATTAGAGAAGAGATTTTAAAACATTAGTAAGACCATAAAAATGTAAGACTTACAGGTAGTCATTTAAAATGTTGAAATCTTAGTTCCATAGTTGAATGAAGTAAAAGCTAATACAGGTTGAATAAGAAAATTAATACATACCTACTTTTCTAAGCAACCAATTAAGTTTGTTGAATTCATTAAAGGAAAATATTATTTAAACCAATTATAGCTAAGTACCACAAATATTTGAGGAAAACTATTTTGAAATATAATACAATTAATAATAGCCTACATTGACAAATGATTCTAAAGATTGTGTATGAGACAACATATAAATAGCCCTGAGGTCATAGTTTTTTGCAGACCTTTTTATCAACAAACATAAAACTATTAGTTGATACAAAAAAAAAAGGCAGCAAGGCCGACTGAACCAATAAATATGAGTGAAAAAAGTTTGCAAAATTCTAATGGTGCCAGTACTTTCACTTTCCATGCTTTAATAAAAGAATACAACACTTACTCAGGGCTGCAGTTAGAAGAATCAGCAAACTGATGAGCTAGTTTAATCTCTGGAGGATCCTCAGGATATTCCGGCAGTATATGCTTACACTGCAGCAGATCAACCATATGGTGTCCCCACAGCTGGTCAAACCCTTGCTTTGTCACACTCAGTTGCTGCATTTGCTGGTTCAAATATTGCTGCGGAAACTGCTTCATAATATTTGCTTGTTGTTGGGTCATATTTGGCATTGGTTGTGCCTGTTGATTTGGATAATTCGCAGCTCCTGGAGCCATTTGAGGATATCTATTCTGCATGTTGCTCTTAGGAGCCCCACCTGCTTGCACAATAGGCCCTGGTGGTGGCCCCATTTGATGACCCATTGGCGGTAAATTATGTTGCCCCATTGGCGGTATTTGAGGTCCAGCTGGAGGATTTTGTGGACCAGTGTAGGTGCTTGGAGGCCCCATATGTCCTGTAGATGGGCCTGGTGGACCCATTGGCTGCCCTGATGGCCCTGATGGACCATTTTTGTATTGTCCTGGATATGACTGTGCTTGAGCTGGTCCTGGCCCCATCGGAGGACCACTTGCATGGCCCATGGATGCAGGTGGTTGAGCCATAGGCGCAGGTGGCTGAGTCATAGATCCCGGTGGTTGACCCAGTGGCTTTGGAGGGCCAGGAGGCATTGACGATGGTCCACTCACATTAGGACCATTGACCACTTGCCTAGGGGGCCCTACAGGTTGTCCAGATGATGGACCACTATAGCCTTGCATTCCAGGATGACTACTGGCTGGTGGTATCAAAGGACTATTCCTTGGAGGACCAGAGACGGGAGCACTAGAGTAAGGAATATTAGGTTGACTTGTAAGTGTAGGGCCAGGAGGTTTTGGAATTGGCCCAGGTGGAGGGGCATAGGGTGTATTCATTAATCCTGGACCGTACCCTGAAGTTGGTGGCTTGCCTCCAGAAAGAGAGCTATAAGCACTTGATGAAACAGGGTATTGGCTCTGAGGAGGTCCAACTGGAGGCTGTGAGAGTGGACCATTCACAAGTGGCTGGCTAGGTTGACTAGAAGGAATGAGAGGAGGAGCATTGTCATTGATCTGACGCTGTGGAGGATGATAGCTAGGGGGATAAGGTGTTGGTGAAGAGTTGGCATTAGGTACAGTTCTGGGACTACCTGATGACAGTGGGACATTCTGTGGAGGCAGAGGGTTTGGTAAGGAGTTGGGACCTGCTGACATTGGTGGCCTCATGGGTGACGACTGCAGACTCTGCTGCAGAGGTGGCATCATCCCAGGTTGATTGAAAGCAGGTGAACTACTAGCACTCTGACTATAATTATTGACATTCTGTAACACATGATTCGGAGGTGCTGATGACGGCGGCGCGTGATGGGGACTGTTCGAGTTCGGGTCCTGTTTCAGTCCTCCATATCCTGGCGGCAATTGGCTCACAGGCACTTGACCAAACTGTTGATTATGGTTAAATGTTGGCGGCGCCGCATTAGCGTTCACTTGAGGCGCTCCCGGGAAGTTGTTATACGGATTTGGTGGTAAATTGGACATGGCTTGTCAATCTGGAAAGATATAACTGCGTTCTATTGACAATCTTCAAAAGAATAATAATAAAGACTTTGAGATTCGTTTCCCGGAAACAGTGTAATGTTTATATTGTGATAAAAATGCTGATATCGACAAGAATTTAATTAAAACATGCTAATTCACTGGTACAATGACGGATGGGCGATGGAAGGACTGAATTGAATGCCATCACTTACCGCAGTCAGGACGTGGTACAGACAAAAATATGTTCACTAACACTTGTGTATTGTTATACCATTCTCACATATTATCACAGCATGTAAAATAATGTAATTAAAATATCCAAGGAATAAAAATACGACCCTGACTTACGTGGCCGAGCAATTTAGAGCGCCCTCTGGATTGATTTTTTGACATATCACGTCAACTAGTGACGCACAAGCCTGCAACGTTTTTAGTCGATTGTTGGTGAATTGATTAATGTTACTAAAATATATAATTTGAAAAAAAAAAAACAATAAGCTTGTAGCCTATTATTTTTTTTAATAATTATTTCAAGTAGAATTCGATCTAGAGGCCCTAATTTCAAAAATTTTCTTCAATTAACCTTATTAAAAACGGGTCAAATAGCATAATTGTTTACACAAATTATTCAAAGAGACAACACAAAATATTCTTGATTGCTGCTGCTGTATGTGTTAACAATGACATGATAGTGTCTTGAAATAAAAAATACAATTTTATTTAACTTGATTAAAGTGAAAATCCAAAGGGTTGTACTATAGCTAATTTTATTTTATGCGCTGACGCGTTTACGCCAGCAAGTGCACTAACACGTGTCTTATGATACATTATCATTTTAGGAGTTGGCATCCCCATGTCGGTTCCTGGTTCCCTTCTCTTCAAGTAACATGAACGTGCACTAGAGTAGACTATGTCTCGGTAGCTGACGCTAGTAGGTTTGTACCTATTAGGTAACGTAAGCTACATAGATATCACGCAACTCATAGAACACTTAGGTACCTATACCTATCTAAGCGGTTTGTACAGCATAAATACTAAAGTGGGAGCATTAAGCTCATAATATAATTGATTTGGTTTCTCAGGACCTACGTATTTACTAATCACTATGCACATATATAGCATTGTGTGAAATCTGGTGACTGGCGAGACAACGCTCACTGGCCAAATATGGGAGAGCGGATGGCAGGTTCAATCCGCACTGTGTCCACGGTCCTGAGGGACACCCCAAATCTTAAGAATTATTTTTAATAAAATCCCAAACAAGGCCAAAATATGCTCGGACACAGATAATATAATACTAGCGTAGCTCAGTCAGTAAGACGTATCTATAAATTGTGGAGACTTCAGGGTTCCAAGTGGCGAAACAAAGTCCCCCGCTGGCTCTGTCTGTCTGTCTGTTCCCGATAAACTAAAAAAACCGGCCAAGTCCGTGTCGGACTTCGCACATTTAGGGTTCCGTACCGAATGTATTTTTGACTACTTGTTTGGGTCAACAAGATGCTTATGCTGTGAAAATTCGAAGACTGTAGCTTCAACCGTTTGGCTGAAAAACCTGTGTGAAAGACGAGGGACAGACGGGCACGTGATAGCAATAAGGCTCCGTTTGGACCCTTTGGGTACGGAACCCTAAAAACTACTGAACGGATTTTCATGCGGTATTCATCAATGACTGAGTGATTTATGGGGAAGGTTTAGGCGTATAATTTTTGCGAAGCTGGTACAACTTATAAAGGCTGCCAACATTTTCGAACTCCCTTCGTTTTCTATTGCATCCTACATTCTCTACTCAAACTTTTCTGCTCGAAAAAAAAACTACTACGAGTACTTTTGTTTTGCTTGCTATTTAAACCCGTGAAACCGTGGGTAGAAACTGTATTTGGCTGGCAAAGGAGCGTGGAGACTGGCACAAGAATCGGGAGGCCCCCAAGCCTCGCTCATTGTCACTATTCTGTGTCGAAAGAAAACCTAACTTTTTGAGAACTGAAAAAAGTAGGAAGTTAGGTTCTTAGATTTCTACATAGATTCCTCAGTGACAATAAATGTGGCCAAAACCCTAAACGTGAACCTGTAAACATACTATAGCTATTCTATGAATATAGATACATATTTTTAACGAGAATAGAAGCCACGTAGCTTTTCTAGCTGGTTTATATTGACTTGCGCAAATGTAAGCACCAAGGGATTTTTAATTTACTTTGAAACTGTAAATCTTTTTTTATGAGTTGTTGATCCATACGTTATTGCGATTACAGAAGAAAAGAACATGTCACAATGTACTATGTTTTCCACCCTGTTCTGCTTTCTAAACGTCCAAAGGACAATCTCAGAGTCAGATGAATGTAAAGAGTCATAAAAAAAATCTGCTTGAATCGAAACGAACCAGCAAAAAATTTTAAAAAATAAACTCTCGCTATTTTATTTCACTAGTCGATACAGTCAATGTAAACATTAGGTTTTACACTCGTCTGTCGTACAAGATACACATGAAATCTAATGTTTAGTACACAAGGGTTTTAATCAACGTTACCTAGACTAGAACTTTCAATAAGTAAAAGACACGTTATAATTTTCTTATAACTAACGTCCAGAGACATTCTATGAAGTACAAGCTTGCCAATTTATCCTTAAATTGTTGAAGACTTAGATAAGAAAATCGTCTAATAGGGTAGTCTGATAGTTTCCTAAAAATATATTTTTTATTTTTTATTATTGTTGATAGGCACGCGTTTGACCACTATCTCACTTGATGGTAAGCGATGATGTGGTCAAAGATGGAGCACGCTTGCCTAGAAGTAACCTATTGACTCTTGACTTAAAGACTCCCAGGTTGTAGCTATCAGGAAACACAGACACCGGCAGGGAATTCCACTCCGTAGCTCTACGCACAATAAATGTGTTCCTAAAACGTTTTGTGCGTGTGGATGGGATGTTCACCATGTACCGGTTGCACATCGCCGTACGTCTTGTGGTCCGATGATGGAACGGGCTTGGCGGAATCAAATTATGCAATTCCGTCACACATTCCCCAAGATGTAACCGATAGAAAACCGACAGGCTAGCAACTCGGCGTCTGTGCTCAAGACTTTGGAGCTTTGACTCGACGAGCCTATCATTGCCGATGATCCTCTTGGCTCGTTTCTCAATTGTCTCAAGGGGCATCAAGCTGGTATCTGGTAGATCCGTCCTAAATATGCGAGCAGTACTCCATACACGATCGAACTTGCGCTTGATAAAGTTTGAGCTGCTGTTCCGGCGTGAAGTACCGTCTCACCTTTGCGAGGATCCCCAACTTTTTGGCAGCCATTTGAGCCTTTGCCTCTATGAAGGGACCAAAATTGAGCGTAGATGTCAACGTAACACCAAGAAGATCAAGTTGGTCGGTTATTGGCACGGTTACACCGCGGAAAGATGGAGCCAGGTGAAATTGGCTCCTTTTAGCAGAAAAAAGACACGACTGGGTCTTAGCAGCATTAAATCTGACCTGATTGGCATCGCCCCATTCTGAGACAGCCTGTAAGGACATGTTCAAGCGCTCAACCATATCCTCTCGGAGAGACCGGACCTGAGACCCACCCGTTGCTCGTGCATCGGACACGTATCTCTCGGCAACAGTGCTGTCGTCTGCATATCCAAAGATACCGGGTTTTAGCAGATCGTTAATATGCAGCAAAAACAATGTTGCCGAGAGCACCAACCCCTGAGGAACACCGGCATTAATAGCCAGCAGTCCGGATGAGCAGCCATTTATGACCACTCGGATAGACCGATCCCTCAGGAAATCTGCAATCCAATCACACAAACCGGCGGGCAGACCGAAGGAAGGAAGCTTGCCAATGAGGCTTTCGTGCCAGACCCTGTCGAAGGCCTTCGAGATGTCAAGGGAGACCGCAAGGGCTTCCCCTTATTTCTCGATGGCCTCACTCCAGATGTGAATGGCATACGCTAGAAGATCCCCAGTTGACCGATTTCGGCGGAAGCCGTATTGTCGGTCACTGAGAATATCGTTATCGCTCCTGGCATACCTAGCAGGGTATGCCAGGAGCTTACCATTCAGTACGCGTTCCACCGAGATGGGCAAATTACAGTTGCTGGGTCAGCTCGACTACCCTTCTTGGGCACGGGTTGCACGTTAGCTTGCTTCCAAGCCGTCGGCACTTTTTCAGTCTCAAACGAAAGGCGAAATAGGCGTGTCAAGATCGGAGACAACTCAGGCGCACCAGTCCTCAGTACAATTGCCGGTATCCCGTCGGGGCAACTAGCCTTATTCACGTCTAGATTACGCAGTATCCCACGGACATCCTTCTGATGAATGCGAATGTCCAACATAATCGACTCGCATCCACCAGGAGAACTAGGGGGCCTCGCGCCACCAGGATCCAGACGCGAAGATTCAGCAAACAGAGAGGCAAACAAGTTTGCTTTCTCCTCAGCGGAGTGGGCCAGCGACCCGGGTTTCAGCAGTGGAGGCAGCGAGGGGCGGCAGAAGTTCGATTCAACCGACTTAGCCAGAGATCAAAACGCCTTACAGCTGGATAAGAAGCAAGTTTGTTCACAATTCGGCTAATGTGGTCAAACCGAGCCCTCCGCAACACCTTCTTGCAGGACTTGGTAGCCCTGTTGAAGGCTCTCTTCTTCTGACTCACGTCATTTGCTTTGCGCATCCGAGCGTCGAACCATGCCAGGTACGCCGCATGTTTAAGCACATCAACGCGATTGCACTCGGCACCAAACCATGGACGAGCCTCGCCAGACATTGTTACGTCAGAGAACAGAATGTAGTACTCCATTCCCCGCCGCAACACATCCGTCACGGCGTCCGCGCACGACGAAACATCAGTCGAAGAGAAGCAGGTGGGCTTCGAAGGATAGCATGCGAAGAAAGATCGCATGCCGTCCCAATCTGCTGACCTGTATCGCTAAACCCGCCTGGTGCCTCTAAGGCTAGGATTGGGCGGGGAGTAGACGGATACAGACTTCACCAGACAGTGGTCGGAAGTACTTAATGGTGAAGAAATCGACACCGAGTAACGGTCTGGATCTGTTGTCAGCAGAAGGTCCAAGCAATAGGCTGTGTGCGAATCAACATCCGGTACCCTCGTTGCCCCCTGGACCAGCTGGTTGAGATTTAACGCTAGCGCTAGCTAATGCGCCTCTCGTCGAGCATGGTCTGTGTACTGGTATGGGAAGTGCCATTCCTGATGGTGGGCGTTGAAGTCCTCCAGTAACACCAATTGGGCAGAAGGGTACCGCTGCTGAGCCGCATCCGCCGCCTCACTGAGGTGTTGTGTGAGCCCAGTTGTCTCCAGATCGCCGCTGTGCGACCGGTAGACACAGGCGTAGATAATTTTATCCAGACCTGTGTCCACCAGAACCCAAAGTGTTGAGAACCTAGAGTCCTCAAGGTTGCAGAGATGCCGATAGCAGATGTCGTCCCGGGCGTACATACACACACCCGCGTGTGGTTTAAAATTGTGCTCCAGGGTAAACCTGGGTAAGTGAGGTACGACACGTCTGACAGACATCCGATCTGCGTCTTCGAAACGAACACGGGCGCTGATTTCTTAGTCTCCAGGTGGTGCAGGACTGCGGCGAGATTTGAGTGCAGACCTCGTATGTTCGAAAGGTGCACTTTATGCGAAAGGGAGTGCTGCCGCTGTACAGCTTTTCTTTTTTGTTCCTTTTTTTCATGGTTTAGAGTGAAAGAGGGAGAGGAGAAGGAAGTGAAATGAGGTTCCATGCAGGCTACCTTCAGGCACGCACGGACTGGACGGTATCATTGGGGGACTAGTCTGGAAACTGCGAGGACGCCCGAGCCCCCCCGGGAATGTCCATCGGGCCCTCTCGTGTGGTCGTCAGCCAGCACGATGGTGCATTCCGGGCTTTTTCGACAGTTGGCGGGGCAGTCCTTCATGTGTGGCTAGCACACTACTTGGGCCCCCAACTACCTGCGGTCGGCCAACGGCGCACCGTGCCTCGGATCCCGCTACCCTCCGCGACTAGTCTCCCGATACGCACATATCAGTGCGAGCCTGGTTGGTCTGCCTGCATTGGAACAACTATTTCGACCCAACTCCTCTGAGTTGGCTACACTGAGCATAGTACCGGAACACGGCTAGGCCGCTTGGTGGTACGTCTTTGCCCAGTGGGTGGTCGCAAGCCATAGGTCGCAACCCCACCAGTTAGTGTCACCTGATTAGCACCACCCAGGGACCACGTATAGGGACACAGTGGGTATACTCCTACGGACGAGGGTGACTCGGCCCCCAATAACTCTATAAGTAGATTAACAAAAAATAGACGTGGACGTCGTGTTTCGTGGATAGTTACGTTTTTTTTTGTCACATAAAAAGAACATGAGGACGATACAGTGCGTCGAAATTTCACGTGACGTCACGGTGTGCGACACTTTTTACCACTAAGTGACTTTTGAACTTTGATGCGTTTTTGCTTTTTACAAGATTTATTTAGTTTCTCCTGTATCTTTATGATTTTTAGGGTTCCGTACCCAATGGGTAAAACGGAACCCTATTCCTAAAACTCCACTGTCCATCCGTCTGTATGTCTATCACCAGGCTGTATCTCATGAATCTTGATAATTAGACAGTTGAAATTTTCACAGATGATGTATTTCTGTTGCCACTATAACAACAAATAATAAAAAACTGAATAAACTAAATATTTAAGAGGGCTCCCATACAACAAACTTTAAAAATTATAGACCAATCACTAAAGTTATTATTAATAACTAAAGTTATACATAAATGCAAAAAAAACATAATTTTTATGGGCGATATGAACGCAAAAATTGGACACCCTGAAGAAGACGAATATCTGGTAATGGGAAAATATGGATATGGAGACAGAAACAGTAGAGGGCAAACATTTATCAACTTTTGTCTGCAATATAAATTAAAAATAGCTAATACCCTATTCAAAAAACCTTATAAGCTTCGGTGGACCTGGATGACACCAGATGGAAAGTCAAAGAACGAAATCGACTTCATAGCGACTAATATCACCAAAACCATACAAAACGTACAAGTACTAAGCCAATTGGAACACCCTAGTGACCACAGAATGGTCAGAATCACAATAAATGTAGAGACGAACAAGAAATCTCGAACTAACTACACATGTAAACCACACATAAATAACACCACAACAAATATAGAGCCACCATCCCTATCGGACTGCGAAAATGATAGCTTGCAACAGTTTAATAAGAAAATAGAATCATTTTTATTAAGAGGGTACTTTAAGAGGAAAGGAAAAAATCAAGATATTATAACGGAAGAAATAAAGTCATTAAAAGCTGAGAAATATAAATTAAAAAACAAAAAAAGAAAAACTAAACAAGAAAAACTATACCTGAGTAAACTCTATAAATTAATCCATAAAAAAATCAAACAAAACATTCGAGATAAGAGACTTGATACAATTAGTAAATTGATAGAAGAAACAGGTGGAATAAGAAAAGCATTCAAGAAATTAGAAACTAGCAAGCCCCTTATGACACAACTTCAGAATGCTTCAGGAGCGACTGTAACAAACCGATCGGAACTCATGGACATAGCTACACAGTTCTACAAAAATCTATACAAATGCACAAACAAAAACCATAATAAACTAATAATTGAGACGTCAAAGATAGAAAAAGAACCAGTACCACCCTTTCTAGAGAGTGAGATAGAGTTATCTATAGAATTGCTAAAAACGGGCAAGAGTCCAGGGCCTGATTATATATCAAACGAAATGATCAAAACTGCTAAAAACGAAGTAACAAAACCACTTACCAAGCTTTTCAACCGTATACTTACAACTAAGGAAATTCCAGAGACATGGACATGCTCAGAAATAACTCTTTTATACAAAAAAGGCGACCCCAAATTGATAACGAACTATAGACCAATCAGTCTCATATCCTGCCTATACAAAGTCTTCGCATCCACCCTACTAAGACGTATAACACCCAAAATTGACGAAAACCAGCCTGTGGAGCAAGCTGGTTTTATGAGAAATTACTCAACGGTGGACCATATTCACACGCTAAAGATAATAATCGAAAGGGCTATGGAATACAACCTACCACTATATATCGCTTTTATTGACTACTCGAAAGCTTTCGACTCTATTTCCCATGACTCTATATGGCAGGCATTAAACCAGCAAGGAATAGATGACGATTACATAGCACTGATAAAAGCGATTTACAAGAACAGCACAACGAGGGTACGCTTGGAGGCGAGAGGACCAGCATTCCCGGTAGACAGAGGGGTAAAGCAGGGAGACCCGCTCTCTCCGAAACTTTTTATTGCAGTCCTCGAATCTATCTTCCGAAACCTCGAGTGGAACGAATTAGGGATCAAGATCAATGGCAAATACCTGTCACATCTCAGGTTTGCGGACTACATAGTCCTACTGTCAGATAATCCGTACAACATTAAGTTCATGATAGAGTCACTTAGCCAGGAAAGTGAAATAGTCGGGTTACAGATGAATATGGAAAAAACTAAACTGATGACCAACCGCGATCAAATAAATATAATTATACAATCGAAACTTATAAGTTATGTTGAAGACTATATCTACCTAGGACATCTTATCTCATTTAAATACTGTACAGAAAAGGAAATCGCAGAGTAAAGAATACATGGAACAAGTACTGGGCTTTAAAAGAAATCTTCAAAGGCTCCATTCCCACAAAACTAAAGACCAAAGCGATGAACAGCTGTCTCACTCCGGTTCTTACTTATGCGTGCCAAACCTGGCCTTTAAAGCAGTCACATCTACAAAAGTTGAAAATCTGCCAACGAGGATTAGAAAGAAGTTACATGAATATTAAATTAAAAGATAGAGTCAGAAATTCAGTAATAAGGAAGAAAACCAAAGCTCGAGACGTAGTGAAACAGATATTAACATTTAAATGGAAATGGTCGGGCCACATCCAAAGAGTAACCGATGGTAGATGGTCGCAGACAGTAACGAATTGGTACCCACGAGACAAGAAAAGAAGAAGGGTAGACCGCTCAAAAGATGGAGTGACGACATCGTGGCGACCACAGGAAATTTATGGCCCAGACTGGCACAAGACAGATCTACCTGGCAAAGTTTGGAGGAGGCTTATACCGCAAAAGGCGGCCCCTACAATAATTAAATCCAGCTAACAATACTAACGTAAATATAAATACTTTGAATACTAACAAAAATACTAACAAATGCATAAATACTGTATATTATATATAAATAAGATACTAGGTTAACAAAACTTGTAGAGGGAAATTTAAGCTTAATAAATAAATAAATAATAGACCAATCACGTGTCTACCGACGGTCTATAAGGTTCTTACATCCATTTTGAGAGCTAAGTTTAATAACCACGTAGAAAGTAATTCTATCATGTCTGCCTCTCAAAACGGAATGGGTCCTGCGGTACTAAGGAGCTGCTCCTCATGGATATGGCCATTGGCCAACAGGTTCGCCGTTCCCTAATGTTCTCTTGAGTCTGCTTTGGTTCTGCCTAGCCTTGAATCCTCTAAGCACACTGCTGGAGGCTTCAGGCCTAGGCTATCGGTTCAAGTGAGGTGGTCAGGTAATCTCTCACCTCCTTTACATGGATGACCTGAAGCTTTTTGCCTCCAACAATCTGCAACTGATGGAGCTACTGAAGGTAACTAAAACCTTCAGTAGTGCCATCAGGATGGAGTTTGGTGTGGATAAAAGTGCGTTCATGCATGTAAAGCAAGGGGAGATTGTGGAATCCGTGGGAACTCAACTCTCGGATTCCATAAACCTAAGATTTTCCAAAAAAAAACTTTGTAATTCGAGAGTGATTGAAGCGTGTTCCAAAAATTTTGCACAACGCCTCGCATTCTTTCACCTCGGGCTATGGCCATCATCATCATCATTTTAGCCGAAAAACGTTCACAGCTGGATATAGGGTTTTCCCAAGGGTCCCATCAACGACCGGCCATGAGCGTCTCGCATCTATCAGATTGCCGCGACCCTCACCAGAGTCATCGGTCTACCCTGTAGGAAGCCTCCCAACACTGCGTCTGCCGGTATGCGTTCGCCACTCCAGAACCTTTCGGCCCATCGACCATCTGTTCAACACTATTATTATTATTTCGTATATTTATTTTTACACATATTATTTACATTTTTAAATATTTTTAAAAGAAAACATATAAAAAAACAGTTAAAAATATAAAAATAGTAGTCCACCGGTATCGGGAGCAGGGTTCAAGCTACCGGTGGTTAGGGCTCCAGAGACAGGAACTTCCTCACAATGCGAGCCGTATCAAGGAGTACTGCCTTCTGAATCAGGCCCTTGATCCAACCGCGCAACGACAGCTTCGACAGGTGGTCGTCGAAGCTTTTAGCCATCAGGCCATTGGCACAATGATAGCCGAGTGCACATTCCACATATCGACAACCTCGTGTGCCAAGTCAAGATATTTAATTTGTTTCTCTTTCTCAGCTTTCACGAGGTTCTCGTCATGTGGGATGGTGACATCGATTATCATTGTGCGGCGCGCTAATCGGTCTATCACCACACCACTATATCCGGCTTATTGGCAACAATAGTCCTGTCAGTGATGATAGACCGATCCCAGTACAACGTGACATGGTCATTTTCGAGAACTGGGTCGGGCACATACTTGTAATACGGCACCTCAGATTCCACAAGTTTGTATTTTAAAGCAAGCTGCTGATGAATAATCCTGGCCACTTGGTTATGCCTGTGCAAATACTCGCTGTTAGCAAGACGAGAACAACCAGAGATAATATGTCTGATGGACTCACCCGGACGGTGGCATGCCCGACACACGTCAACCGTCCCGTCCTTCATGATTATGCCTCCGGTAGTTATTCGTCAAGATAACTTCGTCCATAATCGCACAGACAAAGCCTTCAGTTTCCCCAAAGAGGTCACTGAAACGTAGCCAGGCCACGGACGCCAAAAAATCTACATCAGGCCCATGAAGGGCCCGATAAAAGCGCCCGTGAAGCTCCTTGCTTTTCCATACCTCCTTGCGGTCATCAGTAGTGAGTATTACAGGTTTGCGCCAGTTCTATGTCCACTGCGACCACATCGCGGTGCATACCCACGTCGGTTTCAAGAAAATATTCTCTGAGGCTGCACACCTCGCGGTTGTGGAGAGTTTTCGCATTTAAAAAACCTCGACCTCCACATTTCCGCGGGATGTACAGTCTCATCACCGATGATTGTGGGTGATGCATCCGGTTTGCGGTCATCAGCGTACGGACCCTCCTATCCAGGGCGTCTAGCTCGGTCTGAGTCCATTTGAGTATGCCGAAAGAGTACATCAAAACCGGCATGACCCAACCGTTGAAGGCGCGCACCTTATTTCCGCCTGACAAAAGGCTATTAAATAGCTTTTTCAGGCGGCCAAAGAAGCGCTCCTTCAGCGATTGCTTCATGTCAGTAACGTTAATGCCTAACGCTTCCGACATACCCAAATATTTGTATGTTTCGGTCGAGGAGAGGGATCTAAGGGTTATTGAATCCGAGAGTTGAATCCCTTCGGATTCCATAATCCCTCCTCGCTTTACATGTATGACTGCACATTTGTCCACACCAAATTCCATCCTGATGGCGCTACTGAAAGTTTCAGTTACCTTCAGTAACTCCATCAGTCGCAAATTGTTGGGGGCAAAGAGTTGCAGATCATCCATGTAAAGAAGGTGAGATATGGCCTGACCACCTCTTCTCAACCGATAACCCAGGCCTGAATCCTCCAGCAATGTGCTTAGAGGATTCAGGGCTAAGCAGAACCAAAGTGGACTCAAACTGTCGCTCTGAAATATTCCCCGTTTAATCCATATAGGCTCATCGTTCCCCTGGATTGGTCGACATCCTGGATAGCGAAGGACTGTCTTCCATTGCCCCATACATGACCCAAGGAAGGTGCGGAGAGTTGCATCTATTTTGTACAACTCCAACACCCTCATAAGCCATGTATGTGGAACAGAGTCGTAGGCCTTCTTATAATCTATCCAGCATGTCGACAAATCCTTGTGGGATCGACGAACCTGCTGGCTTATGGCCATGTCTATGAGGAGTAGCTCCTTAGTACCGCGGGACCCGTTCCTACATCCATTCTGAGAGGCAGACATAATTGAATTACTGTCAATGTGCAGATTAATTTTCGCTCTCAGAATGGATGTAAGAAGTTTATAGACTGTTGACAAACATGTAATCGGTCTATAATTCTTGGGTTCCGCGTGACTACCTGTCTTATGGAGCAGGTGGGTGACACCGGTTGTTAGAAACTGAGGAAGCGACCCAGACTCTAAGGATGACTGGAATTGAGATGCCAGGAGCGCGTGTGAGCTGCTGTACCATTTCAGCCAAAAGTTGTGCAGTCCGTCCAGTCCCGGAGATTTCCAGTTCGGTAACGGACGAACCGCTTTGGCTACATCTGATGGATTAATGGTGGTTTTATCCATTTCTGGTATAGCGTCACACGCGCGCTCGACATCACGCATCCAACCACCCTCAGTGTGACAGACGGGCACCGACCAAATGCTGCGCCAGAATGTACTCGTGGTAACATCATCCGGACGGCACCCGTCAGTCACATTTTGTTCAGGTCGCTCCCAAGCTCTATATTACCTCTCATCGCTCTGGAACATGCGATTCTGCGAGTACCGGTCAACTCGCCGCTCATACCGCCAAATACGGTTTGCCCATGCACAAACTTTCTGCTTCAGGAAGTCGATGCGCTCTGTGACACGGGACATGTATTCTCGAGGATTAATTTCAGTCCCCGAAAATGCCCGCCTCCCAAAGCGCATCACACGTGGTCGTGTATTGCCCTCCCTGAAGCAGAGTAGTTTGCCGATGAGTACCCTAGCCCCATCGATACGCCTCTCGATCCTGCATTGCCAGGCTGGTGCAGCAGGCTTTGGCCGTATAGCTCCTTCACTATTCAGAAACTTCACGTTGGCCAAACGACATGCTGCAACAGCCCCGCAATACAAGATTGAGTGCGTATCAACGAGGTTCTCGCTGCTTTCAAAGATGTTTTTAAGCAGCGAGTCCAAAGCACACACCAACGCCCTATTTTATTATTATTATGTTTATTCATTTTTATAGACATATTATTTACATTTTTAAATATTTAAATATAAAGGATAAAAAAAAACATTTAAAAATATAAAAAAATAGTATCGCACCGGTATCGGGAATAGGGTCCAAGCTACCGGCGGTCAGGGCTCCAGAGAGAGGAACCGCCTGACAATGCGAGCCGTGTCCAGAAGTACTGCTTTCTGAATCAAGCCCTTGATCCAGCCGCCTAACGAGAGCCTCCTGAGGTGTTGGTCGAGGCTCGTGGCTATTAAGCCATTAGCTGACACGACTATCGGTACAATGATCGCTGAGTCCACATCCCACATGTCTACAACCTCGCGAGCCAAGTCAATATACTTGATTTGTTTATCTTTCTCGGCTTTCACGAGGTTCTCGTCATGTGGGACGGTAATATCGACAATCATTGCACGCCTCTCGATTCGGTCCACCACCACTATATCAGGCTTATTGGCTACAATAGTCCTGTCAGTGATGATGGACCGATCCCAGTACAATGAGATATGACCATTATCGAGAACTGGGTCGGGCGCATATCTGTAGTACGGCACTTCTGATTCCACAAGAGAGTACTTCAGAGCAAGTTGCTGATGGATAATCCTGGCTACAAGGTTGTGCCTGTGCAAGTACTCACCGTTAGCTAGACGAGAACAACCAGAAATTATGTGGCGGATTGATTCTCCCGGACGATGACATGCCCGACATATGTCAACCGTGCCGTCCTTCACAATAAATCTCCGGTAGTTTTTCGTCATGATAACTTCGTCCATAATTGCACAGTCAAAACCTTCGGTTTCCCCAAAGAGGTCACCGACACGCAACCAGGTTACGGACGCTAGTTGGTCTACATCGGACCCATGTAGGGCCCGGAAAAAGCGTCCGTGAAGTTCCTTACTCTGCCATACCTCCCTGCGACCGTTAGTGTCAAGCACTAGAGGTTTGCGCCAATTCTCGTTAGCCAAGGAGAGTGGGGTAAGGCCCTTGTCCACCGCCACTACATCTCGATGCATACCCACGTCAGCAGCTAGGAAATATTCCCTCAGACTGCATACCTCGCGGTTGTAGAGGGTCTTAGCATTTAAAACGCCTCGGCCTCCACACTTCCGCGGGATATACAGTCTCATCACTGACGAACGTGGGTGATGTATTCGGTATGCAGTTAGTAGTGTACGGACCCGCCTATCCAGGGTGTCAAGTTCTGTTTGAGTCCATTTGAGTACGCCGAAAGAGTACATCAATACTGGCATGACCCAACCGTTGAAGGCACGCACCTTGTTTCCACCCGATAGAAGGCTATTAAATACCTTCTTCAGGCGGCCAAAGAAGCGCTCCCTCAACGATTGCTTCATGTCAGTAACATTGATACCTAACGCTTTCGACATACCCAAATACTTATAGGTTTCGGTTGGAGAGAGGGATCTCAGGTTTATGGAATCCGAGAGTTGTGTTCCCACGGATTCCACAATCTCCCCTCGCTTTACATGCATGACTGCACATTTGTCCACACCAAACTCCATCCTGATGGCACTACTGAAGGTTTCAGTTACCTTCAGTAGCTCCATCAGTTGCAGATTGTTGTGGGCAAAAAGTTTCAGGTCATCCATGTAAAGGCGGTGAGAGATTACCTGACCACCTCTCTTCAACCGATAGCCTAGCCCTGAAGCCTCCAGCAGTGTGCTTAGAGGGTTCAAGGCTAGGCAAAACCAAAGCGGACTCAAACTGTCACCCTGGAATATACCCCGCTCGATCCTTACCGGTTCGTTATTCCTCTGGATATTTCGACATCCTGGATAGCGAAGGACCGTCCTCCATTGCCTCATACACGACATCAAGAAGGTGCGTAGCATTGCATCAACTTTATACAATTCTAGCACCCTCATGAGCCATGTACGAGGAACTGAGTCATAGGCCTTCTTATAGTCTATCCAACATGTCGACAGATCCTTTCGGGAACGCCGAACCTGCTGGCTAATGGTCATATCTATGAGGAGAAGCTCCTTAGTACCGCGGGACCCATTCCTACATCCATTTTGAGAGGCAGACATGATACAGTTACTATCTATATGTGTGTTAATCTTAGCTCTCAAAATGGATGTGAGAACCTTATAGACCGTCGGTAAGCACGTGATCGGTCTATAATTTTTAGGTTCCGCAGTACTACCTGTTTTATGGAGCAGGTGGGTTATTACTGTTGTAAGGAACTCGGGTAGCGAACCAGACTCCAAGGCTGCCTGGTATTGAGATGCCAAGCGAGCGTGCGACCTTTGTAGCCACTTTATCCAAAAATTGTGCCGTCCGGCCCTGGAGATTTCCAATTAGGCAACGGACGGACTGCACGGGCTACATCTTGGGGGCTGATAGTGATTGCCCCCATTTCTGTTATTGGATCGCACGCTCGCTCGATCTCCCGAGTCCAGTCGCCTTCGGTGTGACTGACAGGCACCGACCAGATGTTGCGCCAGAATGAACTCATGGCGTCATCATCCGGCAGACGCGTGTCAGTCACAACTTGTTCCGGTCGCTCCCAAGTCCTATATACCCACCTTTCATTACTCCGGAATGTGCGATTCTGGGTGTATCGCTCCACCCGCCGCTTATACCTACGGATGCGGTTTGCCCATGCATACACCTTCTGCTTCAGGAAGTCGATGCGCTCTGTGACACGGGACATATAGTCTCGGGAGCTGACTTCAGTCCCCGAAAACGCCCGTCTCACAAAGCGCATCACTCTTGGGCGAGTGTTGCCCTCCCTGAAGCAGATTAGTTTGCCGATGAGTGCTCTGGCCCCACCAATACGACACTCGATCCTGCGCTGCCAAGCCGGAACGGCTGGTTTTGGTCGTGTAGCTCTGTCATTAGGGAATTTGACGTGAGCTACACGACATGCCGCTACAGCCGCGCAGTACATTATCGAGTGTGTGTCGGTGAGGTCTTCGCAGTTATCAAAATAATTTAACAACTGCGAATCCAGAGCAGCCACCAGCGCCTTATTCCTATTTGGAGGTACGTGGAACAGGGTGTAAAGTTCCGCAAACCTCCGTTGAAAAGGGAGGATCCTCCGACCAGACGGGTGTTGTGTCTGGTCCGGGCAACTGCCCAATGGTTGATTTCGGACTGTTGTATATGTTCAAATCGCGCGGAGAACTCTGCTTGCGCGATGTAGAATTCTTGCTATTTTTAGTTCGTGTGCGGCGTCATAGATGTCGCTACATCACTCCCTTCCGGAGATCGGAGATCGATGGTTCTTGATGAGTCGTCCATACATCTTGTGATGCTTGCCGGGCCAGTGGAAGGTTGGTTCCAGTGAGTCGGAACCGGAAGAGCCGCATAGTTCACGGTGAGTCGGAACTGTCTGCGGTGATGCCCCAGTGAGTCGGGGTGTTGCTATCCCAGTGAGTAGGGATGATGCCCCAGTGAGTCGGGGTGATGATGTCCCAGTGAGTCGGGATGATGCCCCAGTGAGTCGAGGTGATGATGTCCCAGTGAGTCGGGATGATGCTGCAGGCTCCAGTGGGTCGGAGCGGTGCTGTGCGACGTAGTGGCTTGACTGCTGGCGTCGACCAGGAGAGGTTCTTCGACCGTCCGAAGGTGATGTTCGCTGCGCCAAGATCGCTGATGAGGTTGATGGTGATGAAAGAGGCTGAGGATGCTGACCAGGAATGCGCATCCGCTGCATGCTGGTGGTCAGGATACCCGTAGAAGCCGTTGGTACTGGCTGGCTGTATGACTCGTTGCTCAAGAGCTTGAAGGAAGCGATGATAATAACGTCACGCTGAAGTAGCTGCACGAAGGCTGCACTGACGTTCATAGTCGAGGGTCACCAGTTTAGAGGTACGTGGAACAGGGTGTAAAGTTCCGCGTACCTCTAAACTGGTGGTATAAGTTCAAATCGCGCGGAGAACTCTGCTTGCGCGATGTAGAATTCTTGCTATTTTTAGTTCGTGTGCGGCGTCATAGATGTCGCTACACCTATTATGCATGGGCAAACGAGGCAAGCGTGGCCTAAGTTCGGGTGGCATGTTGCGATATTCCCGAATAGCACATTCCAAAGCACTCCTCAATTCATCATTGCAATGGGTACTTACGTTTGTAACCATGTCACAACACTCCTCGTCAGCGTGGCTAGGAGCATGGTAAGACGGTGGTACCAACACTGGTACCACAGTCTGCGACGGAGGGGCAATGACATGGCTACCCATTTCAGTTCGGAGGCGATCAAGTACAGTATCATCCAACATATGATTACGCTGGATGACCCGCACCTGATCCGACAGTCGTTGGGCCGAAACGTTGACGGCTGGCTCAAGCACCTGAAACAAAGAGAGCATCCGAACACGGTACGCGGTCAGGTTGTTACCTCCCTCTATAGCCCCATAGTATGAGCGCATGACATTCTCGTTGATGGCTTGTGTCCATCGCATGCGCTTCACACTTCCGCCGGGAGCTGGGACCCTACCAGAGGCCGGTGGGCCTCGAGGTCCTAAGCTGCTCGGCGGCCGGCGTCCTCCCCGTCGACGCGCTGGTGGTGGTGTCGTCGGCGGCGAGAAGAACTCGTCGCTGGAGCTCGACGCAACTGCCGCGGCCGGTGTCACAGCGCTCACGGAGAGGCTGGATTCCGGCGGCAGCGAGGCGGAGCTGAGCGACGAGGCCGGAGGTGGTGGGCGTGCTCTTTGTGCTGCGGCTCTCGTCAACATTTTTCTTTTCTCACTGGTCTATTCGTCGTCATTATTAACTTTTACTTCTCATTTTCACTATTGTTTTTTATTATTTATATGTTGTAGGTACTATAGTAGTTATTGTACGGTCTTGCATGCATTTTTGGATGTTTAAAATATGATAATTTGTTGATGAATTAATAAAATTTGCAGAGAATTTTTTTTCTGTCAGTGCAGTTGACAGTCGAGCCACAGATTATTATTATTACTATTGTTCATATCTATTATTGTTTTTTTTTTCTCTGTTTGTTTTTATATTACCTATGTATTTTCACGAGCCACATTTTGGTTCTGCATTAAGTTTGCCTTTTTACAGCGAATTTTACTTGTGCATACAGTTTTAAATATCCACACCACTAAATAAAGGATTTAGGTAGCACCACAAAATATAGTTAAAAATAAGGAAACCTAATCTTTGTGTCCAACTAGAAAGTCAAAGACCAGTCATAATTTATCATCATGCAAATCGGGATTTGCAATGTATTAAGTACAGCTATAATTCGCAACAAAATTAATCGAAATAAAAGAAAAACACTAATTAGCTTATGTCGTGAACTGCAGTTGGTATGTGCCATGCAAGCACCTACATACCTAGAAGTTTTGCCGATAGTACTTGCATAAGTGAAATGCATTCTTTTTGGCATTCTTCGATTCATTCTAGTGAAAATTAAAACATACCTTTTTGGGTTTCCGTACCCGAAGGGTAACCAACGGGATCCTATTACTTAGCTTCCGCTGTGCGTCCATCCGTCCGTCTGTCTGTCAGCAGACTGTATCTCATGATCCGTAACAGGTAGACAGTTGAAATTTTCACAGAATGTGTATTTCTGTTGCCTGCCGCTATAATAACAAATAATAAAAATCTTACGGAACCCTTCGTGGGCGAGTCAAACTCGCACTTAACCGGTTTTTTTTTCTTAGCCGACGTTGTTCCACAGCTGGAACAACCTACTTTGTTATTTTATGTACCGACTATTCCAAAACTACATCCACCAACTCGCATCGGGCAAGGCTGGTAGATTACGGCCCACACCCTCTCACAAAGAGGAGGCCTGTGTCCCACCAGTGGGAACATTAAACGGCTGGGTATACTAATATGCTATTACAAAACTATAACTCTAATTTTATAGATTTTGATATTTTCACGCCACCGCAATCTAAAAAATTGTTTCACAATTTCTTGCTAGTCGCCCATAAAACGGATGCTCTTTTCGATTCGTCATTACATATTTAGGTACCTATATTTTTCTTCTATATTTGGTTTTAGGGTGTCGTACCCGAAGGCACAGATAATATAATACTAGCGTACCGAAGGGTAACCAACGAGACCCTATTACTAAGCCTCCGCTGTCCGTCCGTCTTTCTGTCAGTGGGCTGTATCTCATGACCTGTAATAGGCAGACAGTTGAAATTTTCACAGAATGTGTAAGTATTTCTGTTGGCGCTATAACAAACAATAAAAATAAATTAAAAATTAAAGGGGGCTCCCCTACTAGAAACGTGTTTTTTTGGCTTTTTTTGCTCGATCTTAATAATAGCAACAAGTAGACGCGTATAATCTTGTACGATGGTGATGGCGGAACCCTTCATGCGGGAGTCCGACTCGCACTTGGCCGGTTTTTTTTTCTCTTTTAATACGTGATCGTTGCCCTATTCCGATGTCACTTCGTGGACAACAGGTTTAGACTATAAAAGGTTTAATAGTCAAGTGTGGGATAGGTAGGTATACGTTTTTTTTTTCTTAGTATAAATGCTTATAGCATTTGTATAACTGTTTTTTGTAACAAATAAATAAAATAAAAACATTAGGGCTTCGCCCGCGTAAGACGAACACTATCCCATGGGATGGGAATGACAATGGGATCTAAAATATCCTTTGTCCTAAACTCCTAATGCAGTAAGTAGGTCACGCTCACGGGTGAAAAAAAAAAAAAAAAAAAAAAAAAAAAAAAAAACGGTCCACCCGTGTTCCAAATTATATATTATCTAAATCAGTTCAGTTGTTGACATGTGACGGATTAAAACAAACATCCAAACTTCCATATTACAGTAGAATATTGTGTGGAGTATGATATCCGGCAGAGTAATCCTGCAGTTCCACTAGAGATGTGCTAAACTGCGTAGCTATGTATGTATCTGATTTCCAATAGGAATGCTCGATTTTCAAAGGTTTAGCTAAACCACAGATAATATAATACTAGCGTACAGATGCCTCATCCCATACAAAGAAGCGGTACCGCCGTAACTACGGGTTTTCGTCTGGCACAAGTAACTTTAGCTCTAGTGGAATAGGGTTTAACGAAGCTAACATTTTCCATACTAATTAAAGCGAAGGACTCACAAGCGTTATAGCTAGCTTTGTAAAGTACGGAACAGCGGGCCTAGAAAAATAACTTATCTGTTAGCGTTCACGCCAAACGCTTAGTACAAAAAATTGAATATTTTCAAAAAACCCGACTGTAAAAAATAACTGAAAAAGTTCCAAACCAGTCACTTTTCAAGCAGTCGGATGCAGTTGGTGGCTGTTATTTTAGTTAAATTATTGATTTCATGCCACCAACTGCATCAGCAACTTGTTTGGAACTTTTTAGTTATTTTTTACAGTCGGGTTTTTTTTTTAAATATTAAATTTTTTATTTTCAATATTTTAGTTTGTTATATTTTTGGAATCGCCTCCTCGAACCCTTTATTTTGATACCCCACTTAATATAGTTCGTCGACTTTTATTTTATTATTTTTCACAACATGGCGTCTAGTTGTCGCCATATTGTATTTTGATTAGGTACTGTCATGTCTTTGTAGCACTCGCAAGGTTAAGACAAATCAATTGACGTAAGAATTATCAAAATCGGCCTACGCGTTTAGTCTTTATAGTGCTACAACGGAACAAACATACATACATATATACATAGGCTGATAAACACATTACCCTCCCTGCGTCGTGCAGTCGGGTAAAAATGTATGGCAATGATATGGCCTGCGGAGACAATCGTCGTGACTCCTCCCGTTTTGTCTAAACCCGGTTTTTTTTTTTTTTTTTGGGGGTGGGAAATCATCCTATGACTTCTTCCGCTCTAGGGTGGAGCGGAAGGGCGTGTCAGACTCTTACTGACTAAAACCCACCCCTGTTCCTCCCTGCCTCGAGTGCCCGGGGGCGAGGTAACTCTTTCGAATTTATCCTCCACCCCCGGGCAGGTCTAAACCCGGTGAGCTGGCAGACTAGAGACTATTTAGTTAGTGTGTGTACACGTACGAATGTAGGTAGTCATCCCATTGTTGAAGCAAAACAATCTTTTATATCTCGCAATGCACTTTCGGTGCCCAGCACCCTATTATGGGTCGTACAATATCGTTCGTCTGCCCACAACCCGTCTCCGAGTCGTCGTTATACGTACCTACCTATAAGTTGGCTTGTGTTCATGCCCAGGACCCGACAAGCGAGTTCAAATCCAAGTATGCTCTTTAAAAAAAAAATTACAAAAAAATTTCAACCGACTTCAATAAACATTACTAAAAAATGCAAAAACTTTAATTTCGGAAGTCGGTGTTTCTAGTTTTCTAGGTTTCTTCGATATTTGACACCGACTTCCGAAATTAAAGTTATTTTGCATTTTTTAGTATTATTAATTGAAGTCGGTTGAATTTTTTTTGTAAAAAGTTTTTTATTTTTCACTTTTTAGTTATTGTACCCCATTCTAAAACTAAATTAGTTGTTAAGTTATGCCCGAATTGATAGCCCCAAAAATAGTAAAGTTGAACATAGTTGGTGAAATCAGGGTGTACCTATCAGCGTGAACTGTACGAATCTGTATACCCCTTTAGAGCATATCAGCGTGATATAATGTTGTGAAGTGGTGAAAACAATATACAGACATGCGATTTCAGCAATTTTGGAAGGTTTGCTATTATTTATTGAAGAGTTCCATTGTGTATCTCCGAACTTCTTCATCAGATCTTCACCAAATTAAAATGGGACCACATGTGAAGCACCATCTTTCCAACAAAAAAAATCATCAAAATCGGTTCAGCTAGTAAAAAGTTATGAGGTAACACACATAAAAAAAAATTAAAAAAATACAGTCGAATTGAGAACCTCCTCCTTTTTTGAAGTCGGTTAATAAAATAAATAGGTACCTTTATGAACCTATTTTTCTTTTTTCGAAAACGAATCAGAACAAAATTGCTGCTTTGCCCTTTATTTATAAAATTCTTGTACTATTTTGGACAGCGATGAGCTTTGGCCCTGAGCTCGGCTAGCGTGTCATAAAGTGGACTCTAATCCGGGTGATTGGGCATAGGGTTCCCGTTACGTAATCATTGCACCGATGAACTCGAATGTCGGGTTGTTATAGAATTTGCCAAATAATTTGTGGTATACGAGTCAAAATGTGTTATTTGAAGTAGGCAGGGAATGTTTTCAACGCGGCGTAGCTGTGCGAGTAAGATGCACGACGCGACCTGAGAACGCGAACGCGTCAGCCATTCAGAAAGAGACGGCTTTGATGTAGGAATTAGCCTTGTCAGGAGCAAAGGCAGGAGTTTGCTAAGCCTTTGGGGATTAGGCGCAGTTATACAACTTACTTTTAATGGTTTTTAATTGAACATCACGTCTAAACGTCTTATTTCTTTGAAAAAAATATATGTTACTTCAGACAATTTCCGTCGTAATTTGATCTCAGAATATTTGAAATTATATTTTTATAAAATAGTGTAATTAATTTGTAAAGTTATGTCTAACTCGGATAAAAAATTGAGAATCACGCAAAAACTATAAAGCGTATTTCTAAGAAACCTTCACCATTTTAAAGATCATTATTTATTTATAATTTAGTATCAGTGTTTTAGTGTGCGTCTAATTTCGGACAGCGCTCCTTGATGGGCGAGTCCTATTACTGTGTGGACATACGACGCATTACGTGAGCTCAGCGCAAAACACGCAAGCTAACCACTCAAGGTCGTTGGCAGCTAAGGCAGAGCGCTTTCGTAGGTACTGCGTTCCAAAACAAACGAAAATGTAGACCGTATCAGATGGGTATTAGGTAAAAGAAATAGCTAAACTCAATTAAGTACTTTATTATTGTTCAGACATCTTCATGTACTTACTGCTTAAAAGGCTTTAAATCTTTGAATAAAGCTTTTAAAACAAAGCAACAATAAATAAATAGACCATATAAAAATTCAAACATCTGTATTTCAATGATAAATTTATCAATGATTTAGTCGAAAACAAAATTTTAACAAAGTATTTTTTGCGTAAGAAGTTAAACTTTAGAATTGATTGGACAAAGCCACCGGACCACAAAAATAGAATTAAAATTTATATTTGATAAAACATACTTAATAAAATTTGTATATATATAAAGGATAACAGCCAAATAAGTGTGTTAGTGAAATCTTTCTCCAATCAACGTTTTACGCATGGTACAGTCTAGCAGGTCTACACTTAACACTATCTCAACACTCCATTCGTTCCGCAATATAAAAGTATTCAAACTGATCACAAAGGTATGGCAGCTCCATGGAACCCCATGCAACACTTAACATATGTACCAACACAGCTCGAGTCATATATGACATTTCATTCAGTTCAGTTCACAAGTGCCCCTCCATTCTTAACGGACATCACGAAGCGAATTTTACTCTTAATTTTATCATAAAGTTTATTATTTATGTATCGATCAAAAGTAATAATGAGCTACTATATTACACTTGCACCTCTCGGAATAATGTCACATATTGCCCTTAACTCTCTTATATAAATATTAGGTTGATTCAATCTTAATTAATGAGATGTGGTTTTCCATCGTTGGTAAAAATGCAAAAAACAATCACATAAACAGACTAGTTTCCAAAAACGCCATCGAAAAATTCCATAATTTCTATTATTGCAAAGGATAGGCCACAAACTAAAGGCGATTACACGAATACATAAGCTCAATTTCGACAAGCGGATTTTATAAATCCAAAAAAATAAACAAATTCATCCCGTAAACGACACTCGACGTGTTGTACTACGTATCGGCGGAACTATCTCGGTATAATACGATTTTTATCGACCGTCGCTGGTCCAGGCGCGTGCGGCGCCAACATAAACTCACGAATACTCTACATATCTCGATAAATCTACTCAGTCGTTTGTTTACTCATAAAAATATATCTTTAAAAGGCTCAAATTAATCCGCCGGTGTGTGGGGCGGGGCTATGAGTTACAGCTATCACTGGAGGGGCGGCGGTGACGTCACGTGACGTCACTAGTGCACGGCCACGTCGGCGGCGTGCAGACGGCGGCGCAGCAGCTCGGAGTCGGCCGGCGGGCTGAGCCCCAGCGGCGCGCAGTACTCCAGCTCCAGCGCCGCCTCGGGGATGGCCACGCGGCCCGCCGGCTGGTGCGACTTGCTGCAGCGCAGCGTGCGAGCCGGGGCGTCCATGTACGAGTAGTTCATGCTGAAGTGCTGCTGGATCACCCGGTTCACCGCCATCGCCGACTCCGCGAAGTTTGACAAGTTGCGCGCTGACATGTTGCTGTGGGACAAAACAAATGATAACGTTATTATGATTCTTTAAGAAACCTCTTGAATTCGTATTCAGTTAGTTGGCTTGAGACAACAGCAAAGACGACTCAAAAAAATCATCTATGTCATCGATAACCGAATTTGTATATTTGTTCCAAGTAATCTCCAATTACTAGTCAAGATGCAGGTCTTATAACAACAATTATGTACATGATAGAAAGCTACACTTTTCCAAAACGATATAGGATACTTTTTGCCAGAAAGATGGACGATTCCAGTAAGAGCTTCCATGTGGCTGAAACCGCGGTGTATATCTAGACATCATCTTACTATTTTATTCCAACTCTTTCTATTTTATTCTGACTTCTAATCTGAATATTATTTTACTTGGAGAGAGTACCTGTCTGACCTTCACTAGCCAGTCACTGTATAAAGGCTGTCAGACTTTCGTGCTTCTGCTGCGACCGGTACTGTCAAAAGGTCTCCATCATTTTCCACTCAATCAACCTGTCTAGTCTTTTCCCAACTATGTTGACGTCGGTATCCAATCTAACCAGATGCACCCTTACCCAATTACTGGATACCTTGGTTGGTTCTCATACTTCCGGGTTTCTGACTACCCAGAATGCCTGCCAAAGATCTCCATTTTCCAACTCACCGTTTAATATTGATAGAAGTCTGCAGCAGCGGGTGGTGCGCCATGGGGTCGGCGCGCCGCAGCCACGGGTGCGTGAGCACGCGCTCCGCACTGAGCCGGTGCGACGCCTCGCGCACCAGCAGCTGGCGGATGAGATCCTTCGCGTCACTGGATATGTCCGCCCACTCTTCTTCGGGGAACGTGTAACGTCCCTCCTATTGGCAACGAAAGGATTTTATTAGTATAAGTTGTTCGAGTTGTTCAGCTGATTGTAACGAAGAAGCTTTTGTTTTGGACAACGCAACGCATCGTATTATTTATTTAGTCACGTTATTATTTATTTAGTCAGTCATAGCGCGATGGTTAACAGGACTCAGCCATTCCATTTCCTATTTTTATTTAAACCTAGTGGTGACTAACAGAAATTATAAGGACTAGTTTTTATTTAATGAGTTTAGCTCCTTTTTTATTTTTTTGGAGGGTGGGAAGTCATCCAATAACTTCTCCCGCTCTGGATAGAGCGAGAGGGCGTGTCAGACTTTTATTGACTAAAACCCACCCTTGTTCCTTCAGTTGAAACTGTCCCAAGGGCCGCGGTAACTCTATTTCGAATTTATCCGCGACCCCAGCTCCTCCCTCTGAGATGAATATTTACTACGTCATCAATAACACTACACTAGCTTATTTTGAATAGCTGACATCCAAAATAAGCTAGTGTCGTAGATCCCTAAAAGAATAACTATAAAAAAATCTATAAGAAAAAGGAAAAAATGAAGTAAAACCAACCTGTATAGTATTAAAGAGGAGCTCCTGACAAGCGCGGCAGTTCTCGCCGCGCTCCCACCCGCAGTCGGAGCCGCAATCAGCCCTGAAGGGCGGGTACCCGCACAGCAGGATGTAAGCGATCACCCCGAGCGACCACAGGTCACACCTCTTGTCGTAGAAATTTGCTGCTGAGCCCGCAAATAGGGACACCACTTCCGGTGCCATGAATTCCGCGCTGCCCACCTAAGACAAAGGAGAGGAAGTTTAGTTTGAGGTTCTTGGTGGTGAGAAACTAAGAACTGGGAATTTACAATGAACATAATAAATGTAGAGCTAGACGGATGATTGATACTCGTAAATTTAGAAACAATCTAGAAAGCGTTGATTTACGCAATGATCCACAACATAGCAAGTTATCGGACAAACCAATTGGGCGAAATGCCTTGTCTAATGCAGAATATTCTATTGCTTCAATATAAAAAGTAAAGTGAGCAAATTCTGACCAGCCAGAAACAATTAATATTTATCACATAATTACGATATTCAAAGTGATAGGTATAAATTACAAATTGTTTAGAGAGATATATAAAACGGTGTCGGTAATATTAAGCTTCAGTTCAGTTGTCCGAAGGCTAGGTCCGATTACTTCTAAGAGATTACTTAGGATTTAGATTACATCTTTACGACTTCCACGGATAATGCATTTGAAGGACTAGTCAGTAGTCAACACTTTGTTATTGAGAATGTTCTATTTCTATATCTCACGATTAAGAATTGGTATAAAATTAACATAGAACACTGAAATATTGCCTTGATTCAACACTGGAAGATTTCACTTCTAATAAAAAGTGATCAACTATTCTTAGCATCTCAACATTTGTAATTGCTACATTTTCATTCGTTTTCATCTCATCTACTTTTAAAAATGATTCAGTATCTGATAAGCTCTCGATTCTACCATATACTCTGATGATCTCAATTTGTATACAACTACGCGAAACAAAATTCAGCACCACACCACATGTCATTTGATAAAGTATCAATGGGCGAAACACGACGTAGGTACAGATGTTGGGGTCACCGTTTATTATGACTCTTAATTATTTCACTTTATTCGATACCTACTTGCCACACTTAATTTGTAACAATAAAGGCTGTTATGCCTACAGGGATGATTCATAGATTTGATCAATAGGTACCTATTTTTACAGCAGACATATTTACGTATTATTAATCTTTTAATTGACATCTTGGACTATCAGATTTATTATTTGGTAAACAACAAAAACAGATAGTTTATTCGTATTTAATCTTATGATGGATTTATATTATCTTCTTGGTTCTTATGTACTTACATCGTTCATCATTATATGCGGGCTTTTGTCATTTTTAATCCAAAGTCGACATAGCAATGAACTAGCTTTAAAAACAGCTTATAAGGTCAACAAACACGATATAATTAAATTGTGTTTTATCAGTTAAATTAATCAAAACCAAATGTTTTTGTGTCTTATCAATTTGCACTAGTGGCCAAAAAATATTACTTGTACATTTTATCGTAGAATGTTTGCAAGATTTTATCAGTATTTTTTTTTGCTGTTAATTTATCACTACGAACTAAGTTGAAAACAAAGAAATATATCGCGTCAGAGATAGCGCAATTGCTATGGGTGATAGAACTGCAGTAATTATTGGAAATAATAAGCGTATCGAAAATGCACAATACTGGTAGCAATTAGATAAATCAGATGTTGAAAATGCAGACTGAGAGGAATAATAAACGATTAACTATAGAGACGTGACTCTTTAGTGCTAATCATGTGATAGATGATATTATAATGCTGAACTGTCAAGTTTTAATGAACAGATGAACTGTGAAATAAACTACTGAATACATTTATATAAGAACTGTTAAAACCGCCCAGCTCAAGGTTGGGGATTACAGATCGTACGGGCTTACCCGATTACGTCTCTAAAGGTCGAAAATGATGTAATCTAAAACCCTTAAAAATTACGTTGTTCTTTGTTATGTAAAGTATGACAATGTATCTACATAGCACATACATGATGTTCTGTCACGGTTATCTAACAAAGAATATAATATTTTAGTAGTTACTAACTCATTTTTGATAAAATAATTATCAAATGAATCTTTTTTTTTTTTCTCTTTATTTGTTTTGGGGTTTTTATCTATACAGATATGTCAACCCCATCGTACCTTTTCAAATGAATCTTTACAAAGTATAATCTAACAAAGGAGTACCCCAAGGTACAGTGATTGGGCCATTATTAAAAGTATTAAAAAGAAACTCACTGGCGTCATAAGCTGCGGCGTCGCCAGCGGGCTTGCGAGGCTCGAAGTGAAACTTATTCCACTCCCAAGATCAAAGTCGCATATCTTCACTGGGCAGAGCCTGTCGCGATGAACGCATAATATGTTTTCCGGCTTGAGATCGCGGTGTGCGACACCTTTACCATGGAGGAAATGTAAAGCGTTCGCTATCTCACGCACGATCTCTGCCGCTTGCGGCTCTGAGAAATAATGGTGCTCCTGTATGCGAGACAGGAGCTGACCGCCGTTGATCTGAAACAATCGATGATAAATTGTTGTAGAAAAGCAAACAATGGCACTTGAAATGAAACACGGTAGCATTGAAGGTGACGATAAGAAGCAAGACAAGGCAGTTATTTAATATAGGGAAAACTTAGTTGAATTCGACACTTCTAGACTTCTTGATGATATAAAAAAACTCAATGACAAAAATAAAACAGTAGAACAGGAAGGGATGACTAGAAAGACGAGGTAGGAATATAAATCAAAAGATGATAACCTAAAAGAACCTTTTAACATTGCCAATTAGATCATTTGAGACCATAAATTGCTCAAAATAAGTGTGGTTCAGGAGTTTATCATTGAATAATATTGTAGGTACACAGGAACAGACACAAGATAACGGCTGTAAACAGTGCCATATCAGATATCGCTCGCAACAGGCTATATTATTTGCGGGCAGGCCACCAATTAGGAAATGAAACTGTTGCTATCTACTTTGTGGTCGAGTAAATTACTAACAATAATAATAAACCAAAAGCTATTTCAGAAGATATGATCCTTTCCAACAAGAATTCCTTATTAAAACCACAGTTGATAGAAAATCTATTTCCAACAGTTCTCATGATATAAATAAAATTGTAGATGCAATTTATTCAAGTCTAGAAACTGACGTAAAGTGGTGTAAATTTCTAAGCTTTCATGTCAATAATAAAAGTTAAAAGACTGGGAAAGCCCTTAGTGATGTTTTTTTGAGCTTCTGAGACATGATAGAAAACAATGAGGTATTAATCAAAAGAGTTGAAGAATAACCTTACACGCAAGCTCGAGGGAAATCGACACAGGCTAGAACCCTTCAACCATTCAGAATGTTTTATTAATACGGAAATATGTAATATAAATAGTGCATCGTTTATTGTCTATAACTAGTGTTTGTACTTTCCTTATTGTCCTTTAATTAACTTTGTAGGTCTGTACAATAATAAATATTAGTGCCTACATGTTGCAATAAAACTTCGATAAATTGACACGTGAAGTATTTTCCATTCAAGTAGGTACTTTAGTCGAACATTCTGTCCATTTCACAGCAAATATTTTCCATTTATGAATATATGACAAACAGCTTGTTTAAATTTTATTGTTAAAATATGTTGAACCACATGTGGCTGACTCATTGCGAAATGCGTTACAATTATTCACGCCTACTATTGTTAAGGCAAAAAGTTATGATAATCAGGAAAAAGCATATATCCAATCATGATTAATTCATGTTTCAATATTTAGGAAGGTAGGATACAAATATATGTACCTAAACATTGATTCATGTAATGCAACGGCAGAACCTACGAGTATATTAGGTATATCTAAATGAAGATATCAACCATTCTAAACAAATGAAATAATAAAACAAAAGGCTTTTAAAGATTGGTAGATTACGCGCACAATCATCTGTGCATAGCAACATTTCAAAGTATAAAAAGTTTATACCTGCGTGACTGGATTTTTTATAGCTGTAGTAAGTACAGAAGGACTAAAATTTAATAAAGCCGTTGTTATTGATGCAAATATCAATAATAAAGATAAAGATTAACCGTCTAGAACCTTCTATCGTAATAATGATGTAATTACAAAACGAGACGAACTCCCACACGTCGTGGCGTCTACTACGATAGTGTGAGTAATGAACTCGATGAAATATGTGAATTCCTTCAATATGCGTCACTTTTATTTATTTACTACTATAGAATCGAAGATACACATGAATACCTACCTGCTTTCATTTATTTTATTGTAACCATAACAATTGTGATTCGACGTGAATAAAATGTTTCATTGAATTCTAAGAACTATCTCAGTGAACATTCCTTAGATTTGGAAGTTCTCTGCGTAAAACTAACAGAAGTCGAAGCACTGTTTGCCAATTATACCTAGCATAGTCCTATTGAGTTCAACGAAAAAGAACAACTCAATTAAATGATAACAATAAAACAATTCCTCAAACGGAATTCCACATCAAACGAATTCCTAGCGAAAACCAGACATCAAAGACCAAAGTAATCCAAAGAGAAGAAATAATAAATGGGAAAAGGACAAATAGTTGGATGAAGTAGGACCATGTTTTTATAGGGGAGAGGACACAGTAAAATTACAATCAAGAAATGCCCGAGGACTATAGCTCCTAAAGGAGATTACGTTGACTGTTTAGTACTTATTAAGGGAAATAAGTTGAGGCTCCTTCACCTGACTCAGCCAAATTGACAGTAATAGCTTATCATTTAAATATTGATATTAATCGAGGGTTTCATTCGTTGTCATGGCAACTAAGTTGAGTGGAGTGATGTGACTTGGAATATTTGTGTTCGTCTTAGATTCTTAAAGATACCATGAGCAGTAGACAGATTCTCACCTTCTCGAAGACAAGGTAAAACTTGTCGGTGTCCTCAAAAAATTCAATGAGCTGGATTATGTTCGGGTGTCCCTGGCAGTAGTGGAAAGTCTCCACTTCGCGGAACACCCTGGCGCGGGCGTGCCCCGGCACTTTGTCGATGATCTTCACTGCGTATTCCTGACCCGTGTAGATGTTCACGCACGTCTGTACCGAAGCGTATGCGCCCTCGCCTAAAACCTCCCCAGTAAGCTTGTAGAGGTCTGTTGACAAAGAAAATACACTGTTTATAACAGCTTTATCAACTGCATCATTGCTTAGAATTTAGCCAAGGGACTTTGTAAGGTCTGTTGATAAAGAAAATAATGCTCCTTAGACTAACGGCATACTTTTCAGGAACTTCATTTCTAGAGAATTTAACTTAGTGAATTTGGTCATCGTTATCAGAAAAAATCAAGGCAGCATAAACTGAATCAATATGCACACCTCAGATAAGAGAAACTTCGCCAATATTTGCTGCAGCTTACCTTGGAAACATGACGTGACGACAGAGCTCCCGGAGCGCTTCTTCCTGCGGCGCTTCCTGCGCGCCTCTTCCTTACGCCTCTGCAGGTCCTCACTGTCGGGGATGGCGACGGGAGCTGACGGCTCATTACATCTTGGGCTCTCGTCTGATTCGCGCTCACTGCCCGACTGGCTGCTGCAGCGGCCCACACCTGGAGACAAATCAACAAAACAATTGAAAATCAACAATTCTCAACATCATCATCAGTCTTCTGCTAGGTTTTTTGGTTCTTACAAGCTAATGCACTAAATATGTATGTAATAGGTTAAAGCCTACCTACGAACGGCTTACGTGCCTTTAGAACTAGCATCAGTAAAACATCGAAATAGCGGAATGCGGAATTCAATGCTCGATTTATTTCTCAGTTATGTCTATAGGTTAAGTAACATTTTTTTCATCTATACGTTTTTCATTGATTCTTTTTTCTTCTAATAACGGGGCAAATAGTTTTTTGCTATAGGAAGTAGGAACGTTCGAATTATTTTTTTACGCGTTCATTGTAAAAAATCGTCGGTTGACACAGTTGTTGTATCAAATGAAATAAACCTAGGTATTACAGTTTTTGTGAAGACAGTTGACGCCTGTTAGCGCTTATAACCACCTCCCACAAAGCTGAGCGCTAAGGAACGGTTTCGACGATGACTACATTATCGAGTTATGGCGACATCCCTTGTTTAATGTATGAACAACGCGGAACATTACGTAGGTAGGCCGCTACTACAATAACTTGACTCGTCGTCGCCACAGAGACGACTCTCACTTTGCTTTTGGTGCCAGCCATTGTTATAAACCTGTGTTTTGGTTTACAGTTCGTCATTCATTAAATCATTGCCTGTTTTATTTACATTTCTACACGACCAAATGTGAATAATAAACGGTAAAGTTTGGCGGATAGTCAAAGATTTCGAGCGAACCCGGAACAAAAGTGTGTTCTATCAGGGCAAATGTGACAGCTGTCATCGATAATATAATTCTGACGTGAGACGTGACTGTGCAAGCTGAGCTGGCAAACAAAGCCGGTTCAACGACCTACATGGCCGCACCCAGCGCTGCGTGTACGCGCCCACGTTACGCGATCGCTCGGCCTCTTGGCAAAAACTAGCAAAGTTGCATCTACTAGAAGAAAGACCCAATAGTAGCTCCAAACTTTGTAAGCTGGTACTCTTTCAAAAAGTATCGCATAGGTAGGCACTTAATGCCAACTCGACACTCGACTCGTCGGTGAACATTAAAACACAGCCTACTTGACGTGTTTCGAGAGTCACGATAATCCGCTCTTGGGATGTTAATGCCAAATGCTTTGTCCAAACTTAGGTAAACTTTATTTTGTACCTATAACACTCAACCAATAACAATACATATATAAAGCAAGATAAGCTTCAGGGAATGGTGACGCGGATCACTATACGACGGAGGAATGAGAAACAATTAGTCCTACGTGATCCGAGGAGGTAGGTAGACATTTATTTGTTCGACTTCATCTTCCTCGTTCGGCTGCAGCATTAATTTGAATGCATGCTCAGTATTTAAATGGTTGAATAATGAGTTCGATTTGCGTGTCCATTTAGTCTATTCGTCATAATGTATGATAAAAATGAAACTTAAGAATTAATTAATGCACACGATGACCTCAACATGTGCCGCACGACAACAAGCCGAATGCGCAATAACCGTACGACTGTAACAATCAGGCCCGAGGCACACCCACGCATACAATCGCCCGTTTCAACATAGAAACTTCCTGTTTAAATACTGAATTGTTCTAAATTTCCACAGGAATACCTACAAATCAACTACTGTACGTCCGTTCATGAATATTGCTAAACAAAACTTGTATACAAACAACGCCACGACGCACCACAACAAGGAAACCTTCCTGATGTTAAAACCGAGAGTGACTGACTCATCGACTAGTTGATACTCAAACCCAAATACAATGAGACACAAACGCTGCCCACGTATTGCCTTGGATTTTATAAAAAACGAAAATAAGTTTCCAAAATAACAGAACCAACCAACCGCGCCTACGCACAAGGCATCGCAGCCCCAAATGAATAAGTTATGTCAGAGAACCGCTAGCGAAACAAATGCTGGATGTAACAGTCATCTCATTAGGAGCAATTAAATTGAATCCAATTATTGTAACAGATTCTATTTCCTATGGCCGCAAGTAATTGTACACTTGTCTTATGGTATCGCATGTTCGTCGCGTGACTGCTCGGCCTGCGTGGCTCCACGTGGCGTAGCACTTGCCTCGCAGCGTGTCTCGTTACGTAAAACGTCTCGGCAACAGCAGCCTCACAATTCCTCCTAAACACGGCAAACCACTAAACTTCTAAACCATTATCAACATCGCCTCTCCTTAAGTTCGCTACGTTTACGCGAGGTCGAGGTAAAACAATAGGCTGACCCAAATAACAACAAAAGGCTATCAAAATTATAACGATTGTATTGTCAAACCTTGTCCAAGAATAGTATTAATTTTATTTGTTCAATACATTCGAGTCTAAGCAAAGAAACATTATAATCACTGACTCATTAAAATACAAAACACTGTTCCGCAAATTAACCCAGCAATCATGCAAATTTATGGGTATATATGCATGCGGTTAGCATATTTATTGGACTAAGTAATTACAAATCATTGCTAATAGACACATTGGTTGGTTGGGACAAAAATATAGGACTTTATTCATAAGAAATTTAACCATTTGATTAATTTAAACACTGATTAACAGGTAATTTATCAATCAGCGGACCACAAGACGTACGGCGATGTGCCACCGGTACATGGTGAACATCCCACCCACATGCACAAATCGTTTTGAGAACACATTCATTGTGCGTATAGCTAGGGAGTGGAATTCCCTGTCTGAGTCTGTTTCCTGATAGTTACAACTTGGGAGTCTTTAAGTCAAGAGTGAATAGGTTGCTTCTAGGCAAGCCTGCTCCATCTTCGACCACTTAATCGCTTACAGGTAAGATGGTGGTCAAACGCGTGCCTATCAACTATAAAAAAAAAACTACATACCTGTGGGTGGTAAAGTTGACTAATTATTTAAAGGACGTTTTGTCCTATATAGACAGTTCAATTCAATGGATAAGACAAATTATGTTATCTTGAATTTAGAGTCCGCTAATCAGTATTTAAACTAAGCATATGGTTAACGATTTTTATAAATAAGGCTGATAGTCTGGAGCAAAATTGTCACCACGACATATTCTGCCCTCCGTTATAAGTTTCTACTTTCTAATCTGGTAGGCTGACATAAACGCCTGGCCACGAATACGCTCTCTAGCTGCGATTGTAGGCCTATTATACTTTTGTTTTATACCCTTAGGCTATTCAAAATCGTGGCTTTCTAATCACAACCAATAATGAATGCACTGTTAGAGATGCAATTTGCCTTTAACACGAAATAGGCATTGATAGACATTTCTGAATTTATAGGTTGATGTTTATTTCACGATTCTAATAAGATCTTGTTTCATTGAATACTCTTATGCCTGAGTTCAGTCTTGCTTTCACAAAGGAGTTTCAACTTGCAGTACTTTCTAACTTGCATATTTTAGAAACTGTCACCAAAACAATCTATTGAAAGTTGGAGAATACCAATAAACGCAATATTATAATTATCGAGCATTGCAAATGGCGTTCGTGTAATTTCTAAATCAGTCGAGCAATCCGTCATAATCATTATAATCAAAGATCAAAGTCGACGGTTAGAGTGGTGGTGATGAATAAACTGCCAACTCGACCTGGCACTGCTACCGAACTGAACGAGATATTATCTAGGTGAAACTTCAACTAGGGCGTTTCAATGTATAGCTACGGCAGTACGTAACCAACCACTTTCACTCACTACTGATTTTGCCCCCTGTCTATTGATAACACACAGGGATTTAGTAAATGAAACACTCGGTGACAACAACGTGTCTGCACACAAACATATTTGGTGAGAACGACTACGCAGATTATACATACTACGAGATATTCATACAAAACCAGAATGGCAATATTCGAAAGGATGCTTACTATAAATAAATGCCATAGTTGAAGCACGAAAGCTTCTTGAGATATAAAAGGATACGCTGAAACCTCAATGTAATATGCAGATTCAATATTAAGAATAAATGGCGCGATCGATGCGCAAGAGAAAATTGTGGAGGGTGAGTTGGGTACTGAATGTGGAAAGTTTTCATGTGACAAGTGCGTATACACTTGTCTTGGGAGCTACGCAACTAGCGACTAATCGACTCGCAAAAGGAGCAAAGGGGTAATGCACGTGAGGTGAAGGGAGAGGAGTTTGATATTACACCGGAACAAGCGTGAAGTCCGTCACGGTCAAGGTTACTCTGTTTTACTCAGCCGACGGACACGATTGACTGAATCCAATCAAACATCGAATGCAAATTTGCAGCCTTTGATTGTTTGAAATTTTCAAATATTTCTTAAGAAAATGAAATGACTCAACTTTAATGTTGCTATCGTTTTTTTTGTGGGGTGGGAAATCATCCAATGACTTCTCCCGCTCTGGGTGGAGCGGGAGGGCGTGCCAGACTCTTACTGACTAAAACCCACCCCTGTTCCTCCCTGCCCTGAATGCCCAGGGGCGAGGTAACTCTTTCGAATTTATCCTCAACCCCTAGGCAGATCCTCAACCCCTAGGCAGTAATGTTGCTATCTAGCACCATCCGAGGTTAATGACAGTTTCCTTTGCTTTGCGGGTAGTATTTAAAACTTTTGAATTAAATAACGAAGTTGGTTAAAAAACAAACTTTTTTTTCAATGACAAATCTAAAACAGACACACCCATCAGCAACAACTGTTACAAAACCGCAGAATTCCCTAGAACTTATACTTATTATATAAATTCAGTAACACTAGTGCGCAGTTTTGTTAGGTGACCTTGGCCATGAACGCCGTGGGGCGACGCGCTCCAGCGGCCATGTTGAATTGAAACCGTGGAGAGTAATGAAACTGCATGAAATTATAAACGCATTCTTACCAATTTGATTTTTAAACAGTGAATCAATAACAACCAATAAAAGCGTGATATGAAGAGGCGAGGAGAATCAAAAATGCGGCGTTCAATACATACACACACAAATATAATTTTGTTAATGACACGCATTCCATAATACGTTTGTTTAGTTTTTATTCTAATTTTGCCATTTTGGTTAAAGTCAAAGACAGAACAACAGAAAGAGACGTCACAGAACACAAAAGTTATTTATTAGAAACAGAAATTCTAAATACTTTAAGACAGAATTTTCATATACTACAGCTATCACAAATGAAATTTTTCAAATTAACATTTTCTTCGGAATGACATCAGCCACCGAAATGACTGTTCACTCCAAAACGCCATGTCATGCAACATTTTGGACAGTAAAAGAAAATTCAAGACAAATATACAATCATTAGTGTGTTAGTTATAACTAACACAATAATGATTGTATATTTGTTGAATTTCGCAGGCAAAAAATTTACGCGTCTAGGCTGAAAACGCAGTGCTGCTTTACAGATAATGCAACGAGTTTTTTTCTCAGAATTAAAGAGACGTGAATCTAAATGAAGCCACTTCAATTAACATCTACATTGAAAACGGAAAACCAAGCCTTCATGAGTAATTTTACAAATTAACCATGGAAGAACCAGGATTACCCATAGAACAAAAGACGATACAGAATTTCAGAACAAATAATTCAACATAGCAACAATCGAAGAACTTATGAAAACTTATCCGAAACAGGAAATGCTTTGATTATATCATTCACTCTGCTGTAATAAAACTGCCGAATGTGTTCCTGAGCAATATCATAAACATAACGACTCGAATTCAGTGAATGTTGCGAAATTGCGAATTGTGAAATAGTGTGCTGTCTGACCGGTCAACGCTCGCTCCGTATACGTGAACTTTGACATTTCAAACTACATTATAATTCACGTTTATTTTCTAAGCCCAGGACAATAACATTGCATAACAGAGATCATCCCTTAATAGAGATTAGCTCAGGCAATGGCGTTACTTGAGGGCAAACACAGTAAAATGAAAATAAACACAAACTAAACTGCAATAACAATCACGGCCACGTCACTGGGCGGTCATAAAATTCTAAGTTTAAATTGCAATGCATTGAGTGTGGTCAGTATTTGTGCAGTTTTTCAATGGATTTATTAACTACAATACCTTTATGAAAACAATAAAAGACAATTCAATATATTTTATGATCAATCTTGACATTCAAATTCTGCACGAAGCAACCGATCGTGACGACTGCCTTCATTATCATGAAAATGAACAGCTGATTACAGAATCATAACAAATTAATCAAAAGGCTAAATGTATTAAAGGTGTCAAAAGGTGCAATACACCGGCACATGACGCAATTGATGATATGAAGTTTACAATTGACTGAGCATGATGAAGCGTTTATGTATGTATGATGATAAATTTTAACAAAATGATGCAACTGTAAGGAACATACAGAAGCAGTTGTTCAATGTTTTGAACCATTTTGAAAACAAAATACTCGATAAAAAATTTGATAAATTCTCATTTAAATATCTTTTAAGTCAATGAACTTAGCTAGACTATATATGTGAAAATGGATTGAAAGATCACTAATTACTTAGATTCTAATAATTTCTAATTAGCAATTTCTTATTGGAAGCTCTAGTGGACTTAATTCCGACATCGTAGTTAGTTAACTATGAAAGGAAATTAATCAGAAATGGTTGCTCATTTGCACGTTTTAAGAATTAACCAAGCAATATGAACTGCTACAGTAATATACAAAACCAACTACGCAGTAGGCGCAAAAAGCCGGTCAGACAGATGTTTGAAAATATCGTAGTGTGTGACTTGCGCTAAATGAGCATCCATCGCATAAAGTAATAATGAAAACAACTCACCGCTATCTACACTCTCTTCTGAAACCTTCTTCACCATCCTGATTGCTTGATGCGTTGATACAGCGATATTGAGATTTATAACGAGTAGGTGTACTACTCTTGAAAAGCCGCTTTCAAACTTGTGGCGGCCGCCTTCTCGACGTGAAATCGGAACGGCGTTAAATTTAAGTTAGAAAATAAACGCCGAAATTAAATAATAAAGCACCACGGTCGAGAAGGATTTACGGAAAATGTGCCGGAAGGTAATAAACAAACACTATTAGAAGGCGGAATGAAAAAAACTGCTGGTGTCGTTAGCGATCCATCCTACACACGCCCGCCCGTCCGATGTTCTTAAATCCAACTGAAGAGTTTTTCGCAGAGCCGGCTCAGCCCGGCGCGCACATACACAGTCCCTCCGCGACCCGCGGCCCCCCCCCCTCGATCTCCGTTGTTCGCAAAGCTGTGTCGTCGTTGTTGTAGCCTCTCTCGCCCATGCGCATGCGTGCTCACTCGCACTGCTGACGTGTTTATATTTTTTGTGGTTCATTTTTTCTCCACGTCGCTCGTCGTCGTCGTATATAACTAGCCATCAATATAACACACACGTATCTTATATATATCGCCATTCAAGTATATAAATATATGCCAGATGTTGTATTAAATAAGAATCAAGATTTTTAGCTTTTCAGGTTTAACGTTGTCTCATAGCCTTGGTTTCAAAACAACATGGTTTCAATAAAACTTCGTATAAGAATCTTGTTAGAGATTTTATTATATTCTATGTGTATCCAATTCTTGTAAGAAAAACTATAACAGATTCTTGTCAGAATTCATTTGATAAAGTTTACTATTTCTATGTTTCAGATCCTTGATGATCAATAATCCTAAAATTATTATGTCGCTACTTAGCTATTACATAATGTTAGTCTGAATGATTAACGCTTAGAATGCGTTATCTCCAACATTGTTACATTTGCTACCGACACGAAGTCTGAATGAACGAACACATTCGCACACCTCTATTACATCACCTTTTCAAATTATATGAAAAGCTACTTCTCGAAACCGGTCATCTTCTTTAGCTTTTATAATATTCTTTATTTATAAACGTTATACAACAGGGATTCCTTTGTCTTCCTAACCCTCCCATGGATGACCTTCACAGGGCATTTGTTGACAAACAAGATACGGGAACGGGTGCACAACGCAAAACGCACGTGGTACGGCCCAACCGGTCCAACCGGCAACCGGCGCCGCCATGTTTGTTTGTTGTCACGCCATTCTTCCATTTTCCTCTAACGTAGAGCGCTGTCTTCCTCCACTCGCCGTCTCTGTTGCACAGCCTTCTCGCTCGCTGGCCTACGTGACCGACAATAACAATAACATAACCCTAACAGATAGTACTGGAAGTCAATAACGAATTACAGCATACATAATACGACTTCTCTTTAATTTAGTAGTATTACAATCAAGTTATTAAAATGCAGTATTGTATTAGATGTTGCAGCATTCTAATTTCATCTAACAGCATTGGTGCTGTAGGTACTCTGTATCTATGAATAGGCCAATCAGGTGTTCTGGAAAGAGTCAGCTGTTAGCAAGTAAATGATGATGGAATGATGTCGTACCTCGGAGCTTATCTCCAAAAAACAAAGTCAGATGATCTAATTTACACAATCAAGAATCTGCGCAACTAAGTGACATATAGTTTCAGTTATGAATGATCTGTAAGTTCTATATTATAAATCGTTACAGAGTCTTTTGGTTCTTAGATAACGGTGCGTAAGGCTCATGAATAACCAGAATGTCGAAAATTATAGGGAAGCCAAAAAAAATTGCAAAGTGGAAATTTGTTGCGTAAAGGGTGTAAGTTTTTGGTCAGATTGAGGGGTTTCCCTTGAGCCACTTACTATCCGGTCAAAAAAAAGGGTGCGTAGTTTCTGAGAATTTTAACGTACGACTACAACAAAGGAGACAAAAAAAGCCCTTCTTTTTTGTCAAAAACTGTTAACGTTGGGGTGAGAGAGTCGGCGCGGGCTTTATAGATGGGTTGGGAACGCACAGTTCAATCCTACTGCGCAGTAGTCAATCGAGATCCCTTTCTTTGTTTTGGTTTGGATAACAGTAGCAACTCCGTTACAAAGGCCCATAATACTTTCTTAGTGGACTTCTTTAGCGACGGAGACATAGATAATTTACGGCTATTTATCTTGAACTGATGTAAATGATCTATTTTGAAAACAATAAGATCTTAAAACAATGGTAGTCGACAAGGCTAACCTGTTTTCAATACCTTCCAAATGATGGCGTTTATATCTGCATCTTCATCCATCTCGAAGGTGCTCTGGAACAAAAGACAAAACTTCATTCAGAACTTGTCTTTGAACTGACACTTACGACCTTACGAAGTGCTTCTAGTTCTACCCACGCTTACTTAAATTATTCAACTCTAAAACGCAATTATATAACCAGCACTCTTCCCTGGGGTTCGTTTATAGCTAGTTGTAAATCTATTCATCGAAAATTTATTTGATGGCCCCTCAGCATTCTACGACGAATGATATTGGACTTGATCGTGCATTCAAATAAAGTCCAAATTTAAACAATCCGTCCATACAGAGGCATCTTCTTTTGTTCATAGGTAAGCAAGGATCATCGAGGTATTCCCGAGGATCAATTTTTTTGGTCCTTTGTGTTGAATTTTTGGGTTGGGTTAGTTTTTAATCCAACATTGAATTGGGAGTCATTCGATCACGTACGCCATCGACCAAGAATCAGCTGCACCTGACATTGGGACAAAGAGACACCTCGAAGGATAAAATTTACTTGTGCGTTTATCATGAAAAAAAAAACTGAAGACGCGAAGAAGGGTCGCGTCCAAAATACGGCGATGTTATGATCACCGAGTGTAAAATGAACGAAAATAATTATATGCTCTGTCCAAACTGCGAGAATTGATCATAATTTTCTCGGAAAGATGACATGATATCAACAAACATTTTACGTAATCCGCATATCATACTTGGCGAACGTACTCTAAAATATTAAAACAAATAAAAGATTGTCCAAATATTTACTCTGGACAGGGGACTGTTAAAAACATACAATATAAATGTACTCGTAGATAGCTAGGTTCAGAAATTTAGAAGAGATAAAGCCTAGAATCTTATGCATATTCGATCAAGTTACATAGACTTGTTTATGACCCAAGACGAAGTGCTATAGTTGTTTTCAAAGACAAAAGTGCAACACAGGGTTATGTCATTGCTGCAATAGAATTTCAACAAGGGGAGCGATATGAATAAATCATAAACAGTAATCAGAAAAGGCTGTCACCGACCAAAATAGATTTCATACTGACAAGCGATAACTATATCTTGTGAAATTCTTTTAGTCAGGACGATTGAAGAGATTGGATAAATTAATTTATTACATTAGAACCACAACTATTTTTAGTGACCAATCTGGAAAATGGTTCCAAACAACAGGCTGCTTGATATCTAAAACTCATTAGAGAAACTTCGAGGATGTTGTGTTAAATCGGGAACCTTTTGCTTTGTCTTCTACAAAGCAAAAGGTTTGTAAGCGCGTGACAAAGTATACGCATTGTATTTTTCACATAGTGCAAAGAATTTCTAGACACAACAATAGACAACAGAAACGTATGAAACAGCTCTCTTATGATTTTACTCATTATACAACGCGTACAGTGGCCGTAACGAAAGTCGGTACGCACCGTGAAACATTTCTAAATCAAAGATAATTGCCGAAGCAAAACACACACTATATCAGATGGAACAAAACAGTCCAGTGCTGCGTACATGGAACCCTTATTTTAAAATATTACAAAAGATAAGAACTTGTCTAAGAACAAGCCATATACTCGTACATATACTTGTAGAGCTTTTCGGTTTTGTATCCGGAAGTTTTCATCGTAGGTGATATACACGACGGTTCAAGACTGCAGAGACAATGTTTCTGGCTCAGGATCAAAGGAAGCGTAATGAAAAAGGAGCATCAGTTCTACATACGGCTACAAGCTTGGGCCTTTTATTATTTTCTTTTCGATCATCGTGATTCTTCTTAATGTTTTCACAGCTTTTCCGCATGAAATAAATGAAGATTATCCGTTGAATTAAAGCTCTTGCAATATGATGAGTTTGTCCAAATATGGTTGAAGAATATGATCGTCATATCGCTGGTAATTATTGAAATGTCTTATCCTCATTTTTAAGTAAGCCTAGGCAATATTTTGTGAAGGGTGGACAGTTTTTATTGCAAGCCAATGTATTTATTATACGGTCACTCAAACCAAGGTTACGGAAAAACATATTTGCAATCCTGATGCGGACTTTTTGCGCTGTTCTCTTGTGCTGTGATGATTTAAACATGTGAGGCTCGGAGCGGTGAGGCAGTGTCGATCACCTCACTACCAACGTATGTAGTACATCTGAATACCTTTAGACTTTCATGATCCAAGCCGCTGAATCTTAAAATAGCTGTTATCACTGTAAACATCCCATTGGATTCCAGGACAAGCCAACTTTGTAGGAGGAAAATATTGTAGTTACATTATTTCCAAGTTGCAACTTGGCATTTCAGTTGTCTTTTTATGGGATAAATAATGTTTAACGAAGATTTTTTACGTATTGCTTAATGTTATTTTTTGGAGACAATGCTAACATATAAACAGATACAGTTTCTTCAGTCTTCGGGCTGATTTGCATTTAAAGAATAGGCGAGCCTATCAAACATAAAAAAAAACACAGTAATTGGGCTTTTCACTTCTTAACGACGTCGTATATGACAAAACATTATATACCTAATTTATAACAAATCCACTAACAGGAAGAATGCAAAATATCGTGAATGGCAATAAAATATAGAAGCACCAGGGTAACCAAAGGACAAAACAGGTAATTTTTAATGCAGCAAAACAATTATGTCTACGTTTATGAATAAATGCAAATATAGGTAATCTACGAGGCACGAATGAACGGGCTGTAAAGGCGATTGACGTCAATAAACATGGCTATATAATTCAAACAGTGTACTAACTAGCTAGAATACATGACAAGTTGGTAACTTCAAAGTAAGAGTTTGGCTGTAAATTTACGATATTACAAAGGAAAATGACTGTTGCGGCACTTCTATATGAAATGACCGGCGAAGTACTTACTAATCAATATCAATGACCGTTGCGGCTTTGATCGCCGAGGAGTAAATCGTAAAGCAGAGTGTGTGGGTGTGCCATCCTACGCGTCACAGGCCACGAAGACAGTTTTAGGTCCAGTGAAATAGGGGAGGCTTAGCGATAGTTTATCGAGCGCAATTCCGACCTAAGCCTACAATATAAACTAAGAATTTTACCCGAGTTTCAATGGAAATCGCGTCTTCTTCTTTTCGAGCCGATGATAAATAGTACACAGGTACAAGAAGATTCATTCCTCATGAAGATTCATTCATCATGATCATTCATTCATTCATTGGATGATAACTCACCACAAAAAAAAAGGTACAAGAAGTTTGTGTCCTGCCATATTACCTTTATATACAAATATATTAATAATAATGTAATGTTAATGTTTCATTAAAATATTTAAGAATGTAATTTGTATGTAACTAGCACTTCGCCCGAGACTTCGTCCGCGTGAATTTTGAAAATACAGTCCATAATACATATAATCTATAACTTATAGCACCCAAAAATAATGCAGCTTTCTACTGGTGAAAGAATTTTCAAAATTGGTTCAGCAGTTCCAGAGATTAGTTTCTACAAAAAAACTCTCAAACTTACAAACTTTACCTCTTTATAATTATACTAGCTGACCCGGCGAACCTCATAACCGCCTCCGAATCAATAAAAGAATCAGTTCTCGAGATATCACAAAAAAAAACCCGTTCCATATAAAATCTATGAGAAAATGAATTTTCTTCATATTTTTTTTTCGTGAACATTTCTGATGTTTTAATAGTTATTCTGCTATTCGGGGTGGAGATAATTCCAACAAATCAAATATCATTGAAATCAGTACAGCTGTTCTTGAGTTATGAATGGTGTAACTAACTAGACTTTGTTTTATATCTAAGAAGATAAGATCAGGGTTAGCAGAATCAAAAAATGAGTCCGTTCTCGAGATATCATCAAAAATACATATAAATCTGTTACATAGGAAATTAATTTTCAGTATATTTTTTTTTTTTTGAGATAATTTTTTTCGATATTTTTATTGTTATTCTGCTATACGGGGCGAAGACAAATCCAACAAATCAAAGATCATAAAAATCGATTCAGCCGATCTTGAGTAATAAATGGTGTAACTAACCCGACTTTGTTTTATATACAGGGTGTAACGGAAAGGTGTGGTCATATTTTAGAAACCGGTTCTGCCCATGGATATGAACAATATTCTCTAAGAACAATATGAAAATTCCCAAAAAAAAATTTGAACTTTCCATACAAAGTTATCATCAGCTGATCAATATTTGTATGGGAGATAAAAAAAAATTGTGAATTTTCTCAGATTTTCTTGAAGAAAGTTGTTCTTGTCAATGGGCAGATGCAGTTCTTAAAATATGATCACACCTTTCCATTACACCTTGTATAAAAAGATATATTAATGAATAAACTGAATATGTTAACAAAAAGTAATATTAGCAAATTCACACCAACTAATAATACATTGCATATTAAATATGTAAGTGGATGAGTTGGATCCATTAGGTCCTCAGAAGTGCAGGTGTATGCACACTTCGGACACAAAAGAGACATAGTTTGCACAGGAGCACCACATTCACACTGGGTGTCAGTGGGGTCTATAAGCCCTCATTTCACTGGATTGGCCTACTCAGAGCCTTTAGACAAAATACTTTTCTGTTAACGTTAACGCTAACGCTTCGTGCAAAATGTATGGCAACGACATTACTGGGCGTGAGTCACGTGACAGGCTCTCCGCAGGTAATGTCGTTGTCATACATTTTGCACGCGTTAGCGTTAGCGCTATTATAAAAGTTATTTGACTAAGGGGGCTGGTCCGCAATCGAAATCCCATAACGTCCCGAATACCCAACACAGCGTGACTTCAGCAGTAAAGTTTCCATAAGCAGACAATGAGGCGTGCTGCGAATTACTGTACAAAACAATCAACTATAATAATTGGGTCGTATGCGCAGCGAGTAACCGCAGAATAGTAGTCTGACACTTATGCGTGTCAGATAAACTACACCGACTTCGCTTGCGGTTAACACGATTTAACAATTTATGAGCAGCTTTGTAGGTTAGTATTGTTTACCTGATCAATTATAGTCACAATGGAGACCAGATGTTGCTTGTTTTATTAAAGCCTTCGTTAAATTGACTATCTTATCAAAAGTTTTACTTAAATAAGATATGGTTAAAAAAAAAACGAAGAATGAATAAAAAAACTGTTTTACAATAAAAAATATAACCGACTTCCAAAAAAAGTGCAAAAACTTTTTTTCGGAAGTCAGTGTTTTTGGTTTCTTTGTTTTTTGACACCGACTTCCAATAACAGTTATTTTGCAATTATTTTTTTTGGAAATCTTTTCTATTTTTTTTTAAATAAGTTTTTAGTTGTACACCATAACTATAACTAAATATGTAGTTAAGTTATTCCCGAATTGATAGCCCGATAGATAGGTGAAATTAGGGTGTATCAGGGTAAACTGTACAAATCTGTGTACATAATATCATGCTGATACGCTCTGAAGGGGTCAGAGCGTATCAGCATGATATTATGTTATGAAGTGGTGTAAACAATAAACAGACATGCGATTGCAGCAATTCCGGAAAGTTTACTATTTTATTATCTATTAAAGAGTTCCATTGACTATCTCAATAGAGCAACACGGGCCAACGGCGTTCACCGGTGGCCCGTGTTGCTCTATGACTATCTCCGAAGTTGTTCATCAGATCTTCACCAAGTTTAAATGTGACTACTTGGGAAGTATACACTTTCAAACAACAAAGAATTTTTCAAATCGGTCCGGCGTCTTCGAGTAATCGGGCAACATATATAAAAAAATCTTGCAACGAATTGTTAACCTCCTCTTTTTTGAAGTTCGGTTAAAAACTCAGATATCCTACTAATATTATAAATGCGAAAGTTTGGATGAATGATTGTTACTACACCAGGGCCTGCAGTCTCGACTTAGTTAACGATCGCGTAACAACCGAATTCGTTCGCTAAGAAATTAATGTTGCAAGGAGGCAAACTTTTATGTCCTTTAATATTTTGCCAAGTTAATTTAATTGTTACAAGCGGTAAAAGTTATTCATTAAAATTTAAATAAATTATAAGTTTTCATGAAAAAATTTACGCCGTCACTGTACATATTTCAAGAAAATCAATTATTTTTTCAGGTCACGATCTAAAATTTTTCCTCACAAATGAGGGAGTTTTTTAACGGCTAATAATATAGCGATCAGTAGCTAACAAAAGTTTCGCTATAAATGTCGAGACTGCAGGCCCAGAACGGCTATATAAGCGCTGAGCGGCCCTGGATGAAATTTGGCACAGATATAGATTATAGTCTGGAATAGCACATAGACTATAAGTTATAATGGGGGAAGTACTTATTCCATGCGGAAGAACATGCTGGGAAGCTAGTGTATATTATGGAGGAAGATGACATTTCGGATAATGGCAGAAGGATGGTGATGATGATTATGATGATGAAAAATCATAGCCAAGAATTTTTCCGGAGTCGAAGACTAGAAAGAGAAAGTAGTACTTCGAACTCGTAATTCCTCACAACAAATTGGACGCGATAAAATAATTATTAAGTTCACAAGTGTTACAGCTGCATCGTACTCAGTGCTTTTAATAATAGCTTCATATATAAGAGCAAACATGTGCTTCACTTGCTTCTTTAAGTGGCCTAACGATACTATTTTAATGTTTAGTCAGAGTGAAGTTATTATCATTATGAATCTTATCTGATATAATAGCTGCAGTATGATGGTCATCATGAGTGAGCTACGCAGTGTAGGAGTGTAGTTGGCAAGTTACTTTAGATTTGAAGATTTGACATTATTTGTGAAAATATTTGATGGATATATTTTAGAGACTTTATTTTTTTAAAGACATATAGTACGGAAAAGGTATGATGCGCCGACCTCAATGAAATTGAGATTAGGGCAGATGGATCATCATGATTTTCTTATTAAGGAGGCTTATATAGGAGTTACAATTCGTAAGAGTGCCAATTACAGTGCAAGTATGGAAATGAAACAATTTTATAAACCGTAACCAATCTATTTATTTTAAACTGAAAGAAATAATGGTAAGGAAGAATAAAAACCAAATTTAAAATTATGGATTTTGTGATGAACTATACAAAAGAATGATAGCGTGACGGTTGACGAGAGAAAATGGAAGAAGCAAATGTGTTGCGCCGACCCCCATTGTGGGAGAAGGGCAGATATATGGTTAAAGCCAGATCAGCCCCTCTAGCCAAATAAGTTTTATAATAGCGCTAACGCTTCGTGCTAAATGTATGGCAACGACATTACTGGGACAGTTCTCTCCGCAGATAATGTCGTTGCCATACATTTTGCACGAAGCGTTAGCGCTATTATAAAAGTTATTTGGCTAGGGGGCCAGGACTTAGATCACGAAGCATATTCCATCACCGAAACGGCATAAGTTTTCTATATATAACTACTTCTGGGTGACAAATCCGTACTTACTACACGACAGACGAATGAAGGAATCTGCCCACTAAACTGTATCATATCACGACCATACCAGGACCGTGCTAGGAACGTGTCAAGCAAAAAAATATTCTTTGTATTGAAAAGTACATACATTGCCTACTAGACCGTTCCGTCACCGACCACCACCGTTGCGTGTACGTAGCGTATCGGCACGGGTTATAATCGCGTATGATGACCGTTATGCACGGGCATGGTGCGCTTTTGATACGTTCTAGTACCCGTGTTGTATTTGTTCCCGTACGTTCCTAGTGCGGTCATGGTCTGATACGGTGTACAGTCTTTTGAACTATATTAGATACAGAAACGGTAACGAAAATGTTTTCACCTGCATCTCAATAGTTTCGATACACGAGAACTTTGGTCAAGGACAAACCCATCGGAAATTCAGATTGTCCAAAATTTCCAATTCCATGAGCAGGCGAAAATAATATTATCTTCGGGTTCAATGCACTCTACCACAATTGATGGCCATGTATAAACTGACAACCGAAAAAATTATCCTCGAATACAGAAATTTATAAGTAAACAGTTTTTGGAACCTTGAAATGTATAGAATATAAATTGAAAGATCACCGACATCAATGTTTTTGCTTTAAAGAACAATTTTTTTTCTACCATTTATAATTTCGAGCTCTGTTACGCAGAAGTTTTTAATTATTCTCTTGTTCTTTAAAAACATAAACGTGGGCCCATAGCTGCTATAGAATGAGATACATAATTTCCATAAGCATATTATTAGCGAACGCGCTTCGTAACAAGTTTGGCCAGATTAGTACGATGCCGAGTTCATACGAGCCTCACATGATGTCATCGTCAACACATAACTTACTTAAAACCTCGAACGAGCCGACCATGTGTGCGTGAGTATAAGACTTATCTAAACAGAAACACATACAAATTAATTCCATATCCAACTGGAAAGTTCCATGGTGCCTCAATCTAATGCTTTTAAATTTAAAACAAGCCTTGCTTTAGCATCCCTTGCTGACTGTTGAACAGATGACTCTTATTATAAAAGGAAATGAATCGCCGAGCGAAAATCCTGTTATCTGGACAATGAAGTAAACAAGTTTGTTGTTGTTAAGAACGCAATAGACGATTGTTTCAGTCCAACGAGCTCATTTTCGGTCAAGGATAATTGACTGCGAATTAATAAAGATTGAATAGATCAACTAATGGTAAGTAATTGATGGTTCTCTTTACTTAGCATAAATTAAACTCGATATAGAACACGTTTATATAATTCGCAGACGTATCGATTAACGAAAAACTATACTAATTTCGTTTTTTCTGGCAATTCACGAATCATAGGTATACTGTTTAGATTTTAGGAAGCAAAACACATCTGGGAATTGTTTCCAACAAGTAGTTAGGCAATATTCTAGGAATGTTCCTTCATAAAGGCCCAAATATTTTTTTTAAATATTAAACATCTCGTCGAATCCGTCTCGGCTGGGCAGCGTACGAGAAGTTGCGTGGTATCTTCTCGTCTCACATACCACAGTGTATCAAGACGAAAGTCTATGAACAGTGCGTGTTGCCAGTGATGACTTATGATAATATAATATAACCGAAACGTGGTCGCTCACAATGGGCCTCATCAGAAGGCTGAAGAGGGCAATGCTCGCAGTTTCCTTGCGTGATCGAATCAGGAATGATGATATCAGCAAGAAAACTAAGGTAACCGACATAGCCCGAAGAATCGCCAAACTGAAGTGGCAGTTGGCAGGGCACATTGATGGGCCGAAAAGTTCTGGAGTGGCGACCGCGTACCGGAAGACGCAGCGTTGGAAGGCCTCCCACAAGGTGGACCGATGACCTCGTGAGGGTCGCGGGTAGCCGATGGATACGAGATGCACAGGACCCCCTGTTGTGGTGACACTTGGGGAGGCCTATGTCCAGCAGTGGACGTCTTTCGGCTGAAATGATGATGATGATTAAACATCTGTCTAAAAGAGGAACACTCCTGTATCTCGAATAATCTCGGTACCTACCTACATACAAGACACAATCTCATATCTACGTAATACGGCTCCCGATAACCTGGAACAAACATAAATACACTGATAGTGATTAAAATGCTGAAAACATCTGATTACGCAACCACAACAAGAAGCATTATCAACTAATTAAATAAAATTGTTGAATAATATTTATATTAGTTGCTTTATTTTTGGTTGCTAACTTCCATCGACAAAGGAAACCACAAGACGCAATTTTTAAGGTGACTAAAATAAATATTAAAATAAATAGACGGGCACTGATTTAATTGGTGAGCGTACCAATCGACGTGCGGCTTCTGAGCGACGTCTACGCGGCTTCTGAGCGATGTCTATGCGACTTCTGCGCGACGTTTACGCGGCTTCTGCGTAACGTCTGTCTCCTCTACAAGGTGAGCGATGTCTACGAGACTTCTGCGCGACGTTTACGCGGCTTCTGTGTAACGTCTGTCTCATCTACAAGGTGAGCGACGTCTACGCGGCTTCTGAGCGATGTCTACGCGACTTCCACGACGTTTACGCGGCTGCTGCGTAACGTCTGTCTCATCTACAAGGTGAGCGACATCTACGCGACTTCTGAGCGATGTCTACGCGACTTCTGCGCGACGTTAACGCGGCTGCTGCGTAACGTCTGTCTCATCTACAAAGTGAGCGACGTCTACGCGGCTTCTGAGCGATGTCTACGCGACTTCTGCGCGACGTTTACGCGGCTTCTGCGTATCGTCTATGTAACATCTACTAGGTGTAATGGAAATGGGTGGTCATATTTTAGAAACTGCTTTTGCCCATAGAAATGAACAACTATCTTCAAGAAAGTCATAGGTGGTCAATGCCCAAAACAAAATGAATTCCGAAAAAAGTTTATTTACTATTTGTTTTAGCTATTTTTTCAATAATATTATATCACCCTCATAGACGCGTCCAAAGCGATGTTATAATTTCCATTACATACACACATCAACATCATACCAACATCATCATCATTTACATTATTATATTATTACACCAAGTTATCATGAGCTGATCAAAATTAGTATGGGAGGTCCAATTATTTAAAAGAAAGTTGTTCATTTCTGTGAGCAGAAGCAAAATTTGAAATATGACCGCCCATTTGCGTACACTTTGGTGATTAGAGGACATCTACGCGGCGTTAACGTTACGCCTACACGGTGACTACGCTTTACATCCGTATGAAAGCAGCTAAGGCCTGCACTGAAAAAAAGTCAGTAGAACGCTCCAAATCAATCTGCCTAGTCTTTTCCCAACTATCCTTGGGACGGGTTCCAGTTTATCCGGATGCAGCTGAATACCAGTATTTTACATGGAGCGACTGCCTATCTGACCTCCACAACCCAGTTACTGGGTAATACCATACCCCTTGGTAAGACTGGTTGTCAGACTGTCGGGCTTCTGATTACCCGTAACGACTGTCAAAGATCCACCATTGACAGCCGGGACCAACAGCTTCCGAAGCACGGAGGAGTCTCGGTATGTAAAGATCGTCACCCATCCATGGACCAACCCCGGCAAGCGTAGCTTAACCTGACGGATCGACCCGTGTGGCTGTTATTACTTTAGCCACGAACTCCTCTCTCCTCGCTCCAAATACACTTTAAAAATGTTTGTAGTTGCTAAGGAAAAGTGAAAGTGAAACTGAAAACGTAAATGTTTTAGTTCAAAGGTGAAACACGACGTACAATGCAGGTACCCTTCAGAAATATAAAGACTTGCAATGTTCGAATAGCGTTCATAACAATAATACATTGAATGAAATCGCATTACCCATTCAATGTTTTCATAAACGGGTTTAAAAACGGCACGAAACAATAAACGAAGATGTAATTACAGAAGTTTCAAGCACCGCATAGTGTAGCGATGACGTAGGAAATAGTTCGTGACCTTCTGTGTTCGAAAATAATGATAAACTACTCGGTAAAAGCGTACCAGTAGTAGGGCTTCTGTTTGACCGAGTCCCGATATAATTGATTATTGTGTAACGATTTATTTCTGGACTATAATCTACTGAAGTATTTCGACCTATGCCTGCCGATATTCCTCGAAAAGCACCTCAAGCTGTTGGTTCCCTGTCAGAATCACGGGATTGATTGAAAGAGCCACCGCAGCCCTGGCGTAGGCAACGGGAGAAGTTATTTGATGACTGTCCACCATATAAAAAAACCAGCCAAGTGCGTGTCGGACTTCGCACATTTAGGGTTCCGTAACAAATAAGGGAATTATCAAAAAAACTAATTTATCAATATTGGTATTTGTTAGCAAAATAAACGTAATAATAAACATTATCACCAAATTTGAAGTTCATAGGACAATGGGAAGTTAAAAAAAATCTTCAAAACAAAATTTTGTGACAGACGACGGACATACAGACAGACGGACACGTGAGTCACAAAAGGAAGGCTCCGTTTGGACCCTTCGGGTCCGGAACCCTAAAAAAACTGTTGGTCCCGGCTGTCATTTCTAGATCTTGGACAGACGTAACTGGTAGTCGGAATCCAGAAAATCTGACCCCAGTCTTGCCAAGAGGTATCGTGTTACCAAGTTACTCGGCTGTGAAGGACAGATAGGCAGTCACCCCATGTAAAATACTGGTATTCAGCTACATTTACTTAGAATGGAAGCCGACCACAACATGGTTGGGAAAAGGCTAGGCAGATGATCGACTATTGGCGTTAGCATAATCAGCCTGTAATGTCCCCACTGCTGGGACACAGGCCTCCTCTCTGTGAGAGGGTGTGGGCCGTAATCCACCACGCGGGCTCAATGCGGGCTGGTAGATGTCGCATGTCTTCAGATTTTTAGTTCTAGGACGGTTTCCTCACGATGTTTTCCTTCACCGTTTTGAGAGCAATAGTGATGCAATAATATACACAGCGTAAAGCGCCTTTTTGGGTTCAAACCCACGACCTACAACTTGTAAGTCGCGGCCGTTACCACTGGGCCACCGCTGCCCTCCATGACGTTCAACTAATTTCTAATAGTCCAATCAACAGTTTATAAATGCTCGAGGAAGTATTAAATATCACTTCCTAGCTATTATAAATTATGTATGCAAACAATGGCAGTTTAGTGAGTAGGTAAGGCACAACAAACGCGATGCAATTCTAGCGCAGTTTATCGAGTACAACTATGTAATGCGTACGCGCAACATCACTCATATTTACCATCCATGACCCGCTTATCCATGTTAAGTTGCTGCTCTCACATCGGCTTGACTGCTCTATCTCGAACGATTAGGTTTAGACTTGAAGGATAGATAATTACCTACTTTGTAAATAACATATCACATTTTAGTATGTTAATCTGTCATCAATAACAAAGAAGTGCTTAGAAATAGATTATTTACTTACGTTTATTTGCAACTGTAGCAAAGATTTTGTAAGTAATTTATCCTACTATAATCCTACTAATATTATAAATGCGAAAGTTTGGATGGATGGATGTTACAAACATCCATCCATCCAAACTTTCGCATTTAACGCCAGAACGGCTTAACGTATCTGGATGAAATTTGGCACAAAGATAGATTATAGGCTGGAATAGCACATATGCTATAATTTATCATGGGGGAAGTAATTACCACGCGGGCGAAGTCACTGGCAGAAGCTAGTTTGAACTATTAAATATTTACCTGTCCCAATATGTGTCTGTTGTAATAAATGTATGTATTTTCACAGCAATCAATAAGATGACGTGTATGGAATAAAAATAGATCTCCAACAAAGTCATAAGGCTATTGTCCACCTATAGCACTGTTCATTACACACAAGAGATATAGCACAGATTTATGGCACATTCGAGTCTAGATTCTCTCTCACAAGTACAGACGTTCCTACCAGCCTAATAGTATCCGTGATCATGATCAACTAAAGAGTCAAGGTGAACTCTATTATGTAATATAGTAATACTGGTTTCACGCTTGATAGCGTTGTCTACGTGATTTTTGCAGTGAAAACTTCCTTAGGCGCGTTGGGCATTTTTGAGATGGGAAAAACTATTGAACTCGCGCGACACCGACGACAACACCGACACCGACGCTGACACCGACACCAAAACCGACATCGCTACACGAACCGCTCCGAGTGGTACGTTTTCAATTCTCACACACCCGGAGTGCCATTCTTTTATTTTCTAAAGTATTTCGGAGTATTTCAACCGCTCACTGTGTATGCACCAACATTTTGCTGGGGAGTTTGTTGCGCCACTTCTTCTTCCCAGCTAAAACACTAGGAAGTGGTGACGGGCAAGGCGTTTTTAGGGGACTGCCTCTATGTAAACTTTGACGTTCAAAAAGTGCTGGCTCTCAGCGTAGTTTGAATAAATGAGTTTTGATTTTGATTCAGTTTCAATGAAAAAAATCTTTCTTAGAAAAATCTACAATATTATTATTTCAGGTATTAAAATAGTCTCAATGACATAGAGATAAAAGTTTATGCAAATCTTAACTATATGTCAGTTTTTTATACTGATTCGACCTTTGGCTGGAAGGTGACCTAAATGTTTAATGATATCCGTTTATGGACAATATCAACATCTAAGATATTGTGTTACTTTACCGCAAATCCTTCAGAGCATATTTAATGTTCGAAAAGTTCCATAAAATGTGGCCTCTTTTGTAAACGTAATCATAGAAGTGGTTAATTTAAAAAAAAAAAAAAACATGTTGCCACACTCTGAATTATTCCTGTATCGTGGGTGCGTTCACAAACATGTAAACTCACATACACAAGACACCCAGACCCGGAACAACTATATGTAGGCCATTCAAACATTTGTTCCGTACGGGGATAGAACCCACGACACGCAGCGCAGCAGCCAAACGCTCAATCACTGCGCTAACCGTGCCATCAAAGAAATAAGTGTTCCTAACATCTAAGGTATTGATGATTTGAATAATTATAATACTATAAATAAGTACTTGCTACGGCCGCGAATCAAATGTTGACTAAGATACAACCTGACACTGACCTGCAAATTGCAAAAAAAGTAAGAAAATTTGAATTTCGCGGGCTACCTTGGAGCATTCAACTTAATATTATGAGTTATACAGCATGTAACAAAAACCCTGTCCGATCCAATAAAGGCGTATTCCTAGTTTAACATACGTACTACAAAAAGTTGTAAAAAAAATGGTACTCATAAAAACCATAACTTATAGATATTTTAATTTTATAAAATACGAGTATGCGAAATTTAACAGTAAATATGGCAAATTTTGATAAGTTGACAACACTCCAGCGGCCGGCGAAATCTTTTCATATTTTCCTATTTTTACTTCAAACGATAGCGCCCTGCAGTAGCCGCGCTGTAAGTACTCTGTCTTGCTCAGGCGGCATCTTTGAAACGAAACAGTAGGTGAACTTTGTCGAGCGCTCGGTGTTGCCTTTGATAAGTTTTCGTTTTTTTTATTTAATTAATTATTTTCATTGGGGAAAAATAATTATCTCGTATCCATTAAATGATTACGTATATGTGTACGCAGTAGGATACAAGGAGTATGCTAGGAGGGGGGATAGCTCTCAAACCTGTAAATGAAAACATCGTGAGGAAACCGGCATGTCCACCAATAGTTCAAAGATATTTGACATCCACCAACCCACACTGGACTCGCGTGGTGGATTGAGGGTGCGTTTCCACTGAAGCGGAGCTGGGCAGAGCGGAGCGGGGTGGAGCGGAGCGGGCCGGAGGGGAGCGGGGCGGGGCGGGGCGGAGCGGAGCGGGGCGGCGCGGGGCGAAGACGTGCAGGAATCGACTAATCGATGAGTGCGATGAGGATTTCAACCATTGTGGTTGAAATCCTCATCGCACTCATCTCGTCTGTGATTGGACGATCGCTACACATCTCCGGTCCGCTCCACTCAGCTCCGCTTCAGTGGAAACGCACCCTAAGGCCCATCCCATCTCACGGAGAGGAGACCTTTGTCCCAGCATGGGGCACGTTAAAAGGCTGATATAGCTTTACAAAATAGGCCATTGTCTCACGAACACCATTTGTTGAGACAAAGCCCTTTTTTGTAAAACCTTGTTTGTAACATTTATGACTTTTAAAATCTTAGTCAGTTGTCTGAATTTGTGCATCATTCCTCAGTTGCATCCTGCACACCAAATGCAGCCTTATGGTGGTCATGCACAGATATTTGTGATAGTACATAAGTGAAAATATAATCACAGAGTTTATTAATAAGTTAATATACATCACTCAGATGCACTTATATTATGTAATCGCGATATAACGGTTATTGCGCTGTTAGTACATTTCGTCATAAACGATAAATTGATAAATGATTTGTAGATAAACAGGATCCTCAAGTCCGAAATTTACAACTAATCTGTGATAAACAGTTTTTAGATTATCTTTCGCAGTAATATACGAATCACCTTGAGTTGCTTGATTCGCAAACATTTCCAAATAAGTATTTTTTATGTATTTATTTGTTATATATTCAAAGAATTGAATATGTTTTCTCATGAATGATACGCGATCGAATGTTTTTAAATTTAAATTTTCGGAACTTCATTTGAATCCTTAATTTAAAACACTTAAGTACCACATAAGTTAAGTTTATGCAACAATATTGTATTTTACATCTAAATAGACCCAGATCGGGTCAATTATATGATTTGAAAAGGTTACAATAATAACGAATGTCTAAAAGTATACAAATTTGCTCATTATCCATATTAATATGTATTATAAATGTGAAAGTTACATACTCTGTATGGTCTGTCTGTATATTTATTTATTTTTGATGTATTCACGCCTAAACTGCTGAATCAATTTTCATGAATTTTGGTACAGACTTGAAGAGATAGATTGGACCATGGACCGGGAGTAAATTCCGTAGAAGGCAAAGTCACTGGCAGAAGCTAGTCTTCACTAAGCTTTATAATACTAAGAAGTTACGGGGAAAAAAAACTGCATGGTAAATTAGTCAAGTGATATTAAAAGAGATAATTAAGTAAAATATGTATATTTTACTATACTGCACTTTCGTGTTTATTTTTGAACTGCGATCATCAGATAATCTTAAAACAAAGAAAGCAAACATATGCGTCATAAAAGACGTCCAAAACACCGTTACTGTAATATCAGGACAAGACCTTTGATTGATTGGATACTTTTAAAACGTGGGATCAAGGCAAACTTGATTATATGAAAAATAAATGAGCAAAAACATCAGCTGTCAACGTCAATGTAAACAAAAAAAAAACTCACAATTCACAGGCGATAAGATAGAGAAAGATAAAAATTTATTCCGCAGTAACTTTTTACTATATTTGAGAAATGTGACCAGATAAGTGAGGGACACGGGTGAACGCTGGGTTAAACTCACGGCGACAGCTTAGAGATTAAGATATGCGCATATTAATGGGCAAACATCTTTAAGACTATGCTTCATTTGACTGAGCCTGATATTAGTGCCCAAGTGCTTCAACGCACCGCTACGAGACTTCTACATAGTGCTACGCCGCTTCTACGCAATAATACGTAGTGCTACGACGCTTCTACGCAGTGCTACGAAACGCTACAGCTTTTCTACGCAGTGATACGTAGCGCTACGCCGCTTTAACGCAGTGCTACATAGTACTACGTCGCTTCTACGCAGTGCTACGGAGCGCTACGGCGCTGCTACGTGGATCGCTAACTGCTACGCAGCTTCTACGCGGCTCGTACGCAGTGCTACTCGGCTTCTACGCAAGATATTAATTGATATTCGTGCAGCAAAACCCAGTAGTTTACTTTAGTAATTGGTACGTAATCGCCAGTCCCTTCAGTCAAATACCGGCAAGGCTCCATTTGATGATGTGACAATGTTTGGTTTTATTTGATTAGCAACCAAAGAAAAAACACAATTATTTAACAGCAAGCCGTTCCGGTAGCTCGGATACTCCGTCCCTTGACCCTTTCCAAGGCTGTCTTACTTCCGCTACCGAGACATAAACGTCCGCTAACACATCATAAAGACAAACACTCGTAGCACCCAACGTAGTGAATGACTGTACGTATACCTACTTTAAGTGGGCTGACACGCTTTCCTTCGAGTATTGATAAATATTACATACCTTCTATAAATATATTACTTAATAGCAATGTCTTGATTTTGACTGAGAACTAACGTAACGAGAAACAAATAATCACATTCCGTGTAGGAAAATTACGAACGGAAAACCAATAGTCTTACATAATTGATTTAGTACCTAATAGCCAAGGTAATAAGATAACATACTAAAACGTAATGCCGCAATTCGTAACCCCAGCTTACAAAGCCATACAGTGGCTAGCTTTACCGCATGTTACTACAAAGTAGCTAGATACTAAGGTGTTACTTGGTAATTAGTTTTAGTAATTAGGGCCATACGTGTCGAAGGTTACGTCTTTCCTCTACCTTTATCTAAATGTAATTACCTAACACTTTTAGGGATATCCTTTCATTACTATTATTACCTTTGACTCATCATCATCATCAGCCTTTTAATGTCCCCACTGCTGGGGCACAGGCCTCCTCTCTGTGAGGGGGTGTGGGCCGTAATTCACCACGCGGGCCCAATGCGGGTTGGTTACCTTTGACTGCTTCGTTCGAATTCGAAATCGAAGACATTTGACACCCACCAACCCGCACTGGTTCGTGTGGTAGATTACGGCCCACACCCTCTCACAGAGAGGAGGCCTGTACCCCAGCAGTACGGCCATTAAAAAGCTGATGATGATGATAATGCCTCGTTGGTCTCGTGGTCGGAAGCGCGACTGCTGAGCAGGTGGGATTGGTCCTGGGTTTAATTCCCGGGTCGGATAAAAAGTGCTATTGTGTTTTTCCATTAAGAATTACTCTGTAGCAGGCCGGATTTGAAAGTTGGTGATGTGACACCCCCGTGCCTTATAAAGCACGTAAAGTCGTTGGTCCTGCGCCTGATCAAGCGCAAGTCCGATCGTGTATGGAGTACTGCTCTCATCTTTGGGACGGATCTGCAAGATACCAGCTTGATGCCCTTGAGTCAATTGAGAAACGAGCCAAGAGGATCATCGGCAATGATAGACTCGTTGAGTCAAAACTCCAAAGTCTTGAACATAGACGCCGAGTTGCTAGCCTGTCGGTTTTCTATCGATTACATTTTGGGGAGTGTGCGACGGAATTGCATGATTTGATTCCGCCAAGCCCGTTTCATCTAAGGACCACAAGACGTAAGGCGAAGTGCCACCGGTTCATGGTGGACATCCCATCCATACGCACAAAGCGTTTTGAGAAAACATTCATTGCACGTACAGCTAGAGAGTGGAATTCTCTACCGGAGTCTGTGTTTCCTGTAAGATACTCGTACAACCTGGGAGTCTTTAAGTCAAGAGTGAATAGGTTACTTCTAGGCAAGCGTGCTCCATCTTCGACCGCATCATCGCTTAACATCAGGTGAGATAGTGGTCAAACGCGAGCCTATCAAACATAAAAAAAAAAAAACTACCCGCGGTCGTGGATTACCGTCCCACCGGACTATGAGAGTGAAGGAACAGAGAGTGCACCTGTGTTTGCGCACACGCTTGTACACTATATAGGTTACACTATAATATCTCCTGCGTAATCTCCGTTGAGATTGGTCACCGTGATAGACATTCGGTCGGGAGGATTATTATTAGATACTTTTAATCAGTATAAGCATAAGTTTTTCCTTTCAAGTCACCTTAGGTATATTCTGGAACCTTGAGGCGGCGACCAGCTCGCCGGTTGAGCGCGTACCAAAGCGTCATGGCCATCTGGCTAGTCCAGGTATACCGCACGGTCTCCGATGAGGCGGCGAGCCTCCTTGCCGGAATGTCGCCATGGGATCTAGAGGCCAAGGTCCTCGCACTCCTCTGGGAGTGGCGCGAGGAGGCGAAACGCCGGGGCGAAACTCCGCTGCCGCGACATTTCGCGGCTCGGCGGACAGAGCTCCGGCATGGCGACATGGAGAGAGCGACTGTCACAATACCACAATTACAGCGTTAGTGTCCCTATTTGAGGAGTGGCTGGAGAGGCGCCACGGCGTCCTCACCTTTCGAGTGACGCAGGTCCTCACCGGACACGGCTGTTTTGGGAGGTTCCTGTGTCAGATAAGGCGGGAGGAAACGCCCGGGTGTCACCATTGTGCGGATCGCCCAGAGGACACGTTGGAGCATACGGTGGAGATCTACCCCGCTTGGGCGGAGCACCGCCGTGTCCTCGTGGTCGCGATAGGCAGCAGCGACCTTTCACGCCCAGCCCTGGTCCAGGCCTTGGTACGGACCGAGAGGGAATGGGAAGCTGTGCCGCCGCAGAAGACGCCCTGGGCGTCGGGGGTCACGGGACAATCTCCGGCCACTATAGACCTGGGCCTGCGGACGGCGAGTGATGGGTATCTCGCCGTCCGATCAGCACCAGACCTGAGAGTCGACGGCGCGTAGTGTTCCACGCGTGCCTCAAAGAGATGTCAGCCACCACTGACGGGGCCCGTCATGGCCAATGCATGCATGCCAAGGGTTCGCGGATAAATTCGTAACAGAGTTACCGCGCCCCTGGGCACTCAGGCAAGGAAGGAACAGAAAACCGAGGTGGGTTTTAGTCAGTAAATGTCTGACACGCCCTCCCGATCCACCCAGAGCGGGAGAAGTCATAGGATGATTACCCAAGCCCAAAAAAAAAGGTATATTCTGGAAAACATTCATCGAAGAAGCGTTACAAAGTTTGTGGCGAAAGAATAACTTAAAGAAACCAATCAAAATCTAGTTTTGTTTCATACTGCACATAATAGCTAAAGCATCTAAGAACGTAAAGTTAAAAACATTATTTGACCAGTACATATTGTATGGATAAGAACACTTTAAAAGAGACTTTGACCTCTGAGTTTGTTTCGGTGTTTCTTTTCATGGTAGTCAGCTAGGAAACACCGGCCTCATCTAGCTTAAACTGACAAAAACATTGACGTGTAAAAGTGTTCCTTGTAACCTATTTACTGAATAAACATCATTTAACAGTATATTAATTCTATCTTCCCAAAAGAACATACTTCTGGGATAAAAAGTAGCATTTGTATTAACTGAAGACATAAGCAATCCTGGTACTAAATATCATCCAAATCCGTTCAGCCTTTTGAGCGTGAAGGAATAACAAACATACACACACATACAATTTTCACCTTTAAAATATTAGTATGATGTTTGATTTTAGGGGACAAACTTATAAAAAAGAACCGGCCAAGTGCGTGTCGGACCTAGCATATTAAGGGTTCCGTATCAAATGAGGGAATGATCAACGAAAAAAACTGATTTATCAACATATTGGTATTTGTTAGTAAAATATAAGTAATAATAAATATTATCACCTTTCAAGTTCATAGATAGATGGATGCAATAGGCAGTTAAAAAAATCTTCGGAACAAAATTTTGTGACAGACGACGGACAGACAGACCGACGGACAAACGGGCAGACAGACGGACACGTGAATGACAGCAATAGTGTTCCATTTGGACCCTTAAAGTACGGAACCCGAAAAATTGTCCTCAATAATAATATGTAACTTGTTGCTAGTCAATAAAGATTCTAAGAGACTATATAGGGTGACTGGTAATTAGTGACCGATACTTTAACACGTGATTGTACTCATGATAACAAACAACTTTTACTATGGGACCGAACCTGAAATCACGAAAAAAATAGGCAGTATAGTACATTTTGACCAGTCAGTAGGCAAACATAAATGTACTGAACAGTAGATTTTTTTCGCGATTTCAGGTTTGGTCCTATAGTAAAAGTTGTTTGTTATCATGAGTACAATCACGTGTTTAAGTATCGGTCACTAATTACCAGTCATCCTATATAAAGAAACTGTGAGATAAGGCGAAGGCTGACAGAGGAGAGTGGTAGATCAAAACATATTGCGCAGACCTGTAGTAACGGACCCGCTAGAGTTGTGGGAATGATCAAGAGGTGAACAGGAGGAGAACCTAGGTGTGGCAGTTATTTTAGTTGAATTATTGATTTCTTGCCGCCAACTGAATCAGTCTGCTTGAAAAGTGACTTGTTTGGAACTTTTTAGCTGTTTTTTACAGTCGGGTTTTTTGAAAATATTCATTTTTTTTATTTTCTACATTTAAGTGAGTTATATTTTTGGAATCGCCTCCTCGAACCCTTTATTTTGATACCCTACTTAATATAGTTCGTCGACTTTCACTTTTTCTATTTCACTGGTTGTCGACGAATCAATTGACGTAAGAAATCAAAATTGGCTGAGACGTTTAGTCTCTAAAGCGCCGCAAAGGAACAAACATACATATATACATAAGCTGATAAACACATTACCCTCCCTTGCGCCGCGCAGTCGGGTAAAAAAATACCCTAAGTAACATGCGACCCAGGGCAGTAAGAAGTTTAAGATTTACACAACAAACCACTAAAGAAAACGTTTTATTCCCCGAAGACGTTACGTAGAAACGTTATATATGATACTGGACAGTAATTTGTTAAGACAGGAAGTCGATATAAGTGTCAAGGCGGCAGGACTTAATGAATAATACGGAAGGAGGTCAGGAGAAACGTAGCTATTTATTTTTTCCTTTTCGTGAAACATTTTTGTTTCATACTATTTCTATCGCCTTAATAGAGACAATAAGAAAAGTGCTATTGGACACATTCCTAGTAAAGACAATTTAATAATAGTTTTAATTTATTTACTTATTAGTCTATCTATAAGGCTATATTGTATTATGATTAGGGGCCATACTATTGATGAATCCTAGGACAAGGGAAAAAAATAAAAACTATTTCTATGGAGTTTCTATGATACCCGTTTGTAGGGTTCCGTACCCGAAGGGTCCAAACCGACACCTATTGTTGTCACTCATGTGTCCGACTGTCTGTCAATCCGTCCGTCGTCTGTCACAAAATTTTGTTAATTCATGAAGTATTTAATTAATTCTGTCACAAATACGGACGCGTAACGTAAATAAATAAATTTCAATATGCGGTCGCTTTCGGGTATAAATAGAAAAAAAAAAGATTTTCAATCTATCTATCTATCAATGAGAGTCTGAAATATATTTAATAATAGATGAAATAAAAATAGATGAAAATTTACCATTCCCCTCAGTATTATTATTTTTGATACCTACATATTAATATGTACATTGAACTCTTTGATAGAAGTAATAGTCGGCCCGGCCCGTGCTATGTTCGCATGGAGCCATATGATTCGGGCGGGAGACATCTCAATTCGCCGAGACCCTGTCAAATTGGTTGGACAGACAGAGTGTGAATTGGGACGTCTAGAGATAGTTTAATTGCAGGAAGCGGGCTATTATGGTCCCCGCTCGTCCTAATTGTACCAGCGATGACATCACACAATGATATAAAGGAAACAGTATTAATTATAAATTATATTCATTTACAATTTTTTTTTAACAATTACTAAATAGTACAAAAAATACTAACTAAAAAAAATTAAAAGATTTTTTTTTTCATTATTTATTTAGATAGTTTTCAGGGTTGGTCAATAGTAAAAGTTTTTCATAATGATGGGTCAGTGTTTTAATTTAATGATGTTTGTCGCCACCACATTGTATAGTAAAAAAAATGAGTGTGCACACAACATAGCCACCTACTTACCAAGCTTTTATCATATTATCAGCTCCCTAAATATAATATCCTACGATTAGATAATATTACAGGTTATCGGAACTGGATTAGAAAATGAAATTAGATCCCAGGTCTGATCATAAATAATGAACTATCGTTATCTAATGGGATGATGTAACAGTTTCGTTTTATTAAACCAAAAACCTACTCTTGATGCGAAAACCGTGTTGAACTTATCGCAGTTCTTCAATGTGTACTTTTATCTGTTTTTAGGGTTCCGTATCTAAAGAGTCCAAACGGAGCCCTATTGCTGTCACTCACGTGTCTGTCTGTGCGTCGTCTGTCACAAAATTTTGTTCCGAAGAATTTTTCAACTTCCCATTGACCTATAAACTTGAAATTTGGTGATAATGTTCATTATTATTCTTACGTATATTTTACTAACAAATACTAACATATTGAAAATCAGATTTTTTTCTTTAAAAGTCCCTCATTTGGTACGGAATCTTAAATGTGCGAAGTCCGAGACGCACTTGACCGGTGTTTTTTTATTAGCCTACAGTATCCCACGACTGGGCAAAGGTCTCCCCCATAAACCTCAAGACACTCTTTTTCAAAACGTTAATGGAAAACATTGTTAGGAAACCAAAATTCGAAGACATGTAACACCCATCAATCCGCAATGGGACGTGGTGAATTAATACTTATGCTATGCTTATGCTTGCCCCTGTTTAGCGTCACGCTGCCATTCATTCTCTTTCTTTCATACCAATCCTCACCCCACCCATCCATCTTTTCTATAGCCGTCCTCTCCCTCCCCATCTATCCACATTTATATTTACATATTTCATTCATTAAACAATTTTTTTAAATTTCAAATACGACTCATCATCATTTTCCTGCCAATCCCAATTTATTTGGGGTCGGCACAACATGTCTTTTTCTTCCATACTCCTCTATTAGTCGTCATCTCTGTAGTCACCCCCTTTTTACCCATATCCTCGTTCACACAGTCCATCCATTATTTCTTTGGCCTTCCCCTACTCTTATAGCCATCTACATCCATACATTAGAGTTTCCTCACGACATTTTCTTCATTACTCCGCATCACATGCCCATACCACCATACATTTCCAATACTACTAATAATCATTATTAATATTACCTACTTCTTAGAATCAGCCAGTTTACAAGATATAAAGAATTTTAATTTCAACGGCAAATATAATTAGAAACAACACGTGTTTATGTTATCTAAAGAAACTAATGGTATCGAGAAGAGCGTTTTACTGAGTTTCAAAACGACGGGAGCAACATCTGTGAAGTGTGTAGTATATGAATCTAACTCAGTATTGTAGAAGGCTCCAAAACGTCCAATGTGTCTCGTATTAGCATATCTGATACCATTGTGTCACTTATTACTTCACAAGTAAAAATACAAATTCTACATAATAAAAACACCTGTCTAAATTGTATAAATATAGCGTTATTTGATTAAATAAAAATTCATTTATTATTCGGTTACCAAAAGACATTGGCTCAATTAGAACAATTTTTCATGAAGCTCGTAGCCCCATATGTTTGTCGTCATTAACAATAGTTATTTATATACGAGCTCGTACCATCATTATCTTTCACATTAAACATATTTTGCTTAAATAATTATGTCAGTAATATTTTATTAAATACAAATGTATTTTAAGCCTTCTTCTAATCGAAGCAATTAAGCATAATATCAGCTCCAAGCATCGAAGTTATTTTTAAATTGAATAAGAAAATATCACGTGATGTTTCTTATCATTATCATATAAATAATAAATTATAAGTCCTCATTATTTTTTAAGATGATTTTAGATTAATGAGTGGAAAAGTTGATGTAATACAGTTTGCCGCTGTTGACGGTAACAAGTTGACAACATGTGTCAATGTGTGCGAACTGGGTCAAACGCGAGATACCTACATAGTGTAACTGTGTGCAACAGATGACGACCGCGAGTTCAATGCCCTACTAGCAGTGGGGCCAACGACCCTCACTCCACACCCCTATATTGCGCAGGTGAACAAATCTGGGGTGGCTTTCATCTCCCTCGTATAAATGTAAATAAACATGAGCGCTGGTAATTTCTTCATAAACTGGTTCACGCATATCGATAAAGGAAGAACCTTCACACGTTATTTGTACTTAGATCTCTGATTCTTCTTTTAAGTCACGTCACACACATAACTGTTAATAGGTCGGATACAGAGACACTATGCATCATTATGAATGTATTTTCAGTAAAACCTTTCGAGAGCCAGTTTTCGCGATAACCGATATCTGCACACAAAAACCTTGAATTCTTGTCGATAATTGCAAAGCACATTCGATAAGGGCCACCGAAATTCGGTCAGTAATGGCAAAGACAAAAAACTTGAATTAACACGCGAAATGCTAATGGAAAATTTCATTAATGGCTGACATGATTAGGCAGCCCTTTTGGGCGTTATCTTGTGTTGACCGAAATCAGCTGTGAGTGAGCCTATATACGTTCAAGACGGGTCGTAATAATTGGGTTCGAGTGCGTTACTGGGATCACGTACGCACCGGCCGGCCTTGCAGGTATATTTGTGCCTCCAACCTTTTAACGGCAAACAAGTACAAATATCATGGTGTACACGGAAATAGTTTATGGGATACTGAATGACTATAGTTACATGCGGAGCGATACTGAAATGGAGTGATAAAGAATTTATGGGAGTGGAATCCATTTTTGATATCGAATGCTGATAAAAACAAAGAAACAAATCCACCTGGGTACAAACAGGATTAGAAACAAATAAAGAAAATTCTGATGCATACTAAAAATAGACAAATTTTTATTTGAAAAATATATTGGACACACAGCAAAACAACAACAATATTCATTTCAGAAGGGTGTTTTTGTAGTGAACTATTGACATTCGACACCCAGTTTTCGTATATTTAGGTGTGTTAGTTAATATTTAGTTCACACGCTAGTTCCGGAAACTTCCGAACATATAGGTTAAAATGCCGTGACATGATTCCGTAAATTCTCAACTTGCGAAGATTTCATACTAAAACCGTAAAATTGTATAAAGACAAGTAAATATTTTTTTTTATTTTTATTTGGCATCTATGCTGACTGAAATAAAAACAGGAGTCTTTTATATTAATGAGAACCTAAAGACATAATATTTAGACTAACCAACATGTGTTTGTGTGTTTTTCACAAGCCACCAGCAACATGTGTATAGAAATATAAAATGAAGACGTCACTCTTAAATCAAAGATAAAAAGCTGATACGAAGCAACGCACTCAGAATCTAACAACATCCTAAATTATAAAACAAATAGAAATGTGTGTAAATTAGCGAGGCGTTAGGTGATAATCAGAATGTTTTTCAACATCGGCCAATGGTCCATTGCTGTTTCATTAAAGACTATCGGTGAATTGAACACCTATGGACAATATGGACTTAGCAACTCTGTGACGGCCGTCATCAGTGACCTTCCGAAATATAAAGAAGAGAACATCTAACTAGGTTACCGTAACAATTACGTGTAAGTTTATCTCAAGCAAATAGGATGCAGCTGTAATCACTGTGCTGAATATTCAACAAAAGGCTTCACAAATAAAATCTGTTACAGCACCGCTTTCATATTCTTCTTCGTCCTCCGTCACACACACTCTTGGCAGTGGTCGTGGTCGTCACATCAGGGGTGGTGGCAAGTTTCACAATTGGTCGCCATTCCTCCCTTAGCTGTGTACAGTCTGTGAAGTGGACTGTTGAGTGCAGTTTTGACTTGGTCGGTCCAACGCATTGGTGACCTGCCACGGGCTCTTGTGCCTTCAACTTTTACCTGCACTACAAGTCGTTCTACAGATGTGTCTTCTTCACAGCTTTCTTTGCTTTCATATTACATATTCAAAAAAATCATCTTGATTTACGGAACGTTGTGCATATTTGTCGTACTTCTTAAATTTGTTCTTCCCGTCCTTGCTTTGTGTGTATAAACAAAAACACTACTTCGAGTCTAAATATAGTCAATACTTTCTCGGATATTTGGCATCGTGCATCGAAAACAACGTTGGATGTAATCACCGAAAGCAAGGCACTCTATAAACTTTATGGTACATGCTTGAAGAATACTGCTCATAAATATTATAGACCAGAATTTCCCAAACTATAGATCGCGACCCACTGGTCAGTCGCGAGCAAATATTGGATGGGCCATATTGCACTGCTTGTATCTAATGACATAAGGAGTGTTTGTAAGATAATAATCAATTGTAACTTTATTTTTCTTATTAATAGTTCTTCATTTATAATAGTTAAGTGCTGCCATAGATGGACTGCTTGGACCAGTCAGTGCCGACAGCTTCAAGCGGTCGCTGTTTGCGATCTGAAGTTTCAATAAAAAATTGAAGATCGCATACATATATGGACCGCTCAAGGAGCTACGAAAACAAATGGTTTTCGTAGGTAAAAATGTACTACTGCTCCAAGCACTCTGTCTATTGAGGTACCGCAACACGACTGCTCTCGTGCGTTGGTCTCGACTGCTCTAAGCAGTACGTATATGGACGGCCAAAGCCCCTTTTTTTCTTCATGACAGCCACGAGATGAGTCCCGTATTTGGTAGTTTTTGTTAGATGGGTCGCGGTCCTGTTAACTTTAAGAACCACTGTTTAAAGCCATAAAGTTGAAAACGTTTGTGAGAGAACCAAAAAGAAGACGAATAGAAAGGATCGATACTGACACCACCTTTTTTTTTTATTTTGGCGTGATGGGAAATCTTCCAATGACATCCGCTCTGAAGGAACTGGGGTGGGTTTTAGTCAGTAAGAGTCTGCTCTTACTGACTAAAACCCACCCCTGTTCCTTCCCTGCCTGAGTATCCAGGGGTGCGGTAACTCATATTGAGAATTTATCCGCGTGGTACGGTGGCTGGAGATCGTCTCTCGACGTCCTACG